>JAHKGY010000002.1:2628112-3942169 GCA_020736865.1 Ganoderma leucocontextum | reverse complement strand
TGGAGGGCGCAGGGCTGCTACCTAAGGTTGGCCTTGAATGGGCGAGTCGGCGCCCGTGAGGAGCCGTCTGGCGGAGAAGAGAGAGGCGTTGCCAAAGGTCAGGAGATCGTCAACTCCGTCCGGAAGTTGGAGTGTGCGAGGCGAGGACAGTGAGGTTTGCATCCATGGGTGGCAGCGAAATTGAGAGGACTTTGTGAGGTGAGCATCCTAGCGGTTCAAAAGACAATTCTACTCACCAATGGAACAAAGGAACTGCTGGAGATCGGCGAGTTGAGAGATTCACGTAGAGAACCTGGACAGCAAGAGCGGCCGTACGTGCGGAGAGGCAGGAGCTTACTGGACAGTGGAACGATCGACTTCGGGCCCATAAGCACGAATGAAGGCGCGTTCGCGAGCCTAGAAGATTTTGCGGATCGCGGCTCCTGATGCACATGGCGAATACCTGCGCCAGGTTGGCGCCGAAGGACCGGCTGGAAGATGGAACCCAGCCCCAGGACATCGATTGGTCCAAGCACCTCGACAACCACGACACGGCGGCAATGACCACGCGACCGTAACACTCAGGGAGCTGATGTCGCCAATGGGAACGACAACGTCGACAACGACAACACCGACAACAACGCATCCGGCGACGACAACATCGACGATAACGCGTCCGGCGACAATGCCAACATCAACGCCCACGACGTCGCATCTGGCGGGTACGCATCTGGCACATGCGGGGAAGACATGTCGGGCGGGGCGAGGCCTGTCTGCACAGGACACATCCAGCGAGGACACGTTCTACCCGAAGATGGCGATGGCGATGAAGCCGGCGACAAAGCGAGAACACCCGGTCAGAGAGGGCGTGCCTACGGCGAACAGAGCGGCGAGGGCGAGGGCGTGTCTATGGCTGAACAGGATGGCGGGGCGAGGGCATTGGCCAGCTCAAGGGCGGGCCCCAGTATCCAAGCTGCGGCGGCGATAACACCGACGATAACCCTACGCGAGGCGAGGTGGAGGTCCTGGAGAATGTACTGGGTGAGGAAGACGAATGCGACTCGACCGCAGGTGCGATGGCTGAGGATGGGATAGCGGGCGATGGCGCCAAAACCGTGTCATATCGGACAGAAGGACGGAGCCAGGTTGGATTGGGGAAGGAGGCAGGGGAGCACCAATGCGTCTTGGAGGGAAAGGCTGAAGCGGGGCGGGAGACCGATGTGCCGGCGCTGCAGGATATAGAGGAGGAAGAAGATGGGAAGGAGATGGCAAGGGTCGATGAAAGGGCAGTCGACGGTCAGAAAAGCTACGAGGACGCCATCCGGAGCCCAGGCAACGTCATGGAGGTGACGACATTTGGAAGGCTGGATAGTAGGGCTCGGCCTGTGTGGAAAAATCGGCTGCGCATACAGAAGTGTGGGGGGACCGGGGAGGATTGGCTGCCAGTTCGTCACGGAAAATAGGCGCTTAGCGTGACGGGTATTTGAAGCAGGGGAGGGCGGTAGTCAATGGGCGCGCGATGGGTGGGATGCGGCGAGGTTCCGAGGCCTGGTCGGGGAAGGATGGTGCAGGGGGCGCTGTATCAGGTGCGAGCAGCGGGGCTCAGGAGGAGAGAGCGGGGGCAGGCTGTGCCAGGCGGTGAAGGCGAGATGGAGGCGACAGCGGCCTGGTGGCGACTACGAACCTAGGGTGGAGGTGCGGAAGAGCACACAAGAAATGTCAGAGCGGGAGGGCTGCATCGTCAGGTGAGGGCTCAGGAATTCCAAGTAAACAGGATCGCAACACATGGTAGCGGTGCGCAATTGTACCGATTTGTGAATGGGTTCGCTGAAACTGCTGGAAAGCAGATTGTGACACAGGCGAGCGTGGCGGCGACAACGCCAGACCTGCATGATCGTGGCGGCGATCGAGGGCGCCATTCAACCTCTCTGACTCGACCGGAGCTCACGTATCAGCGAGTGAGGGCGTTTGCCATCAATGTGTGCTTGGGCGCGCCCGGCCGAGCTGGACGAGTTCGTTTTGGAGGATATGGTATCTGCGGATAATGGGACAAGCACATACAGGGAAGAGCGACAAGGTGAGGTATGATCAGATTAAAAGTATGACAATAGTACTGACCTTTGCACCCGTCCACTTCAGCGCAGCTACCGGGAATCTTGCAAGCGGCGAGAGGACGCCCAGAGACCTCGGGGACGCACTCAGGTCTAGGGCCCTCGCGCAGCACAGGTGCGTTGGAACTTTGATTGAGCTTGAGTGGACGCTCAAGATAGAACAGAGTCCCAAATGCTGGCCTCACTCAAACGAAGGCGGGAGGCGATGGATTCCGTCTCGGAGATGCCATCGACGCCGTCAGACGACGCTACGAGGGATGGCAACAGGGGCAATAAGAAACCCAAACATCGGAGCCCGTCGCGTCCTGGGCCAAGCGAGGCAAGCGGCTCGAAAGCATCGCAGGGACATGGTCTGTGGGAAAGAGGTACGGCAGGCGTAACGTTGAAGAAAACCGATAAAGGGAAGGAAAAGGCAACGACAGGTGGGAGAGGCATATCAGCAGAGAAGCTGCTTAGCAGGAAGGGGCATGGGCGTGGCGGCATGACGGGGATAGGTGGCAATGATAGCTGTTGACTTATATGGCGTGATGAGTTTCGTGCAAGTAGTAAGCGTGGGACTGACCGAGGTGTGGCGGCGCTTGGAATAATAAGAACTCAAAAGGAAGGTCGCGATCCGGACTGTGGTCACTGCGACAGTGTTGGACAGCTACCGTTCCGCTAACCTATATGCCAACAGGTGAGGCGACGGTGATGCGGCAGCGGACCAAGGACACTCTGGAGGGAGGATGACGATGGAGTGATAGTATTGGTGGATACAGTGCGTCGTGTAGCCTGACGTGACAAGACAACGGCAGGTTGAGCCGTGTTCTGTTGAAAGGGCATACTAGACACCGCGTACGTACCTACTAGTTACTCCTCAGGTACGCACTTGATGGAGAACAGAGGGATCGTAGATGAGGCCGTGAGCGCCAAACCTGAAGGCTGTGGCGGTTGCGTAGAGCGATCGGCACCAGAGAAATCTGCTTGCTCTGGCGCACCGCACACTCGCGGTAAAATCCCGTCTGGGAGACGACTCGCTGCTCAACACTAACGCTAACCCTTACGCGGACCCTGGGCTATGTCCAACTGGGAGAACAACAGAGGGGATCTGGGCTGGTGAGCCACAATTAGAAAACATACTCAAAGGGAGTTGCTGAAGCCATCATCTTTGCTGGGGTTCAGGAACCGGAGCAGTATGACAGCGCGGCGATGGGGTAGGAGGCGAGCTGTGCGAAGACACCGAGGGCGCACCAAGGGATCTGCGGACAATCCACGAGGCCAGCGGTCCCACCAACCATGGGCGGCGAGGCGGAGGCGATCAGGACAGAGTAGCGAGGAGGATTGTGACCGAAGGGATGTTGATGGGCGGTTGGGCGAGGGCTACAAGAGCTTGAGCGTGAAGAAGATCTCCGTGGCGGATCTGCGGGATATCTGGCAGAGGCAAAGCAAGGCGTCGGCGATCAAGATGCTCATTGGCGGCGCGGCGGAGGTCCACTCGAAGAGTTCATGTACCGGTCGGCCTGCGACCAGGCCTAGCGTGGAGGTTGGCGAGGTGAGGCTGTTGTTTAAAGAGGAATAAACTGGGACTTACAGACTGCAGCGGGTGAGCGTGCTTGGATTATCTTGCGCTGGTGCGAGAGAGATGGGTCTGGACTCGGTGCTGCCAAACATCACTCGGGAGGGCGTTGCGAGCGGACTGGATTGGACCTTCACAATAGACTCTGGTCGCCGCCACTGGGAATATCGAGCGATCTGGAAGCGCTGGGAGTCGGCGCGCGGGCAAGTTGCTCCGCGTTGGAACCACAGGCGCGGCCGGGGCGTCTGGCTGCTCTTCACAAAGGTCGAGCAAGTCGGTCGGGAGGTGGACATGCGCAAGGTGGAGGCGACGAAAGAGTCCACGAGGATGTCGCCCGTGGCTGCCAGGGTTGTGTGGGCGATGATCTCGTGGATGCTGGTCAAGATCCATTACGGCGCTCTGGATGTTGCAGGGTGGTACCCGGACGTGTCTTCGGACTACGCATTCGGGAACTCAAGCCCAGTACTGTGAGATACCTAAGCCAAGCAACGAACGACAGAGAGCTGACCGTGCGATGCTGCAGGGGCGAGAGGAGGAGGATGCTGCTTAACCTGCAGCAAGTGATCAGCTTGAACGAAGCGATCAAGAATCGTTACGACGAATGGTGGCAGGGCGCTCCTGAGGAGTACAAACTGGACGAGCTGGAAGGAACGGTGCCTTTGGCGATCCGAGTTCGCTACGGGCAGAATCAGGTGATCAGCTCCGATGGGCTCAGGGAGGAGGATGCACAGCATTGGGATAGGCTCTTCGACGTGAGCAAGATGTTACGCTTGCATATGGCGATTGCCAAGCACTACAGGTGAGTGCGTCCACTAGACTTGCAGGCGGAGGACCCACATGGCGACTTGGAGCAGCTGTTTGAGGCTACAGCTTGGGACCCCATCGGCGTAGAGGACATCACTGGGGCGTCTGGCGAGATCTATGAGGCGGCACCAGACAAGGCCGTGCATGATCTTGAAACCTTGCGTTTGGTGGGCGGCAGCGGAGAGAGATCCATATCTTCGACCGGGAAGGCTGGAGGATCCCGAAGACAGCCTGTTGTGGCGGTGGACCGAGGCGGCAATATCCAGGAGTGCGGTTTGCTCCAAAAGTTGTCAAAGGTACAGGGGCGACTGTTTGCGGAAGAGCGGAGACTACGGGAGCTGGCGCCGGTCGTGGAGGACCTGGAGGAGGCGAAGGAATGGACCTAATCCAAGTGGAGGGTGGCGAACCTGTGCCTTTGACCTTCGCTGCTTGGGCTGGCGGTGCGTCCCTTGGAGGATGAGGTGGAGCAGCGGCTTTCCCCACTTGTACCACGAAAGACAGTGGGCAGTGGCAGCGGGCGGGATCATCAAGCCGATCGCCGGTTCGTGTACCAGGTCCACCGCGCTCTTCGCGCACAGGCAGGCCGAGACTCTGTGTGGAACCGGTGCGTTCCCAGTGCTACAACACCCTAGCGCACCATACTAGGGCGTCCTCGAGGCTGCACGTCGCACAGAGGGCATCTTGACAGGGGCGGCTGGAGCATGGGAGAGGCGCCAAGGGCGCTAGGGCGGCCAAGACACTCTTCGACAAGACAAGCCTCCTGATGCCTCATCGGCGTCTGGAGGACCTGGTGAGCCACGCGGGAGACATTCCTGAGGCTGGAGGAAGAATCGTGTTCCACGTCGCGCTTCTCAGAAGAAAGCGCAGACAGGCGCAGCGCTCTATACGGGCGCGATCCACCCTTTGATCCGCGGGGAGGCATCCTGATGTGCTTGGCGCGTTGAAGGATACAACTGTGGTGTTGACACAAGAGGTAGGTGCGGATCAGGGCGTGGACTGGGGCGGCGCTGGCGCGACTGCAGGCCTGGCCAAATGTATACTCCTGGGTGACATACCCGATCACAGCGTTGATGACCACGACTTGGGATACGTATCTGAAGACTCCGCTGGAAGACAGGACACAGCTTCGAGGGTTGAGCCCGCGGCGCGCCTTCAAATGAGGCTATGGCGTTGACCCCACAGACACCATACGTGGAGTTGATCGCGGTGCTCGAGAGGCGTTGAACCGCGTACACGGCGCAGCAAGGTCCTCTGCCAGGCGCTGATGGGAAAACTTTGGGTCGGCAAGGCTCTCAGGACGGTTTCATGCCAGTGTTCTGCAGGGATCTCAAGCTCGGGAGGAACCAGGAGCCTTTGATCGCATTGACAAAGTGGCCGATGTCGAAGAGGAAGCAACCTCTCGTGGCTTCGAAGCGTTCCCAGGTGCTGACGTACGGCGAAGATCACTTCCAGGTAAGCACGAGGTGGCGTAATAATGTGGCAGTGGAACTCACAAGCACCGCAGAGATACCTAGGACACATTACCATCATGCGCACACTTGCTGTGACGACGGACGACTCTGGCGGGACTCTGGCTATCGACGAGCAGCTCTTCCAGATTGGTTTGCTGGTCGTGAGGACATACATCCAGGATGTCCAGGCTCTCATCAAGTCTGAGTTGGACGCGCTCTCCCACGCACCAGGGCTCCAGGAGGGGAGTGTGGAGGACCTCCGCATTCAACAGCGGATGGCAGAGTTTGAGGCCTGGAAAGACGTTGATCACCCTCTGGACTGGGGCGAGGGGAAGAGGACTTACATGATGGTCACCCGTATTGCACGCGAGCAGGAGACCGACCTCGGCAACGGTCTTCCTCCTTCCAACAAGGAGAGGTCGTCGGTGGAAGACTTGGCCGAGCGAATGTTCAAGGTTGGGTGCGGGGCAGACCGCCGGTCTATCGTCGCTCGGTCTGGAAGGGAGGAGATCTCGCGGCATGCTGCAGATCGCTGTGGCGAGTCAGGCGCGTATCAGGCCTTCACGAGGCGACCAGCAGCAGATGATCGTTAGCGCATGGGTGAAGGCCTTGAAGCAGAGGAGGTCCAGTTTGTGCGGACCAAGTGGGGAGCGACCGTTCGCCCAGTTTGAAAGGCTGGGCGATCCTGGCGAAGCCCACGGCAGCGTTTGGGAGGATTGGTAGAGGCCAGCGGACACCTTTGGAGCGCCAGCACCGCGCAACTTGCGATTCGCTCGCGAGGCCAGCAGGGCGGCGGTGAGCGCCAGGTTGGACAGCGGCGTCGTTGAAGATTGGGAATCTGGCGACTACCTCGACCGACAAGTCGCGCCAGATGGCGCATGCGCGCGATGAGCAGGAAAAACGCGCTGGTAAGCGAGGTGTATCAGTGGGTGGATGGCGAGATCAAGAACAAGCGCAACAGTGGCGATGTCAGCTGGCTTTCGTGCTCGCCTTCCTTTTGACCAAAGTGGCGCCAGCGGTGTTCCTGCCGGCGAAGGAATGGGAAGTTGGACTGGGTGAAGAAGGAGCTGGGAAACTTGATGAAGATCGCAATACAAGTCAGTGGGGATTATGCGGCAGGTCATTCTGGAGCGAAGCAAGGACGGCAAAGGGGCTACGGACAAGCGGAGGTACTTTGGTAGTGCGGTCGCGGTCATTCTTGCCTTCATTCACCCAGACTCGCCGCTACGCACTTTCTGGACAGCAAAGGGTCAGTTGAGCAACGATTGGACCAAAAAGCAGCGTGAGTGGCAACGCTGCGCTTACGTGGATACCGTGTTTGACCTGGATTTTAGGTGCTAAAGGCCTTGGGGTGGCGATGCTAGTGCGACTGGGAGTCTTGAAAGGGCACGGCGCTGCCTTGGTCGGCGCAGCGAAACTGCAACACTGGAGTGTTCAAGACGATAAAGCACTCCAGACTTGGTTACAGACCATCAAGGGCAGTGCGCATGACCCGAAAGGGCCTTGGGGTCTGATGACAGAGTTGTTTGGATTCGATGCAGCGAAGAAGTTGGCAGACAAGGCGAGTTTCCTGGCCTGCCGCCAGTGCGGGAAAGGACAGGTAGTGACTCAGAGGGTGACGAAGAGACAAGTAGGAACAAGAAGGCGAGACATTCTTGACAGGTGAATGCAGCCGTATTACGTTGGCAGATATGTTGCAGGCGCGATGCGTAGCATGCAGCGCTTAGAGCCCCTGGCAACCCAACCCCAGCCAGACTCCTGAAATGCGGCAGCATAACCGTTTAACGCCAACAGGAGAAAGGGAAGAACTGATAGAGATTACGCATGGAGACTACATAGGAATAATGTTGGTTTTAGGGGATCAGTCTACGTCATCTGCCTGATAAGCAGCTAGAGCAGCTCGTTCTTCAGGAGTTAGGGGTTTCTTACCCACCAATCCCTTGCTAAAAGCTAAGGGTGGTTGGTCTTTGAGCCTAAGTAGAGAGCGAGCAGGAAAGAAAAAAACTGAGGAGATGCGACCAGGTGTGAGCCGTAATTTAACTGAGATTTCCCTGGAGGAGCGGAGGAAGGGTACAGTAAGTGCGCTAGCGCGCCAAAGAAGCCGATGATGACGTCTCCTGCGACATATCTACAAGTACTGAAGTGAGCTGGTTTGATGCGGGAAGAGGCGGATAGGAAGGCATACCGAAAGCGAGCGTGGAGCCGTGGAATGGCCATCTCCCCTCCGACAAATGATCCCATGGGAATACATGCTGCTGGGCCTCCATCATTCATATCGTAGTGGATTCCAACATCCAGCTTCCAGACGATTGCGCGACCCAGCCATGGGCCAGGATCACCTTCAAACCACACCCCAGCGTCGAAGGCGTGTTGGAAGCGGATGTAGTGATCGGGAATGCAACCTTGAACAGCTCAGCAAGAAAGACAGCGAACGGGTTGGTGCTCCGGAACCACCGGGAGACTGCTTGATGAGCCGTGGCGCCTCGAAGAGCATCATGGCTAACAAAAAGAGGCTGGGATGGAACATCAGAAAGGCATTGAACCTAAGCGCAGGAATCGGTGAACTCACCCCATACGGATGTCCTTGAGCTGGCCATGCATGGACCAGATGATGGACACCAGCACGCTCCGCCTGGTGCAAGCCGTAAGCGTCTTTGTAGGGGAAGAGATAGTTGCGGCGATCCTTAGGATCCGCGTCATGGCGTATGTCGCCAAGGGGCACCACTGGAGCCAAGGATGAACAAAGCTGTTGAGTATCGTGCCAGTATGGGAACAAGAGATGGTTCTATGGAAAGGGCGTGTGAGATAAATGCGAGAAGGAAGCGTGAAGAGGGAGCAGATATACCGGGATGCCGTCGTGATAGATTTTTTGGCCCTTCGCTTGGGCAGCCTCCAGATCCTTGAGAACGCGCCCCTCGTACTGACAGTTCACCGGCCGAGAGTTCTTAGCGTGCTCGCGAGCAACGTTCTGGTGCAAGCGATATAACATAATGTAAGCGGGATGCAAGCGTGTGTAGGTACTAACCGAGGGGTCATGGATTCGGGTGCCGAAGTACGCAAGGATGCGCTGTCCGTTGCGGTCGTTATACTTGGTAGAGAATGGAAGAATGTGTGCGTCGTCCGTCCAAGTGGCACCCTCAAAGCTATCGGCCATCTGTTGCAACTTAAGGGGATTGTTCGTGCGTTCGGCATACAGCTCTGCAAGCGTAAATGGGATGTGGAAAGTGGGGGCGGTGTGTTCCCAATAGCGTGCTACCGTGGCCGCCTTTCTCTGTATATCTTTGAGCTGGTGTATGTGGGAGCGGCCAACCTCACGGAAGTAACCCAAGCTGGGGGGGAGGACCTGGGGCGACGGTACGGCCGACGTGTTGGGGAGCGACTGTCGGTTGGGTGGTGGGCGATTGGTGGCAAACACGAGGTCGAAAAGACTCACGGGCGCTTGAACTTCTCCGCTTCTTGGGGTCCATGATGGGGGCCATATAGATCTCCGGAAGCTATGCAGGAGTGGTATGGGAGATGATCCCCACAGCGAGGAGAGCACAATACAATGAGTGCGTACCTTTTGCTGTTCATTGGGTGCTTGCCGTGCGGGCTGTGGAGGGCGGCGTGGATAACGACTTGGGGAAGTTCAGAAGGCGAAGCAGCGTGGCGTCATCAAAGGCATACCTTGGTGTGTGCTCGTGGCCTGGTCTGCGCTTGAGCGATGCCTTCTTGCGCGCCGCGGGCTGGCTGGTTGCGGTCGGGTGGCATGGCGGGGCCGAGGTAGAAGGGAGGCGGAGAGAGGCGGCAGCGGTGGCGGCGTGGCGAGCTGCGCCCAAATAGGCGCCCGTAAGCAGCAAGCATCAGCGGTCGTGCGTCGTTTGATTACAACTTCACAAGTTTGGCGGCAAGCACAGAACCGTTGTAACAATTATGCGCTACAAGCTCCTTCAAAGCGCGTCTCAGCCCTCCCGTGGAGCCCCTGCAGAAGCGCCACGAAGCGGCTGCTGCGCTTTTTCAGGAGCGTACATGACTGCGGCGGAGGCAAAGGTACTACTACTACTGCAATGACTACGTGGTGGGGGCTAGGGAGAGGCGGTTGGCAAAGGACCGTCAGCGGTGGTGCACAATTGGCAGAGGAGCGTGGAGGAACTCACCGCTGGCGCGCATGACATCCACCGCGGCGTAAGTTGCGGCGCTTGCAAGAAACCAAGTCTTGAACCCTGGATAACTTGAAGCACCGCAGCGTAAAGTCAAGTAAGCAGAAGCGAAATGTAGGCGATTAGAGGAGCACATACCTAAGGAGAAGGAACCACTTGCGATGCGGCGGCGCTCGCGAGGAACTCAAGTCTTGAACCCTGGAAAATCGCGCGCGTAAAGTCAGGTAAGCAGCGCGAAATGTAGGCGATTAGAGGGTGCACATACGGAAGGACAACGAACGCTTGCGGCGCGAATGAGGCTATGGCGGGCGGGAAATCTTGGGAACCTGTGGGAGCGATGAGGCGTGCTCATGGGAGAAACGCTGGTACTCACCAGTGGCGGCGTGTAGAAGCGCGGCGGCTGGCGTGTGAGAGGAGCTGTTGGGGTATCTGTTGGAAGGGAGCTGAAAGAGCGAAGGTGAGGCACGATACGACACATTGAGAGAGGATTTACCAGAATGGGGTGCAGGCGGGCAGAATATGCGGCATCACAACCAACGCACGCACAACTCCAACCCGCCCACTGGTACCACAGCAAACCCTGAGGATGGGGCGGAACCCCAGCGCCACAACCAGCGTACACAAGGGGTTCCTCCGCGCGTGTAGCGCTGCAGCCCTAAGCCACCCTAACGATATAAGCTCGGGCGTCCCCCTTGCGTATTGCGCGGCAGCCCCTCTAGTCCCGTTGCGGGCAGCTACTCCGCAGAGGATGAGAATGAGGTGGTACAAAGGAAAGAGTGAGGTGGCAGCGTCCGGTCTTTTGACAGCATCGGCGCCAGCGAGTTGTTGAGACGGCGCGCTCGGCGGGAACCGTTGATGATGGCGGACTACTCAACGACCAGGCGAGGACAAGCACGATCTGGCGGTGGGGTAGGAGGGCCACAGCGAACACAACAACGAACAGCGGTGAGTACTGCAACAGCGATGAGTGGGCGAAGTGTAAGTGAAGATCACCGAAGATTCAAGAAGGGTAGCCCTTACAGTGTGGGCGATGACGGCGTCAGCGCTAATGGGCGATCGTCGGTCCTCATCAAGTGGCTTCTGGGATGTGGCGGCGGCCGCCGCGCGAGAAGAAATCCGTGGTGGAGTGCGTGGTGGGTACATGGCGCTGCTCGGCGTCGGTCGAAATCTATCGCGCCCTTTGCACGCGTGCGGTGCGTTACAGACCCCGGTGTCGGCGCTGCCCGGCGCGTCGGTCGACATCCGCCGCCCTTTGCGCGCGTAAGTTACAGACCCCAGGCGAAGCGGGGACCGCAAACCACACTGTGTCGCTGTGCGCGAGGCGCGTCGATGGCGGGGCCATCTCCTGGTGCGCGTGGCCCGGCGTCGGCGCTGCCCGGCAGCGTCGGTCGATATCCGCCGCCCTTTGCACGCGCGTGAGTTACAGACCCCAGAAGATGCGGGGACGCGAACCACACAGACCCCGATGTCGGCGCTGCCCGGCGCGTGTAAGTTGGAGACCCCACCAAAACACCTCACGATGCGGGGACGCGAACCACACAGACCCGGTGTCGGCGCTGCCCGGCCAGCGTCGGTCGATATCCGCCGCCCTTTGCACGCGCGCGGTAAGTTACAGACCCCAGACGAAGCGGGGGGACCGCAAACCACACTGTGTCGCTGTGCGCGAGACCGTTCGATGGCGGGGCCATCTCCTGGTGCGGCGTGGCGGCGCGTCGGCGCTGCCCGGCAGCGTCGGTCGATATCCGCCGCCCTTTGCACGCGCGTAAGTTACAGACCCCACCAAAACACCTCACAATGCGGGGGCGCGAACCACACTGTGTCGCGTTGCTTGACATGAATGTGATCGTGGACATACCTACGGAGTGCAAGAAGCCGGGTGTGTGGCAATGGGCAGAAGCGAACCGTTTTGCGGCCGTGAGTCGGGCGGGTGGGGAGATAGCGATAGCGCTTGCCAACTTGGATGTGGAACCCAGGTGCGGCGGGTGCCCAGTCTCAACGCCTGGCCTCTCCGGATCCATCCGCAACCAATGGCACTATGCAGCAAGAAAGCACCAGCTGAAATGTGGTTGTACATTTGGAAATTGGTGAGTTCAATTAGTGGATGGCGACTGGAGGAACTGCAACATGCTGAACCCCATGTCCAGGTGGGAGAGGATATTGAAGAGGAGCAGCCGTTGGGCGCCGGTTTTGGGCATGCGAAACCGTTGGATGTCTTTGAACACAGGTGGCCGGATAAGGGAGAGAAAAGCGGTTGTGGCCCAAGGTGGTGTGGGCATCGTTATTCGAGATGGCCCTGGAGGTGTTCGGGCCTGATATATCACGAGCGTATGCCTCGTGGCGAGGATGGAGTGGAGGCATTCCTTGCAAGCGCGATGAAGGTCGTTGTGAGTCGCGATCGCCTTAGTTTCTTGCGCTGGCGGACCTTTGTGGCATGTGCAGAAACGGACAAGGCGCGCGATCGGGCGAGCCGATGGGTGACCCACATCGATCTTGTGCTGTCTGACCTGATGACGGACAGCATCGATTGGACATCCACTCAGCAGGCGTGGCGGCATTCACCAACCTCAAGACACTGGCGATCGCGTACCACGTCTATGAGGTGGCCCCTTTGGGGCGATACCTGCCCATCGCGTCACACCTTCCGCAATCTTTGGAGCTGCTCGGCTCCGTCCGTGGGAGTGAATACTCGGTAAGTGACCTGTACTCTTTCTCTGACGCCCTGGGCTTATACCAACTGAGTTAGGCGGGTGTGGGGCCTATTGTGCAGGAGGTATCTGGTGGCCCGGACGGAAGGGTACCGTTCATGTGGTTCTCATATTCTCGTCGCGAGTTGTCTGATGGCCTGCATTATAGATCGAGTCAGGCGAGGACAGTTTCTGGGAGCAGGAGATCTGGAGTGAGCATGTTCACGCCTTTCAGAACGTGCGGAAATGCTGCGTGCGCGGCAGTATCGTGGTCTGGCCGCCGTACTCTGAGCGGGATGCAAGGGAGGTATTCGAGGTGGACAAGTGCAGTCGGCGGTCGACTGCACAACATCTCTGTCACTCTCTTTCCACCTGAAGAGGGCGCAGACGTCGACAGGTGCCTCGAGGAGTTGGACAGCAGTGTAGAGGATGCGAAGAAGTATGGATATCTGCCCCACTCTGCGACAGATGTTGATGAACACGCCGGCTTGGGCAATATTCTGGCGTACAATTGGAAGTCGACAGGGGACAACGTGTGGCAGGTGGACATGGATGGCATGCGGGCGCGCGAGTGGGGACAGGACTATGGCGAGTTTAGTTACCAGGGGGTTGAGGAGCTGGACGGGGATCTTGAATGGTCAATCTGATGTATTACATGCGTCTGTAGCCCTCTGAAAGATGGACGTGGGTTGAGCCTGGTTGGATGAAATGCCACACTTTGTTTTGCTATTGAGAAATTTCTCTTGACACGGAGCTGGGGACACTACAAGACAATTACATGGGTTGGGCGGGAATGGGGAGCCTTGGGGCATACCATTCACGGCCCGGACGGTGGCGGCGGCGCCTGCATATCGGTCGCTGAGATAGCAATTGCAACCTTGTGGCGAAGCAGTAGTGGCGTCGATTCTTGCTTGACTTTCGACCATCTGCTATGAACAACCCCAACCTGCGTGCGTTCGACGAACTGGTGTACTGCTACATGTGGCCTGGGTACCCGTGGGACGCAAACCAGGTGGGCGCATGATGCACAAGTTTGCGGCGCTCCTGTACGAGCATGGCTGCGTCGACTCCTTCCCCGACTACCAGTTCCAAACGCTGCACTCACTGGTGGCCAAGGCTGTGGAACAGGATAAGGTGCCCGCGTGGTGTCTACGCTCGATGGTGGTGGATTACTCAATCGACTCTCGAACGGCGCGAGCAAACAGGCTGGCCAAGCTCCTGTTGGTGGCCAAGGCAGACCTGGAGGACGGAGGCGGCGCGGGTACAGCGAATGGAGAAGGAGACTGCATTGGCAGAGGGTGTTCGTAAGTCTGAAAAACGCATGGTCTGCTAGAGCATGACTGATGACGCTAGGTGTAGGTCAATGGGTAATTGCAAGCGGTACTCATGATCGCAACCTACCCTTGAGTGTTACCTCACAGGTGAGTCGACTGTGAGCTGGGAGAGTATCCTTGACTAAATTTCGCTTCTCGCCTCAGTCATCCTCTCAGTACATAGCGTGACGCGGGGTCCAGGCGATCGAACCTCGACTCAGCAATCATATGCAAGCCCAAAGTACATCATGCGATTCATGCCAAGCGACAACGACTCGGAGGACATCGTGCCAAGCGACAATGAGGATATTGTGCCAAGCGACCACGAGGATATCGATTCAAGGGAGACATACGGGCGCATGGAGAGCGGGTACGTATACAGCTTCATGTGCTCTGGCGTGTGCTCACCTAGGAGGAACAGTTCGATCTGCCTCGATTGGGACTGGGGTCGGACGGATGTGTGTCTCGACAGGGAGATGCCGGTGGGAATGCGGGAGGGGGCACCTTCGATTGGCCGGAAGCTCGGCTGGCCCCCAGGACCTCGGTCTCGGAAGTGACCTACAGGACTGCAGCGGGCGGGGAAGGACAGGCGCGGGGTGCAAGCGCAAGGGAGGGGACCGAGTCCAAAAGCTTTGCAAACTTTCTGGAAAACATTCGGGAGCAGCACACTGCGACACTTTCTGACGAGCTGCTCAGTCGGGGAGAGCGGATGCGATTGGAGGCGATCGAGACTTATCACACCGGCCAGCATTTCGGAGCGTTCCAGAGCGCACACATCAAGCCCCTCGACACAACAGCTGTCAAGTCAAACGTGGCGAAACCGCGGGGTTTGGCGGCCGCTGGGCCTGCCCGACAGTAGAGTAGGGCCCCTAAGTATATTGTATCCGCGGTGTTTGTCAGCTACTGGATGCTACAACTTGTACTGGACTTCTTCCAGCGCCCGGTGCTGTATCGTCGTCGAAGCAGCGCAGTTTCAGGCGAGCTCTGATCTCGTCTTCATTCGTGTTTTGGCGGGTATTCACAATTTCGATTGACCATCTTGGCCATATTGGAAAGTGTACGCACATGGACAAACTACAATCCACTGCGGATAATGCTATTGTAAATGGGAGTATGGGTGGTTTACAGCGCATAAGGGCCGATGATGGCGTGCCAACATGGTACCGCCTGTGAGCCAAAATTAGGCATGCGATGGGACCCGTGCGGCGTGGGCGTGGCGCAGGAGAGCGGTTTGCATTCACGACGTGCTGTTGTCAGCCGTCACCCTTCCACTACCTACCCAAGCGCACCTCCCTCCGGTCCTCCTTCTTTGACCTCACCGTCGTGCACAAATGTCTGTGACCAAAGACCTCTCGAAGGGCGAGTCTGTGGTCCGAGTCGACGTGGATGGGTGGGCAACGATCTATAGAGCACCGTACCAACTACCCTCAGAGGCTGAGGTGAAAGAGGTTCGGGGTCTGATTCATCCTTAACCCTACTAAGCTGAACATGTGGCGAAAACAGCTCCGGCCTTGGTCTTCCCTGAGAGGCTTAGGGGACGAAGAGCTCTTCCAGCTCTTCATGGCCTGCCCCTGGGCTTACACCGACGAGACGACGGTGCGGCCAACCTCGGTCCGGCGGATCGCAGCCGGCGCCGTGGTGAAGATGTCGCGTACCCACTAGGCGGCGAGGTCACCGCACAGGTGCGTCTGGGAGCATACCTCGATTTTACTGCGGAGGTGTATCGGACGGGCGCTCAAGGGGACTGTTACTGGATGGTTATGGAGCACGTCGAAGGGGAGGCGCTATCAGATTGTTGGCATAGGCTGCACTGGGTTCGCAAAGGCCTGGTGCTGTTGACGCTGCGGAGATACATCCGGGAGCTGCGGCGCACACGGCCGCCAGGAGACCAGTCGTTCCCTGGGAGGCTCGGGACCACACCGGGGAAGTGCTATGGCTCGCCGTTCATATTTCAAGTGAGCACTATCCGTGGATGTGGCTAAGATTCAAGGCTGAGCTGACATAACCCAGCCTGCAGGTCCGTTTAACTCCGCGGCCGACATGGGACCATATTTCGACAGACGTCTCAGAGGGGTTGACTCTGATCGGATGTGGGAGAAACCAAAGAGCGAGCGGGTCGAAGGTGGCCCGAAGATCCGCCCTCCTCTGGATCTCAAGCTCCCTTTGGTATTGACGCACCTTGACCTTCACGGCAAGAACATCATGCTCGACCGCGGAGGCAGAGTTTGGGTGCTGGATTGGGGGCTAGCGGGTATGTACCCGCGGTGCTTTGAATTTATCAGCATGATGTGGATGCCTTGGATGTTCGTACATGTGGCAGAAAAGTGGATCTACGGGTTTATCGCGGGCTGGTACTTCCTAGAAGTGCGAGCTGTGGTGTGTGTTGGACTTGGACAATCTTATGGGTTGACTTGGCGGACCCTGTGGCGTTACGTGCAAGTAGTGTTACCTATGAGTGCGCTGGCGTTCAATGGCGGAGGATGTACAGCACCTCTGAGACAGGTTAGATAGATCGTATTGTACAACAGAGTGACTGGATTGAATGCTAAGATAGCGATGTACGTTGCGAGTGCTGCGAAGAGTCTGATCGATGCGGCAGGGACATCGTGGATATGGATCGTAGAGACTGGCGAGGACACGGGTAGAGGCGGACGAGGGCCCTGCGGCTTCAAGTTAGGGGTCATCGTTTACTGAAGGGTCAGAGAGCCGTTGTCGGAGTGGCTTCCCCTCGTACTGGGCCAGGGCTGTGGCGTCGTTGTCTGGTCATCGTTGGGTGGTCAGGTGGCATCCGCCTTTCTGAGGAGCAGCGAATTAACTTTCCGGCAGAGGCGGTGACCCATTTGTGTTGGCGAATCAGCCCGTGCACAGGGCGAGAGAAGGCGGGGAAAGGCGAATGGGTTTGGCAAACACGTGAGGAGCAGCGCGGAGCGAGTGGGATTAAATACATTAACGAGCGAGTCTATGGCTGAATGTACACACCGAGATGGGAAAAGGCGAGAGAGGTAGCAAGAAGCAAACTGGCTTACAATGCGACAAACTGTGCGGCGGTGAGTGCGGAAGGTAGGGGAGAGGAGAGGACAGCGTATAGCAAACCTTGGAGGATAACGACATCTGGGTTGCACAGAGGTCGAGGCCGATGGGCGAGGAGCGAGGTGCGGGCGAGGACTAGGAACCGGGCAAAACAGTGCGTTGATCCCACGAGGATCACGAGTGCGTGCGGTAGCTATATACTCGAGAGATCCGATGGCGTAGCTGCGCGGGACTCAAAGGAGAACAAGGTACTAGGTGGAGTGAAAGGATACGGGCGCGGGACGACGATGGGAGAGTGCGGTTGAGCGGGAGAGGGTCGCGGCAGTCCGGATCTAGTAGCCGCCAGCTCGGACGTATTGGCGCGAGCCACTACAACATCGAGATATACCAGGCGGTGGGGGACCTAACCCTGCCTACGTCCATGTGGCCACAACCCTCTCACTGGCAACATAGTGTGAGGGCAGGGCGGTGAACGAAGGGAACTTGGTCACTCACCCTGGTGCAAACCAGATGCCAAGTTCAGGATTGGACGGGTAGTTCTCAATGCCACCCTTCTTGCGTCGTGGACTAACGAACCCTATAGGGGGGCCACCGCCAGGGACCCAGCTATCGTACGCAGTCTTCATACGCAGTGATGTTCCGGCGGGCAGTAGCCCCTCTGGGCGAGGACTTCCATGGCGGCGTCACCATCCTACACATCCGCCAGTGCCAAGGTCCTTGTGATACTATATAAATAAGTTAGACCAGCAGCGGCAGCAAAAGTGATACATAGGAAGGCCACGCTTTCGGAATGCAAAGCGGCGCAAAGGTGAATCAGATGCAGTGGCGGCGTCGGCGAGGCGCCCACAGTGAAGTCGGAGGACACTTCTAAGTCCGGGATTCCGTTGGCGGCAGGTTACGGAGGGCCCTCTAGGATCTGGGGACCGGGCGTGTTGCGGAAGTGGATGGCGATGGTGGCTCTCGTGAACCATCGCCGTAGGTGATCTGGTTGTCGACAACGGCGTGGGCGTGTATGGACAAGAAGGGTTGCCCGTGGGGGCGCGGTTGGGAAGGGGATCTTTGAGGGTGAAGTAGAGTCGGTGGTGGTATTTGGGGCCATCACCTTGATGGGTACCAATAGTCGCGTAGTAGGCAGCGCGGAAATGATAAGCTGGTCGAGGCGAGTGCCAAGAGGGCTTGGTCAGCCAGAGAGTTGTCTATAGCAGCGAGGAAATGAGTAACAACATTGGTGTGAACACTACGGGGCATGATGGAAATGATATACTGGGGGCGATGGGGATGAGTGCGGAGGGCGAGCGGAGATACTGGGGATGAGGGGATGTGCGGCGATGGTGCGTGCAGAGGGCATAAATAACCTCTGCGGTGCAGTGTCTGACGAGATGTGCGGTATGATACCGAAAGGGGATACCATGTGACTTGCGAAGCTTAAGTGCCAGGAGAGCAGCGCGCCGGCGAGCGACACTTGGCCTGAGGAGGATGGAGGATGAAGAGAAGTGCGGAGCTAGAAAGGCAGTGTGGCGGTCAGTGGGAGAGAACCTTGGCGGAACCGAAGAGGTAAGATTCTGACACGCGCCAATGGTGCGAAGCTGGGCGAGAAACATGGCGGCGATCATCCTAAGCAGGAAACTAGGCATTCTGGGCCTTGGAATACACGCTGTCCTGGTATTTGTGGATATGAAGCTCTCACCCGCTAATTATGGCCAAGTCTGCGTGCACGCTCACAGACGGGAAATATTAATGCTTGACCACTGAGGGGCGAGATGCCATCATGCCTGTGGACTACGATGACAATACGTGAAAATGGCACCTAATAGACCTGGCGGTAGGTTCTTGAGTGAGTGGGAGTGCCAGTGGGCAGCCGTTAGAATAGCGAACCTGCTGTAGGAGAAAGCGGGCGCGGGGAGGAGAGAAGCGCGTGAGAGGCGGCGCGCTGCGAGCCGTGCTAGATAGTAAGGCGGCGGGACAAGACAAGTCGGTGAGGCGAACACGGAGCATGCTTGCTGATGTAATACAATATTCTACACACCTGCAACAAATGAATTGATGGCTTCCTGGGGTTAAGTATCAGGCTGCAGGAGGGTTACCGACAGGATGAGCGAGGCGGCTGCGACAGGATCGCGAAGGCGGGAAGACTAGCCGGCGAGGCCGATCAGGAAGGTGGCACAGAATGGCAACAGATGTAGGGCTACCAGCGCGAACAAGACCTCATGAGGACAACTTGAATGATGGTCGGTGGGAGACATCGCCGTTTACATTTCGGGAGCGGAGGATGTGAACCACTGGCATCACGAGGAACCTTGGAAATGAGTATGTGAATGGAACAAGAAGAGAAAGTGCGTACAAAGTTCAAATATGGCGACGCGCTCCAATGCGGCCTTTGCCGCCCGCGAAAGGACTGCCACCACATGAGCCTACCGATTTGGGAGGCGGAGAACCGTGGCGGTGTTCCCATCCGTCAATGTCAACAACAGCCCTGCCAGCCAAGCTTGTGGATAATACTGTAGTGCATCTTCCGTTACAATCGGAATCGCAAGTTTCTGGTAAGGAAACTGGTGAGTATACTATGTACTGTTCATAACAGATCGGCATGTCACAGGCCGACTGCCGTGTGTAACAGGCGGTTGGGGGCGCGATTCAAGCCAATGATCGATATGGCACTTTTGGCGCCTTATCATGGTGGCTGAGGCCGCCGCCCACCTCGCCAGATATCTTGAATCTGTCGGTGTGCGGTCTGTTACGAACAATCACGGAACACAATGGTCTGTGAAGGTTATAGAGTCTTGGCAGCGTACAGAGCATCGAAGTCGAAGGTGCGGCGGTACAAAATGCGCATTTCCGCCTGTCATCGACATTTTCATCATCGTCCTTTGGCTAAGAATTGATTATGGTTGTTCCGAGAGAGCCGACGACTTGGAGTTCCAAATGTCTCATGTACACGGCGATCGTCGCGCTGACTGCAGTGGGAACCACACTGGAGCCAGGGACTCTGTTCATGTGCTGCTCGCGAGTCGCGCGTCGTGGGAACCTCGCGCATGCCACCTTATCCGATGTTGACCACGACTTTCACCACCCACCCCTCCCCAATGAAGCGCAGCGAACCTCCTTGTCTGTGCATCCTCTCTATCCCCAAATGCCTGCCGCCCCCTGGGACTCCGCTGACCTTTGAGTACGGCAAAGGCAACTCTCATCAGGTCCTCCGCTCGCATTTGAAGACATAAACTACCACTTGGTGATCGAGAACCCCACGTTCTAAGGGTGAGCACTTTCTCAGTTATTGTCTGCGATGCAACCCACATGACCATGTAGGTTCCCCTACCTGTACATGGCTTCAACGGCGATAATGGTCGGAGGTTAAACTGGTGCCTCGCATTCACCGAGTCTCGCTTGCTCGAGCAGGCAGATTTCCCCCCCCGCATGATGGACGTGATGAGATCCTATCTCCAGATCTTCATCGCCTTCTGGCAGGACAAAGAGGGCACGTTGAATGGGCTGTACAAGGAGGTCGGAGGAGCGATCGCTCGCATGGCCCCGTATAATCGGGTGCATTATCGTATAGACCAAACGAGTGCTCTCCGCGAGTTGTCTAACGCGATCGTTGCGAAGATGCCCAGTGGCAAGGTATGTAGCAAGGTTTTTGAGCACACCTCACCGCTAATGAGGCGAGTATGTAGGACGTGTTCGCGGTGGAATTCACTCTCGAGCAAAAGATCGCAGCGGAAGAGATCTTGTTGGGAGTGACGAAGCCCTGCGAACTTCACAGGAGAATGGCCTGAAGACATGGAGGCAAGGGATCCACGGGCCTCTCTTCATGGCGATGGTAGTTTTGGGGCGTCGGATACCCTCTCCCTCTCACGGTCATCGTCGACTCCTTCCGGCCACGTCTCTCCCCTGCAAGTTCACGCTTGTCGTCTAGTCCCCCACGCCCATACTCCTTCCTTAGCGGCCTTCCGCTTCTTGCTGGTTTTGGTGTCAGCGGGTGGCGCATGGCGGCGAGCACATGTCCTTCCCTTGGATCTTCCGACCATCCTCATCCCAACTGTAGTGCCTCGCGCCACTACGTCCGAGCCAGCCACCACCATATCCGGACTTCCGCGCGTCTCTCCGCTCTTCTGCGCCTGCTCCCGATCATCCGCCCTCATATCAGTTCTATCCGCCGTACCTTGTTCTCCTTTGAGCCCCGCGCAGCTACGTCATTGCGTCTCTCAAGTATATAGCACCGTGTACGTCGTCGTATCTTCGTGGTATCAACGCACTGTTTTGCCCTGTTCCTAGTCCTCGCGCGCACCTCGTTCCTCGCTCATCGGCCTGGACCTCTGTGCATTACACCAACCCCGGACGGTTAGCTGCGTTGCCCATTATTTTACATTCAGGACGTTCTCTCTCATGTGTTTGGTCTGTCACGGTCGGGCTCCTCGCTTGCACGATTTCTTACATTGTAACTGATGCAGCATGCACATTAAGCGCGGTGTTCCCGGGCCCGCCTTGCTCGCCTAGTGTGGCCGTGGCCCGCCTTGGCACGAGCTCGTCCCATTACTGCATAGCAGGGGCGTGAGCGTGAGCGGGTGGGCTGCCGCTGGGCTTGCATGGCGAGCTTTGTGAGTAGGGTCTGAGGGATAACTTCAGTGCGTGGAAGGCAGAGTCATATTATAATCAATGCGGGACACGGGAACTTGAAAGCGTTGGCCAACCTCAAAGGGGCTGGCCGAGTGGGTGAGGTTCGTTCTAGGGAGTACAAACAATCTGTGGTGGTAGTACTGGCACGTCGAATTTTCGGGATTACCGCATTGGTTGTATTGGTGCGTAGTAGCTCGCGACTCTTACTACACCCAGCGATTGAATAAGGCTCTGCAGCGGGGGACAGTCGCAACTGAAGACAGCATTCAAGCTGTAAAGCCGTCGGAGGCCATGCACATATTAACAGAGTCTTGTTTGATTGGGCAGCACGTTGGACAATTACGCGCTGAGGTGCCTAAAATCTGGTGTTAGGGGCAGATCTGTGTTGCGTCTTGTTGTGCGTGCAGTCATTTATTGGCGCACTGCTTTGAGTTAATGCACATGGGCGGATTTTACATTGAAATATCCAGAAATAGTGGCGCGCTCAATCACATATCACGGGGTCTGTGAAGCAAAGGCTGGCTGCAGTGGGTCTAAGTGCTCCAGGCTGTAGGCTGTGCAGCCTCGCTCCTGTGATGTTTACGGGCTGTGCAGCCCGATCTGATCAGTGCTCCTTTTTCTCCTCCATCGATAACACGCAGGCGTTATCGGTATTCCTTTGTCGGCGTCACAAAATACAGATCCTTTTAATGGAAACCAGCCGTGAGTTACCGCTCAGCATGTTGCACTATTGCTCGTCCACTCTGTATGGCTCCGGATCTCAAATGACTCAAATTGCAGAGCCTAGGAGACACTGAATACCGTCGCTCAGTCGCGTTAGCCTGGTGGCAAGCAGGTGCCCCCATTAATCACCCGTTGGCTCGCTTGGTGTTTGCGCCATTCCCTGTGGCTTTCCCTCTGCCAAAGCGTGAGGCCGTAACCGATGGCCGCTTTTTTGGTTTCATCGAGTTTAGCGGTCACCGTCTTGGGGTTGGGTCTCACCGCTGGGTAAGTCAGTCACCACCTGGCCGACTCTGCGATCGAGTGACTGAGCCGTATCACATTCCAGTCCCTAACGCATCCTCGTGCAGCAATCCCGTCCGTCTCCTTTGCATCTGACTTGCCAATCTTCAAGACTCGGTTCAGCACATATCAGGTGCTCTACATGAGTGGACAAGACGTGCCTGCAGCTCCTTGTATTCCAGTGGCGGGCACAAGTTGTCGATGCTCAGAAGCGCTATATGTGCCGTATCGTCACAGGTGGGTTATACCCACTTGATCCTTGGCAAGGTCGACACTGACCGCAGGCTGATCTTGGTGCCGAACTAGCGGTCCAGGGTAAACACTGCACAGCGGCCGAGTTCAGTCGGTTTTTGGGGGTCATATATGAAGTTCTCGTCCATCTTCCCTTCCTCCCAACCCCACAGCGGTACTACGTCCATTTCAGAGTACTCCACGTTCTGCAAGCTGTTCGTTTGGGCCTCTCAGCTCCCAGACAGTGGACTCCTTTGATGGGTGCGTGTTTGATCATCCTGCCCTCACTGTTGTGAGGACCTCATTCCATTTTGTGCCCGTAGCCGGTCAGAAACAGTTCGATCACAACCTGCGCACGCTTCCCTCCAACAGCGTTTCCAGTGTTCGTGCCATTCTTGATGCCTGCTTTCAACGACATACCCTAGCGCGGTGCAACCTGACTCCAGAAACGTACAAAACTTACATATCCTATGCGTACGATCCATTCAACCCTGCTGCTGCTCTGTTCCAGCTCTATACGTCTAGGACGGTTCGGGACCTCGCACAGGTATTGAACGAACATTCATCGTCCTCCGTTCAGAGCACAGTGGGCGCGTTCGATCAATCTGCGAACAGGATGGTTATCACAATCTCTTGGTTCCCTGCAGCTCTCCCGCGGCCATAGGGCTGCAGGTGTTAGGACAGCTCTAGATATACTATTCTCATCGGCCTTTTCCCATTTTCTGGTTGTACCTTAGGTGTCCTGCAATACCATCTCGTTCCCCAAGTCCAATATCTAGGACACCTTTGAATGCCCACGCACTGCGCTCAACTGAATTATAATACTATGGCGACCGGCGCTAACCCTAGCGGCGGTTTCGCCATGCCGGCGGAGAAGCGGCGTGTGGACAGTGACAATACAAGACGAGGAGAAATCGAGATTGTGGCGACACTGAATGCATGAATATCGGCGCCCACTACTTCAATGTGCGGGAGAACGTGGAGCAGCCCAGTGATAGCTGGTACTCTTGGGAGTAAATTGAGCATTTATGCGGCTTTGCACGTGTTCGGCGCCAGGACGACTGCCACGACGGTGTGCCTCGCTCGATCGAAACGACACTGCCGAAGTTGCAGTAGGCAAAGGACGAATAGGACGGACAACCTGGCGTGGCGCGTCCGGAGTTCTTCACGTACCTCGCCTGGCTGCTCCAGCAAGACACGCGCGAAAGAGGTGACCAGCTCAGGATGTAGAACGAGATGAAGGAGCTCATCCTGCAGCCGTTGTAGCAGAAGTGGTACAAGTGTGCGGGGTACCAATGCAACGAAATGATTTGATGGACAGGAATTGGGATGGCGACGTTCAGTAAGGACAATTATAGATGTACATGTAGACTACACACGCAAAGGCGTGAATGGACTGGACTGCCTAAAAGTGGTGATTCAATGGCAAATGTAACAACTGTGTTCTCCCCTGGGTCCACTGGCAGCGGGTGCATGATGCTTTGGAGCAAGTTCCATGTGTGCCTCATGCCTGCGATGGGGTTTGATCCTAACGCTTTGCTTGGCGCAACGTCATTGCCGACAATGAGCTTGCCGAGCCTGAAGGAGGGCATGTGCATGTGCAAACTGCACACTGGATGACGTATAAGTAAGTGCGAGCGCGGTGGGCTGTTCAAGAGGCTCACCACCGCATTTTGCAGTCCTTATCTTCCGGTGTTCAGCCATGGGCGTTAGGGGCATAGGGCTGAGTGGAAATGGAGGCTAACCTAAGAGACTCGAAACATGTGGAAGAGGAGGGCGGTTCGCGCGAGAAGATTCGTGACAGGTGCCAGTCAGAATAATCAAAGTCGGGTTATCAGACTGCGCCCGACACGTTGCCTTGCTTGAATGCAGTTGCACAATGGATACCTGTTTGCATTTTCATTTGTTGATAAGAGGAGGGTGTATTTACAGCTTACGACATGGCGCAACACTCCTCCTCTACCACCCCTTGTTCACTCAAGCTTTCTCCATGACCGTCGATGCAATCCGATGCGTCGCTTGTCTCCGTTTGTTTGAGTCTCTGGCGGGCCTGATCACACGATCCATGTTGTGCAGAAACAGCTTGGATACGGGCTGGAGGTAAAATTTGGTCAAGTGGCGCGTTTCGAGGAACCTGGTGCGGCTTGCGCGTTAGAGGGGGTCTTGTGACCATTTGTTGTAGGATTCCCCTGGATATGATTTGTCTACACTGCTCATCGTCAGTTCTCGAAGGATTATCCATCGAGAACTTGCCTATCTTGCCGGAATCACTAGCTGTCCATGTCAGCCCTGCTCTTCTCTTCCGCTCTCTGTGGATTTTCGACAGAGTAGTTGTGTCTTGTGGCGACAGAGGAGTAACGGTGTTAGTTCTCGAAGGATTATCCATCGAGAAGTTGCCACCATGCGCCGGAATCACTAGCTGTCCATGTCAGCCCTGCTCTTCTCTTCCTCTCTGTGGATTATCCACAGAGAACTTGTGTCTGGTGGCGACAGAGGGGAGTAACGGTGATAGTTCTCGAAGGATTATCCATCGAGAACTTGCCACCATGCGCCGGAATCACTAGCTGTCCATGTCAGCCCTGCTCTTCTCTTCCGCTCTCTGTGGATTATCCACAGAGAACTTGTGTGTGGTGGCGACGGAGGGGAGTAGTGATAGTGGAGGGTGAGGAATCGGCGTGGTGGGAGTGGAAGAATGGTGGAGCTGGAAATGGATGGAGGAGGGCAATGGAGAGAGATGCCAGGCGTAATGGCTGTAAAGATGACTGGCGTTTATTTCTGCTCACTGCCTGTTCTCGTCGGTCACACGGCGGGCACCCAGGCTGAGACATGTTAGTGGCATGCACAAAGAGCGAAGCGCGCAATACACGAACAGTTCGACAAACATGTCGCGACCACTGCAGCAGCATCTCAGGATGCACACCATGTCATCCACTCAGACTGGCCACGGTGACCTCCGCAGTCGCTCATTCTCTGTGCACATGGATAATCCACAGAGACGGGTTCTGACTTGGTTATGACTGCCACAAATGCCAATATTAATCCTGCATCCGGTCCTCTGACCCATTTCGTCCGCTGGCCTACCACATTGGGTACATCAGCGTGCAGTTGCAAGGCTATGCAGTGACAGGTGCCGGGTGAGAGACGGGAAGGGGCCGGATCTGGTGAGAGAGGGCCAGTCATAACAAGAGGCCGGGCGGATCCCAATCGGACTCGGAGTGAGGCACGCCCGAGCCATATAGGACAAGGGCGGTAGGACACGGTTGCCTGTTCGGACGATGGCGGCGAGTGGGCGAGTGACCCATAAGTATAGCATCGGTGCGCCCGTGCCACAATCACGTCGGGCGCTCCATGTTAGCATTGCCCCCACCCGGCGTTCCTATCCACATCGCATCGTATGATCAGCCAGCGATCAGCGCATAAATGTTACTTATTTGGTGCTGGAATATGGTCCTCAGGCATAATTGTGCTGATGATGCGGGGTGCATTTGGGGTTGGCGCGCTTGCGGGTAAACATGAGGAGCGAGGAGAGCCACGACCACCGATGGAATATCACTTAGGGCAGGAGGGTAATGATCGTGGAAGTGCGATCATATAGGGGTGCTCAAATATTGTGCCCACTGGCCACGGCGCGTTCAGAGCGCAATTGATGGCCACTGATGCGCTAGCGAGACTCCCGGAAGCGATGGCGACCCTCCTCAGATCCTGCAGTCGTTTCATTGAGCGCGTCCACGCGCCCTAGACAGCCCGAAAAATGCGATTTTCGAGTATGTTAAGGGCAAGAGCATTGTGCACCGTTCGATACCAATGTCGGCTTGTCTTGCGTCAGACCAGAAGCGAGCCGTGTTCGAATGTGTTCGAGGACAAATTCCGCCCGGCTAATCTCGGCTAGCGCATCAATGGTCATCAATTGCGTCTGAGCCTCTCTGAGCGCGCCAGTGGCCAGTGGTATGTTGTGTTGCAAGGTTGACAAGGATGATCAACCGCTGCCCGATCATGCCTGTTAGGAAGCCTGAGAAATGAATATCATGTATCCTAGTTTGACGTAGTACAAGGGTTGGGCAGGATCATTTCTATAAGTACAGCCTGATTGACTTTGAACTTCTTGGCTGTGTGCAAACTATGCAGTCTGCCTCCTCGGCTGGAGCTTCAAAGCGGGTATATAGTCAATCTCATGTGTCCCTTCTAGTCCGTTGTTATACATTTTCCACCAATTGTTCACATATTTATCACATCTCTAGGGCCAGAACAATAACGGTGCTGATGAAGAGGACGGCGGTGCTCTGCAGAGGAAGCGGCTGCCAGGTCCCTTTGCCTCGCAGCAGGCTCATCGCAAGCGGGATGATACCTTCTGGTACCCTGATGGGAACCTTATCGTTCGTGTAGGGGGGACTGTCTTCAAACTGCACCGCTCCGCCTCATGCGCTACTGCGCATACTTCAAAAACCTGTTCGAATCTGGCATCAGCGTGAACGAGCACATCGAGAGGTGCCCGGTTTACAACGCTCCAGAAGATCTGATGCCAGAGGTATTCAAGGACCTGCTCACTGCCATCGAGACACCTCTGTGAGTCTCTGACATATATTTAGGTGCACACTTGAACACGGCTGACCTTTGTCCTGCCCAGCGAAAATCTCAAGTCGCGCCTATCCGCATCCAATACGGTCTCACTGCTCGAGGCCGCAGTCCTGCTCTCTTGTGGGGCCGTGCTCCGCCTAGCCAAGAACCGCATGTACGCACTCTGGGATTCACGCCTAGTACCAGAAAAGCTGGGCCTGGGCGACATCCGATCTATACTACGACAATTGCCACCATCCACCTCGCTCGGAACCACAACATACCCTCCTGCTCAGCGCACATTCTACGAGCTACTCTCCAGCGAGGAGTACTGGGGCGTGTACCACACCGACCGCGTCCATTGACCTATGCAGCACCGATCGCGGCGGCTGCTCTTCGCCGCGATGTGTTGGGAAGCTGTGGCGCGAGTTCATCCTTACAGTGCCAGACATGACTATCCCAGCTGTGAATAGGCACCCAGTGCTGAACAACATGTGTTGCCATCCATGTGGCAACAGCGGGGATATTTGGCGGTCATACGTCATCGAGAAGGGGACCTAGAGAGGGTGGATTGGACCCACTGAGGTACAATGTGGTGAGTCTGAGGTGGCAGGAGCTGATACGAGACTGGTGGTGCGATACATGCCTTAGAAACAAGGAGAGTGCTTGGAAGGTGAAGAGGGTGGAGTGGTGGGAGATGCTGGACGGCCTGTTCAAGCTGTAATAATCAACTGTTTATATCTCATGCATAATGGGCGAGCACTTACAGACGAGCATATCATCCTGTAAGAGTGCGAGCGTGCACGTAAATGTTGATGGTCCTACTTAGGAGAGTCTGGCGTGACCTAGCAGTTGGTGGGATCAAAGTGGGAGCGGAGACAGACAACTTACTAGCATGTCGTCGCGCGCAAGGACGAGTTGATGGTTTCACAAAACAAAACCTTGAACATCAGACACACCGGGCGCTTCTTGGCTTCCGCATACGTCGGGTCCTGGCCCTTGGCTTCACCCGTCGCCATCGCCAGCTCCACCATCTCCCAATCCTCTCGCTCCTCCTGTGCCACCAACACGAATCCTTCCTCGTCCTCGACCGCCTCAACTGTCGCCTTCCTCGATCCCTCCTGCATCCCTTTCGGCAACGCCCTGCCGCTCTTTCGTCCACCAACGCTCCCCTCACCACTCCTCAGCCGCTTCACGTACTCCGACTCCTTTCGGACACGCTTCGGCCGCTCGATCACAGTCTCAAACCGTTCTCCGAGGACGTCCTTCGCCGCAACAGGCTTCAGGTCGCTGGATGGTTGGGAGGTAGGGGGATTGGCGGTAGGAGCGAGTTCGAGAGGCGGAGGTTCGTCGTTCGAGATATCAAGGATTGGCTGCAGCGACGGCGTGGAAGCACACTCGCCCAGGTGAGTTCCAGCTCCAGGTTCATCATCATCCCTCTCCCCCTCGAGCGGCACCACGACATTGATGCCAATGACGTTGAAACGAACACTCCGTTCGACCGTGACGATACGGCGGTCCGGCCAGTAGTGCGGTTAGGGTCAGAGGCCTCGTCCCAGCCCACCCAGCGTGCGATCCGGGCGCGGTCTGCAAGTTTCGAGCCACCGGGGGTGTGAACGCGCACCTCGCAACCCCAGGGATGGAGTGCGAGATGGTGGGCTTCGTGCCCCAGAACACCTCGTGCGGCGTCTTGCCGTCGAGGGCGCGGGTCCATCAGCAAAATGTGCACTTTGCTATCGTAAGCGACCGCTGCAGACGAAGGCGATAGCGACCCGTCTCACCGACTGGTAATGATCGCATATGATCAGAGGGCGTCTACCAAGACTCTGTACGACAACTTACGACAGTCGCCGACCAGTTAATGCGGGGAGAATGATCTTATGATATCATTCATCCTCATACCACTTCCTGTGACAAAGCCGTGTCTGTATCACTGGGGAGATGAGTAGTGATGCATTAATGAGCAAAGTTGTTGAGTCTGAAAAGACAAACGACTCGGAGCACACCAGCCTTAACTTGACACTGACGATAACTTGAACATCCCAGGCCCGCCGTTCAACGTTCAGCACCACACGTTGCCAAGCTGACAGCGACACCGAGCAACACTCATCTGGGGCGTTTGATGGCGCCGGCTTGTTCCAGGACGTACAAAGTCTTGCTCCCCCCTCCGACGCTCCTGCATTCCCTCTTTCCTTCTCACCTCGTTGTCGCTGAGAACTCAGTACTCAGTCCCCGTATCGGGTCAAGACCAGACTCCACTGCGCTCCTATCAGGACTCCTGGACGTCCCTCAGGCCTCAAGACCCACTTGGGCAAGTCGTTCTTCGTCTCCGACCCCCACCACGTCGACAAGATTCCCCCAAGATTCCCCCCGTGCCGTGTTGCCGTGTGCCCGTATGGAACCCGCTGGCCAGTGAACACACTCCTAGGGCTGCAGCTGTGGCGATCTCCGCGTTCTGCCTGTAAGATACCTCTGTCCTCGATCTCGTGCATTTCGCCTACCGTCCTTGGTTGCTGTCTCGTGTCTCCCGGCTTTGTATCTGGTGCTGACGCTTGGTCTGGGCTCGCTTGGTGGTTTTCTGGTCTTCGAGCTACTCGGATCTGCGAGCCCGGGGTCTCTGTCCCTGTGCCTTTGTCTCGTCAAGACCTCGATCATCTGTCCTGCCTACCCCACTCGGTCCTCTGGCCTCCTCGTCTTTCTCCCTGATTCCCTGACCCCTCTCCGTGATCCTTGTCCGTCGCTTTGTCGCTCGTGTATTGTTTGTACTTCTCGCGAATCTTTGTACTTTACGTTGCATGTAATATCAGCGTAGCTCAAGTAATATATTTTATTGACCTAAAATTTCCTCTGTTGGAACAATTGCAAGCCTGTACTGTATGCGTATTATGGACCGGGTTTCGTCTACATTGATCTATCTGTGCCCCAGGTTTGATCAGACGGTGCGGGCGGTAAGATCATACATGATCATACGTTGCGGGCGCTCCGATCAGCTCAGACGGGTTTCGATCGAATACTACCAGCTCACGTAGGTCTTCTATCATTAAATACAGGTCTGACCGTAGGCTACTAAGTATATCATATATGATGGCTCACCATGTTACGATACCCCCTTTTGCTGATGTCGGCGTGCGGTTCTTCGTGTAGACCGCATAGTTGAGGGCCTCACCCCACAGCGCGTTCGGCAGCCCGCTGTCATGCAGCATGGCGTGCACCTTCTCGAAGTGCGTACGGTTGGCGCGCTCACTGACACCATTGTACTCAGGCGTGTCGTGCGCCGTGAGCTTGCGAATGGTGCCGTGCACCGCTAGGTGCTCTGAGAACTCCAGCGAGAGGTACTCGCCGCCGCGATCTGAATGAAGACATTTGATCTGGGCGCCCTTCTGGGTGCGATAGAAGGCCTCGACCATCTTATAGGATTCGAATGTCTCGGCCTTGGCGCGTTGGAGGTAAACTGTGGTGTGCCGACTGTGATCATCGATGAACAGCGAGTTGTAGAGGCGTCGTCCGAGTGTCTCAGTGCGCGCGGGCCCCCAGACATCGGAATGAACTTCGTCGCCGACTGCAGTGGCGCGAGGTCAAACACGTTCCTTTGTGATCGGCTTCCGCGTCATCTTTCCTGCCTCGCATGCATCGCAGACCGTCGGCTTGCTGCCAGGGATCAGGCTGACCCCCTTCACCAGGCCCCTCGCGATCCCATCGCGTGTCGCGTCGTAGGAGATGTGGCCAAGCATCTGGTGTGCCTCGTCGAGCGTGACAGCACGGGTCTCCATCGGCTCGTCCTCCTCGCGCTCCCCCTCAAGGGTCGGCATGGCATCCTCGTCTCGACGCATAGTCGTACGGTACAGCCCTCGGACAAACGGAATAGAGGTGACGATATCCCCCACAGAGTTCGAGACCCGGCATCCCGTGGGAAGGAACGCGACCGTGGACCCGGCCAACGTGATGCGTCCGATGGACACAAGCGTGACGTCCATCGCTGGCGCGTGAAGGACGTTATGGAGGAGCACGCGTGTTGTCTCGGTGCCCTCCTCGTTGCTCGGAACGGTGATCCACATGTCACCACGGCCGACACCTCGAAAGGTGTGGTTATCGGCTGCATTGATGCGTTTGGGCGTGATCGGCCAGTAGCTGATGAAATGGTGGATGTGCGGGGACATGTGGCTGGTGGCACCAGAGTCGAAGATAACTTCTTCGTCCTCGGTTGGGGGGTTGCTTGCGAGCATCGCGCCATGGTGAATCGTAAAGTCGGCGTTGAAATCATAGTCCTCGTCGTTAGTATCGGATTCGCACGAGGAGTCTGAGACCGTCTGGAGATCGGGGACAGAGTCTGTGTCCGAGTCTGGCGCAGTGCGCACATACCACGCCTCGTCCTTGTCCTTCTCGGACGCCGTCGAGGCCTTGTCTTTGGGCTTGGGCTTGTCCTTCGGATCCTGGCCTTCTTTTCCGCCGCCGGGCACCCAGCAGTCGGACTTCAAGTAGTGGCCGCGCTTCTTGCAGTTGAAGCATCCCACGTTCTTCTTCTCCCCCTTCCCGCCCTTGTCGTTTGCTGACAACAGGACGTCGCCAGACTCACCGCCCCAGCGTCCTGACTTGGTCCGCAAGGCACGGCGATCGTACTCATCCGTCAAAGCGGCCATCAGCTGCTCCGGCATCAGGATAGTACCAGTAATGGTCGACGTAGCAGTTAGGGAGGAGATGTATGTCTCGAAAGAGGTCGGCATGGAGCCGAGGACGATCGCGTAGAAGTCATCGTCCTCGGGGGTGTGGCCCATCGCAGCTAAGTCTTCGTACATCGTCCGAAGCTTCGCGAAGTGTGCTCTAACATCGGCCTTCTCCCCGCAGTGTTGCTCCTGCAGCCTCCGACGCAGGTCGAGTGAAATCATGCGTGAACGGCGCTCGAATTCCGCAGCCAACGCCGACCAGATCTCGCGCGCAGTTCCTTTGGCGCGGACCTTCATGAACAGTGAGTCCGGGATCGTGCTCGCAATAAGCTGCTTGACGACCGCCTCGCCCTTCTTCCAGGTAGTCAACTCGGCCAGATACGCCACCTGTGCAGGATCCGGCACCGTGCCAGGACCCGGGTTACCGCCATCGAGAGCCGCAGCCACTGTCCCACCACCACGGTCCATCCGTCAGCAGCGGCATCTGCTCCCCGCCAGCACCAGCGGTAGCGACAGCTGCACCTGCAGCGCGCGCCCCCCTGGGCGTGACGTTTCCCCGCCGTAGGCGGTGCAATAGGTTGGATGGACGTACCGTCGAGATGACCTGCGAGACTCTTCGTGTCTGCCGCCCAGGTAAGCCGCTCTTTGTAGAGCACCCAGTTGGCGCCGCCGACGTCGAGCTTTGGCACGCGAACGTGATCGTCGCCAAGCTTGATGGAAGACATGATGTGGGAAGATGCGATGGGCGTGTCGCTCGAAGCCAGACAGAGAGTCCGCCTAGAAGGCAGGGCTCATAACTTATAGAAGGATAACTCAGTCAATATGCGTGTACACGGGACTGACAATATATTTATATTTGTAGTACCTATAGAAGGATAACTAATGATACAGTTAGCTAACGGAACGAAGTCTAGAGTATCGTGGATGCCACCTCACCTCAGTCCCGCTGTACCGGGACTGAGGTGAGCAGTACAATGATACCTGCTATAAGTACGCATATCGGAGACAAGACAATCATAGTAGAAGATGTCGATACACAAGATAATCGGATACAAGAAAGAAACTGACACACAACGACGTGAGACAAGCCGCCGAGACACCATGAGCCGAGACATGTCGTCATCGGTCTCGCGCCCTGCTTGCCCCACTACTCCAATCTCCAACACGACAGTGGATGAGCACATCCCTAGATTGTTGGAAGAGCGGGATGGGCGAGCATGTGATGCGTGACGGCGACTCAACAGCCTTGTGAGCAGGGAGTGGTCAACTTAATGGTCCCCACGGAGTCACTAGCCGAGCGAGGATGGACAAGCTCAAGGACAAAATTCATAGTAGTTGACAGCCTGAGGGCGGATTTGCAATTCACTAAGATTACAAACACTGGCAAATAGAACAAGCCTGCCAGTGGTGTGGTGGGGAGACAGATACAGAGATAGGTGCAATCACCTAGAATCAAACAACGCTGCCAGTTGCATGGGGAGCAGGATAGAGAAGAGACTCGAGAGGGTTGTTGAGAACCTCCGTCATCTAACAGAGAAGAGAGGGTCGTTGAGAACCCTAGTCGTCTATAAGAGAACAACCCTATCAGTTGCATAGTGAGCAAGACAGAAACAGAAACTAGGTTGTTGAAAACCCCATTCATTCATATTTATTCATATCTAGTTATAGCTTGGACGAGTCTACACAGCTCTGTAGGGTGAGGTGAGTGGAGATAAATAAATATCAATGAAGCGGGTGGAGACACCGAGTAATGTAAGTAAGCACTATTTCAAGAGTTAGGTTTAGTGTGAGCAGTGGGTGAGGTGAGTGAGCATAATTCATGAGTGAGGATTAGTGCCAGCGGTGACCACAGAGGTCGTGGTCACTGGATGAGGTGAGTGAGCATAATTCAAGAGTGAGCACCGGTGACCACAGAGGTCGTGGTCACCGGGTGTGGTGAGTGAGCATAATTCAAGAGTGAGGATTAGTGCCAGCGGTGACCACAGAGGTCGTGGGTCACGGGATGAGGTGAGTGAGCATAATTCAAGAGGAGCACCGTGACCACAAAGGTCGTGGTCACCGGGTGTGGTGAGTGAGCATAATTCAAGAGTGAGGATTAGTGCCAGCGGTGACCACAGAGGTCGTGGTCACCGGATGTGGTGAGTGAGCATAATTCAAGAGTGAGGATTAGTGCCAGCGGTGACCACAGAGGTCGTGGTCACTGGATGAGGTGAGTGAGCATAATTCAAGAGTGAGCACCGGTGACCACAGAGGTCGTGGTCACCGGGTGTGGTGAGTGAGCATAATTCAAGAGTGAGGATTAGTGCCAGCGGTGACCACAGAGGTCGTGGTCACTGGATGTGGTGAGTGAGCATAATTCAAGAGTGAGGATTAGTGCCAGCGGTGACCACAGAGGTCGTGGTCACCGGATGTGGTGAGTGAGCATAATTCAAGAGTGAGCACCGGTGACCACAGAGGTCGTGGTCACCGGGTGTGGTGAGTGAGCATAATTCAAGAGTGAGCACCGGTGACCACAGAGGTCGTGGTCACCGGGTGTGGTGAGTGAGCATAATTCATGAGTGAGGATTAGTGCCAGCGGTGACCACAGAGGTCGTGGTCACTGGATGAGGTGAGTGAGCATAATTCAAGAGTGAGCACCGGTGACCACAGAGGTCGTGGTCACCGGGTGTGGTGAGTGAGCATAATTCAAGAGTGAGGACGGCGATCGCAGACAACAGGGAGCATAATTCAACTAGTGATGTAAGGTGCTAGTGGGACTATAAAGGTAATAAATGGTAGAGCCACCCTTGAGCTAAGGCCAACTAGGTACTTGTACCTGCTATCAATTTTATGGGAATCTTCTCACCTGCGGTGTAACTTTTTAGACGCAACCTTCTACTTTAATGAATTTGGCACGAAAGTAGAATGGCGACCGTATCGCAAACAGAAGAATCACTTAGAACGAATCCCTTGGATATCTCATCATCCACAAGATGTTAAACGCGGTACTTTTATCGGTGAGATGTCTCGGTTAGCAACGCTCAGTAGCACTTTTGCAGTCTACTTGGAGTCCGTGCAGGAGCTGGTATCCTTGTACGTCAAGCGTGGCTATCCGCAAGACTTAGTTGGAAATTGGGTCAGGAAACATCTTACCGAACGGTGGAAAAAGCGTCTCGTTGAGAACGACGCAAAAGAAGACGGAAACGTTTTGGTCCTGAAATCAGAGTACAACTCGGCCTGGAATTGGTTCAACGCTACAGAATTAGGAAACACAATCCTCGGTTACTGGAAAGATTGGCACGCTTTGTGCGATCGGGGCCACCCGGTTCAAGGTGTAAACCTTGCCGAGTGGCCACGGCCATCCGATGCCGCTCTTAAGAGCGGTATAACTGACATACGCGGCGAGTTCTTAACGGAAGTCACCACGTGGCCAGAGGGGTCCTTATGGATCCCCGATGTCCGTAAAATCGGACTAACCGACAAACGAATGATCGTGTCGCGGAAACGCACGCGAAATATGTTCGACTTTACAAGTCTTTGGAAAAAGGAAGTGTTTTCAAAGTTAGATGAGGTGGTGCTCTCAGAAAGAGACCTAGACGTGGAGGAAACTCCTCGGGCATCACATTCTACAACGATCAGTAATCCTCATCCGCCGCCTGCGAGTAATGTCGCAGCCGACGACTCGGATGAGGAGGTAATCTACCTTCATCGGAGATCGCCTGATCGTTCCTCACCTGGTCTTAGTAGAGGCCATTTTGGTTAACGGATGAAATAGTACGGATCCGGACTCGACTAATTAACAAAAGGTCGAGCGGATACTACGAAAATGGGAGGCGTGTTCATACGCCGTGAACCATTCACTGAAAATCCGATGTCGTGTAGACCGGAATACCCGGCTGCACGCGCCTACGCACTTCGGGCTTGGCACCCGTCGTCTGTACCACGCTACGCGGAAGGCCTTGAGCCATGCGCATGCGTTCATAAGCATTAGAAACTTCGTTCACGGAGCGTGTGCCGTTGAGTGGTCGCTCAACGACACGTATCGTTCCGAAGCGACGGAGCTTTAAGGCTTAACGAAGAAAGTGTCGCGCGTATCTGTATTGTCACTGTGATCCGATCACAGTGCGTGCGTGCGACGTAGTTCAAACCGCGCCTTGGGCAGCGGACTCTGATAAACTTGGAAGACGGTACGCCTTCGGGCGTACTGTGGAGAATAAGTGTTCGAAGCGGAGACGGAGGCGTGGAAAGCCCACGTCGCCTAAGTACCGTACGATCGCCTTGCGGACAGCGGCTGCGCCGAGTGCGGCCGACCTGTATTGGTCCAAGCTACAAATCGGCGAGGCTTTGTTGATCCCTCGTAAGTCGCCGGTGTAACTACGTCAAAGCGCGCCTGTGGGCGTGTTTCACTTCGAAAGGCTAGCCACGACGTTAATCGTGTTGGCGCTGGTAACCTTCGGGTTTGCCGAATGACCGAGTAAACTGGCTTTAAGCAGTCGCTCGTGTTGCCAATGGCCATCTTAAAGCATTTTCGTTAACTCGACCTATGCTTCTACTAATAACTTGCTCTGTAGAGCTTACAAACTCCTTAATGGATTATACGTACGGCGTCGCTCAACGACGTCGTGTAATGCGGTCTAACCCAAACCCTAACCGTACGTGTAATTACTACTTAATCGTAGTCTATACGCTGACATTGACTGTACAGCTAACCTAACCCAAACCGAACCCTAACCGAACCCTAAGCCCTAACAACAAAGTAACTGTTAGCGGTCACGTGACTAACCCCACATGACCGATAAGGCACGTGGTTCAAGCGCCTAAGTTAGTCTTGGGTCGGTTTATCTTGGCGCGGCTCGCGCCGAGCGCCGCCTGCAAATCACAAGACTAGTCACATGCTCGATTAGGGCGCGAGACGCGCCACGTTAAGCACGTGAGTAATAACGCGACTTAGGTGTAAGCAGTCAATAGTAAGCGCGCCAAAAGGCCCGCTATAAGGCGCGTGCTGACGCACGCCCGTCATCGTCATCGTTAATGAGTAATCAAGTCCGACCGGGAAATTAGTCACCCGTTACACATCGCACTTGAGTAAGCACTTGCAATTACTAAGGCAGCCCTGATGAGCCACTATATAAGGCGAAACAGGCTGCGGTAGGAAGATCCCTACCGCCTCGTCGGCTGTTTACCTTAGTCGCGCCACGCTCGCTTCGCTCGCGTTCGCGCTCCTCCCTAACCCTAACCCTAAGTTCGGAAGGAAATCCTGGAGCCAGAGCGGAAAGGCGAGCCACGCCGCGCCGTTTACTCTGCCATACGACCGTATCCGTACTACAGCATCAAGAACTGGATTGCGTACCTTTTCACGAAGCGCGTTATCGAAACTCTCGTCGAAGCGTCTTACGATGACGCCCCTCGTCCCGGCCAACCCTACCGCGACATCATGCATTCCCCTGCCATACGACAGTTTCTCGGTCCTGATGGCAAGACACTCTTCTGCGTACAGAAGAACGGCGAGGTTCATCTCGTCTTTAGCCTTTTTGTCGACTGGTTCAATCCCTACGGCAACAAGAAGGCTGGAAAGTCGCATTCGATCGGCGCCATTTATCTGGTTTGCCTGAACCTTCCCCCCCACCTCCGCTATCGCTCCGAGTTTGTCTACCTAGCCGGTGTTATCCCTGGCCCCAAGGAGCCCCAGACCCACCAGATCAACCACTTTCTGCGTCCTCTCATCGATGAACTCGTGGAGTTATGGCATCGCGGCCTGCATTTGAAGGCCACGGCGAACAGATCAGAGGGTCCCCTCATCTACGCTGCCGTAATCCCTCTTGTCTGCGATTTGCCCGCGCTCCGAAAAGTCGCAGGTTTCGCTGGCCACTCGGCGACACACTTCTGTTCGTTCTGTTCCCTCCTGAAAGGCGACATGTCCAATGTTGATCGATCCACATGGCCGAAGTCCGCCGACTGGAGCTCTCACCTCTCCATCGCTCGCAAGTGGCGAGATGCGCAAACAGAAGGCGAGCGCAAGAAGATCTTTGACGCTCACGGGATCCGTTGGTCGGAATTATACAGGCTTGAGTACTGGGATCCGACTCAGTTCGCTCTTGTCGACACGATGCACAACCTTTTCCTGGGCGAATTACGACATCACTGCATGGAGGTCTTTGGTGTAGACGTGGCTGGCGAGAAACGGACCCCAAAAATTATCAAGCTGCACACGCCAGAGAAACAGCGAGCCGTCCTCGACAAACTCTTCGCCGCGCTCTCGGCGAGGTCGGAGAGATCCCTCCTCCAATCCAGGTTGGATTATCTTTCGGCGGTGGCCCGTTTTAATGGCCTAATTGTCAAGCCTGCAAACTCTGTCCCATCCAAGCGAGACTATGCCCTCCGACTTCTGGAACTAGTACGTTACAACTCACCTGAATGAGAGGTGGTACTGATGCAACTGGAATGGGAAGGACATATGTGCCGTGCGCATGCCACCTCCCCTCTCTGAAGCGACAGCAAGATTCCATCTCGTTACAGATCAATTCGATGCCACCGCGAGATACGATATCTTCACAAGCGACGTACTAGAGAGCGTACGGGACGACATCGCCAACATGACTCTACCCTCGTGGATCGAAAGGCCACCCTGGAACTTCGGTAGCGCCGGTCATGGCAAGCTGAAAGCGGACAAGTGGCGGACGGTCTGTACCATCCCCATGGTGCTCGCTCTCGTTCGTCTATGGGGGAACTCCGATGCTTCGGAAGAGCAGCGCGCCGTGCTGGAGAACTTCGTCTACCTTGTGATGGCGGTTGATCTCGCATCCCGTCGGTCTATGTCGACGTCGCGGGCAGAGAAGTTCGACGAATACATGCTGAAGTATGTTGAAGGCCTGCGCAACCTGTGGAATCATCGTCTGGTGCCGAATCACCACCTCTCTCTCTACCTGAAGCAATGTCTCGAGCTGTTCGGCCCTGTTCAGGGCTGGTGGGCATTCCCCTTCGAACGCTACAATGGGCTGCTACAACAAACTAGGACGAACAATAAGCCCGGTAAGTGTCCTCACCTCTGGCATACCCTTGCGGAGACTCATTGTACGCGTACTGGTAGCTGAGATGCCTTTAACTTTCATGCGATACTTTTACATTGGCGCCAACATATGATGGCTTATGAGCACGACAACATGGCCAGATGAATCTGTGTATCATGAAATGGTATGGGCCTTTGAGTAGGCCTTCAAGGATGCCACGCGCGGCACCCGGGTCACAGACATTCCTTCCTTCGGTCCTGACTTCCTCGACGTCGACATGCTTCCTGATTATGATGAACTCGATGATCAACGGGTCCTTCCTCCCCATATCTACGACCAGTGCTTCTGTCTCATACAGTCCGCAAGCACCGTACGCTTCCACTCGGCTTTCGCACCCACTATTTCGGCACAACCGCGCCTCCCTCCCATGGGTGCATTTGTCCCCAGCATCTCTCGAGCAGGTGTTACGTATACAACATCTCGCGCGTCGGAAGGCGACTCATTTGTCATCTTCGTCGATCGTGCCGGATCGTCCCGTTCAGGTTCTCCGACGACATGCGCTGGGCAGATACAGGATATATTCTACCATAGGCGCCTGGAAGGCCAACACCTGATCGTCGAACCATTTGTGGTTGTTCGCGAATACAGACACTTGACGGCCGATCACAAGGCGCATGACCCTTTTATACAATTCGACGATCTCCAAACCAGGCTATACTACAATGAATTTCACCCGGACTCCCGCGCCATACGGTTCCAGGACGTGACCGCGCATTTCGCATCCGTGGTCTACACCCCTCCCGCCATCGATACACCATGCATTATAGTGAGGTCTCTTGATAGAGTACGTTATATGCACAATGATGAGCGTTCATGCAACTGACGAGGTTTGGAACAGAGCTAGCTGTACTACACGCATTGTGCTCCCCTACATTCACATTCCGTCCCTGTCTACGGCCGTATCATCAGTCCGAGTCCCTGAAGTGCTCCTCTTGGGGAACCTTAGCGTGAGGGTTTTACTGGGTTCCAGGTGAGTCGCTTTCAATCCACGTGAGTTCCGATGTGTATGAATGCAGGCGCCTCCTGTATGCGAAGGGACCGTTGTCACGAGTGGTCCGGAGCGCATTTGTGCGCTACAGAGAGAGGGGGAGCTCCAAGTTGGTGCGTCGTAGCACACCGCGCCGGATGGTTTGCTGTCCGGAGAGGGAGGGAGCTCCTTGGTGCATCCTGGGGCGGCGCCGGGTGCACGCTTCAAGGCACGCTTTGTCGGCAGGCCTGTGGTCGAGCGGCGGCACCCCGGACGTGCTCCTGGGAGCAAAGAGACCGTTACCCCGTGAGACCCGCGTGAGACCCGAAGCGCGTTTGTCTGCAGTCCTGAGAGGGAGGGAGCTCCTAGGTGCGTCCTGGCACACTGCGCCGGTGCGCTTTGTAGCCGCAAAGGGACAGTTGTCCCTGTGCGATCCTGAGCGCGTTGTCTTGTCTGCAGTCCTGAGAGGGAGGGAGCTCCTAGGTGCGTCCTGGCACACTGCGCCGGTGCGCTTTGTTAAGGACGGCAGGAGGCCGAGGGGGTATTGTCGTGGCGCCGGTGGGTGGGCGGCGCATTGGCATGCTCCTAGCCGCAAAGTGACCATTGTCCCGTGCGATCCGGAGCGCGTTTGTCTGCTGTCCCGGTGAGAGGGAGGGAGCTCCTAGGTGCGACCGGATGCACCTTGTCAAAGCCGAGCAAGGACGGCGGGAGACCGAGAGCGCTTGGTTGCGAAGCAGTTGGTTGGACGGCGCACGTTCGTGCTCCTGTACGCAAAGGGACCGTTGTCCCGTGCGATCCTGGGCAATCCTGGGCAATCCTGAGCGCGTCCGAAGCACGTTTGTGCGCCGCCCCGAGGCGGACTCGAAGCTCCGTAGTGCGTCCTGGGGCCACGGCGGAAGAGCTTTGTTGCGGCCGAGTTGCACCGGTGAGTATTGAAGGAGACCAAGTGCGCTACAAGGTACCCTTTGTTGTGTATGCGGTACATGGCTTGCCGTGGCCGGGGTGCGACTCAATGGACCAAGTCAAACAAATGTGCTTTTTGTCGCGCATCGCGCTTTCACGCCACTCATTCACGAATGACTCAGGTTCACGTCACATCGCGGGACACGTGAGGGCGCGTCGTGAAAGTGTCACGTCGTGAGAGGATCGTGTTGCGTCGCGGACGAGACGCGTCGTGGAAGTGTCGCATCGCTGGAGTGGTGCATGGTGGGAGAGTCGAGTCGCGAGAGCGTCGTGTTGCAAGAGAAGTGCGCCATCGGAGAGTCGAGTCGCGAGAGCGTCGCGTTGCAGGAGAGGCGTGCTGCGGGAGAGTCGAGTCGCGAGAGCGATAACCACAATTTCCCTCAAGGACATGTTTCGTTCCGCAAAGATTTCCCTACGTGACACATGCGTGTGACACGTAACATTCCGCCACAATGTTTGCGCCATTTCTCTCATTGATTTCCCTACGTAGGACATGTTACATTCTCCACCACTGTAAATGCCTCATTTATCTGCATGGAATTTAAGGGAAATGTATTGTCCACTCAGAAATCCAAGCCCATTTCCCGACAATGGAAACTTTGTGTGTCACGCCCATTTGTCATTCATTTCCTACAGTTGCATCTCCGGAAACGGGACATGCACGCGGTACTCCTCGGGAAATGGATGGGCCATGCAGGTGGCGTACTACATTTCCCACGCTCGGAAATGTCCGAGAATTGAGCCAGACCCGTTAAGTGGCCCACAAATTTCTCATGAATTCCCCCCCCTGAAACATTGGGGTTTGCCCGTCGTGCATGGACGACTTTGCGGGGAGTATCGAGCCAGTAGCCGGTGTACACCTGGACGGCCGGGTTGTTCGTGGTGACGTCCAGCCTGGCATGCGTGAAGGTGAGCATCGTCATTCAGGGGATATGTGGATGATAAGACGTACCTGATGCCGGAGAGGTCGCTCATGAGGGAAATGCCGGGCTTGGCTTCCTCGCTGTCGTCATAGATCCAGCAGTTGTCGTAGCCTTGGCACCCTGCAGATCATCTGTGGTCAGCCATCCAGCCTTTCGATGCAGAACAGACGAAGACGGACCACCGCCGCAGAGGTCGACGGTCTCGGTCCAGCGCGCCCCGACCGCCTGCGTCGTGCGGAAGTCGAATGGGGTGCCGCCGACGTCGATGAAGTCGCCTGTGGGGATCGCGTCGCCGTCGACGGCTATTACTCGGGACGCATCGACGTGCAGCTCGTGATTGAGGATGTTCTCAGATCCCTGCTGGAAGGCATCGAGGTTCCAGTAGATGTGCTGTGTCAGCATGATGGGGGTCTTCTCTGTCGCTGTCGCGTGGATAGACGTCCTGAGCGTGCCGCCGCTCTCGACTGTGTGCGTCACCTGCGGGCATGTGAGACAGGCTCAAGACGATGTGAAGAGGAGAGGGAAGAGTACAGTGGCCTCGACGTCGCCGGGGAAGCCTTCATCTGCCGCATCGAGGTGGTGGTACGTCACGCTGGTGTCTGTGCGGGTGAGGATGGTCCAGTTCCGCCGGTCCCAGCCATAGATCCCCCCGTGCAACGTGTCCTGCCCTGTCCATATCATGCCCGTTAGATACTGTCCTCTTTCTCAGCATATCGCGCTTACCATCATGATCATTGGTAGGAATGTGGTACACGTTCGGTCCATCGGGCTGCGGGTCCTTGGTGATCGGGATCGAGAACGTCCCTTTCCCCAGTGGGTGAGCATCCCAGTCATAGGCGTGCGTCCTATCGTACCACACTCACCGTTCTTGATCCGATTGGCGTACCTTCGTCCCCATCAGTCAAGCGTATTCCTGCCCTGCACACAACAACTCACCGGCCCACGATAGGGTTGAACACCGGATGCGCCGGGTCCGTCAACAGCTTCGTCTACAACACGCCCGCCCTCCCTCAATCAGCGCTCAGCCTCCAACTCGCATTCTGCACTAGTAGGACTCACGTTGTCGTCGTACCCGAGCACGACGTCCCGCGCCTTGCCCTCCCGATCCCGCACCCACAACTCCGTCATCGTCGCCCCGAACGACACGAACTTCGCCGTTACCGACCCGTCCGGCGCGCGGAGTGTCGTCACGTCGAACGGCTGGCCCCGCGATACAACAGACGTCAGCTTGCAATCTGTAGAAGGGGGTTAGACAGGCAGAGGGGATCGACGCACCCAGTCTGGAGCGAGGGCTGCATCTGCTGCTGTCACAGCGGCGAACATTCCGATGGCGAGGAGGCCGAGTAGCTGCAAGAAGACCATGTCCTGTGTTTCTATCCTGTTGGTGGTAAGGTTTTTCGTCGCGGCGTATGCGCTTCTGAGTCGGGCTGAGCTTCAGGGATCGTCGCAGAACGTGGTGGGCGAATCCCAAAACCGTCGACGCGTTTGGGCGTGCCTTTATGCATGTTCCCTCCCGCGTCTTCCGTTTTCCAGGCCTTCTAGTGAGCTCCATCACCGCGCTGTGCTCAATGTGAGGCCATCGCGCAGCCGCATGCAGGAGCACGTACCCCTGTGGGTTCGATAAATGGCGGGAAAATGCTCGGCTCCGCGCACCGTCAGGTGAGCATTTCTCCTCCTCTTCCTCCCGAGCTATCTTGTGAGTGCGGGCGGCGCAGGGTCTGATGGGCAAGAATAGAGGCGGGTCAGTAAATGTGAACGGGTATGGGACTCTGCTGACTTTGTTTTGTCGCATAGATGATAGATGTTCGTTCTCCAGGGACAGCCGCGGGTCCCGAGTACGGGAGGCGCGGAGACTTCGGGGCTTCCGCGGATGAACCTGGAGAGGCGAGGCTAGATGTTACACGCAGCTGCTCGCTGGCACGGTGGATGGCGTCATCCATATGAGAGAACTCTGCCAGGATGTTGGGAGAGGCCACATCGGAATCACCGAGGACATGGCCACATGTTCATGTCGTTGTTGCGTTTCGGCGAGTTGGGGCTGGAATGTGCCTAGAAAAACATATGGATATAGCGTGTGTCCGATGCTGCCCTCGTCGGCGGGATTGCGTCGTTGAATAGATCCCTTGGGTGTGGTTCGAATGCTTAGTTGTTCGTACCCTTATCCCTTCTGCAGGCAGGTCAAAGTGAGCATCAAGGCGAGCGGCAAAGACAAAGATAGTGGACGTACTTCACCTCGAACACCCATGGAACACCGTCGAACACGTTCCGCAAGGCCTCTCAGGCAGTGTGCGCTCTCCGAAAACGATCATTGTGGTCGTCGGTTCGTCTCAAGCACTGAAGTCACTGTTACACATCATGTATTACTTGTTGTTTTCTTCTTCGTACTGAAGCTTCGTCCCCGCTCGTAGAACACTATGTTAATACATCCTACAATCCGTAAACCCACGCACCAAGTCCCACCGTCCCAGCGAAGATACGAGAAACAGTCCCCGGCCTGGAAGTGCGCCGTGTCTGGAAAGGCTCAAGTCCTGCGCCCCGACCAGCTGATGCACGCCGCGATGCGGCGTCGTGCCAACTCCCCTCCCTCCGCCCCCTCCCCGCCGTACACGCGTACAAACTCACGCCCGCCGCCCGCGTCGCTTCTTCGCCCCGCCCCCGGTCCCGCCCTTCTTCGCCCCCGTCTCGAGCTCGCGCTCGCGCTCGCGCATCGTCTCGTGCTCCTCGTCGAGGAACCCGACCGTGATGTCGTCGAAACGCTCCGCGTCCTCGACCGCCTGCTTGTCCTCGGGCCCCCACCCCTGCCACGGTTGCTCGCCCTCATCGTGCTCGACCGGGAGCGGCTCAATGTTCGTCGACGGCGTCGAGATGCTCGCGCTCGCCCCGGTCCCCGTGCCTGTGCCCGTGCTCGTCGATGCGGACGCGGAACGCGAGATCACATCTGCCCCCACCTCCGCCTCCGAGGGGCCAACATCGCGCACGAGGAAGTCCTCATCCTCCTCGTCGAACTCGAGCGGGACCGACGGGTGGTCCGTCGCGTCCGGGCGCGTAGCGGTGAGGCGCGGCGAGCGCGCCTTACCGAATTCGCGGCGAATGCGCCCGAGGCCCTCAGACATCCCGTCCTGGATCCCCGCCGCCACCTGGCGGATCGGGATAGCGTGCATGAGCGATTTGGAGCCAGACCCGGGGGTGCCGTTCGGGAGCATCGGCAGCACAGGGGGCGACGGGTTCAGCGGGTGCAGCTGTGCGGCGAGCGCGGACGCGATCGGCTCGTCAAACGAGGATGGGGCACAGCCAATGCCTATGCTCATGTCGTGGTGTTGAGAGAGGTCCTGGATGAACGCCTCGCTCTCCCCGGTTGCAAACGCGCTGACCTCGATTGGCTTGCGGACCTCGATCTTGCTCGACGGCACGTCGAAGTGGAGGCTGCGAATGAGCGCGTGGTAGTCCTCGCCGAGCGTATGGAATGAGAACTGGTGCGATAGGTAGATGAGCCGCGGGAGGACCTTAGGCGACAACGAGAAGGTCGAGAGCTCGGCACGGGACAGCCAGCTGCGCGTGATGTTAGTGCGAATCGGTCAGCGAGAGAGGGACGAAACGTACTCGGCTTTGGCCGTACGACCGACCCTTCCGGAGCTCGGTTGTCCTTGCCTCAAGCTCTGCTTAACCTGAGGCCAGTCTCGGCCCCTCGCGAGGGACCAAGTCCCGACGACGCTTTCCCGGCCCACGATGCCAGTCGACCTCTCCATCATCTGAGTTAGCCCCGACGCTGCGCGGGGACTAGCACCGGAGCCCGTGGGAGGTGACGTGCCCATGTGTCGACTAAGCGTGCTCATGCCAGGAAGTGAGATGCTCGTGCCACCCACCACCGGGATAGAGCCAGGGACGACAGCTTGATCCGCTGATGCACGGTCGACGAATACACGGTGGAGCGTCAACGTGCCGTCGTTCGGGTCAAAGACGAGCAGGTCCTTGTAGTTCGTCGGGCGTGTTGGGCGTTGCGCCGGCGATACGGGGTGCTTCGAGAGTCCACTGGAGACGGACGACGGTGATGATGACGTAGAGAAATGTACAATCGCTGGGGGGAGGAGCGACTGGGGGAGCATGGCCTCGCTCGAACGGAGGAACGTGAACGCGCAAGGGATGCCCGCCGATTCAGGAGAAAGCGGCTTGAGCCGTACGCGCACAAGCGGCGACAGCTCTGTCGACGAGGAGACCTATGTTGTGTGCATAAGCAGTGGTCAAAACAGAGGCATCGCATAAAGGCAACTCACTAAGTCCCGGCTATTGACAACCTTGCCCGCAAGATGGCTGCTCCCATCTGGCTTGCCTCCAAGCGGTTTCGTGGCGAAGACATGGATCGTCCGCTTGCGGGTGCTCATGCCGAACCACAGCTTGTCGTGTGCCCACTCCAAGGACTCGACAACGGCTGATGTGCGTCCCCTTCGGAAGGTGTACGCGTGTTTCGTTGACTCCGCCAGATGCTCTGCAGGTTCCGACGATGACGAAGTTCGCTGGAGCTGATGCAACGGTGCTCGATCCAAGCTGGGCCTTGATCGCGAATCCTGCGAGGGACGTTCGGATGGCCGCTGGCGCAGCGTACGAGGGGTAGGGCGGAGCTGGAGGACGCGTACAGCGTGCCCGTCCTTGGAGCACAGCGCCAAGTTCGTGCCATCCGGCGAAAACTTCAGCGCGCTGAGGGCCTGCGGACGCGAGAACGTGAACTGGGCAACTAGTTCGGGCTGCGCCGAAGACGAGGTGAGGAGCGGGTGGAGGTCGACAACCGTCACATTGCACCCTGACGTGAGCGCGACCGGGGACGTCGGCGGCGGAGGGAGGGACCCTGGTGTGACGGTCGCCTGGGGGTCGAAGCCGCCTTCGACGGGCGAGGAGACGCGGAGGCTGCGACGGCGACGATCCGCAGCGGTCTGGTACTCGTGTGGAGACGCAGTGGCGGCGGGCGCACTCTTCGAGAAGAACACGCCGAGCGCGTTCGCGGCCGATCCGGATCCCGAGGCAGACGGAGTCCGCTTGTGGACGCCGGGGGCTTGCTCGCCAGAGACTGCGGCGTTGACGCCTGCGCGCGCGGCGGAGAATGCGATCCCGCCTAGGGTCTTCATCCCGCTCAGGACGCTGCCACCGATCTTGACTGCAGCGTTCCCAAGATCCGCCTGCGACATGGCCAACCCGAACTTGAGCGGGGCTTCAGGGGCCGTGACGGGTACACTAGTATGCGCCTGACCAGGAGTGGCTAGAGGAACGGAGTCGGGACGGGATGATGGGGATACGAAAGCCAAGAGGCGATTAGAGAGAGCGTATATTGGTCGTGGCTGTGGTGATGCGCGAGGAAGGGCGTAGTGTGGGTCTATGTCTAATGATGATACATCGTTGAAGTTTGGCTTTGTGTGTGATAATGACGATTGTGCAGAAGGGAAAGTGAATGAGAGAAGCGATGTGGAAGGTATGATGTACAAGGTCGCAAGTGTACAGTTTGAAATAATGTGAAGTGCTGGTGGGTTTGATGTACACTGCAAAACGTACGGTGAGTGCTCACTCCACAGAGGAAATAGATAACACGCACGACAGTAATAAATTGGTTAGATGCAGCAAACGACGTGAAACCAATTAGTGATAGTCTCTTGACGACTTCATGCGTTCGTAAAGAATATACAAGAATCTCTGTGCCTTGCGCAGTGCGAGACCTTGGCCAGTCGCCGTCAGTTGATTCAAAGCCGTTCTCAGAGTACCACAGTGGACAACTTACGAGAAACCAATCAAGGGCCGCTTCGGGCGGAACGAGTCGTCCGATGCGAGCAGCGGGTCTGGGAGGATCCCCGCAAACTCCACGGCGCCCCACTGCGCCCCCGTCAAGTTGAGAAGCTCGGAAACCGACCCCAGGTTTGAGCAATCCCAGAGCTGAAGTCCGCTCGGGTAGCCGAGCATGAGAACGGACCTGGAAACACACATGGACGTCAATGATGCAATCAGCCCACCGTCAGTCGGCCATGGATGTTCCTCGATTCCCGCGCAACAATACAATCGCGCCTTCACCCTCGGAGGGGCGGAGGAAGTCGGGGAGATAATGCGCAGAGGACGTACCTGGTCTTCGCCTGCTCCGCATTCCCATCCGCGACGTCCGCGAGCACGTCCCACCCAGCCCACAGCACCTCCTCCGTATCACCAACTCCCGGGTAGCGAGTGACCTGCTTGTCATCCTCGGGCGGGCCGTCTTCGGGGATGTCGTCGTCCAGGCTGAACACGGGCATCTCGCCGCCAGGCTCTGACCGGCGCTGGCCGCTTCCTGTCCATCGGCCACGTGGGTCAGCGACGGAGGACGCATCGCTCCCGCGACGCTTCCAATCGTACTCTCGCTCACGAGCCGTGGGCGAGACAGCAGCAGTGTGTGTCGTCGTTAGGAAACTGCCGAAGGAAACCGGCCGCGAAACCCGAGGTGGCGACGGCGCGGCAGACGGTATGGGGATCGAGGAGGGGACATAGTTGCGGATCGTGCGAGAGAACGCTTCAAGAGGGGTCGGCTCCCTGTCGTTGGCAGAATGTGAGCGACTAAAGTCGATGTTATCGTCAGAAATGAACGACGGATGGTAGACAGACGGAAACTGCAGATAGTCAGGAGCCATAGCCAACGCTCCACCGAGCATTAGAGTTTTAAGCTTGACTACATCCCCACCGCTCATACGCGAAACACGTTGCAGCCTTGTGAATCTCATCTCGGTACTCTCGCGACATGCTCGATGACCGGTCTAGGTCCAGGGACGGTATAGAAACAGCTTAGCGGAGACGTCCACCATGCCGCGTGAGCGATGCGCCCATCTCTTATCCCAAAGTCACCATCACGGTTGCAACCCCAAAACCGCAGAACCCTCGGAGAAGCAACAGAGGGGGTGGTGAGGACGTGGAACTCGCGAACGACAATGTCCGGGTCAACGGACAGGAGTTAATACGACAGGATCGTCGTGACCAAACAAAGGTCACTTCAATATAGCAATCAAAGACTTGAATGACGCAGATAATGTCATCGCGCGTAATGCCTTGTGTCGAGAATGGTACGTGAACTCCTGACGTCACCTGGTCGAATAGGCCGATTCCGACGCGTCTGGTTGGGCCACGCGTACGCGAGCACAGACTGAGAGGGTGCGCGCGACGATGCGCTCGGTGACCTACCCGCTTCCAAGATCCGAACGCTATCCCTTCCACGGAGCGCGCATGACACCGTGATATGTTAGATGCATCATGTACCCCATGCCGTGCGCAAAACGCGAGATGGACAGCCTCCCTACCCTCGTTCGAAGCCCCACGGGTGAGCTCAGGAGGTGCCACTCGGGGTGTCCAAACCCACGTAACGTCCACCCCGACATGCATACAGACAATTCCAAAACGAACCATAGGGATGGCTCTCCGCAGCAGGAACAAAGAAAGGGGGACGGTGGGGGACGGGTGGGAGATAAGACTCACCGAGCGAGCACGGGCGACCTGATATGACCCACGCTCCTGCTCAACGACGACTCGTCCGAGGTCGTGTCTTCTGCAGGAATGGCTAGCATGCTGAGGGTGGAGCGTCCGGAAGCGGGTTCGTCGGCGAGGGCGAAGTTGTTGCCGAAAGACGAGGGACCGGGGGGAGAGGTGGAAGGAGACATAGGGCCGCCGTCATCAATGTCGGACTCGCTGGTGCCAGGACCATAGACATCCTTGGAGTAGTCTGCGGGGTCGCGAAGCAAGTTGGCAGGGTCATGGCCGTCCCAGATAACGGCTGAAGCACGCCCTACCTCTGGATCAGAGGGGGGTGGCTCCAAGTCGAAGACGGCAGGGGTCATGGAGCCGTACGTCTTCTGGGGCGGCGCGTTGGGCTCAAATGAAAGGAGATCTGGAGGCGAATGAGATGGTTGAGGGTGAGAGGGGGGATGACGACGGGAGGTTGCATTGCGCTTGCTCCGTGGGGGCATTAAACAAGTGTGGTAGCGATAGGTAGAGTTGTGAGAGCAGCGATTAGCGGAGAGCGGGGTGGCCGTGCAAGTTAATGCAAGACCGAACGAATAGATAGAGAAGAGCTCAGATGAGTCGCGGGCAGTCGTTGTCGAGTGGGAGGGAGTGGGATCCTGCAAGTTCCACTCGCGAGACTCCTCGGCGCTCCAGCGGGAGTCATCATCCCTTCATTTCCCTATTTGGGAACCTCTCCCCACCTTCGCAAACGTTTGCCCCTTCGCAGCCCTGCCACTGCTTCCTCCCCCCGTTCGTCTCCCTTTGTCTTACCCTCTCCAACCTCTGTATGTATGCGCTGCTGCACACAAGAGTCGCACATTTCAAGACATACCGAAATCAATGTCCACCGCGCCCTGACCGCCCTTTACTGGACGAACAGACCCAGTTCGGCACCGCAAGTCGAAGGTTGCATGCTTAGCCAGATCAAGCTTCGCGAAGGCAGAACTCGGCGCATTCTCCCAATCAGAGCGGTGAGTCAAATATCATCTTTTCGTGCGTGATACCTGGTTTCGAACCTGATAACGCGACATGACCCCTTCAACGTGGTGGTCCAAGTGAAGGTGGCGCCTCTCCGAGTATCCACCTCGCGTCAAACACGGAATCCCAGCGCGGGTTTAGGACACACGGACGGTGAGGTGGGCTTTCGCATTCAAAGTAAGTGACCCTCTCCTCTATCCGGGAGGAAAGAAGACGAAGCTCAGATCAAACGGAAGGTTTCGGAGGCAAGTTCTTAAGACCAATATCCATCTTCGCGTTCGCTTTCTGATCCCCCTTTCAGTTGCCGCCGCATATATGTACACCTTCCCAATCACTCCGAACTCGGGATACCAAGGCTTCGTACATGCCGGTATAAGCATGGCTTTGCCGGACTGGCTGTGCGATGAATGTCTCGGGACCGTCAAAATAACCTCTGTTGGAATATAGTCATAACTTAGAGATAAAGACACGATCCACCCGATACATCCCATTGCGACATACGAGCGGTTGCTCATCATGGTAGGTTTTGCTTTGGTTGACCTCGAATACAGAATCACAATGCGTTGACCCTTCACTTCACAGTGTCGATGTATGGTGGTATCGTACCATGCGCGGAACCTTTCATGATACGTCGGTGTAAAGCACAGGACGAGCACCATATTCTCGGGACACAGCGCCTCCGCGAAGCGCCGCACATACTGTGTCGAAAACATGTAACATTGGGGAGCGCTGTCCACGGCGCAAATTTCCAACCCTCCGTCTTTTCAGCCAGAAATTATAATCCCGAGCATCAAAAGCGATGCGATGAACGCCTCAGTGGAATGTTGGACTGGGATTACGAGTCGTATCAACGCCAGAGCGCTCTTCTGAAAGTACGCACGTCTGAGAGGAGCTTTCCGCAGCTGCTAACGAGCTGCTAAAAGGTCGGTCTCATCGGCATTTGTCCACTGGGTCATCATCTTCCAATGTGGCGAGCAACTTCCCCGCAATCGAACCACACAGACCCCGCTGCTCGGAGAACTTCTCATGATCATCTCCCCTTACTTACACGGGTGAACCTACCCTTCCGTTCGCCTCACTGGCAGTTCGATGTCCGAGTCCCTCCGGCCTTCTGGCCGATGTCGGACAGCTTCCCGTATCTGCTCCGCTTCGACGCATCGTTCCAGCCGCCACTCACCTTGAATGGCATCTCCATAGCGCATCATCGTCAAACATCGAGGATAAACTTACCCCGCGCGGAGATCGTCGAAGTTCCAGCGTCACCAGCCAAGTTTGCGCACCACGTCGTGTCTTGTTGACACCTGTAGGATGGAAGGATGATCACCCTCGCGCGGCCGACGGACGAGCCCTGAGTGCACCCGCCGCGCGCTCCTCGCCCGCTAGAAGTTCGCGATAGCGTCGGCTCGGAGGAGGAAGCCAAAACTAGTCGTCAAACGCACCGGTATGGAAAATACCCACATCGCCGACGTCGTGCCCCACGCATATTTTCCTGGATGTGCTGCTGCTGCTCATTCTTGCCGGGGGTGTCAAGAGTCTCTCGTCGAAAGAGAGTGCTTACGAACTTTAATAAGGTTGCTCTATCGTACCACAGCTTCTAGCGGCGGATGCACGCCTCCAGTGACCCGCGCGCGCTGCGGCCGGACGAGTGTTCGACTGCCTCTAGGAGTGAATCTTTGAAAGCCGAACCTAAGACGGGGGGAGGAGACAGTCGGGTAAGCTGAAGATCTGCAGCTGTATACCGCAGCGACGGGTGCCGCTGTGCTGCAGGTACCGGTGTCTGCGCTGGCGGAAACCCCAAGGAGAACGCAGCAAGTAGCGGACAGGAAGTCTCCAAAAATTTTGGGCAATTTACAGGCCAGCGATGGGGTTGGGAAGAACAGTACGAGAGTCCGTCGCGGTAGGGCATTGGGGGTACTGAGAGGTGCAGCCGGCGACTACGGTAGATGCGGAGTCAGGCTCCCGCGCGCGTCCACGCCACCTCGTCATGCCACCCTCCTCGCAGTTGCGGCTGGCACGACCATACTTACACTCCGATTTGCAGGGCAGAAAATTTCCAAGCACGAGGTACACGCTATCCCCGTCCGCCCGAATCTGATCCTCACCTTCCCTTCCATAGCTTCGTGAAAACGGGACGCCCATGTTAGGCGATACAAAGTTGAACCCAACCCCGACTATGGCGCTCCACGGCGCCCTGGTGTCCCCCGGCGGCTGGTATACAATGCGCATCATTGCGGACGCCCATTCATATTCAGACCTCACTGGGGGCCTTCTGCATCCGGGGGCGAGGCGGGGTCTCCGATCCCCCACCTATCGATTGATTATCTCCTTCCAAGTTCCGCGGCGCCGGTCTCCGCTCTCAGGACAGTCGGCCAGATGACTGACTGACCAATCGACACAGAACTCAACGGTCGGTGGGTCGGTCGCATCGTGTTTCGCTGTGCGTGCCACCATAGGTTGCTCAACGGAGAACCAAGTTCGCAATTAGCCGTCAGGAATGACGAGTCGGAACAGCTCGCGGAGTAATAATTGCTTCCCTCGAACCATCTTTCAAGTTGACGCGGTGGCACGCCGCGAGGCAGGGCCTGCCCTTGTGCATGCATTCGTAATGCTTCACGGGCGCGGGGAAGCTGGTCAGGTCTGAACGTTTGAACCGCCACTTCGACGCATCAAGCAATCATACGTTTCGACGGTTTCGCTGTCTCTCGTACGTACTTCGAGTCCGCCGCCAGGCCTCGACCGTCATCGCGATCGTGATCACGCCGGTGGCAGTTGAAGTCGACGCCGGGCACAGTACGTCCACTGTGAGGCTTCGAATTCGGCATCGATGTCCATGATGACGATGGGAGTCATACATGACAACTATTTCGCATTATAAACGTGGGGGGCCACAGCGTACCCCAAAAGCAAGAACAACCCACGGGTGTGGATCCTCCAGGATGTGTGTACAGCACTGAATTCCCAAATGGACAGAGGGGTACCGAAGCTGCAGCGCCCTCGAGAAGACCCCCGCGACGTGACTCGACTGGAATAGCAAGTCGGCAAACATGGGCTGAGGATTTCGAGGCGCACACGAACCGCGAAAGAAGGGGGGAGCCTACGCCCGACTGAAGCCAGACAAGGACACCGGATACCAGACACGCCCTACAAGGCGCCTCGGCGCACCAGCTGACGGCTCTCCCGTCCAAGAGAGAAGCTGCGCGCCGCACCATATCCGCGAGGGCTGAGCTGGGCCGGCCAAAGTCCGCAGAGCCGCAGATTCCAGCGACGCAACGTCGGCCAGCGCCAGCCGGGATGGCGTAACGAAGATAGGTTCAGAGTCCGCATCTACAGTAAGTACAATGTACATACCTACGGCTGCCCAGCCGTAGCTCGCGCCATCAAGCAGGCCGGACGAACGCCAGCCATGCGGATTGCGCGCCCTCGTCCGTCCGTGGCGCAACGTCATCTTGAACTTAGATACGATACGAGGGGGGCGCGCGACGCGATCGGCACTTCGAGCGAGTTTGGCTGCCCCGGGGTTCCTCTCCTTGCGCGTAATCCCCACAACCTTCGGCGACCGGAATGTCAGAAGGGCTGAGCAGTGAGCAGCATAACCTCTAATTCCCTCCGCAACTTCGAGTTAGACCACGCCCGACAGCTGGACAGTGGACGAACCTACGTGCGGGGCCGGAGTGGCTGTCCCCCGCGCCCCACCGCCGGCGCAAGTCGAGTACAAATCGAGTACAAGGGAGTCGCGCGATGCGCTAGGGGAAACCGCAAGGTGCTCCCGCCCGGCTTGCAAGTACTTCCTCACGTCCAGCACGTTGTCCCGGGTCCTGCCCTAGAGCGTTGAAGCAGGGAAGCTAGAAGCCGTCGAAGCTCCCAAGGAACCCCTGGCGCGTCCCGCGTCCAGTATCGCGCGAGCTACGTCCATCGAGGCGGACACATGACCAACCACAACTTCACCCGCCCAAATGTCTGGGCCGGGACAGCTCGGAGGGGGGAGGCGCGAGGACGGGCGATATTAGATAGGATAACGACCATCGAGGCGGCGTGGCGGTCTTGGTTCCGTCTGGCGTGTTCGTACCGTCCGCCTCTGACTTCTTTCGTGCGTGACACGTCAATTGTACGTACGTGTATGCAACACCAGGCGTCTCGCGTGCATTCGTAGTGGGGGACTGGAGAGGAGTTGGGTGAGCGGGAGGTTTGTCATGTGCTAGTACTTGATGAGTTAGCGATTCCACCAATCCTTCCGATACATCGAACACAGTGCTGCGAATCCGGCGGTGAGCAGGCACACAAAGCTGCAGTATCAAATACAAAGCACACGAACCTCCAGAATTGACCACGGAATCGCGCCAGGTTGTTCGGACATTTGGTCCACAGACGAGCGTCCAGGTGATGGAAGGTTGGGTATGACCGTGGTGTCAACTCCCGCGTTGGCACGGCATTGTCCATGTATACGCATACAGCCTTGCCATCAAACCAGCGCCGCCGGTCGCTGAGCTCGTAACGCCGCGCTAGTGAAAGCGGTCAATGAAACGGGGAACGGGAAACAGGCTTGGCCGCCTACCCTACCGACGCTGGATAATAAATGCCCGCAGCACGAGCTAGGGGTAAAACCGCTAACACGGAGTATGCGTAGCTATGAACAATGACCGGATCAGGAAGACGACAAGGAGCGGATGGTCAAACAAGGGGGAGAGCGGAGCCGGGGTTCGGACATTCACAACCAAACCCCGGACGTGAAGAACAGCGCAGTACGCACAGACACAGAGAGACAATGGACGCAGGCGTTGACAGTAAAGCCGGACTGCTGCGACGGACTTGAGTTTTCCGTAGCGGGGGGCAGGGGCCGTGACATTGAGCGCGACGTTGGGTTGTTTGATTGAGGAGCACCACCAATCGCCGGAGACAGCCGCAAGCATACGTCGCCGTAACACCCAGAGACCCCGAGTAACAGCCCCAACGTTCCACGGTCCCAGTACGAGCCACCAGGCGGTGTGTGAGATACTCACCGGTCGTCTTGGGTGTTCCACGGTGAGCTCTAGGCTCGAAAGAACGTCCAGGAATCTGTCCCTCGCCGCGCAAGGCCGTGCACGCGCACCACGGGGACGGGGAGGACGGGTTGCACCCCGTCTCTCTCGTGGGGCCGGCGACGCATCCGACTCCGCCTTTTGGATCCAGGACTCGAGCCACGCAGAAACGTGCGCGTACTGAGGGGCCGGTCCGCGGAAGGACTAGTAGTGACGAGGCGAGCGGCCAGGGCGTGCGCGTCGAGAGAGGGGGCGAACCGTCCTGAAAGCGAACGTCAGCGGCACGACGAACTCGAGGCAGCCGGACACGCCTCCTCCGCGTGTTGGACCGAGGGGAAGTCGACGCCGCTCGCTGAACCTTGTTCGTGGACCTTGTGCCCCCCCTCCGCGTCCGCCAGAGCGGGCCGCCCATGCAAGCGTCTGTGGGAAGGTTCGGTGCCTTTAAGAACTTGATGCGCAAGGCGCAAGGCCGCAGGGGGGCCGCAGGGGCACGACCGTATGCAAGTCGAGATCGCAGAAGGACGGAGGACGGAATGCGATCAGATTCGCAGATTGGGATCTGCAGCGTGCGCAGCACGGATGCACGACACAGCATACGGGGAGGGTGATTTCCACGGTTGTGCAGGACGCCGTGGATACACCATGAGCGGCCGGAGGGGAGTTCGGGGGGTGTACGCGCGCTGCGCCTATGCTGCTTAGTCCACATCTATAGTACATAGACGCGGACGCGGCTTAAATGAGGCGAAATATCCGTATTCGCTGAATCATGACGTCAGGAAGTACACATAATGAGAGGAAGGTGGTGAGACGATTTACAGTACCGGCTGAAGGCGAGATGCATATCGCGATGCTAGGCACCGGAGGAAAGAAACACGGACGGAGAGGTGCGTGTGGAGCCGTTAGGATGGGTTCCGCCACTGGGGACCTGGGTATGTACTTACATTGGTAGCTAAGCGAGTCTACCCGCGATGCGTCGAGTCCGTGTTGTGTACAGGCCTTCTGTCGGTTAAGTCGGTAGCGCAACCTAAGTCGAGGGCGTCTATGCTGTCGCCAATGGCCATGGTCTCGGGGCAGGGGTGCCGAGGGCTCAGGATAGGGTGAGTGAATGGCGATGTGTCGAGACGAATGTTCTGTATGTTGAGAGGGTGAGAACGACGGGCGGTTTGGTCAGTGAGGGTCGGTGTCGGTGTTGACCAGCCTCCCTTTGACGCCGGGAAGCGGAGGCATCCAAGGCACATGATACGCCTCTTGGACACCCCGCGTCCACTCTCGTGTCCGTGCCCCTCACCTGAACCTCGAGTCCCGCATCCCCGATTACTGGTCTGGCCGGCCGCCCTGCATCCATGTCGCCCATCGCGATTCGACCACCGTCGACGTGCCCGAGCGTAGAGACGTCGCAACCGAATCAGATAGATTGGTCACCGAATCCTCGAAGCGGAAGCAACGGACTCGAATTGCGTCTGCACTGTGACAGCGGGATGAGAAGTATCCCATGTCCGGCGATGCGCACACGAACAGCGAGCACCGCCGCGGGGCAGAAGGGTCTAGTAGTGAGCTGCTAATACGTATTTGTCGTCTCCACCCGAGCAAGAGCGGGGTACTTACTGGTCAGGGGCCTGGGTACAGATAGGCATGAGGGGGGATATGCGCGACTGGCGAGGAGTCGGAAACCGGTGAGCTGCTCCGACCCCGACTCCGTCTCCGAGAGATCGGCGGCGCGCTGAGCCCCGGACGGCCGCCATTCAATGATGCTTGATCATATCCATCCCATCTGCTCGTGGCCGGGCACCGGGCACCGCCTGCGTCTGCGAAGCCCTCCGTCTCTGTTCGCGCGCGCGGTACATACCGCCAGGGGGGGGGGGCTGCTTGACACTGTTCTGCCAAACAGGGTATCAGTTTTTGAGTTGGGATTGACCAAGCGCCCTGTGAGAACGGGGCACGGCGTCCCCAAGATGAACGTACTTACTCACGGATGATGGACACCAACCACTGGGGAAACGGAAGCGCACTCAAACCCCCCCACTCCGGCGACCGCACGTCATACTGCGGCACGCGCCCCCCGCGCGCTCCAGGCGTCGCGCGACTGGTGACGAAGCCGGATTGAATGGCCTGTATGTAGGCTCTTGATCCAATGTTGGCCACTCACAGGATTCACATCCAAGTACAAAGTGAGACTCGGCGGTCCACGACGTGACGGCGGAGTTCCGGGTCCCGAACAAGTTGCAAGTTGCCAGCTCAAGTCGAAGCCCATCGGTCGTCTTGACTCCTCGCGTGCGTGCTCGGTCGGCGTCGCTCGCGCGCTGTCGGCGCGACTCGATGTGGCGGATGTGGTGCTCCCACCCTGAACAGCCCAAGTCCGCTATCATCGACCATCGACCATCGGCCGAGGGCGGTGGCGGGCACGAGCGGCGAGGGGACGAAGCATGCTCTGGTCGGAAGGCGGGCATATGCAGTGCCTCGTTTACGCCGCGTTGTGATGGGCGGGACAGCGACCGCATGCTCCCCGTCCGCAATCAGGTCAAGCCTGGCGCCTCGTCCGCCGTCGTTCCCAGACGCAGTCGGTCGCCGCTGGGGATCGCCAGATCGTCCGCCACGGCATCGGTAAGTAGCAGCCACAGCTGGCGGGAAGGCTCCGAGCCCAAAAGAGACGCGGAAGCAAATCGTGCGACCTGAGCGCAACCTGAGCGACCAGCGCGACGGGCGCTGATAAAGTACTTAGCCCAATCGTGCGCACCCCCCCCCCCCGGCCGGGCCGCGCGCGCGAGGCAAAAGCATCATCTGCATCCGCCCCATCTGTTGCTGATATCACCTTCTCCAGGTTCTACGTTGTGTGTTCCATGCTGCTAAGTACGAGTCGCGAACGCAAAACCCGGCACTTGCTAGAACCACACGAAGATGCATGGCGCGATGGACGATACGGAATGCAGCCGCCGCTCCGTCGCGTCGCAACCGCCAACGGCAGTAGCGCTGCGCGCGTTCGCACGATTGCACACTCTGTCGTCAGCGACGGTGACCGTTGCGCGACGCCGAGAGGTCACCGGACCGCTGCATTCTCGCAGCCGGCGACGGTCGGGACAGTCGAGAGGCAAGAGCAAGGTCCATTCCAAGGGCGACGTTCAGCAGCCAGCTAACCGATCCCGCCCCGTACCACAAATGAACGGGGTCGGCGGACCGCCTGTGGCGCAACCCTCGAGCGCTCTGTGCGAAGTCGGCGGCTCCAGCTTTGAGGAGTTGCCGACCGCCGCGCAGCGCGATCAGGGCGGCGCTCGCCACAAGCTCCTGCCTGTAAGTACTTACGTGCGTGCGTACGTTGGCTCGGGACAGAGGCAAGACCGCGTGCGCCCGCGTGCGTCCCGGGGCCAGTGTCCAAGGAGAAAGAGGCGCTCACGAGACGCAGAGAGACACACCGCTGATCGGCGCGTCCACGTCCATGGCGACTCTCGACTTCCGACCGCCATGTTCCGCGGAGGAGCCGTTGACGGTGACCGCAGGCCACGGGTTGGTTGCTGTCGACCTCTGTTGGCATCTCAGTGCCCTGTCAGGAGAGCGGAGAGCGCACCCGCGCAGGCGGGGATGCCCGCTTGGGACGGCGTGCCGGGCGGCGCGGGCGCCGTCGACGTTCTACCCAGAAGACACGTGGGCGGGCGGCGTGGGACGGCGGAGGCGGGAGATCTGTTCTGGCGGGGGCGCCATCGAGCGAGCCGGACGGCATGTGTCACCGTCCGAGACGACGAGCGCACATCCGGCGCAAGTAGAAAAGGGGCCCCGCTCCAGGACCCCGACCAGCGCGCCTGTCCCGCTCTTGCCGTTTTCGGCTCCGAAGGTGGCTGGCATCTGCTTCCGCGACGGGCGGCCCGCGCTGTTCCGTGGAGCGACTGTGGCTTCGGCACTCGCACGCGCATTCAACTCGCACTAGCGAGTGCTTCCAAGTTTGTTCCAGCGTCGGAATAAGAACGTACAGATGAGCAAACATCGAACCTAACGCGAGTCGACGCTCGTCACCACGCACTCACCCACGCGAGCGGGATTCGCCAGGCTGCGGGAGGACCCAGGCTGCGATCGACTGCATTGGCAGGGAACATGGCGGCGGCCGCAGCGTTGGCCGGCTCGCAGCAGCCAAGCAGCCTGCATGCCCTCGGGCGCGAGACAGAAGCTCCGAGGGCTGGCTCCGGGCGTGTGCGTGTGGGAAAGGCCGACAAACAGCCGCACTCCGCACACTGGCCATGCGACGCGTGACGACGGCAGGGTGTCGACAGCCATAGTCCACGCCGGCTGCGGACAGTCGGGAGAGCGAGCGCAGGCCGGGCGGAGGGCTTGTTATAGGTCATCTGAGAATCCGTGGACCAAGTCGAGCCAAGGAGCTGTTGCGTGAGAAGGCGGCATGGGGCGTGATCGCGCGTGATCGTCAAAGGAGGGATAGTACCTGACAGGACGTGAATGGGCTGCCGTATGCAGCAGGCGGCGGGACTTTAGACGGGGGAACGTCTGGCGTGGCCGGCGCCTCGAGGAAGAGCGCAGGGTGCTGTTAACAGACCGGGGGAACAAGCTGGGAGAAAAGGGCACCGAGGATGGACTAATTGAGAGGCCGGAGGATGTGGACTCGGGAGAGGGAGGAGGATGAGAGATGGGCATGCCGAGCGCATGAGAGAGCGGTGTGGGGTTTGCTGCGGGGCCGGAGAGGAGAGAAGATGAGAGTCGCAGGAGGCCATGAGGCGACGGACGATCCAGGAGGGATGGCAGGTGGGAGGAGGGAAGGGGCGCCATGCGGAGGACCGACGGCAGGATGGATGGATGGATGTGGTGAGGACGGTAGCGCCAGATGGACGTGGACTGAATGGAGAGGAGGGGGAGAAGCGCGGATTAGAGCTGGAGGGTTGGAGAGGTGCTGGGGCAGGGGAAATCGAGGAGAAGACGAGAAGACGGGGCGAGAGGCGCGAGAGAGGCGAGCGCAGATGACGTAGGAGCCGCACGGCCGGGATGGGCTGTGATCTGGGCCGGGGAGGGCGTTCGGTGAGTGCGGGACAAGGGCCATTGAGAGCGCGGCGGGGATCGGGAAGGCCGGAATGGTCGGAGAGAGAGAGCGGGTGGAGGTGAGGCGGCAGTGTGGACATGTCTGGAGAGGAAGAAGCGGAGGGAGAGGAGTGGCCGGGTCCGCATGGATCAGACTTGCTGTCGAATTCCATGGGTGACGGTCGGAGAGGCAGCGGGTGGGGTAGAGTGAGAGAAAGCGGGAGGAGGATATGGCAGGGGGTGGCGCTGAATGGGCTCTCGGTGCGCGCGCTCGTGGACGGAGACCAAAGTCGGAGGCGATTCGACTTCTGGCTGAGAAAAGAGGATCCTTGCCGTAACCTCGTGTACCGAAGCGCTGCAGGGGGGCGGTGCGGGCCTCCCGCGCTGCGAGTATGTCGGACTGCGGGGCGAGCAGCAGGCAGAGGGCGAGTGAGCGCTGCTGGGCGGAGGCGAGGAGGAGATGTTTGCCGCGAGCGCAACCGTCGAGCAGAGAGCGAGTCTGAGATGCGGGCTGAGTAGACGGCGATCGCGATCTGCCCACCCGAGGCGAGGCGCGGCGGGCGAGGGCGGGAGGCTGGTGCTCGGGGTCCAGACGGCGCGGGCGAAGGGCCGGAAAAGGACAAGGAGGCGAGTCCGGATTGGGAAGTTGGAGGGAGGGAAAATGAAAACCGGCCAGAAAAGGAGAATGTGATGGGGAGCGTGGCGCAAATAGGCGAGGCGATATGAAGCTTGGCTGCTGCCCTCAAATATGTCCCCGCCCCGCCCCCCGCCCCCAGCTCCCCCCTGCCGACTGTCCCCCCCGACCGCTCTCCCCCTGGCTCCCGCTCTTCGTCTCCTCCGCACCTCCTCCCCCCCCGTCCCCGCCCGACATGTCCGCGTCCCCCCAACCCCCCCCGCCCCCTCCCAATCCCGAGCCCACCCCACAAACCAATGGCTCCCCTCCCGCGTCCTCCTCAGGTTCCCCCGCCCAGCTCGCTACTCTTCTCGCGAAAGCCCTCCAGGAGTCAGACGTTCTCAAGGCAGAGCTCTCCACCGTCAAGCGACGCGCAGACAAGGCTGAACGCCTCCTCGCCACATTCCAGTCCAACGCCCAGTCCCCCACCAACGGCTCCCCACCATCCTCCTCTCAGGGCGCGTCCTCCAAAGACTCTTGGCCCTCAAGCGCGCGCAAAGCAGTCCTCGAGTACGAGAACCGCGCAGATCGCGCAGAGCTCGCTCGCGACGAAGCCCTCGCCCGCCTCCAGATGATTCAGGAGTCTTGGCAAGAGCTCGACCGCTACTTCGCCGCCCTCGAACTTCGCGCTTCAGACACCCGCGCTCAGTTCTCTCGTCTCATTGCCGACGGCGGAGGCCCTCTAGTCCAGGTCAATGCCGTCCCCTCTTCTTCCCAAAACGCCGTCTACGTCCCCACCCTCGTCCACGGCGCCATCCATCTCCCTCAAATCCCTCCCGCACGCTCCCATCTTCCACGCACCTCATCCCATAGGCTCTCCACATCCCAGCCCTTCCCCTCCATTCCTCTTCCACCACCCCCAAGCGCGACTTCCAGTCGCGTGCGTCCCCGCGCAGGCAGCATGGATGCAGGATACGGTGGTACCCTCTCTGGTCCCGGTGCTCCACCCCCCGCCAAGCGACCCCGCGCTGACCGCGACGATGACCGTAGCCGCGGCAGGCGATACAGCCATTCGGTGCGTCACCATTCCCTCGTCACTTCGCTGACTCTCGTTGACCTTGTTCACTGTAGCCCTCGAACTCTCCCCATCCCGCATATCTTTCAAACGGCCATGCAGCTGACCATTCTCCACAACTCGCTCCTCACTCCGTGGCCACTTCCGCTCTCCACCCCCACTCCCACTACCACCCATACCAACATCCGTCCGCCCGACCTGACCGCGATGATCCCCGCTATGCCTACCCCGACCAGCACCGTTCTCGTCGTCGTGTTCGCTCGACATCTCGTGGCCGCTCTTCTCGCAGTCGCTCCCGTGGCTCTGCGAGCAGCCTCGAGGACATGTTGATCGAGGCAACGACTACTGGCGAGGACAATCCCGGTCACGTCCACGGTCACCGCGCAGTTCACCCGGGACAGCATCTTCACCCCTCATCGCGCCACCGCTCGCCTTCTCCCGGGCGTGAGTATCACCTCGGTGTTCCGTCGCAGCACGGCCGCGCGCGCGCCTCTTCCACGCTGGTTAACCGCGGGGTCGTTGGCGCTCCCGGTCAGATCGCGTCTCCACCAGGACCGCTCCTCGCTCCGGGCCAGTCGCAGACCTTCCAAACGCACATTTTCGCACCCCCTGTCACTGGCGCGCCCGTCAAGAAATCCAAGCTAGGTGCTACGGCCTCGCTCAGTGGCAACGGGAGTGTGCTGACGTTAGGTAAGCATGAGGCATTTTCTTTTACGCGGAGTCCTGACATTGTTTCCAGGTCCTACAGGGAGCGTCATTTCAGGTCCATCGACGATCGGCGGAGGCGGCTTCCCGCCGACGAACGCGGCTGGTCAGCGCATTTGCAGGCAATGCGGCCTGCCCGGGCGGTACAAGGAAGGAAAGTGCGTGGAGAAGTGGGGTCCTGGTCCGGAGGGGCCTGGTACTGTTTGCGACAGGTGCGTCAGTCGAATTGTACCGCTAGTTTTTGTGTTCTGACCGAGTGCACAGGTGCCGCAAGAAAATGAAGCGCGTCGAGCGTCGTGGGACGCTTGACAGCCAGAACATGGCTGCCATGCACCATCAACCCGCCGCGATCCACCCCTCCGGCGCGCCTCAAGCTGCACCAGGTTCCCTCACAAACGGCCGCATCAGCGGGTCTGACCGCCACGTCCACCGCACGGACACTATCCAGGCCCACCCGTCTTCCCAGAGTCAGTCGCGGCTCGGTCCCAGCGGCACACATCTCCTCTCGGGTTCCCAGAGCGGCTACGTGCGTCACGAGCGGGACCGCGACCACGACCGCGACCGCGACCAAGGTGCCTCCTCTTACCACCACTCATACTCGGCCTCGCGCTCATCTCAGCGCGGTCCCACCCCGCCCGGGATCGCTATTCTTCCAGGTTCGAGCGCGAACGAGGACGAGGGCGCATACGACGACCGTGCGCACCACCGCTCGCGCGATCGCGATCGCGACCCCGCCCACGCGCACGCGCATGGCGCCGCAGCGCCGCCGCACGGCGTGAACGGGCATGTCAGCAGCAGCCGGTCTGCGAGCCACTCGCCCACGCTCAACTCGCGGTCTGCCGCTGGGGCGCCAACCTCGGCGTCGGCGCGGGGCTCGCCGCGCGGGTCGGACGGCAAGTCCAAGTCGTCGTCGGACCTCATGGACGTCGACGCGGACGGCGAGGAGGTCGACGCGGACGCGGATGGGGACGCGGAGGCCGACGCGGATGGGGACGAAGCGGACGCGGATGCCGAGGCTGACCCGGAGGCGGACGCGGACGCGGAGCTGCTCGAGGCGGTGGACGCGGCCGAGGCGAACAACGCGACGGACGAGGAGTGGCTGAAGAAGGAGGACGCGTGACGTCTCTTCGTGGGGCTGGACGCTGTTTTGGTTGCCGCGGACGGTGGACGCTGAAGAAGTCTGTGAAGATCGTCGCTTATGCGACCGACGCATTTTTTACGATCCCCTATGGCCACTTATGAACGACCCCACCCCACCCGTATCGCCCTCACCACCGACCGACCGACCGACCGACCCTAGCGTTGGCCGTCGGACTCTATACATACATATGTACGCATGTCGATTATTTGCTCACTCCGCGCCCGCCCTCTCGTCTTCTCGTCTGGAATTGCCCCCCCCTGCTCGTCCCCGCTCGTCGTCCAAGTCACCAGTCGTGTGTATTATGGTCATGTTTTTAGATCTCATCCTCATCCTCATACGCATACGCATACGCATACACATAACGTCCGTGTCTCTTGTGTAATCGTCCACGTGCTCTTGCCCCCCCCTCGTTTGCTTGTTTGTTTGTTGTAACTCGCACTGTTTTCCTTTATGCACGTCCCGGATCCCGAGCTCGGTTCAAACACACACACACAACACACAACTGTAATAATATTCTTGCCTGCGCATCATCTTGCTCCATTTTCTTTTCTTCGTCCGCCCAGCTGTGTGCGAACAACACAAGTACTTTAGAAGCTTCAAGTTGATCGCGGATAGGTACTGTAAGCAGCTCTCTTTTCGTCGCGTTGGTGGTTCCCGCGTTGCTGATGCACACAGAGGCACACACAGGGTTGGAGTTTGGGGAGAGCGACGAGGAGGCTGAATCACTGGAGTTCGTTGTCCATGGGACGTCCTCCGGTGCCCGAAGCCCAGCTCTGGGGGGCCGTGCTGCTAGCGCTCATTTTGAAGTCGACATGCCATCCACCGGACTCGGACTCGGACTCGGAGGCGATATCTGCGTGCCAGTGCGTGAGGATCGGGGCAGCGAGCTTCAAGTTGAAGTTGCGGCCATTGATTGACTCGCTGTTGATATCGATGTACGGCCCCGTTCTGCGGGGCGCCGGAGGTGATGATGACGAGGGGACGTTCGGCGGCCGGGGGTCGTCGATGAATGGCGATCTTGTCGAAGCAGGGTCACCTACAAAGCAAAGCTCGTCCCCGAATCGTCCTCTTCTCGTCGATGCGCAAAAAACCAAGTTGAGAACCGTTTACGTTCCGATCACATACTCGGCGCCGGGAAGCAGGGCTGGCTCTTTACGGGATAAGTAGAAACTTGAACCGGGCGTGCTGAAAATGCACCACGCGCTCATGATCATCCGAGTCTGTCCGCAGTCCTCATGATTAGGCTGTACCCCCAGTGGTGCGTCAGTAGATAGCGCGGGGCGAAGCGAAACAACTTACGACTCGGATATCGTACGCCAGAAAGACCGTTGATAGAGTTGTTGTCGTTCAAGTCCTTTGCGATCTCGCGGATCCGTTCCTGGGATTTCGACGGCGCCACACCCGCGAGCGAGCGAGTAGACTCCTCGATAGGGAATATCATGAGCCGAAGGCTGCGAAGAACATCATTATGCCGCGTATCTGCATGGCGCAGCGATCGACTCACTGGCACCTCCGTTGAAGTGCTCGTCGTCCAGGAAGTCGACGAACGACGGCTTGTCGAACCCGCCGCGCCTCTGGATGATCAGTGCTGGCACATCGTGAACCGCGTCGAACGTATACGCCTACTTAGTACATGTCGCCCTCGGTCCATCCCACATTTTGGCGGGCTCACGACCTGGGCCGTCGGCTTTACGCGCCTCCATGACACCAGCGTCGTCGTCGAAGCTGAAGCTTGAAGATTCAAGTCACGAAGGGCGACGACAGCGCACGGGCGCGGGGGGGAGAACGCAGCATCGTCGGACTAGTAGTACTTGTTCAAGAAGTTAGTTAAGGGCAGTACTTGCCACGCGAGGACGGCTCGAATTGTGAGGCGATGGCGATCTGGAAACCGAGGGTACGGGCGTACTACGCGCACAAGAATAGTCGAGCGTGCGTGACACAGACTTTGAGCCTCGACTCAAGCGCCGAGTCGTACATGATGGTACCCGTTGCCTTGAACATGCCAGAGGTCGGGATCGGGATTCCTGGACATGCCTCTGTAGTCAGCAGAATATCGTACCCACTGACATTTACAGACCCGCCTCTATTCTTGCCCAGTACATCCTGCGCCGCCCGCACTGGCACCCAGAAGAGGAGGAAGGCCTGCGGACCCGAGCCTTTTCCCCGCTATTGATCCAACCTACAGGCCTGGGCCCTGGGGTGCCCCACGTTGAGCAGCGTGCGGCTACGGAACCGAGTAGAAGGCCTGGAGAATCGAAGCAGATGGCACATGCATAAAGGGCACGCCAGGCCGCGTTGACGGGTTCGGGTCTCGCCCACCACATACTAGCTACATCCTACGACGATCGTTCCAGTTGAAGCGGAAGGTAGAACCTGAAACACACTGCACGCAAGCAAGTTCAACACCAACAGAACGGAAACACGGGCCATGGCTGCTTTCTTGCAACGACTCGGCGTCCTCGCCATGATGGGCATCCTCGCAGCTGCGACAGCAGCAGCAGATGCGGCTGTCGCTGCAGACTGGGTGCGTCGATCCCCTCTCTTCCTCTCTCCCTCCCTCTCCCATCTGATAGTGAACGAGCCATTCGACGTGACGACGCTCCGCGCGCCAGACGGGTCCATCACGGCAAAGTTCGTGTCGTTCGGGGCGACGATGACGGAGCTGTGGGTGCGGGACCGCGACGGCAAGGCGCGGGACGTCGTGCTCGGGTACGACGACAACGTGAGTCTGAGTCCGACTGCCAGTGCCGAACGCGAGTGGCCAGAGGCTGATCGAGCGTAGACGAAGCTGCTGACGGACCCGGCGCACCCGGTGTTCAACCCTATCGTGGGCCGGTGAGTTGTTGTGTGCAGGTTAGGAATACGCTTGACTGATGGGGACAAAGGTACGCTAATCGGATCAAGAACGGTGAGTGCGACGTATGATAGGACGCATGCCTTGCTCACCAACTGGGGAAAGGGACGTTCTCGATCCCGATCACCAAGGACCCGCAGCCCGACGGACCGAACGTGTACCACATCCCGACGAATGACCATAACGGTAGGCGCGGTATGCCGATAAACAGGACAGTATCTAACGGGCATGATATACACACAGGGCAGGACACGCTGCACGGGGGCATCTACGGCTGGGACCGGCGGAACTGGACGATGGTCGCCCGCACAGACACGAGCGTGACGTACGACCACCTCGACGCCGCAGACGAAGGCTTCCCCGGCGACGTCCTCGCCACCGTACGCTTCCCTCTCCTCTTCACATCTCCCCAATCCATCTCACATGCGGGCAGGTGACGCACACAGTCGAGAGCGGCGGCACCCTCCGGACGTCTGTCCACGCGACAGCGACAGAGAAGACCCCCATCATGCTGACACAGCACATCTACTGGAACCTCGACGCCTTCCGGGGCTCCGACTCCATCCTCGATCACAAGCTCCACATCGACGCGTCCCGAGTAGTGGCCGTCGACGGCGACGCGGTCCCCACCGGCGACTTCATCCACGTCGGCGGCTCCCCCTTCGACTTCCGCAAGACGCAGGCGATCGGCGCGCGCTGGACCGAGACCGTCGGCCTCTGCGGTGTTGGTCCGTCCTCGACTGTTCTGCATGGAACAGGTAGATAGCTGACCACGGACGATCCGCAGGGTGCCAAGGCTACGACAGCTGCTGGATCTACGACAACAGCGAGAAGGCCAAGGCCGGCATTTCCCTCTGGAGCGACCTCTCCGGCATCAGGTACGTCTTATCATCCACATATCCCCAATGACGATGCTCACCTCCAAGGCACGCTAGGCTGGACGTCACCACGAACAACCCGGCCGTCCAGGTCTACTCCGGCAACGGGCTCAACACTCCCCGTAAAGTCGTCCACGGCGGCCCGCACGTCAACTACACAATGTGGTCCGCCGTCGCGATCGAGCAGCAGGGCTACATCGACGCCATCAACACCCCCGAGTGGGGCGTCGACCAGATCTGTGAGCCCACTCCCAATGCTCACCTCACACACCCCAATACACACCCCTCGCAGACTATCCCGGAAAGGACTACAACTGGGAGTCCGTGTACAAGTTCTCCACCGTCCGGTGATCGGGGTCAACCATCGCTTGGGCTAGGACATTCTGCAGTTCTGTCTGAGGGTCGGCAGAGAGCTGCAACTGTATGTACATTAGGTGTTAGCTGTATCACCCACGTCATTCATCATACCATACCGCAAACTAGAAGGAACCCACCGGGGATGCCGGGAACTTCTCGACCACACAGAAAAGTAAAGGCACAGAGCACGCCTCCGTCGGGGCCGCCCCCACTGGCCTGTCGACGTTCAGTCTGGCCCAGTGGCGAAGCAGCCAAACCACGACAGCCCGAAACTGCCAACAGCGCCCTAAGTAGCTCGTTGCGTGCTCCGAGTGCGCGTATATACAGCCGTCGTTCACGGGTCCAAAGAGCGTCCTTGCACCAAGACCAACACAGAGGGCACTTGAAGCTGTCGATCGCGGGGAAGATATCCATCTAGAGAATGTCACGGTGTCGCCACGCCGCTGATCATATACTCGGAGGTGGACCGGACAGCTCGCGGGCGGCGGGGCGGATCGACGGAGTCGCGCGCGGGTGCCTGCAGGAACGCCTCTTTTCCGAGTCGCTGCCAGTTATGTGAGTACGTGGAACTTCTACGCCGAATTCCGAGAAGGCGGAGTCTCAGATCTCAGGCTCCACCGACGTATGCGCCGTACGGACTCGGACTCGCTCAGTGGGTGAGGATCATGGAGGGACTCAACTTGAAGCCTCGCGCGTTAACGTGTGATTGCCTCGACGACGTGCGCAATACATGCAGTGCGGAGCACTACGCACTAGTACCCTCCTCGGGGCCGCCTCGTCTGCAACGCTACTACTAACCGTGACGACGCATGATGGAGTGGCACTGTGCCAACCAAGAAGGGAGCAAGATATAATACTGGTGCGCACCCCGGGGCCCGGCAATTGCAAGAGGTACCGTTCTAGATCTCCCATCCCCGGTCGGACTGGCATGATCCCAAAACCACTGCCTTCCATGGCCACTGGTTTCCCATACGTCACGGTCGCAAGGCTTCCGCTCGCAGGGGGCACAGGCTCACAGCGCAGATCCAAGCCCGAGATGATCGATGATCCCCGGTGGTGTAGAACCGTGGCGCACGGTGGACCAGGACATGCCGCTTGGAAGCTGGAGATTCAGAACGCACTGCCAGGGCCCCAGACAGGCCAGACAGACAGACTAGCAGCACGGGTGGCCGATTTCGGAGATGGCCATTTCGATACCTCGAGTGACGCGTTGACGTGCAGAAGGTAAGTAGTAACTTGAAGTAGTCGACGGAGAGGAGAGGAGCTCGAGATGGACTGTGGTCCTGCGTTTCCAAGGCGGTGAGGGTGCACAGAGGACTTGAGGTTGGTGCTGGGGACGGAATCAGTGTCGGTGTTGTCCCCGTAGTGACTATCATACTCATGCGACGTATGTAGAACCCGGAGGGGCCTCTGTAGTACAACATACTACAGTACAACATACCTCTGATTCTCTCCCGATCTCGGTTGGGCTTCTCCCGGAATTTCAGTGAACCCGCTCCGAGGTGGCAGTCACTGCTCAGATACTACTATCTGAGTGCGATGTGTATCTCTTCATCATCCGATCGGACTATTCATATGCATTTGGTACGCACCCGGCGCCGCCCGGACAACGGTCTCCGTTTGTTGGGTGGGAATGAGACCGCAGATGAGCACGCACAAGTAGTAGTAATGATATTAAGACCAAAGCATCTATGGTGGTCGTGGACGCGGAAATTGACATTTCACGGCAAAAGTACCGTATCGGTACGTTGTTAGAAGATTCAACAGAACTGGAGCCCAGAGATGGAGATACAAGACTTCAAGATAGTTGTCAGGCCACAACGGTACAAGAAATTAATGCTAAGTACAAGTCCTAGTCACGGTCAAAGCATGAGATTGTCCAAGTCCAACACACACCACAGCTCGTACTCCAGAAAGTACCAGCCCGCGATAAACCCATAGATCCACTTTTCTGCCACACGCACAAACATCCAAGGCATCCACATCATGCTGATAAATTCAAAGCACCGCGGGTACATACCCGCCAGCCCCCAGTCCAGCACCCAAACTCTGCCTCCGCGGTCGAGCATGATGTTCTTGCCATGAAGGTCAAGGTGCGTCAACACCAAAGGGAGCTTGAGATCCAGAGGAGGGCGGAGCTTCGGGCCACCTTCGACCCGCTTGCTCTTTGGTTTCTCCCACATCCGATCAGAGTCAACCCCACTGAGACGTCTGTCGAAATATGGTCCCATGTCGGCCGCGGAGTTAAACGGACCTGCAGGCTGGGTTATGTGACATGTCAGCAAGTCAGCCTTGAATCTTAGCCACATCCATGGATAGTAGCGCTCACTTGAAATATGAACGGCGACCCATAGCACTTCTCTGGGGTGGTCCCGAGCCTCCCAGGGAACGACTGGTCCCTCGGCGGCCGTGTGCGCCGCAGTTCCCGGATGTATCTGCGCAGCGTCAACAGCACCAGGGCCTTGCGGACCCAGTGCAGCCTATGCCAACAATCCGATAGCGCCTCCCCTTCGACGTGCTCCATGACCATCCAGTAACAGTCCCCTTGAGCGCCGGTCCGATACACCTCCGGCAGGAGGATCGAGGTCTGCTCCCAGACGTGCGCCTGGGCGGTGACCTCGCCGTCCAGGGGGTATGCGGACATCTTCACCACGGCGTCGGCTGCGATCCGGCGGACCGAGGTTGGCCGCACCGACGTCTCGTCGGTGTAAGCCCAGGGGCAGGCCATGAACAGCTGGAAGAGCTCTTCGTCCCCGTAGCCTTTCAAGGAAGACCAAGGCTGGAGCTGTTCGCGCCAGATGTTCAATGCGGCCTTAGTACTAGGGGCCGGGTTATGGAGGACTCGATCGGATGACGAACCTCTCTCGCCTCTGCCTCTGAGGGCAGTCTGTATGGTGCTCTATACGTCATTGACCACCCGTCAACATCAACCTTGGCCTCGACCTTTGAGGGGTTATTGGTAAGAGACATTTTTGCACGAGGATGAGGGGAACGAAGGACTCGACTGGCCAAAGGAACTCCCGGGAGGAGGAATTTGACCAGTAGGCGCCAAGTTGAGTTCCAAAGTTCAAGGTTCCATTCAACGTTGACATTTGGGCGCTTGTGCTGCTCGCCTTCCGCCGTCTCACAGTCTTCAGTCCGAGTGGTCAACCCAGCGTCAACTGGTTGAATCTCATGCATTTGCCCAGTACTTCTCGCTTGTTACCCACCTACGAGTTGGCATTTACGGCGGCAGGTTGTACGCGCGGTGCTCCTTCGTCGGACTACGGAGTCGCCACCGTGACTCCGTTCTGAGTCGGTTATTTACCGTTTTAGCCTCAGTGGTCCGTCTCCTTTGGTGCTCAGCGACACTGGCCGACCCCACCATTGCTTAGTATGGAGTCAGATCTCATAGCTGCCTCCGCTGAACCACTTGGAACTACTACACTGGCAGCTGCAGTGCCACGGTCTCGTGCGACAACCTATCTTGAAGTTGGCCTGAACCGACCACCATGCTGCGAAGAGATTTCCGGATGAGGCGGGAAGACTTCGAGAATGAGCCGTAGCGTAGGATGGATTCCTGGTCGTGAACTTTCAAAGGTGCGTGGTTTGCGAGCGTTCGCTCTGCACCTCAATTCACGGTGGGGGGCCCGGGGGGGGGGACAGCTTGAAACACAGGACGTCCGGCCCACAGCATTCGCGCACAACAACGTGGACGTGCGGCCTCGCTTCGGACGACGTCCGGACTCGGTGCTGGGGAAGTCAGGGTGTTCGAATTCAACATGCTCGCGTCGTCCCCATAGAGTCATTTGTGCAAGTACGTCCTTTACAACATACCTCTCGCAATTGGTTGGGCTTCTTCCGCTCGCGTCTATCCAGTGCAATGTGCGTCTCAGCTTCGTCTTCCGATCGGACTGCCTGCCCGTTCGGTACCCACTAGTTCTACATTTGTTCAGTGGGATGGAGAGGCTACGGAATGCTCTGTTTGTGTCGTGATGGGGCTGTGTGTCCCTGTCGTTTTGGTCGCCGGCGATTCTACCGTGGTGGGGCCGGGCGAGGTTACCATTGTCGCGGCTGTGATTGTGCCAGTGGAGACGCAGCCATCGTCCGGCTGCTGAGAAGCCGATCGATTCCGGGACAAGTTGCGAGACCTCGCGGCAGGAGTGGTGTGTTGGTAGAAGATCATTCAACGGAGCTAGAGGTGGGATACGGGATTTCAAGATGGTACGTAGGATCTATTATACCGTTGCCGTAAAGGGATAGCTTTATGTTTGACTCGGAACTCCAGACCATTCGGACGAGAACAAGGCCTTGTTTTGGCCGCTCACAAGTGACATGCAGTCATTCCCGGTCACAGCCTGCTCAGATCTTCGGGAGCGAAGTACGTTCGGGTTCGGATATATACTGTACGCTCGCTTTAGATGGCCCCTTTTACTGACTGACCATTTACACCCGGACATCAAGCGGAATCCTGGCAGATACGCTCACTTAGTATGTCGCAAACAAACACGTGCGGGCAGTGTGCATCTCCAACACCCGTCCCCTTCAACGAGGATGCCTGGAATGCTCAAGCCCATGCAATGCAACAATCCCTCCTGTCGGTTGCGTTACCGACCGTTCTACAGGGTACGCGAATCGGCCGATGTATCTCCGTTTCTCACTGAATTGAAGTGTTTGATCTAGGCGTGTTCAGCCTACGATCCTATGCGCTGCCTCTATGTACACCCTCACGCGGTGTGTCCGACCTATTGTCATTGTCGTCCACGTGTCCTGTCTAACAACATTGGCCGCTTCCGTCAGGCGGGATGGAAAAATCGAGATGCCTTCAGTCATGCTCGCCCTGACCCTGCTTGCACTCTTCACTTCGACGACAGTCTACTTTGTCTACACGATCCTGTCGACGCGGAGCACCATCCTCAACAATCTTCTGTACTCAGCAACAGCGTCGTGGCCGCTTCCTCCACCTCACGTCCTTGAGTTTCCGAGTGCGGGGCTGTTGAGTCAAAGATTACAGCCTCGCTCAGAAGTGTGCGCGTACTGCCGCGCTGACGGTCAATGTTGAGTCGTCGCCTTCTTTGTCCCTGACACCACATCTCTCCTCACTCACTCACCCGTGGGGGGCACTGCGCAGATATTACTCGGGGACACAATCGTCTGCTGGCGGGCTTGCATCCTTTAGCCGGGCAGTCGCGTCATCGGGGGGGGATCTGTGCTGCTTTCCTTTTGGCGACCTTCGGTACGCGACCATCATCGTCATCCTTCCGCGGCCCCTTCAGCCTTCAGGTTTCTCATGCTGGATGCATGCATGGTCCGGTCCGAGGGCTTCATTAATCCGCTGGGCCGCGTAGGCTTAGGATTGGTGGACATCAAGCACACTTGCGGACAGGACTCCGGACAGGCACCCAGCCTCAGGCTGGCACGAGCTGCCGACTCCGAGGCCGGATTCCTGTACGCGAGCTTCTTGTATGGGCTCGCGGGCTCCGCGCTGTCGTTCGGCACGAACCTTTGGGCGACCGTGCTCGTCGGGTACAAGGCACTGTAGTCGCCTGTCCTGGTAGCAAAGCTTGTCATGCTAACAGAATGCTTACATCTAGGGTGTCCAGGAGATTCGTTAGGAAGCACTGGCACGTCATCGCCGGCTCGCTCGGTCTCCAGACGGAACGCGTCCTCTCGCTCCTCGTCGAGTCCGGCGCATTCTACTGTGCGGTCTGGGTAAGTGCAGCGTAGTATCTCACTGGCATGCGACTTCTGCTCGCGCGCGCCCGGTCCGTCGTAGGCTGATGTGTGCGATGTCTATCTGTTCATGTGTGGCAGGCAGCTGTCGTGGTGTGGCACATTGCCAGCGACTAAGTAGTATGCGGCTGCGGACCTCAACGCGGGCAACAACCTGCAACAACAGCAGTTTTTAGGCGGTCTACGGTGCCATGATTTCCGGGGCCCTCGTGCCGATCATACTGTAGTGTGTTGTCGTCTCCCTTGGTTCCCGCTCCGTTCCACCGACTTGAAAGCTAACCCGGAACCGGTGTTCTTCCGCCGCTGCGACAGGCCATCTATCCCACCGTCGTCGTCATTCTCGTCGCACTGAACAGGTCGCAAATCGAACAGGGCTTCGAGTGCGGGGACGGTTGGCACGGTCCTGACGGACCCGGGCCCGCGCGCATGCCATTGCGCACGCTCACCGTCACCATCGGGTCTGTTGCGGATTCCATGTCGTCCAGCTCCGACTCCTTGATGGACAGAAAGTTGATTCTCTACGCTATAACCACCAGTCAGTGTCGCAACTTCCTTCAGCGTTTCGAACCTGACCTCATGCACTGAACTGCAGGGCTACTCACAAGGTAACAGCGTTCATCGTGGACGCTGTATCTATCGACCACAAAATCTTACGATTGGTCGGCGTCACGGTCGTAGTGCATTCATGCTGGTCTTTGCTGTTTCCGTACGTATTACGGTCGCTCCGCTGACTAGTGCATTCAGAATGTACTAGCTTACTTCGCACGTCTGACATCCATATCCAGGCGATAACTCGTCCGAACGACATGATCTACCTCGCACTGATCGATCCTTTGTGACCGCCGAGCGTGCGTATCGCACATATGCCATACCGCGGCAGCGTCGAAACCCATACTAACCTTTCCGTGACCTAGTGTACACGAACACACTCCTCGCAGCGTATGCTTCCAACCTCACTCTGGCACCAGACTCCCATGTGCTGACTTTGACTTTGACTCCAACTCGATGTGGATGGACAGCCTGAACACCAGACAATCTCTGCGGGAAGCGGCTATCAACCTCTCCCGGGGAGTCGAGGTTTTCGGCTTCTCTGGCGGGCGCGGCGAACCAGAACCAGAACCAGAACGACGCGCAGGCGAGGTCGGGCATTTGCATGGCAACGTGACTTCACTTGTCTTCGCCTCCATGCGTACCACGCAACATGAAGGTGAGTAAGTAGCCATTGCTGAGTTCAAGACGGAGGAGGGAGAAATGACCCCGGACGTGCATTGAACTTGTCTCGCAGGCACTACTACTACTACTACAGCTTCGGGGACGTCCGTCGCAACAACTTCGTTGACAGACAAAGGCCGCACTCGCCGAGCTGTCGTGCTCCTGCTGCCGGCTCAAAATGTGTCACGCTCGAAATCTCACAAGGGGCCCTTGACTGTTCGCCGTATATATCGTCGTGTACTGTGATCTATTCTCCTCCACAATGTACGACAAAGGGAGACCGTTGTATTTTGGATTTCTCTGTCATGCCATTATTGCTTCCATCCCTTGTCCCTGTCCAATGTGCGCATGAACGCAATCCCATCCCATCCCATCCCATCCCATCCCATCATATCCAGAAGGCTGGGCGTCCGGATCAAGCACTTCGCGCCAGCCACGGTGATGGCACGACACGTCAGACGGGGTATATGATCACGGCAAGCCAGTCTACAGCTCAACGTGCGCGTACCTCTTCTCGTCCTTGGTCTGCGTCTGCGTCTGGCGTCCTCACTACGTCAACTTCTCGCTGCGCCGTAAACGCATACGACCACTCGAATGCAGGACGTACGAGGAGGAGGGTGCCCGACGCCCAGCCCTGCGGCGTGCCGCTCATCTCGAAGTCGATCTGTCCCCCGGAGGCGATGTCTGCGTGCGTGAGGACCGGGGCGGCGAGCGTGCGGCCGTTGACGGTCACGCTCTTGATGTACGGCTTCGTGGGGGCGCCGGGGGAGGTGATGACGAGGGGGCGCGGCGCTGCCGGGAGGTCGATCGTGACCTTGTCGAAGAAGGGTCTACGAAGGGGAAAGCAAAAAGGTCGTTATCATTATCTTCTCTCTTCTCCGCTTCAAAGCAAAAAAACAAAAACAAAAACAAAAAGAAAGAAAGAAAGAAACTTGAGCACTTACGTTCCGACGACATACGCGGCGGAGACGGGGTCCACGGGGTAGAACCCGAGCGCGCTGAAGACGTACCACGCGCTCATCTGCCCGCAGTCCTCGTTCTGCACGGACGTGTGCACCAAATGCGTCAGTGACTGCAGTGCGGGGCGAGGCGAAGCGAAGTAAATGATCGTACTCCAGAGAGACCATTGACGGAGTTGTTGTAGTTGCCTTTCGCGATCTCGCGAATGCGCTCCTGGGACTTGGATGCTGCGCCCGCGAGGGAGTACAGGTAGGGAATATGATGCGAGGGCTTCCAAGCCGGTCAGTCCGCATCCCCCCTGCAAAGAGATTTTAGTGTACCTCGTTGGTGTGATCGTTATGCCCTGCAACAACAGTCAAAGTTAGCCGCAACGCCCGTACCAGAGACGCGCATATAGTCAGGGCTTGACCCACCTCCGTCAAAGTGCTCGTCCAGGAACTCGACGAACGACTCGTTCCCGCCGCGCCGCCGTATCAGCGCAGGCACGTCGTGCACGACGTCGAACGTGTACGCCCACATGTCGCCCTCGGTCCAGCCCTCGTCCTGGCCCGCCCACGAGCCGTCCGCGTTGCGCGCCTCCATGAAGCCCGTGTCGTTGTTGAAGATCGTGAACGGAGCGGAGAACGCGCGGGCGCGGAAGAACGCGGCGGCGTCAGGCTTGCCGAGGGCGGCAGCGAGGACGGAGACGGCGTAGTCGTCATCTAAAAGAGAAAGAGGGGATGGATTGTGAGAGACGAAGGCGGGTGGATAAAAGGATGGGCGTACAGGCGTAGTCGAGCGTGCGCGACGCGGACTCGGAGTGGACGTCGTTGGCGACCCAGCCCTCCGTCTGATAGACGGAAGAGAGGCCCGCGCGGACCTCGTACCCTACGTTCTCTTCCCGGTCGTAGTACCTGTTACAGGTTAGCTTTCAGCACAACACGGTACGTCAGAATCGTCGGTGTGGACTGACAACGTGGTCCAGTCGTTGTCGGGGGGAACGGTCGCATCCTTGTGAACGGCCTCCCACGCGGTGTCCAAGTCGAAGTCCTTGAATCCCTTCACGACCGCCTCAGCAACAAGAGAATCCGCATGGGTGCCGACCTGAATGGCGCAGACGAGTTCACGGAACGATAGCTTGTACTGAGCATTGTCAGATCCTCACCATGATGTTCGTCTCTGCGTGAAGCTTCAGTGTCCTTGTTCGTAATATGACAGGTCAACAAAGACGACCTACCAACGATGTTCTTCCACATGGGGAGCCAGCCGCCCTCCTTGTAGTCCTGGAGCATGCTCTGAACCATACCAGAGATGCGCTCGGGTGCAAGTAAGATCTGCCAAGCCCACTCGGCGCGGAAAGTGTCCTGAAGAGACGTCACCAAAGTGCTGGCATTTTGACTAGGCATGTCACCTACCCAAACTGAGTACCCTGTGTACGAGACGCCTTCGTGCACCTGGTTGTCATAGCCCGAGTAGTATTTGCCGTCCTCGTCTTGCTCGTAAGGGTACTGCAATGTGTTCAGCATCGGCATCCCACACTCGATGAAGCAGGCGCCACATACTTGAAGGGTATGAAATATTCCGGTATAGAAGATCTCCGCCTGCTCCTGAGACGCACCCTCGATCTGAACGCGGTCGAGCTTCTCCGCCCACTGCGAGCGAGTCCGGAACGCGGTATCCTCAAGCGACGTCCCGTCGGGTATCTCCCTGTCGAGATTCGCCCGCGCCTGCTCGACCGAGATGAACGAGACGCCGACGCGTACGTTGACCTGCTTCGTCCCCTCCGCGAACACCACAACGCCCGACAGCAGCTCTCCCCTTCCAGCCATCGAGCCGTCGTAGACCGTGCCGTTCCGCGCCGTGCTGTGGCTCGCGAAGTCCCGATCGAACCGCGCGACGAAGTACCCGGACCAGACCGTGCTGGTCCGGTGAGGATCGATGAGGAAGTCCTGGCGCTCAGGGTTGAACCCGAAGATTTCTCGAGTGTTGGAGTTGATGGAGATCCCGCCGAGGGGGTATGTGACGTTCGTGGGGTCATCGGAGCCCATCACTTGCGCGCGGGTCGCTTCGACGAGGACGTAGGGCGTCTGGGTGCCTTCGAACGTGAAGCGGAGGTGGCCGACGCGCGAGGCTGTGGGGAGAGAGGAGAGGTCAGCTCGGATCTCCGGTGGGGGTTTCGAGAGACGGGAGGGAACTCACTGGCTGATTGCTCGGCATGGATCTTTCCTCCTTCGATCGCGTCGAGGATGACGGAGTAGTAGCTCGCGGTCGCGATCTCGTTCGCATGGCTGAAGCTCATTCCGCGACTTTCGAACGTAGGTCGGACCGTGCCGGCGCCGGGAGCGAGGATTACCTGGCCACTTTCTCCCATCCAGATGGCGGGTTGATGGGTCCCCTGGAAGCCGTGAACAGTCGTGTCGGTGTAGTTATAAGGCGTGACGGAGACGTAGTTCTGGCGCGTCTGGGCGACCCAGCGTGTCATAGCGAAGGGTGGGGCAGTAGAGGGGATCATGCCTCCAGACCCGTTGGGCGAATCTCCGCCGTTACCGATGAAGCTGTAGAAACACTTTTGTTATGAAATGGCTTTTATATGTTGCGTAGATGAAAAGCAGATGCGGTCGTTCACGATGGATCGTTGTGACAGATGCTCAAGACTCCGTGCGAGTCTCAATCACGGCGGTATGCTCATGGTATGTCGGGGTAATTAAAATCCCCTCGAAGATAATCATATAGAAAGAAGTACGCACGGGTTGACATGGTCAACAGCTCTACTTGGAGGCTTGGAGAACGCGTCAGCGTCGCGCGAATGGAGACGGGCGCTCGCCATGACAGTGAGCAGAACGGTGAGGGAAAGTAGAGGACCCATTACACCGATCTCGAGGGGAGTACGCCCCTCACGCGTGCTACGAGCGTGGTATATGAATGGAGAGCCACTGGAGAGCCCCAGGGAGAGAAAGAGTGGGGGTCGTCGATGTTGAGGGCAGCGAAGACGTGCCAGTGGTCATTTGACTAAACCTTCCCTCTCCAAGCGCCTACACAACCCGTATCAGGTGTACGGCAGTCTGCCTCACGCGTGTGAGCCCATCTGACCACTGGCAAGAACCTTACATCAGACCAGGCCTCATCTTCTTCACTTGAACCATACGTGAGGGAGAGACGTAACGTCACCGACGAATGGATCCGAAGTGCTGCAGCGCACGGATCGGGGTCTTGGATTGCCTCCTCCCCGTCCATACCAAGCGCGCATACAATGTGCAGGAAAAAGCTTGATGGCAGTCCAGACTAGTATTTCATACCACATCCCCGCTACAAACGCATACTACCCCAGCTGGGCCAATAGCTACCCGACTTCTGAGACATAACCGAGGCCATGTCGACCTCGGTACGTCCATCGTCGCAGTAATTCCGCTTCTTGGACTTGGACGGGAGGTCCATCCGACTCGGATACAGCGTCTCATCCGATACATATAGTGTTTGCGGTGTCGCTTGGTGTCCGTGACAAGAGGGCAACTGCAATATATGGGGCCACCGGTCAGCTCCGATAAGCCCCAGGATGCGAATGATGATGCTTGGATAGGTAGAAGCGTACCTCGCCGCCTCCTGCCCGAGGAGTCATAACGCTTCTCGACGACGACGCTGGGCTTGATCCTCCTCAATGCCCGTCGAAGGTTCTCTGCTTCTGCGGGCATCTCGTCTTCGTCCTCCTGTCGTTGCATTGGTTAGGCAGCCTCAGCCTCGGGAACATAAGTAGCACTCACGAAGATCTCCAGCAGCTGCATCGTGCTAGCGACCGCGACGTCTGCACACGATACCGCCAGCATGTGTTTCAGAAGCTCGTCCAGAGGGAAGTAGTCTTCCTCAAACTAAAACAGAACTGGCATGAGCAAGCGGGGGACTCGAGCAGCGACCAGAACCGTTGGGATATATGTACAAACCGTGAACGGGGGCGAGAGACCCCGTAACTTGGCCGAGCACCATCCTCTTCAATCGGACGAACCAATCCTGCCGAATACTCACGGTGTAGGTCATAATTTCCCCCACGAAGCGGGCCGCATCCACTCCTCGCCTCCATATACTAGACGGATCCGGACGCTCCATCGCACGGGCGTAGTGGATAAACATCATCTTGGAGACGGGTGGCCCGCTCCTCGAAGTCGACGGAACCATGGCGTTCTCTCCCAAAGCAGGGCGACTACCTTGCGTTGGCGCGGGCTTCGTATCGTCCACGTCGTCGTCTGGACAAGCACACGGCGACGGGAACACGGGCCACGCCTTTCCACGAAGTGTGATCTCGGGCGCACAATCGGCTTGCGCACGGTCTGCATCCTCGTCGGAGGGAAAGCTCGCCACATGGAACCTGTCCCTTGAGGTCTCCTTGAAGAGTTCGTGAGCGATACGGACGCGGTCGGAAATCGGCTGGCGCAATATCCCCTCGATTCTCTCGACTTCGACGGTGTTGACCTGGGTGATGATGACGATGCTGCCCCGTCGGATGTCTCCGTCTCTCGCGGATGCAAACCCCCAATTGTCGGCGATCTCGAGAATGCGCTGGTGGGATGCAAGGTAGGACAGTAAAGCATTCACGTGTATCCGGTCGTGGGTGACGGCCTGAGTGGCGTGGTGGCGACGGTTGGGAGTGGCGTCCTCGCACGACTTGGCCCGGCCCGGGGAAGAGGAGGCCACCTTTCTAAGGACACAAAACCCAGTCAACCATTGCAGGATCCACACCATACAGCGATTCATCACGTACTCGTCGTCCCTTGCTAGGTCCACTTCAGCAACAACCACAGGAGACGGCCCGCAGACTCGAGAAAGTGCGCCACCGAAATCCGTGCCGGCCAGGGCCCGGGTGTCATCTTGCTCGAAGGCCATCTCGGGGTTACGAGGAGGGTCGACAAGGGCTTCGTTAAACTCGCGCCCGGTACAAGCGGCAGGGACCAGCGACGAACTCCGTTCAAGGTCAGGAAACGGGATAAATGTCCCGTCCATGAGGACCCCGACCCGTCCCTCGCCCACGCGGTCGCTTCGGAAGGTGTAGTGGCCCAGTCGAAGCCCCCACGTCCGTAAGACTTCGAGATTGTGTGGCGTATGGGAGAAAATCATGGGAAGCTGAGAAGTCGCGATGGATGGATGGGAGAGAGAGGACGCCGGGTGCGTCACGGTGGGTTAAAAGCCGGGCGGCAGTGGCGAGGATGGAATGGAGGGATGTCGCGTTGACGGACTCCGGATGTGAGGGAAAGGGTGTCGCCACAAGGTTTTTGAACCGGACGCAATATATGATGGTCAGGGCACTGCGCCGAGTTGACAATACCAAGACGAGGCAACGTCAAGCGCCGCGGGGCGACGGACAGATGTCTGGTCCAAGCGTGCTGTGGGGTGGCGCCTGCGTCGGAGCATCCAGACAACGCGAGTATGACGGACGTCTTGTGTTTTTAGAGCCGGCATAATAGAGGAGCGGTGACGTGGCAGAGCAGAAACCGAGGGCCAGTAACGGGGCTCAGGCGCGCCGACATATCGTAAGGCGAGTCCAAGGGCCGCCGCAGTGAGGCCCTCAGCGAGTCTAGGGATCTAACGAGGTAGCAGGTTATCACGCGTGCCAAAGACTGCGATAGGGTACTCACACCGCCAGGTATTGTGTCTTTACTAGCTGACTGGCAGGGCGTTATCATATCCTCGTGGTGGCGATGACTCATTGGCTGTGAAAACAGGCACCAGAGGTGTTAGCAATTTCGGAGTACTGCGGTATGGCGTAGGCATACCTGTTTCACGACTGCATATCTGGAGGAACAGAAGCGATATCGGTATAATCAGTTGCAGCTGATCGAGAGAACTCTTGCGCTACTGCGTTATGAACCGCATCTAGGGCATCACCTTCGTTCACATCCATGGCAAATAATACGATCGAGCTTTATGCTAGGGGTATGATGAGACACATGTTGCAGCTTCAGTAGGCTATGGGCGGGCGATTCGTTGACGACTTTCTTGAAGTTGCCAAGTCCAAGGGGCCGCACGATACGTTGCTGTTGAAATACGGGAGCAACAAGGGATATCTTGGCTATGTATTCGCATTCTGTGCATGGGATATATGGTCACCAACAGGTAAATGGGTGGTCAGTCTGTGAAGGCGTTGAGCAAATGGAGGTCGTCCGCGGCCGGGAACAAGGTACGCGTGGAGTGGTTGCAGCAAGCGCCGCCTCGCGTCCTCTGCCCGGAGATCCGGACCGCAAGTCCGGCACTGAAGCAGCTGCTATTCAAGCCAGCATCTACAACAGCCATGAAAAGGTGCAGAAGTGGTAAGTACAGAATAGTGCACATGTCCAGGACGAAAAAAAAACCTCGTTACTTTCACTACACTGCGATTTCCTCCGGCACACTTTCCGTATCGACATGCTCCGGCAAAGTCCAGATACGCACAGTCCCATCGTCCGAGCACGACACCAGTCTGTCCCCTTCCGGCGAGAACTCCAGCCCCGCCACCTTGTCCAGGTGTCCCTCCATCACAGGCAGATTCTTCCCGCTCTTCATGTCCCACACCATCACCGCGTTGTCCCCCACGCTCGACGCCATCCACTCCCCCTTCGGTGAGAACACCACCGCGTTCACCAGCGTGTCGTGCCGCTCGAACGTGTGCACCCGCTCGCTCGTGTACGAGTCGCACACCGTGATCGTCCCGTCGTTCGACGCAGACATCACGTACTTCCCGTCCGGCGAGAACCCCACGCACCACACCGGGCCCTCGTGCTCGTGCAGGATCACCAGCTCCTCCCCGGTCTCCACCCGCCAGATCCGGCTCGTCATGTCGTCCGAGCCCGTCACCAGACGCCGGCTGTCGGGCGAGAACGCCACCGACCACACCACGCCCGAGTGCACGTCCAGCGAGTGGTGCAGCGCCCCCGTGTCTGCGTCCCAGATCTTCGCCTTGTAGTCCGCCCCGCACGACGCCACCCACTTCCCGTCGGGCGAGAACACCGCCGACATCACCACCGCCCCGTGGTCTTCGAGCTTGTGGAGAAGAGAGCCGCTGATCGCGTCCCAGATGCGCACGCTGAAGTCCACCGAGGACGTCACGATCTTCTCGCCGTCCGGGGAGTACGCGATGGTCTGCACGACGCCCGTGTGGCCGTCGAGCACTGCGACTACCGAGATCGTCTGGGTCTCGACGTCCCACACGAGAGCCACCCCGTCGTTCGCGCCAGTGCACATGCGAGTGCTGTCGGGGGAGAACGCGAGTGCCCAGACGGCGTCGTTGTGCTCGGTCAGCGTATGGATGATAACGCCAGACGTGCCGTCACGGAGGAGGACGGTGGTGTCCTCAGAGCCACTAGCGAGGTAGCGACCGTCAGGGGAGAATGCGACGCAAGTGACGCCGCCCGTGTGGTCCTGCAAGACCAGCGCCTGGCCTTGTACGCCGGGTGCCGGGCGTGCGTCCTTGTCTTCCCCTTCCATCTTGGAGTCTCCTCCGTCTCCCTCCTGAAGTCGATCGCGCCGGGACTGGGGGTCAGCTGGTGAGTCGTACTCGTCTTTTTGTTTTCCAGCAGCTACCGGCGCAGTGTTAACGTGGAATGTCGGATTTTAACACGGAGGGCCCACCTTTACTCTCCGCCACATCATCTTCCAGCAGATCCTCCGCCCATTCGGCAATGGCAAGGCAGGCGACTGAACGCGCAGTCAATTTCCAGCCCAAAAGAGAATGGAATCAGAACCGTTATACCTTCTCTGTTATCGTCAACGAACATCACTGGAGGACGCAACTTTTCCAGATGTTCTTTGATGTCTAGCGGAACCTCTTCATCCTAACGCCTACTCAGTCGACCGATGATCGATCAACCTAAGAGCAACTCACGAAGAGGGCATACAGATGGAGATCACTAGCTATAGCCACTTGTACTTCCGTGCCATCCTGCGAACGCGAACGATGTGAGAACCGTACACCCAATGATCCAGAAAGCCGACGCTCTGACCTCTAGAGGATAATCCAGGATGTAATCCAGGAGGATGTCGACCGGGTCGTAGGCCTAAAGGTCCGTCTCGCTAAGTGAACCTTTCGTTGATATCAGCGGACGTACCTTGTCAATGGGCGGTTCTTGCACAACGTCCTCATCGTCGTCCATCTGCAACCCAACAGCCATATCCTCCCCGTCCCCCGTGCGATCGGGATCGCGCTCGTCCGGGCCCGCCGCGGCCTTGATGATCCTCTTCATCCACCAACGCGCCTTCATCTTGTAATAGTGGAAAAACAGCGTCTGGTCCCGCTTCACTCCGATCGACGCAGTGCTACCATAGCCCTGCGACGACGACGGCCCGGGCGCCGACGTGTCCCCGCCCTCGATCGAAGGGCGGGCACTACGGATGGAGCTCGCGTCGTCCGAGAGCGGCCGCGCGCGGTGCTGGATGTTGCCCGTCTGCGCCCTCTGCTTCTGCACGCTGAATGCGCCCTGGAAGAACGGCGCCTGCGCCGTGAACGCCACCTCGCCGCCCCTCGCATGGCTCACAAACGCGCCCAGGCCCCAGTCCTCCGTCTTCGTCACGCCCGACACGAAGACGAGCTGCTCGCGGGCGATGTCCAGGTCGTGCTGGATCTGGACATGCTCGTGCCAGCCGTCGATCTTGTTCCGGATAAACGGGACGAGCGTGTGCGACGCCAGCATCTCGCTCTTCTCCGCGGGGACGTTCATGAACACGAACGCGCCCTGCTCGTCCGAGCACTGGAACTTCATCCCCGCTCCGACGGGCGTCGCCGGACTGCTCCCATCAACGTTGACATCGACGTCGCACGGGTCAGAGATTGTAGCATCAGCGCGCGTCACGTTCGTGGACGAGGTTGGGTAGAACTCACATCGCGACGCTACCCTCCAACCCGAAGGAGCTCACGCTGCGGCTGCAGAGATGGGACTCGATGACGCTCTGCGACTCATGCTTTAGGAAACGCTTGACCAGGAACGGTTCATGGCCGTCGGGGACACCGAACATGTCGTGATCTGGGTGATCGGCCTCGAGGGTGGCGTTGAAGATGCGGATGAACGCGCCTTCATGCAAGTACCCCACATCTCCGACCTTGACCTCGAGCCCTCTGTCGCGCTCGATCTCCGGGTGCCACAGGGGGTATCCTTGGCGCATGGTGAAGAGCTGTTTGGCATAGATGTTGTAGGGCGCGTCGCCCTCGCCGTACATGGTGGACGGACGGACGGGCTGATCAGGGGACAAGGAACGGATAGCGCTGCAGCTGCACAAGTATCGAGGATAAAAGGCAGATGCACAGCGCCCATACGCGTTCCCACGTGTGCTTGCTGAAGCTCTGAAGGCGCGTCTCGCAGGTGAGGCGATGCGGACCTGTGGAACCTTGTACGACTGTATATGGCGGGAAAGCACTGAAGCCGCTCTTCTGCAAGGAAGGCATCGCCTTGAACAGCGCATGTGGAAGGTGAGCGTCTGATCATTCGCTGAGATTATGTAGGTAGAACCCGACATGCCTGATGTAGTGAGTCCCGTCAGGACGTTAGAAGCGGATCTCGCGGAGGACTAACGTTCTACTATAATAACGATCGACTGAGTTCGTTTGCGACCGCTGTTACGACCGGGCGTGCTTCACGTAGCTTGACTCGGCGTCGTCACGGCGAGCGCCATCGTCACTGGCGGGTTTGAGGGACACGCACTCACCAAGTTGCGAGTCACAATCGTGCTACGTCGGCATGAGGCTACCACATTGAGAAGCATCCCAGAGCCAGCCATGTAGCATACAGGTACGGATACAGTAATCCTGCGTCGTACACAGGATTCAAAGCGGTGAAACGGCAGAGCAGCCAAGTGTACTCACTATAGATACACATTAACCCACAACCCCTATCCCTGTCACGCCTTGCGCCCTATTCGCGAAAGCGGTGCCCCACTCGAGTTCTTCTCCCTGTCAGGCTTGGTGACCACAGGCATTGGCCGCTTCGAGAACACCATCTTCCTTTTGACGATCGCAATCATGTCCCAGCTCTTCGCCTCCGCGGTCTTCCCGACGCGTCCCTCGTCCTCGTCCTCGTCCACCTCCATATCCGCGTCCTCGTCGTCGGGAGGTTTCGAATCGTGTCGATGGAGGACTGCGAGGGGCTTGTTGAGGTTGACCAGCTTTCCCTCCAGCCGATGGTAGCCAATCTTCAGCGTGGGCTTTTTCTACAGCGAAAACAGCCAAACGCACGCGATGAACATCCTCCTGTGAATGCGCTCGCGGCGCCACTCACCGTCGCCGAGTCGACTTCAAGCTCCCCTACGAGCTGGCCATCCTTGTTCCCTTCCACTTCGAGAGCGCCTTGGAGCTCGATGAGTACGAGTTCGTCTGTCCCGAACTGCACAAGCTGCGGGGGTAGGTGAGGGCGCCGAGGGGTGGATGGGCCTGGAATGTCGATGTTGATAGGGATGAGCATCCTACACGAGTAGGGAGGAGGAGATGGTGGCGGCAGGAAGCAGGAAGGGATGCGCCACGACGTGGTGTTGACGCGACGCGTCCGACGGTGCAATGCGCTTGCCGCGTCCCATCACGTGGTCACCAACTGGAAACCCCGGAGTAATAGTAGCGTCGACGACGGCGGCCTGCCCATAGCGGTAATTTGAGTAGTAATATACCTTACAAGGTCCCAGCTACGCGCACGAAACACTATACTTACGGACATATTCAACGCAGGGCAGTATGCCGAAATCGTAGACTTCAACGTGGCAGACACACACGGTTGAATCATACTGGACAACAAAGTCATAGTAATACATGCATTTATGCTGGCTACCGGTGTTGAATTCCTCCCCGCTCGATTCCCGACGGCTCATGAGTTGCCCCAGATCTTCTTTGCGGCTTTGGACACAAGTCCGAGCTTTGCGCGCACGGCGTCCTCGTCGATGAGGTTCCCCTCCGAGTGCGACGCGAAGCCGCATTGCGGGCTGATGCAGATCCTGTCCCCCCGCGCCGCCAAGCCCGTCAGCACACATCCAGTCCAAGTTAGCATACCCGGGCCACCGTCCGGAACGCTCACTGGTTCAACGCCTCCTCAAACGAGCGCTTCTGCTCCCCGTTCGCGATGATGTTCGCCGCATTGTGCACGCGCTTCTCGAGGTCGTCGACGTCCTCCAGCTGCGGGAACTTGGACGTGATGAGCCCGAGCACGACCGTCTTGTTCGGCGGCAGGAACCTGAGCGGCTCGAACGTGCCCGCGCGCGGCGTGTCGTACTCGAGGTAGTAGCAGTCCACGTTGATCTCCGTGAAGAGCTTGATCGCGATGCGGTCGTATCCGCCCTCGCTGAAGTGCATCCCGTTCTTGAAGTTGCCCCGGCAGAGGTGCAGGCCCACGGTCATGTCCGCGGGTCTTCCCTCGAGCAGCTTGTTGTACGCCCGGATGTACAGGTCGAGGAGCGCGGCGTGGTCGACGCCGCGCGCCTCCATGCCCGTGAGCATGGACTCGGCGCAGAAGTAGGCCAGGAGCGGGTCGTCGAACTGGATGTTCCTGCAGCCCGCGGCGTACAACTCTGTGATCTCCTGCTGGTATGCCAGCGCGATGTCGTCGAAGTACTCCTCTGCACGCACGCGCAAGTTAGGACCCACTTGGAATGCGCAGGGAACGAATTGGGATTCAGAGAAGGCGGCGCACCATCGTTCTTGTAGACATCCTTTGGGTACGCGAACTCGCCGTGCCGGAGGTGGAACCACTCGGGCGCCGCCATGGTAATCTTGAGGTTCTTGTGTTCCTGGTTCAGAAGAGCAGCAATAACTTGAATAAGCATGTGCGAAAACGAAGACACGGGACCGGATGATTACGACACACTTCGGGGGCCGTGAGCGCCTTCAGAGCTTCGAACTGGGGCACGTAGAACTGCTTCGTCCTTTTTAGTTTGCTCTACACCCGCGGCGTCAGCGATTCTCTCGATACCGGTGACCGCACTAGCAAACGACAGAAGGCGCACGCACCACGCAGATGTACGAGTCCGCGCCCTTAAAGTTAAGCACCTTGAACGCCGCGACGTCCGGCACGTAGTCCATGAACATCTCGATCGGCACTTGGTGCGGACGGAGCCCAGAGTGAGACCGATCCTCCACGCCGCCACACAACCAACACTCACCTGGACTGACAAAATTCATCCCGTCCAGGTTGTCGAACACCCCGTCGTAGAACATGTGCCTGCCTCGCGCAGTGAGGACACGGCCGACTCGCTGCAAAGTGGCGTGCGCACCTGCGAAACTCGCCATCGGTGATGCTTTTGATCCCCACCTCGCGCTGCATCTGGATGATGGTGCGGATCGCCTCATCCTCGACCACCTTGAGCTCCTCCGGCGTCGTCTTCCCACCGTCGAGCTCTTTGCGTTTCTGGAGGAGCTTCGCGGGGCGCTTCAGCGAGCCAATGTGGTCTGCGCGGAACGGCGGGTTGAGCTTCGGCACGGTGGACATTGCGGCCAGTCCTACACGAGTGGGAGTAGATAGGTTTTGGGGGAAGAGGCGACGTTTTCGTGCAGAGTCGGAGGGGTGGATGTATACAGACGTATCTCACAGAGCCGGCGGCCGCTTTATATCACTAGACATAGCGCAGGGTGTACTGATTACCCGCCGAGTTCATCTTGATAATCCGTGCGTGATCAGGGCGGGGCGGCGAGAACGTATAGACGGGTGGGTGTCTGAGAAAGCCATCCTGCTTTCGGATAGGTGGAGGCGGCCGACCGACCGGCCTATGAGGAGCATGTGACGGACGAGGAGTGTTCAGGAAACTAGAGACACGTACCGGTGGGGATGTAAGATGAAATGTGAACGAGTGGGAGCGTACGGGCCCCACTGCAGATTTAGACGAGAGAATCCAGTGCCAGGGATGAGAAGGATGGTTTTCGTGCGCCGTGCCCTGGGAACACTTTGTACTCAGCGTCGTACTTGGTTGGTCTGGTACTCTTGCGGTCGTCGCAGGTAAGTACGGTAAGCTGGAGAATGGGAATGAAGGAGAGATTATCGGCCCAGAAGAATGCATAAGTCGAAAGTAGGACACAAGGAGCTCGAGGAGGGTAAAACGAAGGTCATGGCTTCAAGTTACAAGAGGCCCCGGGAGGGCGTCTGCTTTCCCGCGCGATCTACTTATGTAAATTGATTCTCTGAATGCACATTGCACGCTTACAAATGTAGTTTATCAGCTCTCATTGCATGGCCTCCACGGCGAGAGGGTAGGAAGTAAGCTAGCGCGGGCACACTTCAAGTACATAGACTACTACAGTACTAAGTATAGCTTGCAGATCGTGCCATCAACAGCAAATGAGGGACTGTGAGGGGGAAAATGGGTTGCCGTCCAAAAAAAAACCAAGGCGGCTGCTTTCATGAGGCCTTGAGGGAAGACTGTCTTCCAGAACCCACACTTTCCGATCGTCTGCTTTCGCGGCCGGTTGATCGTCGACCGACGAATGACATAGAAAAACAGGAAAGACGGGGGAATTCTACTCTTCTAGGCTGTCCAGGGGGTCGCCCATGCCATATGTCGAAAGCGTAGGAAGGCCCCGGGTAATCGTGGTGCAACGGTCGTCTCGCCCTAGCCCATCTATTTTTGGCGTCTATTCCCCACGCTGCAGTTCTGGCTGACATAATGGAGGGCGGGCGCTTCTATTTCCGAAATGAGCTTGAGATCTCTGCTCGTCATCGTCAAGTGACAATTCTCTCCGATTCTCTCTAGGTCCTTGCCCACTGTTCTGATGGCTCGCCCAAAATGACGTCAATACGCTTCTACCGCTTCAAGCTCCTGAAAACTATGTCTCTACACACGGTTCTTAACAAACCCAATAGCAGCGGCGATCTAGAATATCATGCTGTAGGGTACGGTCACTCGCGGAGGGTCATGCATTCATGGCGAGTCTCCCACCATTGAATGACTACATCCCAGTTGGTATCCCAGTAATGTGACGTCCTCTATATCTGCGATTGCTGGCGCTGAACGCGGCCCAGCCCTGTAGCGTCTATAGATTTCCAGCCCATCCGGCTCCGCACCTGAGGCCTGACGTGTCGCCTCCAAGTCTAGTAGCAGACTACGACCAGAACACGGCTGATATAAGGAAGTTATAGGGACTAGGATCTCGACTCTCACTGTTACATCCGTCTTGCTGTATCCGTTCAGCCTTCATCTGTTTCATCACCATAGGAACTTTGCGTCTATCCTGTCCTCTTTACAGGGCCTACAATTGCGCGATCAATCCAGGATCAATCTACGCCTCTTGTGAACGCCGACTCGGCGATGGCGAAGCCGGGTAGGTAGCTGTGGCGAGGCGGTGATTATGCTTCCAAAACTTGAACTGAGCGCTCCCCGATCGGAGCACAAGCGATTGTGAGTGCAGCACGGTCATCCATCCCGCCACCATCGTTAACCAAAACTTCTTCTGTTTCGACTTCGCGCCGTCTCACCGTTAATATTGTCATGGAATGATGAGCGTCTGGAGGGTATAAAACACGGTACGTTTGCTACCCACCACCTCAATAGCCCATCACTCTCTTCTGACCCCACGCGATGCCCAGCAAGGACGAGACGAAGTGCAACATCTCACTTGAACAGCTTTTCGCTCTGGGCCACGGATACCCGCTGTGGCACCCGGACATCGAGCGTGTCCGCGGGCTCGACGTTAAGATCGGGGACGTGGGGTACTTGCACGACGGCACATTCATCCGCATCTTCAACGCCACTCTCCCGGCCGATCACCCAGATCGCAAGATGTTGCGTGTCCCGGACGGCCACAAGCCGTTCCGGACCACCTTCCGGTTGAAGCATATGTCTGACTCTCAGAGGGTCGTCGAGTCCCCGTCCTGCAGCCGCAGCCTGGGCGGGAGCGCTTTCGGCTTGGAACTTGGGGCCAGCGCAATGTGAGTTCCACCCAACCCCATCCAAGATATGATATTGTGCCGTGCGCTGACGCCACAACGTCTGAATCGTGCGGTGACGTCGGTGTCGATGTGAGAAAGTGCGGCGACGCCGCCTGTCCCGGGGTTGCACCGTCGCTCGGACGAGCCCGCGGAGTTGAAGTCCCAGATGCTGGCGCCGCGAAGCCTCATCATCCCGTTCATCCGGAACAACGTCGATCGCTGGTCCGAGCACGTCTCGCGCGAGCACAACCTGCAGGTCGCGCGCGAACAGATCATTTTCGTCTCGGGCGTGACCAACACGGCGGTCGGGCCGTCGCAGTGGTCGCAGGGGTACGGTAGTAGCCCACCGCCGAGCGGGGTGAAACTGGACCAGAGGCTGTTCTTCGATTATTACAAGATGAAGGCGCGGTGCTGGATGAAGGGCGCAGTCAGGGCTGCGGCGGGACCGGACGAGCGGGAGCGGGATCGCACGGGAGATAGGGAGGATGCTGGGGGCCCGGTGCAGATTGAGGACGAAGGGATCGTTGCGCGGGACCCTCCGATTGCCAAGGTACATTCGGCGATACGAAGGGTCGGCGGGGGAACGCTTACAGAGATGGCTGTTTAGGCATACGACCCGGTCGACGTCCTTCTCGATTATATCCTGAATTATCCGCTGTTGGTGAGGATATAGGCTTTCTGGATCTTCGGTTTAACGTTCTTATCGTTCGCAGGATGGTACGCAGGTGCAAGTGGCTATCGCGAGCGATCTCCATGTATATGCTCTTTTCGTGAGTGACTTTCACGTTGGCATATCATTACCGACTGAGACAGGCTTTAGGATGGTGTGAAGGTCCCACTAGACATCATCAAAGGACATCTGGAAACGTTGCGTCCTCTAGTGATGTTCGTTGACGATAACAGAGAAGGTACACCGGTTCCGATTTTATGCTCTTTCGGGCTGGAAATTGACTGCGTGTTCAGTCGCCTGCCTTGCCATTGCCGAATGGGCGGAGGAGCTGCCTGAAGATGATGTGGCTGAGAGCAAAGGTGGGCCCTCCTTGTCGAAATCCGACATTCCACGTAAAACAAAAAGACGAGTATGATTCTCCAGATGACCCCCAGTCCCGGCGCGATCGACCTCAGGAGGGAGACGGAGGAGACTCGAAGCCAGAAGGAGAAGACAAAGCCGCACGCCGAGCACCCGGCGTACAAGGCCAGGCGCTGGTCTTGCAGGACCACACGGGCGGCGTCACCTGCGTCGCATTCTCCCCTGACGGCCGCTACCTCGCTAGTGGCTCTGAGGACACCACAGTCCTCCTCCGTGACGGCACGACTGGCGTTATCATTCAGACGCTGACCGAGCACAACGACGCCATCTGGGCACTCGCGTTCTCCCCCGACAGCACTCGCATGTGCACTGGCGCGAGCGACGGCATGGTTCTCGTGTGGGACATTGAGACCCAGACGACCTCGGTAGTCGCAGTGCTCGACGGCCACACGGGCGTCGTGCAGACCATCGCGTACTCCCCGGACGGCCAGAAGATCGTCACGTCCTCTGTCGACTTCAGCGTGCGCATCTGGAATGCGATCAGCGGTGCTCTTCTCCACAAGCTCGAAGACCACGGGGCGGTGGTGATGTCGGCGGTGTTCTCCCCCGACGGGAAGTGGGTGGCGTCGTGCGGGGCGGACTACAAGGCGAAGATCTGGGACGCAGACACGGGGGCGCTGGAGCACTCGCTGGACGTGCACTCGGGCGTGGTGTGGTCGGTGGCGTTCTCGCCCGACAGCCGGCGTCTGGTGACGGGCTCGGACGACATGACGAGCCGGATCTGGCGGGTGGAGACGGGGGAGGAGCTGGTGATTTTGCACGAGCACGAGGGCCCGGTGTGGTGCGTGGGGTTCTCGCCGGACGGGAGGTACGTGATGTCGGCGTCGAACGACGGGACGATCACGGTGTGCGACTCGTACACGAGCGAGCGGGTGCACACGTTGGAGCGGCACGACACGCTGGTGAACGCGGTGGTGTTCTCACCGAAGGGGGAGTGGATGGCGTCGAGCGTGGGGGACAACGCGGTGATGGTGTGGGACATGAAGAGCGGGAAGAATCTGCCTGTGATGGAGGGACACCTGGACAAGGTGACGGGGCTGGAGTTCTCGCCGGAAGGGGACAGACTGGTGTCGTGCTCGGACGATGGGACTGTGCGTATCTGGACTTTGCCAGAGCATGTCGATACGGAAGGTGCACCGAGGGAAATCCCAGTGTAGTGAAAGTAACTTTTTTTTTCGTCCTGGACTTGTGTATTTTGTACTTATCACTCCTGCACCTCTCGATCATGGCTGTTGTAGATGCGGTTTTGAATGGCAGTCCTGCATGCTGCTTCAATGCCGGACTTGGGATCCGGATAGGCATACCGTGTTCCCGGACGACCACCATTTTGCTCAACGTCTTCACAGACTGACCATCCATTTACCTGTTGGCGACCATATATCCCGTACATCGAAGGCTATGGCCCAGTGACACACTTCAAGTTATCATCCCACGAATAGTTCAGACTGACTCACCTACATAGCTAGTAAGGCCAAACTGACGTTGGCCGGTTCCTGATATCTTGGATGAGGATGCAGACTACAGTTCAAGTAACGATGTTGAGTGCATATACTTGTTTGTGCGCGGAGTCCGGACGACATTGACTTGGTCTACTGTCGGGAGATTCCGGGTCGGGATCGACTCCCTTCCCTGATTCGTCGGATGCTGGGTGTGCACTTTTCCAAATTCTGTGAAAGCATTTGTTTCGCGAGTTCTACCATTGTAACCTGCATAATAATATTCGACTTTACAGGTGATGGAAAATTGGTACATAATGAGACACAAGTGATGGCCATAGCATAACGTCCCTTCCGCTCCGAGACTCTGGTGACTTATGGTGTAAGGCACCTAAGGCTACATAGCACTGGGGCCTTCGAAGTCGTCTTCGAGATATCTTCAACGAGAGGGGTTGTCAAGGAGGGAGGAGTACGGCCACAACCGGTGATATGTAGCGAAGGTGTTGTCCTCGGATGGGCCCCAGACCTCCATCATCGGGATCGTAGCCAGCGAGGCGTGCGGGGTCCACGTCCAATCCTTCCCCTGTTGTACGAGCTTCCCGATGTCCGGCACGGTCTGGCCCGCGTCCGTCGGGATGCGGAAAACGGTCCCCGTGTTGATCCCTACCTTGCAGGTCTCGATCATCTTCTTGAGGACCGTCTTCGTGCGTTCGTCCACAACGCCCCGAGGACGGTAGAGCGGCAAGGTGATCTCGGGAGCCAGCATCGAGTCCCGGAAGAAGAACACGACCGAAATGAGGCCGACGATGTCGGGATAGGGACTCGCCGTTCGGAGCAGTTTTCCAAGGGACGCGCGATACGCGATGGCCCATGGAGCCGAATGGGCGGCCGTGGGGCGGTCGAGGGAATCCCGGTGGATGAAACCCATGGACTTGAGAGTGAACGTCGTCGATGGAGTTCCATCAGAGGCACAGGCAATAGGAGGCTCCAGGTCGAAGATGATTGCTCGTGGCTCGTTCAACGCGACGTCGACGCCGCCGCCAATCTCGACCAGCACCGTGGAGAGCATGAAGAGGGTGAGCTTGTGGACTTTGGACCAGTCCTCCGCAGCTTGAGCGAGCTCGGCCAAAGTTGCATGGCCGAGCATTGAGTAAATGGGCGGAACTTTGATGGCTGAACGCGAAGCGCATATGTACCTACAAAACGGTCGTTGAGGTCGATGGTTAACGTCACCGCCATAGGTTGCTTGGACTCACTTGTGGGATGGCCAGCCGGCTGTTTGGCATTCCTTGCTGCAGTACCGTGTGACTGTGCACCCCATACACTGTTTGAGCGCAACGTCTTCCGCGCGCGGTGTACTACACCAGTCACATGCCTTTTTGGAAGACATTAGTCCAAGGACGGACGCTGGGCCGTGATTCTTGACATTCATGGTACGGAGATCTGATGCGGCAACAGAGATGAAGAAAGAGGTGGATGGCAAGGGTGTTAGGGTTTGAGAGTGCGGATGTGGAGGGGTAGTGGCAGAGGCCAGTCGAGCTGGTAGGAAATAACAGACCTTATCCAGCGGGTTTATATATGAAAGCCTCCCCAGTGGCCGTCCGTATTGACCGGGAAGAAGACAATAGAAAAATGTCAAAGCATTTATTGGCATGGCCAAAGGGGGCAATGCGGGTGTGGCACGACCACTGTCAGCGACGAGTTCTGTGGTTGAAAGGACAAAAGCGCACAGACCATGGGGGAACTGGCATTGCAACTCGACTGTGTGCAGTGCCGATCTTGACCGACACCCGACTTGAGAGAACGTGGCATTGACATAATTAGTACAAATCTGAATCTTCACTATTTTCACTAGTCACTTGCGGAGAGAAAGGAAGCTGAGCGAGATGATCATGACATGGTGATTCGACGTTGTTGACTGTCGAGGAGTTGCTTTGGCAACGGTGCAATTTGCGCGCTTAGCGCACCATAAAGGGCAACTCAACGTGGCACTGAGCGCTGATCAAGGTGTCTTGACCCTGACATCGGCCCCTTGCGTCGCTTTGTCCTAACTTTGCCCTGTTCTGCGAAATCTTGCTACGTATGTACAGTATCCAGCTCATCCGTGTTCTCGAGAGGCTAAGAATCTTCAAGATCAAAACTCTTCAGCAGATTTGAATCTTGATTCAAGACCTCGGAGAGCTTGCACCAGCAAGGGCCCTATGTCAGTATTTTCGTCCTTATTCCCTGGCGCATCGGCCACTGTCTTCGAGGATAATTCCACGACTTTATATCTGTGAGTCTTTCTGGTCCTCAAGTTGTCGCCTGTCGTTCCGGCGAACGATCGGGAAAATTTATACCGGGTCCTTTGGGAGCATGCGTCCACGTTGCCTCATAGTTTTCATCGCAATGAGCTGCGGTCTTCCTCACCTCTAGTTCTCGTCGAGCGGGCAGCGGTCTGGGCTGTGCATCCTCGATATCATGATACTAGAGGACTTCGCAACATTACGAAACACCCATGTTGCGCAGTACAGAACTCCCCAAAAGCCTCGAGGCTGGGTGATGCGGCGTATGCCGCTGAACATCCGACACAACGCCGGCGCCTTGAATCACGTAGATCGCCTTCCATGGGCGTTTCTGAGCGTTCTCGCGCAAGTGCCGTTGTGCACGGACACTTTGCGCCGGTATCGGTATCAGAGATGTCAATGCGGTCATGTCTTGTATTAGCCTTGTATCGCATTGCGCCTGGAATGCGGCGCGTTCAAAGTGAACTTCGCCTTCGCTGGCACCTGGATGCAACGTTGCAGTGGAGCTCCGTCTCTCTCAGTCGCTAATTGCGGCATCGAATGCTGACGCGTGGCCAGCTTCGATCTCGGGAGCAGAGGAGCCCGAGGTACTGCGAACACGGGTTCGGTATTACCACCGAGTGCCGTGCGTTCCGTCACTGGCAGGCATCGTTGTCACCCTTCTGCCGCATACCCTCGGCTTCATGGCCGCAATGACTTCGCCTCGGCATGTTCCGCGGTCGTGGCCATTTGGCTCTGAGGCCCCATAGTCTTCGACAAGGCTCGTATGTTTCCGGTGCTCGGTGTACCGGGGATGCGTTCCCGAGCAACCCGAATTCTTCGAATCATTCAGGACTCGCACCGTGACAAGGGCGCCGGTCTGATGACATCGTAGCCGCTTTAAGCAGGTTACACCGGAGAAATCGCTAGCGGTTGGCTGGGCTCGGAGCACCCGCATACGATCCGTGTCGCTAGGCATGAGGGTCGGATATGTCGTTAACTGGGGATCGACGCCGTGCCCATTAGGAATGTGGAGAATCGAGCGCGCAGGAGGAGAGAAGATGAGGGAAAGACGGGAGCGTTTGTGGCAACGGCGTTGCTCTGCTACGCACAACTTGCAATACCTCATTTTGCGTCCATTTTTTCATGGGAATATAGATTTGCCCGAGAATGATGATGCACTCGAAAGGCGAATTCAAGGCGACGTCTGGAGTCGGAGCTCCGCCACTCAACGCCTATGCGAAGTAAGCAACGGTGAACATACTGTGAGCCGATATACGTTGGTGGTGCTTATTTGTTTCTAAATGACAGATTTTCGTCCCTGGCTAGGCCGCAGATTCACGAGAAGGAAATATCGGAACGCTTCGCGCAATCGCAAGGTAAAGTTCCGTGTTCGCAATAATTCTCGAAATTCATACGTGACATTGCTTTCTGTCACAGACATCAACTCATCCTCCCAAGATAGCAATGTCGCACCAAGCGTCGATGTGCTGTTCGCCACCCGCACTGCCAGTTGGTATCGGTGAACATGGCATACGGAGGCATCGGAGAAGGCATCCCAGATTTCACGCTTCTATCCAACTTGATGTGGCGCTCACTGGGTACGTATCTGCGGCCAGGAATCGCTTCCTGGGTTCTTCAGGGATCATGCGCTGAAACACGTCTTTCAGGAGAACCTTTGTTCTGAACGTGGGCAAGATGTTCATCGAACAATGGCTGAGCACCCTGCAGAGCCACTGAATAGTAGCCCATCTGCAACTCATCCAGCCCTCGCCCGCGCGCGATGACAGGGAGGGCTGGCGAGATTCACCGCAGCGGCTGCGTCCGTACCCCGAAGTTCGAACAGCCACAGCGCGAACAAATCGACATCGGCCCCGCTCGTTCTCTTGCCTTGGTCTGGAGGTCCGCCTCTCGCACGGACTATGGCTGGGTGCACGAGGTATGTGGTCCCTTCTTGACCACCGGCACTCTTCTGGAGCCAAGCATATATCGTCCCATCCGCCAGGGACCCTTCAATAAGAAAGCGCACTATCGCAATCAAGGTTTCCTTCCTTGACTCGGAATCCAAGGATAGGCCAAACACGTGGATGCAGCGTAATGCGACACTCCGGTCGGGAGAATCGCTCATCGAGCGCTGGGGGGATAGGGTAGAGCTGCCGCAGAGGTGAGTGCAGAGGTGCGATTCATCCCATCCCCGGTGTCTTATTAGTATTGCCGATCTGTCACCTGAGCCTTCTCTTCGTCCCCCGCAGCGCATACCGCTCTTCCCTCCATCCCGTTTTGGTCATGCCCGGGCCGCCATCCCAGAACCTTCGCACGTCCCGCCGCTTGGGACTTCTGGACCGGTGCGAGCGGTGAGTGTCCGCGGTATAGAGTGCCAATGGCTGAACAAACAACAAGCAGGAAACTCGATCCCTGAAGAGAGCTCCTTTCTCCTTCTTCGCTTCCATCACAAACCAATAGCACCTTCCGCAGGACAGTGGCACCGCGATGCTGTGCGCGGTTCGCGATAGGAGGTGTGTGGTACGGGCGCAACTTGGTCCAATCCTCTGGTCCAGTTCCTCCAGCAATGACCCTTCGTATCCCTCCCCTCGAGACGTCTTAGTAACACTCTCGGCATACCATGGTTCCGTCACACAGCGAAACCACGCCACCTTGGTCTCCTTTTCTCCCGTCACTTCTGTCACGTTCATCGTAGACACCAAGTAACAGGCGATTACCGACGTCCGGAGGCGGGGGTAACGCGCGGTAAGTCGCAGCAACGTCCTCGCACGTCGAGATTAAACTGAATATCTTACGTTTCTCGCTGTGTAGACGTCGCGCGTATTGTCGAAGCTCAATCAGGTTAATCAGCGACTGAATTCCCTGTTGGTTCGAACTTTAAAGAAGATACAGGGTCAGAGGCGCAGTTCGAAATATTGACGTAGTTGCCGGATAAGGGGTGTCCGCGAGACCTTCTCCTATCCACGCTCACACTCGGCCAGTCCTGCGAATCCTAGGTCTGCCAAATTCGCAAATCGCAAATCCTGGAATTTGTATGTGGCGTCTACCACATCGCACCGCCCGAGGGTAGGAACACAGGTGGTTGTGATGCGCGGAATGTTCTTTCCCGTAAAGAACCAAGGCCAGCAGCACGGTATCCGCCGTTTTCTGCCACCGGGCGTTCGGTCTACCTTCGAGGCTCTCACGAGTATTCGCCCGCCCCCTCTCAGCCGCTGACCATCTCCCACTGCCTGATACGGCAACTGCTATACCAGGTCGCGGCTTCTGGGACGCCCAGCGTTGAAGTGATTCACAATTGATTGTTCTACCGGAAGTGGCACTGCATCCCGCACCCGTATATAACTCCTCCTTCCCGGGTGCAGTGAACCCAGCCTGGCCCTCCACCGCCTCCGTCCCTGTGCATCCTGGGTCTTCTCGTTCTCCATCCACCTTGAAGTAGTATGGCTAGCGCGACCCTTCAGATCGATCGTCCGGTCCTTCCCAGCATCCAAGACTTGCTGTCTGGTATGCGTTAACATCTCGCGCTACTCATCCATATCGTACCTGACCGGGAGTTTTTCAACAGATCGTGAATTCAACAAACTTCGGCTCCAATCCCCGAAAGACGTACGACCGAACACCCCCGCCACCACAAATGTCGCAGCATCGCAGCGTAAGGTGGGTATTGCGTTCGTACTATTTAGACGTGGTGCGCCACAGTTGCTTACCATATTTGCTCAATATGGCAGGTTCGCGATGCAAAAGTCCTCTCTCGCCAGGAACCACTCCACCCTCTCCTGCGTTCAAGTTCATCGTGCTCCCCACTTTCTTCCCCTCCAAGTCACGGACCCTGTGGTGCTACTCGTACTTCCCCGTACCCTCACGTCCACCCTTCGGGGTCTCCATCTCCCCCAGAATCAGCCGGAAAGGCGTTCGAAAAATCCCTTCCCGGTCGTCACGTCGGGTACAGCCATGTCAGTCCCCATGTTGGGCGCGGACATGAGACAGGTCGGCCAAGCACCGCTCAACAAACTCTTGCCACGATGGACCTTCCAACTTACGTCCTATCCCCCGATCAGTGCCCTCCGGACGACGACCGGAGGCATGGCTGCGGTATCTGTCATCGACGGTTCAACCGTCCAAGTAGCTTGATGATTCACATGAACTCGCACACCGGAGCGCAACGTACGTGCATACCCTCCGCCGCTTGTCATCGTCTCAACGTCCCCTTCAGCATTTAAATGCCCGTTTCCGGGATGCACTCGTCGCTTTAGCGTCAACTCCAACATGCGGAGACACTACAGAAACCATCGCGACGGCGCAGCCATGACCGCGCAAGCCCAACCTTACCCCGCCCCCTACTATCGCACTCCGGAGCCCCCGCACCCCTACTACAGCGCGAGCAGCCCCTCCTCGTCGCCCCCGTCCTCGCCCTCGCTTTCAGACGAGGGCCACTTCGACGCCGCAGAAGCTCCCCCATGCGCCCCGTCCAGCCCCGCTCGATCGCGCTCGACCGTGCTTCCCCGCGCCGAGGATCGCCCATCGGGGCGACCCCGCGCGTGCACGGTGCCGGGGTGCCACTGCGACATCCAGGCGCCAGGCGCGCTTCGCCCAGCCTTCCAACTGGAACAGGAACCCTCCGCACGATTCTCGCCCAACCACCAGTGAGCGTGCTGCGTGCCGAGCCTCGACCGAGTTCTCGTTCTCGTTCTCCGGCGCCCGGGCCATCGTGGTCCCGCAGCATTGGCACAATTAGCCTGAGGCGACGCTCGTCAGTGTGGGACGCCGCCCGCGCGAGCTCGAGGTGAGAGAAGAAGAAAACCGTGACGAAAACCACTGGCAAAAGGTTTTGGCGGTCTTTATCGTGTCATACGCTATCATGTCGCTCTCGTACTGTGTAGTTCGTTCCCTCCGGCGGCCGCTCTGTCCTCCCCGTGACTGCTTGCGCTCCGAGTCCAGCCGACTCTGAGTCCTGTCTCACTGTAATCTTATGCAGTACCTCTAAACTAAATTATGTTCGCCCTCGCGCGGTTGCTGTTGTTCGCTGTTATATGCATCTGCTTTCCTTCCCTACAAACAAGTCCGAGTCTTTGGCTCGGTTACTACTATAACTTCTGTATTTTACGTCGACAACAGATTGAACTTGACACTTGACTGAGGAGTCTGCGCCTCCGCGCGCGGGTGGCCGGGGGAAGTCCGAGTCCGAATCCGGATCCGCGTTTCGGCGCCGTCGCGATTAATGGGTGCTGAACATTAAATGTCGAATGCGGCGGCCGATCATGAGAAGAGAGATCGACGAGTTACGACAAATGAATGAATTAATGAACAACTTAGTAGTGCATCACAGGAAGCTATAAACAGCGTATTCAATAGCGATAGCCCCCAGCTTCCCAGAGGATCAGGCCCAGGATTGCGATGATTGCATTCAGGGCACAGGACGTCGGGGAAAGGGTCGGTGGGCACTGACTGAACCACAGATGGATGACGCGGCTCCATGCCAGTGTCTAGTCCTCCGTGGACCGAGTGGAAGAAATAGATGGGGATCCCCAGCGCGTGGCCTGATCGCGTGCGGGACTGAGAGTGTGTGTACGTACGCGCGCATGCAGATGACGATAGTAATCAGCGACGATCCTCGCCATGGGGCTATACGAGTACACCTCGCTGGCCACATCCGTGCGCGGCATTCTCACCTTCCAGTGGATCTGAATCCTTCGGGTTGAGAGGATGAGCTGAGCCGAGGAGTGATCTACCCTTGTCCCAGGGGTCGTCACGCGCCGACCTCCTCTTGCCTGGGTAAGTGTACACGACAATAGCTTAGGACGCGGGGGAGGTTCGGTGCGCCCCATGGAACCTTTCATCCCCAGCTCACGCCAATGGCGGGTTCCCTCGGTGACGTTGATTATATGTTGGACCGTTTCCTCCACTACAGTGCTCCCCGTTCCTTGACGTTTCAAAGCACATCTCAGTGTGCTGAACGGGAATTATCGGACGAGTATCTTACCTGGTCGTTCTTCAAGTTTTGGATGGGGAATCGCCCAATAGCGCGACTTGGAAGCGAAGCGAGACATATCCCGGAATGAGGTGGATCGGCTAGCGTGCCTAACGTCGTGGCCGAATTTCCTTTTCGTCTCGTCAGGCTTCTGCTCACGTTTCTGCGGATTGTTTCCCCGGTCCCATGCCGGCCTGCGGAGGCGCAAACGAATCGATAAGTTGGTTATCCCTGTAAATATCCGCCAATAACCTTACTCACTGCGCTCCTGCAACCACCGCTCCAAAGGACCAGTCCGACGTCTCGCACCGTATCAAAAGCTTGTAAGAGGCAATTTATGAGATACCTCAAATGGCCGCTCCACCTTGCTTGCTTAACACTGGCATGATGCGAACTGCATGCACAACGCTTGGGTGGGCTACCGACTCGGAGGCGTTGGACACGTAGAGCATGACGCACTAATGTCGAACCTCGCGCTTGCACACCGCCCCCCTTGCGAGCCTGAAGGACAGTCATGGGAACAAGCACAGCAGTGCGTAAGCAGAGATGCCAGCTCGAGCTCCACACCATCGCCCCCGCCATATGGCAAGTTAGGTTTTCGAAGACGAGACAACGACACCGTGTCAGCGTACGATACCATCTACCCGCAGGCTGTCGGGAACGACAGACTCCGGACAGGACTAGGGTGCGTCCTATGTACGGGCTCGAATGCGTACTTCTTCCGAAATTCCATCCGAGTCCGCCATGGGATGGTTCTCAACCATACAATTGCGACAAAAGAGTGCACGGCGACAACGTCAAGGCGGACGATCCGAGAACAGACCATACCCTGATGTCGTAACCTCCCGAAGCCACTGTTGCATGAGGCGCAGAAGCGGTATGAAGAAGGGTGGGCAGAAAGGCCCCGAAGCGACCCCTGCCGTGCCGGGGTCGTGCCGATTGTCGAGGGCATCTTCGAGCGCAAGCGGTCATGGGGTGCGATCGAGACTGTAGATGACACACATGCACGTCAGCTATAGTTTGCACCATTTGAAACCATAGGGCGTGAAGCGTCGCCTCGGATGAAGTTCCAGAGCTTGACCGTCAGGCACGGTGACACTACGGGAGGCGAAAGACATACTTAACGTGCACAACTTCGAGGGGTGGGGGCACGTCCCGGAGTGCCTGAGGGCATGACATGCCAGAGACCCTGGCACGTAGACGGAACAACGGGACTCCGGGGACCCATCCAAAAACACACTAAGGACTCACCAATAGCTGACCCGCAGTATGTCAATTTATCATGCGAGAGATATCACGTAATGAAACATATTGCGGGGAAGAAGAACATCTGAATAACAAGAAGGAGCGAACATGCGGTTAACAAGGGTTCGCGGGCGCTAAGAGGTGCCATGCTTACTGATTCGGAGGGCCGCCGAGCATCCCATTCCAGGGACATAGAAACCTCCGGATGGACTATATTTCCACACTTAGGATGGAGGACTGGATATATGTATGCGTGTAAACATTCATTAGAACCGCCGGGATCTGAGGTTATCCTGAATGACGAAGAGAAGGAGGCGTTGAATCAGCCAGCGCACTGTGGTCAGCCGGCCACACTTGCCTACGATCCCCGCGAGCAGGTGACTGTGTAGGCAGGCCGGTCAAACCCCACATAGCCTAACCGCGAAGGGGCGATTTTATATTCGACGAGGTCTGAGCAGGTTGCCGAGAAATGTCCCTTGTTGCTATGTATCGTCGTGTATCCCACAGGAAATACTTTGAAATACGAAAGGGATGGCTTCTCAGGAATGCATGCAGACACAGTGCAGCACTAGCCAGAACAAGTTTAGTCGTCGTCAGAGTTGCTGAGCGATGTCGCTGCAAGGACGCAAGTCTAAGCGCTCCACTCACCGCAACCCCCGAGCCCAAACAACACCATCGTCGACGTGTTCGACATGTACGTCCAACGGCCATCACGCAGGTTAAACCGGCATACCTACAGACCTGCCAAATCCATCGCCTCCAGGCTGTGTACCGTCGACCTCAGCCGACGCCATGCCTTGCCAATGACTAGCAAATTTTAAAGCAGTTAGCCAATTTCCCAACCACATAGTTCCAACAGCGCACGCACTCAGATTCTACATGTCCACCCCCACCCCCAACCCGGAAGCTCGAGCTCGTAGGGCTGAGGAACACACGGAACGCGTAGGGTTACGGTGACAACGACGATAGGGGAACCAACGTGAGCACACACGGTATACACGGACTCGGATGCCCGGCGCCTCGTTCGGACCTTCGTCCACCGTCTGCATAACCCATCTAGGGACCGACCAGCCCTGCAACAGGCCAGGACGGCCGGGAGGGGCCCATGCCGCCCATCGAGTAGCGTCGGTGGTGGGAGAGCCGGGGTTGAGATGCGGCGGTGACGAGCGTCGTGGGAAGCCCGCCGTCAATGCACGTCCTGTATGGTAGCACGCCACGACTACGGCGGCGCGACGGGTGGTGATGGGGTGGGGAAGAGGAAGGGTCGGGGTCGGGAAGGGGGGGCGGCGAAGGAAGGTAGCACTCGCACGCACAACGATCACCCGCGGGACTCACAGAGGCGCAGCGGCCGGGCTCCAACCTCCGAGTTGCAGCAACCACTGGCACCTGCCCAACGAACCCGCAGTCGCGGTCAAGGTCAGGCTCCGGTCTATCACAGCGCGGAACAAGGTAGAAGCGAGCCTACGCACCTATACACATGGCACGCACGCACCCGCAGAACGCGCTTCGCCCCCCGACCGTGTCTCTCCGCCCCCGGCCTACCGTACCCGCCAGCACCAGAGAGAGACGGCGCGACCGCGCGTGGGTCTGATCGTGGCTGAGACCGCGGGCTGAGGCGTGGTTTTCGCTGGGCGGCCGTCGACGTCGACGACGTAGCCCTCTAACCCAGCCTCCCTTCCCCGAGACGGTCGGAGCGCGACGAGAGCAGGCGAGCATCCACAGACGGGCGGGAGGGACACGAGTGCATCACAACCAAGGTCCAATCTCTCTCATCTCCCTGGGAGCGGCGTGAATTTCAGGGTCGCGGAGAACCAGGGGGGAGGCCGCCGCACGACGCTGGAGGGGAAGGCGAGGATCCCGGCTGAGAACATTGACGCTGCATGTTGGCCCAGGCGCGTATCGGGTCTGAAGCGGGCACCGGAGATGTGGATGTGGATGATGATGCGTCGCAGCGATGCGGATGCAGATGTCGATGGGGGGATGTAGATGACGATGATGTTGATACGATACCGACGGCGTGCTGTCGGGGGTGGGCCCTGGACACCGCTGCGCCTCCAGCGGTCTTCGAATGGAGTGGGATGGCGGTGGATGGGAAGAAGAACAAGGAAGAACGTACGCGGACGGGGCCTCGGGCTAGTATACTAGACCGCGGTGCGCATCGTGAAGGCAGTCAGCCAGTGGGACACTGCACCGCCTGACGTGCTCGACGTCCGGGTCCGGGAGTGGGACAGGCCCGCATGCGGTCGTTAATGAGAGGCACGGGGGACGGCTCGGCCCTGAGCAAGTACGGGATAGCGTCGTGGCAAGCCTCGGGGAGGCGACGGCCCCGCTAGGCTGCCGCAGACCGCTCAACGCACACACCTGCGACTTCCAGAACCTCCAGGACGCCGACCATCTCCACCGGACCATGCTGTGCCAGCACTAGTACTCGGGCAATGGATAGAAAACGCCTTCGATGCGTCTGGGGGCAATGTCAGGACTACTCCATCAGTACACGATGGGTGAGACGTACTTACGCCCTTCACATACTACACACTGCCACACCGACCTCTCCAAGGCCACCCATCCATTTGAAACTGATGCCGTTGACCGGTTGGCTGCAGCAGAGGGGCGAGGAGCGGCGCAGCCCACATCGACGTGGCGCCGCGGCGGTGGCGGATTCGGGGGAGGGGAACGCATGGGATACGGGAGACATGGGTACAGGAGGGTGTAGTGGCAGTCCGCCTACTTGTCAGGTCAGCGGGCGTCAGTCGGTAATAGCGGTCAGCCGCTCACTGGAAAAATCCCCCGCGATCCCTACAAGGTGCGGCAATGACAGCATCGGTCCATGGTGACGACCGACGGTGGTTTTGACCGGTTCGGAGGCGGGGGCTACTTGATGGAATGGACGCATTTCCTGAGCTCGGCGAGCCTGAGAGACTGGTGGCAGCGGGTACAAAGTTCTCAGCCTTGCGTCGGCTCTTTGCAGATAGAGATCACGCACCGACTGCATGCATTCAGGTACCAGGATGATTCTAGACGCGTCTACGAGTCCAATGTCCAGGGGTCTCGTAGTTCTTCCGAACGCTGAAGCGGTTCCTGTCGACGACGACGTCCGCTGACACTCGGAGACACACCGCAAGTCTTCATCTGCCTGTCGCCCAGTCCAACGAATGTTTGACCCGCCAGGTAGCTAGAGACAGCGGCACGCACAGTACCACCGATGATTTTTGGGTTGTGAAGAAAAATCGGGAACGCCGACGGAAGATATCGTGAGGAGTAGTGCTAAGGACGAAGACTGTCCGCTCACAATTTAGACATCTTTGGCCTCGAGTAATCCACCCTGCATATCCATCAAACCAAACGGGCGCAGAGCAAGAGCTATCTGTAAAATGTCAGGCATATGTTATTTTCGTAAATGAGCCATGACCAAGCGTATATCGTGAGTAGGAGCGCCAAAGACGAAGACTACCCGCTCACGGTTTCGACATTCTTTGCTTCCGCTGATCGATTCTACATGTCCAGCCGTGGTCTTCAGGCAACAGTAGGAAGTGCAAATTGAAACATCAGAAAACATCCTGGTTGAAAATGGAGACGATGTACGGACCCAACTGGCTAAAATTCCCTAGTCCATAAAATGCATATATTGGAGTAACGCCACGCGCAATAGTAGCACCACTGGTCAGTCGGCAACTCCACTGCACCGGAAAAGTGCCGTCACGAACACGGATGTGTTTCGGCGTCACCTGGAAGTGGTGGTACATGTCTAGCGTACAATCAGTTAGTAGGACTAGGAGGCTGCCAAGCGTCATCGATTGAATGGATTCTCACCGAGACAACGCCAGAACATACCACATTTCCAATGCGTCCCAAACCGACGATTCTATCGATCCACGCCGTGGCGCAGAGCGCGGAAACTCTAGCACGATGGCCCCGCAGTCGGCGGCAGAACCCACAGCCTTGGGTGCACACGAGGACGGAGAAGTGAGCCACGTTGGTTTCACGCTCAGCCGGCTGACCTGCTGCTCACCAAGCATCTCCGCCGGTCGGACCACGATAACGTACGCTGCCGAGGGCGAGACGATTTGTCGCCGCCTCGAGGACGCAGGCTGCCGGATTGTGCAAGGGACACGAGACCATCGGGGTTATCGAGTCGCTGTAGTGCGCATACATTGGATCCCCTGCCAGGGCCGCCCACAAAGAAGACGTTCTGAATACGACGCGCGCGTCGAGTCACAAGCGAGATACTCACGAGAAGGCTTCCATAACGCGCCGCCCCTCCGCCCCGGTCAGACGTCGATCGAGGCCGGTGAATACTGTGGGCTGGACGAAGATGCCGCAACTTCGCGAAATGCAGGCTGCTTTCCGGCCTCCGGCCTCATGGCGGAATCGCGCCTACGACCGACGTAGACCGAGGACCGGGGCGTTGTGATCGGCGATTCCCCGAGCGCACCGGTGGGAGCGTGGGCTGCATGGATGCGTTGAGGTGGAACAGAAGATGGTAATAGCGCCGACGCGCAACGCGCAATGTTCACAGATTTTGGCCGGGCGATGGGGAGCACGAAGACGTCGGTATGAGGGGGCCAACGCAACAGAAGGAGGCTGGGTGGGGAATAATGCTGGCGGGGGGAAGAGCAAGAGAGAGCAAGAGACAGTGTCCGGGGGGAGGGTTCGCTGGAGCCTGGCTGCCAGTGCGGTGTAGCGCCCGGCGCCGTTTACGTATGAATCGAGATTATCAAGAGCGCCCGGCTACTCATTAGAATACCGGTGCCGAGCGCGGATCCCACCTCTCAATCGCCTTGCCGCTATCCACCGTTTGCACTGGCAGCCGGCGCCCACTGACAAGAGCCCACCTCGCCTCACACCTACCGCTCGTCTCTTCGTCCCCTAGCGACACCATATGCATACTTCTCTGCCACACCATCGACACCATTGGTACGATTGCATGCGAATACCCGTCCAGGTAAGGTTCAGCATCCATCATCCTACCATCCAGCCATCCTCTCCATGTCTCATCTCCGTTTGCGTACCGGTGCGATGACCAAGTCGCCGTCACTACGTTGGGGTGATTCGGCTGCATGTCTCGACGTGTGGCGGCGGCGTTCATCCACCTGCATACCATCGACCAACCCGGGCGACGGAATTGCCACGAGTGCTGCTCAGTCAAGCGCGTCGATGCTCGCCTCGCCGACACAGCGGAGTCTGTGGATCGCCTGAACGTCCTTCCCGCCGGTCTTCGTCGCACACCCGACCGGTAATTTTTCCACTCTTTCCACAACGTTGGTCGCGAGCCGGGACCGTGTCCGGATGGATCATATGCATATGTACTCATGCTCCAATGCGCACTTGGAGTTGGATCCGAGTAGCTATGCATCGGCTCGACAGCGATCATGGCCGCGACAGTGCTTCCCATGCACCTATCACGCCGCTGACATCGAGTTTTGCGCGTGCAATCCAGGCGACACTTGCCGCAATTCGCCCGTCACCGGTCACCATCCGTGCTTGGGGGGGCTTCAGACCGTAGACCGGCGCTGCCTGCTCGGCATCGCCGGTCTACCGCCACGCCCCTGGTTATCTCAGGGTTATCCTGACCCCTCACGTCGTGACCAGGTACGCTGCATGCCACTGCGACGACTCGGTGGGATGCGAGGATCACCAGTCACCGTTCAAAAAGGCTCATAGACAGATACGGCCAGCAACGTCAGCACGTCTAGGTTCGCGCCTGCCCACTGGACGCTATTTTGGGTTGTCCGGGACGAGGCCTAGGGTATGAGACTACCATTGGCGTGACAGACGTGGGTGGCCAGGCCTTCATTAATTCGCAGTGCTTGTCTGGCCTTGACTTGCCAGATATTCCATGCCGTCCCTCTGTTTCCAGTTCCCATCACTGGATTCGTGAGCGCAGGAGGCGGGTCAAAGTGGCCCCGAATATTGAGTACGAACCCCATCGCAATCAGTACCGTCAACGCCAGTGACGGCACCGAGATCTTTTCCTTGACGGGTCCGTGTCGTCACGGGAAGATACTACATACATCCCTCCATTTCAGACAGCCCTGGCTCCACGTCGTCGACAGTGGTACCTGGTATTGATGCTGTGTTGGTATGCGGCATTTATCTCTTCACTTCCATGACAGGATCTTCTAGTGATTAATCGCCACAGCTGCTATATATTCGGCTCCCTGGCTTCCAGGCGTCTCTGCCTGTGATTCAACACGGTCCGGCCGCCGGAGGCGAAGCAAGAATCGACACTCTTCGCCCTAAAAACGCACCCGTCCCATTCACTATCTAGCCTCGCCACGATGCAACGCCCGCTTCATCTCAACTCAGCCCCGCCTTGCAGCCCCGCAGCGACTCGTCGACCAATTGCAGCCCGCCTAACCCGCCGCGCCGCGCCAGTCTCGCGCACCTGTCCGCGAGTAAGACCGCTTGATCATCCAGTGCCTGCGTGCGACAATCGAACGATCGTCGTCATGCTCTGCGATCCCTTGACAATCGTTCGCTCCCTTACTCGCTCGTTCGTCAGCCACACGACGCCGGATGCGGATCATCCACTCCCGATCGAGGCATTCCACCGACGTCGACGGAGGAAACCCCTCACATGCCCCGCCTGTGCCCGCCGCCACCGTCGCTCACTCGTCGCTCCCGCTCACGCCCCAGCTTCGCATTCCGGTGAACGAACTGTTAAGCTACGATGTCCACGCGCGCTCGTCTGCACCTGCAGCGTGCTCAGTGACAACGGGCCAACACCGCCGCCATACCTCCGACCACCGTGACTTCTTCAGCCTTCCCCGGCCGGTGCCACCCCAGGATCGCACCGCAACGAGGTCCAGCACAGAACAGGACAGGACCCCTTCCTCCCGCTCCGGACTCCACACTGAGACCTCCGAACCCCACCTTGATCTCCAAACTCCCACTCCCACTCCCACACCCCACGCGCCTGCCAATGGGCTCCCGTCTCTCCTCGCCTCCTCGCCTCCTCGCGCCGCCGGTCACAGCCATCCGCCCATCCATCCATCTGTCCGCCCACCTGTCCGTCCGTCCGTCTCCAGGAAGAAGGTCTTGCCAGCGCTGCGCGCAGCATCCTCGGCTCCTCTCTGCATCTGCATCTGCTCCCTCGGATGCGGGCAACACGAACAGGCTTCCGGGTTCCCCTCGGGCTTCCTGCCAGTGGACTTGTCGGTGCTGCGAGCGCGACCGCGCGCACAGAACACTCACACTCATGCATCATGCCCCGAGATGAAAACGGACACGGACACGGTGACGTGGAGACGGATGCGGGTGCGGATGCGGACGTGGAGACGAACAGACTTCTGAAAGGTGATGTACACCTCCTCCCCGCTGCTTCCCCGAGTCGGGCTCTCACACACTGGCACTGACACGTCCATCGGAGAGGATAGATGGCAGAAGGTGCCAGACACGGCCACTCCACCCTCAGGGCTACTGCGCCGGGATGCGGGGCGGCCGAGACCCCCCATCCATCCAGAAGACGGAACGTGGCTCGGACTCGGAGAGGAAACGCAAAAGGTGTTCAGACGTCGGAAGGTCGAAGACGCGTACTACAACTTCGGAAATCAGAGCACAGAAACTCCTCCTGCCACGCCTTCAAGTATCCTATCACATACTAATGTGGTGTGCGGATGACGATCTGCGCGTGAAAGCATGTTGCTCGCACTGACTTGCGCGTCAGCCTCAGTTGCGGGTTCGTCGACGTCAACCGCCGATCTCGGCCTCACTGGTAATAATCATCAGCCCCACGCAGCCTACATCCGGGCCAGGCCGACGACCCCATGTCTCCTATCCTATGTTCATCGACGTCGTCTGAACGCGAACCTCCAGTGGGCTCGATATCAGGACCCGCGCCCGCAATCCCCCGGGAGGCCCACGCAGAAGACTAATGACCCGCCCTGCCGCAGGGGCCCGACTCCGGTCGCCAGCTCCCGCCCGCCCGACCTTCCAAGTACTGATGGAACGGCCAGCGGACTCGGACGTATGGGTGCATCCAGCCCCGCAGGCGGGCCCCAACAAGTCATGCGCGCGCTCGCGCCGGCGAGCGCATGTAACACCTTCTCTTCATCGATATGCCCGACGTTCCCTGCCGGCTCAGGCTCCCCGCCTTTCGCCTGTTCCTCGCGCGTATGCGTTCCTCCTTGAACTGACCGTTCCCATTCGGGCCCGCCCGCGCGCTGGCGGGGATATCCCTGTGCCGGTCGAAATCGGCATTATCGCTACTACTGCCCGTGTACTCCCCTCTGTCCGACGCCGCGACGCCACTCTTCCCGCTGTTAATCCCTCGGCCCGTGCGCGTCCCCTCTCGCTCGCAGAGTACTTATCTGGCCTGCCGCGCACCTGGCCTGTTCCCCGCGCAAGCCGTTAGGCGACGAGCGCATGCAGGATACGTTGCCGTTGCTATTGCCATTCTCCGCCCGTGTTAACGTTACGATTCCTTCTTTCCTTACGTGCACGTGCTTTCTTCCTTTCCTCCCCCCCCTCTTCCCCTCCGGATCCTCAACGGTCCCGCGCATCTTCCGCCAGAGGTCCTCGCGCACCCTCAGGCAGTGTACCGTACAGGGTCGCAGGGCGTCGCTGGCAATCGCCAGGCGTACTAGGTCCTGGGAACTCGTTCGACAACTTGAACGCACAGCCGTCGCAGCCATCGCGGCGGCTCTCGCCCATCCTTCCTGTTCTTTATTAAATCATATTGAATTCTACATACCCTCCGGCCCTACGCGAGCGTACATTTGCCAAGTTTTCGCGTCCCCTCTGGCCCTTGCTCTTACCCACTGCGGGCGCTGCGCCACCGGCGTCGCCTGCGCGCGCACTGCTGGCACGTACGTACAAGGATAATGCAACTTGAATGCATGCGTTCTTCAAGTTCACCTCCCGAACGAGCAGGCTGCTTGCCTCCTTGAGGCTCGCGCCACCGTACACGGCAGGATCTCCACTGGCACGCCATGCATCCATGGCCGTAGGTTGCCGGTTGCCGACTACCACGTGCCTCTTGCGACCCTTTATCGCGCGCCGAGTGCCCAATATTCTATTCTACTAGTGCGTGCATGATCTGCACTGTGCATTCCAAATTCTGCCTTCCGGACTGCGGCGGTGCGCTGAGGCCAACTTGAACTCAAAGTCTAAATATTCCTGGGCCCCTCGTCCGACACCGGCGGCGGGCAAGTCGGTGTGTGAGGCGCAAGCAGGGCCGTCCTGGGAGCGGTCCGGGTTATGTAGGTGGCGACGCGGTGGCGGTGGTGATAGGCACTCCAGGAGTCAGATGTCCGATTGGTCATGGTCATGATCATCTGAGTTCCTCGTCAGCTTGTACTTACTGGCGGTCACGGTGGCGGGCGGGATTAGAACATTTGGCTCACGCTACTTATCATCGCTCGACGTACGACATGGGCTCCGTGCACCGTGCATGGGGCTTATGCGCCTCCGAGTCCGCGCGCGGGAGGCCTGTGCCAGTGGAAGGCCGAGTCCGAGTCCGGACAGTGCCAGTGCGCGATTCGGCGCCGTTCCGATTGGGTGCTGCACATTAAATATTAAATGTTGAATGGGGCGGCCGATCATGAGAGGAGAGATCGACGAGTTACGACAAATGAATGAATGAAAAAAGGTGCATCCCAGGAAGCTATAAAGAGCGTATGCAATAGCGATAGCCCAAAGCTGCCTAGCAGAAGATCAGGTCCAGGACTGCAACTGCATACAGGCCACAGAAGGTCAGGGAAGGGGAGTTGGAGAGAAAGCACCGGACAGGGAGAGGGTGGTAGACACCGACCATGGGTGGATGACGAGGAAGCTATAAAGAGCGTATGCAATAGCGATAGCCCAAAGCTGCCTAGCAGAAGATCAGGTCCAGGACTGCAACTGCATACAGGCCACAGAAGGTCAGGGAAGGGGAGTTGGAGAGAAAGCACCGGACAGGGAGAGGGTGGTAGACACCGACCATGGGTGGATGACGCGACTCCAGGCCACTGGTCCTCCGTGGACCTAGCGGGAGAAGCAGACGAGGATCCCCAGGGCGTGGCCCGATCGCTAGCGAGGCTGAGTGTGTTTTCGTGTACGTACGCGCGCATGCAGATGACGATAGTGATCAGCGACAATCCTCGCCCCAAACCAGTTCTCACTCACTTCCGCAGCCCGCTTGCAATTGGCACGCGCACATACACGCGGCGTCACCGTGCCCCCAGCTCTATCCGGTTATCCGAGTACGCCTCGCCGGCCACATCCGTGCCCGGCGTTCCCATCAGCGCACGGACTCCAGTGGACATGTCGTCTCGCTCCGGGGTGCTCTTGCCTGCGTGGGTGGTGTATGGCACGACAATAGCCCAGGACTCGCGGGAGCTTCGGCGTGTCCCCTCGAGCCTTTCATCCCCGGCTTCATGTTGTACCCACGCTGGAATCCCTCGGTGACGTCGTCCGTCCTGAAAGGCCGAATCTTCCCAGCATCCTCCCGCGAGCATCCCACCCCGACCACTTCATCTCCCGGCTGTGGTCGACGGCGAGCTCAAGCGTGCCTATGCGTACATCTGGGATGGGAACGTGCCCGTTGACCCCTCCCACCGCACGCCGGCGGGGAAGTGGACGTCCAGGGTGTGCACGCCGCGGGCGACCGGGAAAGCCAACACGTTCACGTTCACGTTCACGTCGCGAGGCAGCGCGGGCGCGATCCGCCCCCACCGTGCTAGCAGGGCCCCCCAGTCTAGGACGGGGTGGCGCGTGTGCATGGTGCTGCGGTAGGTGGCGATCTTGCTTAGAGCAGCCGCCCTGAGATCGTGGCCGGCGCCGGAACCCAGCCCTCTTCTAGGCACGATCGCGAGGAACGTCGTCCCCCAGGACAGCGCGGACCGTCGTGATATGGTGCGGTGATGGGCGTGGGGCGCGCATAGTAGTATCCGACTGGAGCCTGGAGGCGTCCTTGTATTTTCGTCGGCGCATGGCACCCACCAACGCCCGACGTGGGAGGTCGACGAGATGGCGCGCATCACCTCGCATCGAGACGACCGGTCCATCGAAAATGTCTTCCACCCATATCTGTGTATGCGGATAACGCCCCAGGCCGCCGCTCTCCCACTCGCAGGGCCCCGAGTCCACATTCGGATTGGCTGGTACGAGTATGGCCTGGCCGTCACGATGTGCGGGACGAGCGCAGGCACAGATGAGCGCGAATCCAGGTCGGCGCCGCTCGGACGGCAGATTACAATAGAGACGTAAGGTGTGTCGTGTGGGGCAACCGACCAGGGTCGGACGGTGGATGATAGGCGAGATGGACGCAAACTCTAAAAACGAATGAATCGAATTCGGAATTGATCGCTGGGAACTGGACAGGTCGGGCGCGATGCTCGATGTTGGACTGAATAGCCTGGCCGAGAAATGGTCTATTGCCGCAGGGGGGCGTCAGTCGCGTCTGCGATTGTGCTAGGGGGAATGGGCACGAGAAGGAGGTGCTGTGCCTTAGACGTACTTGATCGCGGCCAGACGCGTGGTATCCGACTAGTAGCTCGTCTGAACACGAGGTCAGCGTGTTCACCATGTTATGTTCGTACATGTCAACTTACCCATGTCATCGACTCCGGGGAAGCGCACTGTGTACAAGCCAAGATCGAGCGAGACGTCGTGAGATGTATAGAACAGTCTGCAAAGCTCACTCCTCTGCTTGAGTATGTCGATGCTGCCGTGGTGCGCAAGTTCAGCACCTCACCGCTCTGCTGACGACCTGACGGTTTACTTACGTGCGTTGATCTTTGCACTCGACATAAAGCTCCAGTATACTGAGCTTGGCATTCCCCCAGATTGCTCTCCAAGTTCACGATTTGTGGTCAAGGATGGCCAATTGGTTGCGCTCGTAGTCATCCAATGCCCTATCGTCATCCAGGTCAGGGCGAATGTTCATCTCCTAGATTCGTTCGGTCTCCGTCGAGATCATGGACCGATGTAACTGGGATGTATGCACATACCTAAATCTCGCGCCTGTGGCCGCGGACCTGGGTGCGTGATCGTGGTGTACGCAGCAAAGACGTCGATGAGAAGGGCGGAAGCCGAGGAACGCCTCGGCAAGGTGGACTCGCGGTGTTGACCTTGGATACGATCAAGGTGGCGAAGGTGTCCCCGATGGGCTGCGGTACGGCGCCGGCACAGGTACAAAAACCCTTGGAGGAAGCCATGCCCGGTTGGCGCAGACAGCCTCGTCACGAATGCAACGTGGTAACTATGGCAAGTTACATGGGTATCGTAGGAGAGTGAGATGTAGATGGAACGTACCAGCCCCGATCATAATCGATACTTTCTGTAGGATGTCATTGGACGCACGTTTATCACGGAAAATAAAATATTAACCCCCGTCATATGCAGAACGTTCGGATGCAGCGTCAAATAACACGTACCAGAGCACCGTCTATCCCCAAATATGATCCCCTTGGTAGCGGTCAAGCAGTAGCTACTACCCGATGCACCAGGAACGTGATAGCTTCCGCTCAAAGTCGATGAGCTTGCGACCTCGGACGGGCTTGTCCAATGGTTTGGCTAAGGACATAGCAAAAGCCGGGTTCACGGGCGGCGACAGTCGGACGGTGGATCATGTACACAGCTAGCTGTAGAAGAGAGTCTGTACATTCCACTGTCATGAAGTGGGAAGTCGAGAGCCGAAGTTGAAGCCAGCCCCGGACAGGCGCTTAGTCCGCTCAACCTTCCGGCAATTACCGCGTCGCTTCCCACGTGTTACAGAACGCCTAGAAGTACTACGACATCATGTGGCGGTTGCCATTGGCCCCTAGTCTCAGCTACGATCCTACAGTGCCCCCCGGTCCATGTCTTTACACTGCCTATAGCCGCTTAGAGTCTCCAAATCTCACCACAAGACTCCGCAATCGGCGGACAGATGGTTGGCTCAGCCACAGATGGTTCAGATTTTCCCACGTGGCACGCCTCAGGCTAGCTTTTTGCAAAAATGGAACGTCTTAACCGCTACTCTGATCTCCCAGCAAGTTTGAGCATGGCCTAGGGTCTCAGATTCTGGTAAGTTTGTCAATTACGCGACAATGCCACGTTCATCTGCGCTGACACACGCATAGGGTGTCTGTCTCCACTGCCAGAATCTCCGATGTTGTTCCCGCATCGCCAAATGGCACGCCGCCATCTCCCCGTCTTGTTCCCAAGCTTCCTGCGATCTGCCTTGGCGCAACATTGGTTGGCATTGCCATGAACGAGAACAAAAGACGAACCACAAGCGGCCAATCTTCCCCGCAGTCGAACAAAGGAGCGATGGCCTCGATCACATCTCGATCAATCCCGCGGCGATCATGCACCGCGACCGTGTACTGACCGTGTTGTCCTTAGTGACACCTTTGCGGCACCACAAACTCACACAGACTCACCTCCCCCTGTCGTGGAGCCGGTGGTTACAGCCATTCCCCCAAGTCTGTGCTCTCGTCTGAGCGGGACGTCAACGGTGGCGTCTAGCTATAGGTATGTAGCGCCCCTCACACCTTCGATGTGCGCAATACAACTTGAACAGTGCTGACGACGTCCGGGATGTTTCAGACGGCTTTATCAGCCCGAGTAATAAGTACCGTACCGTAGAGTCCCCCGGGTCGGAACACGATTCTGGCCCCCATTTTTTGAATGCCCTGTGATAAGGCTCGACGGCCGCCTCGCGCGGCGGGTCGGTCGCAAATATGCACGAGGATGTGATCCCGGTCGGTACGCCGCTAATATTCCGGCATTCTGGACTGTGCTCCGAGTTGGGGATCCTGACCTTCAGTCTCAGGTCCGGCGTACTACGGATCCAAGTACAAGTACAAGTACAAGTACAACGCATACCCAAATGGGACGGGCCAAATAACGAATTCCGGCGCTACCGTTGGGTAGACGCCTTCCTGTGCCATCAGTAGGGTGCGCGCAGGCCCAGTGGGAGCGGCGTCCAAGTAGGAACCCACGCCGCCGATCCTCTCCGTGTCTACGTTTCACGTCGTCTGTTGTAACCTGTCTATTAGTAGGTGGGTGCGACATACTGTTCAAGATCCGGGATCCGGGATCCCGGGGGGGGTACGTGACCGCCATCTGCTGGGCCATTCGCGCTTTACCTCGCTGACTCTGACTCCATCTTCCCCGGGTGCATGTACAGGTACATATGAAAATAAAGATTTCGACGCGCAGCGGCACGCCCGAGGCTTCCGCCGGGGCGCGCGCGCTCAGTAGGAACTGTCCGTGTGAGACCGGTCGCCGACTCTCCCACTGGCAGTAAACCACGAGCCAGTGCTAGAATCTATGACCCGGGGAGGATGGCGAGGGAAGTGAAGCGTCAGTGCTCACCACAAGTAAGACGGTCCATTCTTCACGCCGCTCCCCATGTATGCGAAAATCGTCGAGGAGATCCAAGCAACAGTCAGCACGATCTGCGGTCTGCTATGATTTTTGTGCATTGAAAAGTGGGATGGGAAAAACGAGACGAGTGGACTGGACTCGGAGACGACAGCGGAGAGCGTGCATGTACGGACGTAGTAGGAATGCGCGTATTCGATATGTACGGAACACCAGACTGACAACAGACAATGGATAACCGGGGTTGATAACAGAGCGTAGGACAAGGACAGCGAGAGCGAGGACGACGTGCGACGAGCAGGAACGACAAACAAGCATGGACTAAGACATAACGTCAGACAACAGGAGCATAGCATGGAGACTCGAGAGGCGAGGGGAGACGGGGAGAAGAGAGACGGACATAATAAGACATATCCACGGCTAAAACGTAGTCCGGTGGTTACTGGCGACTGGTATGTAAGTACTCTATAATTGCGGCCCTCCGGCCAGCATTAAAGCTAAACATTAACCGACTCGAAAATCTACCACATAACATAAACGAACAATCGTCCAGTGCCAGTGGAGCAGAACACAAAACAGCAGCGTCAAATCAAACCGACACCCAGTCCCGGCGGGAGACCCGTAAATCCAGCCCCGACACGACCCCAAGCGCACGGACAGTGGCCGAGAAACGAAAAAAAACGAAACCGCTCACCCGTCCTCCGAGTCGTCCTCCAAGACCGTCCACCCCGGGTGCCCGTTCCCGTGCTCGCGCTCGCGCGGGTCCTGGAACGCAGGCCTCAGCCGCGCACCAGCGCCCCGCCCCGCCGCGCACCCGCACCCGGGCACCTCGCACTTGCCCTCCCTCCTTCCGTCACGGTCCGCACCGCCGTCCGACACGGCCGACGAGGACGAGAGCCGGTGCGGCCGCGCGCGCGGCGAGGGGTACGGCCGCGGCCTGCGTGACTCGGGGACGACTCCGCGCGGGGCCGCCGCCGCCGCCTCTCCGACCCCGACCCCGACCCCGACCCAGAACCAGACCCAAACCCAGAGGCGGAAGACGCGCGCTCGCCGCGGACGTACGATTCCGGTGCGGTTGCCGTCGCCGTCGCCGTCAAGGGCGCCTGCTCGGCCTCGAGCTCGTCCTCGTCGTAGTCGTAGTCGTAGTCGTCCGCGGACCACGCGGGCGACGCGCGCTCCTCCTGGAGCTGGAGCTGGAGCTGCTGCTTCTCGGCGCCGGGGTGCGCCTGCGGGTGGTAGTACCCGTGCATGGGGTGCAGGCGCGCGGGCGAGGCCGGGCGGAAGGACGTCGCGGGGAGAGAGCGCGGCGTCGGCGGGAAGGGGGACGTGACGGCCGAGATGGGCGAGGGCAGGGGCGAGGGCGAGGGCGAGGGGACTGGGGACGGGGAATACGACGCAGAGCGCGAGGGGGAGCGCGAGCCGGATCCGTAGCTCGAGATGGGCGTCGACCCCGAGCGGCTGCCCGTCGCGTGCGATTGGGGCTGGGGGTGGTGCATTGGGGCGAGGGCGTTCGAGCTCTGCGGGGCTCCGTGCATGGGCACGGCGTACATCGGGACGGGCATGCCTGGGGACAGGTGGGACGGGGCGCGTGACATGTCTGCCGCACTCGTCGGAGGCTGGACCATACGCGCGACGGCGTCGCGGCGGCGGGCGGTGAGGTGGTTCCTGTAGTGCCTGCGCATGTTCGAGTTCACGTTGAACTTGCGGTTGCAGCCCGGGAACGCACACGTGAACGCTGCCGGACACCCAAACAAGCGTAATTGTACGTCAGTGTCCGCCGTAGAAGGAACGCCGGAGTTAGAGAAGGGATCTGCACGTACGTTTTGCGCCGGTGTGGGTGTTCACATGGATCGCCAGGCTGCTCGGGCGGTTAAAGCGCTTGTTACAGTGCGGGCAGCAGTGCCTGCGCTCGCTGTCGTCCGCATTGGTCGTGTTCGCGTTCGTGGCTGGCTTCCCGCGCCCCGTTGCAGCGGACGGGGTTACGTCAGGTGCGTCAGCATACCGCGTCTTGCCGCGGACCGCAGATGCGCTTGAAGGGATTTGCGCGTGATACGCGAGGGGATATCTCACCGAGTGCGGATCGTGGAACGCCCCTCGGTTACGCGAATCTGGAGGTGCAGCAAGTCCGCTCTGTGGATGGGGATACGCCGACTGGTGGGGATTCGAGGCGTACGGCCACGGCCATGCGCTGGTGACTGCAGAGACAACCTCGTCCGCGGGGCTGCGGAGGTGACTTGAGTTTGAGTTCCTGCTTATGGAGCCGGCGGGGAGAGGAGGATGGGAAGGTCCGGCTGTCGCGGGTGCGGCCCAGCCCCGTGGCTGGTTGTGTTGGAGTGACGCAGGGGGGTGTGGCGGTGAGATTTGCGAGGAAGAAGAAGGCTGATTACAGCACCCCGACGTGCACGGGATCGGGGGTAGGTTGGAAGCCACGGGCGGTGGCGTGTGTGCACGCACCGGGAGTAGGTGAGATCTGCCGGGCAGGACGGGGGATTGTCGCGGGAATGGGCGGGCGTCGAGCGGAGGGTTTGGGCGAGACTGGGCGGGGACGGGAGGTGAGCGCGCGATCGACGGTGAGAGGTGGTGACAGGGTGGGCTCACATGTGCCGACAGAGGTTGGAATGAGGATGAAGGTTGGGTGTGTTGCGGTAATGAACCGCGGAAAAGATCCTCTGTGAAAGGAGTCAACACGTGCGCTGGAGAAGTCGAGTAGCGCACTCACCTGGGAACAGCTCGTTTAGGCTCGGCAGACCCTTCTCGTCAGACGCCGTCGAGGACCTGCGGGACATTGGCGGTGGGGAACGCTTGGGCGCCATGGGAAGGTATACGGAGGGAGGGGGACGATGTACGTGGATAAGCGAGGGCAGGCGGAGGAAGGGGGAGAGTATATATGCTTAGCCGGGGAGCGGCGGAGGGTCGCTCTGCGGAAACGGAAACGGACGCGAGGGGAGGGCGAAGGAGGGTATTATAGGGAGTCATACCCGGGGAGACGCCGCGAGCGCGAGGGACGCCGAGCTCGATATGGGCGATGGAAATGGAAAACGATTGTCTTGTTCGCGATCTTCCCTTCCCTGAATTGCCGGATTCCCTCGCGTCTGCCCGTGATCAGGCTCTGCGGAGGCACAGCTCCTCCATCCCGTCCCCATTCTCCCCGGAGCAATTGCGGACGCGACTGACGCCCCGGCTTCTCCTCCTGCGCCCCCTCCGGCCTTCGTCCACTCCTCGGCCTCCCCATTCCACCACCGCGCCCGGCCTGTCCAGCTCCCAGCGATCAATTCCGAATTCAATTCATTCGTTTTTAGAGTTTACGTGCATCCCACCTATCATCCACGTCCGATCCCTGGTTGCCCCACACGACACGCCTTACCTCTTTATTGTAATTTGCCTTCCGAGTGGCGCCGACCTGGATTCGCGCTCATCTGCCCCTGCGCTCGTCCCGCATATCGCGACGGCCAGCCCACACTTGTGCCAGCCAATCCGAATCTGGTACCGGATCCTGCGATGGAAGAGCCCCGGCCTGGAGGTTTATCCACATCCATGGCCACAGATGAATGCATGGGGTGTCTTCGGTGGATTGCTCGTCTCGAGTCGCGAAGGGCTAGCGATGCGCGCCCCCCATTGCCGATATGTCGATGTGCGCTCCACCGTCGACCTCCCACGTCGGGCGTTGGTGGGTGGCATCGGCCCAAGGTCGAGGTCGGTGACAGTAATACGTACGAGTAAGTTCCGTCTGGCAGTGGCACCCTCGTCGACTCGACCCCATCATCGCTCCCCCTCTCCAGAATTGATCTGCGCTTCCCCCTTGTGCCGGGCTGCTCCTCCCGGATATGGCACATGGGCCATGGCCCATCGTCCGCCCGACGATCTGGCTCATGCCGATATCGACCATCGGGCGCCTCAATCATGCATATTGTGTGTATTTTACTTCCACTTCCATCCTATTACAGCCTATTAGTCTTCCAGCTCAGGGCGACGGGCGACCCGCTTCTCGCCAGGGTGGCAAGGTGATGTGGTGGGAGTCCACATCCGGTGTTCCCCAGCGCGTCGCCGCCCAGCGCGATCACGCTACGAACCCCTCTGTCCCCGGCCTGTTCTTCGCGCGCGAATTTGACGATTCGCGTTCGCTCTGTGGTCGCGAGTGTGGGCGACGAAGATGGAATTCGAAGCCGGCAGCCTCGGAACGGCAACGCGAAGCACGCGTGAAGGTGCGTCCTGGCGCTAACTCGACGATTCTCCCGATCGGAGGAGAGGAGGAGCAGACGAGGGCTCGCAGCTTGCATTTGCGCCGCGAACAGCTGCCAGTGCCAACGTTCCACGCACGGCCCCGATGGGAAGCGTGGAACGCGAACGTCGACGGCCGACGACACCGCAGGGATGCGAAACGTCAACATCAATACCTGTACCGTACGAGCACTAGTATTTCTGCAAGAACCGTACGTCCGAGCACCCGCTCAGAATCTGCGCCGCCGTTGTCTTATTGGGTTCCTGCCGTCAGCGAGCTGCCGCGCGGCCGATCGTTTCCTGGATCCGCAAGCGGCGCGCGTTCCCAGCGGCGTCGTTTCACCACTTCGTGCATTTGTCGCCGCGATCGCTACGAGGGGGGGGGGCGGAGAGGGGAACACGGTGGGAGCGCATCAGCAGCATGCGACCTGGGAGCTCCGCGCCGCTCGCGCTCGCGCACGCGCAGGTACTTACCTGCCACCGCCAAGGCCACGGCACTGGCAGTTGTCAACCATCGTCCCTCTCGCGCACCGCATCGCGTCACACCCTCCCAGGGATATACAAGAACCCGTCGATGTGCAATGTGCGCGCACCACCACACATCACATCACATCGCGCCGCGGTCCGCGCTGTCCCGGAGGGTTTACGTCCCTCACCATCATAAGCTGATCTAGAATACATAGGACAGCTGGGTTAACGTTCGCGTTCCGGCCACGCTCCCAGCGCGGCTGCTCTGCTAAGTACTCTAAGCAAGATCTGCACCTACCGCAGCCGCCGCCCCATCCCATACTGGCAGCGTTGCCAGCATGGAGGGGGGGGGCGGATCGCGCCCGCGCTGCGTCCGTCTGATCATGCGGCCTTTCGATTCGGGTTCGCGCGCGGCGGTCCGCGGCGTGCACACAGACGCAGACGGCTACGTACTTCCCCACCGGCGTGCGATGGAAAGCATCGACGGGACGCGATGCACGTGCCGGGGGGCAGACGGAAGCGCGGTACTAGATGCACAGTGAGCACGCTAGAGCTGCGCGCGCGCCCCGCGTCGACCACGGTCGCGAGGAGAAGCGCTGTACATGTTCAGGCTGTAGGTGGGTACGTGATACAGGAGGGTGCGTGTTCGTGGGAGGAAGCTGGGAAGGCTCGAGATGTGCAGGGAGGTGGACGAGGTCACCGAGGGAACGCGGGGGCGGGCGCGAGCCGGGGACGAAAGGTTCGAGGGGACGCGCGGGAGCTCCCGCGCCGCCTGCGCTATTCAGTCGCGCACGCCCATGCAGGGAGGAGGGGCCCGGCGCGAGAGGGCTGCTGGGGCGAGGGCAGATCACGCCGAGGCCCAGCTCCTCCCCTTCTTTGCGCCGAGAATTCAGGTCCACTGGAGGGAATGCCGCGCACGAACGTGGCCGGCGGGGCGTACTCGGATACCCTGATAGAGCTGGGGGCACGCCGCGTGCATGTGCGCGTGCCCATTGCAAGCGGAAGTGGGTGAGAACTGGGTTGGGCGTGGACGAGGATTGTCGCTGATCGTCATCGTCATCGGCGTGCGGGAGTACGTACTTAGTACACGCAGGCTCAGCCCCGCGCGCGATCGGGCCACGCGCTGGGGATCCTCGTCTGCTTCTCCCGCTCGGTCCACGGAGGACCAGACCTGCAGCTCTGCAGTCTCGTCATCCACCCCGGATGGCCCGGTGAGTGACCACCACCTTCGCAAGGCCTGCCTGCGTCCGAATCTCTTCCTCCGACGCCTTGTGCCCTGCCTGCAGGAGGAGCATTCAAGTTCCCGCCGGGCCTGATCCTCCCAGCGCTATCGACTATCGTACACGCCGTTTATAGCTCCCAATCGTGCATGCGCACAGTGCAACACCCCGATTTCATCCCCCTCGGGCCTTCCGACGGCCCATCGAATTCATTTCTCGTCACCAATCACCCGTCGATCCACGGGCCCCCCGGCTTCTCCTGCAGCCGCCCCATTCATTCATCCATTCATTCAGTATTCGACATACACACCCTATCGCGATACACGCCGCCCAAACGAACGCGGGCTTCAAGTTCCCCAGGCCAACCCGCGCGCGCGCAAGCGCAGAAGCCCCGTGCGCGGGCCCGTGCCGTACGTCGAGCGACAGCGTTTGCGGAATACTACTGGTACTCTAACAAGCAGCCGGCGCGCCTCGTCCGCCACCGCCGAAAGCGCACGGAAAACCCACCACGGCCGGCAATCGCAACTTGCAAGGTCGCGATCTGAAATTCTGAATATTGAATGAACTGTCGCCATCGGCGCGCACTGGCCACAGCCGCCCGCCTGACCGCTCTCAGCCTGAGGACGGTGCTCGCGGGGGGCCTTGGCACATGCACACACCGACTTGCCCGCCGTGTTCCAGTGCGCAGCGCATGATCATTTAGAATGCACAGCACAATCATGTTGATAACGTTGATCACGCACGGGCATTTTTGCAGTCTTAAAGTACCGTAAGTACATACTTATCACCGGAAGCCGAATGACGCCACGCATGGAAAAAACCGCTGGCAATGGCATGTGGATGGATGACTGGTGCGGCCGTTCCTGGCTCGTTCAAACGTTCAAACGTTCAAACGTTCAAGGTTAAAAGTTATACTATGCAGCTCGAGCTGCGAGCCTCGACCACTAGTATGTATGATACCGGCCCGGCCAGTCGCCCTCAGGTCAACTGGAGTCTGGCAGGCTGGCAGGCGATCGACACTTGGTATGATATGCAGCACGCGATACGTATACTTACAGAGCAGGGGTTCAGAGCCCTGGCGCGCGAGGCACGCTGCCCGGCAACCTATGGGCACGGCCCGGGCGCGCGCAAGGAGGACCGAGGAGGAGGGAATCCGGCTCCCTTGTTCGGCAGGACGTACGTACGTAAGTACATACATACATACAGGACTCGCGCGCGCAGGCGGCGGCGGCGGTGGCGCGCCCGGGCCTCCGAAGCAAGTTCAACCTGCCGCCGACTCGCGATCGGAGAAGGGCCAGCCAGCCACTGGCCGCCTGGGGCCTGGGAGTAGATCGCCGGCGTGCGGCGTGCGTGCGGATGATACAGTATTACAGTAGCTGGGGGGGGGCAGAACTTGAAGCCGATACTTATCCGATCCCGGATGGGAGGAGGGAGGAGGAGGAAATTAACGGATGGATAATGAAGAACGGGGTCGACCGTCAGAGGCCTGAGGAACAGGGTAATTCCTTCGCGCAATGAGGCCTGAGGCCTGAGGTCCAGGATGCACAGGTGAGCCGCGAGCGCAGCGACCAAGTGGTGTGCCTCGTCGAGAATCACGAGTTCCCCCGGATCTGCGCCCGCCGGCGTTTGGCCGTGTCATACCCCGTACGGTACTTAGGTCCTGTACGTAGGCACGCATACGGCTATATACGGACAACGGGGTGCGCACTGAAGGATCTCCGGCGGCGGATGCGCGCGACCGTGGAGGATCCGGAGGGGAGCAAAGGAGAAACGAAGAAGGAGAAACGAAGAAGGAGAAGAAGAAGAACGCACAAAGAAGGAAAGAAGGATTCGCACCACGCACCAGGAACGGCAACGGCAACCTATCTGCGTGCGCGCGTGCGCCCTAACGGCCCCACGCGGGCGAACGCGCGAGATGGGCAGCGAGCGAGCGAGCGAGCGACAGGGCGGATGCTTGCGCGCGCGCTGCGAGCCGAGGGATTAACAGCGGGCGGAGTGGCGCCACGTGCATGGCGTCGAGGCCTCGGACCGAGAGAGACACAGGGAGAGAGAGGAGCAGCGATAATGCCGATCACGACCCGCGCGTCCCAGCTGGCGCGCGGATGGGGGCTGGGAACGGCCGGCTGGAGGAACGGCTACGCGCGAGGCGAGAGGCGAGCGGCGAGGAGCTGGCAGGGAACGTCGGGCATGTCGATGAAGGGAAGGATTTACAGGGGGGCCTGCGCCCTGGCGCGGAGGATCGCCTGCTCGACGTGCCCGTCGTGGGCCGCGCCTCTGGGTGTAACTTAAGTTAAATTAGTGCCGTGAGGGGGCGTGGGGCTGGGGGAGTTGGTACATACATAGCCGGACCCGGGCGGCCGCGGCGGGTGGGGAGTTCTTGGGGAGTTCCTAAATATGATAATTGGAGAAGGCCTTCTTCGTGGGCTCGCCGGGGCCCGGATGCGGGTGCGGATCCTGGTATCGACTCTAGAGTCCACTCGATGTCGATGAACGTAAGTCATGACGACTGCGTATCTGGATTCTGGATTGCACGCCTGGATCCATGCTTCGATCGTAAGGCTGATAATTGCTGGGGCCCAGATTGGCGGGCACGGTTGAGTCGTGGACGCGAGTCGATGAACCGAACCTGCAACTGAGGCCGACGGTGAGCAAGTGCCAGCACCAGGCTATAGGCTATAGTAGTGCTTCCGCGCGCAGATCGTCATCTGCGCGCCACGTACGTAGATATGTGCCGCAGCAGTACTAGACCTAGTATCAACGCCGCTCCCCTCCGCACTCCGAGGCTCATTTCTCCGTTTTCTGTTTCCGTCTCCTCAAGGCTTTTGTTTGTTCTCTGTATCTTCTGCCGTGTGCGTATCCCGGAGCCTGAGAAGCGGCGCCGGCGAGCTGCACGTCATAGTCCAGAAGCCCGTTCGTATCCGGCGCGTCCGCGTCCATATCCATATCCGTATCCGTGTCCGTGTCCGTGATCATCTCGGGGGCACGGGCGTGGACCTCGGGGAAGGCCAGGCCCGTAAGAAGGAGCGGTAACCAGCGAATCGCATGCACACGATGGTGGCAGAACCCTGTACTCGCGTCCGTATGTACCCGTATACGGAATATCGCAGAACCCGTCGACTCGCGGCCCGTGACACTCCCACTGCCCGCACAGAGGCGCCGGGCCCGGGGCGGGGCGAGAGGGTGAGCACTGAGGGTGACCGGTCACCGCGAACGTGCATTGCGCACGATCATCTCGCATGATCAGACGAGGAGGCGTGCTACGGGGACAGGGACGTCGCCAGTGTTCCTGGTTCTGCTCTGCCTGGGGGGGGGGCACTTCTGCGCGCGAGCCACGATCGCCGCGGCTAGAGCGGCGCGCGCTCGCGATCCCAGTCCTAGAAGTATAACACGCTCGCACCGTACGCGTCAGCTTGAAGCCCAGGAAGCCCGAGGGGGGTAGTAGGGACCTGACCTGACCTGACCTTGGAAGTTCGACGGGTTCACACCGGGTGCGGAAGGAGGAGAACATGATGCTGAGCGCGGCTTCTTCGTCTTCCTGAAGACGGTCGGATGGATGGACGGGTGGGTGGATAGATGGATGAGCGGCGGCGCGAGGAGGCGAGGAGAAGCGCGGGGGTCTCCGCGCGCGCGCGTGTGCGGATGGAGCCGGAATTCGTGTGGAGAGGGACGGCCCGTTCTGTTCTGGATGTGTTCATGGTGCGATCCCAGGGTGGCAGGTTGCAGCTGAAGCCGACGTCGTGCTCGGATGGTGGGTTTAGTGGGTTAATCGTCCCACGGGGCAGCAGGCGCAGACGATCGTGGACACCGTCACAGTTCGCCGCGAGTGCGGAATGGGAAGTCACGCTAGCTTGCGCGAGGGCGAGCGGGGACGGCGGGGACGGTGGGTGTGGCGGCGCGCACAGGTGGGGGATGTGCGGGGTTCTCTCCGTCGACGTCGGTGGAATGCCTCGATCGGGAGTGGATCCGCGTCGGGCGTCGTGTGGCTGGCGAACGAGCGAGTAAGCGAGCGAGCGACTGTCAGGGGATCGTAGAGCATGGCGACGATCGTCACGATGGACACGATGTTCGGTCGATCCTCGCGAGTAGGCACGGGAACAAGGTATGGATGACCGAGCGGGCTTGTTCGTGGACAGGCGGGACGGCGCGGCGAGTAAGGCGCGAGATGCAATTGGTGGGCAAGTCGCCGCGGGGATGTTCAGCGGAGCTGAGTTGGGATGAAGCGGGCGTTGCGTCATTGGGAGCTGCCTGAGTTACTTAGGGTTTGCATGGGACTCTCGCAGCCGACTGACGATATCGTGGACGCGTCCTCCCATGAGCTGCCTCCACCGAAGGATCACCTCACGGGCGCAGTCTGTGGACCGCTCCCTCGCTGGCTTGCGACGCATAGGGTGGGTGTAATTGTAGCACGTCGATAGTGAATGGGACGGGTGCGTTTCTCGAGCGAAGAGTGTCGGTTCTTGCTTCGCCTCCGGTGGTCGGACCGTCCTGGATCACAGGCAGCGAGCCCTTGGAAGCAAGGGAGCCGAATGGTAGCTGTGGCAATGAATCCCTAGAAGAACCTGTCATGGAATTGGAGAGATAAATGCCTCATAGCGATACAGCATCAATACTTCGACGTGGAGCTGGGGCTGTCTGGAATGCAGGGGTGAATAGAATACAGAGTTATGAAAACTTTGATACGAAAACCTGGACGCAAGAGACGACTGTGCACATGTGCAGGACCTTCCGCAGCGACACTGACCCGTCAAGGAACAGACATCGGTGCCGTCACTGGTATTGGGGGTACTGATTGCGGTGGGGATCGTATTCGTATTCGGGGCAACTTGAACCCGCTCTTTACGTTCACGAATTCAATGATGGGAAATGGGAGGCGGCATGGATTCGGCAAGTGGAAGCCAGACAAGTATCACGAATTAATGAAGGCCTCACCACCCACGTCTGCCACGCCAATCTTTCCCGCGGTCCATGGGCCTTGCGGAGGGCTGTCAAGGGAAGTTAAATGAACACAGCGATTGCGGGCCGCCGCTGTCCCGGAGGACCCAAGATAGTGACAATTGGGCGGGCGCGATCCTGGACGTGCTGACGTCGCTAGCCGTATCTGTCCCTGAGCCTCTTTGAACGGTGACTGGTGATCATTCACACCATGTCGTCGTAGGGTCAGGATAACAAAGGACGTGGCGGTAGGCCGGCGATGCCGAGCGAGCAGCGCCGATTTACCGCCCCAAGCGTGGATGGCAACAGGTGACTGGGCGGATGGTGGCCGGGACTGCACGCACACAATTGGATGCCAGCGGCGTGCTATGACATAGTTGCAGGGGAAGCGAACTGTCGCGGTTGCGATCGCTGTCGAGCAGATAGGTACTCGGACCCACGTGCGCATTGGAGCATCATATGCATATGATCCAGCCAGACGTCGTGCGAGTAACGTCATGGAAAAGGCAGAAGGTTTGGGTGCAAGTTACCGGACAGGTGGGCGACGAAAGCTGGGCTGGAGGACGTCCAGGCGATCCAGAGACTCCGTTGGGTCGGCGAGGCGAGCATCGACGGGCTTGACTGGCAGCACTCGTGGAGAGGCAATTCCATGGCTGGGGTTGGTCGATGGTATAGAGATGGATGAACGCCGCCGCCACATGTCGAAATACGCAGCTGAGCGACCCTGAGGTGGCGACGGTGACTTGGTCATCACACCGGTGTGCGAACAGAGATGAGGCAAGGGCAGAGGAGGACCGAAGTGCAGGGTGATGGAGGAGAACCTTCTTCGCATGCGATCGCAGGTGTGAGGCGAGGTGGGAACGGGGGAGGTGGAAGTGGATGGTGGCGGGGCGATTGAGAGGACGAGTGGGAACAAGGCGCTGATGGCGGGATCCAGCGGGATCCGCGTTCGGCACGGCATTCCAATGAGTAGCCGGGCGTTCCTTGGTGATCTCGATTCAAGCGTCAATGGCGCTCGGGCGCTACACGTGCCAAAGGACCACACGGGGCTTGCCCCTGTCATCGACGACGATTAGTCCCTCGGTGAACCCTCTGTCTCTTGCTCAGGCTCAGACTCAAGCTCATCTCCCCACCCGCATCCCACACACAACCTCCTCCTGTTGGCCTCGAATTGCCCTTCCCCCCCGTTTCCCATCGCCCAGCCAGGATCTGCGAAGATTTACGTTCCGCGTCGGCGCTATTCTCGTCTTCTCGTCCGTCTCACCGCATCCACGCCGCCCACACTCCCACCGGTGCCCCCGGGGAATCGCAGATCATAACGCCCCAGAGTTCGGTCTACGTCCATCGTAGGCGCCATTCCACCGTGAGGCCGGAAAGCATGTTGCATTTTGCGACGCTGTGGCATCTTCGTCCAGCCCACGCTGTTCACCGGCCTTGATCGATGTCTGACCGCCTTCCCCCGGGGCGGAGGAGCGACGCGCGGTAGAAGCCTTCTCGTGAGTATCTCGCTTGCTACTCGACGCGCTCGTCGTATTCAGACCGTCTTCTTTGTGGGCGGTAGGGGATCCAATGTATGCGCACTACGGCGACTCGATAACTCCGGGGGACTCGTGTTCATTGCACAATCCGGCAGCCTGCGTCCTCAAGGCGGCGACAAATCGTCTCGCCCTCGGCAGCGTACGTTATCGTGGTCCGATCGGCGGAGATGCTTGGTGAGCAGCAGGTCAGCCGGCTGAGCGTGAAACCAACGTGGCTCGCTTCCCCGTCCTCGTGTGCATCCAAGGTCGTGGGTTCTGCCGCCGACTGCGGGGGCATCGCGCCAGGGTTTCCGCGCTCTGCGCCACAGTGTGGACCGATGGGATCGTCGGTTTGGACGCACTGTAAATGTCGTATGTTCTGGCGTTGTGTCGGTGAGAATCCATCGGGGCATCGATGACGCTCAGCCTCCTGCTAACTGGTTTTGCGCTAGCCATCGGTTTCGTGCAGCGGTGTGGATTGCGCTTTGCTGGGGCAGCCAAGTCGCCGACTGACCAGTGGTGCTACCGCTGCGCGTGGTGTTACTCAAATGTATGCGTTTTATGGACTAGGAAATTTGGCCAATTTTGTCTGTACATCGTCTCCATTTCAACCCAACAGGATGTTTTCTGATGTTTCGATTTGCACTTCCTACTGTTGGCTGAAGACTACGGCTGGACATGTGGAATCGATCAGTGGAAGCAAAGAATGTCGAAACTGTGAGTGGGTAGTCTTCGTATTCGGCGCTCCTACTTACGATAGACGCTTGGTCATGGCTCATTTACGAAAATAACATATGCCTGACATTTTACAGATAGTTCTTGCTCTCCGCCCTTTTGGTTTGATGGATATGCAAGGTGGATTACTCGAGGCCAAAGATGTCTAAATTGTGAGTGGACAGTCTCCGTCCTTAGCACTACTACCTTTCGTCAGCGTTCCCGAAATTTCTTAAAAACCTACAAATCATCGCGGTCGTACTGTGCGTGGCGCTGCCTCTAGCTACGTGGCGGGTCAAACATTCGTTGGACTGGGCGACAGGAAGATGAAGACTTGGCATATGTCTCCGACTGTCAGCGGACGTCGCTGTCGACAGGATCCGCTTCGGCGTTCGGATGAAGTACGAGACCCCCGATTATTGGACTCCTGGACGCGTCCGGAATCATGCTGGTACCTGAATGCGTGTGTGATTTCCATCTGCGAGGAGCCGACGCAAGGCTGAGCACTTTGTATTCGCTGCGACCAGCCTTTCGCTGAGCTCTGGAAATGCGTCCGCTCCATCAAGTAAAACCCCCTCCGGACGGGTCAACACCAGTGTCGGTCGCCATGTACCGATGTTGATCGTCGCGACATGGTCATCATCGTACCTTGCTGGATCGCCGGGGACCCTCCAAGTGAGTGGGCAGGGCATTCTACCGCTATTCCTGACTGACGCCCGCTGACTTGACAGGTTGGCGGCCTGCCGCTATGCCCCCTGTACCCGTGCCTCCCGTAGCCCACGCGCTCCCCTTCGAACTCGCCACAGCGCCCCATCGACATGGATCACGCCGCTCCTCGCTCCTCTACTGCAGCTAAGTAGTCAAAGGCGTCAGTTTCAAATGGATGGGTGGCATAGGAGAGCGCGCTGTGTAATATGTGAAGGGCGGACGTACGTCTCACCCATCGTGTACTGATGGAATAGTCCTGACATTGCCCCCGGCGCATCGGCAGCACTTTGTCCCTTCTGTACATGGCCCCAGTACTAGTGCTGGCACAGCGTGGTCCCGTGGAGACGATCGGCGTTCGAGAGGTTCTGGAAGTCGCAGGTGTGTGCGTTGAGCGGTGTGTGCGGCAGCCCAACGGGGCTGTCGCCTCACCGAGGCTTGCCTCCACGCTATCACAGAGTTGCCCACGGCCGAATCTTCCCCCTTCCCCATATCCATTGCCGCGTGCGAGCGTCTTCTACTCCGGACCCGAACATCTTGTACGTGAGGCGGTGCGTCGTCCCGCTGGCGGAGGACCCCCACGATGAGAACCCCAGGTCCGTTAACCTCCCTCAGACTCTCTCCCCTCTGAGGCCTTTGTTCCCCATCCTTCTCCCCCTGCACTGCCATCCCACTCCATCCAAAGACCGCGAATGGCGCGACGATGTCTTGCACCCACGTCGGACAGCATATCGGCAGCATCGCCATCTCTATCTCCCCCATCTCTATCTGCATCTGCATCGAATTGGCTGCGCAGCGCACGCACCATCATCCACATCCACGTCTACATCCACATCCACATCTCCCTAGCCCGTTTCAGATCCGATACGCGCCCCGACCAGCGTCCTCAGCCCCCGGGATCCTCGCATTCCCCTCCGGCGTCGTGCAGCGGCCTCCCCCCTGGTTCTCCGCGACCCTGAAATTCACGCCGCGCCCAAGGAGAGGGGAGAGATGGGACCTTGGCAGTGCGTGATGCGCTCGTGTCCCTGCCGCCCGTGTGTGGACGCTCGGGCCTGCCCCTCGCCGCGCTCCGAACCCGTCGGGGAGGGAGAGTTGGAGGGTTACGTCGTCGATGTCGACGGCCCCGCAGCGAAATCACCCCTCGCCCCTCACCCCGCCGTCCCAGCCGCGATCCGACGCAAACCGCGAGCGCGATCCCCGCCGTTCTCTTTGGTGCCAGTGCCTGGCGTCGATGCGGACGTGGTAGGCCGGATGCGGCGAGGGCGGAGAGACGTCGGGCGAGGCGCGTTCTGCGGGGGCGCAGTGGGTGCGTGTGCAGGTGTGTATGGATGTGCATGGGCTCGGGCTCGCTTCTATCCATCTCGTGCGTGCGTGCGTGCCGTGATAGACCGGGCCCTGAGCTCGACCGCGGGTTCGTCGGTCCGCTAGGCAGCAGGTGCCGGTGCCGCGACGTCCCACTCGTTGCGAGCCCGGCCGCTTTCTCGCGGCCGATCGTTGTGCATGCATGCAAGTGGCACCTTCCCTCGTCCCCTCCCCCGCCCCCTTCCTCTTCCCGACCCCATCACCCACCTGCCATCGCACCGCCGTAGTCGTGGCGTGCTAGCATACAGGACGTGCATTGACGGCGGGCTTCCCATGGAGCTCGTCGCCGCCGGGTCTCAACCGCGGCTCTCCCCCACCGACGTTACTCTATGGACGGGATGGGCCCCTCCAGGCCGTGGCCGTTCTGCCAGTGGGCTGTTGCGGTGCTGGTCGTGCAGTGCGGCTGCTCGGTCCCGCAGAGGCCCGTTCTACCCACCAGTCGCGGTTGGGAGATTGGGCAGGAGATGGATGAAGCCCCGAGCGAGGCGCCGCGCATTCCGAGGCCGTGGTCCAGCATGGCGTACACGTACACCGTATGTGCTCACGTTGGTTTGATTCCCCTACCGGTGTTGTCGCTGTCCGCGCTCCGGGTGTTCCACAGCCCTACGAGCTCGAGCTTCCGGGTTGGGGATAGGGGGTGGACACGTAGAAACCGAGTGCGTGGGCTGTTGGAACTGTGTGGTTGGGAAATTGGCTAACTGCTTTGGAATTTGCCAGTCATTGGCAAGGCCGCGTGGCGTCGGCTGAGGTCGACGGCACACAGCCTGGAGGCGATGGGTTTGGAATGGTGGGGTAGGTCTGCAGGTATGCCATAGGCTTGATCGCCCTGCGTGATGGCCGTTGGATGTGCATGTCGAACACGTCGACGATGGTTTTGGGCTCGGGGGTTGCGGTGAGTGGAGCGCTTAGACTCGTAAGCGGCGTCGCTCAACAACGCTGACGACGACTGAACTTATTCTAGTTAGTGCTGCACTGCGTCTGCATGCATTCCCAAGAGGTCACCCCTTTCGTGCTTCAAAATATTTCCTAGTATGGGGTACATAGCAACAAGGGACATTTCTCGGCAACCTGCTCGGACTTGGTCAAATATAAATTTGCCCCTTCGCGGTTATGCTATGTGGGGTTTGATCGGCCTGCCTACACAATCACCTGCTCGCGGGGGTCGTAGGCAAGTGTGGCCATGTGACTACAGTGCGCTGGCTGATTCAACGCCTCCTTCTCTTCGACATTCAGGATAACCTCAGCTCCCGGCGGTTCCAATTAATGTCTACACGCATATCTCCACTCCGCCATCCTACATGTGGAAACAAAGTCCATCCGGAGGCTTATGTGTCCCTGGAATAGGATGCTCGGCGGCCCTCCGAATCGGTAAGCACACCTCTCAGCGCCCGCGAACCCTTGTTAACCGCGTGTTCGCTTCTTCTTGTTATTGTTATTCAGATGTTCCTCTTCCCAATGACATGTTTCCTTACGTGATATCCCTCGCAGGATCGAATGATGTATCGCGGGCCAGCTATTGGTGAGTCCTCAGTGTGTTTTTGCAGTGGGTCCCCGGAGTCCCGTCGTTCCGTCTACGTGTGCAGGGTCTCTGACATAACATATCCTCAGGCACTCCCGGACGTGCCCCCAACCCTGGAAGTTGTGCACATCATATCTTTCGCCTCCCATGTTGTTACCGTGCCTGACCATCACGCTCTGGAACTTCGTCGGAGGCGAAGGAGTGCCCGCGAAGAATACAGACTATGCATGCGCTTCACGCCCTATGGTTGGTTTTGGCGCAAACTATGGCTGACGTGCGTGTGTATCATCCACAGTCTAGATCTCGCCACATGACCGCCTGTGCTCGAAGATGCCCCTCGACAATCCGCACTGCCTCGGCACGGCAGGAGTCACTTCGGGGGCCTTTCTGACCACCCTTCTTCACGCCGCTTCTCCGCCTCATGCACCAGCGGCTTTGGGGGGTTATGATCTGTCTTCCGCCCTTACATTGTCGCCGTGCCCTCTTTTGTCGCAATTGTATGGCTTGAGAACCATCCCATGGGCGTATGGAAGTTTAAGAAGCACGTAGTCGAGTCCGGACGTGGGACCCAATCCTCTCCGGAACCTGTCGTTGCCGACAGCTTGCGGGTAGATGGTACCGTACGCCGCGGGGTTGTCTCGTCTTCGAAAATCTGGTCCATATTGCCGGGGCGGTGATGTGGAGCTCGAGCTGGCATCTCTGCTTACGGACTGCCGTGCTTCAAGGTTCCCATGAGCGTCCTTCAGGCTCGCGTGGGGAACGGTCTGGAAGCGCGTGGGCTACGACATGAGTGCGTCATGCTCTATGTGTCCAACGCCTCCGAGTCGGTAGCCCACCGAAGCGTTCCGCATGCAGTTCATCATGTGAAGCACTGAGGAAGGTGGAGCGGCCATTTTAGGTGTCTCATAAATTGCCGCTAACAAGCTTCTGATACCGTGCGAGACGTGTCACGTCGGACTGGTCCGTTGGAGCGGTGGTTGCAGGAGCGCAGTGAGTAAGGTTATTGGATATTTCCAGGGATAACCAGCTTATGGATTCGTTTGCGCCTCCGCAGGCCGGCATGGGACCGGCGAAACCATCCGCAGAAACAAACGCGAGCAGAAGCCTGACGAGACGAAACGGAAATTCGACCGCAACTTGAGGGGTGTCGGCTGATCCACCTTCTCATTCCGTGATTTTTCGCTTCGTGTCAAAACCGCGCTATCGGGCGATGGCTTCTCCAAACGAGAGCAGGTAAGCCATTTATCTGATAGTTCCCGTTCACCACACTGAGATGGGCCTTGAAACGGCAAGGAACAGGATGTAGCGGAGTAAATGGTCGAAACGTATGTCAGCTCGACAGGGAAAGTGACCGTTCCTCTTCGTTACCATGGTTGCGCGTCGCACGCACGACTCGGATACATCCAGGGATGTAACAGCGAAATCTTTGCAGGATAGGTTTCCGGTCACAGAACCCTCGAGTGTCGTGCTGCATACCCACCGGTTGTGCACCGCATCATTCCCGACAGGTTTTCTCGCGGGGACGCCCGATCGATCGCGAGGGTATCCCCCGGGCGCCGCAAATTTTTCAGAAGCCCCCTCGGCACTCCCCTTGGCTTTTGACAGACAGAAGGTGCGATGCATTCTACTGCCCACTCGCCCATCCCCCTCTTCACCCGCGCACTGGTCCCCTTCTCATGGCTGTGCACAGGCATTGCATCTATTCGTCCCCGCTGAAGCTTCCCTCTGGGTTGGCGTGATCGTCCTTGTCCGGAGAGTCTCTCTCCGAGGTTCCAAGGGGCTGTGAGGTGGATAGGTAAGTCATCGCTCTACTCGCCGTTCCCAAACCTTCCTGACTGATGTTTAACTGGCACCGGTCGAAAACTCTCCTCGCAGCGCGTTTTGGTCCCATCGTGCCTCCAGATCGGGGTAGCGTCCACAAACACTCTTTGGGTGAGCTGGAGAGTATGTTCTCTATACTGATGAATGACAAATTCAATGGTTCGTATAGTTGCAATCGCGATGGTGTAGTGCCGCGAACGTGCGATGCACGCGAATCGAAGTATGCGAAGTTGTGCGATATCCTGTCAAGTCGAAGCGTGTCAGCGCTCTGTGATGACGATATTAGAGGAATGCTCCAAGATTCTTCCCCGGTCACCTCGAGTGCCTAATCGCCTCGGCGTCGCGACTTCAGCGACTGGGGTCAAATGACTCTACGATGCGTGGACTTCGCCACCCCTCACAGCTCTTAATTACCCAGCGATGGCTGGTTCGGCGGGCTTTACCTCATAAGTATTAGTAGACAGCTCCGAGGCATCGGGGGAGGGAAGGGGTTGATCAACGTCATGCCTCCGTATTAATGCTCCTCCATTGACTTCAGCTTCGCTGCAGCTGCCAACGAGGCTTTCAGAATGGACGCCGATCCGTTTTCCCTGGAATATTGGCTCAGCGACACGCCCCCGCCGACCTTGACCGCTGTCGGACTCGTGATCCACTCCCAGCTAGAAGGACACGTCGCCCACGGCGTGAAATCTCCATTTTCGCCATTCCAACTGCAGTCCACGAATAGCCATTCTCTGTCAATAACCGCCGAGGCTCGTCTTGGCAATGAGGCTCGAAATCTGGCGCCGCTGGCACACGAGGCGATAGTACCGTGTGTAGCACGGGGAATCCGATTGCTACCTTCATCGTCCGACAGAGTTCATGGCAATATATTCTTCCGCGGGCCGATTTGCGGATAGGTTCCGCCGTGCAGTCGGCGGCAGTATGGCGCCAGGGCAAGTGTACTGGGGCTATGGATAGACAGGCACACATTAGTACGTCCTAACTTTGTGCATCCCGGACACAAGAAGCTGTACAAACAGAGATAACATCTTCACAGTCAGCCGAGTCCGAGGGAATTCAGATATGACTCGTTTCGTCGGTGCCCACTGAAGTCTCAAGAAGTCGCGAAGTCTGGGCGGAAGCCTCCGAGACATTGTGGGCTGTACTTCAGTCGCACAGGTTCCCGACAGATACATGGTGTTCACCTGCCTTTGTTGTGATTCCTCACCGCCATTTGATGCCTCGCAAACGTAGTTACATTGTCACGGCATTGGCTCTGAGTAGTAGCAAGTTCTGACGGCGAGGGGCCGTCCGGACCCGGGGAACCTTGAAGTTGAACTAGTAGTAGACTCTTCAAATAATATATAGATAGTCACATCTTCGGAACAGCAGACTCATAGCTCCACCGTTCCGCGAGTCGTTTGTTGGCAGGCATTATTTTTCTTTTCTTTTCAGACTTCGTCTTCGCATGCGCAGCCGGCGTTCGATATCCAAAGCACCGCCACATCCAATTCGGTTAGGCGCGCATCGCCCGACTCTTGGCAAATTTCCTCGCGCCTTGTTCCCTTCGACATCCTCGAAAACCATCTTCACTCTACTGTTTATTCTATAGAGCTGATTAACTTCTGCGATATCCGTTACTCGACTAATACATCACTTGCCGCTTTTCAAATTCGTGGCACCCTGGCAGTCCGACGACTACCGTGGAAATTCCACGATTATCACAACGAGCATTCGTCAAACCGACACCTTCCCCTCATTTAATGCGTACGTAGAGCTGCAGGACTTCCATGGTGTGTGCATCGACTTTTCATTCTAACTGTCACTCGGGAAGGGCGCGTTGCTAACCAGGTCTTGATGGGTCTGTCACCTCTCGGGAATGTTGTTCGTGACGGCGTGGCACACAGATATGGCCGACCGTGTCATTCGATTCTACACTTTCTCCCGCCGTTGTCTCAACAAGCCCGATCGTCTCGGATCCCGAACCACAATATGGGAATGATGACAGTCGCATGTGCTCAGACTGGCTCCGGACTGGCAGATATTAGTCGCAAAGTGGGGGGCCTCCTACTATCTCTTCGCCACCGGAGTCTGCATGGGGTGCACGATTAGCCACAAAAGGTTATCTCCCAGATGAACTGTCAGCACAGTCGACAGAGATGTAGTAACTTATCATTGATCATCTCCTCGATGTAAGTCTCCCCCTTCTGTAAGGGCGTTCGAGTTCTGACGAACCTTAAATTGAATTCTCTCGTCGGCCTCAGCTCTCCGCCTCCGATGCGTAGTAGGTCTGAACTCTATCAACACGCGGAGGTCTGAGTGACAAGATTCGCATTTGATCGAAAACGGCCCCCAATCACATGTATCGGGGTAGCACTTATTCTTCTGTGCTTGGGAATGCTACTAATCTTCTTCCAATTCTGACTCGTTTCCTCGCAGGCACAGTGTTCGGACGACCAACTTCAGGTCCTGAAGACTTGCGCAATGCGCTCGCCTCAACCATTCCCCGACATCGCTTCCTGGCGTTGTAGCCCAAGCAAGTCCGAGTCCCCGTTGTGGTTGGGCAACAGCCCCTACAACTATTCAAATATGCTCGGGAGGGTACGGATTTGGAAGGGCAGTTTCCACAACACTGAGTCGACAAACCATCTTCCATTCCTCGATTCCAGCGCGATGGGACACTCCCACCCAACGTTAGACTACGCATCTATCCTATGGCCACGCCGCCGCTGCCGCCGTCCCCGCCGCAGGGTCTTCTGTCAACTGCACTGGATTATCTATGGCTTGGCACTGCTGTCCCAAGTATCGCTGTATCCGCAATAGCCTAGCCAAGGGCAGGCGAGTCATCCTTGCATCATGGCTGCCACAGGTCTATAGCTCTTCTGAGTGTTCGTGCACGCATCCCACCGTGCGGGGCTGTCCTCTGAACCCTCCCACGATAGGGCACACCCACAAGTAGTCACGGCGGGAGAGGTCCAAGTTCTGTTCAGTCCTGTCCTGGAATATTTATTGCCTTTGCGTCAGGTAACCCCCAGCACAACACGCACCAACGTCGAGGGGGCTCGAAGTGACTGGTGGTTCGACATTTACTGACGCGCTCCTTCGTGTCCGACAGTATCGACCCATTATGGTTCAAGTTCGCCGAGCGATATACGAGCTGACTCTGCCGAAGAGTGCCCTGGGCCTATCGCGCTTCCCGGAGCATGTCCGCCACCATTCGCGGCTTGCTTGCATGCAGCAAGCGGGAAAGGGAACGGCCAAGGAAGGCCGTCCCCTCCACAAGCTTGTCGCTGTTGTGGACAACATCCGAGTCGGCTCGGTATCGACCTCATTTGCGCTTCATGATGCCAATACAAGCTTTTCTTCCGAGAACGAAGTCGTCTCGGACACCGGGATCCAGGCGACCGTCTTTCGCACTCGATGTTTCGGGTAGTACTAAGTAGTGCAGCGTTCGCGCCTGTCTAACCATATCGTATCATACGCGTATACGTATACCGTAGAGCAAGGCGGGTGCAGACCTTCCCTGAGTATTCACCGCAAACGACAGTGGTATTTTTACTAACATGCTTTCCCGAGGCAGAAGGTCGATTGCCTCTCCTCAAAGCTTTCGCTCACACGAGTAGTACTGGGCGAGAGAGGGTGTCACGTTGGTCGAGTGCGATTGTTATCGGTGTAAGATACAAAAGTCGTAGCCGAGGAACAGACAGACTTGTGTCTAGCGATCGAGAGCATGAGGACCCGGGGTCACGGTACATATGCACAACAGCTGGACGATAGCAACCAACCAAGTGCCAGTGAGAGCCGACGACATAAGTTAACGACACACATAAGTAATACAGTCAGACAGTCGGTTATCGGATCGTCTGTGGAGAGTGGCAGAGTACAGCGGGGGCAACGAGCTCGGAGAGCGGTATAGCGCGGGACATGATCGAGTGCCAGTGCGGACGAAACGTCTGGGAGTGGGAGTGGTTTTAGTGGCTTCTTCTTCTTCTTCTTCTTCTTCTTCGCACCTCGGGCGGCCGCGTTCCACGACGAGCGTCGCCCCCTTATTGTGATTGCTGTGCGGGCGCATGTTGGCTCAAACCCCAGCGCCGGACTCGAACCAGGCCCGGCTCGCTCACCGGTGCTTGGGCGAGAATCGGGTGCCAGGGGACGCCTGTTCAAGTTGGAAGGCTGGGCGAAGCGCGGGTGCCGGCGCCTCGTCGCAGTGGCACCCCGGCACCGTGCACGCGCGCGGCCGCGCCGACGGGCGATCCTGGGCGCGAGGAAGCACGATCGAGCGCGATCGGCGCGCGCGGGCGGATGGGGCGCATGATGAAGAAGACTCCGCGGTGTCGAACTGACCGTCGTCTGTGTGCGAAGGCGAGGACGGCAGGGACGAGGACGGGCTGCTCGGGCTGTAGTAGAGACGCGGAGCCTCCGGGGTGCGATAGGGAGAGGTGGGGTACGGTGGGGCGTGCGCGGTCATGGCTGCGCCCTCGCGATGGTTTCTGTAGTGTCTCCGCATGTTGGAGTTGACACTGAAGCGACGCATGCATCCTGGGAAGGGGCATTTGAATGCTAAAGAGAATGGTCAGACGGCGGTAAACAAACATTCGACTATTGTGCGTGCACGTACGTTGGGCACCGGTGTGCGAGTTCATGTGAATCATCAAGCTGCTTGGACGGTTGAACCGTCGATGACAGATACCGCAGCCGTGCCTGCGGTCGTCGTCCGGAGGACACTGGTCGGCGGAGAGGACGTAGGTTGGAAGGTCCATCATGGCGAGGTTTTCATGGGCGGTGCTCGACTGACCATGCTCATGGGTAGGCTCTACGCGGGTATTGAAAAGGCGCGACCCGATGCGAAGACCGGGAAGGTGATCCTCGAATGCCTTTCCAGCCGTTTCTGGGAGCCGAGACGGCCCTGAAGCGTGGATGTCCGGGTATGGAGCACTGCGAGTAGCACCACCGGAGCACGTCTTCGGAGAGCGAGGAGGTGGGATGGACGGAGAGCATGATGACCGAAGGATGGGCTCGTGGCGAGAGGGGGCTTTTGAATCGCGAGCCTGCCAAATGAAACAAATCAGAATCAGCAACTGTGGCGTCACGCGTCTGAACCTTAGACTCGATACACACCATGCGCTGCGATACCGAGACACTTGCAGTAGCGACGTTCCGCACAATCTCTGGGGATTGTAGCCGAAGCTTGTCGAAGTCGCGATCTTTTGAAGTAATTACAAGTCAGGCGCCGGAAGGGACGAGTAGTGCGAGACGCCAACACGAACCAGAAAGCAAGTCTTGAATGCTGGGAAGTACAGGGCGATCGTTTTGAGAGGTTGAGCTAGCCATAGTTAGAAGCGGATGGAGAGCCAGATGACCCAGGGAGTGCAGGGGGAGAGATCGTCGATGGGACTGAGCTCACTGCGCCTCGGGAGGAAGGGTTATATACGGGTGCGGCACGCAGTGCCACTTCCCGAAGAACAATCAATTGTGGATCCCCTCAGCGTTGGGGTCCTGGTGCGCACCATTGCCATATTAAGCACCAGCGCCCGAGAAGGCGGGCGAAAACGCGTGAGAGACCCTCCAGAGGGGGGTGAACGTCCGGTGGTCCAGATGGGCGGATAACGCGCTGGTGGCCTTGTTCTCGGTGGGAGAGAACGTTCCGCACATCACAAGCCCCAGCGTCACCACCTCCGGCTGTGCGTTGTGATCGGGGCACCAGCCGCCCACGAATCTAAGGATTTGCGATACCCGCAGAGCTAGGATTCGCAGCACTGGCCGAGTGTGAGCGTGATACGCACAGGCCGCGTGGTGCCACCCCTGTACGGCAATTGGGTCGATGTGTGGGATTGTACTTCTGCACCTGCATCTCACCCAGATGTCAAATCAATCGGAGGGGCAGTTGCTGATTATGAACTGGATCGGGCATCGAGATCATGCGTGGCATCCTACACAGCGAAAATATTAAGTATTTGGGTGAACGACCATATTCGAGGACGATCCTACCACTGACTGTGCGCTAACTCGGAACCACATTCGCCTGTTACTTGCTGATACGCTGTTACAAACATGGATGTGATGGGAGATAGCGGTTGGGAATGTCCCCTACTTTCGCCGTGCGGCAGCATTACGCATCCTGAGAATTTGACCACGACATCCCGAAGCGAGAGGTACGGAGGTTCTTTGCTCTCTGGATGCGCAAAAGGAGCACATGGAGCGCGAATGGACCGGGATATTGGGATAACATATCGCACCCGATGGGCCAGACTCCTCCTATCGCCAACCGCGCACAGCATCGAACCATCGTCGCATTGCGGCGGGGCTGAGGCTGGCTTGTAACAGAACTTTAAGTACAGAAGAACATCTTCTCGAGACCTTGAGTTTCCTGGGAGGGTTGGTTCATCAGCTATGATTTGATTGGGTGATAGAATTCTATCCCGCGATCACTCACCAGTACTCCCCGCCAGCACTGGTCCGGAGAGTCCTCAGCCGGGAGAAGGATCTGATGCTGCGGGCCGGACACGAGCGCAAGGAATGGAAGGCAGCCAGCTCTGCAGGCCGCGAAGTCGGAATGGGATGCTCAGGTGATAGGTCCGGGCAAATGTTAAGACACCGGCGTATGGCAGATCGCACCAGCGACCGCACCTCTGAGCTCAGCTCCACCCCATTTCCCCAGCGCTGGAACAGCGATGATTCCTCCGACCGGAGGTCTGCAATAAGTAGGCAGCCTCCATCCCGTATACTATCCACGTCCACGGATTCAATCATGAAACCTTAATGGCGATAGTGCGCTTCTGGGGGAGTCTGGTGGCGGTCGCGACGTATCATTTACTCCGGGCACCTGGCGGCCGTCAAAAAGAGACCACATACCCCATGCACAGCGATCGTGCGCTGCAGGAGCCTGCGCCGCAAAACAGAGAGAGTTGGGAGAACGAGCGGGGATGTCGATTCTCGGCAGCACTCCCTCTCATCGTCCGGATGGCTCGCTGCCTTCTAGGTTCATAGGTATGCCTCTTGAGCGAGTTCAGAACAAGGCTTCTCCTGCAAGACGTGTTTCAGCGTGTGATCCCAGGGATGTTATGCTGGGCCAAGGCACTACAGGGCTGACGAACTCAGCGGCGGTTCCGCGCCACAGATACATACCCAAAGAGGTTCCACATCATGTTGGATAGAATCGGGAAGCCGTGGAACCCTTCTCCGATGCGCAGTGCGGCACTGGCATGTCCGCCGATGTGCAGTGCGAGCGGTGAACATCACATTGACACTTGGCGCGGCATTGCTATCTTGGGAGAACTTGCCGATGCCTGCGTATAATAATCTCGGATTCAATGATATCGAGGACGGTTGGGAATACGGAAACTTACCTCGCGGAGCGTTCCGATCTTTCGCTTCGTAAATCTGTGTTGAAGTCAGGGACGAAAATCGGTCAATTTAGGTCCAAGGAAACACTCGCCAGCTTCTATCGGCTCGTAGTTTATTCACCGTTCCTTCTGTCGGATATGCGGTTCGACTGACGTAGCTCCTGGTTAAGATGTTCAAGTTGTGGAGACGGGAGGTCCTTGAGGAAGGGTAGATGCTCGGAAGGGGGCGCCGCGAAAATATACTAGCTATCAAAAGTAAATATGAACACCCAAATAAAAATGATGCAACAACCATAGGCGCACTAGTGGACGACTAACGCCTTGAGTGGCGACGTTGTGGTGGACACTGAACTCCTGGGGAGTCGGATTCTGGCTGGACTCTGCAAAACGTTGCGCGTCAGCTCCAATGCACAAATTTCCAATTCCGGTCTCTAAACAACTCGCCGGCTTTCCCACCTGTGTGAACGGGCGCTGCTTCGATTCTCCTCGAGGCGGTCAGCCACGTCCGACTCGCTTGCTGCTTATGCTGCTGGCAATGAGTGGATGCGCAGGCACAGCGATGCGGCCGGTAACGTCCGCATACCTTCAGCTAACCGCCGACATGCTGTCTGGTGGGGGTTTCTCAAAGGAGCTATGGTGTCTCTCGAGCATCTCCTGCTGCAGTGAGTGCTTCTTCGAGTGCTCAACCGTGACGCCTTCGCAGAGGTCGGGTTATTCGAGAACGTGCCTCGGGTACACTGAGCACCGGAGGAGCGTGGGGCTCGAAGACCAGTACGTGAGAGCGCAAAAGTCATGCCCGCGGAACGAACCGAAGGACGGACATGAGCTGGACTCGGGCACGCGGCAGAAGCACGCATACCCATACATAACGGCGCCTGAAGGAATGCACGGCATTCGGTGGAAGTACGGGTGCGGAGTATCTCGAGCACCAATGGTCCCGAGATCAAAACTAGCCTCGTGTATGCGTTTGATGCTGCGTTTGGCGACTGAGAGAGGACCAGTCTGACGGCAACATTTAGAATGCAGGTTTCAGCGGAAGCCTTGAAGTTGCACAGTCGCGCCGTGGGTTCCGGGTCATGGATGGTGGGTAGAAGAGATGATGTCGCACAGACATCCCTGAAACCGACGAACAAGCGTTAACGTACAGCAGGACCTGCAAGCAAACGCGCATGGAAGGCGATCTACGTGGTTCGTAACGCCGGCGTTGTTGCTGATGAAGTTCAGCGGCATACCTGGCGCCGCCTGCGGCCTGATGCCTGAGGCTCACGGGCATTTCTACACCCGCGTTCCATGGATATCTCGTAATCTTGCGAAGTGCTCTGGTATCATGTCAAGCATATGCAGTCCAGACTGCTACCCGCTCGACGAGAACTGGATTCGAGGAAGATCGCAGCTCATGGCGATGAAAACAAGGAGGCAACTTCGGACCTACAACGCTCCCGAAGGACACCGCATGTATTTTCCTGTCGCCCACAGTCTACAGAGACCGACCGCCGTACGGTAGCATGCCAGTGGAAAGGATTACTCACCGCTATGAACTTGTGAAGGTCTCCTCAACTTGAAAGACTGGTCTGCCAGGGACTTTTGCGGTTTCGTGAAAGAATACCAGCGGGTGGATCCGAAGAAAATTGGCACCGTTACCCCAAAGACTGTATGGAGGCCTGTGTTGATCAAATCACCGGCGGGGATTTAGAGCGAAAGCTCGCTAGTAGTGGAAGCCTAACGTAAGCTGCGCACTCGGACATAAGATGAACGACGCACCAGGCCTGCCAACACCGGTTTATCGCCCCATATCCAGTATGGCAAAATGTTTTCAATGTTAAATGGATACTAGTAGTGCGCCGCAACTCGGAGATGGTTGTCAAGTTCAATTGCCGGTGTTCGAGGGGCTCCCGGTAACGTGCGGCGGTTCAAGCTACTGGTAAGAAATCCTGTATGTTTATCAGTATGCATTCGGGGATGTTAAAAGTAGATACACACCACAGCGAGCGATTTCAACGGCCCACAAGGGAGCGATCACTGTTTCAAGGCTGACATGGACATCGCGAACGTCACGACGACGATGTGACAGGATGTCACACTTGTGTCCCGTCATTCGTCACGCAATAACGGATCGGCGACAACCGGAACTGGTGGGCGGCCCAGCCCGAGTGGGGCTCCTCGCGGACGACTTTCACCTGCTCTGACCTCGACATGAGCTCCTTCAGCCTATGGGGTTGCATAGGATCACCAAAGTACCACAGAGGATGCATTCGACGACTGAGACTAGCAAAAGTACGATTTATCCGTTTCTGTCTGCATTTCCGGCCACGCTGACGAGTACCAGTGTCTCCCACTGTTTAGATAAGTTCAGACCGACTCGCCTTCGGAACCACTCTGAAGCTTCTTAGTTGTCTATCGCACGCGATGGTATGTCTGATGGGCGTCTTGGAATCCCGGGTACGTATCTTTCAGTCGGTACTATCATTCAGCTTCGTTTGTTGACACAATGGCCTTGTTCTCCTAAAGTCATTGTGGCAAGATCGAGTGATGTCCACATCTGGGCCACTAGCTACTATCTTCCACCCTCAAGTACCTCTCCCATTCCCTCAGTACGCCACCCATCCATCTCACTGCCCTGCCACACACAAATAAGTCACCGCACCCAACGATTCCTGGCAATGCTCATCCCAGATCCGCCACCACAACGTGCTCAGTACACCGCAACTGTCGACCTTCTCAGTGGCTCTGACATTGAATCCTTTGTCGACGCGGTCTCCGCCAACAAGGTCGACATACCTTCCATCCTGGGTTTTCGTATCTATGCCGGCAACGTCTCGCAGTTGGTCGGGGACGCCTTCGCCGCTTTCATCATGAAGCATCGCGGGGTATTCAAGATCAGCCACCTCGAGATCCACCATGCGGAGGAGTTCCTCCGTTCAACGCACCGCCTAGTCTATGCTTTTGCCGCTTGCATCACAATCGCACACGTCACCCTTGGTGAGGTCGGCGATCTCGGGCGCGAACTACTAGTCAGGTCTTGGTTCAGCCTCATCTCCGCCAACCTGACGATGCCTGGCGATCTCGATGAGGAACTCGACGAACCCGACTCAGAAGAAGATGACTCGGAAGACGACGACTCTGACAACTCAAATAACCAAAGGGACTCGGACTACTACGCGCGCCACAACCCGATTGTCCTCCTCCGCAACTCACGTCGGACACTCGAGAGCCTCACAGGGTCAGGATGCAAGACGCTTTGCGCCAAGGCGAAGATGATCAAGGATCTCCCGTACAAGCAAGTCTACCCCCACGTCACGAACCTCGAGCTGCACCAGTGCAACGAAATCCCCTTCGCGTTCCGCCTTGTCAACGCTTTTCCCAACCTGCGCACCCTGCACATCTCATTCTCGCTCGACGCGATTATGGAGGTCGGTGATACGTCGAAGAGCGTCCGCGAGCGCCGCCGAGTCAACCAGGACAAGCAGCGGGTGTTCGGGACGTGGAAGTCGCTCGAGGCGTGCTATGCCCCGCTCTTCGAGCACTATCTTCTGGGACTGACTTGTCGCGTCGAGGAGCTCCACATTCTTGGCGACCACATGGATCCCGACATGTTCGTCCAGGTCGTCCGGCGCACGGAGCCAGCCCACCTCAGCTTGGACGGCTTCGACGCTGACGTGTTCACACCAGGCTTCGCGGAGGCTCTCTCACAGCTCAACCACGCCGTGACCAAGCTGCAGAGTCTCGAGATCGCGCTCGATCTCGGATCGACCTTGCGTCCCGACGAGATCGACGTCGCGAAAACGCTGGTGAGCCTCTTGTCACGACAAGCTGTAATGTCTCGTGTGGAGCTGATGCGTCTGTGCGTCGCAGGCAGACATGACGAGCACACTGCACCCTCTCCGGATCCGCTCTTTCAGTCTCTCCCTCGCGGTGTCCATTCACGGGAAGCCTCGTCCTCCACTGGAGCTCGTCCCGATGTGCGCCCAAGAGCGATACCTCGAGGCCCTGGACTTGGCCGCGCTCGCGACGCGCGTCCGAAAGTCTGTCCCTTCCTTACAGACTGTCGCGATCACGTTGTCGGGGCACCCTACTCGCCCCCTCATGACCGCCACGCATGGAGCGGAGTGGAACACGGTCCCGATGTTGTGTGACTCATCTGGAGTAGTATAAGATGCCGTGCGATGCGTTTCCACCCGTGTTCTAGGGTCTCGACTGTTGTTCCGTCGTGAAATGCATCCATCCATTTTGTTTCCCATCTTTTCGGGGAATACCGTACGCCTGCGCACTCTTGGGGTGCCCCAGTCTTTTGTCTTAGCCATGTCGTACTTTTCATAAGTCAACCGCCCGTACTATTGGTGGTCGTGGTGGTTGAGGTCGAGCCCTGGCATATCTACGAGGCAGACTTGGACATATACATTCAGCCTCAAAGCGCTCGAGCGTCATGCTGTCTGCACGTTTTCAACTCCGTACACCCTTCACCACGCCGCACTGGCATGAGCATGAACTGGCCGAGGGAGGAGAGTCGAGTCGAATAGATGTAGGTACTACTGTATCACGAAGAGATGCAGCGTAGAGATCCTATTGTCGTTCCAGTCGCGAATCAGACCTTGATATCCTCCGTGCCCTTGAATCCAGCTTTATACGTGTCCCCATCCTGCAACGCAAATTGCTAAGTACCCACTGGCATCAAGCAACAAGCAATCGTTCCGTGCACTGCAAGCACTCACTTTGAACCGGCTCGCCCTTGTCACCAAAATCCGACGCGCGAGCCACTCTCCAGCAGTCACCCCCGTGTCGAACTTGCCGGCGGGCGCGTTGGCTACTGCCTCGGCGATCGTGGAGCTCTGTTCGGTCAGTGCGCGCATGGGGGCCTCGAAGCTCGGTCTTGTGAAGAAGACCAAGGACCAGCGCTCGAGCTTCGCCTGCTCTTTCGGAGGGGGGCTGGACATGACGACGCTATGAGACTGTCACCTCCGATGCGAGAAGACGGTGGGACTCACACTACGCGGTGGATATTGGAGCGCATGATCCCGCCGCTGAAGACGTTGAGGGCGTCTCCGATGTTGCATATGGCGTGACCTTCGAGGGGCTGCCAGGCCGTCCATGAGTCCGCCTTACATCCATCACGACTGATCGCGCGAAGCGTACCTTGACATACTGCCAGTCCTGTTCTCCAGGTACGAGGACCTGAAGGCCGCCCAGTCGGTTGTGCAAGATAGTCTAGATCGTCGGTCGTTAGAGACAGGTGACGTTAGAGGACAGAAGAGACCCACCAGGGAGCCGAAGTCCGTATGTGGAGAAACGAACGTCTGTCCAGAGGGGGAGATGGCAGGTGGGGCCCTGATCAACCGCAACGTGCTACCACTGCGCTCCTCGGGTCTGCTCAAACCAGCAAGCGTCCCTTTCGGCAAACCGAGCCTGTCGTCCATAATGCTGAGTATGTGGAAGCTGACGTCCATGGACTTCCGGACGAAGGGCCGCACGGTCGAGTCCATGGCCGCGCCGACGGTAGCAGGGTAGGCCTGGTGGACCTTGACGGGGTACGCGAGGACGTCGTCCTGGGAGACGTCCATCGTCTCGGTCGTATCCTTGTTACCCTTCTCGTCGATCACGGTCGCCCCCATGGACTTGTATCTGGTTGCGAACAAGCCTTAGCATGTGCACCAGTAGAGACAGAAGTAGCATGCGGTTACCCGAACGAGCTCGAGTCCTCCTGGTAATGATACGGCAACTTCTCCTCTGGAGGAAGCGCGAAGGTTTCCGCACCAAGGTCGAACATGGCATCGACTTCGTCGTCGAGTCCATGGTTATTAAGACTGAACGTGCTCTGATCAGCAGTCGTGAAGGTTGGACGCGTACAAGGTTACCACATACTACCAGAAGCCCAGCTCTGTGGCCGCCTTCCACAGCCGGTCGATCTCGGCCCCGTCTCCAGCCTTGAGCAGTGCATAGTCGATGATGAGAAGCGGGTGGGATGGGACGCCTTCAGGGAACGTCGGAAACTTGACAAGGCCAGGCATCTCGGTGTAGGCGACTCGGAGTACGGGTTGTAGGGATGGTATGTGGGCATCGCAAACCCAAGACATACGCTTTTAAGCAGCCTAGTGCGTGAGCGTATGTGCGGCAAACGTGTCAGCCGGGACTCTTTGCGCCGGTGCACCGATGGGGATGGAGCCAGATGCTGTGCCCCTAATAAGATTCCGTTCGGAGCTAGGACTTTGACTCTATGCGTACCATCAGCGCCGCTTTAGGTGCGTCCATTGGAGTATCGTATATCTCGGCTGCCGTGGCGTTTAGGTTGGAACAGAGCCACTCACTAGCACACAGATGGGCCTTGTATGAGATTATGGCAGCGTTACCGAAACGCCAACCTATATTTTTTTACGTTGTCGATCACCAAATGCCCGAGAAGAAGCGGAAAAGACTCACCTGTTTTGAATGAAGGCTAAAGACACCGACGGCGTCTCTCCGACAATGATCGTAGCGCTTGAACGCATTCCTATGTGGTCGGGGGGTAATTGGATTCCACGTGGTCGTCGGAGGCCGTCCAGTGGCCGTGGTGTTCTATCCAGATAGTGCGTTGGACGGATTGTGGACCGGTAGTCGTATTCCATAGTCGACAACACAAGTGCGGGAAGGAGTTCAATGCTCATCGACGACGACGCAGTCAATCGTCAGGTCACTGGCAGAATTGCGTTTCCATTCACGGCTCAATCGAGCGCATCGTACGACGCATCGATATGACCTACTTGCTCCAGGGATTTAGAGCTAGTCCTCTTGGCAACAGAAAGCTAGACCCAGCGACGCACCTGTTGACCCGACAAGTTCCAGCCTCCACCTGCCCATATCTGAACCGCCAGGTATATCGTGCCACATCCTCTTCCAGCCCTGCGCATCTTGCTGTGGACTGTTATTGAGTTGATTCACACATCAGCTATTACATCCTAGGAGTCAAGAGTTCCTGGCTCCTCGAACTTCGAAGCATACGAAGCGGACGTGCGCCTGGCCAGGACCGCCTACCTAGATGACTATAGCGCTCTGCTCCGATGACTCGGATACCATGCGGAGGATGATCGGCGTCGCTCTGGCATGTCAAGGATACGAACGCTGCCCGTTCGAGCACCGCCTATCCTCCAGGAGGCGGTGCACGAGTGTGCTAGTGCCCGGGTGAGCACGGGAGTCCAAGTTGGTCGGAGATAGGGAGAGGTCGGAGACAGCAGAGTGCCGGTACTCGTAGGACCCGGGAAAGCAGATGTTGGATAGGAGGATGGATACGGAGAGCCTGGGTATCGCGGATGTCGCCGATAGAAGTGAGATTGTGGAACAGGAGGCGGGGAAAGCCACACAGGGTCCTCGAGTAGATATGTCGGGAGCTCGGAGACCCCTTGAGTCGAATCGGGAGACTGATCCTATAACATCTTACTACATCTTCGCAGGGGGGATAAGGGACACCGTGCCTTATCCATATATGCCAGCCGCGCTCCTCGCAGAACGTTCAATCAGTTGTATCCTGAAGCAGCTTTTTAGAGTGGAACCAAACTCTATCGGCGGGTTGCTTAGTGACATTAGACAGGGTCTTCCCAGATGACGGACGGCTCACCAATATGCATTGCCTTGACCAAGAGGTACAAACCTGGATGTCCCGCTTGCACAAACGGTAGACGCCTGGCGCTCTTTAACGGGATATTGTAGGTTCAGCACAGCGTACACCGGTTCGCCCGTGCAATCGACCTTAGAAGCCTCGCCAGTCGTTATGAGTCATGACTACTCCGACCTTCGAGAACCGAGAACAAGAAGGTGGGCGTTCAAACATATGTGACACCACCCGGAATGACGGTGTCCCCCGTTCCCCGCCTATCCTTCTCGCTCTCCGGGTCCTGAAAACAATCGTCAGCCAGCCCCTCGCTAACAATCCCCCAAAGACGTGATTTTGGAACATACATTGTAATGAGCCACCCTCTTGGCCCTGATCCGCCTCATCAGCCACTCTGCAGACGTCGTCCCGGGCTCGTACTTCCCAGGAGGGGCCTTCGCAACCGCCTCAGCGATCTTGGTACTCTTCTCGGCCTGGTGCTGGAGCTCGACGGTGTCGGTCGGCCGGGTGAAGTAGACCAGAGACCATCGCTCGTACTGCGCTTGGTCCCCAGGAGGTGGGCTATATGCGCACCGGGTTGAGCGGAAATGAAGTGGGAGTAGGAAAGGTGAACGTACATGACACGATGGATGTTGGAGCGGAGGATGCCGCCGCTGAAGATATTGAGTGCGTCGCCGATGTTACAGACCGCGTGTCCGGGGAGGGGCTGTGTACGGGATTTCAGCAAATACATATGCAACTCCGATACAAAACGTTCCGAACCTTGACATAGAACCACCTGTCAGAGCCAGGCGGGAGAACTTGCAGCCCACCCAAGCGATTGTGCAGGAAGGACTAATGACAGACATGGGATGATCCACGCCAGGAATACTATGATTATGGACTCACCAACGACCCATAGTCCGTATGGGCCGACAGGAACAGCTTCTCCTCAGGCACTGGGTGCGGCGGAGCGCGGATGACGCGCGCGATGCACCCGCTGTGCTCGTGCGCCTTGTGGAACTCTGCCAAAGTGCCCTTCGGGAGACCGAGCTTGTCGTTCAGCACGTCAATGAGGAAGTGGTTGATGGCGAGCGACTTCTCTACGAACGGCTTAATGGTTGACTCCATGCACGCGTTCACAGTGGAGGGATACATGCGGTGCACGACTGCCGGCCAGGCGAGGGCATCGTCTTTGGCGACGTTGATGAATTCGGTGACGTCTCGGTTCCCCTTTTCGTCCAGTATTTGGATTCCAGTCCCCTTATAACTAGAGAGAACGGAACAGTTGATAGAGAGATGTGCGGCGAACTAGGAGACAGGACTTACCCAAACGAGGCTCCGTGTACCCCCTGCGCAAACTTGTTCTTCTCCTCCAAAGGCAGAGCCATGGTCTCCCGCCCCATCTCGAACATGTCGTCAATCTCATCTACTCCATGGTTCTTGAGGCTAGGCACCAGCTTGAACGCGGATTATGGGAAGAGTGGCCATGCGATACGTACTACCAGAACCCTAATTCCGTCGCAGCCTTCCAAAGCTTGTCGACCTCGTCCTCGTCGCCGGTCTTGACTAGCTGGAAGTCGACGACTCGTAGCGGACAAGTAAGGATGTCCTTCGGAAAGGGAGGGTAGGTTGTCAGTCCAGGCATGTTATCGGTGAGGGATTGGAGCACCACGACACACCATTGAATATATATATATATGCATACCTCGTCATGTTTTGCCCTTGCGGCTCTCCGCACGGTGAACTAATCTCGGCATCCAGAATCTCCTGACCTCACCGAGGTTCCCGACTTCTTATTTTAAGGTGCTTCGCCTCTCCAAAGTTCTAAGATTGGCGCATACGTATCTGCAGCTTCCTGAGTCATATGACCGATATAGGATTTGGTCAGAAATGCAGGTAATTGGCAGAGCAGGTAAGGGTTGCCGATGTGATGAAGATATCGACAGGTAAACGATGGAGGAGCAGTTGGGATGTTGCATCACTTCCCGTGGACAATATTCAAGCGTGGCAACAGGCGGTGAGTAGCGCCTCGGCAATGGCCGATTCAGGGCACTGGCAACCGAGCCTGGCTTACTCCGGGACTCCGCAAGCTTTTACTATGTACATACAGATTGCTGCTCCATGGATAACTAACTAGTAAGTACGTTAGGAAAGGCTGTTTACGGATCTCTAATATCTAACAAGCCACAGTAGTGAGTCTCATCGTCCAACGCGACATGATTGCCCATGGAGGCTACCTAGTACAGTCTGATATGTTCTGGTTGCAGCAACCATTTAGTGTCTCAAGATAATGGCTAGAAAGGATCCTCCGATCTCCCAACTGGCGTGCCAGCCTCTCACCCCTCACCTTGTGCTATCCACGCTGCGGCTGACGGTCAGCCTCCACTGGGAGGTTGCGTTAAGATTAGTTGTCCTTAGGTGCGTTCCACTCATCTACATCCGCCCCTTCTGCCTGTTCAATCGAACTTCTATCCCCCTCGTCCATCTGCGTCCGCAATGGCGCCCTTCTCCATTCAGACTCAGAGCAAACCCAGGTCCCTCGAGGCCAACCCGGCCGCCATCGGCTCAATGTCGCCCTCCGTCGTCGCGCTCATCTCCGTCTCGGTGCTCATATTTCTCGCCTGTCTCAGTTCTGGAATCATCCTGATCCGTCGTCGTCGCCTCCGTCACCGCACCCAGTGCGCCGCCCAGGTTGAAGCCGCCCAGGTCCAAGTCGCGCAAGCCGCCGGCCCAGAAGAGAAACTTGAAGACGTCTCCTCTTCCTCCTCGAGTTCTTCCGAATCTCGCGCTGCGGTAACCCTCCTCCCATCTACGGCCATTCCACGCTTTGGCTCGACAGCGATGACGGAGAAGCCCGTCGAGAAGCTCATCCCCAAGACGTCAGCCGCGCTCTCCACAGGCGACAAGTACACCACACTCCCTCTCCGCCGTTCCCGCCAAGCAAGGCAAGCGAAACTCGAACTCAAGTACGTCACCTTCGACTCTTCAACGTCTCTAGCAACACCCGATGGCGAGATCGTCAACTCGGAGACGGGGTGCTCCTCCATGAGGTCAGCACCCTTCGCGACGAGCGGGATCGACGCCTCCAGCTCCACGAACACGACTTCGCGCTCAGGACTTCCGGCATATTCTATGTCTATTTCGCGCGGCAACAGCTGTCAGTCTGCTGTTCGTCCCTCACCGACGATTGTGTCGATGGAAGGTCGTACATACGAGGCGGACGCGGCCGCCCTCCCTGATGCCGAAACGGCGTCCCTCCTTGGATCCCTACCGTCGCTCTCCAACACCCCGAGTGCCGTCTCCTCGCGTACTGCCCGTCAACCCCTCGCAGACGCGCGGACGCAGATTGAGGCTGGCGAATACTCCTCGTACGGCGGTCTCGATTGCGACACCCCCCGAAAGAGGGGGTACCCTACCCATGCAGAGACGCGGCCGCCTGGGACTCCCTGCTCTACCTCTACCACCGTCTCCACCATGGTCACCACGCGCGACAGCTCGTTCGTGTCGGATGCCGACACCGTCTGCGAACTCGATCTGGGCAAGGCGACGACCTGCCGCAAGGCGTTCAAGTTCGGCGACGCGCTCTCCCTCACGTCCGACCTCAGCTTCGACCTCTCTAGTGGCAAACGCGACGATGCCATCGGCTTGCACCTCAACTCCAGTTCGGACGATCTCGGCAGCTTCACGAAGCATCCTGGCGACACCAAGTTCGAGGGCGGCGATCTCACGCCTGCCGCATTGCCCGACAACTCCTTCTAGCGCGGCGCGTGCTTCTTCTGAACGGTCTTATGGCTCTCGACTTCTCGGACGTCTCCCTCTTGGTCTCTCCGAGACCTACGATTCCACACCGGCTTGATCCTTCGACCCCTTGCAGCGTTCTTCGACGGCACCCCACAACTGACTCCTTCCACCCCGTTCTCCCGTCGAATCCCGCATTGACTGTGCCTGCTTGTTGCCAGATGACTCTGATCCGTTTCCGCGAGATCTCTCGGTTGGTTCTTTGTACGTGTCCACGGGACAGGGGAGTCAAATGCATGCATACATACGTACTTCAACTTCCCGACCCACCACTGTCAGAGCGTGCGCGTGACCCCCTCAAGCCAGCGCAAACCTCGGGATCCCCTCCTCAACCGAGTCAAATCAAATATAGCCCTGCCCAGGGATCGGCGTGTCCTCCGTCCCCTTCAAGTTCGGGTCCCTCCAGCTCTCCGCGCCCTGGCCCATGCACCATCGTTAGCCACCACCTACATGAGCTCTCGAACGTAGGAAGGACTGGATCGAACCTTGTACTGCGTGACCCGCTGCGCCCGCACCCTGCGCATGAGCCACTCCTCCGCCGTGACCCCCGGCTCGTACTTGCCCGGGGGCGCGCTCGCGACGGCGGCGGCGATCTGCGCGCTCTCGTTGGCCCGGTGGCGGAGCGTGACGGTGTCGTTCGGGCGGGTGAAGAAGACGAGCGACCAGCGTTCATGTCTGGCTTGGTCTTTCGGCGGGGGTCTGTCAATGCCAATGCGGCGACCGCGTCGTGTTGTCAGTTGGCGGCGGAGAATATATATGTGAAAGGGAAGGGAAGACGGACACGACGCGGTGGATGTTGGACCGGAGGATGCCGCCGCTGAAGATGTTGAGCGCGTCGCCAATGTTGCAGATCGCGTGCCCTGGGAGAGGCTGCGCGCGGGTTGCGAATCGAAATCGCATTAGGGTAACAAGTTCGGACGCGTCCGACTGGAGGTAGCTACATGCTGCAGCTTACCTTGACATAGGACCACCGATCTGAGCCTGGCGAAAGGACCTGCAAGCCTCCGAGACGATTGTGGAGGAACGACTGACAACGTGGGGGGCGTTAACGTTCGACGTGAGCACATCGTATCCTTCATCCGACACAAGCATGCAGCTCACCAAAGACCCGAAATCCGTATGGGCAGTCAAGAACAGCTTCTCCTCGGACCCCAGATACGGCGGCGCGCGAATGACCCGCGCCGTGCACCCACTGTGCGCCTCCGGCTTATGGAAGCCAGCCAACGTGCCCGTCGGGAGCCCGAGCTTGTCGTTGAGGACGTCGATGAGGAAGTGGTTGATCGCGAGCGACTTCTCGACGAACGGCTTGATCGTGGACTCCATCCGCGCGTTCACGGTGGAAGGGTACGTGCGCCGCGCGACCGCGGGCCACGCGAGGGCGTCGTCCTTGGATACGTTGACGAACTCGGTCACGTCGCGCGTGCCGCGCTCGTCCGTGAACTGGACGCCGGCCGCTTTGTAGCTGTCATCGCGGGGTGAGGGTCGCTGGGGGTACTTGAGGGGAGGGGATAGTAGGACTCACCCGAAGGAGATACCCTGCTCTCCTTGCTCGAACTTGAGCTTCTCCTCAAGAGGGAGGGCGATCGTCTCTCGGCCCATGTCGAACATCTCGCTGACCTCGTCGCCGACACCATGATTCTTCAAGCTGCCAGCGTGCCGGCTAGGTCATAGACTGCAAAATAAAAAGAGCATCGAGGGAACTGTGCGTACTACCAGAACCCCAACTCCGTCGCAGCTTTCCAGAGTTTGTTAGTCTCATCTTTGTCGCCTGCCCTGAGCAACTGGTAGTCTATCACCACGAGCGGATGGGTAGGGACGTCGTCTGGAAATTTGGGGAAGTTCGTTAGTCCGGGCATGTTGTGAGCTCGAGGAAGGACATCATGATGGGTGAGTACTTACCTCGTAGGCAAAGCCCATAGAGCCCACAGACCCTGGGACTCCTCGCGGAACGCGGCTCACCGTGTTGAACTAATCTTGGCTCTCGTCTTGTAACGCTTGGGCTTTAAGGGGGTCGCGCTAATAACCGGATTTGCACTCCTATCATAAGAACGAACTCTGACGGAGCAGCCTGGCAATTGGATCGCTCCTACTTACATGTGTACATTATGGCCTCGGGGAAAGAAAATCGCTGGAAGTCATGGTCGGGGTGGTGGCAAGGCACCCGGCTGGGGGCAGGTCGCATGGTTTCCACGTGGACCGACAACGAGCACTTCACCTTCACCGTCAACATGCATCACTTGCACTCTTGGATCCGGTATCTCCTTGCCTGCAAAGCAGGACTTCGAGCTCAGTTGTCGCTCTGTGCCGTCGAGAACTCTCTCCGTCGAATCTGATCACATGTCGTATGACTCTGAGGAACGTTCGGATAGACAAAGGTGCGCTTTGACGCTGCGTTTCATCAGAAATGAGAGGCAGATAGGCCTGTAGATGACGTACGATTAGATGACACATCGACGGTGTCTTTTACCAGGAATGGCATTTAACCCGCCACGGCTCTGTAGCGTAGCCGGCTCCCGAGTCCATCTTCTGCCCAGCGGACGAAGTCCAACTCGGAGCAGAAATCGGCGTAACAATGCTCTAGGCGTTCACTCGCTCATCTCGTGATGTCATGGTGGTGGCAGTCGGAACTGTACCTTAGACACGGCCGCTGCATCAGCCATGGGAAAGAAGCAATGGTCGCGCGAAGCTCTCGAGTTATGGAATGGGCGATTTTCGTAAGTCCCGGCGGTATATAACAGGGGCCCATCGGTGGACGATCCCAATCCAGCTCTTACTCCATCGAACACAGACGACCATGCCAGGACTGCTCACCCTCCCGCCATTCCCCGAGGACGTCCCGACGCACCCGCTGCTGGTCGTCGACTACCAGCTGATCGAGAAGCGCGACGAGGCGGAGATAGACAAGCTCTGGAAGGCCGCGACCGAGCTTGGCTTCTGGTAGTAAGTGCGCGTTATCTGTCAGCCTCCCACGAGCGGAAGCTGATAACACTCGTTTCATTCCCCCAGCTTGAAGAACCATGGCGCGGATGAGGACGCCAACGAGATGTTCGAGATGGGCGCGGAGACGATGCGCCTCCCGCTCGACGAGAAAATGAAGTACGAGCAAGGCGACGCCGGGATCTCGTTCGGGCACGTTCACTCCTTCCTATTTCCGCACTCGCAGTCTCGCTGAGCCTTGCGCGCAGATACAAAGCCGCGGGCGCGAACGCGACAGACGAGACCGGCGCGCTCGACACGGTCGAGTTCATCAACGTCTCCAAGGACGACGCGCTCGCCTGGCCGGGCCAGGTCCACCGCGACTACCCGTCCACGGTGAGCGCGCGGATGGAGTCCACCATCAAGCCGTTCGTCGAGAAGTCGCTCGCCGTGAATAACACGCTCCTGGCCATCTTGAATGACAGGCTCGGGCTCCCGGAAGGCGCGCTTGCCCGCCGCCACCCGCGCGAGGAGCCGAGCGGGAGCGAGTCGCGCTGCATCAAGAACCCGCCGCGCCCGAACGGCATGTCCGAGGACCAGGCCGCGCTTGGGGCGCACACCGACTTCGGCTCTCTGGTAGGTCGCGGCGCTCGAACTTCCGAGCGAGGGACGTTGCCTGACTTAATGGTTTGCAGTCGTTCTTGCATAACCGCCTCGGCGGTCTCCAGGTGATGGTGCCGGGCACGAACCAGTGGCAGTACATCAGGGTGCGATCCGCGACGTCTTTTCGATTCAAATTGGTGCAGCGACGCTGAATACGGCACCGTACAGCCTATCCCCGGACACGCGATCTGCAACATCGGCGACGCCCTGGCGATCTTCAGCGGCGGCATCCTCCGCTCAAACCTCCACCGCGTCGTGTAAGACTGACTTCTTACTTGGTTTCACCTCCCGCTAACTCGAGCATGTACATAGCCCTCCCCCGAAAGAACAAGGCAAGTTCGAGCGCTGGTCCCTCGTCTTCTTCACGCGGCCCGGCAACTCCATTCTCCTCCGCGCCCTATCCGACGAGAGTCCCATCATCGCCGAGGCGGTCGCGAAGCTGCCCGAAGACAAGTACAACACCGGCTCGACCTCTCTCGACTGGTTCACGCGCCGTATCAAGAACCAGAGGATCAAGAACAGAACGGTATGTTATCGCACTTTCTCATGAGTACTAGACAACGGCTCATCGTTTCATAGGGCCCGGAGACCTGGAAGGCCAGCCGTGGGACCGAGCATCGTCCTACGGCGGCCTAGGACGATCACAGTCATACAACACGGCACGGACAGTAGGAAACGGAAGTGTACAAGTATGTCGCGCGAAGAGCGCCCCCTCGTTTATCTTGAATACATCGCGAGTTGTCCGCATCCATCACATTCCCATTCCAAATTCCTGCGCATCTGACCCTGACCCGATTTGGACCGTAACCGTCCCCCGCTTCCAGTGGTCCTGCAGAGTAAACTGCACGCGGTCCGCAGAAGGGACAGCCTCGCGCAAGGCAGCGCACATGGCGTCCACGTCCATATCCTCGACGTACACCTCTGCGGGCACCGGCCCCTTGTCACCCCTCAGTTCCAACGGGACTCGGTCGAAGTCGACGTACAAAGCGACGGATTTGAGCGCCGAAAACGCCCGCAGCATGTCCGTGACGGCGTCCTAGGACCGAAAACAAACCAAGTGCGCGATCAGCCGCAAGTAGTCCCGGGCTAGCATCGACAAGTCGAACGCTCACCAAGACGTCACCCAGGTCCAAGTCATACCCGTGTAGCACGTATTCGTCGCGGTTAATCTCGAGTGTCAGGCTCAACACCTCGAGCGTGGCCCCACACCCCTCCACGAACGCCCGAGTGAACTCCTCGTCAAGGAAGAGCGAGAACTCGTAGAAGGTGATGTCGAGCTGCGTCGCGCGCGCAGGACAAAGCACGTCGCGGAGCATGTCCGGCGTGACTCCGCAGTCGTCGCAGACCCGCAGGACCCGCACGGGGCACGGCAGCCCGAGCAGCCACAGCATGAGGAGCGTCCCCTCGAACGTGTCCAGCGCCTCCCAGCACCCGCGCTCGCGCAGCTGCGCTACGTTCCCCGCGCGGACCTCGGCAGCCCCGCCCGCGCCGTCCGCCTCGTACGTTCCGTCCTCTAAGCTGATGGTGATGATGAGCTTTTTGAGGTTGGGGAACGCGCGGGCGTAGTGCCAGGTGACGACGGGAGAGACGGGCTCCTCCAGGCGCAACGCCGACAAGAGTGGATACTGCGGAGCATCGTCTTGAGGGTCCGCCGTCGCACAACCCGCTACGACGTCTAGGTTACGAAGACTGGAGGAGAACCGCCGGAGGAACATGATGGCGTCCCCGTCGGCCCCGCTCGTCAGTCGATGGCAATTGTCGTCCCACATTGTGATTTCCGCTCTCTTGAGCTTCGACTGCATCGATTTCAGCATCTTGAGCGACAGTTTTCCGATGCTCCCGAGGTTAATGTCCTCGATGCTGGTCAGCCTGGCAATCGCCCGGGACAAGGGAGGATGGGCGAAGAGAAGCGGCTCCAAGTAACAGATACTGAGGTCCGTAAGCTGAGAGATAGAGGTGAGAGGGTTGATTATCTGCGTGAGCTGTTCGGCGACCGATTTAGAGGGTTTTCCGAGATCGAGATCGAGAGTGCGCAAGGAACGCATTCGCGAGCCTCCGTCCGCTTTCATGAACCGAACGAAGGATTTCACACGGTTTTCCGTATCGAGCGTGACGGCCACGGATTTGAGAAACTGCTTTCCGCCTTCCCTGTAGAGCACTTGACACGTTGACATCAACGCCAGTTTCGTCCCCTGGTGTGCCAGGGAGAAAATCAGTAACAGGACATCAACGTTGAGGACTGTCCCGTTCATCTGCGATCGGTCCAGAATGTACGATGAATTCGTATAACTTGGATTCAGATTGAGAGATAACTCACTGCACCCCTTGTCTCGGAAGTTGTGGTCGTGATGATGGGACGGTAGAGATTTGCAAGGACCCGCCGTGGAGTGCTTATATGGGAACTGCGAAGTCGCAATGGCCCCATGCGAGTGTTTTGTTCAATCACTCGTTGAAAGATTGAGATAAATGAGCTTTACCAAGACGCTGTCGCAGAGAAGGTTAGGATGAAAGGAGGATTGACCTGACACAATAAGCCCAACGAGCGTGTGAATTTCCGGACTTTAAGCTTTACTAGCCGCCGCTTGTCCACGTTGACTGCGACACTAATACGACGACTCGGAAGCCCTCGAATGTAATGCGTTAAAGGTGCGTATGCTACGTTCTGCAACGTTGGAACCTCTTCCATTGAATTCACGGCCAAGGACCCGGGCTGCGATGAGGTTTTCACATGAAGTTGCGCGTAAAATTAAGGCCAAGTGAGACAATTGCAATTGTAGTAAGCACTCGGCGGTGAATACTACTAACACATACTCACTGCAGACGGTGTTCCTCTTCGTAGTTGTAGAGTGGTAGGCTTCATGCGCTGGATCAAGAACCAGCGGATCAAGAACTGGACAGTATGTTGTCGCAGTTCCTCACTAAGTAGTGGACGCAGGCTCATCGACGTCGTTTAGTAGGGTCCGGAGACATAGAGGGCCAGCCGTGGCACCGAGCATCGCCCCACGGCGGCCTAGGACGATCAGTCATACAACACGGCACGGACAGTAGGAAACGAAAGGAAACGGAAGTGTACAAGTATGTCGCGCGAAGAGCGCCCCTGGCCATGTGTCTATCTTGAATACATCGCGAGTTGTCCACATCCATCACATTCCTTATTCCTGCGCATCTGACCCGATTTCGACCATAACCGTCCCCCGGCCGCTTCCAGTGGTCCTGCAGAGCAAACTGTACGCGCTTCGCGCAAGGGACAGTCTCTCGCAAGGCAGCGCAAACCGCGCTCACGTCCATGTCCTCGCCATCCACCTCTATGGGCAACGGCTTCTCCCCCCACGCTTCCGATCTGCAGTGGCCACTGTACCGGCTTCGGCGACTCCGAAGTCAACGTACAAAGCGACGGACTCGAGGGACCGAGAAAGGCACACAACGGCATGTTCACGACGGCATCCTGGAAAACGAAAGCAAAACGCGCGCACCAAATCAGCCGGCTGGTAGTACCGCGAGTTTGAGGCCGAGCGTTCACCAAGACGCTACCCAGGTCCCCATGTCCCGTAACTTATACGCGTGCGGGCTGATCTCGAGCATCAAGCCGAGCTCCCTAAGCGTGGCCCCGCCCCCCCTTCACGAGCGCAGCAGCGATCTCGTCGACGTCGTCGAGGAGCATTTAATGGTCAAGGGTGACGTCGAGCCGCGTCGCGCGGGCGGGCAGCAATGCGTCGGAGAGCATGTCCGGGGGGGTGTCCTCGACCTCGCCGTCGTCGTGGACCTCGAGGTGACGGACGGGGTACGGCAGCCACAGCAGCCAAAACATCAGGATCGGCCCCTCGAAGGCGTCGAGCGACTCCCAACACCCGTGCTCGCGCAGCTGCGACCTGTTCCGCATGCGGAACTCGGGGAGGCCGTTGTCCGAGTCCTCTATCCCCTGACGTACGTACGATTCGGAGCCTAAGACTCAGAGCCTCGCGCTTGTGTTGCCAAAATAGGATGGCCTCACCGTGACGTCGGCGTACTCACTACGTGCGATACGTGCTCCGGGAATTCAAGGACCCTTTTCTAATGAAATACAGGGCCGAAGGTCGACCGCGGTGGAAGTTGTCGCAATGGACAAGGCCAAACGAGACACTAACTTGAAGCGTCTAACCTTCCTCGTTGTGTAGTGAAAAAACTACGGTGTGTATACGGATCGAATACCGTCCATACGAGAACCTCGAGTCCTGGCCGAATCTCTGAAAAACTAAAACTTAGAACGCATCGGCATCGGCATCATCATCGTGAGCATGCACATGCGCTGCTCGCCGCGGTCCTACGATACATATTTAAGCATATTCCAATATGATATTCTCCGGGTGGACGCACCATCATACCGCGGACAGTGCCGTCTACCATGGCAAGCATCTCGTTGGTCATCGGGTTACGGCGAACCATGACCGTCGTACACGCTTGCAAGTGTTCAGGGCGACACTGCCAGAGGGGTTGAGCCGTCTTCATCGCGGCTTTCAGAGCCTCCATGTTGCTCATGTCCATGCAAGCGAACGTGGGTTCGAGCTTGAGGACGACAAGCTTGCCCATCTTCTTAGTGCACAATGAGCATCTATAGCGCCTATACACGCATGTACGACTTACATCATGTCTTGCCGTCCCATCATCATGCACATCTTAACCCCCATGCCGTCCTGCATCACAGTGGGACAGCCTGGACAAGGTCAAGTTAACCATGACGATCAAGACCATTCGGCGCCATGTATATTACCTGAGTCCATCATCATCGGCATCTATGAACAACGTAGTCAGTATGTGTACAAGCAGACAAAGTACTAGACGTACAATCGCACGCATCATAGTCCTGTACATGTTCGCGTTACGCATAGACTGGGATAGTCGACCATGAGCGTGTAACGTTACGAAAGGTACAACTGACACTTACGTGCATCCCGGTCGAGTTGTTATCCATACCCATTGCGTGACCGTTTGCGTTGCCACGCGCTCCCATCGCCACGGGGGACATGCACGATGCCATCATCGAGCCTGAGGACGACGAGGGCATCATCATGGAACCCCTGGGCATCATTGAAGGCATGGGCGTGGTAGAGCCAGACATGGACATCGACTCCGTCATAGACATCATCATCGCGCCCATGCTGTAGAGCACTCATGAGGAGACGCGAAAGAGATACAATACGGAAACGTACTGGGGATCGCACAGGACGGAGAGCTCCATGCAAGCTAATGTAGATCGCGGCGGCAAGTGAGCTCGACGTCATCAGCAAGGCTCAAGACCACATACGGTTGTTCATGCCCATGTCCAACATCCTATCCAAGAAATGTCAGAGAAAAGGCGCATATATGCGGACGGAGAACGACCACGCACATACAACTGAGGGGCATGTCCGACCCCTCCGCCATACATGCAATCATGAGAGGACTGCCGATGTTCTCGCAACTGCGGAGGAGGTAGTCAGTGCGACGAGCGCAATCGTTGAGAATCCAAGGCCACAGCGTACGAACCACACGACTGTGATCACCTTGCCGTCGGGAAGCATCATGGACTGGAGAGAAGAGACTAGTGGATGAAGGTTTGTCGGGTTGGCCGAGGCAGGCGGGCACGACCTTTATACCCGCGCCGACCAATGACGTCGTCACCGACGGATGTGAAGCGGGATGTTCGACGGGTTGGAATCGACAGAATTCTGTCCCACATCGGACATGGATGGTAGAGAGGCCACTTCACCAAAGACCGATCACTGACGATGGTGGGTCGATCGACGTTGATAGCCGGCACGCTGTCAGACAACGAAGTTCGAATCAAAGGTAGCGATGTGAGCGGTACACCGAGCTCGGACATCTAGTACAGCGTTACGAGACGCACCTCTCCCGGTGACACATGCAGCCGCGCCCGGACGAGTACTTTAGCTGCACGGCGACCAGAAAGCAACAGCAACCGTGGCCGGTCGACGCCCAGCTTCATACGGACGGGGAGTAGCCTTTCGGTGGCGAAAAGGCCCTTCCCTTCACGGAAGAGGATCGAGAGAAACATTAGAGGTGAAAGCTCACAATTCAAGCTTCAAGGATCGGCAAGCTTCCATCTGATCTCCCCCCCCCCCAAGTCAAAGGTCTCCGACGGCGTTCTGACGAGCTCCCAGCCAATCCTCGTCCAAAGCACACCTCTCTTCACGAACTCCATTCCGAACCGGCTTCCCAGAGCTCTAGACTGTGGGGAACAAGATGGTCGCCTTGCAAATGTCCTGATCGACGCCACTGGCACGGTGTATCCGGACACCAGCCTGCAACCTGCACAAGTGCAGCCAGAGGATGACCGATGAGAGAGAGATCCGAGTACGGGTTTCGATCTTGTAGGCATCTGCGACGCGACGTACCTTCATGGCCACTGTTCGTGCCCTCCGCGTTCTTCAATCTTGTCTCTGCGACGCCGCCTCGGTCGTGAAAGTGAGCCCGTTCTGGTCCACATTCGGATGGTTCACCAGTCGTACCACAATCCAGTGGCTCCGGTACTGCATATTATCAAGTGGTCTGTAGAAGGACAGCGCGCGGCGGGGGTAGCTGTATGCGGTGGGCTCAGATTGCACGAAACAGCGGGACTGCAGCGAACATGAGCGTTCCGAAGAAGAGCAAGGCGCGCAAGTAGTAATCGGCCCGACGGGCCGCATGGGCCGCCGAGTTGCAACTGCGGGTTCAATTCAAGTGAAGGTCTTCCCTACAACCAGCCCCCCTCGCGAAGAGCAGCTGCAGTAGCATAGTGGCGGTAAGGACTTCGGATATATATGCACAAAACACGCGCGTAGTGACATGACATTGACACACTCGTGAAGAGTACTTATTAACGACCCGAGCTTCTACCACCAACAATTTACCAGGCTCTCTCCCAGTTAAACATAACAATCGTTCAGCAGCTGAAGACAGCGGGACCTATCATCGTCGCACTGGTCAACATTACGTCTACCTCCGCAAAACAAGGAAGCTCACCAGGGATCGTGTAGTTGGCCAACGGCGGGTAGTAAATGTTGACGGTGATACCTGCGCGCATGCACGACGTCAGTCTCTCTTCCCCTCCTCCTCTCCTCCGCAGAACGACTACTCACCGGGGTCACTTCCCTTGTACGCGCCCGGGAACGACACCGTCGACGGCGTCTTCGCGCCCGAGCCGCCGACGATGTTCAGCTGCGCGCACTCCATGTACAACTGCGCCCCGGGGTAGCTCGACGCGCCGTGGAGGGCTATATGTAGTGCATCACGCATTCACACATCACAATCACGCACCCTCCGTCAGCCCCCCAGCCAAACATAGATATAGATATACTGCGCGTTCCCACCCCGATCGGGACGCGGGAGCGCGGTACGGGGGCACGCACCGATGATCTCGTGCCGGAGGAGGTACTGCCCGCTCTCGATGCACGACGGGATCGTGAACGAGACCTTGCCCGCGTTCGCGATCATCCGGTCGACGGCCCACTGCGCCGTGGACACCGTCAGGCCGTCCTCGTAGATCTTGAACCACTGCAGGCCCGTCACGTCCGTCTGCGTCGCGTCGGGCACCTTCGCGCTACGGAGTCACATGTGTCAGTCTTCGACTCAACTCGCAAGGGGAAGACGGAGCACACAGGTAGGAGATGATGGGGCCCTTGTGCGACGGGTCGATGGGGTCGGCCGGGTCTCCAGGGGTTTGGTTGAGGACATGGTGCCACTGCAACGCATGGTGGACATAAGCAAACAGCAACGAGAGAGAGACCGAGATTCGTGTGCACCTCAGCAGTGACCGTGGCCCCGGCGGGAACGTCGATCACGGCCTGGGAGATGGGCTGGTGGTAGGGGTTGATGCCGCCATTGCAGATGACGTCGTTCGAAGTGACGTCGGTGATGGGCTACACGCCGGAACACGTTACACCTCAAATACAGAATGCAGAGATGGAGTGGATACGTACGCCGTCGTAGTCGGGCGCGCGGATACCGACAAGCTCACCCTGGTCAACGCCGTTGACGTACATCTTCTGGAAGATGGTGTGGGCTGAGGCAGACCCAGCGAGGATCGCGGCGGTAGCGAGAGCAGAGAGCTTCGTCATCGCGTCGAAAGAGAGGGGAAGACACAGATCGACATGTTTCGCTTTGGCCTTCCTTTATACCTTTCAGCGTTCTTTCCGAACTAAATCCAGGCGCGGGGGCCATCCTCGGCCTGTGGCCTGACCGGTGGCCCCGTAGCTGGTTCTATGCACAGGCACCAGACTGAGTATAGACATAGAAGGTGACACGGAGAGTTTTACCTTGATTCAGCCGCGAACTGCACCTATTGAATGTCTTGCCAACTGCGATGAGTAACGAGAAAGACATCATGTGGAGAATGACATTCAGAAAATCCGGTCAAGATGATGAGTATGAGGCCAAGCCTGGAGGAGCAAGCCCGTATGATCGACCGGTGCAAATAGACTTACCGAAGTTCCGAGGTATTGCCTCATCCGTGTCTCCTCGTAGAATCGATCTGCCAAGGACCTCAAATCAGGCACGACATTGCAGACTGCGCGCCGGAGCGTGCGTTGTGTAATAAGCCTGGATGCTGGTGGCGTTGTGGGGTTTGATCCTAGCTCTTGAGTACAAGTGGTAAGCAACACGATTGGAATCGATGTATAACCCGCTCACCGTCTGGATCAGAGTCGGACCGACTCCAGCAACAACCTCGGACGGAGTCCATGCTCGTGATGAAGCACCGCTGCCGACATTCTCAGCCTGCCGCGGCAATATGTCAGCACGCCACTAGTACGGACCCGGCCACAACTTAGCACGTACCGAACACCGAGCTCACCTCGGCGCCGTCTTCACGAAATCATAAGCACAATCCTGTATGCCATACAAGATATCCAAAAAGATAGCAACACTCAGGAACGATCTCGTGGTCTCCTGGGAGTGTACGCGTATTTGCGACGGATTGCCCCTGGGCCTGACAGGTCAAGCCGTAAGTATCCCTAAAAACCGAAAACCTATCAATCAATCGGTACACAGCACCGAGACATGCACATATGCAGTGAGCGGAAACTTGGCGTTGAGATCGTTGCGGGACACTGACAGCGATCCGAGTCAGCGGAAAGATATGATCGTACTTACCTGGCAGTAGCGTCTCCGCAAGCTCTTGCGCGCTCTGGCAACGCACGACTTTAGGCCACGTCGGCGAAGCTTGAACATAGAATTCCGAGTCCCAGCTACCGGGCCTCCTTAGGTTACATAAACGTGTCCTGTGCTTAGAGGCATAGCGCTGCGTGAGGTGATCTTCAAGCCAGAAAGAAGTCATAACGATTTTACTGACCTCTCCTCATATGCGTTCCGAGTCGTTTCCGCGTGTGCGGGAGGTCAATGAAGGTCGAAGAACTGACCATCATCCGCCTGATAAACTCCGAGGTCGTTCAACCGCCAGCCGCCAGATCTCCTACTTCAAGCTTGGACTTCTCAGACGCATCGCCGCCGACACCCGGGCCCGCCAGAGAGACGACCGACGTCGAACGACGCTCAAAGACGGTGAAAGCGTGTACGTCACCTAGCGTCCCGCCCCATATGTTCAGAAGCATCCGAGTCGCCCGCCAACCTGAACCGTCCCAAATCGGCGGTGAAGCTTTGAAGCTTTGAACTCTTGATCAAGTTGCGCATATACGAAGCGTCCCGAAAAACGAAAAGCCAAGCACTTTTCATTGAACTTTCCATGGCAGCGTGGCCACCCGGATGGTCAGAGGATGAGGATCGAGGGGTGGAGGTGATGGTGGTCTGACGACAAGTACTAGGTCAAGGATGCCAGGCCATGAGCCGCCGGAGATGGCGCTCCTCCGGTGGTCGGGACGACTCTCCGCATCTGATCAAGACCAAGAGTCCAAGACCCTTGTGGCGTTGCCGCCGGCGCCGACTAAAAGCGGCGTCTACACAGGTCTCAGTTACACATATACTCACCGCCACAGGCATGATGCAGGATACCCCACCAGGACAACATATAGGTTCGAGGAGGAAAACAAATGGCATAGTCCCAGAAAGGTGCAGCGGTACAAATACAAATGACAAATGCAACAATGGAACAATGGGTGAGTACAGATCGTACTGTGCGGTACAGTACTACGAGTCCGGAGTCAACGGAGCACAAGACAATAAAGATAGCGCTACAAGCAAATGCGTATGCGTATGGTACGTCCACGTCGTTTTCGGGGTGACGTGCTGCGTGCGATGGTGTTACAGTTACAACTGGAAGGAGCGGGGAGGCGGTGGATAATGGCTAGCTAAGGTACCGGCATGCGCGATTAGGTATAGTTGGGGTCAGTACTTCTCGGCGGCGAGGTGGCGCATGATGGTCAGGGTTGCGAGGATCTCTACAGACGTCGCACACGGAACGCAACATCAGCATAACCGTACTCATTGGACGCCGTGTTCTTCGGACTCACCGATCGAAAGATGCGTGAAGGGCTCGTAGATGGTCAAGACGTTGCCCGAGGTATTGTACGCTTGCTTTTCAGACGGTTTCAAGTTGTAGTGCGCGACGACATAATCGCGCGAATCGACGCACTAGCACGCAAGTATCGCGTCAGCTCTATCCGCACACCGCACACCAGAGCATCGCAGACTCACCGACCACTCGTGGTCCTTCACCGCATGGTAGATCCACCTGTACTCCTCCCCGTTCGCCGCTGTGAACTTGCGCGACAGCGAGCTGTGGAGAACGCGGGCACGCGTCAGCCCAGCCCATCCAGCGCCCCCATTCGCGGGACGAGATGGCCAGACACTCACCCAGCGAACATCGACGTTTTCCGCAGGTACTGCCCCATGGGCATCGACATGTGCGACTCGACGAACTCGATCGTCCCGAGCGCTCCGTTCGCCGCAAACTCCAATATAATAGACGGCTCGCGTGGTGGGGGCCGCGACAGCCGGGGGCTCGCCGACCGACGGCCCGTGTCGTAGATCATGAGCGTTGTCTCGGAGTAGTGCGCGGACTGCGCTGGGCTAGGGCGTGCGATGCGCAGGAAGAGGCGGTCGTAGATCTCGTCGAAGTCCGTGCCCGTGTAGTGTCCGGTGCGGTCCTCGAGGTAGTAGGGGAGTACCCGGTTGATCATGGCGGCGACGAGGCACACGCGTGTTGGTCTGGAGGAAGGATGGAAAGGGACCGGAGGTGGAGTGGAAGCAAGAAAGGGGAGAACTGGTTGGGGAGAAGGAGGTGTAGACAGTTATATACAGCTGCGGCAGCGGCGAGAAGGGTATGTGGCTCGCGTGAAGAGAACGTACGTCAGACGCCTTATCCGGATGCGGGACGAGGAGAGGACCCTTCGAGTGGGTGACTGTGCGGGTGTGTGGATCGTGGAGGCGCCATCCCGTCCCCGCCCTTCTCATCTCCCACGATTCACACATCACGCCGCCGCGGCTTCTAGGCCCCGCTGGGGTTGGCTTCCGTGCAGGCACTGCTCCAACGCCTTGCCCAGGGCACCGATGAGCATTCGCAATTTCGCACCACCTGCGGCGAGGTGCACTCAATAGACGAGAAAGGAAGCGCGATGCGGCGCTTCTCTGCCCATCTGGACTAGTGCGGAACAGGAACAGCGTCCACGCCCGTGTCCCATGCTCGATGTGGACCCTCCGGCCTTCCTGGCAACCGAAACTCCCGGACGCGTCGGGGGTAACGCGCCCTTGCAAATAACGCTTGTGGCTTACGACCCAATGCCTGCGCGGTCTCGGCCAGGGATTTGCGACACAAAGAACATAGATACAGGCACCGTGGACGCGCCACTACCTTAGCAGAATAGCAAAGTTCGCGAGTCGCGCTAACCCAAACGGCGAAACGGCGAAACGGCGAAACTCAATGAACGGAAGTCGCTTCTCGGATGCATCGACGCCCAATGTATCATCCCCAATGACAACATCACTCGTCGAACGTCCACGACCCCACTTCACAGAAGCACCTATCAAGGAACGTAGAAAGGCACTCACCACGCGACGTGCGGACACATTCCCCCATATGTGGACCGTGTTGATTCCAACCGGGGGGACCGGGTCGCAGTCGGCGTCATCTTGAACGCCTCTGCAACATTCAGGGATGGCCATCGTCCACCTGGCCACATTACGGACACCATAATACGTACTTCGGCCTACAGGCTCGATATCCCGTGACAGAATACGACATGGGTCGTGAGCTCGTCCGTTCTCGTCCCAGGCTTCGAGCGGGGGAAATGACGCACGTCCGCTCATACCGGCTCCTGTTCCGGTCACCGTGATGTGCAGTCAGAACCCCGAAGGAATGTGGAGAAGCAGGTGAGGCATGTACTCACCGCCCTTCATTCATCCCATGACGCCGCAAGTGGTGAGCGTCGAAGTCTCTCAGGCGACCGTCACAAGCTGGCTGAGAAGCCTTCTGTTCTTGGGGGAAAGGGAACAAGCTAATCCGAAGCGTTAATCTCGGGAGGCAGCTGACCCAGCGAGGGACGTAACCTGATTGAAAGACGTCAACGAGAACGAGAATCTACGCGTGGGATCGGCGTTCTCACATCGACGCACCTGACTTTGGCATAGCTCCCGCCGAGGCTAAACCTGTCGCATGCTATCCTCAGATACTGAACACAACAAATGCGAGCGCGATAAGCGATGCGGGATGGTTGCGGAATCCAAGGCGGGAAATTCGCGAACAGGTGGGGCAGAGCCATCGAGGAAGCGTTACTTGAACGTTCGTATCTCGTCTTCCTTCTTCAAGACTGCGCCGCACATCGTCCCGAAGTGACCAAGCCGAGCTTGGCAATAACCACGTTGGCGGATCCGGGACAGCAAAGTAGAGCTTCCACGACTCCCATTCTTCGCATCGGGATCTAATACAAGAGACGCGCAGTATCGAACCATGGTAAGGTCAGCTAATATTTTGGTACACAGCAACCGAATGGCTGCACCTGACTTACAGCATGTCAGTGATCAATACAAAGGCGGTACAAGCGGAGATATGCTTACCGCCATCCACAACTACCGCACCGAATCTCCGAAAGGTTGAGCCCCGCCGACCTATGCCTCGCCGCGCTGGAGTTGTCGGACAATGTTCGAGCTGGTCTTCGAGTCCAAGAAGAGTTCACCCATCTCCTCGATGTCCTCGAGCTGAATGTCCTTCCGCCCGGCGATCGACGCAAGAATAGATGCAGGGGTGAGCAACTGAAGGGCGTACCTGTAGCAATTAATGAGCAACGGAAGCAGGACCGGGTGAAGTAGTCATGTGTTACTTACCGTAGCGAACTGTCGGCACCCCTCGTTGAGAGCCGATCCAGCACCCCATCGCCGAGCTTCAGACCTTCGATATTCGCACGTAAGTGGAGGACTTTTGAAATCGCATCCTTGTTGTAAGGTTCCGTTCTCACGATCAAACACCTGAGTTGAACGTGTGAGGTGTGCAGTCAGACCATGTCGCCGATGATGCACGTACCGGTCAAGCAAGTCTAAAGGGATGCCGTGTGGAGAGTAGATGTCGGTCGTGCCCCTGACCAGCGCCTTTCCGCGGTTGGTTGCAAGGATGACCGTCGGTGCCATGGGAGACTCCAACAGCGAGTTGAGGTAGGTGAAGCACTCGATGTCCAACATGTGCACCTATGACTTAGAGTAAGCCTGTGATGGATTCAGAAACGAAGCGAAGCCAGCGGGCGTACCTCGTCGATGAAGACGACGCCAGGTACAACCTCCGCGACGCCCTGATCAACGTAGCCTTTCACAACGCGATTGACTTCTCTCCTCAGCTTCTCCGTGATCTCCGTTCGCCCAGTCTTCACCAAACTGCCCATCACGCTCATGATGTCTTGACCACCTTGTGGTCGCGCGTTCGCCGCATCGAGGTCACCTAACGTTACGTCTTGAACAAGCTCTTTGCGCTTATGGACGTCTCCTTTCGGTAGAGGAACATATGTCTCCGACTCGAGATCGTACGAAGATGCATACGCGTCTGACCGGCCCACACGCTATTTATATGGTGTTGAGGAGGGCTCCAACTTGAAGAAAACAAAGAGCACGCACCTTCACCGCACCAGTATTCGCCTCGACATATATCACGTCTCCCACCTGGATCTTCTCCTTGAGGATCGCCTCGTATATGCTTGGGTCCAACCTCAACTGTTTTGTCCCCCGGACGGTCTTGAGCCCAACAATTACGTGTGAGACAGTTTTGCCGTACCCGCTCAGAGGGTTCTCGGACTCAGTTGGCGTCAGCTCCGTCACCTCCCCCTCGTACACCTCCTTCGTCTCCTTTATCCGCAGACCTGGACAAGATAAGAATTCGCGATGGAGCATATATGCGCATATGACGTACCAATGGCGCGACGAAACGCCTCCGCGAGCACCTCCGTCTTCTTCACCTCTGTGCTGTACACCTCCGAGCCAACCATAGGGCAGAAGGGGACCTTCGCGCCGAGTTCCTGCGCGATGGCAAGCGCAAGGGCGGTCTTCCCAGTCCCTGGGGGGCCAACGAGGAGTAGAGCGCGTCCTGAAAATTTGCGCGACTTGACGAGATCGACGACAACCCCGCATGCCTATACGCGAACCAGTACGTTAGGTTCTTGCTGAACGCTTGGTTCACGTCCCGGCCTTTTCTCGGTATCAAAGAAGACGTACCTCGCGTGCCGCAGACTGGCCGACGAACCCTGCGCTGTCCGGGATGGCGAGTCCCTCTGGGTTGAGACCAAGGCCTTTTATGTGTGAGTGGGGAGCGATGCGGGACGAGCGCGTCGCGGCGGCGGTGGGAGGCGGGGGGACAGCATTGTGGGCGACGGGGGCCGAGGAGGATGCCCCCGCAGTAGAAGCCTTCATGACACTAGACATTGTAGGTAGGCAGGGCGAGAACGACGAAGACGGTGAGGAGCTTGCAGGGGGCCTCGTCGAACGCGTCCTTGGATCGCGATACGCGTGTTGCGATTTTGAGGCTCCGCCATTTCTCCGCCCCCTAGTTCGACTCGACATTTGAAGCTCCGCTTGTATCCCCTCGGGTCCCGACAACGTCGGGCTTACCCTGTAACCACGTCCTGAACAATGTCCTCACCGAAACCGTTTGTCCAGCCCGGAGAGCCTCTGAATGACTTTCTACGCTCGTTCTGGCAGAGGCAAATCGATGCTGCAGAACAAGAGACTCCTGACTACCGCCATCCGCCGCTTCCTCTCGCACGAATCAAGAAGGTCATGAAGAGCGACCCGGATGTCAAAGTATGCTTCATTGCCATCTGAACGCAGTAGTGGTTGCATCTCATTGGAAATGACATGGTAGATGATTGCAGCGGATGGTGCGTCTTGACAGAGCCCTCTACTTTGTTCGCGTGAAACCCACAAGGCTCCCGCTCCCAGCCCCGATCCTCTTCTGCAAAGCTTGCGAAGGTACGTGCCTTTACGTTCACCTTGCCTTGTACGTGTCTCCAATACAGTGGTCTTACTCCCATAGTCTTCATTGCGGAGATCACCGCCCGCGCCTTCATCATTGCCGACTCCAATAAACGACGAACGCTCTCGCGCGCCGACATCGCAAAAGCTCTGAGCAAGTCAGACCAATTCGACTTCCTCATCGACATCGTCCCTCGCGAGGAGCCTCCAGGCAGCCTGGCACAAGGTGTTGGCGCAGCGGGTCGCGCACAAAAGAAGGGTGGACCGACCGGCACATTATCCGCGGTAAGTTCTCGTACCAACCCAGTCCATGTGCACCACGTACTTATATATGCCGTGGACAGGCGACGCAAATTCTGGACGATGCCCAAGGCGGAGCGCTAGAGAGCGGTGAAGGAAATGCAGAAGGCGTCCATACTGTGGATCTGGAACAGGTATGTTCTCATCGACCCTCAGCGCCTCCCCCGTGCCCTTAAGTGTCTCGCATCCATAGCTACAGTCGCTCCTCCAACCCCCAGGCGCTATGGAACCCCGTGCTCACCCATAGTTTCCATCCGCTTGTACTGTTGGACTCTGCCCACTTTTATATTGTGACATCTCGCTGTCGGTTGTATTTTTAATAGCATATCTGATAGACCTCCCGAAGAGCGTACTTCGCGCTGACATAGATCTTAGATCTCCTGATTTCTCAACCTCGACACATGCATGCACACCATCATACGAGACCACTTTGAACCAGGCAGTCATCTGGAGGCTGGAGCTGGACTCGGGCCTAGCTCGGAATCTCGTTTGCCGTCCTACTTCGTTGCCCGCTTTGTAGCCTTCTAATGGCGCCATTTATCTCATTGCTTTGTGCCCCTGGTGTCAACCACGAACTCTATACACAACGCTGGACGTCTTCAACGTCAACAGGTGCTTGCTCACTCACGTCAGCAGGATCCCAAAACATGTCGCAAGGTCTTTCGGTCTCTCCCCCCGTGTAGAACCACGTGAGTGCAGTTCCCTATGGTGTCTCGCAAATGTCATATGGTGACCCGATGTCTAGAGAATGGTATAACGTCCCGAATAGTCTCGACGCCACGCGCCTTGGTAAAACTGGGGGACTCGTATACCACGACACTGTAATCGCACACACAACACCGTCCCTCCTCCTACAAAAACTTGTCCGCCGCCTCTCGGATTAAGCACAACGCACGCTTGCACGGTGCATCGTGGAGACTGGTGACGAGTCTAGGCCTCGAAGGCCCGCAATCATGCCACGTACGCGAAGACCAAACCAAATCCTAGCCTTGGTTTTGGCTTTGATGCGCGCGTCAGGCGCGACACACGCTCCACTACAATGCGGCGAAAGTCATCCTCATCCTCCCCCGATGTGCCACGCCCGGGACGCTGGTCTGCTTCTAGTATCCCATGTCCACTCGGTCCGTCCTTCATTTCCGTTCTCTCAAGATCAAGCATCAGGAATAGATCGTCGGTGCATTCACCCCGCTGCGAGAGTCTCTCGCTGGCATAGAAGTGCTGGAACATATCAGCTTGCTGCAGGCTTTACTCCCGGGCGGCGCCCCGCTCGCTCTAGCCCTACTAGCTGTCTCTCAGCTGACAGCAAGGGTAGACTTCGTCAGGGCTCGGAGCGAAACCTTCTCGGTCTTCTTTCTGTTCAAACGGCACATCAAAGGCTTTCAAAGACTCTTCCAATACAAGTTATACGACTCAATCTTTGCCCAACAAGAGCTCCAGCAAGATGAAGGGTTCCACTTCGAGCGGCGCGTTTAACCGCTGGTTTAGGCGCTCGTCATGTTCGAATATTCGATTCCCTTGGCCTCCGCTTAGACTATCCGAACCCAAAATCTGCTGCGCCTTGGGCCACAGAACGTCTGTATCACAAAGCAAGTACGTACAACTCGAACCAGGTGCGTACATTCGTTTCATTTGTATCATGGCATGGACGACAGGGATCTGACAACTCGCGCAAGCTGACTAACAAATAAGTAATATAAACCGCTCAATGTCCCGCGGGTGGTGCTGCATGTAGCAGCCATTGCTTACGCTCTCTCGATGACGACGAGATGTTTCCTCACAAGGCCGGGTCCGAGCGTGAGACTGCAACCAGCGAAAGCAAGCCAGCTGCGTGCCCATTCCGTCCAGCTGCGCTCACACGATGCTCGCAAATATGCCGCAGCTAAGCCTCACGCTTACTTACGTGCGCCGAGACGACACTCCAAAGCCCCAACTCCATCCACGCGCAGTCATGTTTCGGATACTAGAGTATTCCCGACCGGGTGCGTACTACCTGATTACACTGTCGCAGAGTTCATGTTCGCTACCGCCCAAAAACTAAACTTTGCTATTACCGGAGCCAAAGACACCATCCAACTCTAACAAAAGAAAAACCCCCCTCGAGCCAAAATGAAAGCAGAAACGAACGTGGGACTGGAGCGCGCGATGGGAGAAGTCAGCGAAATGGACGCGGAAGAGTGGATCGACAAGGGTACGTTACCTTGTTGTAAACGCGAGATTATTGCGGGCGTTCTGCCCTCGAGCTCGGAGTTGCTTAGGCGGCGGCGGAAGGGGTGGGGATCGCGCGGGTGACGGTGTGCTCGACGGTCCACACCGTGGTCTGCGTGAGGGTGGTGATGAAAGGAGACTCTGCGAGACGGGAATTGTGTTAGTGAGCAGAGCGATCGAATTCAAAGAGGGTGGCATCGCTGAACGTACGCGTCATGATGCTCTGGAGCACGCGCGTCGCGGTGAAGGTGTCGGTGGTGAAGTGGGTCGTAAGGCTGAGCTGACCAGCGTCGACAGAAGCGTCCGAAGGGTCCGCGGGCTGGAGATGGGAACGACAAGTCAGTTGCGAAGCAGGCGGCGAGTGGGTGCAGGACGGCGACGAACCGCGGCGAACGCAACAGCGACGAAGCTCGCAAGGGTGAGGAGAGTCTTGAACTGCATGTCGTTGACTTGGTAAGAAGATGTGAGTTGGTGAGAAGATGTGAGGCGGAGGAAGAGAACTTGAAGTGAATGGTGAGGGTCGACAGATGCTGGAGCCAAAGCTTATAAGTACCCAACGGATAAATCAAGTCGTGCTCCAGACGAAAGGTAACGCTGACCATATGGCGGTGCGGGACTTGGCTGGAAGAAGTAGACGGTCCGATAGTCGCGCGAAGCGCAGTCGATCATGCTCCTGGTTGGCAGCGAGACATTTTCTCTGAGCCTGATGGGCGAGCGAATGAACTCAGGTGCCTGGCACTTCCCTGGCGCAGTGTCTCTGCTGCCTCTAAACGAGTGTCGCACCGCGCCTTCGTGAGGGAAAATTCATCCAATCGCAGTCACGATGGCGGCGCGCGAACGGACGAACAATGCGCGTTCGTCGCCTTTCCAGCTGCGGACGCACCGCCTGTGCAGCACAACAACCGCGCGGGGCGACCTTCGCAGCGCTTGCTAAGCCCGTTTATGCAATCTGTTCATTTACGTACTCTGCACAGTCTGCACTACAAAATCCAGATGACGCACGTGAGGGTGGTCCGATAACCGCACCGCAGTATGCTTCGCCGGCTCCGCAACGCACGCTTACCTCCGAGACTCTTCGACAAGCTTAAGGCACTGATCCCTACATAGCGACACAACCTCCTTCGAAACGATTTCTCCGAGGGGAGACAGAGTTGACATACAGAGTATAGTAGTGCGGAGTACCACTTCGACAAACGTCGTACGTTTCTGACTCGGAACATTGGTCGTCTCTGTCGTTTCACAAGGCAGCAGAACCACACCAGCCGTGAAGTCGGCGGCGGTCAGCAAGTGAACTTATTATGGTGCATGGTGACCGGATGGCCCGAGGTGTTACCAGCGCTAGGAGCTAGGAGGCTGCCGAAGAGGCGACTTCTAGCCTCCAATGTAACCTACGACAAGCATTCGGACGTTGATCGGGGGTCGGGGCCACAGTCGATGGAAACCCGACCACAATGGCGAACGCTTGCCGAGAAGCGAGGGCTTCAACGACTGTTAATTACCCAGAAAGACGGACGAAAGGCCCCCTCCCCCCGGGCCAAACCAATTACTTTTCTCCGGTGCGCTGCATACGAATACCTGTCGCGATTCACCATCCCAGAGAACATGCCCAAACATTGAGGCTCGCCTTGGAAATTTACTAACAACGTACGTGTTACGGAACCACATTCTCCGCAGCGGCACGGGTTCCTATGCCGGAGCATGGCCTCGCAGTTCTGCACTAAGGATGCCAATTTACGATGGGAAAGTCGCCTACAGACGGTTAGACGCACCAGGTTCTTGCCGCCAAAGAGCTCCACGACGTCGAGGTTCTTCGAATGCGAGGAGGAACCATACTGGGAGCGAGCGATCGCAAGAAGCTCTGTGGCTGTTGGCCATTGGCCGAGAGGGCGGTGTCATCGTCGACCAAGTTCGACGGTGGTCGAGAGGACGCGAGGAGGACAATATTGATTGGGGTAAGTGCGTTCGCCGCATGACGCAGAGCAGGCGAGAGCCGGCTCCAGTCCTAAACCGCGCTCTTCGGGGGAACAGTTCAGCCCGCAGCTAATTAACCTTAACGCCCCTCTACAATCCGCCACGGCAGCCACCATCGTTTGACACTGCAATGGACAGACCTGGGTACTTCCCACAACAGTCTCTGACGTATGCAAAGTTGTGCAGGCCGGTACGCTCCTGTACGCTGAAAGGTCCACCCGAGCCAAACATCAGCTATCTAAAGTTGCGCAGTCACCGGGGTGGGGCCGCACGTACCTGGGGTTCTAATATCGACAAAGGTGGGCGTTCACGAACCCGAAAGGGTGACGTCTTGGGAGTATGGTATGACACATACAGATTGCACATTGCAACACCTCAAAGCGTTACATGTGAGCAACCTACTCCAGCGGTTAGCCTGCACCGAGGCGCATGGAAAGTAAACCTGACCAAGATGACTTCCGGATTCAATCCAGCGTTCCGACGCACAGTGAACTCTAAGTACGTCTGGCTCGGACACGTTGAGTGTTGCTGACACCGACGGTGTATCGAGGTTGTCCGCTCGCATCGCGGCAGCAATGATGGCCTGACTTCAAGTTGCTGCGACATGTCAATGGTCACTTGGTTCGAACAGGATCACGACTGCCCTTCAAAGGAGAAGAGATGAAGTCAGCCAATGTGGAAACCCTGGGAAGCCAGATCGTAGAAGACATCAGGCTCAGAGATCAACGCCTGTGGACTGGAGAAAATCAGAACGACGGAGTCCGCAGCAGGCTGGACGACGAACCAGTTCCCTGCTCAGAGGCTAACCCGGTAAGGCCGTCATCGCCGCTGAAATCCCTGGGTTCCGCGGCTGGAAAGTGTCATGAAAACGTCCTCTGCGGGAGCATCGGGAACTGCCTAGCACGAGTCAGCAAGTATGAAACCGCACTCGTTGGATGGGACTCGATGAGTCTCGATTCGAGACTGGAAAGACAGCGGGCAGCTCACCGTGTGCACTGAACCATACGGCAACTCGAACTCAGACAAGTTGGACAAGAGGTGCGCTCAAACTGGACATATGAGCATCAGATATGACTGGCGAAATGAGATATATCGCGCCGGCAGAAGAGGAGGGGGCGATGGGTGATGTCGACTCTGGCTTCGGAGCGCCGAGGAGGAGGTAGACGCCCAGACGGACGCCTGCGGGCGCCCGGACGAAAGCGGCGCAGTTGTGGTCAACCGCGACGCCTCCTCCTTGAGTCTTCCTGGCTTCCTGCGCGAAAATGCCTCATGTCTACCCTCCTTCGCCATGTAATTGTTTCGCTTCGTTTCAAACGTCCCACGTGCGAACGAACCTCTGAGTTCCTACTGCCCACGAACAACGACTGCGATCCTGGCGAATGGCAGCGAATTCCGGTCCTAGCGGTGTGCACAGGGTCTCCACGATAGTTATCCACCTCGAAGCTCCTGCGGCTGCACGTAAGTATCTAGGCACTTCGTCTCCTTGATCCGTCACCTCAACTAATGCCACTTGCGACGAATTCGTTCGCAGTCCGCTCGCTGATGTGTGTCGTCGGCCTCTTGAGCAAAATTCGCGACTGAAGACGCGTATGCATCGGAGACGGGCCACTCAGGTAAGCAGTCGGATGACCGCCTTGTAGTGACGCGTACTTGAGCCGTTGCCGTTATTCTGCAGGTCCATCTGTTTGTTTCAGCCGCTGACATGGGAATCACCGTGTGGGTCTCCGGGTGGGTGTGATCTATGCATTGCGCTTCCGCGTCCGTCGCATCTTGTCACTGGCTTAATCGGGTGCTGATGGAGGCACTCAAGTCTCAGACACCGCAGCTGCCACGGCCCTGGATGTGCCTTGCTCTGCCGGTGGTTAACCAACTCAGCGGCGAGCCCAATGTGCGCGTGACTTTGGCAGTCCTCGAGACCTTTTTCGACACTATTACGAGAGCCTACTCTAGGGCTACGAACTTGAAGACACCCCCACTGATCCCGTGCCGGAGAACGACTCGGTGCCGAACCCTATGCCGCTCATCGAAACACGAGGATATAAAGCCCTTGACATACGTCTCCCTCTTACTCACAGCTCACTTCGGTGTTTTGCGTCCTCTCCAGTTCTCTAGACAGTGTCCTCTCTTTTGCTCATTGTTGCAGAATGAGCAAGTTCTCGTCTTTTGCAGGGCTCATCGCCCTTTCCTTTTCCCTTTCCTACACTCGTCTTGTTGTCGGTGCTATTGGCCCGACGGCCGACCTGACGATTTCCAACGCTGTGATCTCTCCCGACGGCTTCCCTCGTGCAGCCATTGTGATGAACGGTGTGTTCCCTGGGCCCCTCATTACAGGTAACAAGGTTTGTGATTTCCATTGTCGTAGCGCATCCACGTTGACTTACCATATGCACTCAGGGCGCGAATTTCCAAATCAATGTCGTTGACGACTTGACCAATGCCACTATGCTGACCGCGACCACCGTTGTGAGTCTGCATGTGGCCTATTATTTTCGCGTATTTACTGACATCCTGGCTCTGTAGCACTGGCACGGTCTGTTCCAGAAGGGCACCAACTGGGCTGATGGCCCTTCTATGGTCAACCAGTGCCCCATCTCAATGGGCAACTCGTTCTTATACGACTTCACCGCGACCGGCCAAGCCGGCACGTTCTGGTACCACAGCCACTTGTCCACGCAGTACTGTGATGGCCTTCGCGGTCCTCTCGTGGTGTATGACCCAGATGACCCTCATGCGAGCCTCTACGACGTCGATGATGAGTCTACAATCATCACCCTCACGGACTGGTACCATATCGCCGCCCGCCTCGGCCCTCGCTTCCCGTGAGTACGGCCTTGTCTTCTCTCAGCTCTGGTACTCATGTTTTCGGGTAGTCCGGGTGCCGACTCTGTCCTGATCAATGGACTTGGCCGCTTCACTGACGGTAACTCCACCGAACTCGCGGTGATCAACGTTACGCAGGGCAAGCGCTACCGTTTCCGCCTTCTCTCCTTGTCGTGCGACCCCAACTTCATGTTCTCGATCGACAACCACAACATGACCGTCATCGAGGCTGATGCTGTCAACCACCAGGCGCTCACCGTCGACGAGATCCAGATCTTCGCCGGCCAGCGCTACTCGTTCGTCCTCACCGCCGACCAGGCTGTCGACAACTACTGGATTCGTGCCCTCCCGAACATTGGTACTACTTCGTTCGCTGGTGGTATCAACTCGGCCATCCTTCGCTACTCCGGTGCCGACGACATTGAACCCACGACTACCCAGACCGGCGGCAGCAACCTGCTCGTCGAGTCGCGCCTCGTCCCCCTCACAGACCTCGCTGCGCCCGGCACGGCGAAGCCCGGAGGCGTCGACTACGCACTTAACATGGCCTTCTCGTTCAACGGCACCGAGTTCTTTATCAACGGCACGCCTTTCGTCTCCCCGAGCGTCCCCGTCCTCCTGCAGATCCTTTCCGGCACCACGAATGCGGCGGACCTCCTGCCCAAGGGCAGCATCTACGCGCTGCCCGCGAACGCGTCGATCGAGCTCTCGTTCCCCATCACCGCGATCAACGCCCCGGGCGCGCCGCACCCCTTCCATCTGCACGGCCACACGTTCCACGTCGTCCGCAGCGCGGGCCAGACCGACTACAACTACGTCGACCCGCCCCAGCGCGACGTCGTGAGCACCGGCACGGCGGGCGACAACGTCACGATCCGCTTCACGACGAACAACCCCGGCCCGTGGTTCCTCCACTGCCACATCGACTTCCACTTGGAGGCCGGCTTCGCGGTCGTTTTCGCGGAGGACACCCCCGACGTCGCGGCGACGGAGACCCCCACGGGTGAGTTTTGCTTTTTTTTGTGTGCCTTGATGCTTGTGTTTCGGTGTTGACGCGCTCCTGTCTAGCTGCGTGGGAGAACCTGTGCCCCATCTACGCCTCGGCGTACCCCACTGGCCTCTAACCGCGTCCCGAGCACCATCGCGACTACTAGTGCTGAAACGAGCTGGGCGCTGCGAAACGCCGAGAACATGTGCACTCTTCCCTCGCATACTTCAATACGGGCATTACTTTGTTATTAAGCCGTCACCGGGCGTTCGGTGCATTCTCTTGGGGGTTTGGGCTTGATCATGGAACAACTTTTTGCCAAAGTTTTCGTTCGTTCGTCGTGTCATTGTGCACCACCTTCTGTCGCTACATGAGCTCTCTCTGCCCCATGTGGAATTGGCTGTCGGTTCGACACGGGCAATATTTCGTCGTTATTTGCTGTACTACTTTTATTGTATTTTCTTCCGGTGGTTGTCAAGTTATTTCTGTCTGTTCTGGGATCCGGACCGATGGCAAAGATTTCACCGTAAGCTTACTCGTGGACAGGTGCCACATCGCGCACAAAACGACTCGATGTGCACAGTGCTGCTGGCAGTGGTGGTTCTGACGTGGTAAGTAATTGTAATTCGCCCAGGTGTCTCGGACAATGCCGTACGCGTGGCATGACTTCGAACCACAGTGCGGGTGGTGTATACATATGTACTTACCAGGAACACCCGAGTCGGACCAACACTCATCCGGCGAGGATGGGCCCCACAAACAAGTCTCAAGTTTGCGGCAATAGACAAAGATGAGGCAATGATATAGCACTGCATGCGGGCTTTTTACTCCACGAGCTCCCCGTCGGCGCAGACCGATCCATCACATACGTGAATCTGAGACCTGGAGAATATTGCACCCGCTGACGTTTCCTCGTCGGAACCTCGCGCTCGCATGGGCCCCGCACGGGACGGCGGGCTTAGGGCTGGGTGACTTTGTTTCAAACTCAAACGGGCTGTTTTTCCGGACTATGTGCCTGTGCCGGGAGGGAGGACGGTCGTAAGTATAGCAAAGACGACCACAAACGCGTTCGAGCTGATCCGAACGCATTGAAGTGGTACTTGCCAAGATCGGCGTAAAAACGACCTCGTTGAGGTAATGTCGTTTAGTCTGACTCGTCCGAGTTCTCCAGACTCCGAGTCCGAGTCCGAGTGGCACTAGGGCACTTAGCTATGGGTGATGAAGTCCTTGAGTCTCAATATCTGAGTCTCCGGTGCATCCCAGAGAGTAGACGTACAGTAGATGGGGTCGTTCGTAGTCTTCAAGTTGTGTCACTGCACAATAAAAGTGACCTCAGGAAGAAATTTGTGGCTGTACTACTTAACATTACACAGGATGCTGACTAATGTACTGACATAAGTAATCAGGAGACAACGCCCACAGGCCCGGATTGAGCCTCCTCCGCCTTGTCCTCCGCTGTTGCTCTTGACCTTGGCCCGTTCCCCGACGACGACGACGACGACAGCACGCGTTTCACTGCTATTCATCAATTTACTGCCTCTGTCGCCTCCCCTCGCACGTCTGAAGCTCCCCATGGCCTCGGATCCGATGATGAACGCCCTTCCAAGTCTTGGCCCCGATCTCGGTCTGGCATCAAACTGCGCCCAAGAACGCTGTTCGAGATTTTGTTGATTTTGGAGGGCCATATTGAGGAGCGAACTGGACGGACGAAAGAGACATCGGCGCCGAGCCTGTCTAATGATTCGGCAGGGTGTGCTCTTGTACGTGCGCCCATTACGTGTCTTTAAATCTCCACATCCCCGTCTTCACGATTATGTCTTGGGGCTACTTCTGTGCGAACCGTGTGCTCGTGGTGTTGTTGCACCTTTTCATCTCTCCCCACACATGCGCAAGCGCTGCTCTCGCCGGTGGCCCGTGGGTACGACTCGCCCGGGGAGAGCAGCGTTCTCGGAATGAAGACCTTCTCCCCGTTGCACTGGAGGCGCCGTTGTTCCTTTGGTGAACATTGCTGCTTTACAGGAGGCGAGTGATATGTGCGAGGCTGCTGCTCGAAAGATAGCTTACGGCGGGGGTGAGAATGTGTGGCGCACGAGAAGGCGGTTGAAGACATGTTGATTTCCGCTGGACGTTTCGTTCATCTTTAGAGACTTCTGTTCTGTTCTCGTTTTTCACCCAAGCAAAGTATTTTGTGTAGAGTACGCGTCGTGCATAATCTAGATTCTAGCAGAGTGCTACTCCTAGATTATTGATTACACTTCCGCGCGTAAGCTCTATCCAGACACCGAGATCCTGCGCAGATCATTGCGATCATGAAACGTCGTCAAGGACAGTGTCCCCAATTACGCTCCCGAGAGTCTTATGTAAAGGATCTCTTCGGGCTCTTCCCCCTCTTTTCCTTTCCGGCCATCCACCCAACTCCCCCCTCATGCTATCAAGTCGTTGCCACGCTCGTAAGCGGCTGCACGACGATCTCTCTTGGCGATCGTACGTGTACACTTGGACCAGTGCCGCCCAGCCAAAGCACATGGCTGTATCTCATTTTCCGGAGGATCGTCGCAGCATCGTGTTGGCCTTATCGGAGAATGAGTATGGTCTCGGGCGACGACTACATATTGAGATCACGACTTTCCCTGTTCAATAACCGGAACGCTGGATGCGATGGCCTGGCGGAAGTAGGCACACCTCGGAAACTAGGTAAGGATTCATCTGATATGGCGAAGCACCTACATACGTATCCAACACTTGACGTTTCACTGACGTAAGTACTGCATGCAGGAACGGAAATTCACCGGGTGGCGAATGTGGCAGTGACCCCGGTGTTATCCAACGGTCATTTACCACGGCCTAACACATGGGACGGGGCAGGCATGAGGGAATCCCGTTCAACGCGTGGTTTGGGGCCAGGTTCGGAGTTATCAGTGAGTAATATGTTTCGGCTTCATGTAACGAATCTATACACAGGCTGCTTCTGAATCCGTACAATTTACGCGATGTCCAAATCGTCGCGTTCTCGTAGGTTACCCGAAGGTTACCCCATTTGGCCGACAATGCGTTCGCATCGCTAATGCAAGTGTTACAGATATGCATGTCTATGAAGCTTTCGAGGAGAAAATAGTCATAACCAGGTCAGCAGTTCATGTTACGTGCGGCGTCTCCACCCTCCATCGCACAAGGTGTCTGGTAAGTTGTATTTTTTGACATATACTTCCGATCAGGCGTGGCTACATGCTTGCGTCTCAATTCTATGTCTGCCACCGTGGAAGGCTCGGACGTGCAGTATCTCCGCATTTCACAAACACTTCCCAGGCGTTAGGCTGCACTTAAGCTTATGAGGAAACGTCGATCACTTGCAGTGCTCCGCACCAACCCTGCATATGGCGCACAACTGAGTTATTTTCGGTCCCTGTTACTTAGCTCTGCTTACTTAACTGGGGTTCAGTAGTCACTGATCAATGATATTGTTAGCGATCTGACTGGGCGGCGCATCAAGACTTGATCAAGACAACGATGAAAAGCTGTGATATTTGTTCTTTACCAGGTCGACATGCAGCCCCAGGACCTATTGACTTTCGCCCGTCCATTCTTCGACGTTTGCTCAAGCTGATGGATTACAGTATTTTCGAACACCCGGTAGGTACTTTGCACAGGGTTAAAAATATCTGAGCTAAATTATGCTTGACAGATTGCCGGACACATTGTGGCGTTCGATCATGTTTATCGCGTGGATATCTGCCCCAGAACCAGATTCGTTTTCCGAAGTCTTATTGACGTGACGGGCAGTGTATAAGGCAGCGAGCCACCCCATGTCGTGGCCTGCTCGCCCGAACGCTGCCTGATGGCTGCCCTCGTCCTCGCCTTGGTCGCTGGCTATGTCTCTGCACTGAACGTCGCCGTCCCCACTTCCCTCCCATCCCACGCACAACCTCTCTCTCAAACTCTCCTTTCTTTCTCTATAGAGCAAGATCGCTGGCCGGACTGGACTGGAGTCGACGCCCGCAACAACTTCACCTACGCCGCACTCTCCAACTATGCCGAGCTCACAGGCAAGCCCCCCGGCATCCGCGTCGGCGCAAACTCGGTCGACCACACCTTCTGGTCCCCGACGGAGACCATGAACGAGGACGTCTTCCCCACCCCGAACGTGATCACGCCGTACCCCGAGGCAACCCACATCGTCGTCGGCAACGACTACTACAAGCTCTCGCGGCATCTCCCGCAAGGCACGCACATGGTCTGGGGCGTGAACCTCGGCGCGAACAACGCGACGAACGCCATCAACATGGCGAAGGCGATCGCGGGCTCGTTCTCCGACTCGGCCGTGCAGGCGGCGGGCGTCGTGCTCGAACGCGTCGAGGTCGGGAACGAGCCCGACCTGTACAAGCACAACGGCCTGCGCCCGCACAACTACACCGTCAAGCAGTACGTCGCCGAGTGGGAGACGAGTGCGGCGGCGGTCGTCGCGGCGATGGGGATGGGCAAGAAGAACGGGCGGGTGACGATCCAGGGAGGGGCGTTCGCGAACCAAGGCTTCACGCCGCGCGAGATATTCGATCTCGGGATCCTGAACAGCGTCGGCGGGAAGGCCATCTCCACGTACGTCCTACTTTCTGTCACCCCGCGGCCGGATGAACCCGAAGCTGACGGGATGGGGCCAGAATCGCTCAGCATCACTACTCCGGGCATTTCTGCAAGGGCGGCGGTGTCCGGCTCGCCTCGTTCTTGAACAAGGCCGCCATCCGCGGGAATCTCTCGATGTTCACGTCCGATATCAGCGCGACGCGCGCGAAGGGGCTGGACTATATACTGGGGTACGTACACCCGCGCGAGCGCAACCCGCTCCATTTTGCGGCTGGCGGGATGCTGACATGGCGCATGCGCTCGGTAGAGAGACGAACAGCATCGCGTGCCACGGTGCGCCGGGCGTGAGCGACTCTGCGGGCGCGGCGCTGTGGGTCGCCGACTACACGCTCCAAGCGGCGACGCTGGGGATCAAGGACGCGTATTTCCACGGCGGCATCGGGTTCAAGTACAACTTCGTGCGTGTCGTATGATCCGGATCCTGTTTGCTTCGACTGGCGCTGATGCCGTGTTTCGATGTCAGTTCCAACCGGTCCCCTTGAACCGGTCTATAGACGACGCCTCGCCGCTCGACCCGCCCACTCCCCCCCAGGTGCTCCCTATCTACTACGGCGGGCTCCTCATCAACTCGTTCATCGGCAAGACGGGGTCGTCGAAGGTCGTCGAGCTCAGCATCAACGACACGTACACGTCGGGCTATGCGGCGTTCGAGGGCGGCAAGCTCGCTCGTGTGGCACTCGTGAACCTGCAGCCGTGGCTGACGAGCAGCGTGGGCGACCGTCCTTCGATCACGCTCAACCTCACCTTGCCTGGCTCCGCAAGCACGCAGAACCGCACCATCACCGCTCAGAGGCTTATCCTACAACACGCGGACGACCGCTCGAACCTGACATGGGGCGGGCGGAGTTGGGAGACGGCGGATGCGTCCCCAAGCGGGCAGGTCGTCTCGGAGAACGTCTCGTTGTCGGACGGCGTGGAGCTCCGCGCGACGGAGGCCATGCTCATCGACTTTGGCGCGGTGACCAGTGCCAGCGGTAGCGGCGGCCACGGGGCGTTGCGCAGCTCGGATGGCAAGTACATCGTGGCTGGGGTCGTATCTGGGGTCGCTGTGGCTGTGATCTGCGTAGGGGCTGGCATCTACGCGCGTCGCAGGTTTGTTGTTGGGAGGCGGACGTCCAAGCGGTATATCCAGGCCGTTCCCTACTAATTTATTCTCGCATGCTACCACACTCTTTTGGAAATTCAGGTTTCTGCACTCGGAATTCGTTCCTGCACATCATCATTATATACCTCGCGGTCGATGTGATACCTTAGATACGCCATTAATTAATTTATAGTCGGAGCGCGCGCGTAGGCTGGTACGTACGGACGCTTCACATCCATACATAGATGCAGTAGCAGACAAGGACACACTTACATACACATGTTCGCATCGGGGACTACTGTACCAAGCCAAGTGCCGTTATACCAATGTGGACTTGTGCACTTCGTCTCGCCTCTCAGTTCGTTCCCGTTCACCTACCTGAGCATTGTTCACCAGGTGAGTGGCACTCCGCCACCCTTTCCTCGCTCTCTGACTTCCGGAGACAGATGATAGACCCTGGCATCATGCCCACCTGCATGCGCATGCGCCCAACCCCTTCGCCTCCCAATGACTACGACGACGAAGAACAGGCGAGTGCCATCCAACGCTACCTCGCGGACGACGTCCACCTTCGGACCGAGGATGACTTGTCATTCGCCCTCATGGCATCTCACAGCGGAAGCTGCTCATCTTTGCGCGCTCTCCGGGTCCGCGGCCGCCGCGGCGCTTGTGGTTTTATTGTCCAGGATAGTCCAGGATGGCAGGATGGAGCCGACCGCGCGCTTCGCCAGCCTAGAACTCGACGGCGACGCGAAGGACTTCAACCTCTCATCGGGCCCGGGGCTGCCTGGAGCGTTCGCAGACCTCACCACCCTTAAACCTGTGCGGATCGGCTACGTCGGCAAGCTTGGCGCGGATACTTATGCTGGTGAACATGAAGTCCACGCTCGTTTCTGCACTGGAGCTTTGTTCGATGCTCGGAGACGATGAGCCTACAAGTACTTGTTCGGAGGTGCGGTGCACGTCGAACCCCGCCTTTCTCCTGCTAGGTTCGTACCAGAATTTCGTGCGCTTCCAACTTCCGCGGTGCTGAAACACACTATGCCTGACAATCCCGTCATTGCCTTCTTTGATACAACCTTAAGTCTCAGTGAACTTAGCCATGGACCCAAGTTGGATAGCCGACGTCAAGTTCGCCGCAGCGTGCCTTTCAAGTTGACAATGATGAGCTATGACGCAGATGTAAACGAAATGAACCAGTGTCGGGCGAAAGACGGCACCCCGACAACCTTCTTTTTCGCGAGCCGTCTACTGCACATGGCGGATGATTGCATTGATAACGGGCATGTCGACTGTTCTCCACTTCAAGCGGTCTGCGAAACGTTATACGTCTATCGCGCACCTTGGTGCGATATTCGCTAGGGCTGTTGTTCTGCAAGAATTTGACTTTGACTTCGGCTCTGCAGGTCTCGGCGCATGAGTTAGCACAACCGCGCCACGTTGCGGGCTAGTACTCCCGACGCGGCGGGCCCGACCCCTCGAGCGCGCTTTGTGCGAATCCCGGTCTGTCTCGTACTGTCGAGAAGGGTTTGCTACCGCTCGGCTAACTTCTCGCTTCCTGGTTTTCATCTCTGTAGCGCGCCGGGATCGAACGATCATCCTTCGGCAACGATGTGCTATAAAGAAATGCGCTCCGACGTCCATGGCCGAACCATCTGCCTCTATAGCTTCCAAGTTCTGATTCGTGGTCTCTTCGTGGTCGCCATCCCTTCCACTCCTTTGTCGATATGTCTCGAGGCTCGCCAATCGCACTGCTATCTGCATTGAGTCTTTCGCTCACTTCCGCTCTTGCTGCTATTGCCACCACCGCCGACTTGGATCTAACCACTTCTGGCATCCCTGTCGACGTGGCTCTTGGTGCTCAGGTTGGCACCACGGCCGAATTGACGATCAGCAATGCCGACATTGCCCCAGATGGGTACACTCGCGCTGCCATCGTCGTGAACGGTCAACATCCTGGTCCCCTGCTTACGGGCAACAAGGTGCGTCCACGGCATGCATTTCCTTTGCTATTCAGATTGACGAGCATCCAACGCTCTCAGGGCGACACATTCCAAGTCAATGTCATCGATCAACTTACCAACGGAACGATGCTGAAGTCCACCTCAGTCGTACGTCTGTAGCTACTCCAGTGCATGTGTTGCATGTCGCAACTGAACTTCATCCTTACTTAGCATTTCCATGGGGTGGATCAAATAGGCACCAACTGGGAGGATGGTGCCGCCTTTGTGAACCAGTGTCCGATCGCCACAGGTCACTCGTTTACCTACGAGTTCTCATGTATCGATCAGGCAGGCACGTTCTGGTACCACAGCCATCTGTCCAGTCAATACTGTGATGGTCTTCGCGGGCCTATGATCGTGTACGACCCGAACGACCCTCATGCGGATTTGTATGACGTCGATGATGGCAAGAACCACTTTCACACTCATTGCCTATCCCGCGCTGACGGTGAGACAGACTCTACCATCATCACTCTGGCTGACTGGTACCACACGGCTACGAGAGTTAATACCAAGCTCCAGTGAGTCCGATCCTAGTTTTCCCTGCCACCACATCCTGATGGTACTTCAGGTTTGGGCCCGACTCTGTCCTGGTTAATGGACTCGGCCGGTACGCGGGTGGCGACTCCACCGACCTCGCCGTCATCTCTGTCACCCAAGGAAAACGCTATCGCTTCCGCCTGATCTCCATGTCCTGTGACCCGAACTTCACCTTTTCCATCGACGGCCACAACATGACCATCATCGAGGTCGACGCGATCAACCACGAGCCCCTGGCAGTCGACTCCATCCAGATCTTCGCAGGCCAGCGCTACTCCTTCGTCCTCACGGCCAACCAGGCCATCGACAACTACTGGGTCCGTGCCCTCCCTAACAGTGGCACCACCAACTTTGACGGTGGCGTCAACTCGGCCATCCTCCGCTACGTGGGTGCGACCGAGACTGAGCCCACCACGACCCAGACGAACAGCACAGCCCCGTTGACGGAGACGGACCTCGTGCCGCTCGACCACGCCGCCGCGCCTGGCGACCCGATCTCGGGAGGCGTCGACTACGCGCTCAACCTCGTCATGTCGTTCAACGGCACGAAGTTCTTCATGAACGGCGCGACGTTCACCCCGCCCACTGCCCCGGTCCTCCTCCAGATCCTCAGCGGCGCGTCGAGCGCGACGGACCTCCTCCCGAGCGGCAGCGTCTACACCCTCCCTTCGAACGCGACCGTCGAGCTCTCCTTCCCGGTCACGAGCGCGAACAGGGTGGGCGCCCCCCACCCTTTCCATCTGCACGGCGTACGTACTACCGGGCTGCCAGTCAACCCTCGGAAGAGCTTCGAACGCTGACCGCTGACCGCTGTCGCTGCCGCAGCACACCTTCTCTGTCATCCGCAGCGCAGGCAGCGAGTCGTACAACTACGCCAACCCGCCCCGCCGCGACGTCGTCAGCACCGGCACCGTCGGCGACAACGTCACGATCCGCTTCAGGGTACGTCTCCTCCCTTCTCCACCTTCTATCCATCTGGGATGCGCCGGCCGAGGGCTGATGGGTGACCGGTGACGGACGGAACGCGCTTGCAGACGGACAACCCGGGCCCGTGGTTCCTCCACTGCCACATCGACCCCCACGCGGAGGCCGGCCTCGGGGTCGTCCTCGCGGTGGACACGAACACGACGTCGACGTTCACCACGACCGACGCGTGGAAGGACCTCTGCCCGACGTACAACGCGCTCAGCAGCGACGATCTCTAACTTGAAGGTGACCGCTGGCAGGGCTGTCTGGGGCCCGCAAGGGGCCTCAAAATCGATTCGGACACTGGGAATGCTCGCTCTCCATCTTGCTTTCGCTCGTTATAAGGGACATTTGGTATATAACTTGATAGTACTCGGACATACATATGTGCCATAGCATCTTCTATGGATCTGTCCTTACTCTCGGCCTTACTTTACTTTACTAATAGCCTATCGGACTTGTGATATCGTGTTGATTTGCGACCACCCCGGGCCCTTCTTTAAGTTGGGACCCTGTCGTTACGTCCTTCCTAGTAGCACGTGCCAAACCTCAGAAGGCGAATAGTGTTTCGTCTGTCTGTAATGACAGCCCTTCGAACGTTACTTATATCTTGGGGTGATTAACCATCAAACAGTTTGGAAGGATAGCAAAAGGAGATAGACCCGGCGGGAGGGGAACCCTTTCCCCGGTAGAGCGTCAGCACTGTGCTCACGTCTACCGGTGCTTCACGGTAGAGACGCCAGCACTCGACTGCCGCTCTACCCAGCTGGGCCACCGGACCTGTCTTTCACTCAAAGGTAATTGAATGATGTGGGCTCACTGAAGCGGTCGCCCGCCATCCTCACAATCACCCATATGAACCAAGATATGAACGATCATAATCCAGCATGATTTACGCATGCGGTCGTGAACTAAAGGTCGTATTCTTCTTTTTGAGGGTATACACCATCGACCGCTGCCTATCATCGTCGCTCTAATGCGCATGCATGACTTGGATCAGGTTTCAAGTCGAAGGAGAGTCGCGCTTGCCCATGACGAACGCCAGTGTCTGGTAAGTCGCCCAGGGCACAAACTCTGCACAGCACCGTCAGGATAGGAAGATCGTATCCTTCGAGAACCGCGGACATTCCACTTACGAGGAGCCATGTGTCCGCTGTAGAACATCTCGACATCTAAGAGGACACGGGACATCGGTAAATCAGAGGCTGAGCGGACGCGCGACGCCTACTTGGACATGCTTACAGGTCAAGCTACGCTCGGTGTGCATGTGTCCAAAGACGCCCATGTTGTCAACGAGGAAGCTCTCGTCCTCGATCGGCGTCTGGAAACCTTGAAGTCCGTTCCAACTCATGTTCCTAGACAATGCCGAGCATCAACGCCTCCAATCACACCGACAAAGCCGCAATGAGCCGGGACGCACTGGATCAGGATCCTGGTCCCTTCAGGCAGAAGGATGAAGTCCTACGAAGACAGCGATCAGGGAACGACGCTCGCTTGGCCGGCCCGGGTGGGCAGGGTACCGCATACATACCGCCAGCCCATGCACGATGACGACCCGCTCGCTCTTCTCGATGACGTTCGGGAGGACGCTCAGCGCCGACGGCACGCTCGGGTCGTTTTCGCTGAGCGCACCGGTCTCAGGGTCGGCGTACACGGCATGGTTGCAGGTCTTCCAGTGCATCTGGGGCGCGTTGATGGCAGTTTGGACCTATCCCGACATGTCCAGCTAGGTCAGCGCACGGCAAGGCGGCAACTGACACCGGGCCCACGCACGTCCGTCCTGGAACGTCCATCAGTGGTAAGGCAATAACATGGGTCTGTCCGATACTCACCGGTTGAAGTAGATGAACTTCTGAGTCGACCTCGGCGAGCCAAGGACGCTCCCTGGCAATTTATGAGTGGCCGCTTTAGGATGAGGAAGTAAGACTCCCTTACAGACGTTAGGCCAAGAGTCCGTGCAACGATAGGCGTCGAAGGCGGGATTGATGCTGCCGAGAGGTTTCAGTGACTGACGTCGAATGAACACGAAACATCTTTACATCTGTGCTGCGCTCTGGATCAAGTCGCGTATCTTGCACTCGGGCAGGACATCGACCGCCAGCGTGACATTGTCGATCAAGGCTCCCGGAGGGAAAGGCAGCGGCCCGGTCGGAGGGTACGTCACGTACTCGTCGAAGTAGTCGGTGAAGCCGCACGAGTCCGAGATGTTTTGAAGCTGGGCCATGAACGTCGAGTTGAGCGGGAAGACGTTCCTGTTTGCCTGCACTCGGTCATATCAGTGAGGGACGCAGAATGGATAGTTGAAAGGGAGGGTGGGGACCGACCTGTACGAAACGGAGTGCAGGGATGGATTCCTGCACGAGTTGCCAGCTGAGCGACGGATCGGCCATCCAGATTCCTTTCAGATTGAGGTCTGGGTTCGGGTTCTCGTAAAGATAGTTTGCGATGTATGGAACGACTACGCGGTGGGTCAGAAACGCCTGCAACCACCTCGCTCATGATGACCTACAAAATCCAGCATACTGCACCACGCAAGTCAGCCTCTGACGAAGCCAGGAAATACGAGTCAATACTCACGCTCTCTCCAGTGACCCAAAAGTTGCTCCCCTTCAACTCGCTGAAGATCTCCAGGAACTGCTCGAGAAACCCGGCGACTTGCGCGGCAAGCGCGTCGTCGTCGGTGATCGTTGGTTCGCCTTGCGAGAAGCCAGTCTACTTATGCGTCAAGGTGGCTGCTTTCTCACATGTGGATGAGACTTGGACGACGTACTCCGATTGGCTGCTCCACCCAAAGGACGTTGGATAGATTCGTCCAGCTCCAGTGATTCCTATATCATGGGTAGTAAGCGTCTAACCTGCTGTGCAATTCATCGGTGGCTCACGGCGTTGGCCCAGCCTGGCCCCAGGACCACGCTGTGCAAGCGAGGATCGTTAGCGAGGAACAAGATGTCAAGTGTTGACGTTACGAACAGATAGGGCCATTCTCCTGCAGGAAACCTTCGAGAGCGGAACAACCGGGGCCGCCTACCAACACGACCAGGTCAATTCAGAATCACGGCGTTCCAGAAGACCCTACGTACCATTTGTCCAGAACACAAGGTCATTGACATTGGAGGCGTTGGTGGTCGGCCAGAACCTCGAACAACACCAGGTTACGCCGGTCGTGTACAACAACCCGCGAAGAAAGCGCACATACCAGAAGAACAGCTTGCGCGTCTCGTTCGCATCCCCGGAAATCGGCATCAGACCCGCCCAAGACGGGCCCGCATCCCAGGTCACTACGCCGAGCATCAGCAAGGAAGACTCGGGAGTCGCACAGCAGTATCGCACTCGCCTTCGGGGATCTTCGTTCCGTCAACCAAGTACGCCTGCGCCCTGGGGTCCGAAAAGGTGATCAGCGATCCGCGCTTGGTAGCCGTGTCCGTCGCTGCGTCGGGTTGGGCAGGGCCTAAGGAGTCCCGCACGCGGTCGAACTGTTCGTCAGTTTGTGAGACTTCCACGGTGCTCCCCGCAAACGTGGCGGCAAAGCCAGTAGCGGAGAGTAGGAGGACGCCGAGTAACAATCTCAAAGCAGCGAGCATGCCGATACCACGCGAGGAACAACGTCCTCACCATTCGAAAGGCACAGGCTTTATAGCTACGGGAGCGGGAGCACGACTCTCCGTGAGAACTTGGCCAAGACGGGGGTTAGGCGGACCTCGCGTTCAGGGAAGCTGCGAGGACGACGCATATAGCGATTCGACCTCCCGCTTCGGATTGCCCGGAGGTTCCACGTACATTCAGACGAAGAGTCGCGCCTCGACTTCCTCCGTTGCAAGAAGGTACCGGCCAACTTTGGACGCCTGTCCGTGTCCAGAACCCATTGTTCCTTGGGCGGACCGTCCGAAAACGTGTTCGCTCTCCAGCTGATGCTCACCTGGCCATGCTGGCACACGGCGTTCCTGGGGATCCGTCAAAGAAGGCGGTCAACAGAAGTGAAGAGAGGGTGCACCGAACGGCGTACCGGGGACCCTTATCGCAACGAGTGCAGATCGGCGCGAACCGGGAGATAGAGTTGACAATCGAGGAAGGGGGACACGATGCTTTGCTCCGGAGAAAACACTCCCGTAGTTTTCGTGATGGAAGTCAGGGGGGTACAGTTGAGTATGCAAACTTGTGAGCTCGCCTTCCAGTTGGAGGATGGGGAAGTAGCATCGAGGGCGACGATAACGACAGCACTTTGACGTAAACATCATGGTAGACGGATTACTCGCTTTGTCCAAGCATACCGCGTTGGAAACGGTAGCGCCAATCTAAGCCATTCGGTACGTGTAAGTAAGAGATAAACGAAGGCAGTCCATGAGTGCAGCGTACCTCAGTCGGATTCCAATGGAGAAAGGATAAAGGGCTGAATAACGGAGAAAGGCACTCCGAATGCATTCACCGAGAATCGAACCCCCAAAGTGCGTATAGACGCCGAACGGGAGTGAGTCGAGAGACGTCGACACCAGGCTGAACGTAATGTTCTGGGGCTACATCTGCAGGACCAGACGATTGGACCGTCGCTGCGTTGGGTCGGTAAAACACCACAGGTGCATAAAATGTACGAAATCACTCAACGATCAGTTACCCAACCCGTCCCCGCCCCTACTCTACGCGCATCTCCAACACCCCTCCCACACAGCCCGGTCCTCCGCCCGCACCAGCCTCGAACCGCCCTCGTCCAGCCTCAAGCTCTCGTATGTCCCCGTTCCGTGCGTGAACACGACGCGCTCCACGTAGTGCCCCCACTCCTTCAGCACCTCCAACACCGCCTTGTTCACGAACCGTTCGTAGCCCGGAGCAACCCACACCCCGTGGCCCTCGTGCTTCGGGCGGGAGAACACCCACACAAGCGTGATGCGTGCGGCGTCGTGCCGCAGGCCTGCAGCATCATCGCCTGCGGGACGCTTGAGGCGGTAGTCCACGGCTTGGACTCGGCCGTACCTGTTATCTTCCTGTGCGCGGACCAGAGAGTGGGGTCAGAAAGAGTAGGCCTAGGGCGGTCGTAGAAGTGGACGGCATACCTGACCCATGTCGAGCTGCAGAAAGCGCAGGCGGGGAAACCGCGCTGCGACACCGTGCAGGGACATGGCGGCGCGCTCGTGGTGGACGTGCTGTATGGGCACGTAGATACTGCCCAAGCGCAGGCTGACAATTTGCGAACCGAGGAGCTCAGCGACGCGGAGAAGGTGTCCGCTTGAACAGGAGAGGATATGTACGTGTGTGAGACTGGGTAGTACGGGGCGGAGAGACGTCAGAAGACGGAAGGTGCAGGCAAGAGAAGAGATCGCTGTGAACCGGAAGCTCGAGTAGTCGGGTTGCACGGACGGAGGGATTTCTCCGAGATCGAGGTGGTTGAGGTGAGGATGCGACTGGAGAAAGACCAAGAACGAGTCGTCGAGGAACAGGGGCATCCGGAGGGAAAGGCTGCGGAGAGACGGGAATCGTACACTCAAGATCATCTGGAGCACGAATAAGTAGTCTCGGGGAAGTCGGGTCTCAAAGAGCTTGAGCGTGAGGTGCTTCAGCTTGTCGAGTGAACGCAAGAGAGATGGGATAGCAGCAGGGCTGGCATGGGGGTCGTTGTCTTCGATGGACGGGATATGGATGCTAGTGACGAATGCTGCCCGATGCGGGGAGGCGGAAATGGACTGGCTGAAGATTGCGAGGGAGATGCTTGACCCAAGGAGGACGTTACGATACAAAAGGCGTTCGGCTTCGCGGCTGAGTGTTTGATTGATCAACATGAGAACCTGCAAAGCGCGTTTGTCCACGTATCCAAACACTTCCGCCCAGAGTTCAAGTGGTAGTTGTGCGTGTACCTCGTGAGACGAGGATTTCTCGGAGTCTGGAGCTGGCAATAGGAGGTCTGGAGATGGCGATAGAAGAGCAGGAGACGAGGGACAGGACTCCGAGGACGACGACTGGGAAGATAAAGCAGCAGAAGACGCAGAGTGTGGAGATGAAGGTAAAGGCGAGGACAAAAACAGCGAAGCCGCATGGAACGACGGGGGTTCTGTGAGTGATTGCGGTCCCGCACCATGGTCGGTACATAAACCAGTAGATATGTAGATGTAGAACTTACGAACACCATATCCTTCTTGGTCCAAGCTACCCAACACTTCGGCAGTCTCCCTTGGTGGCAATCTCCTTGTTCTTCGCTTCAAGAAGACAAATAGAGAGCATGTCGGCATTGTTCGTTCCAAGAGTCTTTCTGGAGGCTACGAGGATGACAAGGTCTTGAGCAGCGTCAATGGTGGTATCCACGCAACCAGGTTGGGCTGGACGAAATTGGTCCCGTTAAGTCGAAGCCACAGCCGCTGCGATGGCACCCGAGACAGCGTATCGAGAGAGGCTTGATTTCATTGTGTGAGGAAGGAAGGGGTTCATGGGTAGCGTCGATATCGGACCAGAAAGAGGGAGGGATGTGCTGAGTGCTGTAGCGCTGCACAATCGGCCAGGCCCCGATTAGATCTGCGATCGCGGAGGATCGGGGACGCTCGAATCGAACGTTCTCCCTGGACCGCGTTCGAGCCATGGCTGTCGTGTGCCGTTCGCGACTCTCTCAGTCTCGCTCAAGTCGTCGTCTCGAGCGTCGACGCCCGTTTCAGCTCCTCTCCATTTCCCTCACGGCCTGTGTACACACCGCGTTTCTCCTCAGCGCCTCAAACGACATTGACCCCGCACCAGTGCCTTCACCCCCGTTCAACAGCCAGCCGGCAACTGAGCGCAGTCACCAGTGCGGCGTGCTCACTGTACGTAACCTCCACACGCATCGCAGCATTGATGAGGCGTCGACGCCCGCCGAATGCTCGGACCGTCCACTGTGGACATCTACCATAGGCTCGAACCAGCCGTCCGGGTCTTCTCGCCATTCCCTCTCCAGGCACACCCACGTTCCCCTTCCCGGCCGTCCCCTCTGAGTCTGCCGGCGTGGCTCCAACATAATGAGTGCAGCTGTCCGTGTTCCGGCTTCCCTTCGCCGTCCCTCTCCGCCGCCGTGCTCGTGCTCGTCCTCCCGCTCTTGACTCGGGTGGTCATTCAACTTGAGGCAATGCAGTGAGTCTTCATCGGTATACAGGCGTGTGAGATACTTACAGTTGGCGCGTACAGGAACTGAGACCACTGCGGATGGTGAAGGCCAAACGTTCGCAACGGCACTCCATGGACGACGTCCGTGGCGTCGGGCAACGATTCGCTCGCTCTACAAGCAAGGATGGTCAGCTAGACTCGCCGCATACGGCCGAGATGCCTCACCAAAGCCGCCTCGAGGTCGTTCTGGATAGCTAACAATTGCAGTCCAGTCAATGCGGGGAAGCGCAGGGGCGATTAGGCTTTGGACTTACCGCTGAAGATCCAGCATGGGGAAGACCGCGAACGTCGCTACGGACTCGTGCTACCACCAGCTGCGACGGTAGCCGCGACGACGTCTGTGTGCAGACGCGGTTAGTCCGGTGAGTACGACGACTACCCCATTGGCGTAGCAAGATGACTCACAAAGTGTGGCAGACTGGCGGTGAACTTGGCGTCGCTTGAAGGTTAGTCTGACCGCGCCGATAGACGGTGAGCGAAGCCTCCGCCCCGTTGAGGCTCTACAAGGCACTGAAAATTCATTGTCAGATCCAGGCTCACAAACGGCTAGCCGTTCGCACGGGAGACTCACCAGCCGTCAACGGGCGAGCCCCGTGCATGCCGCCGACGCGATGGTGGCCACCAAGTCCCGGAGTAGTGTCGCGGCATAGAGGCAATGGGACTCGCGCAGTGCGCAGCGGTCAATGGGTCGTGTAGAGGGGAAAGATGATGTCCGCCCCGTAGGGCCTCCCCGCCCTTATAACCCACTCGTTTCCCACATTTCCACACGCACGGACCATCGGTCAGACGGCGGGTTCCTCTCATGCTAGGTGGTCCGTGTCCTATCTGCAAACTCCTCAGCCTCGGATCCCGCATCGCCGCCGCTCCCCCACTCACCGGCGGCCCTCGGAGGGAAGCGTCCCTGCGCACCAGCAGAGAAAACGGTCGGTCGGGTGGAGGAATGCAATCGCTGACGGTACGTACATCGAGTTCTAAGAATGGCGCTCAGATCATCGACGACATCGGCTAACGACTGCGCTCTTGTAGGTCCCTGCCGGTGAAAGACGTGCGCCGCGCAACAGAACCACCCAACCGTCGCATCCAATGGAAGGCACTGTTCGGACGTCCTGTTGCGACGAATCATGTTCGTGCGCTCTCCCTCTTGCACGCTCAGAGTCTAACGGATCTCCGGTCAATGCCAGTGCTCCGTCCACTCCTCTCCTCAAGCTCTGGCCCAGTCCTCCTCACGTCCAGGTCTAGTCGGCACCCTGTCAAACTGGGAAACTCGACAGACGTGTTTCCCATTTTGCGCTTAGGATGTGGGTTCTCGCGTCTGGGTCCTGTCTCTAGCACTCACCGCCGGGCTTCTAGACGGCGACCATGATCCTTCCACCGGAGAGTTGTGCCGTCCTCCGGTCAGCGGTGCGTCGTCGTCTGTTTTCAGGCCTCCAGTCTCATGCTGAATTTACATCATAGACAACAACCATCCAAGGCCCTTTCGTCCAAGGCCGCCGTGCTTTTCACGATTCAGCTGGGGCCGATCCCTTGCACTGGGTGTAACAACGTTAGCCGGGCCATAATTTGTCTCCTCCTCGCTTCCCGGAGGGGTGTCGGTGGGCGCATGTGAATGATACATTTTCTTTGGTTACGAGATGCGTTCATCCTGTTCGCTCCGGCTGTGCGTCGAAATCAGCCTGGGGCTTCGGGCCGCGGGACAGGTGCGCGGCGTGACGTTCATTGTTCAACAGCATTTGCTGACGGCTGCAGTGCGTGCTGCACCCTTACGCCGTGTAACCTGAACATCGTCGGTGGGGAATGCGATATGTCTTGTGCACCGGCGGGGAAACACTCTCGCTTGCAGCAACTTGTGAGTTCCGGGGAAGCTGCCGCATCGGACGCGAACCGGCATGGCGGTGTTTCGCGCTTAGGATGGTGTCTTCGCGATTCTGGGCTAGCGTGCGTATCCACCTTCTCTTTCCGTTCCCTGTCGCTCACGGCCGGATCTCTTGGTGTGTAGTGCCTGTACTCCGCGCTGAGCGTAGACAACAACCATCCAAGCCTCTGTCGCCGGAGGTCCGAGTTGTGTGCCTGCCCAGCCATTACTAACAGCCGGAAATGACAGGCCATTGTTTACACATGCAGTTGGGCCTTGGGACGTGCAGCGGAATGACACACAAGGTTCGTCACGACGCGGCCAAAGCGAATTTCGCTGTGGCGAAATCTTCACATCGACAGGGCTGGGGCAGGTACGTTAAGTCGTATTAATCGTCCGAAGCCGTTGCTAACGTACAGAGTCGCTATTATTATCAAAGGAGAACGCACTAGGCACAGACCGTGGTATTGGGATCTTTCAGGGCCTGCTGCCGGACTTGGTCCGCGGAACCGAGTTGGCACGTACCCCGGGGAATTGCGACAGATATGATGGAGCGCCGCGCATACGACTGGCACACCGTTCTGCCTGCTGCCAGTGCCGGTGCACCGGACGAGCGAAGCGGGGTGCACGATGAGGGAAAGCGGCCGCATGCTACTGTCTAGTCGGAAGCATTGGTTAGTAGCACATGAACGACATTGGAGCCACAGGAGGATGTTCGAGCGGCCTCAAGTGGTCGCAGTGTGCGAGTCGGGACAAGCGAATTGCGACCGGGGAGCTAGTAATCGCAGCACAGACCTCAAGTGTCCGCAACGTCTCTTCCGGCCGCACTCCAGGCCATCGCTCTTTGACACAAGCATCCAAATCGACCTGTCTCAGGCTCAGAGAAGTCCATAACCCTCTTGATAGATAGCTTATCACCGTTCGGAGTCGAGGGGATCACGTCGGGAGACGTCAACTTAACGGCCCAATCAATATCCATTGCCTCGAATGTGCATGATTTTCACTTTTTTGCGCGTACAGAGACAGTGTTAATAGATATGTGCAAATCACAATCACTGGCCGAGACCTGAGCCCGATGTATTTATCTCCAGGCTATCCTGCGCCGTAGGCCGGGTAGGTTGGATGTTTGGCGTCGTCCGAGTCCTTGCGCCTGCCGTCAGTGATATTCACAAACAGATTCACGGTGTCGAGCCGGATAATAATTATGAACTTTCGGAATCCTTATTCACTATGTGCGACTCGAGGTCTGCAGAATAGAAGACAGTCGGTGCACATCTGCAATTGCGATGCGGCGGCGGTCCATCCAAGTTCGGCATGGCCGCCCGCTGGCCATGGGGTCTTGCCAGGCGCTCAACTCCCTTGCACCCGACCGCCACCACACCTCTCCGGCGACACTCTTCCCTGCGCATACAGCGACGTTGGCTGTCCTGAGACACTAGAGAGCTGACCGGAGACACGGTTTATGTTACTGTCTGTTACTGTCTAGCATCGTCTGCACGACGACAGTGCAGACTTTTCGGCTCTCGATTTGGAGCGTCTCGCGACCCTGCTTCCTCGGGCTTCACGCCGATTTGCTGGCTTCATTCCTCGGATTCCGTGTGGTGCGCTGCAATTCGATCATTTTCTACGGTCGGTAATGGGCGTTCTGGGCTTGGATGTATGCAACCACCCTGGTCTCGGAGGTGCTGCCCGAGCATATCCTGCGAGTCCAGTCACTGGCTGCCCGCCCCGACGCTGCTCGGTCTTGTAGTGTCTACGCAGGAGCGATCATAGAAGCCCTATCTTGCGTCCGCGCCCACGTCGCTCTGTCCGGCCCAGACCAAACAAGGTGGGCCTACCACTTCCTGCCAAGGACTCTTGTGAGGCTATGCAGTGCTGTGGGTTCGAACTCATCGAAGGAATCCATGGCAACGTTCGCCGGGCGGCGGCTGTGGTATGAACCGGCTCGGGAAGAGCAGTTGGCGAGTCAGGGTGGAGCATTGCCGCAGCACACGACGCCCTGGATGTCTCATTGGTTGGGCCGCTTATGGCCAATGAGCGGTGGACGGTCATCGAACTAGACTTTGCGCCCATCTCGCTATGCGATGTGGTGACGAAAGGCGCTCCGTTGTATCTCGGGTCCCCGCGCGTTCTCGCGGACCGGGACGAATTTCCGGTCAAGGTACGTGTCTGCATTCAGTCTCGACTCGGACGCTGTCACCGTGCACCGACAGCAGAGGACACAGTCCAGGTCCAAACACCCGTGCGTCGTCCTGCCGTGAAGGTTGACAACACAGCGGCCATTTCCGGCTTAGGAATACTTACTAGCAATGTTCACAGGTGTAGAGTTAGTGCACTACAGCCGACAAGGCCGCCAGTATAATGGAGTGCAGCCGGCGACAGGTGTGTGTTGAGCATTTCTCGGGTTGTTGGGGAGACGCTCTGTGTCTTATTTTTCATACTTCAAGATCGGACAAATACAGAGGTGCTGTGCTGGGGGTATATGCAGATCATCCCAGCTGCGAGCGGAGATATGCATTTTGGCCGCTCGTCGAGAGCCCGCTGCCCAAAACTCTCACGAGTTTGGTTCTGCTCGCCTCCGTATCTGCGCCGACGCAGGGGCGATGGACCCTGGCGACTAACAGTGACCGGGCCGCGAAGCATGGATGGATTCTTGTCTTTCACGGCGGGCATCCTCGAGGCGGCGAGTCGACACATTCGCTGACAGGCAGATGTGTTATAGTTGTAAGACGATTCAGATTTTCGCGTATGATTCCTGCTGAACACACGAGTTGGTGTAGCCCAGAGAGACAACACCCAGCTCGGCCAGGTCCAAGCGAAGGGCATTGCCGCCGAATGTTCGTAACCTGGCAGTACGTACGTGATCACCCAAATTGAAGTCGGTTATTGTATTTACGTCTGTGGTTCCCTGTTTTGTCGCTGACAGAAGCTTCCGACGCCGAGTCCATCCGTGCCTGACACGATGAATGAATGCACACGGCGCCGGCAAGACCACATCGTCGGGGTGGAGGCTTTCCCACCATGTGTCCTCGGGCAGTCGGCGCTCCCTTACAGTTACATTAGTCGCATGCTACTGTTGCACCCCGGCCGCCTCCTGGCCCGGATCTATGACCGCTTGATAGCTCGCCTCTTTATATTCGTCGTATGCATGTCGCCGCGGCCATGGCCGCTCCCTCACCCCCTCCTGCCGTATCCTCAAGTCGACCGCCCTCGCCTGGCCTCCGGTATCTCCATCTCCCCCTGTATTCCCTCTTCCTCAACTGTTCACTGCCCCTCCCGCTGCCCTTTCCACCTTCGAGCGAAACCGCTGTCGACTCCCAACCTGCGTCCACTGCAGTTTCTTTCCTCATGCATCGTGTCAGCGACGTCCCTCTCCCCTCCTGGTCACAGTCTGAACCTCCGCCGGATCGCCTCGCCCGAGCTTGAAGGAGACACGCCACAAAGTTGTGAGTACTCTGTTCTTCCATACGTTCCGTGACGCATGAGGTGTTCGAGTCATGGCGGATATTTTCCGTTCGGACTTCACGCGACGACGTTCTGCGGGAACATGCGAATAGCACTGGTCGCTGAAGGCTTTGGCTTCAGAACGATCACCTGGTCGGTTTAGGACATGGGTGCAATGCCCGGCTGCCCCCCGCTGTATCTTCGAGTGAAGGTTCGGCCGATGTCCCAGGTCCATCTTCAGAGCTGCCCGCAGGCCGTCCACTGATATCGCTCCGGGCCTCTGCAGGTTGCGGTCTCAACGCTGTCATCTTCCTGCTGGAGCAACTATGACGGTGGATTGGGGGGATGGTCGGATAGCGTGCATGCAGTGAGTTATTTACTAGCACGCCCACACTCTTCGCCCGACTGAGTCTTGCGCGCGCGGGCATCAATCAGCTAGCGTTCTTGTAACACACCGCGCGGCTGACGAAACGGCGTCATATCGAAGGCCACATGTGACGGCGCACCAAATGGCAGCTCGCGCGCACCTCAACACCCTCGAGCTCCTCCGCCCGGCTGAAGGCCTACGACTGGTGAGTTCTTTCGATCGCGTCCAGGGAAGCCTTGAATGCGTCCGGCTGAATCATATTCTCGCCTCCATCGACGGCGGCGAGCTAGCTCTTCCGCACGAAGGAACAGAACAATGGTGCGGGATGTCCGGTAGCACCGAGGACCGTCCCTGAAGGCCTGAAGTTTCATCGGATTGCAGGTGTCAGGCGCGCTTCTGGTCTTTCCCTGCTGGCACTCCCTGCCGGTCGAGGCCAGCTATGATGGTGAGACCAGAGCTGGTACTTTGTATCCCTCCCCAGCATTCGACGATGTTTCGGCAGGCTTTGCCGTGGTCGTTCACACCGCAGATGGGATGTACGGCTACTAGTGGAGGGTGAATTATTTCGAGCATATCCAAAGATTTCTAGCTGATTCACGTTCTCGCATTCATCAACAGTGGCCAGGCAGCTCTCCGATGCCATGGAGCACCCGGACGGCGGTATGGCGGGACTCGGATATCCGGCATGATCGAGGTTCAGCGCTGGAGTTCCATCGACAAGCAGCGTGCGCTTCTCTTCTTTCCTTCTCCCACCCCCACATCCTTCCAATCGCGGCCAGCTCTGGTTAAACGAGAGTTCGTCCTCTCTATTCTCCCCCCCCGGTACTCGACGCAAGTTCGCCAGGCCTCGCTAGATGCATGCATGATCGTAAATGGGATGCACGGGCGGGCAGGAGGTGAGTTAATTATGGGCGTGTGCGGGGATTCTGTTGGGCTGACCCGTGTTCTCGCACGCACAAGGTCTTCGATACCATGCAACGGAATGCCCGGCGGACGAAATAGCGGGATGCCATCCGGCCGGCCGCATCGAGAATCGTCCCGCGAGCTGTGTCGACTCCACATGTCCGGCCGTGTTCTCGTCTTCTCCCACCGACGCACCCTTCCGTCCATGGCGAGCGTTGTCACCCCTCCGGCCCTGTCCAGGGTCTCTCGAGTCTGCACTACGGGGTTTACGCGTAATGTCCACGACACCGTTCGAACCGAGTCATGGACTCACCTAGCGCGTCCACTCATCCATCTGCGGCGGAGCGGCTTGCGCGACATTTCCGAACAGTGCGCGTTGCGCGCAGCGGCGTCGAATGACGAGGTGAGCGCGAGTGACTTTCCGGCCGGCAGCACGCACTGGCAAGACGCATCTGGCCGCAACGGTACGCACTAGGAGTCTTGGGGGCGAATATGGCGACGTGCAAACTCGGTGCGTGCGTTTGGGAGCTGGTCTCGCGCGACAGCGTCTTCGGAGTCGAGCTCTTCACCGGCGCGTCCAACCTGCAGTGCGGGAGGGACGGGACATGTATTGAATAGCTATGACATGCAGTCTACTTGTACGCTGTGAAATAGAGTGTCTGCATTGTTCAACAGCTCCTGCAAAGTGTCCGAAAGCTGCCCCCTCTCCCATCCACCCCGCATCCACCTCGCGTCCACCTCACATCTCAGCCCTCCCCAAGTCCGTGTTTGTCTCTCTGGCCGTCTTGCTCGCCCGTGCCTGAGCCAAACAACGCGGCCTCCCCGGCACCGCGAGCGCTGGTCCGCCGCGTTCAGCCACGACGACACAAACTTGTGAGCTCGCCTTCCAGTTGGAGGATGGGGAAGTAGCATCGAGGGCGACGATAACGACAGCACTTTGACGTAAACATCATGGTAGACGGATTACTCGCTTTGTCCAAGCATACCGCGTTGGAAACGGCAGCGCCAATCTAAGCCCTTCGGTACGTGTAAGTAAGAGATAAACGAAGGTAGTCCATGAGTGCAGCGTACCTCAGTCGGATTCCAATGGAGAAAGGATAAAGGGCTGAATAACGACTCCGAATGCATTCACCGAGAATCGAACCCCCAGCGAAGTGCGTATAGACGCCGAACGGGAGTGAGTCGAGAGACGTCGACACCAGGCTGAACGTAATGTTCTGGGGCTACGTCTGCAGGACCAGACGACTGGGCCGTCGCTGCGTTGGGTCGGTAAAACACCACAGGTGCATAACATGTACGAAATCACTCAACGATCAGTTACCCAACCCGTCCCCGCCCCTACTCTACGCACATCTCCAACAGCCCTCCCACACAGCCCGGTCCTCCGCCCGCACCAGCCTCGAACCCCCCTCGTCCAGCCTCAAGCTCTCGTACGTCCCCGTTCCGTGCGCGAACACGACGCGCTCCACGTAGTGCCCCCACTCCTTCAGCACCTCCAGCGCCGCCTTGTTCACGAACCGTTTGTAGCCCGGAGCAACCCACACCCCGTGGCCCTCGTGCTTCGGGCGGGAGAACACCCACACAAGCGTGATGCGTGCCGCGTCGTGCCGCAGGCCTGCAGCATCATCGCCTGCGGGACGCTTGAGGCGGTAGTCCACGGCTTGGACTCGGCCGTACCTGTTATCTTCCTGTGCGCGGACCAGAGAGTGGGGTCAGAACGAGTAGGCCTAGGGCGGTCGTAGAAGTGGACGACATACCTGACCCATGTCGAGCTGCAGAAAGCGCAGGCGGGGAAAGCGCGCTGCGACACCGTGCAGGGACATGGCGGCGCGCTCGTGGTGGACGTGCTGTATGGGCACGTAGATGCTGCCCAAGCGCAGGCTGACAATTTGCGAACCGAGGAGCTCAGCGACGCGGAGAAGGTGTCCGCTTGAACAGGAGAGGATATGTACGTGTGTGAGGCTGGGTAGTACGGGCCGGAGAGACGTCAGAAGACGGAAGGTGCAGGCAAGAGAAGAGATCGCTGTGAACCGGAAGCTCGAGTAGTCGGGTTGCACGGACGGAGGGATTTCTCCGAGATCGAGGTGGTTGAGGTGAGGATGCGACTGGAGAAAGACCAAGAACGAGTCGTCGAGGAACAGGGGCATCCGGAGGGAAAGGCTGCGGAGAGACGGGAATCGTACACTCAAGATCATCTGGAGCACGAATAAGTAGTCTCGGGGAAGTCGGGTCTCAAAGAGCTTGAGCGTGAGGTGCTTCAGCTTGTCGAGTGAACGCAAGAGAGATGGGATAGCAGCAGGGCTGGCATGGGGGTCGTTGTCTTCGATGGACGGGATATGGATGCTAGTGACGAATGCTGCCCGATGCGGGGAGGCGGAAATGGACTGGCTGAAGATTGCGAGGGAGATGCTTGACCCAAGGAGGACGTTACGATACAAAAGGCGTTCGGCTTCGCGGCTGAGTGTTTGATTGATCAACATGAGAACCTGCAAAGCGCGTTCGTCCACGTATCCAAACACTTCCGCCCAGAGTTCAAGTGGTAGTTGTGCGTATACCTCGTGAGACGAGGATTTCTCGGAGTCTGGAGATGGCAATAGGAGGTCTGGAGATGGCGATAGAAGAGCAGGAGACGAGGGACAGGACTCCGAGGACGACGACTGGGAAGATAAAGCGGCAGAAGACGCAGAGTGTGGAGATGAAGGTAAAGGCAAGGACCAATACAGCGAAGCCGCATGGAACGACGGGGGTTCTGTGAGTGATTGCGGTCCCGCACCATGGTCGGTACGTTGCATAAACCAGTAGATACGTAGATGTAGAACTTACGAACGCCGTATCCTTCTTGGTCCAAGCTACCCAACACTTCGGCAGTCTCCCTTGGTGGCAATCTCCTTGTTCTTCGCTTCAAGAAGACAAATAGAGAGCATGTCGGCATCGGTCGTTCCAAGAGTCTTTCTGGAGGCTACGAGGATGACGAGGTCTTGAGCAGCGTCAAAGGCGGTATCCACGCAACCAGGTTGGGCCGGGCGAAATTGGTCCCGTTAAGTCGAAGCCACAGCCCCTTCGATGGCGCCCGACACAGCGCATCAAGAACTATAACCCCAAGAAATAGAAACTTGATTTCATCCTGTGGCCCATGATTAACGTCGATATCGGACCAGAAAGTTGAGGGAGGTAGGAGGAGAGAGTAGGAAGGTAGTCACAACTGCAGAACTTTCAGAGTGCGGGCAGCTGCACCACTGCCAGACTGGCGCTTAAAGGGTTCGCACGCACAGCCACCCCGCCTTTTCGTACGATGCCCGGCGCCAGCCAGCGCCGCCATCCAACTCAGTCCAACCGCAACGTTTCGTCTCCGCACCCAGGTATGTCAGCAGAATTTACTTACCGCTGAATATCAACATATCTGTATTTACTAGGCAATGTCTTCAGCACAGCTGGCGGCCTAGGTTTTGGCGGACGGCTTAGCCATCATCTCTTGTCCCTGTCCTACCAGGCGCGGCGCGCAGCAACTTTTATGCCAGCCACCGTCAGCCGCCGCGTTTGAATATTCTATTCAAATCATGTCACTCTTTCTCCAGGAACGACGACGAGTCGTACTCCTTACTTTGCTTTCGACCCTCAGATCTCCGGCATGTCTTCGACCCCACTCCCCGAGAACGTCATCCGAAGCCTAGGTCGCTTCCTCTTCGCTTGCATTCCTCCCGGACAAGCAGTTGTCCAGCTCTTCGACCCGGATCATGGGGATCTCTATCTTGTCAAGGGCTCTGACGACAGCGAGCCCCACTGCACCCCAGGCTCACCGGACGACATGCTCTCGGAACTCGGGCTGAGGTCACCGCCACAGGCCCTCCTCGCCGAACTTGTAAACAGCCTCAAATTCGCAATGCAGAACGACCACGGGCACAGTATGGCTATTCCAGACAGACCAGCCTCACCGTCGCCGCTCACCGTCGGGATCTCTACCCTTACGGACTTGAGCGAAATGTCTTTCGCCGATCCTGGCACCCTCGATACTTCCGGGGCTCTCTCTGATCTCCGCGGTGGCGCGCTCTTCTTTGGAGTCGAGAGCGAGGTTCAAGGCGCGTTCTCTCCCCTCCCTCCCGTGTCTCCCACCCCGCATCGCAGTGGCTCTACCCTCCGGCTCCACGGCTCCTCCCACCCTTCCGACGGCGATGCATCCAACTCCTCAGCCGAGGGCACCGTTGGCAGCGTTTACTCGCAGCCTGACGACGGAGGAGAAGAGCCCTACGTTACCTGCGCCTCGATCCAGCCTTCGTTCAACAGCGAGGGCTCGGCTATTCTCGGCGAACGCTCGTCTTCTTCCCCCCTGAAGCTCTTCGGTCTCTCTAGCCTCCCCACCGGACTCTCCCCGTCCTCGCAGGGCACCCCGTTCTTCCGCACCGGCGACGGCCTGAGCGGCCTCTCTGCCAGCCGCGTAACCGCCGACTTCTCCAACTTCAGCCCGTCCCCCCGATCGCCCAGCGCCTTGAAGACGCCGCTCACCGGCGCGAGCCCGTCCGTCCGCCCGGACGAATTCCGCGCGGCGTACTCCCCGACCACGTCCACCCCGGTCAGGGACGCGATGCGCCGCGCGCTGGCGGTCATGATCATGCACCGCAACAGCCCGCAGGCCCGCTCGCCGCGGGGACGGAGTAGTGTCAGGCGCGAGGTGCCGGCGACGTCGCCCCTGTCCCGATCCGAACTCGTCAGCCTCCCTGCGGGCGAGGCGGCCGCGCGCATCGTGGCCGCGGTGAAGTCCCGCGAGCAGGAGCGCACGCGCGCGTGGGCGGCGACGCAGGCGAGCACCGCACGACACCTGGACGTTGGTGCGAGCATGGGTCCGTCTGCTAGTAGCAAGTCGCGTGTTTGAGATCGAGGGGCGAGTGGTTGGACTCGTTTGGTCGTGTGTGCTGCCGTTGTTATCTCTAGGGCGTGGATACTGGACACTCGGCATATATCTGTTTGGGGACTTCAGGCACAACATCGGTGATAGTTGTGATTTTGTCTTACCGGCTGGCAGGAGGGCCAGCTCACCGATCCAAGTGGCACCCCCGAGGACTCCACATACATTATCGATTGGGAGGGTCCCGACGACCTACACAATCCCAAAAAGTGAGCGTTGGCATCCGCTGGAATCGCGCCGCCGTTCAGAAAGAAATGGGCCGTCACGCCCATCGTGTCTGCCTATACTAGTGACTAGCCTTACGTTCATGAGCTCCGTCTCCGAATCGTCGTCCATGATGGCCCCAGCGAGCGATGCCATTGCGGCCAAGTTCGGCGAGACGAACGCGACGGCCATCGCGTTGCTCATTTCGATATATATTCGTCTGTGGTTATGGTGGGTGTCCGATAGCTTTTTGTGCTAATTACGGACCCCGGACTGACTCTGAGTCACCACCCCCCAGTATTTGTCCCGCTTGAGTTGGGTCCCCTCGGCGAGGTGTTCGGCCGGGCCCGCGAGGGTGCTGCAGGCGGCGAACTTCTGGTACTTGGGTACGGAGTCGTATCCGCGCTCTCGTTGGGCTGCCACCTTCGATCTTCACGCATCCTCTAGCGTGGAATTTTATATGCGCTTTCGCTCAGAACAAGGGACAAATGCTCGCCTTCCGCTTCCTGTCCGGCTTCGGCGGGAACGGCACACTGACGGTATGTCGCACCTCGTCTCTTGTACTACACGCCGTGCTGAACTCGTCACGGTGTCGTGACATCGGGCAGATCGGAGGCGGCGTTCTTGGCGACTCACGTATGGCGGCCAGAGCAGCGACGTCAGGCGGTAGCCATCTACTCTCTCGCCCCGCTGCTCGGTCCAGTCCATGCCCGACTTGCTCTCCGGGAGTGTTTCCTCCGTGGAAAAGGACGTGATGAGAGACACAGTAGTAGTACATGCGCCGTATTGCTCCAAGGATTCAACCCTTCATGCTTTCGGTCGTTCTGGTGTCCGTGTCCTCGCCATGTGCGCATATGTACCGAGTCAATCGGAGTCATATATATATTGTCCGCCTAATTCAAAAGCGATTCGAGCCGACAGAGATACAGCGGTACTACTACTATAAATCTGTGCGCTACGAGGGGCCGCAAAATCGACTAGAGGGGGAAAGGGCGTGCGCGATGGTTAATAAATACGGTATAAACGATAAACGATAACAGGGTCGAAGAAGCTCATCGTGAATCCTCGAGCTCTCTACATCCATGTGCGACCATCACCACGAACGTCTACAAGCAAACTGCTACACTATGGTCCACGGCCGGTCGTTCAAGCGGACCGGGACGCGACGGGGGTGCCCGAGGGGTGAGGGTAGTGGGACCCAGAGGGGTGGTGGCGACCGGAGGGGAAGCCAGACGGGAAACCGGAGGGGAAGCCAGATGGAAAACCGGAGGGGTGGGGGTGACCGGAGAGGAAGCCGGACGGAAAGCCAGAGGGGTGAGGGCGGTGGGACCCCGAGGGGTGAGGGTGGGCAGAGTGGGACCCGGAGGGGTGAGGGTGACGAGAGTGGGACCCGGAGGGGTGAGGGCGGCTGGAGGGGAACCCGGTGGGTTCAGCGGCGACGCTCGTCACATCGGACGCGGAGGAGTCCACGGGGGCAGCGACAGCTACATGGGAGGTGGTGTCAAGAGGTCTCTTCGTTGCGCGGGAAGTATACACTCACCTCCGCTAACGGCGAGGGCGGCGAGGACGAACTTGAGAAGGTGCATCATGTTTGCGGTGTGTGTTTGGTGGTGTTGGGTGTAGAGTGTAAGTAGATGTCGTTCAACGACTTCTGGAAGTAATGTAGTAGAGGATGGTAATGGAGAGAATGAGCGATGACTGGGGGTTTTTATACGTCCACGTAGCGCCTTTTCGAGGTCTGCCGTGGCTGGAGGCAGGGCATCATCCCCCTCCATCTGCGCAGTAGATTAGCGGACGCGCGAATGGTCAGCGTGTCGCATATGGCTGAAAACTTGGGAATGCATCGACAAGCATAATAGTGATGTCACCCCGTGGTTGTCAGCGCCACCTACATTTCGGTTGCGGACATGCAAAGTCTCGCCGTCTGGAGCTCGGTGTCGAAACGCCTTTGGTTATGCACAGAGCTTTCAGTTCCTCTAATGTAAGTGGGGTCACGGACGTCAGCCTTTGTTCTCGAGGGAGGGTGGCGACCGAATGGCTAACGCGGGATGTTAGCCAAAGAGGCAATGTGGTTTTCGCTGCGGACAGAGCCGGTCAAACGGGTCCGTTGATCGCCATATACGACTACGCGCAGCACGGACTCAAGTCCGGATTTCAAGCTTCGAGCGTAGTGTGAGCAGTCCGATCTCGCCTCGTTGACATTCATGTGGAACTGCACTTACATATTTGAAGAAAGCGGAGCTCAAATGCTAGGAAAGCGACCACCCAATTGCGAGCATTGAGGGCAGTGGTCGGTGGTCGACCAAGTTCGCAAGCTCTGCAAGATGGATGCTATCAGTGAATGTTTGCTTACATGGTCTGGGCCACATCTGCTTCATAAGTGCCGTCTTGATCGCCGCTAAGCAGCTGAGAAAGACAAGTCGTCGACCATGGGAAGCTGATGGGAAAGTAGGCTTGAGACAGTGCATGCTGCGTAGAGACGGCGACAACCCTGGACCACGATCAAGAGGCATCAAATGGACTCACAACTCGCAGCTTGCGGCGCGTATGCGTGTGAGAGGGCATCCGCAAGGGAGCAGCGGGAGTGCATCACTGGCAGTGCGTGCCGTCCACTTCTGCTGCAAAGTTGGAACTTCGAGTTCTGAGGTAAGTTGGCGCAATCTGATGAGGGAATGATGCAATAATTTGACACCTCCTAAAAATCATTGCTCTGAGGTTAAGTTAGAACTTAGCAAAAAAGGTGACATGATAGAAGTGCTACGACGTACATGATAGTAACGGTACTACAGTACTGGCAGTAAGCCGGAGGCAGTGTAAAGACGAGCGCTAAAAGTAGTAAGACAGAGACGGTCCCGGCGGAATCGCCCCCGGCCAGCGAAACCTCTCTGCTCAGTACTTCTACATCATATTTATCGTGCATTGTCGACGAGCTATACGGTGCATCGTGACGGAAAATCGCATGTATTCAAGAACTCGAACCCTAGTCTTGACGCCAGACGCAAGTTCGTCGACCCACTGGCACGGGGAACATTAATCAGTACTCGTCCACACTCCACGTGTGCACACAGCACCGTTGAAAGGTTTATTCAAACCCTTTTATGCGCTAGAAGTAAGTGCTCTGGCCGGTCATGTCGATATCGGTATCCTAAACTCACTGTGTGTTGTTATCAAGTTGCTATCAACTTCGCCACCGTTATCCCGAAGAATGCCAGCGGTAGGTGTACCGTCAGAGATTGTTTGTGGCTGCATTACATTCCTCACGCCTGTGGTAACTTCACAGAAGGCTAACTCTCAAGCTGTGGTCTAGTTCCCGATCGACTCGTAGCCTTCTCATCTCCGTCGGCAGAGCGTTGTCTGCAGCTTCTAGCAAGCATCTCCAGCTCGCCGTCGATCCGGGGCCATTACGATAAGGGTTCCTGCCAGTACCATCTTCTATGCACCTTTTCCCTCACGTCTGCTGACTACATTTTTAGCAGACTTCCCAAGTACTCCATGTGGCCGTGTGACACGATGGCCTCGACGGCATCGAGAAGCAGCCCCATGGCTTCGCCACCTCATGGCTACATGCCAGGTGAGCAATGGCAGGGATGGGATGCCGCTTGAGCCGGCCCGCGTTCGAGGTGCTTTCGATGAGCGGTCCTCAAAACAAGACACTTCCGTTCCACAGAAGAATTCTGGCCACAATATTACGACACATCTGCTTCTCAGTGACATCGTTGCGGAATCCGAAGGTCCAGGTGTCCCCGCTATCTACGTCATCCTCGTGACCTCCGTTACCGTAAGGTCCGCCCAACACTACCTTCTCTCTTTTTTTCACGGAGAGCCGTGTCTCATCTCTTGCCAATATAAATGCAACAGCATTCAGGCCGAGGAAGTGCAACACCTCAGAACGGTTAGCCGACATGATGACCTCTGCTCTGAGACTCTTCCTCAGTGTCCTCCTGCTCTCCGCGACTGGCGTTTTCGCCAGGTTTGCGGGGAGCGCCATGGAGGGCATGGAAACCGCAGAGAACATTCAGCGCGAACAAATCGGCCGCCTACGCGACTTCCTAGGTCCGGTGCAGTCCGACCCTGCTCCCGGAACCGTTGCCAAGCGCGAGGCTCCGATCAGCTTTGCCAACCCCAGGGCGAAGGAATTCTTCGTTGACGGAACGAAGATACCTGACGGTGAGTTACACACCGTCAGTTGGCTGGGCCGTCTTCCCTCGCTGATTGTCAATGCAGTGAACTTTGACGCGGGCCCGTCTTGGGCTGGCTTGATGCCCATTTCCGGTGCCAAGAATGAGACACGCAAGCTCTTCTTCTGGTACGTCCCTGTCTGCTTGCGGTGACAGTCATGACATGTTTTTCAAGGTTCTGGCCTACAAACAACATCTCCAACGTGAACGATCTTCTGTTCTGGACGAATGGTGCGTGCTACATCATGGCGTCCACTCGACCGAACGCTGAAGTCGTGTTGGCAGGTGGTCCCGGATGCTCGTCGCTTGAAGGTTTGTTGCAAGAGAACGGTCCGATTTGTAAGTATGATCAACGACAATTGAATTTCCGAAGTAACGCCTCGTACATAGCTTGGTCCTGGGGTCAGGCGGAACCAACGCCGTGAGTTCGAAGTTTATCGGGCTCGAAAAATGTTCACCATCAGCGATCCAGAAACCCCTGGAGCTGGACGAATCTATCCAACGTCCTGTGGGTTGAGCAACCGGTCGGGGTACGTTACGTCAACCACCCGTCAAGCCGTGCGACGTCATGCTGATCCGTAACTAGACTGGCTTTTCGCAAGGGGAACCGAGCATCAGCAACGACGACGAGCTGGCAGCGCAAGTCGCCGGGTTCCTGGAGCAGTTCCTGGAGGTCTTCGGTGAGCTGAAGGGGAGCAACTTTTGGGTCAGCGGAGAGAGCGTATGTGAACTTGCTTTTCTCGCATGTATCCACACGTCTGATTCCGCGATTTCAGTATGCCGGATTCTGTAGGTCAACATGCGCGAGCTATGCTCCCCATTTGTCTTACCAACGACCGTATAGACGTGCCGTACATCGCGAACTTCCTGTACGAGCACCCGAACCCAGACCTTCACTTGAAAGGCATCTGGATCGCCGACCCGTCCCTTACCTGGGGACTCGTTCAGCAAGAGATCCCTGCGCTCCGCTTCGCACAGGTCCGTCCTTACCCTCCTTTCTATCCCTATCCGTGTAATTCGTGCGCCTCGTTGACAACGCGGTTCAGGCAAACAAGAACGTCTTCCCGTTCAACTCGACGTTCATGGCCCAACTTCAAAATATATCCGACTCATGCGGCTACACGGACTACCTGGACAAGTTCGTGACGTACCCTCCTGCTGGACAGCTGCCTTTGCCTGCCGGTGCGACGATCAACAATGTTACGCGGGCTGTGAGTGTCTTGCCCGAGTGTAGGATGCACAGTCCGATTCAGCGCGCGGTGGGCGTGTAAGTTGTTTAACGTATCATTTCATTGTTGTGTACTGAAGCTCTGTTGCAGCATCAATCCCGTCTTTGACGTTTACCGGGTGACAGACACGTTCCCAAACCTTTGTAAGGTGATTTTTGCCCCCGCGCAGAATATCGCTGATTTGAACATCAGGGAGCGTTCTCGGTTTCCCCAGGTCGACTCAGAAGTTCGTCTATTTCAATCGGTGAGTATTGGACCTCAACGATGACGAAGTTGTCGTTCATGAACTCTTTGACTGGCAGGACTGACGTGCGTGGCCACGGCCGCCCATTGTGCTCTGTCCGTCGCTCACCTGATCGGCTCACTAGGTCCAAGATGCGATCCACGCGCCTCACATCAACTGGGTGGCCTGTGGCGGTCCTGTCTACATCGACCCCACGACCGGCGGCCCAGGGAACGACCAGAGCGTTGCTTCAACTCTGAGTGTGCTTCCCAACGTCATCGAGAAGAGCGAGAGGGTCGCCATCGTGCACGGTCTTGCGGTACATACCATACCTCTCATTCGAGTGGGTCTCATTCACTGATCACGCTGTTCGTAGGACTTTATCCTTGTCGCCGAAGGGACTAGGATCGCTATCCAGTGCGTCTGGGTTGCGTCGTCTTTCGCACTCTCACGGGGGGATATTGATGCTCGGTCTTCAGGAACATGACGTGGAACGGACTCCAAGGTTTCCAGACCCCAATCGAGGACGAGAGCTTCCTCGTCGACAACATGGGCGTCTTCGGGAACATGCACACCGAGCGTGGCTTGACCTGTAAGCATCTCCAAACCTCCTGCGCCCGCCGGCCGTGGCACATCTGACCAGCCGAGCGCGTCCCATCTCCTCTCTAGTTGTCGAGTTCTACTATAGCGGACACATGACTCCCCGTAAGTCGCATCGACGAGATTGTGGGCACATATGGTCAGGCTGATGATGTTGTGCCGCAGAGTTCGTGCCCTGGGCTGCTTTCCAGACGATCGCCTACGTCTTGGGGAAGCGCGACTCGCCTTCCGCTTGAAAATTCGACCTCGTGCTTGTGCTTTGGCAGGATGGATTCGAAAGGAATGGTGACGAATATGTATTGGATCGCCTATACGAATCCACCCATAACAAGTAAATTACATGCGATATGCTATCACCGGCATTCCAATCATGGCAGATGTTCAACGTTCAAACGTTCAAGTTCCAGTTGCCGTCCGGGATGCTGATCAGTGATAAGCGCTTAAGCCTTTGGCGGCGGTGGCTGAGACGGGCGCTTGTTTGGATTGATGACCCTAGAACTGAGAAACTTATTCTGTTTACTGGCCACTACAACGTGCTACAATGTTTCCCTTATCGGATATAATTTAGAATCTAAGGAGGTGTCTTTCAATTTGTATTACTTGCCACCTGCCACCACCGCATCGTACTACTACTACGTCCTCCGAAAGCTGCGCAGCGCTGTTGGGCCGCAACTGCAGTAGCGGTAAGTGGGTTCATCGATCTATGAATACTATAACACAACTGTTGTGTCGTTTGGACTGGATAGGTCTTACTTTCGCTGCTGATACAGTATACGTGTCATAGGACGAGTGGCGATCGCTTGAAGCTCGACGGCTCCTTATCACCAAAACATATTCGAATGTCCGAGTCCACCACTGGCAAGCCCGGAATAGTAGACAGAAAGATCCCAGCTCCTTCCGACATTCATGGGTGTGAGCCCCCTCCATTGACGATATATGTTGTCAACGGACTGAAGCGACAGCCTGCGTCCGAATCCACAGTTGTTCCTGGCCGGCCTCCAACAAGGCCATCGCCTTCGGTCGCACTGCCTCCAGAAGTATGGCTAGAGATTATTGGTCACGTCAAGGACATCGCAACTCTTTCCATGCTCGCGCAAGTCACTTGCGCATTGCACGACATGGCCGAAAGAGATCTTTACCATACCATTACGCTTGAACGCGATTCCGTCATTCTCCGCTTCTGCACATCAGTCTCTGTGTCTCTTCACCATGCGACACTCGTAACACGCCTTCACCTTCCCAACGTCGGAGGCCAGGTGTTGCACGGCCACAATTCACGCCTCTTCCTTTCCACCCTCACCTCGCTGCATAATCTGGAATACCTTACGCTCCGTCTTTTCGACGGCCTGGAGAGAAGCGGAATCGTCGGTGCGAAGGTGTTTCAGGATATGGTCAGCATGCGCTTCCCTCTCCTCCGCGGCTTCTCCACAAACCTCTCGGTCTATATCCTCCCATTCGGGTCGACGTTCTTCCGAGAACACCCTTTGCTCGAGGACCTCGACATCCGCTTGAGTCCAGTATCGCATGCGCGGACTGACGGGCTTGCGCACTTCCAGTTGGGTTCGTTACGCTCCATCGCGTGCGGTGCTTGGTTCCTGCACGACCGCTTCGTCGTCCCTCCGACGCTCACGCGTTATCACGCACGAGATCTGGACCTGGAACCCGGAGAGCTCCCCCGCATAGGGAGGTTGCTCGGTCAGCAGCTCGTGAGCCTGCGCGTCTCAGAGCGCTTTGCGTACCACCACGAGCATCGTGGCGGCCGCCATGCCGTCATGCTGGACGAACTGGTCACCCTTTTCCCTCGGCTGCGCTTCCTCCAGCTCGACATGCATTTTGTGAGTTTTCCTTTGTGATTATAGTCGGTCGCTCCCTCTCACCCTCATCACGATCTCTGTTCGTGCCTCCTACAGGTGGCCGAGCCCTACATCAGCAAGCATATCGTCAGCTGCACGGCTGAATGCTCATCGTCCGATGGGGCCAGTACTGTCCGGCGGCCCCGGCGGCCTCGCCGCGAGACGCGCCTTACCCTCGCGTGGGCCTGTGGCAGACGTCCGTGGACTTCGCGTGTGAACACGGAGCTGGCTCCGTTCGAGTGGAACCGGTTCCTGAAGTTGACTGCGCTCGAGGTCCTCCACAGCTGGGACGACTACGTCGAACGCGTCGTGTATAGGCACACGGTCGCCCCGTGGATGTCGGTGTCGCTGAGCGAGGAGGGGCCGTGGCCGATCTGCAAGGAGAACACACAAATGAAGGACGAGCAGTGGAAGCTGATATGAACCGAATCGCGGGAAGCTGCTTGTATATATATATTAGGGTTATGGTGAGTTGTCGACTTCGCGATGATACAGACTTCGGGGGTGCTGAGTTGAAAAAGGTGTTTCCCGCTCATCAGTTCAGCACGATTGTAATCGACGACTTGATCTCAGACCCCTTTTGTAACGATGATCTTACCACATCTTTAGACACGCACTCAAGTAATATTCACAGATTGAAGCTGCTTGTTGGAGTTGTTCGACCTCGAATTTCATACGGTTGCTGACGTCAGTCGGTGCACCATGCGCAGGCAGCGCCTTGGCTGTATATATGGTGACCGCTGCGCTTTCGTAACTAGGCAGCCTCATTGCACATCGGTTCCGACGCTGACTTGCTTTAGGTGGGTCTGGTATATACTATATATCTACAATCCCCACCGACAGACACTAACTTGCATACTCCATGTTGTCTATGGTAACTAGGCTTCAACTTACGATGGCCTCTGCCTTGATCGGACGCCTTAGACACATTACAACCCGCCATGTGGCGGCAGCACCGGGATGTCTGAGGCCCTCAGTTGGCCACGATCATCCAGATCGTTCCAGGAATACCCCCCCGCCTGAAGGTATGTAGTATATCGCAGTATGAGAGAGCAGGCGGTGTATCGATTGAGCATCACTCCTAGGCCCCACTCCCGCTGCGGCGGCCCCGGACGAGGCCTCCGAGACGTTCAAGGTGGATCTTCCCGTCGAACTATGGCTCGCGATCTTGGGTCACATCACAGATAAAGCGACTCTTGCGGTGCTCACGCAGGTCTCTCGCACATTCTGCCATGAAGCGGAAGTCCGCCTATACCATACCGTCACCTTCGACTTCGATCCCGCCATTTACCGATTCTGCGAATCGATAACCGCGACCCCTCGCCGCGCAACGCTTGTAGCAGGTTTCCATCTTATGGCGATCGAAAACGCGTACGGAAGCACCTTGGCCGTCCTCTTTCCCGTCCTCCAATCCCTTCTTAACCTGGAATATCTGACCCTCAACATCTCCCTGGGCTCGGGGCTCGACGCGTATGAGGAACAACGGAAGCTCAAGGCGATCCTCAGCCTGCGCTTCCCCCTCCTCCGTGGCTTCGCCACTCACGGTGCCCTGGCCGCCCATCCACAATCGCTGCGCTTCGTCCAAGAGCACCCGTTGCTCGAGGAGCTGCAGTTCGACGGGTCGTACTCTGAAGCATGGGTGCAAGGCATCTCCAGCGCGCATCTTGCCTCTCTTCGAGCCCTCGCCTGCCGCGCCTGGTTCTTGCACGACGACTGCCCCGTTCTGACCACGCTCACACACTTCCACGCGACGTCGTTATATCCCGGCGGACTTGCCCGCATAGTTGGGCTGCTGGGCAAGCACCTAGTGAGCCTGCGGGTCTCGCACTGCGTCCCGTTCGTCTCTCAACACTCCGAGCCTATGGCCCTGAATGAGATCGCGAGCGAATTCCCCCGCCTTCGCTTCCTTCAGCTCGATATGGAACACGTACGTCTTCAGTCGTCCTTAATAATCTTCGCGTCCTCATCCCTGACAACTCCCCTCCCTCTCTCCGTAGAGGGTCAAGCCGTACGTCAGCAAACAACCCGTCGGCTTCATCGCCGGCGCACGCTCGAAATCCGAGAACGCCGCCCTCGGGCGTGCGCCCCGCGCCCGTTTCACGCTTGCGTTGGTGTACTCGCGCCCGCAGGCACATGCGGTCGACATGAACGTGGCCGCGGCCTGGCACGAATTCCTCAACAGGACGGCGTTGCGGGTGCTCCGCGACTGGGACGACTGCGTAGAGCGCATCGTGTACCGGCACACGATCATCCCGTACGTCTCTGTCGCGCTGAGCGGCGGGGACGGGACGCGCCTGGTGCGTAAGCAGGACAAGGAGATGCGGGATGATGAATGGAAGTTTGTGTGAGGTGAAGAACGCCGACACGGACTGTCGCGGCAAATCGGCGATGGAAGGTGTCCCAGTGGGCATTCGATGCCGAGGGGCGCGACGCTTGTTCCAGTGGTGGGATGTATTTATCTATATATCGTGATCTCTTGAACCTCCTGAACACGGACTTGGATATGTTGTAACCACAGAAACTTCAACTTGAAGAGACTCTGACGCCGTGGTCTGGCTCTGAGCAACATTGCCACTGGCCCCACCTCGCTGACTCCTGTCACCGCGGTTTGCTCCGTACAGGTTTCCTGATGCATGTTCTCGACCTAGCGGCGGACCAGTGGCGGACCCTCTTTGCACTAAGTATTACTTACAGTGCAGCCACCGTACAAATGTTTCACCTTCATTACACGCGCTGATTTGCAGACTTACCGCAAATGAAGGTACAAGCGCCCGGGAGCAAGGGGCTTGCTCCGAACCTCCACAACAGGCCGCTCAGCGCTCAGTGCTCACTATGGAAACGACGAATGGTCTCGAACGGTACTTACATCCGATCGACTCGGATTACTGTCGTACTTACTTATCAGTTAAGTTAAGTAGTATCGTACTACCCTCAGAGATCAAGATCTACAGTACTTACCACGTTCAATTTGGTCAGGTTCAATCAGACACTGCCACATCAGTCCGCCAACACCAGTCCGCCACCAGCCACCACCCTCTTTCGGGGACCCCGCCTCTTTCTCCAAGTACTGTACGGTCTCCTTTGTGAGTCCCATGCTCGAGCTCGGAAACATTGTTGAAAGAGTAATCGAGCCATGGAGGCCCTTCCGCGGTGAGACTGACTCCTGAGGCCTGGCCGCAGGCGATGGTAACTGTAACGCATTTGTGATGGACACCGTTTAAGTACAGGGGCCCGAGGCCGTCTCCCATCACCGACCTGGACCTGGACCTCACCAGGTCCAATCAGCCTTCAAACCTCCTTAGGTATGTACTGTACAGTATTCTGTTGTGCGGGGTTGGTGCGGGGTGTCGAACACAACAATATGACAGCTCAGGACAGCTCCAGCTCTATCAATCAACTCAGCAACCATTCGCCTTCATGCCATCACGGTCATGCATGACTCTTGATTTTGGCTGCACCCCGTTTCGATTCGGTGAGCAGCACAGCATCACGCTCTCTCACTTTCGCGCAGCACTACCCGGTTCAAGTGCAGCCGGTTTGCAGGACTTACTAGTCAGTCGTAGTCGAATATGAGCCCGCTGCCTAATAAACAACATCCACGGTGCCCATCATACTTACCAACACGGTCACTCCGTTTCTTGGAGTAGGCTTTCCCACAAGGTTTCGATTTATCGGCTCCGGGTTATACTGATGCGTAGACATCAGTTAAGCCTGACTGCGGATTTGAGCCACCAGGTACTCCAAATCGTCCCAACACTCTAGACATCACCTGTGGTGTTGCGTATGCGTGCGATATGCTTTTCATGATCAAGCAGTCTCCAAAGACGCATGGTGCCGCATCATGCCAACAGTCGCTGTTTCAGTGAGTCCGCATCTTCTGAGACATGCTGGGCACGTCCCTGTGTGTAGCCAGTATAAAAGGTGGAGGCGGATGGTGCGATAAATCTCAGCCCCCGCTCCTTTACTATCTTTCGTCTTCGCATTTCTCAAGTCCGCTGGTCGGCTTTTGACATTCTTCTTCTACACTCTTTGTTGTTGCTACTATCTTTATTATAACGTCCTAGAGATGTTCTCCCCCGCTCGCATGATCACCACCATCACTACCGCTCTGGCGCTGGCGTCCATGGGCAACGTCCTCGTCGCTGCTGCCCCCGCCCCCGCTGACGGCGACGTCTCTTCGTTGTCGGCGCGTTCTGTCGCCCCCCGCTCGCGATTCGTCATCTACTCCGACAACTTCGTTTCGGGCGTCCTTCCCCCGGCCTCCACGCTCAAGGTGGGCATCGTGCTCGCGCCCACTCAGGCTAGCCACGTTTGCTGACATGTGCTCTTTCCTAGGGCTACAACGTCGTTGCGCTGTCGTTCCTGACATGCAGGGGCGCGGTCGACCAGGCGGCCAGTTACGCCGGCCTCTCGGCTGCCACGAAGAAGGCGAAGAAGGCCGAGTACCACAAGGCCGGCATCAAGATCATGGCGTCCGCGTTCGGCTCGACCGACACCCCCACGACCGCGGGCGCAAACGCCGTCGACACGGCGCACACCATGGCCAAGTTCGTGAAGAGCAACGGACTCGACGGGATCGACGTCGACTACGAGGACCTCCAGGCGATGAACAAGGGCGACGGCGCGGCCGAGAAGTGGGTCAGCACCTTCACGCAGACCCTGCGCAAGACGCTGCCGAAGGGCCAGTACATCCTGACGCACGCGCCGCTCGCGCCCTGGCTCGCCCCCAGCCACCAGTTCGCTGCTGGTGCCTACGTGAAGATCAACAAGAACGTCGGCTCGCTCATCGACTGGGTATGTCTTTGCGGTCCTTCGTGATCGTGTGTGGTGTCTAACGCTCGTGTCCTCGTCGACAGTACAACGTCCAGTTCTACAACCAGGGCCTGTACGGCGACTGCCAGGGTCTGCTCCACTCGTCCGGCGGTGCGTTCCCCGGCTCGTCGCTGTTCGAGATCCCCAAGCACGGCATCCCACTCAACAAGCTCGTCATCGGCAAGCCCGCCACCGCCGCTGACGCGTCCAACGGCTACATGTCCCCCGCCACGCTCGGCACGTGCGTGAAGCAGGCCAAGGCCAAGGGCTGGAACGGCGGTGTCATGGTCTGGCAGGTGCGTCGCCCGGTTCTTCTCTCGTCCGCACGCGTCCGGTGCCTAACCGCCTCTGCTCGCAGTACCCCCACGCCGACGCCGCCTGGATCAAGTCCGCGAAGGGCGGTGCCAAGGGCTACTGAGCGCCCTCGCATCCCATCATCGAAGTCCCATCCCCCGTTGACCGGGACTGGGGGCGACTCACGACTCACCACCATCATGATCATGCGCGGGGAGGAACACCTCCGGCGTTATCTTTATCTTCGTTCGCTTCCCTTTTTTCTTCTGACGACAACCGACGACGCTCAACTTTACAATGTCTTATAATGTGTTGCGATCGTAGTAACAATGGATTCTTTTTTCGGGGTCAAACCGTCCTCCCGGTGTGTGCGAAGGCTCGGAAACGATCATTCCTCGCGCTTAAAGGCGCTCGGAACGCGCTGCATCACTGCTTTGCGATCGCAAAATGTTCGGGATTGCTAATATTATAATAGGGAACGCGTACGCTCGAAATGGCGGTACAGGTGCACGCTGTACTCGGACCGGGGATCTCCTCGATACGAAAATGCTGCAGATACTGAAGACCGTTCAGGAGGGAAGGAAGGACGTCGTACAGACGTTTATCCCTCTCGTCGATGTGGACTAGGGCGATACTAGTACTGAAGACGTATCTCGCACGGTGTGGGTAAGAGCGTAAGGAATCACGGAATTTGATGATCTCGACATCTTATTGGAGGGTGACTGCGTTGTATACTAGGATGGGTTCGGTGACTTCGCTTAGAGTGCGGTTGACTTGTGTGAGGCGGATCAAGGTATGCTTGTCAGGGATGTGGCTGAGTATCTCGAGCCAGAGCTCAATTGGTAGAGCTGTAAACGGGACGTCAATACCCGACCTCATAGTCGTTGTGCAACACAACCTCGTTGCTAAGTATGTTTCTCGGACGGTTTTCTTCCCAGGCAACATTGAGAGTGCGAGAAGACAATTACATAACTTAGATGCACCAAGTTCAACGTTGGCACCCTTCCGCAGCGGGGGTCTTCCTCCACTCATCGCTTTGAATATCTTGGTTAGGAATTTTGCCATGGTTGCATACACTGTGGACGATGTGGTCCAAGGTTAGCTGAAGATTTTTGCAATCGTACGACGATTGAACTTTATCCGGCGCAGTAAAGCCCATTGAACCTAACGTACCGGTACTAGGGAGTAATACTGCCCCATTCGCACAGCAGTTACTCTATAGGGCGCACGCCAGCCCTACGTGACGCTGGCTCACTGCCAGTCTCATCGCACTTAAAATCGCACGAGGTATGTTTTGCAGTGGTAGACTGTATATTCACATTTCCACGACGGACCTCCACACCCAAGCCTAAAAAGAGAGAGCGGACCACACGTGCGCCAGAAAGCTCAAGCCAAAACCTGCATGATCGCGGTGTACGCCGGCTTGGGGTTGAAGTTGGCATCAAAGAGGAGAGGGTTTGACGACGCCCTCCACGAGTCCTACGCTCAATTGGACTTGTCAGCGGGGGCGACCGTGACTGCGACGGGAGAAAGGAAAAGCCTACGGGATCGCGGACACCCCAGCTCGTAATGGATACGCACTTGGGCACCTGCAAGCAGGCGTTGGTGACAGCGACATAGTCGGACGCGCCCTGTAGGAGAAATAACCGTCAGCTGGCTTGCACTCGGAGGGCGGGTGTGAGACGGCAGATTACGTACAGCGTTGACGATGTCGAGTTCCGTGATGGCGACCTCGTTCACGTTCGCGCTCGCCAGCTTTTGCAGAGCGGCGAGCGCACCACCCGCGCCACCTGCCTGAGAGAAAGAGGGGCAATAAGTAGCTGCGGTGCAGAGCAAGCGATTTGGGAGACATACAGAAAGGTGCATTTGAGTGCCAATAGCGTCGATAAGCTTAGAGCCGCCGCTGTTGACCGAGTTGACGAGGTTGACCAGACCGTTGACCTTTGCGTTCACGCTGTCCAAGCTAAATCGCACGGGCGTTATGTTATCCTATAAATTACGAGTGCCAGAGAGAGGAGGGCTCACTTGTAGTCGTTGATATAGAGGACCGCGTTCGGGTCAGCGGCACGCGCCGCCTCGAAGGCGATGTTGACGAAGCTCTGGCCGAGGACATTCGAGAACACGGAGGACCGGAGCGTACCGTCTTCGTTAAAGATCTCGTTCACGACGTCCCATGAGCGGACCTTGCCCTTGTAGCGTCCTGCGAGGGTCGAAATGTGGGTCTGAATCACGGAGGTGAGCGTCGCCTTGTCAGTGATCGAGGACACCCAGGACGGGAGCTGTGAGTGCCAAACTGCACGGATACTGCATGAGCCACAGGCCTGGATTGGAGACGTGAGACCAGAACAAACGTACCGAAAGTATGTGCGCGGATGAGCATCCCGTTCTGCGTCGCGTAGTTCACGAGCGCGTCCGCTCCCGAGAAGCTGAAGGAGCCGCGCGAGGGCTCGGTCTACGACAGCCCCAGTCTATGAGTGAGTGGGTGTCTCTTTCGGTCCCAGAATATTGAACGGGACTCACAGCATCCCACTTCATGGAGTTCTCAGGCGTGACGCCGCCAAACTCGCGGATAGTGACCGCAGAATCCTGCGCGTTGCTGAAGCGGTTTGAGTCCGAAGCGGCCCCCCAAAACACCTTGCCCTTCGCCTTGAACGCCTTGCTGAGCCCGGTTGTCGCCGCAGGCGCGGACCCGCCGGTCGTCGTCGCCGGGGGCGTGGTCGTTGCGGTACCAGGCTGGCACTGAGAGTAATAACTATTTTCGAAAACACACGACGAGCCGGCATCGCAGAGGGTGGAACCAGTGTACCCGATGCCCTGTACATGTACATAGAGCTTGTAAGCGTCCAAGCAAGCAAAGAAGAGCTAGCAATATTCACACCGCACTGGCCCCAGACGGCGACAGCGTTGGCGGGTACAGCGACTGCCGTAGCGAGAGCGACGAGTGCAGCAAGGTCCTTCATGTTGAGAAGAGGCGGGCGCAGGTGACAATCCCAATGACACCAGCAGACCTTCTCCTTCTCGTACTTATATATCGCCGGGTCGCTGCCTCGGAGCTGCATACTTCACCGGCTACCTCATTGCGACCGCTTCGCAGAAGGGCTTGGCAATGTGCAAAATCTGTTGTTACCCCGCGGGAACGACAGCGGAAACGAGCATCATCAGCAAACTGTGCATTCAACGCAGAATGTGCGGAAAATTCACCGGCGAAAGATACAGAGTGGTCTACTGCAAGTGGCGACCTCCCGCCAGGCCCCGCGGCCACTAGGATCAACAGCACCCACCTAGTTCGTACTCACGGATAATTCGCAGCATATAAACACCACCTTCCGAGAGGAACCTGCCCGAAGACGATGTCTGTTGAAGTCAAGGGGCGAGTGTATTAGACCCGCTCGCACACGTAGGCGCGGCGAGGCGAGGCTATCGGTCAACATGGAAACCCCGGGAAAATCGGTCTCGGGGCCCGCGACCGACTCGTTCTCGAATCTCACTCAATTTGAGCCATTACAATGCCCTTCAAACCAAAAATCATATATCCGGTGTGGATGTGGAATAATACAAGAACTGACTGATACAATGAGCAATACTATGCCATACAACCGAGCGTGTGATCACGAAAACAGCCGCTTTGTGTACCTGCGAACGGAGAAAATGGGCGTCAAGACCGGCGAGGGAGAAGGCTTGGCACCGAGCAACACACTCGACGACACTCACGAGTTCAGCCCATGCACACCGCCCTCGATCTGCGCGCTCGTTGTACGCAGCTCAAAGCGCACGTTGCCACAGCGTACGCCGTCTTGGAGCTCGGACACGTTGCGCACGCCGATGTCCTGGAATGAGTGCTGGAGGCCGGCGTATAGGTAGGGGATGAATGCGTGCACGGTGCCCTTGTCCTGGACGTCGCCCGACACGCCCTGCGCGACCTTCACAGCCGACGCCTCGGAGAAATATCGCGTCGTCGCCGCGTTTTCATGCGTTGAGGACTTCGGAGGCGGCTTCGATGACCCAGGCCCTGATCCACCGCGCTGCTGAGAGGCAGGCACCGGCTTGCCCTGCTCCATCGCCTCCTGTACTCGAGCCTTCAGTACGACTAGGCAAACAGACGACTAGGCAGACGATGACGCACAATGCTGCCCATACCGCGGTAGGATTTGACGCGCTTGCCATCGTGCCAGAAGAACTCTCCCGGCGCCTCCGTCGTACCAGCGAGTAAACCACCCATCATGACAGCCCCAGCTCCGAGCGAGAGAGCCTTGACGATGTGACCCACGTTCCCGACACCACCGTCGGCGATCACGGGAACGCCGAACTTCTTCGCGAATTCTGCGACAGCGTACACGGCAGTAGCCTGAGGACGGCCGACCGCCATGACCTCTTGGGTGATACAAATCGAGCCGGAACCCATGCCGATACGAAGACCATCGGCACCAGCGGCAATGAGGTTCGCCGCCTGCTCGCGGGTGACCACGTTCCCGGCGATGACCTCGAGTTTCGGGAAAGTCTGCTTGATCCACTGAATCATCTCGATCTGGAATATCGAGTTGCCCTGTGAAGAGTCGAGTACGACGATGTCGAGTCCGGCCTCCGCGAGGAGCTTGAGGCGCTCTCGGTCAGCCGGACGCGTGCCTATGGCAGCGGCGGCGTAGAGCTGCTTGCTCTCGGGGTTCTTGGATGCGAGGGGGAAGGTCTTGTTTTTGAGAAGGTCGGAGCGTGCCACGAGGGAGGTAAGACGACCCTGGGAGTCGACGATGGGCAGCTTGCCCTTCTTCGAGTCTCGGAGAAGGGTGTTGGCCTCCTGAAGGGTGAGACCTTGCGAACCAGTAACGAGGTTCCTCGTCATTACGTCTTTCAGAGGCGTAGACGAGGGCTGAAATTGAACGTCGCGGTTCGTGACAATGCCAACCAACTTGCCGCCGAGCTTGCCGGTGTCTATTGGGAAGTAAGCTCACTGACAAACGGAACGAGGCTAAACGTATAAGTTTCAGAAGGAATGAAAGGATATCCTCAAATCACGCGGATGGGCGTTAGTTCGGAAGAACGAAGGTTATAATGTTACATTTCTCATCACAATGCACGGCAGATTTCCGGGCGATGCCAATGAACATTGTAACTCACCAGTGATAGGGATTCCAGCGAATCCAAGCCGCTCCTTCACGTCCAACACATCCTCGACAAGGTGATTTGGGCTGAGGACGACAGGCTCGTTGATAAAGCCGTTCTCGTGCCTCTTCACCGCACGAACCATGCCCGCCTGAGACTCCGCCGACTGGTTATGATGGATGACACCGATGCCGCCCAGGAGCTACAAAGAAGAGGGATAGGAGACATCGGACACGCTGTCGGGCGAGGGTCGCTAGCGATGGCAGCTTACCGCAAGCGCGATAGCCATCTCGCTCTCCGTGACGGTGTCCATGGGCGAGCTCATGAACGGCGTCTTGAGGACGACGTTGCGCGTGATGCGGCTCTCGGTGCTGACGTCCTGTGCGGCGAAGTCGATCTTGCCGGGGAGGAGGAGGAAGTCGTTGTACGTGAGGCCGCCGTGGACGCGCGAGTCCATGAGGTCGGCGACGGAGAGCCCGTCCGAGCGTTCGTAGCTCTTCAGGATCTCCACGGCGTTCGCGGGGTCGAGCAGGGCGTTGGCGTCGGAGGGCATGGTGGCGGGGTGGGCAAAAGATTGCCAGACTCTGCATTTTTTCAGCGTGCCCACTTGAGGCAAATTTCGGGCGGAGCTCATCATCAGGCGCTAACATAATTTCTCCGATCTGGCTCCGATTGTTCCGATTGAGTCTCCGAAACCCTGTGCCGGGGTTAGGGGTTACGCACTCTTCCTGCGTTTTTACTGCGTGTTCACCTCCTGGCAAGCACCCGAGCAGATAAAGACACGCGGAAGGGTCTGGATCCTGTCGTAGCGTAATTTACTGATACGTAGAACACACGAGGACCACAGAATACTGGGATAATCCGACCTCATGCTGGTCTAGCCGGCTCGCGCGTCGTGGAATGCTGCCTTATAATGGTTTGCAGATCAAAGCCCTGACGAAGTGTGCATGCCTTTTTTAAATGGATGGTTGACAATATTTTAGAGTCATGCTGACGCTAGTGGAAAGCATGCGACTTGCAAGGGGTCGAGTGCGGTGAGTAAGTTGGTCGTACCGCGTACCAGCTTGTTCTTAGGATCTCCATCGTCAGACGACGGGCTCGTGAGCGGTAGCGAATGGACAATTAATCATGACTATGTTGGGAGTCTTCGCAGGTGATAGACGAAAGGGACTGGGATGGCTGAAGACTTGGGAGGGGGCTTCGTCTTCGGCGTCGTATTAGACGACTCGCGGGTAATCTCCTTCTCAGCAGACATGTCGGCCACTTCGCTCAGATGGTGAGGATGATAGAGGCAAGCAAGAATATAACTCGTGTGGAGGACACGCTTCACAACACTGCGAGCCATTGAGGTGACAGGAGGCATCTGCCCTCAAAACTTCATGTTCGGTTATTTCATATTATTGGATTAACGGCGAGTAATGGGCATCTCCGGATCCCAATCCCACTTGATTTTGAGTGGCTCTCGACGTATGCGGGACGCACACCCGTTCTGCATCGTTCGTCAATCATCCAAGATCAACACAAGGATGTCATTCCTACTACCTACTAGTTCTGTGCGTTGCCTCGAGCGACATGTTCTTTGACGACAAAAGCAGGGACCAGCCCCAAGGATGTCGATGAAGTTAGTCTCGACTAAGACCATCCGTGGGAGGGGATTGAACGACCCCAGTCGATGAAGGGCGAACCTGTCTTGACGAGCGGCCGCTGCCAGAACGTTCGTGCCACTGGCCCGGGCATTGCAGGTGTAGCCACGCCTTTCGCTTCTCCGCAGGTTCGCCGGGAATGAACCTGAGAAACGAAACGTAGCCCTCATATGTCAGTGATGGTGCCACAGCCATGTTTGCGCATGTTTCGCTTCTCGATACACAACAGGGACGGCGGGACCACCAGGGTTTGTACCCTCGGCCGTCCGAGTCATGGGATAGCCCTGTCAACGTCAAGAAGCTCGAGTGACTCACCTCGCGGTCAAATATAGTTCATTCGCCGCGCTGGTTCTGCTTCCCTTCGGAGGCCCGTCATTTTTGTAACTGGCGGGAGTCGGAGCACTCCGAACGTGATCGCTGCTTCGTTTCGGGATCAAATCTATCCCTTGAGAGTCTGCAACGGCCATGATTGTTGTCAGAGAACACAATATGTCAGCTGCAAAATCGTAAACAAACATATTAGGACTATTGGACCAGCCGGCGACCCCTACCAACGGGGAACATTGAGCCACAGTGTAATCTCTCAGTTTGTCAAAACAGGGGACGACTGGCCTCGAGGATACATCGGAAAATCGAACTGAGCCAGGTATGCCTAGTTGCCGTTTGCCACGTAAGGAAGTCGGATCATATAAGGAAAGTTCTTATCAGGACTTTGTCTGCCAATATCAGAGTGACATCAGACTGATGACATAATTATCGGCGATATCAGAATGATCCCCCTCTGATCATCGTTTATCAACATTCTGTCAAGACGATTGACCTTACCGTCATTTATAAGTGGCGATCACGACGTTTGAGGGATGCACGAGTTAGAGGTGTGAGACGTTTGTGTGCAGTTCAGCGACCTGTTACAAGTGGCAAGGAATGAGCGTAGAACGTGGGCGGTATGGTCATTTAACCGCATATCGCAGCCGCCAGGCGGTTTTGCTCGATCCTGGATGGAGGTCGTCAAGGTTAATACGGAGGAGAACTCACGGTTGCAGTTTGTAGGACACGCCGGCGGCCTAGCGAAGGTATGTCCATATAAGCGGATACCGCAGCCGCCAGGTGGTTTCATTTGAGCCTGGCATTGTAGGAGACGGAGGCTGTCGAGGTTAACACGGAGGAGAACTCACCTCCGCAGTTCATAGGGTACGCCAGTGGCCTTGAGAAGGTATGCACTTATTTTCACGCGCCTGGTCTTTCTCGTTGACAACCTCGCGCTGGCCTTAGATTAGGTCCAGTTCGTGAAGGCTGCTGTGAATATCAACTAAAGCCCAGATATTGCTCGAGATTTCGCGTAGATATTTAGGTCTCCTCGCCGACGAGTCTGCTCTGGCAATATGATATGCACGCCTCTTTGGCCTAAGTAGGGTTGTCCTCATGAAGAGCAACATTTAGGCACGTGTTGGCAGACTCCGGACCGTGCGCTCATTAACGTAAAACAGCCAAAGCAAATAATGGTGAAACACGCGGCGTGAAAGAAAGGAAACTTAGACGTATTTAGAAACAAAGCGGCCCCATCGTTCCAATATAGGGCGAATGATGAGAACCCATTCCCGGCCATAGCTATGACCCTGGAGGCGTCTGAAGGTGAATATCTCAACGTGGCGAGAACCACCTGTTTAGATATAAGTAGGGGAGACGTGGGAGCAGAGACAGCTACGAACAATCTACGCAGCGCGCGTGTGGTGTAGTTCCACCGGCGGGGTGGGCCTTGACAGCAAGATCGGTGAGCTCGAGGTGAACCAGGCGTTCGAGCAGATCGCAATACGGAACGAGGTAACTGGCTCGCAAGCGTGCCTTCGCCGGGTAATGGCCGAGCAAGAAGGGCTCGAACGATGGACAGCGACGGCGGTGCTCTGAGAGACGACGCGCGATGTTGTTCGTGCGACCGACCTTGATATGTACAAGGTCGGGGTGGGCGTCGTCTGAAACCAACAAGTCGCGCAATTGAATATGAAGACATCCAGACAGCCTACCTTGCAGTTCGAGGGCATAAATATAGCCCGGCCCGTCCGACTTGGCTGGCGTAGAATGCATAAAATGCCGAAGCAGGACTTGAGTCCGGGGCTCCAAATGCGCGGGGATGAATGCTAAGGAGCGGTTAGCATAGTGTAGCAACAGCACGTAACGCACCGCAACTTTTGAAACGAATGGTGTGGGCGGCGTGCTTAGGACGAAAAGTCTTCTCCGCCAGGATCTCATCCTGGTGTGCGCTGCAGTGAAAAGGCAGGCGTCCGCCTCGGGGGAACGGCAGAGCGTTGGCGATGGGAACCAGGGTCTTGCAACGGGTGCAACGGGCGTGGTGTCGACGGCGCGCCATGTGAGAAGTTGGAAGCGCGGTAGATCTCCGGACAGAGCAGTAGCGTAAGCCGAGGTGGCGAATACAAGCCCGCCAGTGGTAGCCACGGAGGGAACCAGACCCAAGATTCAGAGGAGGGTCATGTTCAGAGCTCCGCGTTGTTGGTCGGCGGCGGCGAGCGTGGAGCAACCAGGCAACTCAGACGTAAATCTACACAGTATACGGTAAAAAGCCCATGGACATCGAAGAAAATGAAGCGAATACCTACAGACCAGATGGAATGTCAGCGGTGCTAATTAGCCGGAAGAGGCGCGAACGATCGCGAGTCAAGGGACAGGTACAAAACGAAGTTGATTTCCAGATTGTACGTTGTAGGCATTACATATTAGAACATCGAGAGACTGCTCGCGACACAGTCAGATCTACAATGAACGTGACACAGGGCGACATTGCTTACCAAAGTCTAGATATAAGACAAGGGGTTGTGCCGAACACGAATACTGGTCTGCCGCCAGCTTCAGCCTAGGGTCCTCCGCTCCGCCCACCGCCATAGCGATGGGACAGTGGAGAAGCTCAGCAGGGAGAACATTGAGCTCTGTCTGCTGCTCAGGGAGGGCATGGTGACACAATCCGCGCGCATAGCGATGAGGCCATTCGCGGACAACAGGATGCCCAGTGTCCGTGCCTTGGGTCGTCCAGTTCCTTACACGATACGGTTCTGGCGGCGCGGACGGCCCGGTGCGAGATTCCAGCCCACCCCGGTCACCCATGGCAGTCGTCCATCGCGCGCTCGCGCTATTGGAGGTTTCCCGAGTCCAGACTGGGCCGGGAACCGGCCAGATGTCATCTCAACGAGTGCCGGGTTTGAGGTACTGCCTAGTCCGGACATATTCCTGCACCCACAATGATCAGCCCCCTCCGGCCTGATTCAGACCTCGGCCAGAGCCAGAGCCCAGCGCACCTTGTGGACGTTGTCGACGATGTTCTTCCGGAGCTCTGCGTAGATCTCCTGCGCGCGCTGCTGGTGTGGGCCCGCCTGCGCCGCGTACTTCTGCTCGCCCGAACAGAGGACAGAGGACACAACGATGGCCGTCGCAGCGGGGCACATCAGTCAGCCAGGGTTCTATTGTGCATGCACCGGGACGGGAAACGGGAAACGAGCACGCACCTTGTGGAGTGACGTGAGCGCGAGGTAGTTCATCTGGATCCAGATCAGGCCCTTCCAGTAGTTCTCGCCCTGGCCGAACTCGGGGTGCGCCGCGGACAGGCTGCGGAGGCCGTACGGCGACCAGAGGTGCTCCGGGTCGCGGAGAGGTCGAGGATCGCGCCGAGGTGCGGCGAGTCGGGCGGGAGGAGGCCGAGGAAGAACGGGAAGGGGGAGAGGTACCCCATGTGGCAGACGTGGTACGACTTGTCTGTTGCAGTGTAGTGTCATTAGCGATGGAGGGAAGGAGGACGGAGGACGGAAGGCAAGGATGACTACTGACCCTCGTCGTTCACGCCGACGTCGCAGTACATCTGGTTCTCCTCGCTCCAGTGGAGGTCTGCGCACGGCACGAGGACTTTATGAGCACTCGATCGCCCACTCAAACAAACAAAACGTGGCCGTCCCGTCTCTCACCGTCGATGTTCGCGATCTCCTCGAACGCCGCCGCGTCGTCCACCTCGTCCACGAACTCCGCGATGTCCCGCACCGTCTGCGAGAAGAACGCCATCCACGAGATCAGGTCCAGGCGCAGCTCCCGCGTCGCGCCGGCCCAGCGGTGTCGTCCATCCGCTGCTGCGGCGGCGCGCCAGCGATGCGCCTCCGTCTTGTGGCGCGCCTTGCGGGCGTACTACTCGATCTGCCCGCGCTGCTTCCAGCTGAACCACTCGTGGTGCCGCTTGAGCGGCTTGTAGATCCTGCGGAGGTAGTCGAGCGCGAGCTCGGGCTCGTCTAGGAAGCGCCGACCGGGCGCCGAGCCGACGTCTTGGAATTAGAGGTGAGGGGGACCTGGGAGCCGTGGCCGAAGTCCATGCCGAGGTCCGCGTCGGAGGGGCTCTTCCGCTGGCGGAGGCGGTCGATGAACGCGGTGACGGCCATGGTGAGCGTAGGTGGGTTGGCGTAGGTGGGAACTTGGGTCTGGAACTCGGGCGGGACGCGGCTGCGAGCTTCCTCGCCGAGGATCTGCTCCCGCGTGACCCAGCCGTCCTCGTCGATCAGGTTGATCCAGCTCTGAAGGATCTCGAGACTGGAAGTGATATGTCAGAGAAAGTGATAATGAAATGCCCGTCGACTCACGAAAGGTCATTGTCGTACTGGCCGATGTGCACACTGTATACCGTTGGTCAGACAATGCAATGTGCCAGTAATTGGAAAAACAACGTTCTCGTCTTCCTCAGTCTCCATGTCGATCCCACCAAGACCCAGCCCAATGTAGAAAATGGGAGATAGGCGCGACCCCACAAAGTTCCAGCATCAGGTACGTCATCGAACACGAGATTCCCCGCCGCGAACCTTATCGTCGTGGTGTCACGGACGAGGCGATGCTGAACCGTTTTGGCCGCCTGGCCGATCTCGCTCTCGATGTAGATCGTCGGGAGCAGTCTCAACCGATGGGGAGCGGCTTATCCGCCCTCGCCCCGTCAGCGCCCGACGCAGACGGCGGCACCTCGTCCTCCGCTTCGACCGGAGTGCTGGACGAGGGCATGTCGCGCTTCGGACGGTCGCAGCCGAAGCCGAGGGGCCCGTACGCGACGACGACCTCGCCGTTGACGAAGAGGCCAGTGACAGAGAGCTTGATGGGGAGGGAAGCGAAAGCGAGGGGTAGTTGATCATCAGGGAGATGGTCAGCGTGACGCGGAGGTTGGACTGCCAGGCGATGTGCAGGTGCAGCTGGAGGTCCGGGTGCTGGGGCGGCTTCGGCGCTGGAGGTTCCGGGGGCGGGTCGGACGGTGGCGACTGGGACGCGAGCTCGTCCTGCGAGACACCGCGGTCCAGCCTCGGGGGTGTGCGGCTCGCGGAGATGGAGCGAGAGGGCGCGTTGGACACGGCGGACATGGCGGAGAGGTATAGCGACGGGGAGGGGTGTGACGGCCGCAGATCGGCCAGATTCGAGAATGCGGGACTCCAGATGTCCCTCGGGGAGCGCAAGAACGGGGCCGAGTGCAGCATGCCTATACCCATGCCCATCCCTCCGATCCCCGGGCCCATCCCGTAGCGCATATGCGGGGGAAGGAGATGGTACGCAGGGCCCTCCTACCCGACGCCCTTGCCGTGCACGGCTTTACGGGAGACTTACTCGAACCCGTCGTCGTCCGGGAACTCCGTGACCTTTACCGGGGCGCCGTGAGTGCCATTCTCCTCCTCCTCTCGTCATCCTCCCGCTTTCGAGTTTTTGAGAACCATCTCGAAGTAAATGCCGGCGAGGCCGGAGGTGAAGCAAGCCGCTGTCACTGCACCGAATCCCTTGAGGGGCTCATGATGTGGGTGTGCAGAAGGGCGGACTCGTGGGCACTACCAATGTGCGTGTTGGCGGGGACCTGTCTGGTAGTGAGGGTCTGGAGCTGGACGATCCCGACACCGATGGCCAAGAGGAAGAGAGACATCCACCTGGAGCATGACAGCCGTTTCCGAAGGAGGGCGACGGAGAAAGCGGCCGTGGTCATGATCTTCATCTGGTACGTCACCTGGAACGTGGCAACAGGCAGGTTGCTGATCGCCACGAACTGGAGTGAGTTCTGAACGACGTAGAGGAGTGCGGGGATGGAGAGCTTCCAGCAGTCCGGGCCGAAGATCTCATGACACACGCGCCGGAACGCGAAGAACCAGCCTGCTGGGCCCAGCCCAGATGCGTCCGAGGCATACACGACGCGGAAGAAGGCGATGACGAAGGATATTGAACCTTCGAGTATCTCGTTCAAGACCACGGCGGTGGCAGGGGAGTACGACTCCGCGGCAGGTATGGACACTCGCGAGTAAGTAACTTAGCAGTGATCCACTGCGAGAGGTCGACGCGACGAGGGTGCCCTCGGCGGTGGCCACCGGGATCGGGTACATGAGCCCGTCAACCTTGAGCGCGCCGGCAATACCGAGCGGAAGGGGCATGAAGCCGATGACGTTCTCGCAGCACGCGCCCATCACACGAGAGTAGTTGTAGTCCTTCATCGGGACGAGCGAGTTCTCGAAGGTCTTGGTTCGCGAAGCACGGGCTGGTGTGCGTCAAATTAGCCTCGTCTCCCGGCACACAACGCGAAGGCAACGACTATCACTCACAAATAAGGGCACGACGGATCCGGACGGTCGAAGTCGCCAAGCATCTTCTCGAGGGCGTACGGGACGATCTTGCTAGTCTGACACAGAAGAATGACCTCCTCGTCGTTTAACGTCTTGAATGCGACCGATACGGGGCGGGGACCGTTCTCGAAGACGTCGACACATTCTGCAAGAGAGCGCACCTCAACATGGGCAGGCTCGACCTCGCGCGACTCGGGAGCAATAGGCTTGACGGGGGGTGAACCGGTGACCTGATGGGAAGGGCGTCCTGGAGCTTCTTGCCGACGGTTTCCAAGTTCAGCGGGCGGCTGTATATCGCCAAGGGGGAGGTCTGGCAACAGGGGCGGGCACAGGCTGGGGAACTGGGGCAGGTGCCGGAGCCTCCACCATCGTTGCAGCGCTGGCCATGAACATTACAGGAGCCAGAGAGTGTTCCCCTTCAGGCTCCTCGTCGGCAATCTTGACGATGGAGCGCGCGCGCGCGAACGGAAACGAACACCTTGACTCCGGGCCGCTCGCATGGCCGCGAGACCAGAACTTGCAGCGATACCCTTGAGCGAGTCGCCGTTGAGTGCCACACTGACCGCGAGGAGCGCAACAACCCACTTCGAAAGGACATGGAGCTTCAGGACGACATGAAGTTCTCGATAACCTCGCTGGCGTTGGTGTTGGAAGCATGGAGGGCCGGAGCGAGGGGCAGAGCGCGGATGTAGATAGGAGGGGCGACCTTGACCACAAGTTCCACAGGGACGGCACCCTCAACGGTGAACGTAGGCTCCTGTGTCACCGCAAGGTAAGCGAGAACGCTCGCAATAGCAGGGCTACTGATGTCGACGCGGGGAGTGGGGACGACCTCCGATGCTGTGCGAAGCGGATGCCTCTGGTGACGAGCATTGGCGGTAGCGGGAGTGAGGGTTGTGCAGAAGTTCAGAATGTGCAGAGTGAGGAAAGACGCGATCTACATAAAGGCAGTGTCAGAGCGAAGCAGAGGTACACTCAAGGGAGAATACGCACCAGCAGCAGCTTCAGGCTTGCCATCGGGTTCTCCTCCGCCTCCTGCAACCTGCCGCCATCCTTCAGGAACGAGCCCTTGACGCCAATGGCAGAGTCAGTCGCCCGTCGGCGCAAGTTCTTCGGAGTCTCCGTCACGACACCACGTTCTGTTTGCTGCTCTTGCGAGACAAGACTCCGTGAACGGCTGTACCGTTCGCCGTAACGGCCGCGATGGAACTAGATCGGGAACGGGCCCGCGTCATGTCCCGGCCGTCTTAATATGACGAACCTGCAGTAGGATGGTTAGAGACGAGAGCATCAAAACAACACAACCAATACAACGGCGAGGCTTGCAATGAAGCAGAAGAGGAGGAGCGCCACGACGATCGACGCTCAGAAAAGGGGGAATGCAATGTCAACGACACGTACCCCCACCATAATGGCCAAGACCGCAGTGTAGAGTGTGAAAGTCGTCACACAGTCCATAGCGAGCGAGACAGCAGCGACGGCGCAGAACTCCTTTAGCCCACCGACGCGAGCACGGCGATCTCGAGGGCGTAGTCACGGAGAATCATGTTGCCGACACGATCGAGGGCTTCGAGGATGACGTCGCCAGCTGCCTTCATGCGACCATCGTTCTATGGCTTGAGAATATGAGGGTGGGCCAACACAGCACGCGCGAGACGAAGTGGCTTGTTAAATACAACTGTGTAGACGAGGAAGGACAAGGCCTCGGTGAGGGCGATGGGATCGAGGGGAATATCCAGGGATCTACACATGGGAAGGGTGAAGAGGAAGGAAATGGTTGCCGAGGAGAAGATGCCGGTAGAGAGCCAGAAGTTGGAACCCAATGCCCGGGAAGACAGGAATAGCCTCATGAACGCCACATGCATGAGAACGTAACCTATGAGGACGACGAGGATATCAAGCGAGTCCGCTTTCTATTGAAAAGTTCAGCGTGTGCGATGCTTGGCAGCCATGGCAGTCCACGTACCTTTGTGAGCTCCCAGAAGCGCAAGACAAGCGCACTGAGGGCGTAGGCAACCCACTTGCTACTCTCCATCTCCCCGATGCTCTCGTGGCGTTTCCCAGTATCAATGACATACTTGACGCCATCAACAGTAACGGTATTCTCCTTCTTGAGTGAACCTAGCCAATCTTCCCGAGTCCCAGGTTCGAACGAAAGAGTGAGAATGAGAGATGATCCTGGCGCAGAGACACTGGTGAAACTCGACGTTGCGGAGACGTTGGAATGATGACAAAGGGATGAATATGTCTTGCCAGAAAGCGCGGGGATGGTTGAGACCAAATGTTGTGAGATGGCGGACGCATCAAGAAGGGCAGTCTATCAACAGCTCGTATCAGCACCGGCGGATATGGACGTGCACTTGTGCGCTGTCGACTGGCACGGATGAATGCATGAGGGATGGGAATATGAAAGGGAGCACGGCGAAGAGGCTATGAAATGATAGGGTAGTGAAACCTCGGGACTCACTGGCTACGCCGTGTCATCACCACCTGCTGCAACTCCAACGCGTCGAGGTTACCACCAGGATGCTTCCAGGCTTCGGTCCAATCATGTCGGGGGACTGCGACCCATTCTTCGTTGGCAAGACGGGTGAATGCTGGGCGGAGGGCAGGTGCGAGAAGACGAAGAAAGAGGAGTGTTTGATGCCCGAGAGGTTGTGGAAGTATGCTAGGGTCGCGAGGACAAAAACGGAGATGAGGGTGTGTTTGAACAGCGGGCGTAATACGGCATGCATTTTGGCGGGGGGTGGGAGCGAGGGCGAGGAAGAGTCGCGGCGAATAAATGGAGGGAATAAAAGGGGTATTTAAATGGATTAGCAGGTGTTGCGTGAGCTGGAGGAGAGAGTGTTAGAACGGGAATGGAGCGAATAGTCGTACGAGAAGAGACGTGGAGCGTTGCTGCTGTACACACCTCGGTAGACTACCAGCACAAACTGCAGACTAGTGTTCGTCTATGGGAGGAAGGAAAGGAGCGGACGCGGGTGAACACGTCGGCAGGGCTGTCGCCGATGAAGACAGAGTCTATACCGGCGACGAGGGCGGGCGAAGGCGAGGCGAGCCTCGGAGGGAGATGGGTGAACGGAGCAGATAAGGAAAGTTCACTTGCAAGCTTCTTGGGACCTTCGGCCCGACATCGCCCGGGCCGCCAGGACCCGCATCGGGTCGCGCGTCGCGGCGCGTATGGCTCTGCATTTTCGTTGCAGGTCGCTGTAAACATCAACCAAAGCCCAGGGGTTCTTCACTCATTCGCAGAAGTTATTAGAGCAGAATGTGTATTCATCGGGTTTCCTCGCCGTCTGCTCTGATAACATATATGTGCCTCGGAGTACTACACGACGTGCTGAGAAACAAATCCCCCCCACCGTTCAAATACCGGCCGAATGACCCTACGCCATGCGTGGTGATAATCATCGCCCTGCTGACGGCGGAATGTAAAGATCTCAACATGTCTTGACCCACCTACTGAAGTGTGAGCCTCGAATACGACGTGCAAACAATGCTAATCACAAACAGTCTATGCAACGTTGTCGGGGAGCTGTTCGATTGGCGGGATATGATTTTGTCGCTCTGTCAGTGAGCTCGAGATGCACAAGGCATTCGAGCAAGTGACAGAACAGGGTTGGGTAGCAACCCAGAAAGATTGGCTTGGATGATGGGCAACGCCGGCGATGTTCTGAGATACGACGGGGAATGCTTGTAGTCCGGCCGACTTTGATGCGTAGCAGGTTGTGACTGGTGTTGCCTGAAATGTACTCAGTCACGAAACACGCCGTGGGGACAGCTGAAAAGCTCACCGACAAGCCCGAGAGCGTATATGCAGCCTGGCTCGTCTGATTCAGCCGGGGAGCTGCGCATGAGCTGCCCGAGGAGCACTTGCGTACGGGGCTCCAAACGGACGGGGATGATATCTAAGTGGGGGTCAGTATACAACGCAATGAACAGATCCAACATATCTCGACTTTTGAATCCGACGGTATTCTGCTTAAGCGTGTCGTCGAGGTGTGCATTGCAATAGAACGGGAGCTTCCCGCCTCAGGGAAATTGCAGTGCGTTGCTCACGGGGATGAGGGTTTTGCAACGGCCGCTGGCTTGAGAAGTCCAGCTGCAACGAGCGCGGAGGCGGATGCGTGCCATCTAGGGCAGGAGGTAGCAAATATAGAGGAAAAAAAGCGATGAAAGGGATGGGATGTAGCGGAATGGAGATAATGAGTACAAGCAAGTCGACGTACACCAGGTCAACGTACACCTATACGGTACACGGTTTGTGGTGCAGAAACGGTCGAGGGGGTCAACCGAGGGCTCACGGATTAACGAAGCCTCCTGTGTACCTGTTGCCGCGAAACGTGTTGGTGTAGATTAGTCGTTCAACGGTGGCGCGCTCCGATGAGCATGAAGGGGCGGGTGTAGAGACAGAAGTAGAACAATATTTATTGGTGAATCCAACGTTGTAGGCGTCGTTTAGTACAAAGTGAAAACACTGTATAGAACACGGTTAGGTCTCCAAAGATGTAAGTTCAGGGGATATTGCTTACAATAATATAGGGAACGAGCGGTTGCTCAGAGACCGGATAGCGGAGGAGGGGATGTCGCTGACCGGAGGTTTTGGTCGCGTTTTTCTTCGTATTCCATTCCTTTCGCTGTTTCGTTCAGGATAAGCGTCATGGCCCTAGGTGTGGGGCTCGTTGACCTGGCCATGGTACTTGGGAATAGTTACATGGAGAGAGTCGAGCATTCGATGGTGTCGTTTGGCAAGGACAAGGTCAGGAGTATAACAACGGCAGACGGACAACCCACACCCGAGCGTTACGAATAAGAACCGTGCCCGACCATGAACGAATCCATGCTGGGGATGACCAGGGCCTGGTCTGGCGTCGTCCGTCGGGTGGGATCTAGCGAATTTCGTGCCCAGGAACGAGTCGATCCTCGTACCTGCCGGAACCAGATCGTCAATTTTCAGCATTCAGACGTCTTATACGTGTCATACATAGGATGGACTCGATCGCGTCCTCTTGAGCGATCCAGAGCGGTGCCGAATGGCGGTTGCTGGCAATTCAGCCCACATCTAAGTCGCGTCCAGGGACCCGTCCGCGACGCGACCCAAAAAATTCCAGCCCTGTCTTAGGCGAACGCAAGCTGCTGCGAGGCAACCGGCAGGAGAATTGCACACGCGGTGCCGGGGGTACTCAAAACGCAAGGAAATCGCGTTGTCGACCGAATCTTGACAGTGGTCGGGCTCCACACTTTGGCGGGGACGTGGACGCAGAACGCGCACGCGGCCACACCACTACATCGTCATCATATTGAGGTAGTGCGACGGCGACCCATGGCTCTTCGAGGCAGCCGACATCGAAGACGCTGCCGCCGGCATAGAGGTGCTGTTGCTCCATTGCGGGGTCCGGGTGGCTGAGGCGCTCCTACGGCAGGAAGTTGGCACTAGAGCAGGCGCTAGGGTTCCGCGTACGCTACCCCGTCCATGTACCTACTCAAAGGTAGTGGGTTCGAGGGCGCTCTTGCGCGGCTGTCAGCCGCGCTTCACGGGTGTAGCGAGTGGTGAGCCGGGGGCAGATTCGCCATGATCAACGCACTCGATGAGATTCTTCTGCGGGCACCGCACTGTCGGCGCAGGCTACCATTGCCCGGGAAGCCGCGGCCGCCGAGGTGGCGCGTGTCCATTCGCGGGCCGGATACAAGGGTGGTCGTCCACGCCGCTTGATGGTCGCGGCTTGCGCGGAGGGGCCAGGAGTCGCTGGTCGCACCCGAGACGCGTCAACCGGAGGTGTGTTTGATAAAGCCTTTAGAAAAGGTGCTTACGAGGACGACCAGGAGTCCGTTCACAGAGGCTTGAGCAACAGATGCAAGCTCGTCGTGCCCGCTTTCCTCCTCCTCTTGGGCGAATGAAGGGAGTTGGCGATGGCACGAATCGGTTGCAGGATTCGACGTCGAAAGCGCAGCGACATTATGAGAAGCACATAGCACCGAAGAAGCAGCCCCGTGTCCTCGCCCGCATTCATGACCCCGTCCTCGCCCCCGCCCGAGCCCGCTGCCTCGGGATGGTTCTCGTCCGCGCTTCACTGGAGTAGGCTCCGCATATGAAGAATCGACCATATCCCCGTCTTCATCTCGCGCCCTGCGAGCTCGCGATGAAGAGGCAGCGGGGCTGGAAGCTATGGATTGGCCCAACGACTGGTTAAAGGCCTCGCTCAGGGTCATCTCTGTGCCAGACGTAAAATGCACTGCACCTTCCTCGGAAGTTGTAGAGTGTCGGGATAGGGATGGGTTTGACTTTTGGAAGGCCCCGTTTGGGACCGCGGGTACTCCGCGGCGACACTGGAGCGGGCCCCCAACGGGAGCATCTCGTTGGGCTTGCGACCAGGAGCGCCTCAGGGGCCAAATGTCGACGTAGACGGACCACTTACGACAACGCACTGGGCTACGAGAGGGCGATCTGATGAGGGCGATAGCATCGTGGCCTTCAAATGTCGGGGGATCCGCATACATATCATCGTCGTCGTACTCGGTCAGCCTGGGGTGTTTTGCTGGCCTGGCCGAATCGTTGTCTTGAGCGTGCTTATCTCTGAACGACCTTGGTCGCAGAATACGATGAAGATGGTTCATGGGAGGATGGTTGGGCTGGGAATAATGTCAATATCACACGTTTTGCCGTGTCATCAATTTTTGGATAAGCACTCGCATCTTTGCTCGTTATCTGACCCTGCCTCTGTGCGGGATGTTGCAAAAGATCGGGCTCGCTTGTGAGCGTAAGTCTTGCGAACGCGAGACGCAGAGCAAGTTGGGGTGCAGAATGCATTGATCCTTTCCGGATGGGCGGGTGTCGCTGGATCAAGGACCACGGGCGATAGCTCTCAGGCTATCCTCCGGACACGTATATGTCTATCGTGGCGCTGCGCGCACCCGGGATTGGGCCAACCAACCTAGGCGCACCTGGCTTGTCCCACAGCAGAGCATACAGACGTAAGAGGGCCATGCGTCGCGGCGAAGATCTGGCGCAATCCCGCCACTGACAACGCCTTCATCGATACCGTTGTTCCGTCTCCAGGAATGCCAGGGTGATCTTGAATACTTTCGGGTGTTAAGTGAGAATAGTGTCTAGAGGACATAATGACATACCACATCACTTCATCCGCAAAGCTTGGTCTCCCCCTGCAACAGCTTTCCCTCCCTCGACATCAACCTCGACCTTGAGCGTTGAAGGAGAATTTGAACAATTGTGCGATATGAGATGCAGCACCAGTACGCACAGAGAAACACCAAGGCTTCAGCAACAGTGAGAAGAGAGCTTCTGAGGAGCGGATGGAGTGAGTAGAGGGAATTCCATGATGGAGGTGACTCGAGAAGAGCCTTCACGCGCACGTGTCAATGGTGGTCGTGGGAGACCAGACTTGAGCCACGGTCAGATGGGCCGGCAAAAAGACAGTGTTATCATATTATTTTCTCTCTGATCTCGTAACATATATCCCCGGGCCTCAGACCGCGGACTTCAACTCGGCCAGTTATCGCTAGCTCAGGTGTAACAACCGGGTAACAACTATCAGAAGCTGAGAGGGAGAGTGGCAATTCTCAAAACGGGAGAGCGATGGTAAATGTGGGGATGATCGAAACAACGACGAAAAAGTGGAGGAAACAACAGCATGCGAATATTAATGGATGGAGGTAACTATCGATGGGATGGGGGGGGGTGGGGACAAACACAGCCAGTATGGAGGCAAGAGGACTTTGCGTCTCCCCAATTGAGGGGAACGAACTGGATCCGTTAGGCACGGTGCTAGACTTGCGTGATCCTGAGACGCGTCGGGATCTTCGTACTGAAGATGGTCGGGTAAGGCAGGAGAATAATGGAAGAAGGACGTATGTACTCACCAGAGGTTCAATTCGAACACGTCTCCGATTGACACACTAACGTTATGCGCCGCCCTTTCGCTAGGCAGGGGAAGGCTGCAATCAGGCTAGTAACAGATCCACTCAGCCACGAGGTCTGTTAAGTATCCTGAAGACACTCACGTCAAGAGGACCACCGGAGACAACGGGGAGGGCGTCTTCGTCAACGGGGATGGGGTTTATCTTGGACTGGTACATCGAACCTGGGACCTCGTCGTTACTGTTATAGCGGTAGTAGTAGTCATCCTCGGCGTCCAAGGGGGGTGCTTGAATAGGAAGCAGACTGCCCATGGAGGCGGGGCGTGCCAGACCGCGCGACTTCGTGCTCTCAATTAATGTGGGATGGTGGGTACGGACTGGGACTGCAGCGCGAAGGTTGTTGCTTGATGCCCAACGACAAAGCCCCTTCTTCGGATAGTCGTGAAGGAGGCCGTTGCTCGACACCCAATTGGCCCGCCCTCTAGCCGAGACCTCCGACTGAATTGAGCCGGAGTCAGTCTCGTACCCACTGACACTATACTCATCCCAAACTGTAGTTCGTGAGGTGCTACGTATGGGTGTCGCCGGCGCCTCGGCAAGATCAGCGAGCGTCGAGAGTGTCGTTGTCGAATGCATCGTCGTAGAGCATCTGCAATTGTCGCCTGCGGATGTTCTCAGATCCAACTCGCCTTTGAAAAGGGGAAGAACTTACCTTGGAGGCAGTGAAGACGGTGTCCTGATTGTGTGGGTGCCTGCTGAGCTGCCTGAGAGTTCATGTCGGCTGATGGGGTTCGGAGAACAAGAGGAGGGATTGCGTTGTGTTGTCGTCTCGGAGCTGGGGATTCGGCAGGCCTAGCCACCAACATCCGGGGCATATAAAATTTCCAACCAGCGTCTCAAAACATGCATCGTACCGGTCGCGGTGCATTCCACCAGAGCTAAAATCAAGCACAAGTCTCGGCATTTCCCTGGCAATGCAACACCGGCATGGAAAGTGCACTATGCCGCAACTTTTGACAAGACGCGGCGCATTTTGCGGCGAAGAGCACTAAAAATAGAGCGTGGCGGTAGCTGCCCCTGTCAGGATGGAAGCGATTTTGAGCGTAACATTTGAGATCCGGCGAGCGGAAGGTTCTAATCACTACCAAGAAATCGTTCCGAATAAGTCGCACGTATTAGTTCTCAGCCGCTGATGGACTTGCCTGAACGTGCAAGGACTGCGGAATGCAGAGCGGGCCAAGGAAGGGCCACAGAATATTAACGATGCGCCAAGATGAAGGTCGAGGTAGAAATTGAAGTCGCGTTTGGGTGGGTCATAGAACGAGGGGATAAAACAACCAAAGGACGGCCATGAGGGTGGAGGATTGCTGACATATGATTTGAGACAGCCAGCACCGGACAAGTCATACTTGTAGCGCTCTGCGAACCGCTTGATGGGAGGGTCTACGAGTGTAGCGTTAGTGGACAGACGTGACAGAGCACCCAGACCTCACGGTGCACCATTCGGGTAGACTTCTGCCAGGCGTCTCTCGAGCTTCAGTGCAGCCGCGAGATCCCCGTTATGGTACTCATACTTGGACCAGCGCTCCCACAGGGGACGCACCTTATTCGGCGATTGGAATGTCGCGACAGCGCGCTCAAACAACGCTCTTGCGTCTGCAGGCGAAAAAGCAGCAGGTCAGCAGGTCAGCGGGACGTAATAACGCGCGGTAAGTGGACGCACTGTTCTCATCGTTGATGGAGATGAGGAAGCCGAGGTAGCGCAGCACGAACTCAACTTCATCACCGTACAACTCCATGGCCTTCTCAAAGATTCTGCTAGCTACGTCCTTGTTACCGCACTGGTACTCCATGAGTGCTGGGCGAGTACGGCTGAGCGATTGAACGGATGAAACACCCGGGTGGCAGCGTACCTTCGGCTTCATGGACATCCCACGGCGTCCAACGATCCCTGCCGGCCTTGCCATAGATGTTGCGAGCAAACTTCAGATCCTCAGCACGCCGCACAGATCTAATGTATGCAATCCACGCAATCCCGTAGTCGGTCCGCTTGTCACACAGTTCCTTGTTCTTGGGTGGCTTCTCATCCGAAGACTGCGTGTTGAACGACGAGTGATTCGACATTGAGCCTTGCTGCGACGTAGGCATACTGCCGTTGTTCTGCGTCTGGCTCTGCTGCTGGGAGCTCATACTGCCGTTGGACGAGCTGGAGCAATTCACCCTACTCTCAAGTGCCTCGAGGTCTTTGCGGAGCGTCTCCAGGAACTTCTCAAACGTGGCGTGCACTTCCGTAAAGTTACCTTGGAGCTCAAGCACTTCGGCATACGCGAAGTTCAGCACGAAACTGCAAAAGTGGTGATTCAGTACGAGAGAGCGCGAATTTCGTATCGTCTCACCTGGCAGGGTTGGCGTCGATGCCGGCCTTCAGGAGTGCAAGGGCTTCGTCAGTCTTGCCGACGCTGTTCGTCCACGCATATGGCATGTACCTGAAGCCGCGAGGACAAGTCAGCCATGTGCGGACTGGGAAGCAAACAAAAACGCACCAGATCTCAGAGTAGAATCGCATGCGCACGATCGCCTTCTTGTACACACTCTGCACACGCTGGAGGAGCACACTCCAGTTACTCTCTTCGATCTCAAGAGGGTTTCCTTCTTCCCACTTAAGATAGAGCCGCCAGCGCGCGACGAGGGCCTTGTCCCATGGTTGAACGTCGGCGCACGGGGTAGCCAGATGGACGGACGCTTATCTTTGCCAGCGGGAAGAGGCGGGAAGAGAACCGTCAGGTGCTCTTGCAGCTGGTTGAGGACTGTACGCGTTTGCATGTGATTTTCCTGCAGGTCCGAGATAAACTTCTTTGCCTGCCAAACGAACACGAACTGACGTGAGGAGGCAGATACGAGTGGCGGAGCAAGCAGAACTCACGGTGATCTTGTTCAGGTTGTTCTGAACTGCCTGCTGGTAAGCTCTCCGGACGGCGTCCATCCTTTGCTGCTCTTCCCATGTCGTGCTTGGCTGACATCGCACCTCGTCAGTTCATGTCTCACATCCCACACTATCTACTCGATGGACGGGTCTCGCTGGTCACCACAAAATGTCGAACAGAACACGCGGGGACTCGAACAGGGAGGGAGGCGGACGCAATCCATAACACACTACATAGCGGTACAACGGTTGAAGCGACAAAACCGAGCCCGGCGTGAAGTGTGGTGGCAAAAGGACAGGTGGCGTATGACCGGACGGCGGGCGGTTGAAAGCCGCATGCAAGAGTGCGAGACGCGTCCCAGGAGAGACGCGGAAATACTTCAAACACGGAACACATACCTCGCCAGCCTTGAGGAAGTTGATGTAGTCCTGCCAGATCTCGTAACTGTCCTTGTCTTGACCCGCATGTCCCAGCGCAAAGTCGTAGCACTTGCGAATCACATCACACGCGTTCGGACCAGTATTGATTCGTCTGGATTTGACTTCAGCTGGCGAGAGACGGCAAGCATCGAGCATCGTACCTGATGTACGTGAGATAGACTTTGAGGAGGTCTACAGAAGGGTGGGGGAGGTTTCAGTTGGACGGGCGATGTCGTAGTCTGACTTCGGCCGGCGTCGCTGCCAGCCATCCAGATCTTGAAAAGCTGTCCAACGTCGCTGAATTGTGACGGGTCGTCCAAGAAATGCCGAAGGTAGGCTATTTGGACGGGGGCTGCGCATTTAGGTCAGATGACAGCACGAGAGAGGAGCACACGGTTGGTTCTGACAGTGTTGAGACACGTCTCCAGCATGCCTTCGTAAGTATTCTTGATCTTCTCAATGTCGCCAGAATCCTCCGCAAGGTCGACGAGTCTCATCCACCCGTCGGCGTCGACAGGTTTTTTACGTAGTTGCGCACGCAGCCGATGCCATTTGGATTGTGGCGACGGAGTCGATTCCGGCGCCGGAACACTTGTTGGGCGTGCTAGATCTTGACTATTTGGTTCAGTGGATGTTGGAGTGGGTGTCGAAGTTGTTGCAGGCATGGAGGACTCTTGAAGCTGGCGCAAGGCGTTGAGGATGCCTTCCGACAGGTGAGATTTCACTTCCGGGGCTTGAGTGTTGTCTTCCATAGCATTCTCGGCCATATGTTCAGATGGAAGAGGCTCGGACGTGGTAGAGGGTCAAGGTCAAGAGAGGAACGTCGACGAGTCGGACAAGCCGTCGGCGGCGTTTGCAAACAGTATTTGTCATTGTTTGGATGGGCGTCCCCAACGTCAGACTCACAAACGACGATGGCGACCAAGGGAGTTAATCGGATGAAGAGGGACGCTCATGAAGAGGCAGACTTGGGACACTAAAGGGAAAGATCTGAGAGACAGAGAGGGGAATGCGGAAGTGGCAGCTACACATTATTTAGAAGCAGAGACAGGGCGTTACTCCACGAAGACACATATCCGATATCTCCTCCGGCTCTTCCTCCTCGGCGTCACAGACCAGGATATAGCGTATCATCTAAGTCATCATCAATTTCCGGCCCCTCTATATTGTCCACATCTTCATCAGCGCCGCCATCGTCGTTGTCGTCCAAACCATCGTTGTCGTCGAAATCATCGTTGACGTCTTTTATGGTAGGATCTTCGCAATTGAGTTCCTCCTCTACGCTGCCTACTCGAGCTTCGCAGGGCGGTTCCTTCGTCAACTCTGTGGTGAATAGTGCAAAGATCTACGTTAGCAAAGATCTACGTTGTTTTCGCGGCGATGACAAGGTGACAATAATGCATGGACGCTAACCAGTGTCTAGATCCGCCTCCTGTTCGACCTCCAAGAGGTTGACGGAGGGCAGCGATTCCGCATCGGCGAGACCGTGCGCGTGGATATGACCGACGCCCATCCCCCAGTGGTACCTCATGAGCGTGTCGCGATCAGAAAAGCTATCGTGGGGTACTGAATGTCAGTCATAACGGTATGTAATTAGGGTAAGCAACGTACCATCCGACATAATAAGCATTGTAGTCTTCCCGATCCCTAGCACAGCCTGACATTCCGATACCATCTTCATGCACTTGACCCCGAGCGAACGCGGGTATGATATGACAAGCTCGCAACACATCAGAGGGATCAACAAAGCCAAATGCAGAGTCTGATGCTAATGGAGGAAACGCAACCATGGGAAGTTCCGAATTCTTCCAGGAGGTCGTCCCAGCTCGCTGGACCTCATACCATCTGACCCAAAGGAAGTCGATACGCCGCGGTTTGTAGTCCAACATACCCGGACCCATATACGCCACGTTCGCGTGGTATGCCCCCAGGACGCGGGCGTAGAGGTATCTGCCATTCGAGCTGGATTCGTCGTCTGAGGTTGTAGACAATAGGAGCATGATGTTGTGGTGAGGCGTGCCACAGTTGATGATATCTCGACCTCGACGCACGTCATATGTCGTGTAGTTGAAACACACCTATCCAACTGTCAAGACCAGCAGCGGACAACGCACAAAGAGAGGGCCACTGCCTCCGTACCTTTTTGTGGTGGTATATGCGATCATTGTGGATGAACACGGATTCCTCCCGTCTCCCGACATCGTCGTCAGTAGCAGTTGTTTTAGGGACGGGGCGAGCGATATCAGGACACGAGATCTGCTCTTGCTTGAGCATGTCGACAATGCGGGGTAGGAGATGTGAGCGGAGTTTAGGGAAAAAGTCCTAGGAAGGATAGAATGTCGCAGTCACTACAGGCAACCGACCACAGGGTAAATAGTAGGACGTACATGCACCGCAGGATCTCCGTGGTTCCGGGAGAGGAAAATGGGGATATCAACCGGAGAACTTTCATTCTTGCCGATGTTATATTGCACCTTCGGGCTGAACATGGGATCGAGCTTCTTCTCCCTCCTTGCTTGCGCACGACGACGCGAGTTGATCAAGAGTGACGGAGAGAGAGCGTTCCGTATAGTCCGGATCGTCCTTTGTCTCCGTTCTACTTTTGAGAGAGCACGCGCCACATCCTTCCCAGATGTTCGCTGATACCGTGACTTCGACAGCTTGTGCTCGCTTTCGCCCTTGAAGTAGCGCTCGTCAGTCCGATGTAAAATGTATGTGCTCGTCAGAAATGTCACCAGTCTAGTAGAATAAGAGTCAGTTGAACCCCTCCTGCGGATGGATGAGACATAGTCTCCGAGAGTGTGTAACTTGAACGTGTTCAGATTCAGTGTCTTCAAGCGTCTGCTATCCCCAGAAGCGGGGGTTGGCTTTGATGACGACAACTGCATGGACTTGGACTTCTCTTCTCTTCGCTGGCGTTGTTCAGACTCCCGTTTCAACTCCCGAGTGACGTAGGCCGCGCAAGTAGTGATTTTGAAGTCGCGTAAACGCTGGCCAAGGAGCGTAGTCAGGGTATCCAAGATATCTGTCGTCTCATCAGTGTGCATATGCAATCCGCCGAACCCGTGCCAATACGCCATCGTGAAGAGCAGCCGGATAAGCTTGTTGTTGTGAGGTTCAGGCAGCAGTCCCTCGAGCAACGGTATAGCGCACTAATGAGGCATGAACAAAATGTCTTCAATCCTTTGTCTTCAATCCTTGAAGGCAACGTACTTTGAGTAATTCCCCATACTCATGGGCCGTCATCTTCTTCAACTCAGATCGATTCGTAAAGATACGTCGTATGATATCCCTCCCAAACGGAGGAAGAAGTCGACATCTAGTTCGGGTTGACTAAATTTCCCAATACCGAGAGCGTGATAAGAGCTCACCGCCAATCAAATTCATCCTTCGTCTTCGGATCCGCAGCATCAAGGAGCCGCAGTATATGAACCAGAACGCTCTTCCATACACCTAAATCGTACTCGTGCAAGAAGTCCACGGTCAAAGTGTCGAAAAAATTGAAGCCGAGGGGCCCTAGAAGCTTGGAAAAGGCGTTCTGGAAGAGGTTTCAGGGGATGGACGCCACGTAGTAGAGTAGAATTCACCGTGGTTGGGACCAAGGACTCCTCGAACAACAAATCTTCTACGCCCTTGTATGTAACTGCTCTGTGCTGGTCATAGATCATGCGTCGAGCGGACTCTACCCTTGAACGTCGCGGTTTGCTGTCAAGCCGAGCCAACGTTGTCCTTTGTATACGATCTTGTGGCATACCGAGATTGTGAGCCCGGTTCAATGGGATCAGACATCGAGGACAAGGGCAGCGACCGAGATTCCGGATACCAGCGAGCAGTACTCTGCGGAAAATAATTAATCAGACAAATGTTTGCAGCAGCGGCGAAGGAGACGTACTTCTCCGGATAATCAGCAGAATAACTGAAAATCCTGGGATAAAAGCGCCGTTCAACGCCGTCAGGGCATAAAATGACGATGCCGTGCTCGTAAGCCTCTAGGAACTCCTCGTCGAGGAGAGCCTCCCACTGTGCGTGAAATAACTCCCTACCGCAATGTGCTGCAAAAGCGGAGGTGAAATTGCTCTTGCCAAATTTCTCCTTGACGAAATCTTTGAACACATCGGGAAGCTACCGCATGGTTGAGTCACGTCGCAATGAAGAACTCAGAGAGTACGGCCGCAACTCACAGATTCGAAGTACGCTATGTGCTCGAAGCAACCGTTGGATTGCTTGCTTCTGCGGTCTTTTGACTCATTCCCAAATTCCGCATACAAGGGGTGGAGCTTAGCGTCGCCGTATTCGGTGAGATGAGTTCCGTCGGAAGAGAACATGAGCGCAACGACGACCCGCTGATGGGTGCATTCTGGCTCTGGTGGGGAACGTTGAAGATCGTCATGAGCTTCGATGAACGCCGGCGATGTGTAGACCTCTCCATGCACTCGGACCGGCTCTGCCGAGTTTGCTTTCCAGAACAGTTCGTAGGGTTCGAGATGGAGATGAGGGAAAACTGCAGGATCGGTGACCCTGCTGCGTATCATCGACACGATCTTTCGGTGGCAAAGGGTAGCGGCGTCGTATAGATGGACACCTGGGATATCTCCCTTGCTGTGCACAGGCACGGAGAGCTGGATGTCTGTCTCGTGCCAGTCATCTGGAAGGGTCTCATGGCTTTCCGAGGTGGACGAGCAAGTTTCGCCCATCAGGAGCTTCTCGTTGATCAACTTCCAGTTAACCCCTCCGAGGTCTTCTGCGCAGAACCTAGGGTCGGTAAGGATATCGAGCAGGTCTTTGAAGGTCGATTCTGACTTCTTGGGAGAGCCAGTCCAGTACCACTGACCGAGACGGAACAACGTCCAGTTGGGGTAGGGATGGAACGGAGGACGGCCAGACTCGGCACCTGACCTGATGGACATCGTGGTAGCACGGTTGAAGGGGGGATCGGGGAGATCTAGGGGCGACGTCGACGGCGCATCAGGGGGGGAGCATGGGCTGAGAGTCGTTACTTCGACTGGGGGATTAACTGTGGGATCGTTGACAGGGTCCAGAAGAAGCTCGCGGTCGATAGCTGCTTCAGGATCATGTCTGGGGGAGTGCTCGGTGCGGTACTGTCGGTAGAGGCCAAAAACGTTGCGTTTCGTTCGTGCTGGAGCCACCTCGACGCGTTGCCGCTGGACAGCTTCGCTCCCCACAAGCCCAACCATATGAGAGGATTCTGCCGGGTGCGATGGGGCGATGTCGGAGGGGGTGGATATGAGAGGTTCTGGAAGCGCGTCAACGTGCTTTCGCGCCCTCGGAACCCAAGAGGGTGCGGCATTGTCCCGATATCGCCCCGGTAGGTGGATATTCTCCCTTCGAGGCCGAGCATTATCCATTGCAGGAGGAGGAGGATCAGAGGGAACAGAAGAACTAAGAGGACCGGGGGGAGCAGGAGGGTGGGGAACGGGGACTGAGGAGGAAGGCCTCGGATCCAGTTGCATCTTGTTTTCGTTCGAGTCCTCGAGTATAGATGCAAGAGTCCGCTTGCGCCGCGCGAGCATCGCATCGCCCACATCGTTCAAGATGCCGTCCATATTCCGTTTGACATGCTTACAATGAACTCTATGAGTTACCAGAGCCCCACTCGACAAGATGTGACGATGACAACCGTCGCAAATGTGACTCCCGCTATTGAGCTGACATAGGGATAGGACGTGAGCAAGTAATTCGTCAAATGATGTGCTGTGCTCACCACGCTGGACATAGGAATCCTAGGAATAGAATACGGCCGCCGACGTGAGAGGGAATTCGAAGAATGTGCAAAATAACCAGTGATGAGCGCACTGCTAGAGGAAAAGCTGCGGACAACCAGGCAAACATAAGTCACACAGACGGGAGATCGGACTCGTGGCAACAAAAGCTCCTGAGGCAAAATTTGAACGCTTCCATTCAAATCCGGCCCTAAGCCGACGAGCGACTAATCAATGGCTGTCCGTAACATTCGATGCGGGACAATCTCGGACACAACATGGAACACAACCAACGGACACCGGCAGAGCCCGTTGGGGATGACGCTATCCCTTGCTCGCTTCAGTGTTCGCTATCTCCGTCCCTTGTTGGGACTGCATGCAGCGCTGGGTGATCTCTACGATACGCCATCGAAGAAACATGATTCCTGAGCAAGATTTTTGCCACTTATGGCGAACAACGCGCGGGCGTTGTTCGGTAACATCAAAGACAGAGGAAGCCAGGTATGAATGATGATGAAATACGGACATGGAGGAGAGAAATAGGAACAAACGGAGTGCAACAAATATTCCGCATGGAATCCAAGAGCGCAATGGTCGATCCGCAATGGGACACATGAATGTGACTCGCCCGGACATGTAGATCCTATAAGGTACAGCAACAGCGCGACCGAATTACGAACGTCAAGGATGCCCCGTTTGAGAACGAGGAAACGAGCTTCTGCAGGGCGCGTCGATTATAGGCATGCAGGGAAACCGTGACTACAATGAAGATCAGAAAGAGCACGTCTTCAGAGAGAGGGTGGGACACGCACAAACATGTCGAAGACTGCAAATAAGCTTGCTAATGCGATGTGGGGTGCTAGTAAAGAGTTACATGCATCCCAGGAATACAATGAGCTCGGCATTAAGTAGCTATAACATAGGTCAGTGAAGATGCAGCATATTAGACACTGGGACGGACACACCCGAGGGACGGGAACGCGGCCGTAGAAGAGACCCTGGCATGAGGAACAGCACACAAAGTAAGCCATAGTTGTCCCATGAAGACGCAAGGCGGTGAAGCTTCAGAACGTCGCGGTCGCAAGGCTATTGGGGCGCAAAAGCTAAAAGCGGCGATGACTCACATACCAAGTCTCGGTAATCTCACCGACGGGGCACAGGGGGGGTATCTTGCGGATGACGACCTGACGGAAAACAGTCACACCGACGGGATATTGAATATAGACCGTAAAACTCACCTGAGATTGTGAGAGACCTCGTACGGGAACATGCAGCACGACCTGATGGCAATCGCACGCCGGTTCCTCCTTGGGTGGCGAGCCCAGGCCTCAACGCCTCCGGCCAACGTTGTGCACACTGCAAGGTGACGAAGCCTTCAACGAGTTGGTTAATCTCGGTCGATATCAAAATGTGAGGAAATTGAACTCGCCATCAACGAGTGCGCAGACCCAACCCAGCGGGATACCACACGAAGCAGCAATATCTTCGTGATGCCAAGCTTTGCGCATCCCTTGACAAATTAGCCTCGGTCCCGCGGAGGAACCACTTGGAATGGTCCAGCCACTACTTCCTGTTCACATGGCGTATGATCGAATCATCTGTCCGCACGGTCGGCATACTTATCCAAGTCGTAGTATTGAAACCGTTTGGCACGGGGGTAGTTGGCGCTCGACGTGCAAGGCGTGCCCGCCATGGCCCAAGTAGCGTGGATATCTGGAGTCGTCCTAGTAGAGGAGGTTGAAAAAGGGAAGGGGGAAGAAGCCCAGACGTAAGCGCACTGTGAAGACAAGATAGAATATTGCCGTCAGGGACTTGCCTTGAATTCTTCCTCCTGCATCACGCCCACACCGCATGCGAACATCGCAAATCTCGCGACTCCAATCGCTGGGGTAGCTCGTGACCGTTCTGGCCGACTTTCTGATATGCAATAGGAGGGCGTGGCTGTTGCTGTTGCCTCCCTGGCTGCCGATTAGGGTCGATCTGAAAAGTAGAGGAATGAGTTGGCATGAGGGGTGGACAGATGTGCGGCGCTGCGCGCACCCAAGATTGGACAAACCAACCTCGGCGCACCTAGCTTGTCCCGCAATAGATCGCATCGAATACACAGCAGGATCGAACAAAAAACGCAGATAAAATACGCACAGAGTGACGCGCTGCCGCCAACGACGGTGCGGTAACAGGTCTGGCAACTTGAAGATTTACTTAGGGGGACCAGGGAGGGAAAACTTTGGCAGCGGGGAAGGCTGCTCGTCTCAGGCTATCCTCCGGATACGTATATGTCTATCGTGGCGCTGCGTGCACCCGGGATTGGGCCAACCAACCTAGGCGCACCTGGCTTGTCCCACAACAGAGCATAACGAATAAAGAGGGCCGTGAACCTAAAACAATAGAAGAGACCCGATGGGTATGGCGACCCTCTGAAGTTTTGAATTGGCACAATACGCACCTTGGAATCTTGAATGCAGTCGCAAATCCACAGAAAACCCCTCCTCCTCCAGTACACGGTCCACGAAATAGTCGACAGACAAAATTTCTGCCGAGGTTGGTCATCATGGGGCGTACTCAGTCCTCAGTTGATAGGAATGCGCTGGCGGTGCAATCAATGATGATCAGCTGACCCGTAAGGATGGTGCTTGGAAACATATGACGACGCGGGGATAACACTTACGCGGCAGTCGTAGAAATCGGCCAGATCCCAGAAGAGGATCGCCACGACTGTACGGAGAGGTATGTGGAGGGTGAGGATAGAGAAGGGCAATCTAGCGCACACGTTGCTGGCGCAGCACAGCCTCCCCGATGACGTATTCCGACTGGGAGCGGCGCACCAGGGCCCACTTACTCATCCACACTCCCTGATCGGGGCACACAAGCAGGCTCATTTGTCTTGCACGATATTATCAAGCTCTGGAAAGTCCATACACTAACCGACCGATAGGCAATGAATCAAAAACCATTTCCATAGAAATACTAAGTACTAGGTCAGTTACGGGTGCTGGCACACACAAATTCCGATAGCTGTGATTTCGATGGGTCGACCGCGCTCACCGTCTCCATACAACACTTCACGACCGCCGTCTCAACTTTCGACTACCCCCCTCCTCGCCACGAAGAGTACAAAGCCTGTGATCCTGTTGTGTCCGCGGTTGGTGGCCAAAAGAACCTACTCGGGAATCCTGAGTCCATCAGCAATGAAGTAAGAAATACTAGCTCGAGGACGGAGCAGAGGAGAGAGGCGTACCAACAGGTCACGAGCAGAGGGTCGTTCCACTCGACGCCGATTGTGTGCACGACGTAGGCATCGGGACGTGATACCGTCACAATAGTACACCGACGACACGGATACCCCGAAGCCGTCGTGGCGCGTAACGAATAGCATTGGCGTTGGCAACGTCGATGTTATGTCATGGCAGAGAATCAGATCGAGAATCCATGATAGAGAGTGGTGACATGGTGGCAGTAGGACGGGCTGTTGCCATTGGACTCCGTATCCCCCTCGCCATACAACCGACGACAGTGGACAGTGGATGTGGGGCAGAAAGCGGGGGCCAGAGAGCTCAGCAATGAGAGGAGAAACCGACGTCAGGGAGATGCATAGCGATGGGTACCTGGTGATAGATCTCGTTCTTGAGTACAAAGCCAGGACTGCCTATATGCGTGAAGTACTCGCCTGAGCCACTTATATCCTGACAGATCTGACCTCTGCTCCTCGTTATCCTCGTGGCCGCTGTGACCCAGCGTCGTTATGCATACGCCACCCGTTCGAGCAAGTATGTTTTTATTCAAGGGATCCTCGTGCTGCCGCTGTGTAAGTCAAACTGTCCTTCCACCCTATATATCTGGGATTACGCACATACTAGAAAGCTACGTCGCAAGGTCATCCTGGTGTCATTTCGAGGGCACTTGTGGGAACTAGGTGCGATGGTATCGGATGATTTGGGGACGACGTCAACCACCGAGCGTGGAAAAAGTCACAACAGGTTCTGCGCGCACGACGTTTTGTTCAACGGGCTGCAAACAAGGTTTCATCCTTCGACGAACACCAACGGGTGTCACGTCTCCGTGCGTCGAAAACTCCATCCTGTTACAAACTCATAACTGACTTGAATGATACCGCAAAACAACCCCACTCACGTCATCCAGCCAACGCCCCTTCAATGCAAAGCGCTAGTTTTCCGTGGGTAGCACCGACTGTTCTACAATATGGACCCGGTTACGGACCAATTCTCCCCTTTGTGATTGTGTAGCACTGTTGGCTAAATGAGAGGAGGCATCATGAAGATGATAGAATATACTTACTTCTGCAGCGTACTCTTTCACACTGGGATGTCTGATGGCTCGTCAAGGAAGACGGGTTCCGCTTCTAAGAGGCGGGAACCATTTTGCTCCATCGCAGTTATGACTGCAACTGCGAGTGAGTGAACAGCAAGAGCGTTCTTGAAAACATTTGCTTACGATCAGCGGCGGCTCTAGCATGCATCCCACCGAGTTGTCGAAGCCTTGTTCGAGTTCTCATTTCCACCGCTCGGGCTTTCTGGAGCTGCACGACAGCTCGATAGTGCTGGTTTCATGTGTGCTGGACGAGCGAGCGAGCGTACGCATGAGCACATTGGCGTGAAGCGATGGAGTATTCCGTCGAGAACTGTCGCAAGACTTCCGGCGCGGGACGTTGATCTAAGGGCTGCTCGGATAGGAAGTGGTAGATGGCGTTGAAGTACGAATCGCTGATATCGACATTCGCGATGGTGGAAATGGCCCGTACACGCCTGAGGAAGTCGCTGATGATCGAAGAGGCATTTGATGCCTCATAGACATACACCGGGGACATTACCGTCTCAACAAATTGACGGAGCTCCTCCTCGAACGTCAGGTTGGACGAGGGCGGCATGAAGAGCTGCGTAAATGACGTGGCGGGATGTGGGAGGCTGACGGGGCATGTTGTCACATAGTGGACCAGTTTATATTCGAACACGTACCGAGCATGTCCCTCAAGAAACCCCATGCGGAAAGACCTTGCGAAGCAGCACGCTCATGCTGCGGTAGCTCTATACACAGCTTCCAAAGCCATTCGCTGTGAAATAAAAACGTCAAAAATAGAGCTCATGGTGTGAAGGTGGTGGTGATATGTACAGTCATTTTTCCAAGTCTGTCTGCCCTTTCAACGTGTTGATCGTTCTGACCCATTGGGAAGTACCTGTACCATGGAATACCATTTCTGCCAGTGCCATGCAGTTGTACGATCGGATGATGAACTCACTATGCGTGCCGAGAACCCATTCTTGCCCTGCGCTGAATGCCCGTTCAACTTGAACGATCTCCCAACCTCTCCCAACGTCGTCCCTGCTTCCAGCTCGGCGCGCTTCCGGTCGGATCGCTTCGCAACATCACGGATGCACGCGCGTGGTTTGCAGTGAAAAGAGAGTAAAGCTGAGCCTGAGGAGTCCGAGTCATTCATGATTCAAGTTGAGAGCGCTATCCGGATCCGCCCGTCTCCAGTAAGGACGCACGGCCACGGTCCGATTCCGGCTCGTCTCGGTCCAACTTCCACCAGCGCCTACCCGGTCGTACTTCAAATCTGCCTGAGCGTACAATCCGGCAAATGCTTAGCTAACTTGAACATCTCAGAAGATACAGTGCGGCACGCCGTACTACAGAACGAGTAATGTAGGCAGTCACCAGGCGACAGGTCCATTCCCACCCGCCATTGACGTAAACGCATTGACCTGGTGAGGGAAAGTTAGGCAAGAGGGGCGACAGTCAGGCAATTTACTATCTGCGTACCGAGTTCGTGATGCTATTCGCCCAGCTGTAAAATCAACGTACACGAGATGTTCCATTTGGCCACAATAAGACACGACCCTGAGGTGGTAAAGCAGTATAGGACGAAACGAGGGGCATCGCCGTCCGTTTTCCTGAATGCTGGCGCGCAATGTCATTTATTCTACTATAGACCAAGTCGGGATACGTGTTATCTAATACAGAGAGATATGTCAGGGAAAATAAAAGCCTTCAGACAACGTACAGAGCCGAGTACTTACCGATGTTTCTTCCGCGCACTAATTTTTCGGGTCAAGCAATCAGACATACCCACGTTCGTTAGAGCGAAGTGAAAAAGGAGGAACCTAGCCAAAAGCAAGTGAGTAAGATAGGACGCAGAGGGTGAGTCGAGTCGAGAACTCACTCTCTAGAGACGGCCAGGGGAGGCCAACGAGAAGGATAGCGCCTAGAGTTCGACGCACAGACACCAGCGTGGGACAGAGACAAGGGATACCAATTGCAAAGGTGCTGGAGCGAGATAAGAAAGGTTGACGGGGAGATGGGGGAGAGGAATGGCAGAGGACTGGAAGGAGCTCCGCAGGCTGGAGTTGGGAGAGAGAGAGAGAGAGAGAGAGAGAGAGAGAGAGAGAGAGACGACTCAGACGGCCGGCTGCGAAGCGCAAATCACGCTATCCCTGACCTCGTGAGCGGAATAATCAGCACGTGCACCCACTTTCAAGAAGTCCTCAATGTCCGAAGAGTCTCAGACCAATTCTTGGAATCGGAATGACAACGTGGGCCGCGATATATGTCACATATATTTGGCGAAGGGGAAAAAGCCGCAAAACGGTTCATTCGGCTCGACTTCGACCAGAAGAGGGCGGGTGGACCATTCATGAGGTGTTTTCCCTTGCGCCGGGTCTGCGATGGTGTGTATGAGGTCCTTGAGGGCGAAGTTCTCCACCGGGGGCGCGTGGACAGGCTCCCGGCAGCTTGGGCAGGAGAACTGCGGGCGGCGAGTCTCGTAGAAGAGACTTGCGACCGTCAAGTTCAAATTACGTTTGATGCCAGGTGGTATGTCGGTACGAGCGAATCGTGCGCGCACTGCTGCCGAAATCAGCTGTTGTGGATTGTATTCGGGATATTCGTCGATATGCTCGGCATATGCGGTGTTGAACCATTCCTGCAGGCAACTCACGCAGAAAGTGTGTCCGCATTGCGTCAGTCTGTGACCGAGGTGAGGACGCAGGTCCAGAGGGGGCGTAAGTTTACATTTGTACTGGGAGTGGCGGGAATGAGACGTACATATATGGGCGCCACATCTTCTGGAGGCAAATTGGGCAGTCGCTCTTCTCCGCGACGATGGTCTTAAGATGCTATATGGTACATGAGCGCATGAAATGTGGGAGAAGGACGTGGTCGCCTTACTTCGTCAGCAGATGCTGGTACTGGGTCCAAGTGGGCAGTCACATCCTGTGTGCCGTCCAGAGCTGCTTGCACCGCATTCTTCTGAATGTATTTGAACAAGAATGTTTGTCAGTCAATCAGTCACCTTATGCAAGACTTGCAAGCACGCACCAGAGCATTCTCCCGTTTCCTGTCAGCGCTCCGAACGACCACCCGAGGTTTCTTGGTAGGCGGTTTCTCTTCGTCGGACGAAAGCTCGATTATCTCCGTGTCGTCATCGATTACGATGACAGGGCCCCTGACATTGGAGGGACCTGCAACCGGTTGACTGCGTCCAACCCGGGGCACTACCGTGCAAGTCTGACTGCGAGATATCAAGGGAGGGTTATTATCGACCACGACCACGCCGTTGGCGTGCTGCTGGTATAGTGTGAGCTGAGGAGTTCTTTACCTGACACCAGAACGATGGGCAGGCATGGGAGAGATGATGATCACACAGACTCGAAGACGATAGGAGGAGTGGAGGTGTGGAATGACGGAAGGACCAGGAGTTGGAACGGAGGTCTTGGTAGAGGGTAAGTTTGTGCGGTGGTCTTCAACAACGTCGACTTGCAAATTTGAAATAAGGGTGTACGCGTCAACAGATGTAAATAACGCGTCCTGTCACCATGATGTCATCGGCAGTCGGCACAGCCTACCTATGAAGGGGGATCCGTTCAACACACACATCAAGAACTTGAAAGCGGTGGACAGATAAATTGCAGGTAACACGATCAGAACGGAGTGACCATGACACTGGGATAATCGACCCAAACCGTAAGTACCGTACTATGGGAGGATTACAGTCCAATTTTAATACATCCAATGACGCCTCTCGTCCCCTTCGCCCTTGATGGAAAAGCTGCATGGCGTTAGAGCCAGTATCACTGCAACTTAATGGGCAGACGCAGCCTTGACTATGGAATTGACTTCGTGAGCGGTAAGTCTGCTAGCGGCAATAGCGTACTGCTTAGCCTTTGCACCGTACGTAGTTTCGCTGAACTCGAGAGGATCGTCCCAAGCACTGTGGGCTCCGCTCTTCTGCATGCCTGTAACAGAGTTATCGATAAAACGAATTTGTGTGGTACTGAAGAGCAACGCGGCCCGATACACCTAAACCAACGTATGAGGCAAGGTGAACTGGTTGACATATAGTGTATGCTTACCGCAGCAGCCGACAAACCAATTGCTCCCCAGGGGTGCATGGGCAAGTTGCGAGAATATATAGACGGGACATGGATAGCGCTACGAATCGCGGTCATGTGCTGTGCAAGCGCAGCACGAACAAATGGGGAACGAAACAATCCCTACCAAAAGTCAGAAGGCTATTGTGCACATAGAAATCCTAACTTACTCGTTTAAAGGGAGTGTCGAAAGTCTCGTAAAAGAGTCTGCTGTCGCGCAGGATCGCCTGACAGAATCGACAGCGTGCAGCAAAGTCGGCAAACTTCCTCGAAGATTGAAAGAACCGCTCGAATGCGCAGATTGCAGCATTGCTAATGCAATCGTGCCATTTCCGAATGGACATCGTAACCTTATCATGATAGATAGAATGAGCAATTGTTACCAATATGGTCGACCCGCACACCGACACTTACGGAGACATAAACGCGGTCATTGACTTCGATTATCCAGGGAATTGTCTTGCCATAGACAGCGGCCCATATGCGTTGAAGGGTAGGCAGGTCGCGCACGCACAAGCGCCATGGACTCATCGATCGCGTACCAAGAAACTGGATGATGGTGGGTATGAATTCGCCATACCAACGGTTCCCGTCGTGCACGACCGTCGGAAGGGGTGACGTAGCGGCCATGGGTCGGGAATCCTCATCACCGGCCCGGCCAGCCACCCCTCCATCGTTCGAGGACTGATCCCCAGACTGCTTGACGGGACAATGTTAAACTGATTGGAGTGGCGCATAAAATAATTACAACGAAGTGACGTACCATAAGAAAACATGTTCCCGGCTTGTCTGGTCTTCGTGGATCTTCTAGTAATACCCCTAGTACGTATATCTACGTCAGGGACCAAGATACACCTGGCGCAAGTGGGCACGGAGGTTTGAAATCTTACCTAGATTCTGCGTCCACGATTGGACCGCAGAAGTATATATGAATTCGTAACGAGCAGGAAAACTCTCCGGAGACGCAAAGTAAGTGTCGGGATAAGAATGGTGTAGGAAAGGGGGGAAGAACACTTCCGGGAACCATCCTGCAAATTTCGCACTGGGAAGAGGCCGATCTCCGAGGAGAGCAGCCTCACGGGATTCCAACGCCCACACGAGGAACGCAGGAGGGATATCATCTCAGATAAGCAGTCTGGACATAACCAGATGAGTACTATGGGAAACAACCCCGCCTATTCGAGTGTAAGAAATCTCACTCGGGAATGGTTGGTCCGAAATGCGGAGGCCCGCGCATCGACGGAGTTGGCGCCGTGTTACTGAACACGCGCAACTGCGGCTGTGGGTAATCCGTCTTCGCCTTCCCTGGCGGTGGCATAGCAATATCCTTCGGCGGTGGCATTACAACTTTGTGCTCATCCCCGGACTCAGAGTCGGATGCTTCTAGTGTGGATGCGGTGTCGTACCCGGGGTCGTCGAGGTCGAGATCGTCTAGGTCTGACCTGTTGACGTCCACCCCTTCATCAAAGTCAAGAAATGGAGAAGGTCTCGGTGTGTTTGGGGTCTCGTTGCTGCTGGTATGGACGTCCCAGGAGTCAAGGTTGTTAACCTTTAGGGACGCCGATCGAACGTCCTCGTCGTCATTGCCAACTTTCCCACGCCGAGTAGCAGCCTGAGAGTATACGGTCAAGCATAGTGGCTGGGATGCACCAGGAAGTCCGGGATCATAAGTTGCTGGGTCCATCAGGTGTGGAAACATGCACGTCGTGCCAGATGTGGAGGCCGAGTCGAAGCAGGGAGCCCGGGTCGCTGAGTCGAACTTGAAAGCTAACTTGAATCCCACCAGGGTCAAGTAACTCGGCACCTTGTATGAGTGCTAGCGGGCGGGTAAGTACTACCGTCGAGTCTACAAGTTGTCAGTGGTGGATTGGCTTAACGGCCGGAGTGCGTCGCTGTACCCTCAGGGTAGACGTTCGATCCTCTGCCAGCGCGGTTTTTTTCTCAGCGCCGCCGATTATGGGCGAAATAGTGGCTGTGCGATTGAGCGCTCAGAGGCGCTTTTCCAGGCCTGGCCGGCCGTCCCACAAAATGACGTAGTCGGCGTCTGCAGGCAGGCCTGGCCGGAGCTTCTGTGGCGGACAGAGAAGGCGGCGCCGGCGGGATCAATCCCGAATCTCGGAACGCCGTCGTGCCCGCCGCCCAAATGCGGTAGTGATGTCGGGAAATACCCAGAGCAAGCAACGCGCACTCTATTTGTCTTTGGTGCCCTCATTCTTGTCTTCATATAATATTTTCCGCTACCTACTTCATCATTGCAAAGTGAAATGAAGATTCTAACACCCATGGATGGAGAATGACATAGAATGCGGTGGTCACATAGGGTAAATCGTCTGGGAGAATTCAAAGAAACAGTAGTGCAGTGGTCTGCCACGCTCCATCTTTCAGTAGTACGGCATCTGGTTTGGAGCCAGCCAGGGTTCAATCCAGAGTAGCGTCGTTTTTAACGACTCAATGCTCACTCAAACATATGGAAGCCAACGACATCCAGTAATTAGATGTTTGTATCGACATTTCTTTCTTTTATGCCACACATCCCTGCAAACTTTCCTCCCTTGGGAACACACAGGACACCAGTGACGACGGGTACAATCGTCGGGTCGGCCGGTGACAGGGCGCGTTCCCACGGAGAACATCGACTTCTTGACTCTTCGCGACTTCGAGCTTCCTTCCTCCGACGCCTTCGAGTGTCAACTGCTGTCTTCGCTCGACATCCCCGATCCTTTCCGGCAGCCATCAGTGACACCATTCTGTGGGACGGCCAACCAGCCCTTTTCCAGTGTGTATTTCGCGACCAACAGGCCCATCCCATTGTAGACGGCTCCTTGGCGTTTTTTGTGGCTCCTCGGCCCAAGCGCGATCAACAGCCGTGAGCCAGAAGCTGGTCCGGGGTTGCGAGAATACGGGGGAACACTTCGAGATTTGCAGGGCTTCATAGAATCAATACATGACATACGGAGGACTACGGTTAAACATGGGCAGTCATAGTTGCGGGCGAGTACAAAGACCTCAAAAAACACAGCGAACACAAGACATGCTATAACTAACCCTGCATCTGCATGACAGCCGTCCTTCTCTTGCTCATGGAAGGCCTCCATGACCAGCGTGTCGTGCTGCTCCCGGGTCTAGCCGGCTACACCGCGGGTTGACGCAAACCCAGCAGACCTGAACATACAATTAGTCCTAATAACAGGGCAAATGTAATGAATAAACACACGCGTCCTTGAAAACACCGATAGTCCTCTCGACCGTCACTCCACACCAATGCTTTAGGCCGGAATCGTTTGGATCGACGGAAGAGTAGTAGCTCGGGGCCGCAGGGACAACCCAGCGAGGTTCCGGTAGACCAGGGGGAGGGACAGCTGGCTGCTGTGCGTGGCAGTGATGGTGATATGCATGCTGAGGCGTGTGCTGGGTGGCAGGGTGAGCTGCAAGCTGCTGTGGAGGCGCGGAGTGCGACATCAGCAGCTGCCGTTGAACCGTCGTTCTCGTCGTCAGTAGGGTGTCGGCGCGGGCGCCGCCGAATGAGGAAGGAGAGGAGGACGCCGGTGAGGTGGTCATGAATGGAAGCGACGGAAAGGATGGTAATCCGACAGAGGATGTGCCTGCGGCGGCGGGCGCTGCTGAAGAGTACGCCGCCGTCCTCTCAATCTCTAGCAGGGAGGCCGGCGAACACAACGCCGCACCATACGGAGCGGGAGAAAAAGGTTCGAGGGCCGGGTCGCCACTCGTGGTCTGGATAACACCGTCAGTCACCACGCCTGTAGCAGTAGGAGGAAGACTAATTGCCTTCTGGGCCGTAACCCAGTGCTGCAAACCATCGCGGAACGGAGCGGCCCGGGGGCGACCCACCTGCGACTGGTGCTGGGGCTGGTCTTCAGGCCAGACAAGGACGTCAAGCCGGACAAGGACCGGCGCAGGATGGGTGTCCGCCGTAAAAGTGCCATGGGGACAGGGCTTTTCTGTGACATGATACAGGTAAGACAGCGCTGCATGAAGACGAGAAAACAACTTACCGCCAGTGCCCATGCGGAAGCATTCCACACAGAGAGATTTCCCTGGTCCGTTCTTTAGGAGCACGATCAAAGGAAGTAGGGAAGGGACTAACCGCCATCACGGACCGTGAGGCACAAGAGCATGTTGCCTATCTCGTCCAACGTGTACAGACCATCGGGGGTGCTGGGGCCAAAGCGCCGAAGGTCCTCGAGGGAGTACAAGTGGGAGGACACGTCACCGGGGGTTGCGATGTCGCGAGGCATGGTAGGTAGTGGAGGGCAGTTGTCCCACGACGAACTGAAGAAGGACAATGCGCATACCTTTATACATCCCGGTACAGCGAGGACGTCACTCTCTTCGACCGAATTTGTTGAACATCTTGGTGAGATGCTTAGCAATTTGAGACATGGGAACATGCAAATCAGTAAACTTGTACTGTTACTTCGGGAGCTCTCATTTACATCTCCGTGCCCGGAAATGGGACTTGGTCCTGGCTATCCCCGTCTGCACTTCTTGTATAACTCGCCGTATTCTGCCTTCTACTCGCTAGTTGCCCACATACCTACTAGTGACGACCACAATCCCGGTTCTATACAACATAAAAATCACGGTGCTGGCTCTGGGAAAGGCGACCGGCTTACCTGACTGCCTAGAACGAGATCCGAATTGAAGTTCATGGAAATGTTCTTTGAGGGCTACATCCTTCAATGGCTATAACTTACAGTTGCGACGGTCATGGGAAGCTCGCAGAGTAGAGAAGCAGAGGGGCAACAGGCCCGGCGCGAGCATTAACCGTGTTGCCCGATGTCGAACGGCGCGCGCCACTTCCGTCCAACGACCTCCAAGCGCCCACGTGGCGGAAAATCTCTCTCAGGCTCTCTCTCTATTTCCCCTGTCGACCTGAGCACATCTGCCTCGGTCACCTCGTGAATTGTCCGCTACATCGAGGCTAGAAACCTCCCCCATGTTGCCTGTCGCTGCTGGCTCAAGGAAAGGAGAACCCTTAGTCGCACGCCGCAATAGCATACTGTTTTCTTTGTCGGGCCTCACAGCAGCACGACAACAACGACGCCGATACCGGTCCCACTGACACCGGCCCAGCTCCCCCCTCGATCATCTCGAGCAACCTCTTTCTCGGCACACACACTGTAGGCGGAATCGGCTCCCGCCTTCTCTGCATGGCTTACTCGGATGAAGGTACGCTCGAGGCTAGTTGTCCATGGATGTCGTCGTGCTGACCGGAAGCCGGTAGGTGTCCCCAGTGCCACCATATATCTGTGCAGTGTCTGCATGCAGTCCGCCATGGGCAGTAAGTAATCTCCTGTTTTCGCCGATGCTCTTCTCCATACTTTCGCAGAGAAGTCATGCCCCCATGGCACGTTCCCCAACGACACGCGCGAGCAGCCGCTTCTTTTGTGGCGTAAAGACCTCATTGCGCTGGTTACGGAGCTTGTCAGGGAACTGATGGTGAGTGTCAGTCCCTCTCCGTTGGGTGCTACATACTTGTTCGTTTCCGAGGCTCACTGTGATGCCCAGGCCGCTCCTCCTTCTCCTGCTGCTCCGCCGGCTCATCCTTCGGCTGACGAGGACGACGGGTTCTCGTCGTTCCAAGCTGGGTATCGCCACACCCTTAGTCTCGGCGATTCATTTGCTCAATGCGCTCCTCGTTCCCCCTTCACCCTATCCCTCGCCTTCCATCTCTTCCGTTTCCTCTATCACTCCGTTCGCTACGTCTACGGCTTCTGCCGCCAGGATGTCGATGTTTGATCACGCTTATTTCGCCACCGCCAATCGCACGGATCTCTCGACCGCGGGCAATCTCAGCAACGCGACTGCTCCTACGTCCCCTCCCACGAGGACACTCAGATTCGAGACCCCACCAATTCCAGTGATGGCTCGTTGTGTGGCGTATCAGACGCTTTGGCCCCTTACAGGTTTCTTCTAGATGAGCTTCGCGACGCTGTGCTCGCTGTCTTGGAATCGGCTTTAGCTATGTACCCATCCCGCTCTCAGGCCAACGCCACTCACTGCTCAGCTCGCGGTACAGCCTGCCGTACCCGACGTCCCGCCTAATGGCCCTGCTATGCTCGCAGTCCCGCCTGCTGGCTCTACCGCTATCGCCCCCTACATTGCTCGCATTGATCCCTATAATCCTTGCCTCCGCAATTGGGATGTGGTCGTCGTGGGTGGTCGGGTGTTCCGCAGCTGGTACGTCAGTCCATTGTCGAAGGCCCCACGTTATCTTATCTCGCAATATAGGCTCGATGCTCAGCAATCCACCAGTGGCATGATTTGTAGCATTCATTGCGGGTTCGAGTGGTACCAGGAAGCCCTACGCCGCTTCCATGATGCTGAGGACCGTGGGGAAGCCACTGGGTGGGGTATGAAGTACGTTCTGCGGCGGTGAATGAGTTTCCTTCAGTGAATGTAGATGTATCTTGTCAATATGGCTTGGTCGCGTGCGCTCCACGTTGTCCGGACATAGTCTGCATCTCACTAAGAAGTCTTGATAAATACGACAAGTGTAAGGTGAAACAACGCGATCCACTCTTGCGTCACGGTTGCACCCCTTTCACGCTTTTGCCTGATGGGCCGATGTGCCAGATGCTTCACAAATGCTGAGCAGCTCGAAGCGAAGCGGGCCTGACTTCGTTCAGATTTGTCGAAGACAATGCTCCCAATATTCCTCCCCTTTACGACCTCGTGTTGCCGGCCTCAGAGGTCCTGGATTTGGACAGTTCTTATCCAATTGCCATGAAGCTCCACAGACTACAAGTACACGTTGATATTTAATGCCGCTCATGTACAGCAACGGGAGTGGTAGATGAAGACAGCAGAGGATATTGCGATCGCAGTCATGGACGAGATTCAATCCAGACTGGAGTTGGAGACGGGGGAGAATGGAAGAGGTAGAACAGCCACAAGCCGAGCAGGAGCGGATGGAAATCGTCAGGGAACTGGCCATAGACTGGAGCGCGAGATGGGTAGACTATCTGGTGGAGGACTCGGAATTGCGGATTCGGTGCAGGGGACGGGAGGCAGGCTGGCAGCGGAAATCAGACACGTTCAAGTTGTCGAGCAGTACATCGCAGAAAATGGTGATGGAATTTAGTAAAACATAGTAGCCAGTTATATATGAAACTTGAAATATATGCCATCGAAGCCCCAAATGTCGCTGTACAGTAGCTTAAGTTGAGTTGAGAGAATATGTTTCGGCGCATGAGCGTTCGGACGCACTGTTGTGACCGTGGTGTGACACCACCTCCTAATTGGTGGATGGGGTAAATCACAGGCGCCAGCCCTCGGTGCTAGGCCACCGCCACTCTCTCAACGTCAGCACTTGACTGCCATGACGAAGCGACATAAGACAGTACGCCTCCTTGTGTTATATTGACAGCCGCTCATCCTTTATCTTCTGACTCTGTCGAGACTAGGGATCGACCGACACCGACCACGCGAGGGAGACGTATGATCGGCTGCCAGTGGCCAGCCAGGAGAAGTTGACAACCTCAATGGAGAACCGAACTGGTGGGTATCATTATAGACTTCCTCATGCCTTTCATCCTGACGTCGCGCCGCGTCGAATGTTACGCAGTGTCCGTGCCTGCCTGCGATATTTACCTTCTCCCGTAGTATTTGTGCATCTGTGAGTATGAGTATCCTCTCGTGTCTGGCTGGTTTCCGGGAAGATCATACCGGGACCCCAGCCTACTTCAGACCCATTTCCCGGTCGATGGACGAGGGGCGCTACTAATTCCACTTCTGAACCGGGGTGCCTGGGCACATGCCGTGACTTGTTCACAAGGCACTCCTAGATTTACCCCCGGGATCCCATTTCAGTCCACATCGCATTCCATCGTGCCATGGAAGCATGCTTCGTGGGTTGCTTCTTCGTCGGATGGCGGACACTTTCTGACTCTGAAGACTTCGTGAACAGAGCGCGATGCTTGGCGAGGCCGGGCCCTCGTAATGAGTGTTGCTGATTCCTCCACGGTGCGTGTTCCACGGAATATCCGGAATTTCCACCATGTGACGTACTTCGCACCCGGGATCAATATATGACAACGACCCCCACAGCCGTGCCCCTCACTCTTGTCCCCTGGCGCTACCACGATGGGCCTCAAAGCCAAACTTGGACATTTGCTCGCTGGCCTCTCGCCGCCACCTGACGTACCCGCACACCCCCCTCTATTCAGTTCCGCCGACATTCTCGACCCGCCCAGCGAAAAAGAGGATGAGAAGCGACTCCCATCTCATCTGACACCGACCATTCGCGCCCGCGGACGCACCACCAACACCGCCAAGGTTCCCCGCAGGAGCAAGGGTCCACCACCCTCCTTTTCCTTCGATCGGCGCCGCCATGGCTCACACCTGGCAGCGTCAACCACCGCTCTCTCTCCTCTCCATGTCTCTGCTGAAGTTTTCGGCCAGTACGATGCCGGGTACATCTACCACTATTTGGCTTCTCTTGGGCCGATTCCGTCTCGTTTCAGCGGCGCAACAGTGGTGAGTACTGCTATGTGCGTGTTCAGCGTCGAGCTTACCTTGCGAAATCCAAGGACCGACACTTCTTGCGCTGGCTGCCGCACCTCGATCACTACGCCGTTGAGGTCCTCCGTCTCCAAGGGCGCGGTGACATTGTCGAATACACGTGCGGTAGATGCTCTGAACATCTTATCGACGGTGTCGGCTTCCGCTGCGATGACTGTTTTGATACACGGCTTTGCTGTAAGGAGTGTTGCGTCGCGCTTCACTCACGCCTTCCGTTACACCGGATACAGGTACGTTGGTCCGATTTCGTTGGCTGTATGAGTGCTTTCGTTCACGATCAGTTTACTGTCAGCATTGGACTGGCAATCATTTTCAGCCTATCCAACTCAAGTCGATGGGCTTGTACTGTCAGTTGGGACACGTCGATGGCCAGAGATGCGCTTCTGCCACCCATCTTGACTCATTCATTGTTCTCGATGTGACTGGTATCCATGAGGTCTCTATCTGCTTTTGCGGATGCGAAGGGGCCCCGGAACACTCCGTTCAACTCCTTCGTCAACGTTGGTGGCCAGCGACATTCAGGGATCCCCGGACCGCGGCCACGTTTCAACTGCTAGATCACTTTGATATCTTGTGCGGGCAATCTCCGCTGTCCGCAGTGTCCGGTCCCGATTACTACAGGCACCTTGTGCATTTGACAGATAACGTGGGAGCCAACCCGCCGCCAGTACGTCGACCAATTATTACTATCTGCATGATGTCTCTCGTCTCACTTGTTCGCGTACTTAGGACCGACTGTTGTCTTTTGAAATCATGGTAAAACAGTGGCAGCGCGTAAAAGCGCTCCAGCACGCCGGCACTTGGCATGGTTGCAATCTTTCTTCGATTCCGCTGAGCGCGGTTGACTGTCCGGCTTGCCCTCGGGGTCTCCGGGAGGACATGTCTGCGAAGTCATCGAATGCAAGGTAGGCTCCGCGATTGGCCAACGAGAATTCACGGCTGACAGTTCTTACTCAGCTGGTTAGAGCGGCTCCGGTGCGCCGTCAATGGAAACGTAGTACCGAACTGTTGCAAGACTCCCAACAAGGGGGACAGAGACACTCAGGCTGCCCACCATCGTGAGTCGTTATCCCGTTCTAGACCTGCTCGCATAGTGACCTTCCGGCGTCTTACGAAGGGCACACCGACGAGCAGCATGACAAGGGCTCTTGTGTCAGAATTATCACTTGTCCTCATGGCCTGAAACGCGCATACGTCGTTGATGAGGCACCGGATTGGTACGTCATTACTTCTTCTATGCTCAGCGCCGCTCTCACGCTGTTCATTCTCGCCACAGCCACGTCGACTCCCCCCCAAACGCACCCCATGCCACCCACGACCATGATCCCGTCCGCGACTGCACGACCGACAGTAACATTCAACACCGATGGACGTTCGCGAAGGCCGAAGATGCGGAGACTCGTCGCGACGAGTTTGATGAGATCTTTAGGGCTTGGAACTCGTACCAAGTCATTTCATTGCGTTCGTTCTCTTCCCCTCATTCTGGCTGTACTCTGCTAAGGCATTCTTGGTAGCGGCGACCCTGCTCCAGCGCGCAAAGGATATCCTTCCTCAGCACAACCATCGTTCCCAGATGTACAACACTCTTAACGAGTGCATTCCCGTGGAAATCATCAAAGACTGGTCGAAGATGGTGGCGCAGTGGGACAAGGCCCCTGGAAACACGCCAAGCCCATACGTAGTGAAGTACTCCCGTAAGCAAGAACGTCTTGGATGACACGATCACCGCTAACGAATTCCGTCCTCCACTAGATCTGAGCGAGATGGAGGTCCGGCAAGAACTTGGGCAGCAAGACATTATCGCAATCGAAGAAGGCCGAGGCCGAGTGTATACGAAGGGATTCACGGTCAACCGGATCGTCACCATGGGATTGGATCTTGAGGAAGAGCAGTACGTCTCCTATTCCTTTACCCGCCTCCTTGCCCTCTCTGAATATGACTATCCAGACGAAGGCTTCGCGCTGACGTCGCCGCTTTCGCTCCGAGTCCGACTGATGTTCAAGCAGCGGAGATCCACGAACGGCAGGATGTACTACGTCGCCGCATCACAGCTTGGCACGATGCTGAACAGAAGCTCATTCCCGCGTTGGCGTCGCTACGTGCTGATGTTGCGAACGACCTTCTCCCCTCTCAGACTGCTTCTCTACTTCTACCCTCCGTCATCTGTTCGAACATCGGGTTTTCGGAGGACTTCCTGACTTGTGAATGGCGTCTCCGAGAGGCTCAAGCATATGACGCTCTGGGTGGTCTCCGCGGGTATCTGGAGGTCATCGCATATGTCCTCAGGCGGAATGATGTCAGTGACGAGGGGAACGATGTGAGGGGTCGGAGCGATGTTATCGTGGCCTTTGCCCGCGCAGAGATCAACAAGCTTGTCGTTCGCTACCGCGATGCCTACGCTGCCCTGTTCAACCTTGCTGCCCCTCTTGGAGACACCGGTTGGCGGGGGTCTCTGAGGGAGCTCGCTGACAGCGACGTAAGGTTTGTCTCTCAAGGCGATGCAAACGGACGGAGATCCTGGATCTGGGATTTCGGAGGCACGACATACTTGAAATCAGAGGATCTCCATGACATCCATAAGAACAAGAACCTCCGTGGTGGTAAGTGATTCTCTCCCACGTGTGTTTATGTTGTCTGATGCAGCGTGTTCCAGCCTTGCAGGCTATGTGGTGCAAAGCTCGTGCTCACGCACTCGAGAGCTCCGCGGAGTGCGACTTCCTCCTTGCAGAAATGGACCGTACGGCTGCCTTTCACGACGACCAAGGAAAGTGGTGGGAAGGGCGGGTCAATCGCAGCTTCCTGGAACACCCGCAGTACTTGGAGGGAGCGAACGCGTATGCGTATCGGCAGGCCTCAATTCGTCACGCTATGGAGGTGCATTGCAGCTCATTAGCGAACGTCATGCGATACTGGTTTTCGGGTGGTCAGATCCCATGTGACCCCGCGCCCAGCTTCAGCGAGCTGCCGGGCTCGCTGGTGTCGCTGGCGCTAGGCGGAGACTCATCGGAGGACGTAGCAGATGGTGATAGAGATTATGTGTAAGGTATCAGGTATCAGTACGTTCTTTCCGTCTAAGCTGTGTCCCGTTCCCCTTCTACGTGCTCTTTATCCACGACATACCCATATCGTTCTCCTATGGCGGACTTCATCATGTCTGCATTCTTCTTACCACCATTGTACTCTCCGATCGCATACCCTCGTTAGCCGTGTCATCGCTTTCCTATTGCCGTCATTCACTGAATATAAATCGAAAGCTCGTGTTTCTTGAATCCTACGGCCGGAGGGGGAGGTGGGAAAGATTTCGGCACTAGGCCGCGGACCCGCATTGAAACGACGATCAAGTATGCTCTGAGCCTGTTCCAATCTGGAGTCAGTCTAAGGACTCCCGAGATCCGGACCGTGAAATCGAAGTCAGCTATGCTCCGTTCCCAAGCGCATTCGGGGAAGAGGCCTCATTTGTTCTATGTGGGGAAGATCTCGCTCGGTTCCAGCGACAGAATTGCGAACTGGTCCGAGAACAGGGTCAGAGCTTGTCTCTTGTGGGGCGTAACTGAGAACCGTCCAGTAGTAGTAGTAAGCTGCCTGACCCGTTCCGAGTCCGAGTCACCGCCATGCAAAACTTTCCGTCCCTCCCGCCTCTACCATCTCGTTGCCAGCCGTTGGAGGCCGTAATGCCAGGTGGTGCGCCGTCTCAGGACACTCCCAATCTACGCTACATATCATGATAGTCTCGACATAGCATACTACAGCGTACATGCCACAACCAACACATTTATGAATCCCGCTCCCGGTACTCAGACAAACGCCCCAGCGGATGGTCAAGCAGACGTCCGAGAGGATGTTGGGGCGCATGGTCAGGCAGGCTTCCACGAGGACGTTCGGCAGATGGTCACTATAGTCCATTCTATGACGATTCAGCTGTAGCCGGATCAAGACCTTTTAGGCTGGTACTTGACAAGTTGCGTTCAGCCTTGACATCGCGTCGACGAGCTCACGCGCCAAATCCTGTGAACAGTTCAGGACCTCGGCGCGTGGAGCTTGCGTCCAACCCTCCTGTGAATAGTTCTCCACCTCTCGGAGGATAGCATGGGTCCGGCGCGGCAGCTGGTGGCTCCCGAGGACGTCATCGATGTTAGGGCCGTCGATCTTCCGCTTCCACTGGGAGACTCGGAGTGACGGGTGGAGTTATTCGGAGTGGAGGCGCTCAGAGAAGGAGCAGGGACACCTTAGATCGGCGGTGTCGGCATAGCTTTGCGCTCCCCGTTTCGAGCGTTATACATGGAAGGCGGTGCGGAGTCAGAAATCGAAGAGACGGAGGGGATCATCGAATTACTGGTTGTCGGCGCCCGGGAGCGCCCTGAGCGTGCCGACTTGAATCCCGACTTATCCTCCTTGCCAAATGTAAGTGAGGACTGCGACAGCTCGGGGACAAATGGCGTGAACAACTCTTCGTTAGTTCGCATGAGCTCCATACGACCTTCTAGACAAAAGGACAGTCAGCGATGTTTGGAAGCGTTGACGCAGTAGGACAGACGAACGGTCGAGGGACTCCTGGAGGTGCCTGTTGGAGCGACTCGATTTCCACCAGCTGAGTCTGCTTGACGGTCTCGAGGTCCTCCACACGACGCTCGAGGTCGGCGATGACGCTGGACACATCCGGCAATTTGGTCGAGACTTGCTCCTTGATAGCTCGGCGGCCAGCCTCATCGTGCTCACCGCAGCCGGCGCCCTCAAACTGCTCCACAAAATGCCCAATATCGGCCGCAGTCCAGGGTCTTTCCGAAGACCGGAGTCGAGGACGACGGTGTGAAGAGTTAAAGCCCTGGGAGCTCGTGGAGGAAGGAGAGGTAGAGGGGTAATTGATGGTATCTCCGGGACGGCACCAACGCCTACAACTTGACCTACTCGGTAATAAGAGGCTCGAGAACACCTGAATCCCGTCCAATCCAGCATCGCGCCTACCCTGTGTTGGATCGTGTCGGAATTGTATCATCCCCGTGGTCTTAAATGCACAGAGAGGGGTTGTCTACCGTGTGTGTGGTCAAGGCATGGAGGGCGGTCAGTGCGGGGAGGAAAGGATAAGCTGGCAAGTGAGGGAGGGTTGACAAATGAAGCCATGCTCGTGCGGAAGGGCGGCCCGGTACACTTGGCGCTAATCGTCGAGGTCCCGGCCAAGACGAGGAAAGTACAGCCGGCTCATCCCAAACGCCGATGGTCTAAAATCGAAATAACCACAGTACAACAGAATGACGACGTAAGCAGCATAGTGTTCCGGAGCGCGGGTTGAACCTTACGTGTTGAAACGAAAACTAACACAGCCGTGACGGTGCCTGAACGACGAGAATGCCAGTGAATATGGTAGATGAGAAGAAGCGGGATACACGCCAGAATGAGCTGACAGTCAGACAACTTGGAACCGTAGAAGTAAATGAACTCCCTTAGACGACAACGACTAACAGAAGGTAGATATTCTATCTACTCCGTGCGACATTTCCCAAAATTGTTCCAATCTAGCCAGTTGCCATGCTCCGAGCTGGCACGTTGAAATGGGTCCTCCGAACCCGAGCCGTAGTCCTCAAAGCATAGCTAGGAGAAAGCAAGCCTAGAAGATTGGGTCAACCACGCAGCCATTGCGATTCACTTTGACTGAATGTCATACCTGTTCCACCATCGGAGCAGCTCTTCGACGGTGCCCGAATGAACCGGGTCGTTGAAGAAATTTCCAAGTACTTCATACAGAGCGAGAGCTCCTCGGGGTGCCTCGGAGAATACGCTGGCCGTTGAGAGTGCAAAATGGACCTTTGTGGCGAAGAAAGTCGTTAGCAATGAGCTCCATTGTTCGATGATGGATGCACGCCGTAAGTTCACCATAGTAGCAGCATAGATAATGGAACCGGCGGTGACTTGAATCATACCATATGACTTGGCGACACTGGTAAGAACATCCGACCCGTTGAAACCATTCTGATGGCCCCGAAAACGGTCGAAGATGTGAAACCAAGCCTACATAATGGACACCCGTGAGAACGTGCATTGCGCTGGGGACGCTATCAAGGTAATCTGACGCACCGAAACGATAAGTGGACCACGCAGGAATGTTTTCGAAGGCGCTGTAGGGTCATAGTTCTTCACGTCGAACAGGAAAGTCTCCATGCCTGCGGTAGTGGTTACAGGGATGCCATGTACGAGAGCTTCCCTCCCACTAACGAAAACCAGTCAGTGCATACGGAAACAGTTGGATCACGATAACTGAACGCTCACGCTTTATCTCCATAATCCAGAAAAATGGGGCACAGGTAGCAACCAGTGACGACGTTGTTAAAACCACGCTGGGTCTTCTTGTACGGGTTAAGCCTGACATTTGCCGCTTCGAGGTCGTCTGCAAGCCACTGCACAAGAGCAAGTGTGATAGACCGAGCGTCATCAGCCCTAGCCCTATTGCGCGCCTCCAACATCTTACGAAGAAAAATGAGTGGGGATCAGAGTTGTCCGAAAGTAAAGAAAATACCGCTATGCTCATGTTCATGTAACCTTGAAGGTCTAAACCATCGAGAGAACTCTCAAAGGAGGGACACAGGCGAAGCAGTTCCGCCCATGCGCTTTGAAGACGAGATTTTCTTCAGAGGCACACGGCGTCATCAGTGCTCCTTGCTAGATGTACACAGAATGTGACCACGTACTCTTCGTCTAGGATTTCGAGATCAGGGTAGGAATGACCCGTGCCCGCAGAAATGACTGCGGCAGGAAGAACGAACGCATCGACGCATCGGGCGAGAATGTATCCCTGGGTTCGCATGTCGGCTAGCTGAAGGATGAACAAGGAAAAGAAGAGCAGGAGAACAAGAGCAGACCTGGGGGAGACTGGATACGGCTAGAGATAATAACTAAGACTACTAGTAGCCAGGAGATGGGACGCGTGGAGTGGCCATCGCGGTTCTTCGGCCTGGAGGCTGGCATGAACTTGACCCTTGGGGCTCGGTACCACGCAACAAAGCGAAGTCGAAATGCCTATTCGCTTGAATATGCTCGAATTCGCGCGAATGTGTTAAGGTTCTGAGCCATGAAGCAATGAGCGGAGGAGAAGAAACGCGTTCGAATCTTCCTGTCGACAGGCGCCCGTGATCTTCCTCCTCCTGGTCCTCCACCCGAACCGGCGTGGCGTATCTGGCCATCTCGTCAGCCGAAACTTAGCCTCAATATTTTGGGTAGTGCAGTGCCCAAACAAGTCACGCCGGGGCGCACCTCGGAAGATGGCCTCGGAACATTGCTCGGAGGATCCGAAAATTTTTTCGGCATGCGTCAAGGATTTGTGAATCTGCTGTAAGTCGCCCCGAACCCCTTCTCCGACCCCGAACTCGATTGAGTGCGCAACTGAATATCCCGCCACAGAACTCTGGCAACGGTCACCAATAATGGAATTACGAAGCGGACCAATGTTCGCAGGCCCTGCGAGCAACCGGCCGCCCTTCTGTCCAACTAGTAAGTAAGTACGTACAAGTGCGTTTGCAACGGACGATCCACAAATAGTGAAATCAGACATTGCAGAGAGTGGTTCTGTCCGGCTCCGGCTACGCACGGGGCTAGTCATCAGAGCGTCCATGACGCTCCCCGACAATCTTAAATCTGAAGTCATTCGGGAGATCGGGACAGCGAGCGAGTAACAGTGGCAGCACTGTTACGCAGGGCCGGTGAGTCACTGCTAGTAGAGGCTGGAGGAGAAGCTTCAAGTCGCTCGTCCACACCGTGACCGCCCCCACAACATGCCCTGCTGGGATGCGACGCCAACAGCTGATCCAAAACTTGAGGATCTGGCCGTGTGGAAACAACTTGTTTGCGATCTTGCATCTCGAGGTTCAGACGAATTGGATGTGATGGAGGTGAGTTTAGCCCTCACGAATTGTGCGCTCGCTGACGTCCGAGCCTTGGACTCTAGGATCCTCTCCGTAGCCCACCTGTCAGGGAGCAAACACATGAGACAGGGCGGGTGCCAGATCTGACCGCCCGTTATGGCATATCTCGAATAACCAGGTAAGATGTTCCTTCAGATAATGACTTCAGTGCTCAGCGTCCGCTCTAATGTATCTTTGCATAGGGATATGTCCTGTGTTGCGTGGGCCATACAAGCGGTGACTGCGCCGTCAATGTTTCAACCTATTTTACCGACTATTTCTGCCGAGCCCGAGCCTTCAACGGTTGCTGAGAAAACGGCGCCTCAAGATTCAAGAGTCAAAACACCGCCAAAATCTACGGTTGAGGCGTTATGTGAGGGGTCGACGGATGACACAAATGGTAGCCCCGGGTTGGCGGGCTCGGTGTGCAAGGGGAAGCGATGGATAAAGTACACCCTAGCGTCCGGTCTCGTGATTGAAGTCGAGGCTACCGGACCCAGTGGTCTAGCCGAATCACAGGCCGAGTTTGCCAGCCAACCTACCAGTCATGTGCGTGTTCCCGACGACAGTGAATGATTGACTGATCAACCGGCTATCTTCAGACTCCAGTGATCGTCAGGACAGCTAGCCCCGAACCGCCCTATGGCTACGACTCTCACCTGCAGAGCGACGACGTAAGTCGTACGTCCGTCTATAGAAGTTGTCAGACTGAGAATTCGCGTCAATAAGCCTGCGATTTACGTTTATACCTATCCGGAGGAATGGGACACTAACCCCCCCCGACAAGGAGGGGATTACTTTTTCGAGCAACAACTTGAAGAACTTGACTTGCAACTACTTCAACCTTTCCACCAACGCGATCCCTGGCGACTCAGATTCGTCCCGACGCTTCTGATGTTCCTCGGAACTCGGAGCAACCCATGGGACTGGTCGGGGGATGCCTTCGTTTCTCTTCTCCGACACATATGGTCGACTGTATATGATGAACCGTCATGGACAGATGAAGACGGTGACCTTGTGTGCTCTCTTGTACGCTTCGTCTCTCCTTGTTTGCAACGGCCTATAAGCTTAGGGTTAGGCTGACATATATAAAGGCGGCAGAGAGTGTAACCACCTGGTTTGACTCCTTTGCCTCAAATGCCCTTGCCGCCGCTGAGACCTTCCTGAAGCAGTTGATGGATGGCTATCCCAGCTTCACAGAATGGTCAGGGATATGTAAGGAGATTATGCGAGATGGTCGTCTGTTTTATAAGTACCCTGATGGTCCCGGTTCCTCTGTGCGTCCTTCACTCCCATTTCTGTGATCTGTACTTATTGTCTCGCAGGGCTTATTTGATACGGTGTTCATCCTCGCTCCGCTTTCGGGGCATATGCGCGCCATCCGCGGTGGGACACGAATCGAGGTATACTCATTCAGTGACTCGGGATATCCCTTTGGGGCCATTGGATTGGCTGCTGCTGCGGTGCGAACTCTGTGTTGCCTTGCAGGTGTTGCTACTAATTGTTGAGGTCAGGCATTCCGAGCTATGCTACTATTCCGTAGTAAATTGGTCGGATATGGTGAAGACGGAAATCTGGTCATCAAATCACCAACCAGCGATGGTGCGGGACCTCTCATGATCGACACTGCATTTAGCAAGTATACCGCAGGGGGAAGAACGAGGCAGTGTGCTTTGTTCGCTTGCAACCTAATGCCTGACCAATTGCGCATTCTCTTATCTCACGCAGATGACTTCGTCGACGTCCTCTATCCCGACCATGAGGTCATCGACTCTGACAATGAGAGCCTCAATTCCGACGGCAAGTAGTGTCGCGCAGTGGTGCGTACAACATTATATTTCCATGTAGTCCTTTATTAATTTATCTTAACACTCAGTTTCGACCGGATCTGTGCCTGATCCCCTACTGCTTTGCTGATGTTTCTCGGCGCCAGTGTATATACCTGTCGTTCTTGCCACCTTGACTTGCTATTTGCCAAAATAACTGTCCCAGAATCGGCTACTATAACACTTAGTTTATTGTCTTTGCCGTCCTTGTGCGTGGCGGTGGTGTTTTCTTGCAGCCCACCGCGGTACCCGAGTTCTTCCGATATTGGGGCAGGCGTCCCCTTGTCTCTAGCGTCCGTTGAAGAGGGTCGTTCTGTGCTCCAGCTTTTCAAGCATCTGGCTGTTGTTTTTCATTTAAATCGTTGCATTTTGCCTATAGCATATGATCGCCATGGGTTCCCTGTCGGTCTGAGGTCTGTGCAGCGGCTTACAATACAGGGACTTCAACCAGCCCCATTAATCTTCCCAGTAGTTAGTTGCGAAAACGGTTCATCTCACCCAGTAGTTATCGCCTTCGCAGATCTGTTAATCCCGATTTAAGCGGGGCAGTAGATACGATAGAGGGCGGGATAAGTGGCGCACAGGCGACTTAATAGACGGCGGTGGGATAGGATAAGCGCGGGCGGAGGAGCGTTGGAGGAACGCTGAGCCTTCTAAGTGCGCACCGCCGGGCCGTTAGAACGGATTGAAAACAAATGAAAAAGTAGACTAGGCGGGAATCGAACCAGCGGGCAGGCGCGCACGGGTAATCACGCTAGCCCACTGCACCACGAAGGCTTCCTCAGGCAGCCCTTCTCGAGCTATCATAGGTGCACCAGACTCACAACCCGCCACGTCCTTCACGTCCTTCACGACACGTCGTCGCGCCGTTCGGTTCTCGTCTCAGACGCGCCCCCGACATCTCCCCCGACGCCGTCAACGCCTCCAAACGGCGTGCACATCGTGGCACCGCATGGACGGCGCGCTCGTATACGACTCGTACACGACAGTGTCCGCCCCACCCCATGCCGACGTGGCGACGCAGCGACCCGACGGTGTCTCGAGCCTCGGGCGCCGCTTGCGTACTCGACGCCTTGGACCGACGAATGGCGGCAGCGACGCCGTCTGTCGCGTCGCCATGCCGGGTTCCTCGGCGCCCCTGCCAGCCGCCTCTCCCTCCCTCTCAAGCTCCTTCTCCAGTCCCTCTCTCGCGCTCCGAGCCCTCTGCAGCCTGGCGGTACGTCCCCCTCCCTCCATCTCCGTTCTCCCCGCTCACAGAGCCCTCCCCAGCCTCCCTTTTCTCCCTTCTCTCCCTCGGCTCCTTCTCCGGTCCCTCTCTCGCGCTCCGAGCCCTCTGCAGCCTGGCGGTACGTCCCCCTCCCTCCATCTCCGTTCTCCCCGCTCACAGAGCCCTCCCCAGCCTCCCTTCTCTCCCTTCTCTCCCTTGGCTCCTTCTCCGGTCCCTCTCTCGCGCTCCGAGCCCTCTGCAGCCTGGCGGTACGTCCCCCTCCCTCCATCTCCGTTCTCCCCGCTCACAGAGCCCTCCCCAGCCTCCCTTCTCTCCCTTCTCTCCCTCGGCTGCTTCTCCGGTCCCTCTCTCGCGCTCCGAGCCCTCTGCAGCCTGGCGGTACGTCCCCCTCCCTCCATCTCCGTTCTCCCGGCTCACAGAGCCACCCCCAGCCTCCCTTCTCCCTCTGTGCTATCTCTCGAGCCCCTCTCTCGAGCTCCGCTACGTCCACGTCCTCGTCCACGTCGTCCACGAAATCTGCTATATAGACGGGTGAGTGGTGGCGAGTCTTGAGCCGGGTGCATGGTCCAACCTGACACTGTCTCCCTCCAACCACCCAGGATGCTGTACGACCTGCGAAAGCTTCCCCTGCCTCATTTTATTCCAGGTCCTCATGGGTCGTGGGTGGTGCCAGCCCATGATTGGGCTCCTGCAAGCATCTGGGAGGTCGTGGTAACAAGCCGTGTCTTCGTTTGCCACGCCGCCAGTGGACCTCGACGAAGCACCCTCATGGATTCCCTGGGGCCCCCACCCATGCAGCATATGGGTGACGGGTCCCTGAATAGCCAAACAGCTTACATGGACCCCTGCTATTTCACCGCCATGCTTCTTCCACCTAGCGCCAACGAAGTAGCAGTTCTTCCGACAATAGAAGAGGAGGGTGGGTTGTTGATCATGGAGGAAGCGCGAGGGGAAGATGGTCGGTCCATGCACTTCCTTGACGTCGGAGTACAGACCAGCGACGATGGACTGGATCCTGATGCCAGCTATGAAGACGCCGGGGTACAGACCAGTGAGTACGAGGACGAGGGGGTTCATGAGTTCAACCACGTGGGGGTACAAACAGGTCGTCGTGTTGGGTGGAGATGGTGGCCACAGTGCGGGCGTTCCCACTAACACCCGGGACGTGGTTTGCACTCATAAAATAGCTACGCCTACTTGTACTATGTACACCGCGTTTTAAGGTCCGCCTACTGCGGCGTGGAGAGGGGACACTTGAAATTAACTTGACATGGGCGGATTGTCCCTAGAGGGCGCTACAGACAGACTCGCGTTCAGGCAGCCTGTGGGATGGGATTTGCGGAGGGAGTGGCTTAAGTCCCTAGTTAATCTTGTAGGGCACAGAATGCCATCGGACCTTCAGAGATCAGTGTGTTCAACAGTCCGATTCCACTTGGCGCGCTTCATGCGGAGGCAAGACGTAAGTCAAAACGGGCCGAACATATATTACAAAAGATCACACTGTACCGAACGGGATGACTACTTAGCCAGTAAACGTACGCGACTAGTTAGAGACAGTGGCCGCCGAGTGAGTAGTCTCACCCATTTCAGTAATATGGGGCGGACGATGAGAGCCCATTCACGCCCCTGGTCGGGTCCTTGCAGCCGTTCGAACGTGAATATTTCCGTGTGACGGCGGTTACCTGGTGATGCGTAAGGCGAAGATGCGAAGTGAGCCTAGAAGACCTAATAGGGCGCGCGGTGAGCAGAAAACAACTAACAATCTGCGCAGAATGTATGGGACGCGTTTCGGCCGGCGGGGTACGATTGGGCGGCGCGGTCAGTGAGCTCTATGTGGACGAGCCGCTCGAGACGATCAGCGTTTGGTACGTATGAGGAGTACCCGATTAGAGAGGGCCGGTACGATGGGCATCGGCGTTGGTGTTCGAGAAGACGTCGCGGGACGTCATTAGATCGACCTACTTTTATTCGTATGAGGTCGGGGTGGGCCGCGTCTGAGGTGGTCGGGGTTGTAGAAGGTGATTCCTACAGCGTGAAATAGTTACCTCGAAGTTCTAAGGCATAGATGTAACCGGGAGCGTCATAGTCTGCGGGAGGGCGGTGCATGAGATGTAAGAGGGCGACCAGCGTTTGTCGCTCCAGATTTTGCGAGAGAAGAGCTGACTCGGATTAGCCGATAGTAACAGACTGGAGGGATGAACTTACGTCGAGTGACGCTCGTACATTGAACCGTCAATGCTTCGCTCTGGTGCGAGATGCAGTAAACGGGCAGGGAACGCGCCCGGGGGAAGCGCAGGGAGTTCGTGAGAGGAACGAGGTTTTTGCATCGCGATCCGACAGGCAGCGTGTATTTGCAACGGGTGTGAAGGCGAGAGCGAGCCATACAAAGAGGGATGGTACAGAGCGAAGCTGTTGGGGGCGTGCACTCTTCGTTGTGCACGAGGTATGCGTGACGCGAGTCACTTGTGCTTGCGTTGGGCACGGCGGCGTGGTGGTCAGGGTGACGTTCAGGAGCAACAAAGGCCGGCGGGAGTAACGTGAACGTCGGGTGAGGCCCACTGCGACGGAGGCCGACAGGGAGCACGGGGCGATACCCAAAGTGAAGGAGGTCCTGAGGAGGGAGCGTGTCGCAGGGGGGGTCCGCGACTACTTGCCAGCTTGAGCGGGACTTGGAGGCGGCGAACGAGGCGATGGAGGACGCCGTGCTGGACGTCGAGGAAGAGATGCAAGAGAAGAAAGCCGTGCTAGAAGCGCAGTGCGCGGAGCTGGTACGTGCTGAGGAAGGCAAGCAGGAGGGCGAGGCCGTTGCCGATGACGGCGACGTGCGCGGGTAGGAGTGTGAGACCGATGACGAGAAAGTAGATCAGAGGTTTAGACACTGGGAGGGAGGTGCCACGGCGGAGAGTGGCCGGGACGGGGAGCGTGGATCCAGGGGATGTACGGTTGCCATGAGTTCGGCGGAGAGAAGTTTCAGGCGCAGCGTCAGTATTTACCTAGGAGAGAAGATATACCGGCTCTTTTGGCAAATGTGTCGAAGAAAACGGGAGGCAGAGTGAACGCGATGGCGGAAACATTGGGCCCGCTTCGGCTTGGGTCGCTTCGGTTGAGCAGTCCCTTTGAATGAGGCGGTTGGGGCCATTGAAACAGTCGGTATTTAGTTTACAGGCAAGATTTCCGAGCAGGCATTGTTTGGGTAGCTGGGCGCAAGACGTAGGCGCCGTATTGCGTGGTCAGTATGACAGAACGAGGTCAATAGTCTGCACGTTAAAACAAGCCTCGGAGCGGACGAAGACGAGGACCCGTTCACCTCATGAGACGTTGAGCAAAAGCCCCGCCGTCGCGACATTCAGGGGACGTTACCAGCCTCTGCCTGCAGAAAATGGACGTTGTTGACGTTAACGATGAATGCCGGGACCTCGTTCTGCACACCATAGCTGTCCGTCCATGAGTCGGGGGCGTAAGATGAGGACCATGCAGAAGACCAACCTCTTCGTTCACGGCGCGAAAGGCGCGTCGCCACATCCCGTCCCAGCGTCGTCAAGATTGGGAGAGCGCAGGGACGTTTCAGAGGACATGAAGGTAGAGACGTTGTAGCATGACTGCGAGGAAGTAGGACAGACATGCTGGAGATTGGTGTAGACAGGGGTTAGTGCGGGAGGCACGAAGCGTTCAAGGTGTGACCGTAATGGGCGCCTGGGAGGCGCCTGCAGCTTCAAGAGACGGTGGCCGCTCTTCAGACATAGAGTCGTTACCAGCCTCTGCCTGCCGACCATCGATGTTGTTGACGTTAACGATGGATGCGCGAACCTCGCGCTGCGCACGATAGTTAGTGAACTGCGTGAACTGTCCGTCCATGAGTCCGGGGCGTAAGATCAGGACCATGCAGAGGACGAACCTCTTCGTCCACGGCGCGGAAGCACACGTTCGGGAGGTCCAGCGGAGGCGCGTCGCCTCAACCTGTACCGGCTTCGTCAGGACTGGGAGACCGCAGAGAGGGTTCAGAGGACATGAAGGTACGATGCAAGGCCCGGCCCGCTTCTGCATAGCAAAAGGCTTATCACTCTCTTGAGGGTGCCACGCGGGCCCGGCCCGCGGGCGCTTCAGGTTCGGCGACCGACTCACTGCGGAAAACCAACTCAGGCTGTAACCTTCAACCTAGTCACCGTCTGAGGTTTGAGTATCGTCCTAAACTCATGCTATGCCTTCCAACACAGGCTGGGTTGTCCAAGAACATCCATGTCGCAGTCGCCAGAAGAATCCTTTCACTGCGTTGCCCCAGTGCCTGGAATGCCACAACGTGGCGGCGAGCGGGAGACGACGTCTGGCCGCTGCTAAGGTAAATTGCCGCTTTACAGGTATGCTCTAGCTTGTCTTGGTGGCAATTGTCCAGTAACCTGACGCACGGCTTCCATAGGCTTTCGTATCGCCCAGTTCGCTCCGGATAAGTCGGTCGTCGCCGTTGGATTTTGCGGCCAGTTCAACGCAACTCCAAACCAGGATAACAAGGCATCGGATGTCGAACATAGTGAACGGTCTATGGGATCAAGCCGGCACAAGAATCCTAAGACGCTAGGCGGTAAGTTTAGGGACAAGTGTTATCCTCTCCTACCCCGCAATTAATCACCCAGAAACGCAGCCCTACCAAAGCAGTCTCAGAGCACAAACCCGCCACTCCACTTCCCTCATGTATACAACCGCCCGTTGGACCCTGGCGTGGTTGCTTTTATAAAGGTGAGCCTTTTCTCTGGGGATCTGTGTTTCGTGCATTGACTGCCAATCCTCCAGGGCACATGTGCACGGTTTCTTCTTCCAATCATGCGACAAGAGCTGTGCCATATAGCGCAAGAAGAAATCGTGTTCTTGAAGCAGGAGATAAAGTATCGGTCCTTATGTGGTATGTGCGAGGTGGCTCACGATGGATCGTCGCTAACGTTCTTGCAGATGCGTGTGCCTCGGAGCTCTTCTGCGGGGCATGGTTTTGCCCAAGTTGTGGACTCGACGTTTGCCACTTATGTGCTGAAGCACTGACATCCTGCAATGATCTTCACTCCAAAGTATGTGTCTGATTCCGTAGTATGTAAGCTTCTGTGTCGTTCATGAGATCTTCCAGTTGGTTCGATTCGTCCCTTGCCCAACCGGGAAGAGCACTCATTCGGTCAAGACAATGCATCCCTGCAGCAGGTTGGCCCGAGGAGCGTCTCAATACAACGTGGAGAGAATGACCTTGGCGGTAGAGAGGATGGCAGCGCCTTTTTTTCGGTATTTTCGTTGACAATAAGACCTCATTGTCAAATATCTTATTACGTGTCGTAGCACTCAGCCACTACCCCCGCCCTCAAGTCAACGGATACCAGAGGACGCTACGACGGAGCACATGTACGCACCACAGACCCTACCTGTATATCGGGCCGGGGATTTATCGCGGAACCAATTCCTGCACCTGTGGGCGGCCGGTATCCCGGTGGTCGTGACGCAAGCCCAAAAGAAGTTCCAAGGTCACTGGGACCCTGGTCATTTCATCGCGCATTATGGGAAGCTCTGGGTCACACTGATTCATTGTGAAACTGACCAGGAAATGCCCCGGATGGCAGTCAGCAATTACTTCGCGCTGCTGCTGAAGAGGTCCGATCAGCAGGCTACACTGAAGCTTAAGGTTGGTCTGCTTGTGGCGTTTTGCACAATTATTGATCATCTTTTTCGACGCAGGACTGGCCGCCGAAGGCAGACTTCAAGACGACCTTCGGCAAACTCGATTACGGGTTCTTTCGGAGTGTACCGGTAGAGTGTGCTGACCTGGTCTGTAAAGGTGGTGTCTACAACCTCGCTGCCCATTTCCCCGAGGGTGCTATCGCGCCTGATCTTGGTACGATATTGTGGCCAGTTCCTCCTTCAGCATGCTTCTAATCTTCATTCGTCGACCAGGGCCGAAGCTGTACATCGCCATGGGAGCTAAGGGAGACACCAATGGCACGACGAACTTGCATCTCGACGTTACCTGCGCGGTCAACATTATGATGTGGTCGGAAGACACGACAGCTAAGCGGCCCGGTGCCGAGTGGCAAATTTTCCCCGCAGACTCCGTCGAGAGCTTGCAGTCTTTTCTTCGGGAAGAGTTTTCCTTGTCCTCTGACGAGGACCCCATCCATCAACAACATTACTATCTCTCTCACGTCATGCTTGCGCGTTTACGAGAGAGGTACAGGGTGTCTCCGTGGACGATCTATCAATACTATGGCGATATCGTTTTCATTCCCGCTGGGTGCCCCCACCAGGTGAGCTTCCTGCTTGTCGACAGTCACTTCACAGGAGTCATGAATGCTTCCAGGTTCGAAATTTGACCCATGCCATCAAGGCGGCATGCGATTTCGTCTCCCCGCAAAACTTAACCAGGACTATTAAGCTCGCAGCAAGTTTGCGCGCCCATCGAATCGCATCTGGATCGGGAGAGGATCTTCTGCAACTTCAGACGTTGGTCTGGTTTTGTTGGATGGCAATGTCCACGTACGAAGATGGCCAGGCGAAGCGTGAGTTCATGCCTGTTCTTACCTCATTTTTTTTGCGCCAACGTCATTCGGGGCATATTTCAGTTGACGTAGATACCTCGGAACCCCCAAGCCAGGGAGCAACATTCAGACAGCATATCATAAGCTCTACCCAATCTGAGTCGTTACCTGAAGCAGTAAGCGCATTATGTGTTCCGTATCGCGCGTTCTGTCTGCGTACTGAGTGATCGATACGTAGACTACTAGTTCTCTAGACGCACCTGCGAACCGGAAGCGAGGATTGGGTTTGACGTCTAACCAGCTGAAACGCGCAAGGAAGAAGGCGAAGATTCTTCCAAACCCTGGAGATCACATAACATGTCCGTTCTCGGACTCCTGTTCGCTGGGGAGCAGGCCGCGCTCTGTCCTCGGAACACTAGATCATCTGTGAGCAAGTTCATTTTGTAGCCCGCGACCCAGCTGAACCTAGGATTGCGCCAACGTTTGCAGAAGAGATTCGCATCCCGAGGCTTACCAGAAGATAGATGGTCAATCTCTGAAGGACCTGCGCGATACGGACGACGTTCGGTTTGTGAAGAAGCTACAGGATTTGCTTGGTTTGCGCGAGTGATGGACCACGGCATCGACGATATTCTACTATCCCTGCGAGAATTATGAGAATACAGCCTGTGTGCTGTAGACTACTTGTCATTCGTATTCTACCTTTGATCGTGAACTTACAAGCCGTGCTGCTGAATGTCGTCTGAGCTCCGGCGCACGACGTCCTTCGTGTAGTCGAGCACTCCCATTACTTCCTAGCACTGTATCCGATGCATATGTTCCAAGCGTAGTACTGAAAGTCAGCGATCACTAAAGAGTATGACCGATCACTAAAGAGTATGACCCTCGGCTTGACCGAGCCTATGATACCGGGTTAACCGCGTACTTTATTGTGAGCCAGGCCGTGGTAAATGATTATATAATCCAAACTGATTGGAGTGGGCGCCCATGTTTGCTACGTAACCCGCGGCGACCGATGCTCAACCTAGCCTTCTCTCTCTCTCTCTCTCTCAGGCTTGTCATCACACAATCTCCTCTCCTACTACACGTATACTCTGCTGTGGGACGAGCCAGGTGCGCCTAGGTTGGTCTACCCAATCCCGGGTGCGCGCAGCGCCACGATGCAAGTATACGTATCTAGTGCACAATTTGAGACGTGGACCCCACGCATGCAAGTCAACCACGCCCGGAACCTCCCACTCCCAGGCAACTTACAAGCCTTCACGTCCATTCCGTCTCGGCACCCCTACTCCGAGGCAAGATACAAGTTGTCATGTCCGGTTCGCCGCGGCTATTCACTGCACCGCGTTTCTCGGTACGTTTCCCAACTCTTCTTCCTTCATCCTGCGCATTTCTGGGTTCGACGGCATCTGTCGTGGGACGAACCAGGTGGACCTGGTTGGTTTGCTCAATACCGGGTGCGCGCAGCATCGTGCCCCACGTTCTTAACCCATGCGGACTTGAAGCCGACTCATCCCCCCGCTTTCCAGATCAATCCACAGCCGCCAGTTCTGAATTCGATGCCGAGGAAGAGGAGAAACATCGACCTCACGGTGACAAGCCACCATAGCGATCGCAACCGTGACGTTTATTACGTTTGTACGCACGATGCAAGGAAGGTAAGTTCAGTCGGGCGACAGCGACATGAACCTTTCGTCTCACCTTCCGAGTCCCTAACATCCAGACTCTCTCTCCTTGCCCCTCCTTTATCTCCCTTCTCAGTGAGACTTCAGGCTATCCGGCTTTACCGCTTAGACCACGGCGGGCACACCTTACGTCCAGGAAGACCGTCATCACTAAATCGTCATTCCATCAAATGCGAGCGCCATTTCTTTATTGCGAAGCAAGCACTCCTCATGATGCACAACCCCGCCCGAGCGGGCCTGCTCCAACTGTGCCATCGACCTTGACGAGTACTCCCTCTGTGAAGGCGAAAAAGGAGGAGCGACCTTGAAACAATTACGTGAAGAGCCTCAAGCATCTTGTCGGCCAGATTCCGGGGCAGCGCTGGCGTCGTTCTTCCGGTGTGTGTGATGAGCTGGTGATGATGGAACGTGGCACTGACTTTAGGTTTATAGTAATCGTGCGATTGTTCCAGATGTGTCGGAGTAGTGACACGGTGCAGAAGCAGGAGATCAAGGAGGGGCTGACACCATTCCGGACGTCCTCAAGCACTTGGAGCAAAAGCCATCCTGTAAGTGTAGGCGGAGCTCAGGAGCGTGTTGTAGTGACTGACCGCTTCATCCAGGCGACAAGCTATTTCGCTTCTTGGTTCTGCTCCTCGCGCTCGTTTCTAGCAGAAACAGAGGCGAGTTCTTACCACCCGCGTATGCCGTCTGGGAGCGGCCGCTCTACCAAGATATGTCGGACACACGAGTAAGTGTTATTCGTCTGTTCCAGTCAGTACACCGCATTTTGCTATCCACTTTCCAACAACGCCATTTTTGTGTTCTGCTCCTGGGAATGTTGCGCACTCTAGGAAGTGTTAGTCACACAACGGGGCGGCTCCTAGTACTGTACCGCGTGGCAATTCAGAACGGGGCAGCGTAGCGTCTCGCAAACATTTCAGCTGACATGGATCTCCGTAGGCCTTTACGAAAATGTTTGGTGGGCCAAGTCCGATACGAACGATGTGGCTATCCAGCCGCACAGGAAGACAAAGGGGTCAGCTCCAACCCGTTGATTTGTGGACGAGGTCGTGAAGGTGGAGGACCTCCTCTTCGTCGCGATGCGAACTAGTGACGCTCAATTATCATGCGTCGGATACTGTCTCACCTTCTCCCGCGAGTTTCGCACATATAGCGGCTGGGTTTACCATTCCCGTTGCGCCAAATTGTCGCGGTCATCCTCGAGGTCTATAGCCCTATGACAATCCTACCCTCGTTTCGCTAGACATGGTCTGCGAACTTAATCACCGTATGACTCACGACGGGGGACAAGGGACAGTCTCTCGGGTCCGGCGGGCTGAATTTGAAGCCTCTCGTGCCTTCTTCCAGCTCGCCCTCAAGGTCAAGCCCGATTTGAGGGTTATAATCAGCAGTCTGCAGACGCTGGTTTGTTGCACCGGCACTTCTGTACCGAGGTCAGTGCCCTTATGAGTCACTGTCGTAGCGTGTTCTAACCCACTGCCAGCGACAAGGATGCATTCTCGACATGTTTTCGGACCGGAAGTGCCAGCTTTCCATTCGGCTTTGGAACAGTCCTCATGCACGATTGGGGGACGTCATTCAACTCGGGCGCCCTACCGATCGAATACGCCCCGCGCGCGACCAGGTCGGAGCCCTTTACCACCATGCGAACAGGATCAGTGAGAGCATGGCCGTAGTCGGAAATTAGTTGTCGGACCATTACAAGTGATGTGCAGCAGGACCGACACTGGTTCGTCGAGGGACGCACGAAGCTGGCTGCGGATATCACGGAGCAGAAAGGTTTAACCCTACTCGAGGTTGGCGTCACGAAGGTTTGCTGCTTCGTGCGCTGTTTAGCGCGAGGGACTTGGGAGTGTGTGCTAAGGGGCATCGCGCGCTCATCGTTGGTGAGCCGGTTCCCCTTATTTTGATATCGGTGGACATTGATCCTTTCATCGAAAGGCATCGTCACCTCGCACAACTGCCTGCTCTTGGCCTGTTCCGACGTCGGCTGAAGACATTAAGCGCCCATTATATTGTATGTTCCTACCATGTTGATCCAGCGTCCCAGAGCGTCTTTTGACTTTAGCTTACACACTTGTACCCATCAAGTCATGTCGCATGTTCCTGTATGAGGCATCCGACAACCTTGAATGAGTTTTTCGCATTCATCGATGTGCACAATCGCACCGGCGTGACCGATTTCCGTCAACTTTCTTCATCCGCAAATCATCTCGACCATAGCTCATCGACGGACTTGGCATGTGAGTCATTGCTACTTTTATGCACCGCCGCTTTTGCGATCGCGACGTGCTGAAACTGCACGTCCACTCTTTCTCGGTTTAGATTCACTCTCCAAAAGTCTTGCGTCTCTCTATTTTGCCCTTGTTGCACAACATCATAACGCAGGAGGTCGTAGCAACCAGATCGCTAAGGGTACGACTGACGCCGTGAAGATGGTATGTTTAATGATGGCTCGATGGGGCCGTGGTACCCTATGCTAAAACTTTCCACAGAATCTACGAACGACATGCTCGTCCGGCCCGAGACGGCGAACTAGGTTGCGTGTGCGTTTTTCACCACAGCCACCCCGTCATGGAACGCCAGGCCAAGGAGACTCTCTCGAAGAACCTGGTCCCCTTCTTCGCCTTGCACCACTTTTCCGGGAGACCTGCGTCGAGATACGCAACCTCGAGGAAATTCTCACATGACAACAAGAGGTGCTTCGTGGACAGGAGGTAGAGTTCTCCCCTTCCGTTGTTTGGTCTCCGATTCCTGATCGCCTGCGACCACAGTCTGCTCTCCGTGACCTCGGACATGCTTTTGGAGCAAGTCGAGTACCCGATGAACGCGCCTGCTTCTAACCTCGGAGATATGCAAAGTCACAGTTCTCCTCGCGCATCTAGCGCAGGCCGGTCTCGCCTAGGCAACTCTCCCAGCGTCTCGGTCAGCAGTTCAATATGGGTCCCGTTCTCCAGCCGACCGCTACTACCCACACGCCTCCTTCCAGCAATTTCCTCCCATCTCCTCAGCAGCCCTGGGTGATGCACATCCCTCGATGCGGTCCCAAAGGCGTCTCACCTCACCGCCCACCACCGATTGCTGAGCAGCAAGCGCGAAGTACTCCTGCTCCTGGTCATGGGATGAGGCTCACCAGGCAGTGCTATTCCTCCCGGAGAGGACCGACAATTCCGTGAATTGTGGGGGCTCCCGGAGGTTGTCATGCCTTTGAACAGTCCTAGCCCCGTTTCATGTTAACGCTAGTGCGCAGGGCAAGTGAACTAGTATATATGCTCTAGTTTCCTTCGTTGACTTTCCCTTCGCCCACAGTTTTTGGCGAGACCAGTCGATGACTGGTTCGAAGTGTCGATGACTAGTAGCGCGCGACGACCGCACTTAACACACACGGCACTCTGATCCCTCCTTCCGTCGTTTGTGTCATGGCCAAATTCCGTCTCTCAACACCTTTGCTGTGCAGAATCCCCATGTGTCGCGTATACACCATGATGTCACGCCAATGATTCGCATTCCGTCTACTTGGTTCCAAGCTACAAGTACGCTGGCTTCTATCACGAAGTCACAAGCGCTCCGGCAAGTACATTAGCAGGTATGGTACAAGAATGCCCGTCTGGTCGTTACTTGACTACATTTCCTGCAACTCACGAGCACGAGCTTCACGGCGTTCTCAGAAATCCCAGGTTGCACTTTCGAATTGAGCTTGTGCAAGAGTTCGTGGTATCTAATCGGACGTGGCAGCACTCGGCGAGTTGGAGCCATGATAGGCAGGGCTGTTGACGTTGGAGAGTCAGCCTCGATTGAGCATGGGCAGGCAAGCATCGACGAACCTATGTCGACGCCTTCTGACGTTGTGCATGGTGAGCGTAAGCGTTATCGCCCACCACTTCGCAGTACTCACCACCTCTAAGCTTGTAGCCTTCGAAGTCGGCCCTTCCAAAGATGTTGTCTTGATCTTCAGACCGGTGATATACTCGTGGTGGTTCAATGGTGCCGTCGTCTAGTAGCGATCGCAGTAAATATCAGGAACACCATGAAGAATAAAACTCACTTCGTTTGGGATAGGTTGCCGTTGGCATGTTGCCTCTCTCAAAGATGCGACCGAGAGATACTGAATGCGAATGTGAGTGCATAGGACATCAGAAAATCTAAGTTCGCTCACGTACCTAAGTAGCCGCAACTGTCCGTGGGGCACATCGCAACGAACCCACTGTCTCCTCGATCAAGCATGGCGGCCTCGACGAAACTAGGGGTGTTCTCGCATGAAAGTGCTGGACATAAACAGCCGGGTCCCAAGAAATCATGCGAGGTGCGGTGTTCGCGTAACTTCTCTGGCGCGACCAGGGCGCCCGAGTATTCCTTCGGCCTGTTGACGGTTAGATGCAGGTTGACGTATGCAAGGACTGCAAGCAAACGCACCAGAGCCAGGATCTCAGAGCTTGCCGTTTCGAATCAAACTGGAGCACACACTCGTGCTCGTGGGTGACGGTGTCAACGAGGAGCTGGTGGAGCTCAGGGATCGCCATGCCGTTGTGGTAGGAAGGAAGGAGACCTCGCAAGACCGTGACTTCTCACCAGCCTATGCCTTATATCCCTGCTGTGCCGGGAGCCATTGGTCAGCCCATACCATTCTTGAACTTTACATTTCGGCCACTGACTGTAAGACTAAGGTTACTTCCAGTTTCTTCGCATCCGCGAACTGTCGGGAGGAATCCCGGGTCCTGTGGCGAGAAAATCTAGAAAGTTGGCCTTCGGCCCATCGGGGCTGGCGGGTCGTAGTGGCAAAGCTCAGGGTCAAGCTATATTCGGGTCGGCGAACTGTCCGTATAGGCCCAATCTTGGCAGCCAGCCTTCACCCACTCGGGAGAGACGAGCTCATCTCCGAGAATGCCTTCGCATGCCCGGAAAACCCCGATCCAGGTTGATTTATGTGATTGCGATCTCCAGGCTCGACGGCGCCCCGGCCCACATCCGACATCCACGAAAACCAACCGTGGTCCCAACAATTCACACGAAAATCAACATGGTCGCCTACGCAGCCCACTTATAAGGTCGCCAACTGCTTTCCTCCTCCCTTTTCACTCCCTAGCCCCCATCCACGTACTTCCGCCTATCTCTCGCCAACTCCCCCCCCTTTCGCCCATTTCTTCCTTTCTTCCCTTGGCCCTCCACGTACGCCAATATATAGTACGCCTATTTTCAACCTCATCTCCATGGATTCTGATCCTCGTCCTCTGATTCTAGCACTCCGTCATGTCGGATGAGAACATCCCTCCCCAGCTCGGTCAGAAACGTCCCAGCGAGGACTCTGCATTGACTCAACCTCCTCGCAAGAAAGCGTGCGTTGCTTCTCTAAGTTGGTCTATAGGCACCGTTGAACCTTTATGCCATCAGAGGACCCTCCGACGGGTGGAAACTCAAGGGTCGCCATATCGGGCGGTCGATTCATGCCTTCGCCAATTTTGCGCAGCTCATTCTCGGAGGCATTCAGCTCGACAAAGACTTGGATCTGTTTCCAGACAATGGGATCGAGAAGTACCCTGCCGAGTACGTCTATACTTCATCTATTTCCAGTAGCATTGCTCATTCGTGATTGCTCCAGGACCCGTCTCCAGTACGAAATTTACGGTCGTATTATCCGGTTCCTCCTGGACCTGGAAGAAGGTCTGAGGAAAGGAACCATCGATACAAGCCGTTTGAATAGGATTTGTTCTAGCGTACGTGTATTGGAATACGCGTCGTACGTGTGTTGACTGACTAGAGGACTTCAGATACAGGCGGGTGCTAATGCGGCACGTTCCGACGATGTCAAGGGGCTGAAGGGTACCGTGTTGGACTGGATTACTGATCCGGTGACGGGTCTGGTCCCGCCCATACCTCGCAACAGTATGGGAAATCGCGGTTTCAAACACGAAGCGACTGGGAAGTACCTTTGTCCTGCAGGTCTCGATTGGAATGACGCTGGGTACGCTAGCTTACAAACCATATATCGACACCAGTCTCATGCACCCTCTTTCAAGCATCAGGTCAGCTCTGCGGGCAGGAACGATGGTCGTCCAAAGCGACCAATGGTCGATCTTCCTCTATTCCAATGGGAGTTATGACCCAGAACATCCATGGGCCGGACTTCTTCGTGGCCGTCTGCTTATCAATGTCAGTTGTCTCCCGTCTGGCGTCGTACAACCTGACTTACAAGCTATTCAGGCGTTCAAGCACGTATTCACTTCTCCCAGTTCCGTTGATGACTCAGGTCGATCGACCAAGTCAAGTAATGCCGCTATTCATGGGATGAGCCAAGTCACGCTAGCCTCCATCGTGTACGTTGCAACTCTCGTAAGTCTCCTTGCCATATGAGCTTCTATGGTAGTTGCGGCACACTGATGCGTGCATTAGGTCCGTTTTTCTCTCGGCACCCGGGCGACATTTTCTCTCACCGATACAGTGACGGACTCCCAGAACTTCTACAACGTGCTTCTGGCATTCCTCACCCACCCTGACGAGCGCGAGAATGTGAACGAGCTCCTCGCATGGTGGAATAAGTACGCGATAATTTCGCTCATTGAGGTCACACTGACCTAATCTTCGATGCAGGCAGGTATTCCCCAACTTCGTCGCCATCTTCCGCGCTCCGACTGTCAACAGTGCTCTTGCCAAATTGATGGAGCTCCGGAAGAAACGGGCTGCCTTGCAGGCAATCGGCGGCAACCCGAACTGAATGATCCCTTTTTCGTCCCCGTGTCGTCGTTTCTTGAACCTATCTTTGTCGGTAGGAGAGGTGGTTGGTTTGATGTGTCCGTATGTGGCATGGTTCGATCCATCTGTATGTAGGGTTAAGTAATCACTATTTCTGGCGCGGTACCATCTTTCCGCCACCCGAACTAGTTGTGTCGTCGGGGAGCGGCGGGGATCGGTCGAACCCTGGACCAAGCATTCAGCCATTCTGTTTCGGGCGGCAGTCGGGGAGATGCGTTGTTCTCGGGTTACCACTCGACAATGTCGTCATTCAGAACCCGACGCCTATATACGACCTCGGATCCGGGACAGGTCCCGCGGATCTCAGTGATCTTCCATGCCCCAATTACATGATGTATCTGCCTGCCGCGGAGCACAGTTTCTCTCAGTGCGCTGTCCTCGCTTTCGTGCCTGCAATCTGGCCGTTTCCACTCTTTGGACCATACAGGCGGACTCGGTTCAGCAGCGCTCCGATGATTCCTATTCGCTGGGAGAACTTCTATACACACAGTCCCCGCGTGGTCGCACTGTCGCTAAGGAGAAATCAATATCCATAGGGTTTTGTGGAGCTCGATACAGGCAACTGACCTACCTTCCGTACAGGTCGCAAACGATGAAATTTTACCGTGCATGCCAGGGCGCGGAGTCGCATAGGACCAGAAGGCATGTTGCGCTGCGATCGCATTTGTCCCTCATCCCGAGATTGCCACCTTTCGATTCCTGGCAAAATCGTGTCGACCTCTTCGGACCGCGAGCGGGTATACTATGCGTATATCTGTTTGACTCGATTCAGGGTCTGAAACCTGACGCGGCTGAGCGGAGGCGTCATTGAACCGGAGTTGGTGTGTGTTCGATCACGGCCGCCAGATTGTTTCGCGCCACCCGGGACGGCACCATGGCCGAATTCGCCTCCGACTCTCATTCTGTTGGCTCTGGTAAATGCGATCGCATTCATCAGAATGTTTTCTGTGACCGAATACTACCAATATTACCCCGTTTATGTGGACGATTAGGCCGATCGCATGCTGTACACCCCCCCGTTTCCCTCCCCACGGGATAAGAGTATGATTTGAACCTTGATGTTTCTCGTAACCATGTGCGTCTACTGTATACCGACTCCGGGAAGGATGCGTTTCGTCCGGCTCCCGCTCAGGCGATCCTAGAGTTGTCTTGCAGCGTGAGTCACAAACTAGATGAATTGTGCCCAGGATCGACTGTTTGAGAACTTACTTCAGGATAAAACAGATCACTACCAGCTGGCCTAAGGCACCTACGAGTTGTCTTCCTTGAGAGTCGCCCGGTCTGACACCTTGCAACATAGGTCCTAAGCCGTATGGTGAGTGCATAGGTTTACCATTCCGTGTATCTCCTTCGATGTCGAACAGTCTGACAGAAACTCACAGAGATCATCAGAGAGCGGCTTTGCAACGCACGTCCCAAACCGTGTGGTGAGCACTCGAGTTTACCATTTCGTGTACCTCCTCCAATGTTGAACGATGCGACTGCAACTGGCTGAGGTCATCGTAGAGTGACTTTCCAACGCAGGTCCCAAGCCGTATGGTGAGTGCATAGGTTTACCATTCCGTGTATCTCCTTCGATGTCGAACAGTCTGACAGAAACTCACAGAGATCATCAGAGAGCGGCTTTGCAACGCACGTCCCAAACCGTGTGGTGAGCACTCGAGTTTGCCATTTTGTGTACCTCCTTCAATGTTGAACGGTCCGATAGCAGTAGTCCATACTGGACAGTGCTCTTCATATGGCCAAGGTGAGATACATGACTGATTCAACCACTCATGTAAAATGTCTACCTAGCTTTAGATTGGGTTATCTGACGAAGTATCATACTGATTTTGATTTCAGAGATTTTGGCGAATATATGCACATATTTTTAATCATATTCTATTGTGACTTTCACTTCGAAATCCCGATGTAAGTGCATGGAAGCTCCCTCTTTGCCCGAACAAAGGCGTCCTATACTGAACGCAACGGCGACGTAGTGCACGCAGCAGCGCGCACTTTTGCGTTTGTTCGGTGTTATGGCTTGCGACCCTGGATCGTGTTGCCCTGAGTTCCAGAGCACACACGAGCCGGCAGCATGGATCCGATGCCTCCGATACGACCGTGGCGGCCGCATCTTGGAAAGGGAAACTATGGCACTAGGGTCAAGCTCAATTTATCAGATGGACTTCCAGACACATATCGCCACAAACCCGAACGGTACGAACGATATCTTTGCGACCGTGAGAGGCACTTACGGCAGTGCTGTCGAACGTCGAACACGAGACTTGGGCGCGGGCAGCTGGCGAGCGAATTATGTACAAACCTCGACTTCCTCTCTATTCTCAGCGAGCTCCGAGGTCCCGAAGAGTCCAGGAATACCTCAAAATGCTGGTGGAGTGCGGTGCGAGGATTGCCGAAGATTAAAGAGAAGAAGTTAAAGCAGCGTAGAAGGCAGCCGGGGTTTTTACGTAAACGGGAGGATTACCGAGTCATAATTGGTCGTTGATACTTCCTTATTCGTTTTGTTGTAGCGGATCTCCCTTTGGCGCTAAGCTTCTTTTCTCGCACATACATATCATATACTCGTAATCCTAATGTCCCCCTCGTTCTAGTCGACTTCTACCTCCCCCACCCGCTCATCCACCGGCATCCGGTATGCAGAGGGACCACCCACCACCCTTCACGCAGACTGGGCTTCGCCCCGGGCACAACGCCGGCGTCCCACAAGGGTCCCAGACCCACCACCCATATACGCCAGGAGCAGGAGGGACGGCTTTGTCCGTCTCCCAGCAGGTGTCCGTGCAGGACCTCCGCATGGCGGGCATGAGCGCGGCCGGTTTCCAGGTGAGTTCCCGACATCAATCACATAGGAGCGTTCGTTCCGCTCTAACAAAGGAACCTTTGCGGCGGCGAGCAGCCGCCCCAGATGCAGTCGTATGCTGGGATGCCTCAAAACGCGCGTCCGAGCGGTTCCTCTGGACACCCCGATCCTGGTCAGAACGTTCAGGTATGTGCTCTGCAGTTTTCGGCTCTCGAATCCCTTGGCTTCCTACCCGCCCTCTTGCTGCTATCAATCAGAATCTACGAGGGCATCGCGTCTTCCTTCTCGGGATTGGCTTTCTGCACAATATCCAGCCACATTGCGCACTTGAAAGCATAGCATCTTATATGTACTGTGGCGGGTCGGCGGCTCCTTGGCAGTTCTGTGTATTTGGAACGCCGATCATTCATCGACGATTGACGATGTCGCGACGGTGCCTATCTCCTCGTGACACCAGACTTACTTCCCGGTGGGAAACCTCATTGGCCTGCAGCGGTGCCAGAGGCATTGCATTGTGCAGTTCCAAAACAACTCCCTGTGTGCGAGATCCTTCCATATGCATCGTCTGGGAACCGGATGTCATAGGGGTTAAGCAACGGGACGAGGAAGAGTGGAAATCACGTCGAGACCTTCCCTTTGACATTCGGTGACCTTGGTATGGACGGGGTGGGGGACTTTCGGGCGCGTCCCGAGGCCCTGGCCTCTTTGTGCAGGGGTGCGATGACTTTGAGGCGACCCAATTCTGCGCCAAACAACTCTCGAAAGCATACACATGCAGAACCTCCTAGTGTGGTGCGCGTTTTTACCACGACGCTGGCCGTGCGCGCACACATATAGCGAACTTTTACCTGAGAAGAGCTCGCACCACCAATGCGTTCATCGGCGCGCGCCGTCAACTTATGATGCACGCCGAGCGCGAACAGTTGAGTGGGAAGTTGTTGTGTCGCGATCGTCCGCAGAAGGACCCGGGTGGTGGAACAAGCCCCCGCATTTACGAGATTCACAAGATGTTTTCATGTTTCCTACCTGCTCGTTCCCCCACCCCTTTTTACTTCTCATCTCGGAACCGTGTTTACGACTTGAAGAGGAAGAGGGCCGGGAATATGTCCAAAATGGGGGCTTCACGACCCGGATTTCGGCTCCTCGATTCGCTGTCAGGGCACCATTTACGTTTCTGACTTTTGGTTGAGTCATTCATCAAACGACAATAGACGGACCTCGAAAATTGACTACTCTGGCCGCCCCTATTCCTCGGCTACGACTATAGCCATGGCTGCGAAAAGGGATTCTCGCCATTTTCCCCAGGATCTCTTTTCGACAGCTGAGTCGCCTTCGGGTCGATGCCGCACAGCGCCTTTCTCCTCCCCCTCCCCCAGCACCGACCTCATCCCAAGTTCCCTGCTCTTTGAGACCCAGTGATAGAACGATGAAACGTTCAGGTCAGGAAGGAGTGACTTTGCGCCCCCTGCTGTGCCCCGGCGGCTCCATGGCGGTGTTCCGCGGGTGCTTCACCGTTTTTTCACCTTTTTCGATAGGCGGCTTGGCGGACTCGAAGCGGAGTCCAAGCGACCGCCATAGTCGACTATGGCTCTGGCTATAGCCGTAGCTATAGCCAGTCAGGCGCGGAATCCTACGTTATATTGACTGTTCTCCCTCTTCCACTGCGGATTTTTGTTTGAGTCATCGCCCATGGAGATTTGTGCAATGCTGACAAACTTGCTTTTTAGAACGTACCTCAAGGATACTATCGCAACTCTCAAGCGGGACCCGGGCCCGTGCGTTCCAACTCTACGTCGCAGGCACAATACTCTCCGTATCCTCAGCCACAATTCAACAACGGCTACGCGCAAGTGATCGCCGGCCACGGTCATTATCCCGTACCTCCTGCGAACCACGCACAGAGCCTTTCTCACGACGGCCGTCGAGCGTCCATGCCGTCGCTGAACGCGGGTCCATCACAGAGCTCTCAGGTCTCGCAGACCCACACCGCGCCTGGCAGGCAAAATGGTATGCCACAAGCCCCTGAGCCGCCGCGGCCTCACCCGCAGCCGCGCGGTCCAGAGCGGAATCCTCCGGCTATCCAACCCTCGCCTGCATCCGCTCCCCACCCTCAATTCCCTCAGATGCAGGCATCGGCTCCCTCACAGCCCCGTAACGCTCTTCCCACTCCCCCCGGGACGTCTGCTGGTCCATCCAACCCCCCGCCTTCACCTGCCCGCGACGTGATGGCGATGATGTCGCAGTCGGCCAATCAGCAAGCCCGCTTGATACTCGAGCCGATGCGCGACTCCATGGCGGACTCGCTGAGCGCGGTGCACGTCGCGTTCACCCAAGAGCTGTCGAAGGCGCATGCGATGTTCGTCAAGTCCGAGACGAAAGCGGTGGAGGCGCAGGTCTGTCTGGCCTCGTTGCGCGATGAGTTCGCGCATGTCTGCACCGAGCGCGACCGGGCGCTCGGGCGCTGCGAGCAGATGAAGAAGGAGCGTGAGGCGGCGCTCGAGGATATCCGCAAGATGAACGAAAACTTGCCAAAGCTCGTGGTCGAACACTACCAGCTCAAGGCCGACCACGACGCACTCCAACAGGAGATGGTCGCGCTGAAGGAGACGAACGCGCAGCTGAGGGAGAAGGCGACGATCGCGCTTCACGCTGTGCTGCACTATCGCACGCAAACCGTGCCTCAATCGCTCCTGCAGCATTCTACAGGCGCTCAGGGTGTGAAGTCGGAGTTTCCGGCGGCAACGCCAGGTGTAGCAGGCCCGGTTGCGGGTGTCCAGGTGAAGGAAGAGCATGTCGTGATGAAAGAGCCTCACTCCCCTACCGACGTTGATGATGACGTTGCGTTCGGTATGTACAAGCTATCCTGATCGAGTGAATGAATAGCGTAGTAGTCACTTACTGAATGCCGTATATTCAACTTCGTAGCTCTCGTGCGGGAACTCAAGGTCCGCAAGCAGAAGCAGCGAGACCATACTGATCCCGAATCTCAACGTCAACGTCCACAATCGATCTCCGGTCAAGTGAGTCCTCCTGTTCGCCCTTGTCCGCCGTGTTGAACCTCATTTGGACACATCAGCAACCGGCGCCGCCATCAGAGGCGGCCGCAGCACCATCATCCACGCGCGTCGACAATTCTCCATTCAATCATATTCCGCCTACCCCTCCTACATATCTATCACCTCAGAGCCGAAACACTTCCTTCGACAACGGACCGATCGCTCAAAAGCCGCCAACTCATGTCACGAACGGCGCCCAGTCTTCGGACGCCGATGCGAGCACGCGTGGCCCGAAGCTCGAGGAGGTCGATGGATTGCAGTCGGCCGTACTTTCCTCAATTCCGGAGCTAAGCCATGCGGACGTCACGGGAGAGCTCGACATCATTGACCTCACATACGATTGCGAGATGACCGAGTCCCCAGCCAAAGTCGCGCCGGACCTCCCCCCGCTATCACACCAGCCTCCGGACGGCGATCCTCTTGAAGAGAGGAAGCGCACTGTCGAGCCGGAGTGGAACGAGCGGCAGGAAACGCCGAACAAGAGGCAGCGGACAGAGGACGAAGTCGAGGGACTTGCAGCACAGGATGTCATGATGGAAGACGACGACTCTAAGGAGGAGTTGAACGAGGCGTTCCTGCGTTCGTTGATCGAGGCCGCCGAAGCAATGACGTCGCAGGAGACATTGACGTTCGAGGCAGACCAGAGAATGGCGACGCCGACACCTGTGTCCTCAGGCGTTGAACCTGGTCGCGAGGATGGCGAAGTTACCGAGCCATCTCGGGCTCTCGGCACCGAACCTACGTCAAACGGCGTCAGCGACCAGGGCGAACACTTGCCGGAACTGGGACAAGTAGCGCCTTCTGGCCCGCGACTTGTTACGAACGACCCACCTTTTCCGCCCACAGGATTGCTGACTCCTATATCTCCATCGCCCACCAGCACTCGTCCCCCCATTCCATATCCCGCTCATCGCTTCGAAATCGGACACCAACAAGCGCCTATTATCGTTGCTCGCGCTCCTGCCTCTGTCTCCGTTGCCCCTGCTCTGTCTTCGACCTCAAAGCCCACACAAGCGAAACCTGCGGAAGAAGCACAACCTCCCTCTGTATCAGTGTGTCCGCCACCGCCTCCGTCCACACCAGCGCCTTCACCTCCACCTTTGTCAGCAAACCCTTCACCATCATCGTCCGTACCGCCTCCCCTGCCTCATCCAACGGGGTCTACCTCGACGGCCACCCGCCCACCTCTTTCAGTATCTACACCTTCGTCTTCGCTTTCCTCGGCATCTCCTTTTGTACTTCCTCCGCAAGTGCCGCCGCCTGTCACGCCAGTTGTCAATGCTTTTGCGGGCATCAACTTATCTCTGCCCTCGCCGACTAATGCAGTGCAGCTACCGACCGAAGTCCCGGTGGCGAGCCCTTCCAAGCCTGAACCGCCTAGGAAGAAGCTCGGCCTCAATCACATCGATTTGGTCTATCGTCGGGTTGGGTCCGGCTACTACCAGTGCCGATTCTGCGAGTGCGTCTATCTGTCCATAATCTGCGTGATGGTTTGGGTGTTGATTTCCGCATCCTGAAATCCCAGACGGCGGCACAAGGAGGTCCCTGGGTGCCCTTCGACGAAGTTCGCCTCCAATGCCCCCGGTCACATTCTCACAGAGCATGTTGAGAAGGCGCACCCGCTGTCGGTGCAGCCGATGTTGGAGATGACCCCCGAAGAGATCCGCGAAACCAAGCAGGGGCTCGAGTCCATGGACATGGACAACACCCCCGTTTCCCAGAGAAAACGCAAGAGCTCCGGCTAGATCATCGTCTTGGTGTCGTCCAACGTTACGGGTTCAAAACTGTATCTTTATTGCTATCGCAGAACGTCTGCTATTGTGAGTACTTTCAGGTCATGGCAGAGCGTGTACGCGGATGCTAAAACGGGGTGTACAGTTGCCATCGGGTCGAGATTCAGATATCATACGTCCGCCTACCCTCCTCAACCTAATCACCGCCGTCGTGTCCGTAGCGGTTGTAAGATGTGTTGTTCTATCTCGTCTGCGCGTCTTGTTCAGTGATGCATTGCTGCTCGTCGTATATCGTCTCGCTTCGTCCCTGCTTTCCTTTACCACACTTATGGCCCGTATCGTGTATGCACCCATGTCATCAATATGTTTCTTGTTATCTCTCCCCATTTAAGGTTCTTGCGCCGCTGACAGTGATGGATTGGTGATGACAAGAAGCTTCACTGTGTCCACGGTGTTCAATACTGATGTTCCTTGGTTGTCTTCGCAGACAGGCGTGGTGGAGCCGTCTGCACAAGCTTAACCCACAACCCCCACCATCCCCTCCGAGTTCCTGACTGACCGCGAGGCCCTTCTTTTTTCGCTCGCAATATCTATGACCATTAGCTTGTCGCTCATATGGCCAGTGGCATTCAAAAGAAAGGATATCGGAAAACGGTTCGGCTTACGGAACGACGGTGAGACGTCACAAATACTATCCTGCGATCCCTTACTTACGATGACTCTTGTTCTGGGCTCGTATCTTTTTAGACTGTCCTCGCACTATCTCCGTCATACTGGAGCTACCTGTCGAGCTCTGGATTGAGATTCTGACCTTCATCCCGGATCAGCGCACATTGGCCCGGTTCATGCGGGTCAACCACGCGTTTTACGACATCGCTGCACGCGCGCTTCATCACACCATCACCCTCAAGGGAGATCGCGCCATGGCCATGTTCAACCGGTCGCTAGAGATGTGTCCCCGGCGCGAACAATTCGTAACCCAAGTGAACGTGACAGAGCTGGACTTTGGACACAGACACACCTTCCTGTCCATTTTGTCCAACCTGCGGTACCTCACGCTCATGTCTAACCCGGAATGCGCCTGGCAGCGCAACTGTGACTACATCCTCGCAATGCGCTTCCCGTCCCTGCGTGGATTTGCGACAAACCTACCCATTACTACCATGGACCTTCTCGACATCTTCCTCGCAGCTCATAGCGACCTCGACGAGCTCGATCTCGCCCGATCTCACTATGTTCACGATGGTGCCTTTGGAGACCTTTCCTCGGGACCTTTAAAGCCCCCCGTCGCCTCCCTCCGCATTCTTGCGTACCACTCCCCCTTCCTAGACCACATACGAATGTCGACACCTACCCGTCTCACGCATCTGTATAGGCCAACTTGCAGCCCGCTGGAGCTCGACCGTATCACTCGTCTCCGGCGGCTCGTCAGCCTCCGGCTGGGGCCCGATTTCGGCGGATGGTGTACGCAATGGACCCTGCACAGCGTCGCGAAGACTTTTCCTTGTCTTCGTTTTCTCCAGGTGGATATGATCCAGGTAAGCCTACACTCGCTTAGGTATCTCAGCATACCTGCCTTGACTCATCGCGACGCTTTCAACTGGCAGGGTGATGTCCCCAATCTCAACACGGACGTGGTCGATTGGACCAAGAGCCGGGGCGATGTCCCTCGCAAATCATGTTCATCTTCCGGACGGCGCATGACTGTTGCGTGGATGTACACCGGTTATCTGAAGAGTCCGCTCTACTCCGTGTCGTGGGCAGATGCTTGGGAGGAGTATTTGGAGAGAGCAGCACTCCAAGTGCTGCGTACCTGGGGAGATGTGGTCCAGAGGGTCATTTACAGGCATACGGAGATACCTACGACGACACTGACTCTGCGGAGTTCTGGGGAGGATTTATCAGACACAAGTGATCGATAGGCGGGATGACCATTGGAAGCGGATATAACGCATGTCGAGATACTGTCCCAGCTGCGCGTTTCTTCCGTGTTTACCTTTCCATACATCATCCTTAGAAGTCAATCAGACCTCTTCCCCCTGACCACCATCCTCTCTCCCTGAACCTCAGTACTGGTATTTAACCTGACGGAAATCCATCTCGAGTGGTGCTTGTGAAGCACATTGACACGCTCAACGTAGTCGAGCGAGGCGTCGAGTACTCGGGTCGCCTCAAACCGGTCCCATTCCTCTTCCCTGTGTCGCGGGTGCAGTAAGAACATCCACCCAATGGTGATTCTCGACCGAGACTGAGGCGCGATGCCGAGATGAGTCTCGGTCCTGGTATGGTATCGGTACCGCCATTGGGCGTGTCCGAGAACCAGTCGACGACGTCAGTAGGAATACTTCAATTACTACTAGGCGTCAGACCCTGCCAGTTCCTTCAACGTCAGTTATGTCCAACGCCAAATCCATTCCCGGAGATGCGTTGCAACCAGACTCACAAAGCCCATGTCGACCTGCAAGTCCCGCAGCCGCGGAAAAACTTGGACTTCGCATCCCGCAAAGACCGTGACGGCAAAGCGGCGCGCGCTGCCACTCCTTCTGCACTCTATTTCCCCATGCTGGCGTGGTTAGCCATACGGGGCCGCCTTCTGGGGGACAGCAAGTGAGCGGGCGAAACAAAGAGCTCAGACGTTTCCTATGCTTACCGAGTGCCATGGACCCGGAAGGATGTTGACTGCGGAAGAGCCTATCGATCAGCGCTTCGCCCGAGAACCGCGCAACGCGCGCTGCGCATTGCCAGCTGGAAGTCGAAAGAGCAAACTTTGCCGGACGCACGATTCAGCAAGGGCGAGATGAAGAGAGCATCCAGACAAACGCTCTATTGCGCAGAATACGGTCTCCCCTGATACCGCTACTCAAATATTCAGAGGGAACCTCTAACCGAACAGTCCGTCGTCCATGCAAGCGACCGATAACATACAGCAGAGAACAGGGAGCAGGGAGCGGTGCGATATATAAGATGGGATATGGACGAGTATACGTGGGTGCGTGGTCGGAAAGAGGGAATGCGGTTGTCGGACTAGGAACGAGGGTGCATCTACAGCGAAGACAAGCGTGCGGAATCACACGGCCCGAGAAGGATAGCCAACGGGCGGGTGTGGGAGGTATCGCAATGGAACAAGGAAAAACGACAAAGCGAGGACAGGAAACAGATAGCGGGTAGGGCTAGTGGGAGCCAGGTGGGCTGTAGTGGAACTGGAACCCGCCGCCGCCCGGGAAGCCCTGCTGGAAGAACTGCGCGAACTGGCCGGGGAAGCCTCCGCCCTGGAACGGGGTTCCGCCCTGGTTTGACGTAGGGTCGTTCGGATCGTCGCCGTCGTCGAACCGTTGGCGGAGTTCTAACGAATCATGTCAGTCTGAAAGCTAGAACAAAGGAGACGATAGAAGGCGTTTACCTGGTTTGCTGAGCACCTCGTACGCCTCGTTGACTGTAGCCATCTTCGCCTCGCTTCCGCCTTTGTCTGGGTGGGCCGTCAAGACAGCTTTGCGGCTGATAGGAATAACAATGGATGTGAGAGACGAAAACACGCCGGAAACGCGTGGTGCACTCACTATGCCTTCTTGATTGTCCTCGCGTCCGCATCCCGCGCGACGCCAAGCACCTTGTAGTAGTCCTTCTGTTTCGACTGCTTCAAGAGCTTCTGCGCCTTCACCAGCCGTTGATGGATCTATCACAACGTGCACGCACTCCACGTCAAACTCATATACCGACAAAGAGAATGGGAATACGCACCTCGCGGTCCTGCCGCCCACTCGCCTCGAACGCGCGCTCGAGCACCCTGACAGCCTCCTCCCACTCCTCCCGCTTAAACAGCGCCTCCGCCATCCCGATCGCCCCGTCCGCGTCGTCTTCCCGTCCCTCCATCTCCAGCAACTCCCCGCACCACTGCTCCCCCTTCTTCACCTGGCTGGTCTTGATGTGCGCACGACACAGCGCCTTCAGTATAACGGCCCGCCGTGGCGACGCGCGCATCGGGTTGAGCATCTGGATCTGCGGGTGGAGCTCCATATTCTCGCGCGTGATGTGTTCTTCGAGCGCCGCGTCGTACTTCGCCGCGAACCCGTCCGAGCCGTCCGCACTGGAGCCGAGGAGCAGCTTGAGGATCCCGCGCCAGTCGTCCGACTGCAGGGCCTTGTCGAGCGCCTTGAAGCTCTTGTCGAACGCCTTGACGAGTCGGTGCATCTTCAGACACTTCGGCGAGTCCGGGTCGTAGTGCAGACACTGCTTCAGGGAGGCCATCGCGGGCGAGGTGGGGTCGGTGGGGGAATTGTAGGGGAAGAGGAAGTAGCCGAGCCGTGCGGATTTCATCCATATCTGGGTCGTCGCGGTCGTAAGTTGTGCGAGACGCCTGCGAACACGGTCAGCGAGCAACTGTAGTGAGAACGTTGAAGGCACTCACGAAAGGTCCGCCACGGCGCCCTCAATATCGCCAGCCGCGACGGAGCAGTCCGCCCTCTGCTGCCTGATCTTCGCGGAGTGGGACGCAGTCGCGAGCGCGGTCGTCGCCGCCTCCACGCACGCCTGCCAGAGCTTCGCGCGCATCGCCTGCGTGATCTTCTTGCTGGCGAGCTCGCCCTCGGTGATCGCCATCATCACCTCCTGCGAGCCCGAGTCGCCCTTGACTTTCGTCGTGTACTTCCGCAGGGCGTCGCGCGCGTCGGCGAAGCGGCCTTCCTTGGTACAGATGCGCGCTTTCATGAGGTTCGCCTTGTCGAAGGTGTCCTTCGTGAGTGTAAGGACGTGATCGAAGTCAGTGAGCGCGGAGGAGTAGCGGCCAGCGGAGTAGTAGGCTGTCGCACGCTTGTAGAACAGCAGATATTCCGGCGCACCCTCTGTTTCATTCTCATCAGCAAGGTGTAATCATGTGAAAGAGCCCGCATTGACGAAACCCAAGGTCGCCAGGTCCTAAAGACATCGGCGAATCGCGCATGAGACACCTGGCGTTGGTCACAGCCCCCAGTCACATCTACCAACATCGGAAATTGAGGTGGCTCAAAAGTCCACCAACTCTGAGCGCCGTAAGCGGTACTCCTTCGGAGAACATCTCTGCACAGGCCACCATCTAGGCGTAAACCCCATCCTGCAACTGGTACGCTCGCCCTGCCACGGGATTTTTATTGTTCATACAGTCTAACAGACCGCATGTGGAGCAGTGGTTATTGACTTGGCTAACGACAGGTACTTTAACCCGATCCCTTTTGACCGCACATGAAGGCCCTCGCTGCAAGACTTCGTTGCAGTCGCCTGCGGAATGTGCATACGCGCATAAAATGAGACGTGGGCGTTCGAAATTCCGCAGCAGGTTCGCAGTTGGCTGGGAACCGCTAAGCGCCCGCGGGCCCAACGTCGTCATGGATATCCTACAGCAACAGCGCACTGGGCACCCCATGATAGTCAAGTCCGCTCTGATATGCCACCGCGCAATTCATAACGCCAAGAAGCCGAGAAGTATGAATGGGTACTGGTACTCACCTATTGCTTCTGAATAAGCTCTTGCGGCATCGTTAAATTGACCAGCAGTGAGAAGCGCATCTGCGCGGGTGATGAGAGGGATGAGTTCTTCGGGGTACAAGGACGAGCCAGATATCTGTTGCTGTTGGGCGTGCGCATGATATACAAGTCCAACCAGGAGAAGCGGTAGGAGTTGGAGAAGTCGTAGCCGTGGTAGCATTGCAGTTTCCTGCTAGCTGAAGAGTGTCTAGAAGGTGTACAGAGGTAAACAGCGCCAGCCAAGGCCTGCAGCGGAGTGGAGGAAAGTGGAGGAGGTTCAAGCTGGTTCAAGTTCAAGTTACGGACTCCCAAATACGGGACGGACACGTTTGCAACTTCCACGTGGAGCGTGACCGGGTCACAAGGCTACGTCACCTTATGTTGCGCCGGGCCACAAAGGAAAGGGCCCCGGCCCGCCGATCATTGTTAGGTTGCCAACGGACTGCGACCGTCCTCTTCTTCAGGATTCCTGGCGTAAAATGATATCTGAAAATCCGAGATCATAGTTTGCGATAAAAACTCCAGTGGTACGTCCTATAGCTATAGCTACACACACTTCCAGTAATCGTCTCCAATTTCTTTATCCTGTACCTTCACCAACTTCCTCTCTTCCTCCCCACTGGCATCCGAGTCGACCCTTGTCCTGAGTGTCAGAGACTCCCTGTATGGTTTTATCGAATGCTCGTAAACTACGCGCTCGACGTAACCTCCCCACTCCTTCAAACACTTGAGCGCCGCATCGTCCAGGAACTCGTCATACGTCCCCGCCCACGCAGCGACGCTCCAAAAGCCCCCTTCGTACCACCACAGAACCGTGAGCCTCGGGGCGGATGGAACGTCAAGTGGAGCGCGAGCCGCGTTGCCACGCGGCCGGAGCCAGTCCACCACGCTCGTGTCCAGGTACGGCCGCTCTTTCTGCCACGGAGACCCATTTGCACGATGAGGAACTTGAACGCGTCGCGAGCGAGGCTACAGTGACAAAGCTGAGGTCGACTCACATGAGCGCTGTCCACCTGGAGGAGCCGCAGGCGGGGAAACTTGGCTGCGACGTCGTCCAGAGACCACCGCGGCTCAGCTCTATCCGCGCCCACCACGAACCGCCCGCCGAGCCTGAGGCTGACCAGCTGCGGCCCGAGGAGCGCGGCGATGTGCGCGACCTCCGAGGCGAGGTACGACGTCCGGTAGAGGTGCGTGAGACTGGATAGGACAGGACGGCGGCTATTGAGGAAGCGGGACGAGCACGCGAGGATGCGGAGCGATGAGAAGGGTTTGGTGTTGAGGCGGTCCTGGATGGCGGGAAGGTCTGGCGGGTAGCTGAACCTGAGATCGAGCTCCACGAGCTCCTCATGTGCTGAGAGGAAATCGAAAAAGGCGTTGTCGGAGCCGATTTTCATGTTGGCGGTGAAGCTGCGCAGATGGGGGAGGCGGACGGTGAATACGCTATCGCAGCGCACGGTGTTGGCCACGAAGGACTTGAGCTTGACAGAGCGAAGGTTTGGGAGGGCAAGGAGGAGCTTGGGCAGCACAAAAGGGACACGCTCGTGCATCCCGTCGATCCGCAATATGCTGATGTAAGTTACTAGACTGCCACGACGGGCGCAGGTCGCGATTGAGTCGCAGAATCTGACTACATCGAACGTGTTCCACTTCAGGATGACGGAGTGGTACAAGATACCTTCGGCCACCTCGCAAAGAGAACGGCTCACGAGCATTACTTGTGCTACAGTGCCCCTTGGAACATTTTCGAGGATTTGGATCCACAGTTCGGTAGGCAGCCTTCGAGTCGGGGCACCTGGCGCCGGAGCGTCCATTGTTTCGAAGGTGCCAGAGACTCCGCGACCGGTAACTGAGAAACATGCAGTGTAAGCTGGCACAACGAGAAAGCAACGGGCATACAGCATTCACTTACTGCGGTGTCCTTGGACTATAGATTCACCCTTCGGTGTACCCCAAAGGTACGCAGGTAAGGTCGACGCCATACGGAACGGATACGTTGGTCTCAACTCAACTCCTCCTTGGCGTTCATGAACTACCCTCGCGTCTCAGCGCCAATTTCTGGTGCGTGGCATTCACGCTGTTCCGATTCCATGTGAATCGCAGGCTCCTAAAACCAACCTCTCGTTCGTGTCCTCGATCCCAGTAAGAGAGCGGGGTCAGACTATATACTCCCGGAGAGAACCGAGCTTAGTCATGTACAATAGGCGCGGACTTACCTGTTATGGATGGAATGTGGGGATGAGGACACGATAGAGAGGCTGGCCTCTCAAGTCGAGCGCCGGGGATAAGCGAGGGAGGCGCGCGACCAAACAAGCAGCCGATAAGTTGACGGCTTTTGCACATTTTGGCTGGTAACCTCTTCGCTTATCCCCTGCAGCCCAGGTCCCGGCGCAAATGCGACAGAGCACAACAACATGCTCCGACGCCCGCACGACTTCAATAGCGCAGTGTTCGCCATAAATATATTTCTCCGCCACTGCGGGCGCGATATTCCAAATGCAGGAGGCCGCGCGATGCAAATTCCTGGGACTCCGCCCCCAGCCGCGACGAAGTCCTAGTCTCATACCAACATCAGTAAAACCGACAATGTCTGAAGTACTGGATGTGCCGAACAGCCACCTGTCAAGACCATCCAGACCTTTCTGTTCCAGACCTTTGAAGGATGGCCTGCCAGCATGGTCCGTTTGTGTGCCATTGACAACATCATTCAATAAGTGGTAGAATTTTATATGTAATAAGTATGTACCTAAACTAGAATCTCGTGTGCATGATAATCTGCATACCAGTTAACATAGAAACGACGGAAAGCATCAAGAGAGTCCGTGTACTCGAAATCGGAAGGAATGGAGGTGGTACCGTAAACACCAATAAGATGGCAAGCACGAATGATAGAATCTACATGTACCAATCCAACGACACGCTGACCGGCCACATCCAGCTCGGGCTGCACAATCCACATCCCGGTTGCAGCGTCCGGTCCGTCTCCGTCCACCTCAAACCACTCGACAACAGCACAGTCATACTTGATATCTGCATGGGTAAACGAGACGAACACAAGCACGCGGGCAACTGTCATGCCATCCAATCCGGGGGCTTCCGAGTCTGTATCGATAAGGACAGTGTCGTACCTGGGTTTCCCTCCAAACCACTTCGGATTGCTGCGGATGATCTCACGATGCATGCCGTTGGGCCCCGCTAGTTCTGAGGGTGCATAGAAGGTTGCGATGGCGTGTCTGTAGATGGAGATACGCGAATAGGGGGAGACGTAGGGGCACTCATCGAGGTTGACAACGTCCCCCGCAACTGGAGCGTTTGGCTCGAGTTGGTCAAAAAGGAAGCGTCGGATGTATTCCACGAGACGGGGAACGTGAAGGGCATTCGCCAGCGTTGAGGCCCGCCCAACTGTTTCTAGAACGACTGGTGAATCAGGGATACAATCTGTAATCAAACATACTGAGACTTACGAGCACGCGCGGGGAGCACAACATCGGACTGAGATGGATCTTCGTCTGCTTCCATTGCATCCCGCAGGTCGCGGAAAATACCGTCCTCATCCTCTTCTCCGTCCTCATCGACGTCAATCCCGGCCGTACGGAGCGCGTGAGTAAAGACATCCCCTCGCAGCATGCCACGGCGTCCAAACTCGATACGGGTTGCGGCGATCTTCGCGCGGCGGGTGAGGGTTCGGATGATCTGACCGATGGCAGCTCGGCGGTTCGATGCGCGCCATGGACGCTTGACAGCGTCGATGTGCTTCGACTCCGTGATTGACGAGCACAACCCGTTTGGGGACCCAAAGAGCTTGATGCTGCGTACGTAATGAACGAGTGCGTGTTGACGAGGGAGCGAAAAGCCATCCGGCCGAACACCGACCTCCTCGAAAATAGTACGTAGGTCGTGAAAATGACGGAGAACGTCAGACATCGCGTCTAACGTGAGAGTTGTGTGCGATGGCCGGCGAGCGAGGTACGAGAAGTCAAGTAGGGCCGCGATGCATTCTACCATCTTGTCCGGAACATATCCAGCGATTGCTGGCAGGTATATCTGTTCCAAGTCACCCACAATTGATTACATCTCCACACCGGACTGTCAGAGGTACATACCTTCATCAAAGCCTTGGAATCATTGCCTGTCCACTGTTTGAAGTTCCGCCCTTCAGGAAATCGGCGAAGGCCGGGGAATGGAGGGACTGCGGCGAGCCTTCAGATGGCCTGTCAGTAGTCGTCGTAGCAGTGTGTCAATGGGAGAACATACCGGCGGTCAATGTCATCAAGTATTTCCTTCGCTTCGCGTTCACTTGCAGCCGTGATCTTGATGTACTCTTCTACCCACGAGACGAGGTGGTCCTTGAACGTCCCCTTGACCAACTGGTGGAGAAGGTCCGGTGATAGGAGTTCGTGGATGTCGGCGCGGGGGAAGTAATAAGTGAAGGGCTGGAAATCATAGCGGACATTCAAACTCGGGGTGTTTGGATCGAAAGGCAGGTGGACTCGGATACTACTGACCTTGACATCACCAACGAGTCCAAACACGTCCCACAGAACATCCTCGTCATACGTCTCATGGAGAAGCTGTGTGTGTTCACGATACCGAGGTGGTCCCTCATCTGCCAGGTCCTCAGGGAAAGCGCGACATCTATGCCATGAGGAACGTCAAATTATACGCATAGCCAGGACACGAACATGGGCGCTTACTTTGGGCACCAGCCCGAGACAATGCCTGAGAGGTAAACCTGCTCCGGGTAGTCCGCGATGAACGGTCCGACACTGAAAATCGCGCGCCTGAAATGCCCGTCAGGGCAGCGCAAGACTTGGGGCGTGGTCATGCCTGGACGGAGTGGTTCGAGAAGCTGGACAAGCGAAGCATGGTAAAGCTTCTTCTTGAAAACACGAAACGCCTCGGTGTCTGAATGTTCGCGTTCGGCTGGGAGAATGTATGCAATTACATTACATATAAACATTCTAGAAACTTGCCTACAAAGGTTACATACTTTTGGGAATAGCGAGGAAGGCGACAGGCACGACAGCGTCACGATGCGCCCGCCGCATGTCGTTGTGAACATTCCCAGCCGACATGTACACCGGATGGTACTCTTGATGGCCCGTGGCGACGGATACAGTGGTCTTGTCCGCGCCCCAGATGACAGGGACAACCATGGAACCGTGCGTTGCTGGATCCTCGGCGATCTTGCTCTAAGAAGTAGTACATCAGTCATGACTCGTGGAACAATGCAAGGCGGACGGAGCTACTTACAGCCTCTTTGTACGCCCACTGGCCCGACATGAGGTTGCAGTAGGTGCGCGTCCCGTCCAATAGGTACTCGGCAAACGGCCGTGTGTCGAACTTCCCTTTGAAGTCGTCGCTCCCGACGAGTTGCTTCGCGACGACAAGCGTGTCGCGCATGTAGACGGTGTACGTGCGGCGCATCCATGACGGGGACTCGGGGCCTATGGGGCCGGTATACCGGACCTTGTAAGCGCGCCAGGTTGCATCGCCGTAAGGGATGTCGTCGATGGTCTCGAGGACCTCCTGGGTGTTTTCAAAGATGGGCGGTTGCTCGGCGTGCCCGTCAGCCACGTTTTTGGCAGCCCAGATGCGGAGGAGGTGGTCTAAATCCCCCTTCGACACCTGCATCTTCTCAAAAACGAGCTCCGCAAATTCGAAGGAGGGGCGGTCGGCGAAGGGAGAAAAGTCGACTGCGTTGTCCTTTGGCGGGGCAGGGGCACCTTCTGGGAGGAAGTTGCCCTCCGCATCGCACGGGCGGGCTGCACCACTGCCATGTTAGGTGGATGACTTCAAACCAAACAATGAAGACGCACCGTTAAGAAGCGGGTGATAGTGTTTGACAGTGGGTGGAGGAGCGGGTTTCGGGTGTCGATGCACGTTGCGGCGGTGAGAAACAAAGCCGCGGGTAGTGGGAAAAGCACGAGAGCAAAGGCTGCAAAATCGAGCCATTTCAGTGTCGAGGAAAATTGAAGATGGGGGATGAAGAGAGACGAAGGGCCTAAGCGCCTGTGGACTCACAAGTTTGATCTCATTAGGCCTTGCCAACGGACGGCCGCGTTGCCCCCATCGTCCACCCGTGCCTCTTTCCTTCCCCCACCATGGCCAAGAAAAAAAAACCGACCCTTCCTCCCAACACACAACGCCCTGATGTCACCGCTCGTGGTGCAGCTTCAGTCCTCGCCGTGTCACCGCCGGATGACGACAGTCCCAAGATTGACGGCGACGTTGAAATGCCCGAGGACGTCACCAACGACGCTCCTGAACCGATGGAGGAGTCGGCTTCACCCAAAGTCAGTATGACAAATGTAGACCCATTCGGAGGTTGAGCTCACCCTCTTCAATGGTGCCAGGTCGCGAATGGCATGGCCGATTCTCAACACGGCGCACGCTACGGCCTGCGGGCGCGAACGACCCAGAACAAACACCCTGCAAAGTCCGTTGGCCTCGCTAAGCGGACGCGTGACGAGATAACCACCGAGGTCACCACAAAGAAGGTGCACCGACAGGCTGAAGACGATGCGAAGGCCTCCGCGAAGGCACGTGCGGCACACCATCGCGCAGCAAAGATTGCCCAACTTGCGGCCCTCGAAGATCAGCACACTCAGGAAGAGTCCACAGAGCTTGATTTCTTTTGTGAGTACTTACCGCTAACAGTGTACTGTTGTCGGCTATTGGGATGACGCTGACGCCGTCGCATATAGCAGCTCCGGCCCTCAAGAGTGGAGATATCGATGAAAGCCCCCAGAAGATTCAGACCATAGCCCAACGCCAGGTGCTCCAGGAGAAAGAAGACGGGGACAGCATCTCTGAGACGGGCTTCGAGTTGGCGGACATGGCAGTCGATGAGATAGAGGAGGTGCCTACGGCGCCTCCAAAGAAGGTTCGTCCTCAGCCGTCTTCTTTCCCGCGACCCGCCTCGTGACCTTTCCAACGCGCCATTCATAGACACTCTCAGCGGCTGAAAAACGTGCCAAGCTTCGCAATTCGACCCTCGCTGAGATCTCCTCCCAACGAACCCAACACGATTCGGCGCTCGCGACGACAACCCAGCCCTCTACTCCGGCACGGGTGAACAACCGTCAGCCAATCCCAGTTCCAAGCCAGTGAGTCGCCCTGACCCTTCTGGTCATCGACAGTTATCTCATACCACTTATAGGAACATCTCGACACCTACCTCGAGAACGAAAACTCCTTCGTCCAGCAAGCGCACAAGCAACGACGTGTTCTCCCTCTCGTGGCGCAAGAAACTGCAACAAAAGCTACGCCAAGACGATACGCCGAGTACGTCGCCCTCCCATCAAGGATCCGCACGCAAAGCACCCCCGAAGGACGCTACCACAGAGGACTCGGAGCCTGAAGTACTAGGGGGTCTGCACGATGAGGACGTCCAGGCTGATCGCGACGTCGTGATCGGTGCTGCGGCTAGTGGGGCCCGAGCTCGTGCGAAGCAGGTGCGTCACTCAAATCCGGTCGTTCAGGTCTCAGTGCTCACAAATACTCCTCAGCTCGGCCTAACGATGAGCTCGCGGACCTTAGCTGATAGCGACGAAGAGACTGATCGTAAGCCGCGCTCCGGAACCCCTAGCCCGACGAAGTCAACGAACGGGTCGAGCAAGAAGAAGGACAAGTCGTTCGGCGGGCTCCCCGACTACGTGAAGCCAGTTATCAAAACGAAGGTAATCCCCTCCTTCCTCGAGTATTACGGCTCCAGGGAGAACGTCTGGGACCCTGACGCAACCAAGCCCGACGAGTTCCTGGATCTCCTGAAAGGCATCCTCAACACCATCTTCCCGCGCAAGAAGTACGATCTCAAGAAGCGCGACGTCTTGTACAAATTTGTACGCCTCTTCTATTCCTCCTTTCAAGTCGCATTCTACTGACAGCGAACTTTAGTGTCGTCAGCGCATCTATGATTGGCACCATGACATCCAGAGGAATGCAAACCACGCCGTTCGCGATGCCATTCTCGAGCGCCAGAAGAACTCGGAGCTTAGCCAACGGGAGCGCAGCGAGGACGGGATCCTTGAATGGTTGCAGGACGAACTCGACTCGGGTGCGGCGTATTACGGGCAGCCGAACACTCATAATGTGAGTCTATTGAGTTGTCGGCGGTCGACGAACCCGGGTTACATAACACTGAAACCCTGCGCATCATGCTGCAGAGCCAGGCCTGCGATATTTTCCAGTCGAGGTACATCCTGAAGACGCTCGCTTTCCATCTTACCCGCATCTCGGGCTCAGTGATGCCTGACCAAGGCAACCCTCGCGGTGCTCTTGCACTCTGTGGTGCTGCCGTGAGTTGCCAGTCTGGCTCTCTGAGTACCTCCTCGCTCACATTGTTTACAGGTGCAGCGTGCTTTTGAATACTACATACACAAGAAGCCCCATGGCGTGAAACAGAAGGACTTTTCCGCCAACGAAGCCGCCGCCTTGACAGCTGAATGGCTCGATAGCAATGTCTCATGGGCAATGGCAAAGGAATCACGTTTTGAGACCATCATCGACGCCGCTATGGAGTATATGAAGGACGTTCGAGTAGCTAAAAAGGCCAGTATATTAGTGAACACGGCGCGGGGCACTAGTGGTGCACCTCGGCTCTATGAGCCCCCGAGTAGCCCGTAGATTACTTGTAACGTATGTCATGCATGTCAGAATGCCTATCAATATCTGTGTCGTCGTGCCAAGCCTGCCAACTTTGATTTCCGAAAGGTCTGGAACATTTGAGAGGTCTGAACTCATCGGTGATACAAGTTCTGAACGAGGGTCTGGGTGATCTCAGCGCTAGTCGAAGCTGAAGTCTCTGAAAATGATCTGAAAAGTCTGGGACAGTACTTATTAAGACTGTTCAGAGCTGTACAGGTTTTACTGATGAAGACCGTCCACGGCGTTAGCGTGGACGGTCTTGTCTCAAAGTACCCTTTAGTGAAGGGGTCTGGGGGGTGACCCTTTCATTATCCGGAATAACAAAAGCGTTATGATGAGGTTTCTAATCACCCTTACAAAAGTAACTAGCGGACTTGTAAACCGATAAAAGACACAAGCGCCCGACGCACTGCCACCACTTGCCATGTGTGGCCCGGGCCAGCGGCGGCGGCTTGCCAGTAAGCCTCGCGAGGATTGCGATGATTGAGACGAAACCTCGAACACAATAGCTACCCTACCCATTCCAAAACAGCCGCTACGTTAGTACCAAGCTCGAGTCAGAGCGTATTTGGGAGAATGGCGATGCACTGGTGCAGGGGGCTCTGAATCTTAGACTAGCCGGTGAGATCTGTCTCAGCGCAGGCGCGGGCAGTGGTATAGTGACGGCGCAAGAAAAATATATCCGCGAGTATTTGACTCGGTTGAGTGCGCAAGGGGTCTCTCATTTCGCCGGTTGCCCAGCAGGAGAATGAGCTATGTGGAGGAGCTTGCCTATGTAGGCGTCAAGAGCCGTAAAAGGGTGTGCAATGGCCGCCGCGCAGCCCCGGGAGATACCAGCACTGGCCGCGAGCACACCATTGGCACTGTCCACTGGAATTTTTGCGAAGGCAAGTTCCCGCCGGGACCCTTGTTGGTGAGATTGTAAGTGAGCGCACGGTGAAAGAGCCAAGGCTGAAAGGGATCTCTCCCAAAGGGCGCCAAAGGTGACAGGCTTATCCTCGAGATTGATCCGATAATCAGATCGACTAATGAGCGGTTCTTATCCAGTAACAAATTTTTCTAATGGATGGCCACCCCCCAGACCCCTTCAATAACTGGTACTTTGATCCAAACCCCTCTCCCGTTCGGGAGAGGGTGTTTGTGTCGAACCTAGACGAAGTCCCGCATCACGATGGAGCATACCACGACACTCTTTCGGGCCAGTGCATCAACATCATAGTGACAAGACAGATAGAAACATGTTTTTTCACCAGCGCAGATAAGATGGCTCCGCGCGGACGCCACAATGGGATCCATACTGCACGCCATTTGCATTAAGCACTGTAGAACCTTGTGTTATATAAGCGAGCTCGCGCCGTGCTCCCGTCTCCGAAACCCGTCATCTTGTCCTGTCATGTGCTGCACATTATGTCTACTGTATGTCTTAGAGTCTTGTTAGTTCATGTATTTGGTACAGCCCGCGGCGCGTTGCTCCCCACGTGTTTGCATCAGTGTTCAAACGCTCCCGTCTTTCCCTCGTCTTCTCTCCTCCCGCGCGCACCACATTCCAGTCCTCTGGAGAATGCCAAGCCCAAGAGCGGAAGTCCAGAAAAATTTCACTCATTGGAGAGGAAGTTCCAGTGGCGAGAAATACAGGCATATTATATGGTTCTGGGCAGACTGGTTCCAAATGTGAGGCCTGAGGTTGCGCGCAGTCCATCAGGTGTAGCGCGCACCTGCGACCACACCATCGCGCGACTTAAAATATCGCGCCCGCAGTGGCAGAGAAATATATTTATGGCGAACACTGCACTATTGAAGTCGTGCGGGCGTCGGAGCATGTTGTTGTGCTCCGTCGCATTTGCGCCGGGACCTGGGCTGCAGGGGATAAGCGAAGAGGTTACCAGCCAAAATGTGCAAAAGCCGTCAACTTATCGGCTGCTTGTTTGGTCGCGCGCCTCCCTCGCTTATCCCCGGCGCTCGACTTGAGAGGCCAGCCTCTCTATCGTGTCCTCATCCCCACATTCCATCCATAACAGGTAAGTCCGCGCCTATTGTACATGACTAAGCTCGGTTCTCTCCGGGAGTATATAGTCTGACCCCACTCTCTTACTGGGATCGAGGACACGAACGAGAGGTTGGTTTTAGGAGCCTGTGTGAATCGGTAATCTGTACGCGTTAGAAAAGTGCACGTCACATGATTTTGTTACCCCCGACTTTCTCCGGCTACTCCGACATCTTCCGTCTGGATTAGCATTCGCTTGTATCCGGTCCTCCGCGCCGGTTTCCAGCTGTTGGTCTCAACTCAACTCCTCCTTGGCGTTCATGAACTACCCTCGCGTCTCAGTGCCAATTTCTGGTGCGTGGCATTCACGCTGTTCGTCTGGGGATGCTGGCCACTGATTCCTGAACAGACTGCCCGACGCTTTCCGCTCCGGCGCGTTTCCCTTCGCTTTCAGTGCAGAATCTTCGGTGCGCGGCACTTAGTTGGATATCTTTTACTATTACTGACCACAGAATAGATTGCCAAACTTTTCCCCTGTTCCTCTGTATTGTACTACTCAGCAGACGGGCAACGGTCTGTCGCCAAGCATGTATCTGCCCACACAGGTCGGCATAGCTGATGGAAGCAAACAACGTTGTTGGTTGGGGAGTACACAGCCTCGATGGCATATCCACAAGGAATGAAGCCTGTTGATTAGCCACTTCAGGTGAACATTATCCTCGCTCAGTGAACCATGCCTCAGTTTTCCAAGCTAGCGTTGACGCACTCGGGATTTCATACCCTCGACAAGTCTTCCCTTTCCTCGATGGCTTAGGCTGTCCGACCTTGGCCGTCTGGCAAAGGTGTCGTCCTTCTTCGACGGGGTGGTGGCTGGCTACTACTCGCATAACATTCTTGTCTTTCTGTCGCGCCGTGGCGGTCGCCGTGCCTACTGGAAGTCATGCGATTGACGTGAACACTGCTCTCCGGCTCTGAGCTACTCTTTATCACAGACTGAATGACTTTGACTTCTATTGCGACCGCGCGGCCTTCTACACGATGATATACTACTTCGCTATCGCAGAAGACTTCCAACTGGTGAATGCCGACACGATCGATTGCGAAATGCCTCCCACCCGCCTCTTGGCTCTACATCGTGCCCAGCAACCGTACATCACTCACGCGCGCATCTCCCAGGTTCCCACCTGAAGAAGGGCGACCTTGAAGAACATCCCGACCCCAGATTTCATCTGCGTCTCGTACCCCGCTCTCAACGAAGGCGACGTTGCACTGCTGGCGCCTGCACAGTTGGTCAATACGCAGTTCCCTTCCGGGAAGACACTCAACCTCATCTGCAAGTATGAGGCCCGGGACTTCCTCTTTGCTGTCAGGCCAATGGCAATCCAAGGCGGTTTCTGTGGTGGTCAGTGGGCGGCGACGTACCCCACAGCAGTCCGGTTCTTCGGTGACAAGCACTGCCTGCTGCTCCACATGAGCCCCGTTGGGGTCCGGGCAAACCACGACGGGATGGTGGGCATGCTCCGGAATGACAACGTCTTCTGGTGGCGAGGAGGGTACATGTGCAGTGCTGCGTGTGGCTGGGTGGGGATGCGCGTTTGGCCTGGGATACTGCTGAAGGGAGGGAGCAAGGACAGAGAGGCGGAGGCGGAGGGATGAGAGGTAGACTTGAGGAGAGTAGGGGTGGGGATGCGCGTTTGGCCTACGATGTGGCCGAAGGGAGCGAGCGGGAACACTTGGGAGGGATGTGTTGGCGGAAGGGAAGGAGCAGGGCTGCGAGTCGGAGGCGGAGGGGTAAGAGGTGGACTGTGGCAGTAGTACTGTGTTGGATTCGGTATCGGACAGTTTGCTTGCAATGAGATGATGGTTTCCGCCTTACATTCTCACTAGCTGAATGGAATCGGAAGGTGGGCGGGCGAAGCATCGCGGTCACCACTCAAGTTCGTCTGGGGATGCTGGCCACTGATTCCTCAGGAACAGACTGCCCGACGCTTTCCGCTCCGGCGCGTTTCCCTTCGCTTTCAGTGCAGAATCTTCGGTGCGCGGCACTTACATCAGGAAAAACCACTCTGAGCAATTAGCAGTAATAGTCGCATACTTACTACTAATTATTTGAAATAGCGCTAAAGGTAGTAATGTTTCGAATTATTACGGTTTTCATAATGATACGGAATCGCGTTTTCGCGCACAGCGTCCTAGCCGCCCAGGCCCGAGGCGGCGCGAACACCTATGACGTCGTCCCACCGGCGCTCGTTCATCGATGAGGCCACCGCCGTGCAGTCGTGCTTTTCCTTCGCCTCCATTGCATTCCCATAGCATCTTTTACAGTAATCTATCTTACACTGTCCCTACTGTGCTTATAAAATGTCTTCTCCATCCATTCCTTCTTCCCCTCTTCCCGGCACCATTGCTGAGGTCTCGGCACTTCCTCCTCCTCCGAAGCCGGTCATCTTCATGGTCTCCGCCACTATCAACATCCCGGATCCTGCTCCTACTCAGCCCAAGAAGGGTGGGAGGACTCCAAGGGCCAAGGTCAACAAGGAGGAGAAGACGAAGGAGTTTCCCTTTGCCCCCACCAAGGCAAACTACCTCGCCTTTCTGCAGGGTATTCTCACCAAGTACGGAGAGGGGTCCCGTCAGGTCTCGAGCAAGCACACTTTCCCATTCAAATTCTATCATAAGGGCCTGGGATTAAAGTGAGTTCTATATTCCTTGCTCTCCACCCCCCTCTCAGCATCTGTGCAGCAAGTCAACTGCGTTGTCAGTTGACGATGCAGACGAGTACGGGCAGCTGGTTGATAAGATCAGCAAGCACGGGCTCGAGACTGTCCACATCCTCGTCAAGATGGTGGATGTCGAAGCTAAGTGTCCTAAGCGGGTATGTTGGCTGCAGCCTTGTGTGCAATGCATCTCGCTGATATCTGGAGTAGTCCAGCGACGGTGGGGACATCGACTCCGGCTCCGAAGATGATGAGCCATCGGTAACTCAGACGGTATGTGTGTCTAATACTAGTCCATTCGGTTGTATATCTCATGGTATACAGAAGTCCAAGGCAGCTGCTGTGGTACTCCTAATACATTATAAACCGGTAAACCCCAGAGGGTGTTATACATTATAAACCGTCAGACTCCTAATGCAATACGAAGTCCCGAAAGAATGCCCGGGACTTCCTAAAAGGGAAGGGGGCCCTCCGGAGGCCTGTGTTCAAGCCCCCGGGAGAGCGCTTTTTTGCTTATCTCATTAGATAACACTCCGGGTGAGCGCTTTTTTGCTTATCTCCTTAGATAACTGATATCTACGATCTCCCATCAATCAGGGCTCATTCCGGCTCCTCCTACCAACCTCCCGCGCTCCCCTTCCCAATTAGGCAAGTCCCTCCTGTACTACCAGGCAGGGGATCTTCCGGGGGCCACCCTGGGCCCAATACTGATCTGTATGCCTTCATTGTAGGTGCGTTTTATTCGCATTTAAAAGGCGATTCAAATGTGCATAAGTGCACAATACTTTGTGAGTTACTTACTGCTATATAGGGCATTGAACTTTCGCTATAGGTGGGCAAAGGTTGCCCCATATCTCAACCGTTTCTTTGCCAATCTGTACGCATGAGGGCTCGTTCGAACCGTGTATTTTATGCGGTTCGAACGAGCCCTTATGCGTACAAATCCGTCCAGTCGTTGTTTCGATATGGATATGCTGTTTTCACTCACCTGTAGCTATTAATTAGCATTCTATAGGCGACCCATTTGTTTACATGCACAGTGGAAGGCTACTGCATGGGGGTGCCATCAGTGGTCACTCACCCACAACTTCTACCCCCCATACCTCCACGACGCTTCAGCCGTTCTTTTTGCCCAAGGTACTGCTGGAAAGCCCTGAGCTAGGGCTTTCCAACGAGCCATCGCATGCCCCGAACGGACCACTGGACGTTCCGGGAGGTCGACCCTCTCCTCCTACCCCCATCAAGCACTGGTTTCCCACTACCTTGGGCATATGGGGGTCGATTCTTTTGCTTTCTTTTTCAGCATATACACATATATTACTGCTACTACTCAGCCAGATTTTGGGCTTATCAGCCCTTGTTTGCAATCTCTATTGCCTTATCAGTGTGCTTCAAGATCTGTTTTTTCCCCTAACAATAAACAACATATACCATCATCCTAGGTATATTATCTTGACATCGTGATCGCGCTTGTCAAGCTAAGGCAGCCTGAAGCTGCTATCCTCCGTCAGTGCCAATAGCAGTCCCAATAATTCCTGCTCCTTCCCGTAACAGTAAGTACTCCTCCCGCCTACATCCGTATGTTCTCTTATGTTCTGCGGCGCGTGGGCCAGCCACCGGCATCTTCGGCACCAAGCCCGCCTGACATATCTTTCATATCAGCGCCAAGTCTCGGCTATCCCCCGCTCCCCGCCCGCGCTAATCTCTCCGCCCACGCGCTCCCTGTGCCACGGCCCCGAGCTCGCTGTCCCCAACAGCGAGCTCGCTATCTTTCCTCCCCGCCACTCTTTTGCCGTTCTTTTTGTATTCTGGTATTGATGACCTGAAGCGAATACAATGGTGCTATATATGATGATATTAGATGAAGGAACCAAGCCAGAACATAAGACTGCTTTCCGAGCAGGGAAGCGCCTGTGGAAGGAAGTGCTGCCAGTCTGGCCGCTTTTCTCAGGTTTCCAAGAGAGGAGGCGGGGCGCGCCCTTCAAATCGGGGCGGCGAGCGGTCTCTTCGGGTGAGACACCGCGCAAAGTCCGGGCCATGCCGTTGTCCACGAGATAACTAACAAACAGATGTATTCATTAAGGAAAACAAGTTTTTACTAGTTTATACTAGTGCCACAGGCGGAAACAGGGAAAGGAGGATGGGGGCAAGGCGGGTGAGGAGTGGGATACTTGAGGGAGAGCGGGGAAGCCACTAGGCGGCCGGAGTAGTGGCGACACTCTCTGCAGCGACCGGCTGCTTGGCCCGCCGCCCGCGGGCTTTCGAGGGCTTCGCAGCAGGCGGAGTAGCGGCACTGGGTGGAACGTTCTCAGAAGCCGCATTGGCGGGCTTCTTGCGCGGGCCGCGTGGGATGCCTGTGTCGGAACACTTCTTCCGGGTGGCTTTTGGGACGCTGAAGGCCTCTCCGGCGGCGGGGGTCGCGGAATTGATGAAGCTGACCGACACGGGCTCGGCGCGGACGCGCTTGGCAGCTGGCGCAATGGCCTCGGCTTCGGTGGGAGTGCGCTTCTCGGGAAGTGTCGATGCCGCGCTCTGGTTGGTGAGAGTCATGGGCGGTGCGTTCTCGGCGAGTGGTGCGCTCTCGGACGTGCCGTTGGTTGTCGATGGAGCCTGCTCCGAGACGGCGACAGTGGGGGAATGCACAGAGTCGGCGGGAGAGGGGTCGTTGATGGGAGGCGTGGTCTCTGGTGATGCCTGGGGTGTGTACCGTCCCTCCAGCCACGCGCGCCACTCCTCGTCTGTCAATGCACGGAAACGCGTGGTACCTGACTCCCACGCGCGGCGCGATTTCCACCTCAGACATGACAACCGGCTTGGGTTCTCAAACCTTAATCGCCCAGTTCTCGGCGGCGATCCGCACTTCCCAGTGATCGCGTTCGAGAAGTTGAGGTAGTTCATGCGCTTGATTTCACCGCGTTTTGCGGCGGGCTGTGTCCTCTGTGTAGCGAAACATAAGTATATGAATTGTTTCTCACAGTGGGGACAGACTTACGAACTTCGCCAAAATCAGGTTACCGAGCTGATTCCTTAATATCCCGGCGCTCGAGCTGATTGCTCCACGACACCTGCGGCATGATGGTGAGAATGTGCTATGCCAAAATCAGTAGGAAGCAGGACATACCTTGAACACGGAGGCGCAATACGCTTCCATGCGTAGAGCCGTATCTTCGGCGTCGCACCCATCGTCGACTCCATGAACTGCTGCGCGGTCGCTATAATGGATGGCGGGTCGCGAATGCTTCGGCGCTGCCCCTGGTTGCCACCAACAAGGTGAGTGCGTACCCGTCGCGCTGGTGCAGATTCTCGAGCTGTCGGACAAGATCTGCACGGGGATTGGGAGCATTGACAATATTGTTCTGGACTTACCTCGGTCTTGACATTCTTCAGTGTCACGCGCGCATCATGGCAAGCCGAGAGGTTGGTGTTGTGCACGGCTTGCAGGCGGTTCTCGCGCCTCTCCTCCAGTTCCTTGACCTTGTCGGCGGTCACGCGTGCTTCTCTTCGCGGCTCAGCGCGGCCCAGGCGGAAATCTCCTGAAGAATGCCTCCCTTCGTTACCCGGTCGCGATGGGTATTTTCGCCATTCTCTTTGACGAGCTCTGTGGGAAAATCAATTCAACATGGGAAAGAATATCAGATTGTATTGGCATACCCTCGTTGTGCTTCTCCATTTGTATGCTCAAAAACGCGCACCACTCCGAAATGACGCGTTTCGACTTGGTGGCTGGCATCTGCATGATAAGGTTGTGATAGTACTCCTTGTCGTGGCCAGGAAATTGCTGCGCGAGATTGGCGGCAAGGTCCATGACGCTCTTGCGAGCTTCCATGAGGGCGGTCGTGAGACTGATCTTCTTCGCGTCCCGAACGGCTTGCTTGGCGCGTCGCTCCTCTTGAGTGAGCTTGATTGCCTTCTTGCGGCGCCGATAAGGGTTTCGGACTTGGGTTCGCGCGACATTTTTCGCTTTCGTACGTAAACGAAGCACAGAACTGAGGAGCGGATCTGTCATGGTCCCCACGAGAAGCGTCAATACCGCACGAGAAATGATACCACGACGGGAGAAGCAATAGCAGTGGGAAGCCGCGGAGGTAAGGGGGACAGACAGCCAGGCCATGGCAAATTTGAACGAGCGTGATGGATGTTCGGATTCAACAAGTTTCGCACGTGACCAAAATCTACTGGCCAGGATATACAGGATTCATCGCAAAACAACAACAGATACGCAATGGACAATGTAATAAGCTCAGATGCCAGGAATATCAATGAGCTTCCACAGCTCCTTGCTGTCAGAGTCCTTCCAATTCAGCTCCACACTAACAAAATGCACGAAATCTTCGCAGGACTCCGTGTAAAGCCGGGTGCGAAGCAGCTTGAGAATAACGGCATCACCGGCATCACGCCTGCGCAAGAATGCATTCGCGCGTGACCCGAGATTGAAGGCTGAAAGCCCCGCCACGTTGGGCACCTGGGATGCGAGTGGGCGAATCACATCCTGCAGAAGTTGCAGGGCGGGAGAAGACGAAACACTCAGTGACCGCATCGCTGCACGCACATCAGCTGGATGAGAGAGATATGGGAACCGAGGGTGGGCGTACCAGCGGTGGGAATGTCCGGCGCTCGATCGGCCTTGAAAGGTGAGCCACCACGATGGGACCCATGGGCGAAGATGACTGGCGGGAGCGGGGTGTCCGAGCCGGTGACGGATGGGCGCGAGGTGACGAAGACGGGGGCAGGAAGCTTCCCCCGATCTTCGCTGACGACAGCGGCTTGGAGGAACAGTGTTGGGTCAGGTGTCTGGATGCATACCTTCAGTTAAGCGGGCGGGGCGCGATGGCGGATGACATACCTTTCTGGGGGCGATTATGTGGCGCTTTCTCTATCATCCAGAGAAGCGCATCTTGAGCGTCGGATGCCCCTTCCATTTGGCATCCGTGAACTTCTTCAAGTGTGCGATCTCGTCCCTATGATATGCAGTTAGCGCTCCATATGTGACCCTTCCCCGCGGGGCACCCACTTACCAAGTGTAATCTACCCAAATACCCGTCTCTTTGCCCACCCGTATAGCGTAGAACTTCGTACTTGCTGAGAAGCTCACGGGCGTCATTTGACATGAAAAACTCACGGGCGCGAGGTAGTCGTTACGATCGATCACCTTGCGTTCGAGAGCGCGGAGGCCATCCACCACAAGGGCATCCGAGTACGTTTTGGTCGCGACGACGATCGGCTGAAGCAATGGGAAATTTCCCAACGCTGTATTGACTGGACTGCCGTGGTGTGGGAAGTTAAACCTAACATTAGCAAGCACAATCAGGGGACGTACCGTTCGTCGGCATGAATGCCTACAATGTCTGCCCGTCCTCCTAGGACAACCCAGAATAGCCGTCGTCATTGTTGGGGTTAGTCATGCTGGAAGGGAGTGGGAGCGACCGGTAGGCTCGTGAAAGTGAGAGGAGCGTCGGTCGGCCGTGCCAGAAGTCAAGTCAAGGGTGAGGCGCCTAGTCGTCCGGTCAGTCGGAGCGTGAGATCGGGCAGTTAATCTGACCTCGCAGCGACCATATGTTTCGCTGCAGCCATTGTTCCCCTACGCCGCAGTGCACAGAGGAAGATAGAATATGAGAAAGAATATATGTGGGTGTTAGTATGCCAAAATTTGTGGCAGGGCGGGGCTTGGGCAACATTCTCTATTTTCTGGTGCGGCGTTCATGCCAAACCGCTGAGCAGTTTCTAGCGAACTTGCACTGTCCTGTACCACTGTTTCGATACTCCACTCGTAGCCCCTCGTCCCACCGCGTCGTATGAATGTATTGTGTATTTAATGCCCCGCACCCTGCACTCTATACCGGAATTTAGTTCGTCGGCACACGCGATGCGTCCTTTATCTACAGTACATTTACTTGACGTGCGGCGCAGCGGCTAATCCAGTCTGTACCGGGTGCCATTCAAGTTGCAGTGTCGGATCTTCGGCACCTGTCTGCCACATATTGTACTACAAATATTACTGTATAGCTGGTGTTGAATCCTTATATTCAGAACAGGAACAAGATTTTTGCAAGCAGATGGCGAGGTGGGCACAGCGCGCAGTCATCGTGGTATTTGGGTCAAGACTCGGATTGCCAACTATTTACTACATAACTACAGCAATGTTCGCAAGGTGTTCGATGAGCATACCGATGCCACCCTCCTCATCCTCGTCTATGTCAAGCACATCATCGTCCTCATCCCTTGCCACAGCTGATCCTTCAATGCGTGCGAGCTCCTCGACCAGATGCGGCGGCGGTTGTTGGATCGGTTCGGAGGGAATACCGGGAATGTGGGAAGCGGGCAACTCATGGTTCTCCGGGTTCTCCTCGGATGCACTTGGCGGTATTGGAGCAGATGTATGCTCGCGAGGGGGACCGCAGTACTTACCGGGGGTCGTTTCCCCAGCATATTCAGGTAGAGTATAGAGCCGGCGGAGGTAGGAAAGGATATGCGCATTGTTCGCGCGGCGCCTGGAGCAGAACTCATTGACGGCTTCGAACAGAATGTCGTTGCGGCTCTTGAGATCCGATAACACTCGCGCGAAATGCGCATCTTCATCGCAGATGGACGTATGGGCGCGATGTGCTTGCGATGGGCGTTCTCGATCTCCTCAGTGGCGCTTGATGCGTCGCGCGGTGCGCGTGTCTCGCGCACAAGGGCTGCGCCCACTGCCTGTCGCGAAGGTCATTGCGTGTATCATTGAGGAGAGCGAACTCTTGAGAAAGTTGAAATGGGATATTTGAGACCAATCCAGGGTGGGGCGAGGCTCGTCCAGTGCGGCGCCGCAGCATTGTAAGTCTTGGCGGCCCGCGAATAGCCTTGCAGCGCTTCTGAAGGCTTTTTGCGAGGTGCGTCGCGGATGCGATAAGCTAAAAATATATCTATCAGCGATCCTCGCGGCGGTGAGATCCAGCAGCGCGTACCTGTGTGCGAAAGATTCATCTTTTGTAATTCAAATAGCCTTTGAATGACAAGGCGCTGGGCGTCCAAGAGCCTGTTGGTATTTTCGCGTTGCGAGTACTTGGCGCCGCCCGAATATTCAGGATCATCGGGTTCCCACCGTCGGCGCAACGGGAGGTTGCCTTCCATCCGCAGCAGCTCGGTGTTCAACTGCTGGATCCTATCCTTCAGGTCGCGTTGCTCACGCTCGAGTTTGCGGGTTGCAGATAGATCGCCGGCGTAGTCGATCGCGCCCGGTGGTGATCGAGAACTTCGTGGTTGTCTGGTACCTGCGCCAAGAAATTCGTCGTCGTGGAGTCGAGTTGCTTGCTAAAGATTCAGATCAGATCGGCGCCACGGCAATGTGGCCTAGACCTTAACGTGCCGGAGGCCTGAGCTCCTCCAAACCCTCAACATACACCACAGCGAAGATGTCCTCCTGCGCTTCATCACGGAGGGACTTGAAATGCGCTAGCTCCTGCGTCTTGGCGCCTTGAGCTTGGTAACGTCCAATCAGCGTATGCGAAGGGACTCAGTCAGATTTGGTGTTGACTCGCGGATGATCACAAGGGAGTGTTTGTAGTAGTCATAAAGCATATATCCGATGGCGGTGTATATCTCCTCGACATATTGCTGGAAGAACGGCGTGAATCAGGGCGCGGCGGCGGTATGCGAGGCGAACGGATCACGGAGCGAGCTCGTTTGATTTGCTGAGCGTCCGCTCGGCGTCTCGATATCTTCGATCCAGATCCGGTGATGACATTGGGATGATTTTGGACCTGGCGCGGATACGAGTGGGAGTACCCGTGAAATGCGTTAGCGCGAGCGAGAGCCAGATGCCTTGAATTTCGCGCCAAGAGAGCTGTTGTTCCGCGGTGGTCTGAAAGAGCGCACCCGATGTCAGCGATCAGGAGCTTATCGAATAGTTCCTGTGACTTAGCGACAATGGCAAGGGGTAGCTTGGCGCTACATAATGGAAGCGTTAGCGATATGGTATCGAGATGACAATACACTCACAGCTCGCGCTCGGATCATGTCAATAAGCCAGAGCATGATGCCGTGGCGACAGCAGCTTCGCAAAGATGCCGGTCTCGTGGAACGCCGACCAAGAGCGCTTCTTCTCATCCGAGGCTGCCGCCTTCCAATTGGTTGCACATGCGGAATCGGGAGCACCGTCCGTTGGATCTCCCTCGCCGTTGTCATCTTCCCATTCGGTCTCCGCGTCGTCATCTTCCGCCTCCGGGACTGCGACGTGGGGCTGCAGCTGGCGAGCTTTGACCTCCCCCGCAAACGTGTTGACGAACTCCATGGAGAGCCAGTAGTCGCTCTCAAATATGCGGGTGTCTCCGACATTGCGATTACCGACGGGCGCGAAGCGCTTCAGCGAGTTATTGCCGTCCATCACCACCATGCGTGCGAACGTAGGCGGGGTTTCTCCATCCACCTAGTAACCATGATGCCGGTCAGTAAGATATCATCGGATGCTGCGATCTACGGACCTGGTAGGTACAGGCTGGACAGCCGTGCAAAATCCGCCAGTTCAGCGAGTCCCTTCCGAGCGCCGTGAGTACGCGAGACCTAACCCTCTCCACGATCGTCAGGTACACGTCAAACGTGTCGGCTATCGTCGCGGAAGGCGCCGGTAAGGGATCTGAGGGCACAGGTCAGACTGGAAAGTTCACGGCCGGGTGAGGACTTACACAATATTTGTAGCAGACAAATTTTGTAAAACCCTCAACACTTAGAGAGGGCTTGACAAGTCTCAGCGTGTGGAACATCTCGAGGGTTGCAAGAGAGACGGCGATGGTGGGCTTCTCTGGACTGGCGGCGAGATAGCCATCTAAGATAAGTGCCTCCGCGGCCGGAAGCTCTCGCCTCGGCACCAGGCGCACCGTTTGCAGTGTGTCAAGATCGAGCACGTCAATCTCAAAATCATATTCTGATGGTTCGACTGCGGGGATAGGAGAGGAGTGGCGTGACTTCCACCGAAGGAATGCATCGGTTGCTCGTGGAAGGAGTTCTTGCCACCGAGTGTCCAAGGTGTGGAGCCGTTGCTTCCATGTCCGTGTGTCCTTGAGATACCTACGGCGGAGCCTGTGCCAGGGCATTAGCACCTGCTGACAAGTTTGAACCCTCCAGGTGGCGTACTTACGCGGATCGAGCAGGTCACGGATCGCATGGCGACAGCATCATCACCAGGCGCGTCCGAGCCGTCGCGGTGTGGGTATCAGCATCTTGGTCTTCGCGATCTCCGAACAACTCGTGGCCTGCGTCGATAGCCATCAATGAGTCTGCCATCGCGTTGGTCGGGTCTTGCTCCTTGTCAGGCCAAGGCTCGCCTCGTAACTCAGCCAGGACGCGGCGCGACTGGAGATCTAGGCCTATAAATACGACACGTTAGTATGACAGTGATCGGATATATGAACAGTGACGTACCCGCCCGTAAGTGTCGCGAATCTGTCCTGCGCGCTGTCTCGCTTGCGCCTGGGCTTTGGGTCCATGTCTAGCTTCTTGAAGGCTGTGAGAAGCGAGGATGTACCAAGAGTTTCAGCCTTCGCTGGTCCCGAGACCGTGCGTGGCGTGAAAGGCGTTTCCGTCGGACCGTCCCATATGTCTAAGGAGTAGAGGTCAAAATTTGAGCAGCGCCACATCGCGCCCGTTGTGGCGGCGATGAGCACAGCCACTTGCCAGCTGCGGCAGCTTCTGCGTCGCATGTTTCGTCCCTCTGTGCTGTACTTGAACCACTCAGTCATTCTTTACATACATTTAGACTGATTTATCCCTAATACTGGGTGGAAGAATGCTTCGGAAGGGGGAGCACTCCTGGTAGCCTCGCAAATGGCCCTCAATTTGGGAAGGGGCGCCCCGCCTTCCCATTTCCGGCACTCCGACAAACGCGGGTCTCCATGTGGGGCTTGGCATACCGGCCGCTCTGCCACTGCCCTGGGCGCCCCCTTTGTGGCGCGGCTGTCCTATGTTCAGGTATGTTTACATGCTTTGACATACTAACAGATCTCATAGATGTATTCGCGTGCGCTACTAGTGTAGGATTGTAACAAGAACGAAGTGAAACAATGGCGGGGGAGGGAAGATAGCGAGCTCGCTGTTGGGGACAGCGAGCTTGGGGGCCGTGGCACAGGGAGCGCGTGGGCGGAGAGATTAGCGCGGGCGGGGAGCGGGGGATAGCCGAGACTTGGCGCTGATACGAAAGATATTGTAACCCTGCCCTACGTCATGCTTACTTACCTCACACTTCTCGATCGCCATACATGGTTGTGGCACACTGTTATGATATGTTTGGCTCCCATGGTATATAGGTTCGGATATCAGCGTTGTCGGTCTCCAGTCCTTTTCTGACCACAACGCAGGTACGGTTCCGTCTATTGTATTTTACGTAGTCCTTTTCTGACCACAACGCAGAGCTCGTTCTTGTCTGCCGTTGTGTGCGTCTCCGAGTGTCCGGTATCTACGACCGGTTTACACTTTTTTTTTGACAACCAACGCGCTCTACGTCTCCGCGGTGCAGACCCGACGACAGCTTCGTGATACCATCGCCGGGAATCTTCCCTTCGCGGACCTCTCGGACGAAGAGCTCTTGTCGCTGTGCAAGCACTCCACGCTGGAGGACGAACCGTGGGAAATCGTCTCACGCTCGGGTACGCCGTCGTCGCTTTTCGGATCGTCACTCTCGTCTCTGTCGTCTACTGTCCCGAGTCGTCATCCATCGCCGTTTCCTCCGTTATCGCCTGTCGTACCTCACCGCGAAAGCTCTGTGTCGTCTATCGCCTCTTCGGTCTTCTCTGTCGACTCTTCGTCGTACGATTCCACCGCATACAGTCACCTACAAAACGCATATAGTCACCTCCCCGCACCCATCATGTCGTCACTCGAGTCCCTCTCCGATGCAAAGGTCATCTTCAACCCAAAATCTTCACCCACTCTTACCGACGGTCGTATCACCCCCGAGGTGGTAAACACCTTCGAACAAGGCTGCCTCGTCTACTTCAAGGATCGCGACGTCCCTGCTGCTCGCTTCGTCGCTAAAGCCACGGCCAACATCAGCAACGCGCTCATCGCCGACTGGTACTTGACGAAGTGGGAGGAGTTCGACGCTATGACCTTCGGGGAGTTTATGGCAGAGTTCCGCGACAAGTGGCTCCCTCGCGGTTGGGCTATGAAGCTACGTTCTCAAATGCTCCAGGCCACGCAACGTCGTGACGAACCATTCGACCTCTTCTGCATTCGCGTCATGAAGCTCAACACCCAACTCCGTGGCTCCAACTTGCGCTTCGACGAGGACGGCCTCCGTGCTACCATATCCGCAAATGTTCATGCCGACCTCGCTGTTCAAGCCAACGAACATGCCATCACGTCCATCATCTCCTTCAAAGACTGGCACGACACGGTGAACGACCTCGACATCGCTCGCCGTCGCATCGACACTCAAGTCCGTGGCCTCCTCGCTGCTGGATCTAAGCTAAACGTGAAGGGCAAAAACGCGAACCCCTTCGCAGGCGTCAAGGACAACTCTCCCAAGTCGAAGCTGCCTAAGCTCACCGAGCTCGAATACGCCTACCTGCGCGAGGTCAAGGGTTGCTTCAAGTGCCGTCAACCGGTCGACGCCGACCACACCTCCGGCAACTGCCCCGTCGGATACCCCGACGCCGCCACTTACACCACCTGCATCCCCAAGGGCTGGAAGCCGAAGGACAAAGAGAACAAAAAAACCCCTTCCCGCTCTGTCAACGCTCTCAACGTCAACGACCCTACTGACGATACACAGGTAGTCGCCGCCATTGACGCACTCGCGTTTACGACGGGGGTTATGGGCTCGGGCTCGGAGTCCGATCCGTACGTTCCTCCCCTCTTCGCTCCGCACACCATCGTCTCTGCTCGCATCATCGCTCCCCATGCCTACTCCGACGTCTTGCCGATGTTGGCTGACTCCGCCGCACCCACAGTTCTGATTAGACGGTCGCTCGCCGTCGAACTCAAGCTACCTCTCCGCAAACTTCCATCTCCTTTCAAGCTCAGCACAGCGTGGGGTTCAGGGCAGAAGGAATCGTCTGAATGGGTTAAGCTTTCCGTGACTCTGGGGGATTATTCGTGGTCGTCTCGCGTCGTTCGCGCCATCGTTGTCGACGCTCTCTGTGCACCTGTCATTCTTGGCAAGCCATTCTTACAATCCAATTTTCTTGTCGAGGATTATGAGGCGGGCACTCTCATCGATAAGCGGAATGGTCGCGACATCCTCTCGCCGCCGACTGCGACATCGCCTCAACCTCTCTCCTTTCGTCAACGTCGCCAAGCCCGCCTCGACGAAGAAGAAGCTGACAACCAGCAACACCTCGAACGCACTGCCGCTGTTGAAGACGTCAAGCGGATACAACATCGTCAATTCCTCCGCGACATTGAACGCTCAACGCAACTCCGTCGCGTCGCTGCTGACCGTTCCTCTCCGGATACCACGCCAATCGTCATCGCCGCCGTGCGCAATCGTGTCGAAGACCTCGCCTTCCAGGAATGTCTTCGTTCCGAAAACAGTGCGATGAAGCTGCGTTTCGCGGATCTATTCCCTGATGATATTCCGCACATCGATCGTTTGCCCGCTGACGTCTGCCATAGGTTTGTGCTGAAAGACGCCAATATGGTCATTGCGCGTCGACAGTACGACTGTCCTAAGAAGTGGCGCGATGCTTGGAAAACCCTCTTGCATCAACATCTTGCTGCAGGTCGGTTACGTCCCTCTGATAGTCCGTATGCGTCGCCCGCTTTCTTGGTACCTAAGGCAGACCCCTCGGCTATGCCGCGGTGGGTGAATGATTATCGCGCCCTTAACGCGAACACGGTGCCAGACATGTACCCGTTGCCGCGCATCAGTGACATTCTCGCTGATTGCGCGAAGGGGAAGATTTGGGGGAAGATTGACATGACGAACGCGTATTTTCAAACACGAGTCCATCCTGATGACGTTAAATACACCGCTGTGACGACACCCTTTGGCCTGTACGAGTGGACCGTCATGCCACAAGGGTGCCGCAACGCTCCCTCTACCCACCAGCGCCGGATGTACAATGCGCTTCGCCCCTTCCTGGGTGTAATCTGCCACGTCTATCTGGATGACATCGTCATCTGGTCACAGACTCTTGACGAACATCGTCGCAACGTCGAGACTGTTTTGCAAGCGTTGCGGGACGCCAGTCTTTTCTGCTCTGACAAAAAGACAGACCTTTTCTTGACTGAAATGCGTTTCCTCGGCCACATCGTCTCCGCGGCGGGGATTCAGGCGGACCCTGCCAAGGTTGACAAGATCTTAAACTGGCCTGCTCCCCGCAACGCACGTGCCGTGCGAGCCTTTCTGGGGCTTGTACGGTATGTCGCAAGCTTCCTCCCAAAACTGGCTGACCATACCGTGATTCTCACTCCGTTGACGACGAAAGAGGCTGAGGCTTCTTTTCCGGAGTGGACTTCGGCGCACCAGCGTGCTTTCGATGCGATCAAACAACTGGTTGTGAGTCGCGAGTGTCTCACAGTCATTGACCATGACGACCTCGAGCGGAACAAGATCTTCGTATCTTGTGACGCGAGTGACCTACGTACAGGTGCGCTTCTTTCGTTTGGACCTTCCTTGGAGAAGGCGCGCCCGGTTGCGTTCGACTCCGCCCAGTTGAAGGGTGCGGAGCTCAATTATCCTGTACACGAGAAGGAGTTGTTGGCGATCGTGCGGGCCCTCAAGAAGTGGCGTGTTGACTTACTGGGCGCACCCTTCGAAGTGTACACGGATCACCGCACCCTCGAGAACTTTCACCGTCAGAAAGACCTGTCTCGTCGGCAGGCTCGCTGGCAGGAGTTCTTGTCGCAATACGATTTCACGATCCGATACATTAAGGGTGAGGACAACGTCGCAGCCGACGCTCTCTCGCGTATCGATGTTGCTGCCATCCCTGTAGAGCTGTCCGCAGTTGCGGCTGTCTCGACCCTCCTGAATGCAACGACGGTGATGGCGGCTTGTGCTATAGACGTTGGGCATGGAGCGTCATCCGAGTCGCGCCCGGCCCCTTCGCTCCGGCTCAGCGTCAGCACGGACCCTGCCTGGCTAGATGCCATCAGGTCAGGATATGATTCCGATAAGTTTTGCCTCCGTCTACGCTCTCTCGTCGGCACCCTAGGGGTACGCGAGCAGGATGGGCTCCTCTATGTGGGGAATCGACTGGTAATTCCACGCACTGCGCACCTTCGCGAAGGCCTGTTTCGATGCGCCCACGACGCGCTTGGTCATTTCGGCTTCGAGAAATCGTATGCTACTCTCCGCGATGCGTATTACTGGCCCCACATGAGGAAGGAACTCGAGACGCTCTACATTCCTTCTTGTGAGGAATGCCAGCGAAACAAGTCGCTGACACGCAAACCTACCGGTCCTCTTCATCCTCTGCCTGTGCCGGATGGGCGCGCGTCGTCTATTGCGATCGATTTCATCGGCCCCTTACCTGAAGACGAGGGCTTTAACTGTCTTGCGACAGTAACGGATCGCTTGGGGAGCGACTACCGTCTGATTCCGTGTCGCACGGATACCACTGCGGAACAGTTTGCTGTCCTCTTCTTCGACCAGTGGTTCTGTGAGAATGGATTACCTTGTGAGATCGTCTCTGACCGGGATAAGCTCTTCACGAGCAGACTGTGGACGGCGCTCCACGCTCTGACCGGCGTAAAGCTCAAGATGTCTACTGCTTTCCACCCAGAGACTGATGGCGCCTCCGAGCGGACGAACAAGACTGTTGTACAGGCCCTGCGGTACCATGTCAGCCGCAGTCAACGCGGCTGGGTTCGCGCGCTCCCACGTGTCCGATTCGCCATCATGAACACTGTAAACGCCAGCACAGGCTTCTCACCCTTCCAATTACACCTCGGTCGGTCTCCACGTCTCATTCCCCCCATATCCCCTCACTCCGCCGCCGACTGCTCCTCCGATGACGATATCGCTGCCTTGGCAACAGCCATCATCCACGCCCTCCACGTTGACGTGTTAGAAGCTCAGGACAACCTCCTTGCCGCCAAACTCACCCAGACTTCCGCCGCAAACCAGCACCGCAGTCCCGAACGCATCTACGCCGTTGGCGACAAGGTCCTCCTCTCAACATTCCACCGCCGTCGCGAGTACGTGCAAAAACGCGACGGTCGAACAGCGAAGTTCATGGTGCGTTTCGATGGCCCATACGAGATCCTTCGCGCCCATCACGAGACGTCCGCCTACACCCTCAAACTTCCTGACTCTATGCGCATCTTCCCCACCTTCCATGCTTCACTGTTGCGCCCCTTTGTCGCAAACGACGACGTCCTCTTCCCCTCACGTGCGCACCCGCAACCGGGCCCGGTGGTCACCGTGAACGGCCAAGAGGAATGGCAAGTCGAGGCCATCCTGGATCGTCGCCGTCGCGGGCGCGGATGGCAATATCTCGTCCGATGGACGGGCTACGGGCCAGAGGCGGATCTCTGGTTGCCGGGCAAGGAGGTCGAGGAACTGGAGGCTTTGGATCGCTTTTTCGCGGAGAATCCGGATGCTTGATACGTACGTTTCCCTGTCGTCTTTGTCTTTTTCTTGTTTTCACTGGTTACCTTCCTGATCCTTACCGTTTTTTTTTGGTGTTGGATTTTTTTTGAGGCGGAGAGAGTATAACCCTGCCCTACGTCATGCTTACTTACCTCACACTTCTCGATCGCCATACATGGTTGTGGCACACTGTTATGATATGTTTGGCTCCCATGGTATATAGGTTCGGATATCAGCGTTGTCGGTCTCCAGTCCTTTTCTGACCACAACGCAGGTACGGTTCCGTCTATTGTATTTTACGTAGTCCTTTTCTGACCACAACGCAGAGCTCGTTCTTGTCTGCCGTTGTGTGCGTCTCCGAGTGTCCGGTATCTATGACCGGTTTACAGATATGTCAGGCGGGCTTGGTGCCGAAGATGCCGGTGGCTGGCCCACGCGCCGCAGAACATAAGAGAACATACGGATATAGGCGGGAGGAGTACTTACTGTTACGGGAAGGAGCAGGAATTATTGGGACTGCTATTGGCACTGACGGAGGATAGCAGCTTCAGGCTGCCTTAGCTTGACAAGCGCGATCACGATGTCAAGATAATATACCTAGGATGATGGGAGGATCAGGTGATAGAATGCTAATTAATAGCTACAGGTGAGTGAAAACAGCAAGGGAATCCGACCAGTGGTTGCAAAGATATGGATACCTGTCCCCCAGGAGGAGAGGGTATCCATATCGAAACAACGACTGGACGGATTTGTACGCATAAGGGCTCGTTCGAACCGCATAAAATACACGGTTCGAACGAGCCCTCATGCGTACAGATTGGCAAAGAAACGGTTGAGATATGGGGCAACCTTTGCCCACCTATAGCGAAAGTTCAATGCCCTATATAGCAGTAAGTAACTCACAAAGTATTGTGCACTTATGCACATTTGAATCGCCTTTTAAATGCGAATAAAACGCACCTACAATGAAGGCAAACAGATCAGTATTGGGCCCAGGGTGGCCCCCGGAAGATCCCCTGCCTGGTAGTACAGGAGGGACTTGCCTAATTGGGAAGGGGAGCGCGGGAGGTTGGTAGGAGGAGCCGGAATGAGCCCTGATTGATGGGAGATCGTAGATATCAGTTATCTAAGGAGATAAGCAAAAAAGCGCTCACCCGGAGTGTTATCTAATGAGATAAGCAAAAAAGCGCTCTCCCGGGGGCTTGAACACAGGCCTCCGGAGGGCCCCCTTCCCTTTTAGGAAGTCCCGGGCATTCTTTCGGGACTTCGTATTGCATTAGGAGTCTGACGGTTTATAATGTATAACACCCTCTGGGGTTTACCGGTTTATAATGTATTAGGAGTACCACAGTTTATGTCCAAGGGGGATGAACTGTCGCCCCTCGAGAAGCAGATCGCCCAAAACCGTATGGCACTCGAGAAGCATTACCAGGTCTCGAGCGGATACTGGAAGTTCGACTACAGGACCGCTGGGGTTCAGCCGCTTATCCTCACTCCGTTCCTCATAAGGGAGTGGGCAATGGCAATGGTACGTGCTGTGTTTTCATTCCTGGGTATCTATGCCAATGCAGACGCAGGTTGACGGCAAGGCCACTGTCGAGACTCCCCCGAACACGGGACCTTTTGACCCGCGTGCGCAGCATCGTGCTAGCCTTCTTGCAAGCACGACCACAGGCTCGCAACCTTCTACAGGTTTGGATCTTGCGCAGATGACAACCTTTCTTTCTGCGGTTGCGGGAATAGTGCACCCTCGTGTTTTGCCAGAGACATTGCCATCTACTCCAACGCGCTCGCTTACCTCTACTCGGGCTCCTCCGAGCCCCTCAGACCTGGCTCGGTTTCTTGCGTGGACTGCTGCGCGCCCGGAATATCAACTTCCGGATGCGCAGGAGTACGCAGATAAACTGAGACTGGAAAGCTTTGATCCAGATGTCATTCTTGACCTGGAGCGGGATGATCTTACGTCGTCTCCGGTCAGAATGACGAAGGGCAATGCTATGCGCTTGAAGCGCGCCTGCAAGAGTTGGTGGAACGCTCCTGATGGTAAGCGGTCCCGTCCGTTGCCTTCGCTCTTGGCTAGTACTACGACTGCTAGTAGTGTTGCTACTACAGCCAGTGGTAGTGTTGCTACTACAGCTAGTGATGGTGAGGAAATGGAGCCCAAGGTGCGATATGAGCTGCGTTGGATTGATCCAGATGGCACGGTCACTGGTAGAAATTCCTGGTTTGCACCTCCTATGCGTCGTGATGAGAACTGGACTGGTGCATCTACGCCACCTGATCCTGCCACCGAGGGGAAGGTGTTCTACTTGGATACTGCTCGTGGAAATGAATAGGTCGAGGTTCCGCCAGAGTACATCATTCTGAGGCCCCAGGAGAAGGACTCAGACTTTTAGTAATTCTGGGTTACATTACTTGTTGGCTCGTCAAATGTTGTGTATGGTCCATTACATGTATCCCGCACATCTAAACCATTCCTTCGCCATCTCCGGTGTGACTTTGTAGCATGCCTCGCTAATGTCTGAGACAACGAGCTCGTGGTTTCCACGACGGAGCTGAGTCTTGACAAACCCAAAAGCAAGCTCGATGGGGTTTCTGTCTGGAGAGTAGGGTGGTAGAAAAATAAGCTTGCACACTATGCAGAAGTCAGCATAATATATGCTATAGTAATACTTCATTCAACTTACATGCCTCATCTTCAACCAGCGCACAAACCACTTCCGCATGATGGATATTGCAGTTGTCCAATATCAGAACACTCCGTGGACCAGGGTACGGTGTTGTGAGTGGGATCTATAATAGTATAAGCAGCCAAGTAATTGAGATAGATGTCCACCAGTACTTACCACAAATTCACGGAGAAACTCGACAAAACGCTGGCTTGTGATGGAGCCCTCGAACACCTTGAAGGTGACGAGACCATCAAGTGTGAGGATAGGAAGCAATGAATATCGCTGTCCCCGGACAAAGCATGCTTTTTGGACGCAGCGAGAAGCCATAGGAGCCCAGCCCCTTTGTCGAATGGTGGCCCGTTGATCGACCGCACTTTCATCCCCAAACATAAGCATGGATGGATCTGGAGCCTCAACCGCTATGCGGTTCATAAAGGCAGCCCAAAGAAGCTCATCCCGCTCAGCTGCTGCTTTCACAACAGCCTTAGACGAGTAGCGCATGCGACGGAGGGTACGGACGAGTGTGGCGAGGGAGACAGTGATGCCAAATGTGTTCGTGAGATAGTCTTGAATCTCATCCAGGTAGAGGGTAGGCTTCTCGGAAAGAAGGGTGCGGATGAACTCGACATGTTCACCCGTGAGGACACGGGGGCGACCAGCTCGCCTAGCGAAGGGGTTGTGAAGTGTGCCGTGTTGCCGGATGCATGCGAGAGTTTGGTAGACCATACTCTTTGCAACACCCAGCACCTCGCAGACCTCAGCCACAGAGCGCCCCTGTTCAAGGAATAGCACAGGTATGCGAGCCTTCAGATCGGTTGACACCTTTCTTTGAGCCATGGAAGCACCAGGGAGAGAGGGACAGTTGAATGCAACGGGCCCTGCGCGCTGGCAGTGCGGCCATCCGTGGCACTGCCCGGCCCGACCACTGGATCGAGCGCCCAAGCCCCGCGCAAGAAACGCGATTCCGTATCATTATGAAAACCGTAATAAACAGGTCCACTTGTTCTGAAGCAGTATTCTGGGCTAATTAGCAGTGAATTAGTGGGACAATACCAGACCTATTACACCTTTCTTAGCTTGAGTAACGCAGTTCTATAGATCACACAGTGGGTAGATGAAGTGCAAAAAATATATTGCTTAGGTACTGCTACATATGACATGTATACTATCTACAAACCGACAATGCCAATATCAGGCAGAGAGGGCAATGCAATGAAAAATACAGACCAAGCAGACATACAACAATAACAAGGAGTGACGAGGCAGAAGGGCAAGGTAGGAGGGCAAAGAACCAGCGGGAGTTGTCCCACTTCGTGGAGGTGAGCTGCTCATGCGCCTTCAGCCGCAGCTCCACCCGCAGCTTCAGCTTCGGCCGAGATGAAGAGGACGAGGTCGGCGATGTGTTGTCACGGTCGTCCGCCACCATGAGCGCCTGGAGGAGTGAGGTTGAGGGCCCGGCATAGAGGAACAACGGAGATGGATCTTGGCTGTGCACGGGTCCTTGATGATGAAGACTGGGTCGATGCACGTTGTGACGCTGTGCGGGAGGAGGGCGAGGTGGACGAGTCAGCTACCAGCTTGAAGTACTTATATCCGACGCACCTGTCATACGCGCTCTTCGCGACGATGGAGCCATTGGTGTCCTGTCATGCCTTGTCAGCAGCTCCGTTATCGTGATTCGTGGATGTGCGTGGGAGAGGGGAGTGGCGCGCAGAGTCCGAGGACTAAAGGAGAGGAGACGCATCTTAGAGGATGCCAGCCGCTGTGCGTCGCATTTGCCCAGAGCGCGGAGTGGCTCTTGAGGCCTTGCAGCTCAGTGTCAGGGTCTTGATGTTGGGGTGGGGTGTGGAACGTCCATCTCGCCATCGTGCTGCACTAGTCGCTAGCTGAGAAGTGGAGGGTGGAGGAGAAGAGTCAAGATGCAAGAGCAAGAGAAAGGGCGATTGATGCTTTGACGTGGCGCTAGCGCTCGGCGCGGTCGATCAGACGCCCGAGTGCCAGCGTGCCTAGGCCCGAGTCGTCGTTTCTCCCTCCTCCACCTTTCCCCGCCCTTCCCCCCTCGTCTGTCGGCCTTTTAGCACCATCCGGCCATATTGCCCTCCCCTCTCTCTCTCGCTCTTCCCGTCCTGCTCTCTGGTCGCTACCGTCGCTCCCGCTTCACCTCCGCCCTCAGGCCTCCCCCGACAAGCTAGATCTCGAGCTTTCAGGGACGCACCACCCAGTCGTGCAAGAGGAGTCGAGGCCGAAGTAGAGAAGGACAGAGGGAAGGGAGGATGATGAGGATAGGGGCAGCGAGGATGAAAATAAGGGAAGGTACGTACACATTAGATGAGGGCGAGCCAGTGGCATCACCATCTTTTCTCGCATTCTCCGAGGGCGAGCTTATCTACTTGCCCTACCGTTCTCGGTTCCTCCGCGCATGAGAATGGGGTGAGTAGTGACTCGTTCCTGCGCTTCTCCCTTTCCTCGCCGTCTCAGCAGCCCATCAGTAAGTGCCCAAATCTATTATCGCATCTTATCGGCTATTATTGCGGGCCTTAAGACCGACAATACACACTAATAGCCGATAAGACGCAAGCTGCAATATGGCCGATTTGGAGCGTTAAGACGGCTGGCGGACCACCCAGTAATACGAGTAATATAGATAAGACAAACATGCCCTTTCAATGCGCGGCGGCATGTCAACAAATGCGGGATACAAATCAATTGAGCAAACATACTCTACAACGCATATAGTACATACAATTCGAGTACTACATAGGACCACTATCCTCCGTCTCTGTGGAGCTGCTGCAAACTACGTATATAGTCAACCAGGTTTGCGTAACGCGAGCTTGAATCAGGCATTACGCACAGGTGCCCTGTGGATGCTACGAGAGGGGAGTCCTCCCTTGCAGTCAGACTTCGCAGTCCGGAACTCAGGCCTGCTCGAACGGTGGTGAGGTGAGTGCTCGTCGACACAATCAAAATGGTCAGTATAGGAAGGAAGCGGGAGGTGGATCGAAGCCAGCCAGGGTCCATCTCCGCCAGCGGGTAGGAGGCAAACAGCAGCAGCGAAAGAGGGGAGAAAGGGAATCCCGTGTCGCAGGCCCGAGACAACAAATGGAGACTTACGATGTCCGGCAGACCTTCCTCTCAAATTTGTGCCTGTGGAAATGCCGCAGCACAATTCACCCCTTTTGAGATCACGGGTGTCGTTACCTAGAAGCTTGAGTGTCAGTTGACCTTCTTCAGAAGACAGAGGACACAACCCACGGCGAAGGGGAGACCTACATTGACATGCAGACGAGCAGAGGATGGCGGTTGGGGAAGTGAGTGGCAAGTCGGAAGGTTAGACGCCTGCTGTGCTGGCAACGATCGCGGGCATCTAACCTCACGACTTGCCTTCTGCCCTCGCCCTTTCTCTTTCTCTCGCTTCTGTATTCTCGCCCACTTTTCTCTCCTCACCGCTCTTGTGCTTCTTGCCGAAATCCACCGAACTCGTCCTACAGCCCGGACCTCAAGGGATCACCGTGTTCTCTACGAGAGGGAGAAGGATGGGGACAGTGACGAGAGCGGTGACGAGAGCGGCAAAGAGGACAGGAGGACAAGGTGGAAAGTTTGGAATGGGGATGATGAGATGACGAGTAGGGCGGGAAGAAATGTAAGGAGTCCCCCAGGTACGTACTCACTGGATCATGACGAGCCGTTGAGCTCTGTCTCTTTCCTTGCTCTAACCCATCTACCTCGCCCACATTAAACTGTAGCGATGGTGACAGAGGTGAGAATTCTCGGTCCTAACCCTTGTAGATGCAGATGACCGCGTCGCTCGAGCGCGCAAGGCCAAACATTCCAAGAACCGCGAACTTCCTTGCACGTGTTCTGTCGTCCTTCGTCCTCCTCAACTCCCTCCCTTCCCACCGCCGCATCGGCATTCAGCACTCGGTTCTCAGCACGTATGTTGCACCAGCAACGGTTGTCATCGCCGCTATGAACCTGCCAACCAAACTGCTCATCACGGCCATCCAGTCGGTGCATCCAACATTGCCAGACTACGAGGCTCCATCGATCCCGCAGTCGTTATAGACGTGATCGAGAACATGTGAGTGCTTATCCCCAGACGCACTAGAGCTCATGGCAGACAGCCCGGAAAGTGTGTCAATAGATATGCCCGATGCAGGATGTCTGGACGAGGGCGCAGCCGTGCAGTGCCCGCCACCGAGGACGTGGTACGGTGCACATCCGACTCCTACCTCACCCGTAACTATTCCCTGCGCATCTTCAAGCTTCACTGTTGGAAGCTCCCGCATACACAGTCTGTCCAATGGTAGTCACGTTGACGCATATCCTTGGCTTATACGAAGGATGTATTTCTACTATATGATTCAATACATTGTATGGCGTGAAAATATGAATGCATTCACATCTTGCGTCCCACCTCGACAATTTCATGGCCCCTGACCTCTGTCTTATTGTACTTAATGCTCTTGCCCGTATTATCCGTATTACGGGTTTGAGCAATATGGATAATACAGTAATAGAATCGGGCATTGACTGATGCCTTAAGGTGTCCTTGGAAGCCGGCGCTGCAGACGGAGATGAGCCCGACGGCTTGTGTGATCCTGTGCGTAGAGATCGCTGCTAATAAAGCTCTTGCGCGCCTTCGGAGGCTTCAGGCGTCTTGACGGCTTGACCGTTCTGCTGTTCAATACCCGCACCATCGTCGCCATCTCCGCCGCCCTCTCTCTACGTTTTGTCGGCCTACTGTATGCCTCTGTGGACCTCGCGCTCACCCTCCTGCTCGTGATGGTTGAAGGATGCTAAACCGGCAGGTTGGTAGTTACACATATCTTATATTATCGTAGTCTTGTATCTATTATCTCTTGCTCATTCATTTAAACTGGGAGATTGAACATTGAACCCCCGGAAGCCGCGTGTTTTCAATGTTCACTTTACAGCCTGAGTAATAGTGAAAACTAGCGAAGACTATTGATCTATTAGTATGTCGGTCGTTACGAGTCAGTACCATAGTAACTCATAGCAGTCCGATAGCACGAATAGCAGATAATTGTCGACGAGTAGCATTGATAGCGGTAATTCGCTAGGGTGGTTTTTCCTGATGGATGCCCAACGACGCATACCATTTGCATGCCCCGCTGGCCGGCCTTGTCCTCCGCTTGCAGGCCGAGGATGGCCGGGATCTTCGTGAGATTGTTGGGATGGCTGAGGACGTAAGGCTGGATCTCGCACAGCTTGAGAGCACGGATATTGTCACCTCGGTTCCCGCTAGCGCTGCACAATGTCCAAGCCAGAAATCCTTTGAGGGTGCTATGCACTGTAATGTTCATTAAAAGGATACAGCATCACGACTACTTGTTATAAGCACGCACATTCACGGTGGCACAGGAAACCGATGCGGATGTGTTCGCGCTGTTCATCTGTAACAGTGTGTCCAAGGAACGTGTTCGCGATGATGTCCGGTGCGTCTTGTGCCGGAATCAGACCCCTGCAAGGATGGCGCATCATTGTGAAGTCGGCACTCATGCACACACCGTCAGGACTACACGTATGAGACAATACTTACAGCCGGGCACGTTGCAGGGCTTCGTTCATATGCGTTTTGAGGAGGTCATACACTGCGACCGTCGTCGCTGGTCGGTCCTTTGTCAGGTTGGGGTCCTGCGCATCCTGCTCCTTCCGGATCCGCAGCACCCCGAAGAATTCCTTTTTTATCTGAGACTGATGGGGATTGAACATGTCAGTAATCCAATGTCGACAAGGATGTTTGATGTCAAGCAACTCACCGCGCCAACACGTGTGCCCAGTATCTCTTCACCGCGGCGGTTCCGTTGCGCCCGTTCAGCCGTGTGGTTGATGTAGACCAGCAACGCGTGCTCGTCTACAATGTCGTCGCGCACATGCCCCTTGGCAAGGGCAGATGCGACAAAGAGCTAAACCATGGCACATCAGCGATCTCAGTAGATCTCAGTATTCACAGGTGCAAATATGCGGCCCGCCCATGCACGAACTCACGTTCCATGACTTCACGTTGGCCTGGTGTGTCTTCCGGCCACCTGCACGCCGGTTGTCCTCAACCCGCCGGACCGCGTCCACCCGAGTCTTGACCTGAAAGCGAGAAAATGCCTCTGTTGCAGAATAATGTCAGTGAGCGTGAGGCTCCGTCCCACTCTGCACTCATTGTACGCTCACCATCCGAGCCGATCAAGTCGTCGTCAAGCTCTTCATCTTCTACGTCAAGCCCATCCTGGTCATACCCAGGCAGCTGTTCTCCAGCACCCTCAATATCATATCGCGCCATGAGCGCGTCCTCGTCATCATCTTGCTCCGAGGCATCAAGCATGCCGGTACTCCTGTTGCTTGACAGCCCGGAGGCGTGTCGGGAGGTGGATGGTGAGGCCGTTGCGCGCCTTGCCTGCAACTGTGGCCGCCGTGCGGGGCCGCGGCCGGGGCTCGGGCAACTTGGGGTGCTTGTCTTGCGGCCAGTCTGCGATGGTGTCGGATACCTGGGCAAATAATAGGTCACGGTCAGACTTGGACAGCATAGAACAGAAAGATATGGCTACAATGCGCGGTGCTGAATGACATACCAATGCGAGACGATCTTGGAGCAGAGGGTTTTCAGTGTTGCGGACTTGGCGGCGCGTAGGTTGTAAAACGCGCATGCGCGCATCAGGTGTTCCTTTCGCTTGAATGTATTGAGGCTGGAGCGGCCATGTTCAGGACCACTGAGGGGCACAGAAAGTGCGAGCAAGAGGAGGCGACTCACAGGTAGCTCTCAAACTCCTCCCTCGAGACCTTCTCACCCGAACTGCTTAGCGGCGGCGGAATCCCCTCATCTTCAACTTGGATGCCCCCTTGAGGCGCGGTGCCTGCAGCTGAGCTGACAATCTCCCCATCCTGCAACTGAGACGGGATCTGTTCGGGGGGTGAGCTGTGGATGTGAGGCGGCGGCCATCCAACGGGCGGGGTCTCTCCTGAGAAAGTCGGTCTGCCGGACCCGACCGGCTGCGCTCCGTGAGTCGTGCAGTCGCCCAGCAGCGTGGGATCGATGGGGATGTCTTCAGTGTTCGAGAGGCGTGTCGCGTCGGGCACGGGGTAGAAGAGCGGAGGTTGCGAGGCGGCCATCAACTTGAAATAATACTGGGAAGTTTGATGGCCGGGTGGCGTCCGAAGGAATCTCGCCCAGAGAAGCAGCGGAATAAAGAGAAGCGAGTACAATATGATTAGGCGACCTAGTACAGTACAGTACAGCGAGTGCAAGAGGATGGAGGGTAGAGTAAGGAGCGGTCAGGAAGCAGCACCGTTGAACCCGCCGTGCCGCCGCGCGGGATCGTGGCGGGCCTCGGGCGCCTCCCTGCCTGCGAGTTTGGACCTCGACCGCGGTCACCAGTGTTGTTACGGGTCAAGTCAAAGGTCATGACCAAATCGTCAAACGATGACCAGTCATGACTTTGACCCGGTCATGACCGAAGGTCAAGAGTCAGCACGTGATGTCTTTGGGCGGGTCCGAACCAGCCGGTGACGGGCCGATCTTTTTGCGATGCCTTGTCTTCGAGTTGAAGACATGATGCAAGTTCTTCCCTCTCGTTCGCCCTGCATTCGGAGGTCAAGAGCGCTGCGAACTTCATGCGCCAGACATCATGGAAGTCGCTTGCTCGCCCAAGGGAGATGCCCAGGACGTCGAGCTCCCCTCTTGGATGAACACTTGACGAACAGCTGCCTCTCTTAGGAGCCCATGCAAGCTCGAGCTCGCGTAGTATGTCGTGTCTCATCGGAAACTCATCAAGGCAGTGTCTCCGTGCACGTCAACGCGCCTCTCATGGAAGTGTTGCCAAAGTGCACAGTCCTTGAAGGCGAGCTAGCAGTGTTCTCCAGATGTGTGCGTAGCCTCTTTCCTCCTGGAGTCACCTCAATGGCGAGTGCTCCTCGGGGTTGATACCGGGGTCTCTCCCTCCCTTTTTCATACCATTGGCCGTGATGGCTTCCACGGATCTGAATTCCTGACCCACGCGCTGACCAGCTTCCTCACCAATATGATATAGCACTGGGCCAACTCGGACTTGAAGCCTAGCCTCACTATTCACACACCCCCGGACATTCACCGCAACTTCGCTGCTTCCACATTGAATACCAGCCATGAGCACATGAACCTTCACCTCTGTGGTTCAAACACGACATGCGCTCCTGTCTTATTTCAATGTCGCCGCTCGCGTACCCCTCACAATATTATTTGCTCATTGAATACACGCTAGTTCGGTTCACGTACTCGCTTGTTCTAACACCTAATATACGTAGTTACAGCAATGGAATACAGTGGCATCGCGAGCCGCGACCCCACACAGCCTGGAACTTAGCGCTGGTCAGCCCCCCATCACGCGTTGACTTTTGACCAAACGTCATGACCCGTGTGACCCGGTCGTGACTGGTCATGACTTGGGTCATGACCGGGGTCATAACAACACTGGCGGTCACCGAGCGGCTGTGACCTCCCGCGCGGGGTCACCGGGCGGTCACGGGCGTTCGGTGACCGCGCCTATGTGAGTCCCGGTGGGGCCTCCATGGTCCGAGTCCGGTTCGGCGCTCCCCCGGGCCGCCGGACTTACAACGTGACCGTATCAGCATCACCTCCGGGCAATCTCCGGGTACCAAACTCTTCGGGTTTGGTTTCGTTGAAGTAGCGCTAGAGTCACTTGGCAATATACGACTACTTCGAAGTTCTGTCTCTCGCCATTGATCCCAGCCTGTCCTACACCTGCACAGGGCCGGAAAACGTGAAGCTTCGTCAATCGACTCAACCCGCTCCGATAGCCGGGCCGGCCCTAGGCTGCCTGCTTCAAGCTTGAAGTTTTGAAGCTTGGCCCAGTGTCGTCTTCGAATTCAAAAGGCTACTGATTTCGGCTCACCCATGTAACACTGCGCCGCACGGCCATACTACAGCCACTGATAATGAGCTGGCAGCTTCGCACTTTCGCAGCCAGCACGCGGTCCATCCCCGTATACATATATCTACGACGAGCCGTCGAAACTACTCGAGGGAACAGTGTTGCAATTGTTCTCCATTCGGACACTGACCTGCCGCACTCCCTTCCTCAACAGCCGGCCGCCACTGGCAATCCCCCGCAACCTTAATCACCTGTACAGACCATCCTTCATGCTGTGGCAGCTCCCCCTCCTTGTCACCTCACGCTGGGCTACAGCTGGTTAGCTTGAGGCTTGGAAACATCTTCCCCCGTTTCCCCGTCTCTGCTTCCTGCACGTCGACATGACTTATGCTTATGTACGCCTGTCCATCTCGAACTCAGTGGCCGTCGGTATTGATGGACGAGCGTCCCGAAATGAACAGACGATCACGCACATTCTCGACACAAGGCTGGTCGACTGTTACCAGGAGCGACCAGCCTGGTTTCGCCGCCACTTGAACGAGCGACTGCGGATAACTCTTGCGTGGACGTATGGGGAGAATATCTCTCGTCGTCATGAAGAATTGGCCGGATGGGACCAATCTTTGGACGATGGCGCACTCCAAGTCCTGCGAGAGTGGCCGGATTGCGTCGAGCGGGTCGTGTAAGAGGTTGGTGGGGGCCCATACACCTCGACGGTCCTTGGTACGGGGGATGGGGTAGAAAGACAACTGGTCAAGATGGAGGATAAGAACATGCACGAAGACTACCGGAAGCATGTATAACCTAAGGTTAGTATTCGATTCCGAGCTTGTTGGAATGGGGATGCTATGCGATCGCGTGAGTGTCATGCTGATACTATTGCAATTCCGTGGATTTGGTTTATACGAAATTTAATACTTTGGCTCTTCAGGCTTGTTGCGGTATGTAGAGACTGGGGGTCCCGATCAAGCTTGAAGATTGTCATTGACGACCAGGAGCCTCTCGGCGAGGACACCGACGACTCGCCGATGCCACTGGCGCTTCAGGCCCATCCATCTTTTGATGCCCAACTCTCATGTCCACGATAGCTCGTTTGCTCTAATATCCTCAATCTATAACCTCTATCGATGCTCTGCGATTCTCCAGGCCCATGTAGCGACACCAAGAGAAACTGGGTCCCGTTTATAACTAGAGAAGTTGACGTCACTCGTCACAGAGGAAGCCTCCAAGATGTCAGCCATGTCGGCCACATATGACGATATCAAGCCCTGGTGAGTCACTGCAGCCTTCTTGAGCCCACATTTCTCGCCGCTCTACGTCTCATCGGGTATTGCTCTCGCCGTCTCTGTTCCAGACCCTCCAGCATGGCACCGATACAACAGTCCGAGGATTTCATCCGGGCCTTGTCTCGCATCGTCTTTGCTTGTATACCCCCCGGCCAGTCCGTCATCAAGCTTTCCGACCCGACCACTGGAGCTCTCGAGGACTACAGGCTTGTCAAACTCTCTCCTACCACCGAAACCTACTCGTCCCGTGCGATGCGCCATCCCTACCTGGTCAAGGCCCGATCCCCACCCCCGCTCGACATGGACGATATCCTGTACTTCTTCAACGTCGTCGTGAGGAAGGAGAACGCATCGCAGGCGTCTCACAACAGCCGTGCTTCGTCTCTCTCAAGTACGTTCTCGCAGCTTCAGACCCTCTCCCGGAACAACAGCAAGTCTCGGTCCTCTGTCCGTCCTCCACTCGCGCCCAAGGCTATTCGTATCTCCGCCGCCTCTGAAGACTCCTCGGATGCGAACGATCTTCCTATCCCCTCTGGTCCCCTCACGCAAGCTAAGCGCGCCTTATTCTTCGGTGAAGCCTGCGAAGACAGGCGACATCCCTTCGCCATCCTGCCCTCTGCACCCCTCGCTCTTGGCAAGAACAGCACCCCGCCGCCGCTCGAGCACTCGCATCCCTCCGATGCCGACACCTCCAGTTCTTCCGCAGACTGTACCCCCGCGAAGGCTCTCTTCCCCCAGGACAGCTCGTTCGACACCAGCAACAGTACTATCGGCTTCGGCTCTTCCCGTCCCTCTCGCCTCGTCGGTCTCGGCTTCACTGCTCTCGTCAAGGACGACGGCTCGCCCTTCGACGGGCTAGGCGCGCTCAACGGGAGGCTGTACGACAACATCCCTTCGCCAAGCGACGAAGCCCGCGCACGCGCGCGCGAGCGTCGAGACCGGCGCGTCTTCAGCGCGATCCAGATCCGGAGCGACGACCCCAGAGCCACTCCGCAGTCGTCGACGCGATTCCAGTCTCGGGCGCAGACGACCCTCGACAGGCCCTTTGTCATGTCCGCCAAGGTTACCACCACCCCAGTGACCGTGACGGAACGCGAGCCGCCCGCGGCCCCCGCGAAGCGGCTCGTCGGGCGGCTGCCGCTGGGGGTCGACCAGCGCATGGTGTTCCGCGCGGCTGCAGGCAGGGAGAAGAAGCTGGAGCGCGACGTCTTCGCGTTGCAGCGCGAGCGCGCGTCGCCGGAGTGGCACACCGCGGTGGGGCGCGCGCAGGGGATGCGCGGGGGTCCGAGCAGGCTTCGGGGGCTCTCGCCGAACCTGCTTGCGCCACCGAGTTCTGCGGACTCCGCGGCTGCGGAGAACGCGTTGGGGAACCAGCTTAGGTTCTGGTCGTACTGGATGACGCCGATGAACGAGGCGGCGGGGAGCGCTGGGCGGCCGGCGTGGCGGCCGTGAACACGCGGTGGCGCATTCTTTTGGACGGCTCGAACGTCAGATTTTTATAGTTGAGTGTGGGATTTCCGTGGTTGGCTGATGGCTTGGCTTCAGACGTTGCGTGTGTGGCAGAGCTCCTATGTTTAGAGGGATCGGGTGTGTCGGTCGGTACTTGGCTTTCAGGTTCATATTGCATTGGGCGATCATTATTACTCTGCGCATGAATACACGTCGGAAAGAGGGACGGTAGTCGACTCGATGAAGACACCAGCATGTGTCGAAAGGTGCGTGGATATATCTAATAGTGGTCTAAAACCTCGCCGTATATGGTGGAGGATGTTTGGTCCGAGCCCGTGAAGGAGAGCGTGGAGATCAGGAAGCGGCCGTTCAACGATGACCATGTCGGCGAGTCGGTCTCGAGGTGCCTGTCGTTATGTGGTTCGGTGAGTGGTGGCGGCGCATTGTACAGCTCGCATATCTGACTTTCCGACTCACAAGTAGCTCATAGATGTCTCCCCGGAAATGCTAGATTCCCCACAAGATAAGGATGATGTAGGTCAGGTTCGTGGGGCTCTGTGTTATCGCACTCACCCCACACCCGTGGCGGAGATAGAGGCAAACTTCTGGTCGACGGCCCAGATGACGGGCAGCACGACGCTTGAGAAGAAGATGTCCTCGCCGATGATGCCATTGTCGTGGTTCTCCAAGATGGTTCCCACCAGCTCGCCTGTCGTTGCGTTGGTGAGGTTGCCTCTGCACATGAGTGAGCACACGCATCATGAGGAGGAAACCTGCGATTACTGACACGCCTGTCACGCTGTGGACTCGTGTACCGAGCGGCCCAGTGAGGTTTTGGATGGACACGATACTGAGTGTGGCGACGAAGAGGGGCTCGAATTGTGGAGGCGGAAGCACATTGTTACGGGCAGACACCGTGGTGGTGGGTATGAGGAAGGCGCTGGCGAATGACGCGAGGAGACAAAGAAACTGCATGGCGGGAGCTGCCAATGGGCGAACCGGTGAGTTGCTCTACTGGTTCTTTATAGGTTTCAGGAGGACGACTGATCCGAATTCGGATCCGGAATACTCGGACGGTGCAGCCAGGAAAGAGCTATGCGTTGCAGCAAGGTAAGCCGGGAATATAGGAGCGTCGTACGAGATGCAGGAGCGTACCTGCGTCAGTGCGGTAAGGTAGCCTAGTAGCCCGGGGCTACTACAATGTGCGCAGGTAGGCGAAATATATAATATATATCTTGGCAAATAGTACCGAACACTGACGGCAAGGAGTCAAACAGGAAACCAAACAGAGGCGACGACGATCGACGGAACAAGATGCTCTCTATTTTCACCCCCGCGCGTGTTTTATGCTGCGATTATTGCCTTCGGGTCGCCAAGGGGCGGCAAATTCATCCCCTGCGTGCAAGTGCTATGGCATGCATGGACCGGTACTAGTCCTCTAGCGACAGATGATCTGCATTGCTCGTAAGCTAGGGGTGCGTTCCTGGTCCATTGACGTATGCTTGATGTCCTGGCCCAGTGCATGCGCAGGAATGGACGGTGGGCTAGCTTAAGGCGCGGTCAGTGGCGACGGCGCGCGCCGTCTGGAGGTGTATCGCCTTTACCTGGAATTCATAAGCAGGTGACGACGACGCCATACCTCCTGGAGCGCCGCTGTCCCTGCGCATTGTCGGATGTTGACAAGTCGATGGCACCCTGAACGATGCCAAGGGTAGGGATTCATGACCCCGGGCGCACGGCTTCTGCGTGTGCAGAGGCTCAACTTTGACACACCACCAAAAGGAGTGAAGGCGGGCGGGATGCTAGAGCTCACTTGAAGGTGAGATTAGCCACCCCGTTTCCGAATCGGTCTCCAGGTGCCTGATAACATCATCTGGTGAGCCATTTAATCTGCTCCCCATGAGTCCGCTCTCAGATCTCCATACTCGCAATGCGCATGTAGTTCATCGAGTCAACTTCTGCCAGCGTGCGATGGGTACCCCGTGCACAGTTTAGGTTCATGATAGAGTAACTGAGTACCTCCCAGCGTCTAGGGGTAGCACTCACCCTTTACGAACACAGACGCCAGTTTTCCGTCGACCGCCCAGACGAGCGGGATTACCAAGTCAGTAAAGAATGTGTCAGCGCCCCCACTCATCTGCTGACCAAACCGTCGACCACTCCGACAGCCTCCTCGGTCCTTAGATCCTTGACGTTCAAACTGTGGTCGAGGGGGGGTGGCCGCAGGCAGCATCGCTGGATAATCAAATAGCATGCACTCACTCTGGAAGCACGCCCATGAATCCGCACCCCAAATCGACCTGCGAGGGTTTCGACGGTACCAGTCGGGAGGGTCGCGAGGAAGAGTGTCCTGAATTGGGGAGCGTGAAGGGGCCTTCGTGTCGATATGGCGGTCAGTGGAGTTGCGGCCAAGGCGCCTGATGAACGGGTGAGCAGCGAGCTCGAACTCCTTTGCTGCAAGAGTTTAGTGACGTTTTTCGGTCCTTCTCTACATGCATTGTTCGCCTCTAAATACTAGCGAAGATGCGTCATCTGAATCATGGTCGGGATTACGTGACGTTGCGGCCCTTGCGATGTGATGACGCTGTCCATCCACCTCAACGCCGCAAGTGGACTCCGAACACCAACCTCTCCCCTGTATCTGCGTCGGTATTGAGACTCAACAATCGCTCGCTCCGAGCTAGACCTTGTTAGCTTTGCACAACGGCCACCTCGGCACCGCCAATACGCTGAAGGTGCGTTCCTCGTCAAACGTATCACAGCGACTTCTAAGCCCTCTAATAATAGATAAAGGCCTGTGTGTGTTTAGGAGCTACGGTGGACTCACCGTGGTTCCCCTCTATGGAAATACGGCGCCGTCGCGTCTTCCCGCGCGCTGTCATGCCAATGTTGCCGGATATTGCAGCCGGGATTACTACGAGAACTGAAGAACATCACGACCAGCGAATGTCTGCGCCACCAGGCACGGTGACAAGGTTTGGTCCCTTCACTTGCGGTGTTACTTACTTATGAAGAAATACAGGGCCGGTTAAAGGCGTGGTTATGACTTACCGAGGGGAATGCTGGAACGTGTCGTTGTTACTAGCACGGTAAGCGTGTGGGCCTATTAATGTCACATTCGTCAACGCCGAACCTAACGTGCCTCGGACAGTAGTGAACGGCAAGGACTCTGTGCCCAGGTCAAGTTCTGGAGTAACGAACACTCATGGACCAGATTAATGAAGTTTCAGACAACACCGTAGACTGTGAAGATCGCGACCTCAGTGGCCTATTCTGATGAAGTATGTACCATGAATCGACTGTTGAGGTGGGCCCACGTCTCCGAATCGGTCTCAAGTATGAGAGTCGTATCGTGTAAGCCTCAGTCTCATGTCTTCGAGCGACTGCGACAACTTACGAGTCGTAGTTCAATGTCTTCACGGGCCAGCGTCCTGGTCGAGGCACGACGCATTATTAGTTCGTCAGAAGTCAGGCCGAGCTCGGGCACGACGCAACTTGTACGACAAGTACCCCTTCACGAACACCGACGCCAGCTTCCCGTCGACCGTCCCAGATGAGCAGTAACCCGACGTCAGGGAAGACAGGCCCCGTCTTGCTGGTGTGACTTGTTCCATTATCTGCGTTCGGGAGCGTCGTCGCGACAACCTCGCCTGTCCTGGTGTCCGTCACGTTCCCCCTGGCCAGGGTGAGGAAAGGGAGTGGGAGGAGGGTTAACTTGCACCTACGTCACGGTTGTGACCTCGCCGTAGCTGCGCGTGCCCGGGAAGGGGCCCGCGAGGTTCTCAGTTGCACCAATTGGCACCGCGGCGACTAGGAGCGCCTCGAGAGGCTGGGGTGGAGGAAGCAGGTTGTGTGCGGATACGGTGGTCATAACGCAATGATGGATGACGAGAGGTGAAGGTACCGGCGTATCGCATCTTCGTGCCTTGTGGAGCTTTGTAAGAGGACCGGCGGCATTGGGCTCGCGATCGAGTTCTCGGTATACGCACTGACTTCTCAAGTATATGCGCCAATTCAGTGGGATGGTGGGGTTTCGACGGCTTGATGCTAGGATGCCAGTTACATCTCAGGCACGCCTGTCGTCGTTCTAAATGCACCTATTGCTGTGAGTGTCCGAGGTGTGCTGCTCCTGACCATGTCGCAGATCTCTTCTTTCATTGGATGAGTCGTACTTCCCTGACGTGTAAGTGACGGTTAACCGTCACATGTCCAATGCTTTCACTTGGACAACGTTCGGTATCCAGTTGCCATAACTTCTGCGAAGCCTAGGTGCGCTACTTGAAAAATGGTTGCCGCATTATGCTCACTGTGATCTAGCAACAGGATATACGAAGAGGGCTATCGGGACCGTGTGTCACCGAACTGCTCGCAGACGTCAGTCGTTTGCAAGTTGCCTCCAACGGTGACGATGACCTCAAAAGATGATGTGTCCATGCATAGCAGCATATTCCACTTTACAACTATAGCCTCCCGCGAAACCGACTCCGTACGTGCCAAAACGTCCTAAGATCACGACATCGTAATGTTCCTGACCTGTCCCTAGATTTCTATCGCCCCTGTTCCCTAATATGACGACGAGCTCGAGTTCGACACGCCATATATAGTGAAGGTCGGCGTCGTCGGGTCGCTGGCGTCGAGCCTGGTGATGAAGAAGTTGCTGTTCATCCACGAGTACTTCGGCGAGTCCGTCTCCACGTGCCTGTTAGTAAATGCATGACATCAGCATGGTACGTCTATTGCGAAATGCCCGTAGTACTGTACTACGCGCTCGAAATTACGGTTGTGCGGACTTACGCGTAGTTCGTCGAACCAGTGCTAAGGCTCCTGTTCGCACAACGTTTATTTATTCAGCGTTCCGATTGCGGAGCGCTTCCGCAGTGGTCGTAGCCACTCACCCGATGCCGGTGACCCTGATGGACGCGAGGTGCCCATCGACCCATGTGACCGGTACGACGCCATCCGGGAAGAATAACCCCGAGTCGCTGACGATTCCGTCGTCCGCAAACGGGAGGATTGTCCCGACGAATTTGCCCGTCTTGGCATCCGTCAGGTTCCCACTGAACATTGCAACGTCAGTGTTACCGACCGACATTACGCGGTACGACGAGACTTGTGTGCGCGCAGGACTCACCCGCTGATGGCGAAGTGGACGCGAGTGCCGAACGGGCCGGTGGTGTTGAGGCTAGAGGCGATGGTAAACACCCCTGCGAACAGCGCCTCAAACTTGGGCGTAGGGAGAGGGGTCACGGTCTGTGCAGACACCGCGGCTGTGGACGCGGCAAGGATGGCGGCGAGCGACGAGAGGAACGAGGAGCAGCGCATCTTGGTCTTCAAGCTGGCGTTGGTGCACGATGTGTCAGTAGGGGTTAGTGTGCGGCCTGTCCTTGGACGATGTTCACTGACTAGTCTTATACATACCAGACCAGTCGGCGCGCTTCCATCCGCGCCATATGAGGATCCATGACGTTATGATACTGCGCCGCCGTTGCTTGCCCATTGGGACGGACAGCAGTCGCTCACCCCTGGCGCGTTACCTTCGCAGGATGTTCAGGCCGTCCCAACCCCCTTGCTCTTCTTTTCGGAAGCCGACGGCTTGTCGGATACATGCGCTACCTCTACCGCGTTCTGGCCGCCATCGAATCAGGATGTTCGTACCGCATGTCAAGCAGCATACCTGTGGTTTGACCTGTAAATGCTCTAGCCTGTTGGGGGTAATCCGTACACCGGCTTGGTCAGCGACTGAACGAAATAACGACATAGGTACGGACCCGCACCTCCGCCATGGAATCCCGCACAGTTATTACTTTTCATTCATGGCATCTCGTCACAGGGAGGGAGTGGTGTGAGATTGTTAGCGTATTTTTGGCTCTGAAATGATATGGGTTGGATGGTTTCAAACCACCGGCTTCGTCGTTAATGCCCTATTGAGGGCTTAAGCCATAGGACTACTGATGCTGTTGCTAGGGAAGACTGCTGTAAGAATTGTGAAACCCCAGGGACTTCAGGACTTTAGACGGCGTATGGACAGGACAAGATCTGTAGGAGAGAGGGATGTACCTGACGCCGCACATAAGCAGGGCGAATCTAGATTCATGGCGGCAAACAAGCCAGAATATGCCGGGCGGCGGGCGGTCCGTCTTCGTCGTCGAAAGACGGTCTAGTAGGACCAACAGGGCAATGCTCATTACAACTCGAGATCTACCAATACGGTGCAGCTGTCCTTCTGGCGTCCTAGTCCCTCAAAGACGTGAAGGGCGTCTCCGGTGCGGCGTACTGGTGGAAAGCCTGAGGTGTCTCTCCGAGGGGTAAAGCATGTCTAATGGCGGATACCCGGCCCAGCTGTCTAAGTTGGCAGGGTCGGCTACTGGAGCAATGGTCATAACTTCGATCCGTGCTTGTTTTGCATTACACATGCATTACGAAGCCAGCCAGCGCGATGACTTCTCCCTGCTTGATGAATAATGGCAATAGCACGCGGCTGTAGCACGGACAGAACTCACAGGAAGACTTGCTTTAGGACGCGGATTTGATACTACATACGGCGGCTGCATCAGGCCAACCTGCGACGCTTGGCGTTCGCCCGTGCCATAGTCATCGAACCCTTTCCGGGGAGATGAGCGCGATCCTCGTCTGACTCAGACTTCGCCTCCGTCATGCCCTTGTGGCCGACATTACTCCCAGCCTTGCGCTTCGTCCCTCTCGTAGATGTGTCGCGCTCCTGTTTCGGCTTACAGCTCTTCTTCGGCTTCTTCGGCTTGGGAGGAGGAGGGACGAAGCTGTGCGCGTTCCTCTGCAAAACGCGCAGGAAGTCCGTGTCGTACCCAGTACACATCATCCTGAACGTCCCGATCTCCTGTGTACAAATCAGAATTGCAACAACCTAATGGCATACGTGAAGCGTTCAGCGCACCTCCTCTCCTCGGTTATATGCGCCGATAACGTCCTCTTCGGTCATGGTCATGCGTATTTCCTCGATCCGCTTCTTGGCGCCCTTCATCATGTCGTCCTTTTTCGGTTCGAAGTCGACGCCTCTCTCGCGGCGGAACCAGATCCGCAGGAGGACGCTCTCCCCCCAGCCCTTGACGAGGATGCCTCTCGCCCAGGCACGGCGGACCTGCCACGAGACAAGTCCCCCCAGAATCAGGCCGCTGCACCTGGAACGAACTGAAACCTGCACGGACCTGGATGCTTTGCTCCGTCCAAAACGCTGTCGTGAGCGATATGCCGGGGGTGAACTTGTACTGTCCCAGGTAGATCCACCGGTTCGGCCCCAGCCTGATGAACGTCCGCTTCACTTGCTCGAGCGTCTGGCGCTCGTCACACGTCGCCGCCCTGTCCATCGTGAAGTACAGTCCGGAGTAACCGGGGCGCGTCGGTGCGTGCGGGTTCCACTCCAACGAGAGGAACGCCCAGTCGTTGAGGCCGTGCCACTCGACCTTTTCCTTGCTGGGTGGCGGGAAAACGTCCTGCGGGCTCCCGCCGTAGAGGTGGGAGATGTACGCGCGCGAGAAGCCGAACTCGGCGATGTGTTTCGGGAGCGGGATGGGGTGGCGGTGGTTGATTCCTTCCCAGCTGAGGGCGTTGAGGAGGAACTCGTCGCTGAGAAGGAGCTCTTTTTTGACTTTGGCGTCGGGCTGTGGGGGCGACGTGATTAATGCGGCGCGCTTCTGCGCGAAAATACAGCGGGAAGTCTTACGTTCTTCATCTCTTCAACGGCACCACGGAGGGTTGATTGGGGTCGGTCAAGGTCCGCCACGTCTCTGAGACTCAGGTCGTTTTCCTCTTCTACGTCTGCGGCCTCCGCACTCCGCGCATTCCGCTGACGAAGGTTTGTCCGGATATCGCGGGCCCGATCAGCTTTCGCCTTCCGAACGTCCCTCCAGGAAGGAAGCACGACCTCGATTCCTGGGTATGCGCGCCGCTCGCCAGGGGATACGATTGCATTCTCTTCGTTTACCAACCACTGGATTGTTAAGTGTTTGGTCTCTTCGTGAGTCATGATGCTGCCAAATCTAGGTTTCTATATCGTTACCCACTGGGTCTCGAGCCTCCAGTTTGGGCTTGACGTCTTGAGTGGCGGCGTGTGAGTAAAGGTCTGGAATGGTGGGGCACTGGAAACCATGGCCCGGCGCGTTCAACATGGCATCTGGGGAGATCACAATCGTGACGTGCTCACCATCGGCTTGACATCGGCGTCAAGTTTCAGAATCTCTGTCAGCGGTGTCCGCCTTGTACCGGTCGGCTGGTTTTCTCCATCTTGCTTCTGCATATTCACAGATATCGAGCTGAGGATCAGGTAATGGTACGAAGACTTACCGAAAGCTTTAGCTTGGCCAGGTTGCCTGTGATTTCGGCCTCCTCCTTTGGAACGACCAGCGTCTTGACGGCTGATCGTGCCAGCGGGCGGGTCGGACTGGGAGGCATGTTGGTGTAAGGACGGTCAAGGTCTGCAGTCGACCAGTGCGCTGAAATTCTGAATGATATCGTCCTCGGCAATGAGGCCTACACGAGGCACTGGAAGACTCGATGGCAGTTACCGGGATGGTGAGAAAGAGGAGACAACTTCAAGCTAACGTTGCGGACTTACCCGAGTCGACTTACTCCCTTAATCTTGCTTGGTTATCTACCACGAACGCAACAGAACGTACTTACGTCGCTCAGACACCAAACAGGAAATGAAACTCGCGGACCAAAGGTATGAGAAACATTGACGATCGCAGAGTTCGCCCAAATCACTCCCAAATCGCAATCCTTCGGGCGCTAGTGCCATGAATATTTTATCGCACCATCGATCCTGCTACATCCGGGCATCTTGCCACAGGTTTTTCTCAGCCGTTCACCTTCGCCGTACAAGATCTTCTCGTAGAGGCCAAGCTATAGAAATGAGTGCAGATGACGCGAATGGTTGGATATTCTTCTATAATTCTTGGAGCACTACTGATGGCCTGACCGTCTGTAGTGCTTGTCGGCGTGATCGGTGGAAGTGGCTTGTACCACCTCGAAAACTTGACGCTTTTGTAAGTACCCCTGCGCGACCCGTACGCATACCACCACACTTACAACCGCCTACAGGAAACATGTAAACCCAGAGACAGTATGTCACGTCCGAGCCCTCTGCGTCTACGTCGACAGTGCTGACTAAAAGACGTGCGTGCCCCCGTGCAGCCGTGGGGCTTCCCCAGCTCCCCCATCGCCATCTGCGCCTTGCCATCGGGCACCAAGGTCGCCTTCCTCGCGCGCCACGGAGTCGGGCACTCGATCCCGCCCTCCGCCGTGCCCTCGCGCGCGAACATCGCGGCCCTCAAGTCGCTCGGCGTCCGCGCCGTGCTCGCCTTCTCGGCCGTCGGCTCGCTCCGCGAGGACCTCGCCCCCGGCGATTTCGTCCTCCCCGACCAGATCATCGACCGCACCAAGGGCGTCCGCCCCGCAAGCTTCTTCGAGGGCACCTCCGTCGTCGCGCACGCCGCGTTCGGGGACCCGTTCGCCGGCAGGCTCATCGCCTGGCTCGAGGGCCGCGTGCGGACGGTGCTCGACCAGGCGGGCGAGGAGGAGGACGCGACGCGCGTGACGAAGCCGAAGCTGCACACGGGCAAGACGATCGTGTGCATGGAGGGTCCCCAGTTCTCCACGCGGGCGGAGAGCAGGATGTACCGCCAGTGGGGCGGAGACATCATCAACATGAGCGTCCTCCCGGAGGCGAAGCTCGCGCGGGAAGCCGAGCTGGGGTACGCTCTCATCGCGACCGTCACCGACTACGACTCGTGGCGCGAGAACGAGTCGGCGGTGACGGCGGCGGAGGTGTTCAAGACCCTGCACGCGAACGCGAAGCTCTCGCGGGACGTTGCCGCGACGGTCCTCGAGGAACTCAACGGAGCTGCGGCACAGGGCGATCTCCTCATCGAGGAAGTTGGCTCGATGCAATACTCGATCATGCCGCGTTCGGAGCAGCAGAAGCCCGAGGATCGACAGAAGCTCGCGTACATCCTCCCAAAGTACTTCAGCTGAGCGTCGAAGAATAGATGTAGTAGATTTTGTGTTAGATACGTAGAAGAGGAGGTCTGGAGACTAGTGCGGTTAAACAAAACGAAGATACCAAGTATGTAGAGAGTATATCATGGTCGTATTGATGGTCTTGATGCCTCAATCCAAGCTTTCTAGTTTTCGCATCTCAATATGAAAAAGTCCACACAGCAATAGCGCAGACCACCTGCACTAAGGGTTCTAGTTTCACAAGGCCCTGCATTTTCCCTGTTATTCGGACTGATTGGTATGAAGGCAGAGGTAGGGACGTACGTTGCACTGATCCAATGGGGGCCTGCAAACTGAGGTGACTGGTCAATCCCAGGAAGAGACCGAAAGCATGATTCGAGGCGTCGTCGGCATTTCTCGAAAGTCAGACGTCGTTACTTTACGGTTCCTGAGCTGCGGGGGTCAGTACCCAAACAGGCGTTTAGACATTCATAACACTCAAAGGCGGCTGGAATACGCTTAAGCCTCGGCCAGCCTTGTGATGGTTGTGTTGGACAAGCATGCTAACCACGGCTTGCCGCAACCTCGATTCCCCATTGTCCCGGACCCGTAGGGGCCACTTCGGTTTCTTACTTGCCCGACAAGGCAATACCCGGGACTCTTCCGGTCAGGTTTCAGAAATATATAACTTATCCGCGGAGCCGTTCAAGAACACGCCGTCGCCAAACGTGTGTCGATATCGGGGAAGCTTCAATGGCACGCCTGCACGCCAAAACATGCGTTGTCCGACCCACTGTCCGGATCTACTCCGTGAGGGTGTCGGGCGCAGGGCATAGGCCTCTGGCTCTGGCTGAAAGGCCGCAAGTCCAGATGATGCATTCAAATGCTCGGACATCCCCCGTCACAAACACGATTAAGGCTCAGTACTGTGCGTGTCGAACGCGACAGTTCTAGGCTTGACGAGAAGCCGTAGAGCCACGACTGAAAAGGGACGAACGATGTTTGTTCCGGCAGGGGCTTCTGTATCTCCCATAGGCCCGCACTGTGCAGGGCGTGGTCCCTGAGCGACGCTGAAATGAGCGAAGTCGAAAGCTTCGCTGTCGTCATTCCGTAGGTGCTGAGGGGTATCATAAGTAGTGGCCCTGGAGAACAATGTGACCGCATACACGAACAAGATCGTTTGAAAAGACCACTCTCCAGCACAATGGAATGCATTGACAGGGAAAGCTCGAACTTCGACCATACGGCATCTTTCGAAAGATGCTGGGTGGCCATAGTCACCATGGTAGGGCCGTAGGTTCGCGTATACATACCGACATTCATCACCTACTGTAGGGCGAGCAATGCGGCTGGCAACGGTTTAAGGGGTTTGATCCGTAGCACAGGAATGTGATAGAAGTCTTGTCGAAGGCACGGAGATAGGTATTATGAGATGGCTAGGGACTCACCGCACATAAGACACACCACGTCTCGCTCATTCACCGTCTTCTCAACCGCGTACATAGGTGTATCGCTGGCAACACCATGCAGGCTAGCAACAGGAAGATTGCTTGAACATTGCTTGAACGATGCTCCGGTGCGTAGTATCTTCATTTACACTGTACGAGTAAGAGGTTGGGTGCTGAAGCCACACGTCCCCGGACAGAAGGGCATAATACAGCCAGCATGGTGACAGTGCACAATAGGACTTACGTCGGATGTACGAGACAGAGTCGCCTTTCCCTTGCTCCACCGTCCATGCTGCCTGTGGCCTCCTCCCTACATCCTCATGGTTTTGCTGCGCTGACGACGCGCCTGCAGTTCCCCATGCCTTGAAAATGCTGGGTGGAAAACGAGAGCAGGTTCCTTCCCATAGGCAAGCGAGCACCAGCAGCGAGAAGATCCCAAGAACGACGTTGACGGTCGGTAGCAAGACGCGCATTTGGCGATGGGGAATATCTGGTCTATTTTGACGGTCAAGGTACTTATTCCCCCTTGTATGACCAAATGAGGATTCTGAGTTGACATTGCCATAGCAAATGCCCCTTCGGAGTCTGAATTGGATTTATCCGCTTTTCAGGCCCACCTGGAATTTCTTGAAATCTCTCCTCATCGCGAACCTCGACGAGCAGCCCCAGTCACTTTCCTCTACCACTACCAGGAATACCACCACTTCAAGGAACACCGCCCCCAGTGAAAGGCCTCAAGAATCCATGGCCTCCGTCGTCGCACAGGAGACCCACGGTATGTGCGCCAGAAGAGTGGACGAAACGTCGAGCTTATTCTATTGTGTGCATCTGCGATTCCAGAACTGCGTATAACGCTTCCAGTCGAGAGAGCGTCTAGCTCACCCTTCCCCTCCCCAGGATCGCCATTCTACCCCCCGCCACGTCTTGGCGCACACGAATTCGCATTGCGCCCGTTGTCCTGCAAGAGCCTCAACGGCGCCCGCGAGCCCTCCGACAACAAGGACAATATGCCCCACGGAGACGGTGCTGTTACCCCGACGGCCACACTGAGCCCACCACCGTTATCCGTAAGCATGTCCGTCGCATCGCCTACCACCCCCACCCCAGGGTCCGTCTTCCAAATCAAAACGCCGACGACCCAGATCACCATGCCCGACCCCCCACTCAACTCGGAAACGCCGGTCTCGCTGTGCGCAGCAGCAGCAGCGGCCGGTGCGCTCACGAGCCCCTCGAATTCAAATCGTGACTCGCTCACCTCTTCTCGCCCTGCACCCCCGAGCCCCGCCGTCTCAAGACGAACGTCGGCGGCGCTTTCTCGCCACTCCTCGATGGCCCGCTTGCGGCGCCAGTCGAAAGGGTCCTCCTTCCTCCCGCAGCCGTTGCACGAGCCCGATCCGCCCACATCCTGCACCACCACCTTCGTCCCCATACCGTCTCCGCTGCAGCCCAAACCCCGCACGCTGTTGTTCAAGATCCGCGATTTTGGCTTTCCACCCTCAGACGAGCGGCACGCAGGTGGCGGCCCCGACGCTCCCCGCGCGAACCGCCCCCGACGACGCTGGTCGACATACTCCACCGCGTCTGCGTCGTCGGCCGGCTCCTCGCGCGCGGACGAGGACGAGGACGAGGGACCGGGGGAATGGGGCCGATACCAGTGGAACACGCTCAGCAGTCGCTTCTCGTGGGGCAGCGCTGGTGGTGACGGTGCGCAGCAGGACGGCAGCCGACCGTCGCATTCGGACCTCGAGAAGAACTTCAACGTGTCCTCGCCCGCGGAGGAGTACGATGACGGGGAGGACAGCTACGAAGACGCACAGGATGAGGCGCTCATCCCGGGGTTGTATCGCGCCCTGTACGTGTTCGAGCCAGAGGGTACGGCAGAGATGGCGCTGGAGGAGGAGCAGATCGTGCACGTCGTCGGGCGAGGGGGTGGCGTCGGATGGGCGGTCGTGGAACGCGGGGAGGGAGGGCACGCTCTCGTCCCTGAGAGCTACCTTGAGCTCATTGAGGCGGACTAACGAGAAGAGGATCAGGCGGGAGGAGGCGAAGCCTCGGGCTGCGGCGAATGGTGAACGCTGTGATGCTCGTGTCGCTGCGTCGGACTTGCACATATGTATCTGCCTGCGCGGGCGCGGCGGCTGTATCAAGATTCAAACCCGCATTCTCGCAGGCTGTCCGCTCCATCATGATACATGATCCATGAAAGGGCCATCTCTCGATTGAAATATGTAGCGGTGTTTCATTGTAGCAGACTCTGCATGTGGACATAATACGTGTTATCTATACTGTACGTCGCTGTACATCTGTGTTACCTACGACCATCACGTTTCAACGTCTCTCAACCCCAAGTTACATATATAATATTATATCCGGCACAACACCTCGAGCTCCTTTGGCAGGCTATGTATTGCAGCTAATGGTCTTAACAGTCATGTTAACGTTCCGTTCTCCCACATTCGCACTCAAGGCACGAGGAAGTTCTTCATCAAGACATTATCATTTCACGAGCAGCATCTACAGCAGGAGCAACCCCGTGTCAAGTTAGGAATGCACCTTGGGAGTACATATATGTGGCGGTGCGGACTTGTCGTTCAACGCCGCATCCATCTCAAGATGGATCCGACACTAGGTCACAGGTGATTGGGGAGAGGAAGTGCGTCCAATGCTTCATTTGTCTTTGATTGTCATTTGTGACCACACGTTGCTGCAATTCTAGGACCTGGACGTAGGAGGTAGGGATGTTTGCTCCTGGTTTTGATATTCGACGACCGGGACAATCGTCAAGTAATGCACAAACAAACAAGCACACGTACATTTTAAGTTACCACCATCGTTCCAGCACCCGACCTCGCCCACTTCAATATATTGAGAGTCATGTATGCGCCACTGAACATTTGATGTACTATCCCGCTGAGCGACGTCTCAGTCCTTCCACCTGCACGCCAGTAGAAACACCAAACATGCCCGCCAGAGGCTGATGTGAGACTCTACACATATAGAGCGAGAAGAAGGCTAACGCTACCACTCTTTGACTCCGGTCGACGGGACGCCAAATGACGAACGCACGCCGCCGACATTGCTCGTGTACCACAACATGACACAGGCCTGCCACCCTGGCACGCAGTGGGCGGGATCGTATACACCTTTGTCGTTGTTTCGTTCAGTAGCTGACTGACATGGAGACACATAAGCAGATGCACGGCGTGATGGTGTACGAACGTGCTGGAGGCAGCATACGTATCTCACCGGCCATCCGCTTCGCAGAAGAGGAAGGAGGAGGCTGGCGATTGAGCCACAGCATCAGGTTAAAGGACAGGCTGGACACTCACATCCAAGGACACGCTGTGGACACCAGCTCCAAGATGCGCTACTCCTTGTTCCTCTCGCAGCTTGCTGTTATAGTTGCCGCGTGCGAGGGGTAGAGCTCGAGTCAACCGGCGTCCTTGTAGGAAGCGGGGCCGGTGAAAGTAGGATCAAGTCAGGAGTGTGGCGGGTGTGGTTGTCTGAAGCCAGAGCTCTTTATGGAGTCCAGCAGCGAATGGAAAAGTATAGGGGAGCCTTCATCAAAGTTGGACGCACCGACGGTCTACGCCGGCGTGTTGTGGCTCTCTTACGACCGCCGCACACGTTGGAAATGGACAGCAGGGATATAACAAGGTCAACATCGTACCTGAATGACCTAGATCCTCCGTGAATACATCTCTATTGCTGCACTATGGTATACCGCGCTCCACCCCGTACATAAGTGTTGAGAAACCGCGCCCATCTTGGAGAGCCGTAAAAGCGGAAAGGTTCTTGACAGGCCAAAGCCAGGAGGTGGAAGGTAGACAGGCGTGTAAAGAGGAGTTGGGAGGTGTTTGACAGACGAGTAACAGCGGATCGCTGGAGTACGAAGTCTTGCTGGCAACGCCGTCTACTTCTTTGCCGTCTTTTTGCTCTCCACAAACAAGACACGGCTCTTCACTGGATGCGCAAGGAATATTGAGAAACGGTTTCGAGAGACAGAACCGGTTTACGCACCTCGGGGATCGTACTTTACCGCAGCCAACCTAGGACCCAGCCGTAGCCTCTGCGTGGTGTAGAAGTAGCCCGTCTGGGCGGTGGAGATCATCCGCACTATCATGGTCCTGTGCATATATGCGGTCAGCGCATGTGGAAAGCACTTCGCATACAACATTTACCTCGCCTTCGACTTCGCTGCCATTGCGTCCAGTTGTAAGTGTGTAAGCGCCCTAGCCTGCCCAATTACGGAGTTTGTCACGTGGCTCACACGTGGTGAGCTCCTGAGCGGTTTGTGACTTGCCTTCCACCCACCAACACCGTCGGTCGACACATATGGTCGACTTGCAAAGCCCATATTCTACCTCTGTGGATCCCAATATCTCCAGAGACTCGTTGAAGAAGTTCAAGATTGGTCGAGCGACCCCATAGGGCCACTTCCGTGGTGCTCGCGGATTCAGGCTCTTCCGTTCAAGAGGATGGCCACACTGGCATATACCACGCAATCAGCGTTGGAAGATTACTGTGGCTTCCAGGTAAGTAATAAAATACGAGTAATTCTTTGCGTGCTTTCCGGAGTCTATGGCTTCGCTTGAAGTGAGCGTGCCATGACCACAGGTCGTGATCTTGTTTGTGCACAACCATACAAGCTCTGATGTTGTGTGATGACCAAAACCCGAGAACCAGAAGGACTGTTGGTCTGAATATAGACCCACCCTGATCCGCACATGCGAAGAGGCACACTGCACGGAGCTCTTCTGCCAATGGTACTTTTTCGGTCACCGAGAATGTATGCTGATGCTCGGCGAGACAAATGGGGCGTCGGACTCGAAACACTGACCTGCACGAATCGTTCCTGCTTCCGTAAAGCAAAAACGTTGCCTGATGGATCGAACTTTCTGTCCCACAGACCTTCCGTCGCGATCTACGATAGCTATATTTGAAGTGAGTGCTCTCACACTGATGTCGCATCTGGTGCATTACCCCAGGACTTCCCTCATCCCCAAACAGAAAGACCGTGCTCCCTGTGGAAATTTGCGCCGTCAGGGGCATGGTATCACGCTTGGCAAGCTGATCAAACCCGAGTGCATTGGGAAGATGCGCCCAGTGGACTCGTATCGCAGACGATTCTGTGGTTGGGAGCGCTGCCGTATACGCGATGTATGCATTTCGTCCATCTCCGGATTTTAAAATTTCTTACTCCATTTTGTTAGGGAGAACATATGAGAACGCATGGTACACACTATATTTGGCAAAGTCTGGACCTCGTTCATGGGTGCCACCCGGCAGTGTCACGACCTTCCCCCCCTTCCATCCAGAGCCGTGCCCACGAGGAACGAGTGCTGCCGGTGGTCACGGTGTGGTCGGCTGCAGGATAGGCTTGCTTCCCATCGACTTGGACAGAATGCTGGCTTCGCTGGGATGGATATAAAGTACGCCCCGTTCGCTAATGTACTGCTCAGGCATTCGCCCTCGCCTTTGCACCATGACGCGCCGCGGCACCAAGGTTTTGGCTGTTGCTGCCCTCTTCCTTCCCGTTTTGGACTCTGTGGCGGCGATAAACGTATCCGTCCCCCTCTCCGCGCCGTCCGGAGCGCAGACCCTCTCCCCCACACTCGTTTCCTTCTCCGTCGAGCAGGACAGATGGCCGGACTGGGTCGGGACGGATGCGCCCAACGATTTCACGACCAACGCCCTCCTCAACTACGCTGAGCTCACGGGTACAACGCCGGACATCCGTGTTGGCGCGAACTCGGAGGACAAGACGTTTTGGTCCCCATCCGTCACGATCAACGAGGACCAGTTCCCTCCGCCGAACACCATCACTCCATTCCCCGAGGCGACGCAGATCACGGTCGGCGATGCGTACTACCAGCTCTCGCGCTTCCTCCCCGCGGGGACGCGCATGACGTGGGGCGTGAACTTCGGCGCGGACAACGTGACGAACGCGGCGAACATGGCGAAGTCGATCATCAAGGCGTTCCAGTCTGCCGCTGTCGTGCTCTCCGGAGTCGTCCTCGATCGGATCGAGGTGGGCAACGAGGCGGATCTGTACTCGAGCAACGGCCTGCGCCCCCAAAATTACACGGTGGACGACTATGTTCCGGACTGGATCTCGGTCGCGGGGCCGGTGGCCGAGGCGGCGGGGATCGCGAGCAATACGGGGCCGGTGACGCTGCAGGGTGCGTCGTTCGCGAACCAGGGGTTCACGCCGCGCGAGATATTCGACCTCGACATCCTCGACAGCGCCCCGGGCAAGACCATCTCCGTGTGAGTGCTTTTTATTCACGCGTCAGGAGGACAGGTTTTGATCCTCATGTTACCTCTAGGATTTCGCAACACCACTACTCTGGGTTCTTCTGCCAGGGAGGTAACTTCCCGCTCGTGTCGTTCCTCAGCAAGTCCGCTGTTCGCGGCAACCTCTCGGTCTTCAATGACGACATCGCGGCAACACATGGACAAGGGCTAACATACATTCTCGGGTATGCCGTCATACTTCGCGCGCTCAAACGTAACATCGGGCGCTGACGACACCCTGTTTGTAGCGAAACCAACAGCATTGCGTGTCACGGCGCACCGGGTGTGAGCAACACGGCCGGCATCGCGCTCTGGGTTGTGGACTACACACTCCAGGCGGCCACTCTGGGCATCAAGCAGGCATTCTTCCACGAAGGCATCGGGTTCAAGTACAACTTCGTAAGTCCCCCACTCTAGCATGAAGATCGGACTCCCCGCTGAGCCCGCACCACGAAACGACACAGTTCCAGCCCATCAGCCTGAACCGCTCCATCGTCGACGGCTCGCCGCTCGACCCGCCCCAGCCGCCACACGTCCAGCCCGCGTACTATGCCGGCATCCTGATCAACAACTTTATCGGCGCCACGGGCGCCTCGCAGCTCGTCGAGCTCGCCGTGAACGACTCGAACGTGTCCGGGTACGCCGCGTTCGAGGGCGGGCGGCTCGCGCGCGCCGTCTTCGTCAACCTCCACTCGTGGCTCACGACGAGCACCGGCGCGCGGCCGTCCGTGCACATCGACTTTGGGGGGTTGACGGGAACGGCGTGGGCGCGGAGGCTCGTGATCCAGCACGCGGACGACCTCGCGAACGTCACGTTTGCGGGGCAGAGCTTCGAGACGCCGGATGATCCGAGGCCTGCGGGGATTGCAGTGAGGGAGACGGTGGTGTTGAGTACGGGTTTGGATCTGAGGACGACGGAGGCGGTTTTGATCGATTTCTGAGGCGGTCTGTTGCGAAAACGGCGAACGGTGCAGACGGATACCCAGCGGATACCTGTGAGTTTGGAGGTCTTTTTGTATGAAACGTGGCGGTCACGTTTCCTGGCCATTGGCAGTTACGTTCTTTACGGACGTAATAAGTATCGCGAATTCTGTTAGATTCAAAAGCCAGTCCAACGTTCAGGTTTTTTGGAGCCAGATACGTTGTGGCATTCGGTCACGTGTCGGCGGCCCTTGCTCGCTTGCTCGGCGTACGGACTTGCCACGCTACAGAAGCATCGAAGGCGAATCCTAAGCGAGCCTGCCAGCATGCGACCTCGACGGCCATCGATATCCATCATCTCCTACAGTCAAGAGGTCCTACGACAGCTTCACACATGTCCGCACGCCCAGCAAAGTCGAGAAAATCTTCTAGCACGAGGGGCAGAGTGAAAGTACATAAGGAAGAGAACGAGGACAAGCCGAACTTGATCAGTCGCGAGGAGACAAAGGTGCGCTCACAACAGCTCCGGTACTCCTCCTGGCGACACTAACGACGCAAACACAGGAACACTCCCATGTTTGGGGGGTCAAGATCCCGTTGGGATTAGATCGGGATCCAATTGCTCTCCGAGCATCAGTTAAGAAAGACGAGCCTTCTGACGACTCTGGTGGAAGTGAGCATGTATTGAGCTTTCAAGGGGATAGTCGAGCTAACTGTTCGTTAGTCAAACGCGACGATGAGAAACCGACCAGCATCAAATCGGAAGATACCAAGCTGCAGCACACCAGGCGCGAGGTAAACTCAAAGCTCTCTCCAACTCGCCTTTGGGAACACCACCCCGACGGACAGCCCTACATCCCGCGGCCGAGTCCAGTGAGGAAGAAGTTCGAAGATATCGTCAATGATCTAGTACGTTCGTTCCGCGCACATAGCACGACGTCATTGACGTTACGAGGAGCCTAGGACGTCAGCTTTGGGCAAGAGGATTTGGACCAAGGCCAAGAACTCCCGCCTCCGCCTCCGCCTCCACCCCAACCTCAATCTCAACCTCAACCTTCGCCCCAGCCTCAACGTCGTTACCGTGACGGTCGAGTACTCCCCGAAGTGGAGGTTGTGTTGCCAAGGTGGGAGGACGTCCGTCGACAAAAGGCCGCTCGGGCGGCCCAGGCACAGCAGGCACCGCGTAGTCGGCCAGGAGCAGCGAACGCACTCCAGGCACCCCGCCCGGGCCCTGTCGTCATTAAGCCCGAGCCGGAGGACGACGTGAAGCCGCTCCTGGCGCTGGAAGAGCACGACCCCATCGAAGCCAGGGAGGTCTTGCGGGCCGCCGTCCAGAACCTGCGAAACGTGCGTATGCCCACATCGCGTTTGTATTTCCTGTCCGACGGGGGTTGAACGTGTTTGTGCACAGCCCGACGCGAAGGTGAAGAAGGAGCTGCTCCTGAGTGACGAGTTCCTCCTCGACGCGCTGACGTGGGAAGGCATCAACTACAAGTACCCTATCCCGCTCCCCAAGGAAGTCGCCGAATTCAAGCTTAACCGCAAGTACATCAGCCATCTCTACGGGGGCAACCACCAGCGGACGTTCCCCGAGCCGCGAGCTGAGATGTTGGAGCTGCACGGACTGAACGACTGGATGTTCCTCAGCCTTGACTTCAACCCGCACGCGCCAACCAGGCCCGGGCACTCGGGTCTGTTCTTCTCGGAGGAGGGCCGCGCGACGAAGGCGAAGAACACGATCGAGCGCACGTTCGTGCTCGTCGAGTCCGGAAAGTGGGTATACATGGGTCAGTATAAGCTGGAGCCGGGGATCACCCTCTCCACCGATCTCTGGAAAAGCCAGAAACATGCGGTACGCCCCTGCCTCTGTTCTCGTAGACGGACAGGCGTTAATAGACCAACGATCAGGTGCGCCAGGCATGGACGGAAGGCATTCTGCGAGCGGGATGGGGCGTGACCAACTGTATCAGGATCTGGTTCAGGAAACAGCGTGGCGCCGATTATGAGTTGACCAAAGAAGACTGGAATGAAGGGAAAGCTCAGTTCGAGAGCATTCGCCGTCAGCTCACGGAGGAGGACGTCATTGGCGCGTTTGATCGTGGCGAAGAGGTGAGCATCCGAACTGCCCTCAGTATTCAGTGCATTTGATGAGCCGCACGTGAGCGCAGGAGATGGGCACGTACAGGATGACATGCGTAGGGTATGACGCGGAGTTTATCGAAGTGCTCGTCCGTAACCAACATACATGGGAGGAAATCCAGAAGAATGCCGAGCCAGGCGAGTCGACTCAGAAGAGGAAAGGGAAGGGAAAGCAGACAGGGAAGCAGACAGGGAAGCAGAAAGGGAAGCAGAAGGGGAAGGGGAAGGGGAAGGGGAAGGGGACGGGCTCGAAGCGGAAACCTATCGAGATTGAGTCCGATTTGGAGTCGGAAGAGGATGTGGATGTGAAAATGGAGGTCAAGGCCCCTGGCAGCGATGATAGTTATCAGGCGGGTTCGGCGGGTTTGGCTGGCTCTTCGACCGGTCGACCGAGGCGAGCGGCGGCGATGTTCAAGCGCCAGAGGACGAGTTGAAAAGGTTTCGCGTCGTGTCTGTTTCTCAGGTAACATTTGTCAATGTCGTCTGTTATGAATCAAACTCGTACTTCTTGACCGCGTTTGGTACCGCCATAATTAGGCGGCCAGAGTGTTAATTAGCTCCGTCATTTCTTCCCTATTCCTTTCATATGTCTGGACTACTAGGATACCACCTCCACTTTGTGCAACATCGCATAGGACTTCTTCGCCTTTATCATAAGGCGGAGCGTCGGGCCATTTGACAGTCACAAACGGGACGTTGATCCACGGTCACGAGACTCGGGTGCTCAACACGCGGCGAGCGTTAGGTGACGAGGCTGGCAGGAGACCATCGAACTCGTTGAACTTGACGGTCACTTTGACATAGCTCGGAGCGACACTTGGACAGCAGTCTCTGAGGACGCCAGCTTAATGCCTCCCTATGCTGAAATCGGAAACTCCTCTTCGGACAATGTAAAGGTTGAGGAGCGTGTAGATACCAAGCCTGTCGCACTGGCACCAGTCAACATGCACACCGAGTCCAAGTCGGGCGTGCTTGCAAAGGTAAGGCTAGTAGAGATTGACTATTGTGATAGCAATCAAGGTGGAACTGACGCCTGGACTGATCCAGGAGAACGTGAGCGCAACCGGTACTACTACTATCTTCGCCCTCAAATGGGACAGCGAAGCACCCATTATCCGATCCTCGGGCAAGAAAGTGGAAGATGATGACAAGCACCATGCGCTACCAGGTGGGGCTACGGTGCTGTGAACGTTTCATGAGATGTTTGAACATGTAACTGACACGCTTACTCGGGGACACTGCAGTGAAACAGGAGGCCAAACGCGAGCCTGAGGATCTGTCCTCGGTTATTCCCTTGAACGTTGACTTCACTCTGCGTCCTGTCATTCGAGACGTGGGCCGGGGGTCGAAACACGAAGCAAACCCTACTCCGACGGTACGTGTTTCTAGTACTAGTCCGACGGAGGCTGTCGTTCATGATTGTATTAGAGTTTAGCCCAAGATGATGAACAGGAATCGGAGGTAGAACGACGTCCTCACGCCAACGCTGTCAGTAGTCGCAACGGCCGGATTCTCCCAAAAGTAGAAGTTGTATTGCCGAGATGGAAGGACATCCAGAAGAACAGAGACCGTCCTCCTCAACCACAGCCGCCGCCCAATTCTGCACATGCACGACAACCGACCGATGTCGATGTCGCCGATGCTCCTCGCGATGGCTCGGCGAATGCGACGGCGAAGGGCGAAGATGAGAACAAGCCCCTGCCGTTGGCTTTGGACCAGATTGAGCCGATGATGGTCGGCCAGGTGCTACATGCAGCATTGGAAGATCTGCGCAACGTGAGTGCTTGTGCTTCTGGCCACAATCTGTCCTGATGAGAACATCGACGTGGTCAGCCGGACTTCAAGGTCAAAGCGGAAATGCTCCTCAGCGACGAGTTCCTCCTCGACGCGCTCACTTGGGAGGGGATCAACCACCGATACCCAATCCCGCTCGCGAAGGAGGTCGCGGAAGTCGGGCTCGACCGCAAGTACATATGCAGTCTCTACGGAGGATGCCGCCGCGGGACGTTCATCAAGCCCCACGCCGACTGGCTCGAGTGGCACGGCCTCGACGACTGGGTGTACCTCACCATGGAGTTCGCACCCCATGCACCTACGAAGCCAGGACACTCAGGCCTGTTCTTTTCTTGCAACCGAGCGAGGGTTACGTGGCCGCCGGACATAAACAAGCCACGGCGGCTTTTCGTCCGGCTCGCGCACTCGGAGTGGGTGTACATGGGGCAGTACAAGATGGCGCCGGGATTGTCGCTCACGACTGATGTGTGGAAGAAGCAGAAAGATGAGGTGCGTCTCATTCAATGCCGCTAAATCATGGTTCATGGACGACGTACCTAGGTCCGTCGTACTTGGGCAAGGGGCATACTCCATCAACAGTGGGGGTTCAAGAATCTTGCGAGGATCTGGATACGCAAGGAGAAGGGCGTTGACTACAAGATCACGGAAGAGGACCTTGAGGACGCGAAGGTATCGACGAAGCACATACGCGCCAGCGTGACTGAGGAGGACATCAGCGATGCATTTGATCGCGGAGAGGAGGTACGCAGCTGATATCTCCGAGCCCCACGGTCGTCGGTGGACCCTTGCTGACGCGGCGGTCAGGAAATGGGGACTTACACCATGACGTGCGTCGGCTACGATGCCGAATTTATCAACACCCTCGTCCGCAATGCCCGCAGGTGGACACCTTCAGCTAGCAAGAAAGGGCCACTGGCAGCCCGGGCCGAACAGGGCAGCAATCGGAAAGACGGTCGTAGTAGACCGAAGCGAAAGGCGACGAACGTCAAGTTGGACTCCGATTCGGCCGATGTAGCCGCATCCTATGCGGAGGACAGTGATGGGAAGGGCGGCATGCGTAAGAGGGCGCAACGCGAGCAAACACGGTCGACGAAGGCCAAACGTCAGAAGACCGATTCAAATTGACGGCTCATCAAATGGACCACTTTCCTCAGCGAGATTATGCTCCCCATTTCCTGTGATGACAGCATTCCGTAAAATATCCAACTTCGTCTTGACACGGCGCTTGTGGTGCTTCGGAGTTTCATGATCATGCCACAGTTGTTCACCACGTCGACATGCAGCAAATTTGTTTCACTTGATTTGCTATCATAATCATTAGTGCGTGACGAGTTTAAGTTCAGTGGATCGTAGAACTTACGTTGTTAGCTTTTCTTATCTTTGAAGCGGAGAACAAGCCTATGTGATTATGTACCAATTGTGACGATGGATGTGAGATGAACAAAGTTCTCCGAGGGAGGTCGAACCGGATTCCGGTCTTTCCCGATGGCCGCAACGGGTAACCTAGACGCCGGATGTGGGGCCTTGAACTTTAAATTCCTCGGTCCGTGACGTCACTGCCGCCGCCCCACGGAGGAACGGTTTAGCACTCGACGAAGGAAGCATACCATGGCAAAGCTATATGTGCGTCGATCTCAGGCATCCACTGCCAGGGGACGACTCAGAAACTCGTAAACCACGGCTGTGTCCAATTGTCACCGGAGTAGATACATCATCATCGAGTACGACTCGCAGAAAAAGTAAAGTACAGCTAGCAGCGTCCGGGATCGCGCGGAATGAAACGTAAGGTACAGGAAATCAAGGAGTCCGAGGTCAAGTCAACGATGCGGCGAAAGTCTCGAGTGGTGCGCGTTTAGTAACCGTGACGGCGGCCGTCGTCCTTTTCGTCCTTGCCGTGCTTCCTATCGTCCTTTCTATCCTTCCCATCCTTGTCGTCGTGGCCGTGCTTGCCGTCTTTGTCGTTCTTGCACCACCAGCCCTTGCAGTCCTTATCGTGGTCGCGGTCCTTGTCGTGGCGATCCTTGTCGTGGCGATCCTTGTCGTCGTGGCGGTCATTGTCGTGGCGGTCATTGTCGTGGCGGTCATTGTCGTGGCGGTTCTTGTCGTCGTGGCGGTCATTGTCATGACGGTCCTTGTCGTCGTGGTGGTCCTTGTCATGGCGGTCCTTGTCGTCGTGGTGGTCCTTGTCGTGGCGGTCCTTGTCGTCATGATGGTCCTTGTCGTCTTTGCCGTGGTCCTTGCACCACCAGCCCTTGCAGTCCTTGTCGTGGTCGCGGTCTTTGTCATCGTGGCGGTCCTTGTCGTGGCCATCCTTGCCACCCTTGAAATCCCTATCGACATGACGGTCCTTGTGATCTCTGTCGTCGTTCTTGCACCACCAGCCGTTGCAGTCCTTCCGCTTCTTGACGATCTTGAACCTGTCGCTCGTGCTCTCCAGCTTCCCGAGCGACACTGCAACAACGCGTCCAGTAAGTCATCGAACCCGCATTCGAACGTTTGCGGTAACACTTACAGGTGACGGTGTAGTCATCATCCGGGGGAACGTCCGGGACGGTGACCCCGACAGAGCCGGCGTCGAGATCGAAGTTCTCGGCGAGGGTGACTGCAGAACGGCAGTCAGTCAGCGCGTCCATCGACGATCGCAAGACGAGAAGGCTCACCGGGACGGAAACCGCGGCTCTTGCGAAGGGTGAGCTTGGTCTTGCAGCGAGGCCTGCGGTGGTCCTTGCCGTCCTTGTCGTCCTTGCCGTCCTTGCCGTCCTTGCCGTCCTTGCCGTCCTTGTCGTCGTCGTTCTTCGGCTTCCAGTCGTCCCAGGGCCGTTTCTTCTCCCTGCGCACGTCACGATCGAACGCTGTCAGCACAACTCGCGATGCAGTATGCGGCGGAGGAAACGTACCAGACCACCTGCTGCTTGTCGCCGATGCGCCACACCGTGTTCCTGTTGGGCTTGATGATGTTCGGCAGGCGGTTGCGGTCGGGGCGGCAGTCACGGTCGTCGCCAGGGGGCCAGTGGTAGCTGTCCGGGGCGAAGCCGTCGTCCTGGCGGCGCTGGAGCGCGGTGGGCGAGGCGGACGCGACCTGAGCGAGGAGCGTCACGGCCGCGAGGGGGGCGAGGACGAACTTGACGAGGGCGCTCTTCGTGAACATGGCGGGCAGTGGATAGCGAGGGCGTGGACGGATGGAGTCGGTGGCGAGCTGGTACGCTGGGGGGCTCAGTCCGTTCGACTCCGGGGGTGTTTTATACCACCTGAAGACCTGTGCCAGAGGACGTACCGGCTCCCTGGCTTTGCCCCATGCCCATGTTTCGTCCACACGCACTGACCATGTCGGTGACACCCACCCGTACGAAGTGTCTTTGCTCGCTGGCCAAGTCTGCACATTTGTTCTTGGTAAGCCATATCCGGTAAATGCATTCCTACCTTTGGTTGCCGCGGCCCCACAGAGTGGAGTATCGGCAGGGGTCGCGCACCGCCACCTCTGCAGGACCGTCGTTTCCAAGACTTGAGTTGCCCGCATTGTGGCGGCGGTGTTTGACTCCTGTAGTACCCACATAGGGGAGCCTCCATCCTCTGGCAGTGGTGTCGCGCCAGTCGGGGTCGTCGGTGCTGTCGTCCAAGACGAACTTAATACGGGCGCAGACACATGATATGTCGGCGTACCGCACATTCCGCCTCCTAAGAACCGGCGGTGATGGCGGACATAGCGGCGCATCCAGCCAACTCCTCAGAGCAATTTTGAATCATATGCGAATAAACGGTACTTAGTACTCACCTGGACGGTCGACTCCACAAGACCCGGCTGGAAGCTCGTGCATCGTACACTGAAAGGTTATAGGAGGGAATGCGCCAGCTGAGAGCTATCCGAATCGAAAGCGCGCGAGGGAGTGGTCAACATAACGAATCCCATGCAGGCCATTCTTACGTCCGTCGTGCGTACTGTCACGTTCTGAATCAGCGCTTCCCTACGGGCCGTCGGACCATCTCCTTCTGGAAGTCCTCATTGTATCCGACGCACTTCATCGACCATGCAGGCTGAAGAGACAGTAGGAGTTGTTCAGAATGCACCACATCATGGGACGACCACGATGGGATATATGACACCTCCTCTCCAGAGTCTAGTGCCGCTCGGATGTCTGCCACCACGGTGATGTTCTTGAACTTTCCCCGGGCATCCTCTCCCTCGTTGCGGGTCGGTTCGAGACCAAGCAAGCATCCGGTGGAGGTGGATTCGTGGACGCACGGGAATCTCCCTTGGCACGGTCCTAACAAAGGGTCAGTAACCGGTCAGTGCTCAACGTCAACAACAAGTCCTAAGTTACTATCATGACATGGACGCGTCACCCACCCGGCTTCGTCTATCCCGTCCCACTGCTCCACGCTAAGCAGCGTAGTACCACTCAACTCATATTCGCCAAGATACAGCGACTTCCCCTGCGCAGACGTACTTACGTATACTTACTGTAGTAGACGGCCTTGTGCAAAAAGCTTCAACGTTCAACCTGCGGTACCGTGGCGGGCGGTGGATGGCGGTAGTTGCCGAGAGAACTCGGATGTGGCGTGCAGAGACCACGCGGAATCCACACGACGGACGCGCGTTGGCCACGCGATTTCGACATGGAAGAGCGGGCCGGGGAAGGAAAGCAGCTCGCCGACCGAGAAACGCCAAGCCTATGCCGTCGTTTTACTGTAACGGACATGATTTTGAGATCCCACTCCCGGAAGGACTTATATGTTATGGAGTCGGGTGAGCAGGATGCGTATGTTTTCTGACAAGAGGCTTCCTAACGATGCGAGCAACCCAGGCCGCGGGCCGTTTCTTGCCACTCATTGAAGTTCGTGCATGCTCGGTGTCGCGAGGTGAGTGCATATATGCGGGAGAAATGTGTTTCTTTGACCAAAAATTTAGGCCAAGTCGAGGGAAGTTGTCTGCGCACCAATCAAACTTCCGCTGCGCACCGGCACTAGAAGCCAAGACACTGGCGGTTGAACGTTGAACGTTGACTAGTGACTTCTTCCAGCGACACCGGTGTTTTCAAGCAACCGGGCAAGTCGTCCTTCTCCAAATAAAGCGCAGCAACCCTCAGCTTATACCATTTCACCAGTGCGCCTGTCCCAGTTAATTAACCGACAACTGCGCACCTCCCGCCCTGGTTCCAGTCCGGGACTCGACGGATCGAAAACATCCTCCATGCCAGAAGCGAAGACCTGGTCATCTTACCCACTCCCGTCCGGACACGAAAAGCAGCTGAGCGAATGTGCGTATCACTCGAGGTAAAATCACGCTCTATCCGGTCGACGACTTGATTCAGGCGAAGTCTGAACAATAATGAAATGGTGCTGCCCCTCGCCCATGACGATCAAGAAGGCACCGTGCGATTTCTCATGGGCGAGGCGAATCGGGGGTTATGGGTTTGGGATTACAAGCACGGATTCACCAGTTCATGAAGTGAACGGATGCATCCATGCTAGTGATCGCTATCCCATGGCCAGTCGGAAGCACACGCGGGTCCGAGGATAACGAAAGGACGATAACCTGCCAGAAAGCAAGATGCCGCTTCTGTGAAAGAACGCCGCTCCCGCTGCAGACAGCGGATTGCCTCGACTCAGAGGGTTGTTAATAAACGGGACCCTCGTCTCATGCAATCTTTTCTGGATTGCAAGGACTGTGCCTCGTGGTCGTCATAGAACAGAGAATGCGACGACGCACTAACGTCAATGGCTCCACGTACACCACGCGGACTGGCAGTCGTCCGTTGGGACATCTTCCGAGTCCGGGTCAAATGCATGAGTCATTCCATTGCACCGATAACCGACGTTCGAGTTGATACCTCCCGCTCGCGTTCAGCGTGTCGGACATCCTGTACACGCGTACTGTTGAGCGACGCGAGATTGCGTTCTGAACACTACTGTGTGTTCGTTGCGAGTTGCCACCACCCTTTCTGATGCGAACCCGTTCCGCCAGTCGACGAATTCCGCGCTCACCCCGTCTCTCGTTGGAGAGGGGAGCTTCCGCGTTCTTTTACGCACCCACGTGTATCTAGCCGTAAATGTGCTGGTCAGCGATCAAATCTGCTGGCAGTGCAGGTCCTCGCCCACTGCCCAATAAGTATGCCATCGATATCGCATTGACACAATGCAAGGCGGGTAGATATGACTCAGGACGCACCAATCTGTCGTGCGGTGGGCAGCACACGCGCGGGATCCTCTCGGTGGCGTTTCGTTCGTCATGTTCTATCATTGCCTGGCGTGCTTCTGGCAATTAAGCAGGGATAAGGAACGAAACAATGTGTGTTGGGCATGGGCTGGAGCCTGGGAGCGAGGAGAGGGCGGAGGCGCTAAGGCGTGGCAGAGGGCGCGGGCGTGGCGGTCGCTTAGGCTCAGCTGCGCCCTCCCAGAAGTGGCTTTTTGACTTCTGCTTCGAAACGAACGTTCGGGCAGAGGGACGGACATGAACGCAAGAACCCGACAGGACTCCGCCAGGGCACAGCGCTCGCATGGGCTGAATGTGGGCGACCGGTCCGACGGGCTGCCAACGGCGGTAATCAGCCTCGAGGCAACCATGACCTGCCATACGCGGCCACCCACCGCGTTGTGTAGAGGACGACGTCCTTGGACCCGCACACTCGACCGCCACGTTGGAAACGCGAGTACAATGGGTCGCCAGCACCTATGAAGGTGCGATCTCCTCGCCCCGCACGTTTATCCTTTCCGACGTATCACCTCTCTCGTCCCCCCATCCAGTGACTTTGGCCTCCCAGAGTCCTCCGTAGATTATGCCCAGCCTTTCGCCCCAGCGCAGCCGGAAAGTAGCCCAGTCTCCCCTCGGCCAGCAAGGTTAGTCCTCGTGCAGCTTCTCTCATCGCCCTTTGTTCTTCGCGTGGCGTCGCTTCGCCGGCCTCTCACTTCACCGTGCCTCGTTCATTGTAGTGGGCGCGGTATTACCTAGCGATCTTGTCGCGGATTTGCGATAGACCGCATCCAGCGGGATCGTCGGCTCTGAAAACACTGCAACGGCCCATTGTCTGTGTCTATTGTGTGCGCTTTTACGTCTAACCTGTTAGGCTATCAACCGGTTTGTCATATTTGAGCCCGGAATCGACTTCTTGTGCCAACACGCTTCTTTCTCCCCTAACGTTCCCACCAAGCTTATCAGCCCCCCACCGCAGGTCCAATGCAGAACATAACGCCCCGTGAGATGACCCCGTCGCCGTCGTTCCGCGAGAAACCGCGGACGATGAAAGCGAACTCGATGCCGAGCGTACCCTCCCTGGGCCAGATCCTCGCAAGCCAGAACCGCGACGTGCAGATGATGTACCCCCAAGGACAGCAGCAGCAGCAGCAGCAGCCGAGCCCGACCACGTCCAACTCGTCCCACCAGTCCCGCCGATCGCCACCCCCGACCTCGCGCATCTCGCCGACATCCTCCAAGCTCGCGTCCGGCGCCACAGAGCGGCCGACGTCGCCCACAGCGCACCACCTCCACACCGCGTCGCTCCCCCAGCTTGTCAGCCAGGCGCTCCCGAACCCGCACCACCCCCGGCCCGTCCCGCGCGGGGCGCCGCCGGCGTTCCTGAACCAGTTCCAGACCGAGGAGGAGCGATGGGCGGTGACGGACGAGCTGATGGCCAAGTTCGAGCGCGAGCACATGCAGAAGTTCGATCCGGAAGGGACGTCGGGCGTCGCGTACGCGGGTGGCGCGGCGTCGAGCGGCGTCAACCTGAAGCGGAACGACTCGCTCGGCGTGCGCCCGCCCGCGAAGGACCCCGCGGTCGAACGCATCAGGGCGACGGACCGTGGGTCTCCGAAGGACTCGGACGGGAGTGGGGGGGTCGCGAAGCGTCAGATGCCGATGAAGGAGCAGGGCGCGGGCGCGGTGTCGCGCGAGAGCCCCACCGGGGGCAAGGGCCACACGCGCGAGCGTTCGGGCACGGTCACGTCGCAGCAGCTCGCGGCGGCGCAGGGGGAGGTGCGGACGCCCGAGTACCGGGGCTCGCCGCAGTACCAGCCTACGCCGATGTCGTCGCCTGGCGAGCGCACGGCGGGCTACACGCAGTACGTGCCCGAGAACTACCAGAGCCAGCAGCAGCAGGGTGCGCAGCAGAACGTGGCGAGGAAGCCTGTTCCGGCAGCTGTTGCTTCGGATGCGAGCGCGACTCGTCTCACGCCCCCTGCTTCCTCCAAGCTGGTGACGAACACGCACACGCCCCCGCTCCAGGTCATGGGCTCGCGGCCTCCCGATCGCTCGCTTCCATTGCAGGAGCCCGAGGAGGACAACGGGCACGACGACGACGAGCCAGAGTACAGCGATCGGCATCATGGCTCGCCCACTCCTTCATCGGACGTGTTTCCTAACGGCCACACGACACGTTACGACACTCGCCACGAACGCAGAGACGACGACGACGACGAAACCCTTAACGAAGAAGGCGAAGAACAGCTACAGCAAAACAAGAGCAGCGAGGACTCGGAGTCTGGGTTCACACCGCGCTCTCCCTCGACGACCCTACCGGAGCGGACTCCCGTAGCTTACGGCCCGCAAACGAGCCAGTATGCGGAGAACCAGAAGACGATTCGCGCTGCCAAGCACCGCTCTGGGCCCACCGACCAGCTCGGTATGCGCAACTTCGATCTGACGATGTTCGAGCGCGACACGGTCAATAGCTTGAGGAGCAGCGGTACGCAGGACGCTCCTCCCAACGCGACGCGTGAGCGTGCGTCACAGTCGCCTCAGCAGCCGCCTTCAGCAACCCAGGCAGAGCTTCCCAGACAGCAGATCCCTCTATACGATCCTCGTCAGTATCCGATAAACTTGAACAACGTCCTAGATCAACGATTGGGCTACGGATGGAACCATTCCAGCGCTCAGTCGGACGACATGCAAAGTCTCTTCGACGACCCGACGTCCTCGTACCTCCAAACGTTCCTTCGCTCGGCGAGCGCCCGCCCCGGTGCCCCCGTTCCGCCCACGCCCCAGAGCCACACCGCCGCCCCGTCCCCATCCCCGCTTATCTCCGCCATGCCCTCGGACATCGAGCCCCGCCAGATCGGCTCGCCGTACCCCTACCCGTTCACGCACATCCGCCGTTCGACGATGTCCGGTTCGCTCCAGGCGCCATCCACGAGCTACGACATGAACAACCCGGCCATCATCCGCGAGCAGCTCGCGCTCCAGATGCAGATCTACGCGCTCAACAACGGCCTCGCCCCGCCGTCGTCCGAGTCGGCCTTCTCCCCGTCCTCGACGCCCTTCCCGGGCCCAGGGTACAACCCGTGGGCGTTCGTGCCCGCGGGCGGAGGCCTCGGGCTGAACGCGCAGACCGTCGCGGCGAGCATCCGGTCGAGCCCGAGCCACGAGCCCGTCAACCTGCCGCCCCCACCCGCCATGCGCGGGCGCGGGCTGCGGCGGCGCGACCAGAACGGGCACTCGCGCGCGCAGATGCAGACGGCGCGGGCTGGTGTGCGGCGCGTGAAGCCGCCTCCGCGCGTCGACAGCACGCAGCCGAGGGAGACGAGCCCGGAGCCGTCGTCCGGCGAGGAGACCGCGGGCGAGGAGCGCTTCGTCGACCAGTACGAGCAGGAGCTGGACGGGATCGTGAACGGGAAGGGGAGAGAGTGGAACGGGACGGAGATCGAGGCGTCTCCTCCGGAAGAGGAGGACGGGGAGTGGGTGGACGAGGAGGAGGACGGGGAGGAGGAGGACCTGTTGGACCTCGAGTTCCACCCTTCGTACGTGAGCAACCCGCAGAAGCGGCGGAGGCGGTTCGACACGCGCTGGGATGCGCTGGCCCAAGCGGTGAGTTCCCTCGTCGAGCAGCTCATTTCATCCGAGTCTTTCTCATACATTGTGCCGGAACAGTTCCAAGCTCTCGATCGCGAGACCGACGCGACGCTGGTCGTCCTCGCCGCCCCGTCTCACACCACGAAGCTCCACTCTCTCACATCCAGGTCGCTCCGCCGAGACCCGGCGCTCACGAATTCGACCGCGCTCGCGAGCGTGCGCCGCTCCTTCTCGCACCTCGCGTCGCAGCGTCGTGCGGCGCGCAAGGCGCAGCGCATGTCCCTGGCAGAGCGTCTGTCGAACCGCTCCGACTCGTCCGCGGACGGCTCGCCGGGTTCTGGCACCCCCAAAGAGATGGACCTCCGGCGCGCTCTGGAAGCCGCCCTCGGCAGCCTTGGTGCGCTCTCGACGATCTATGAGCAGCGGGAGGCGCGTTGGCGCGACGAGATGCGCAGGCTGAACGACGACCGCGAGCACGTGGAGCTTTTGTTGCACCAGGCGTTGGGTCCGGTGATGCCAGTAAACGGGCACGCCGGTGCCAATATTAATGGAGCCTGAGGGTATTGGAAGGCGTTGTTTTTGCTTCGGATTGTATCAGTGCCACGACGTGTGTCTGTGTCTGTGTATGTTATTCAGCAGATCTGAGCCGGTCACGGTCTCTCTGTACAATTACGTAGGTCTCGGGTGTATCGTACCAGTGTTGTTCCATTATGTCGGTGTTCCTCCATGTAGCTTCCATACATGCCACAATATGCACGAGGGCACCATGTGTCCGCTTCGAGTCCGACCGATGACCGACCAGGTCGTCTGCGCACTGGGCAGCAAGCAGGTCCAGGTGAGTTCTTGACATATGGCGGACAGTTCTGACGCCATCCAAGCGCCCAACGTCAACCTTTACCTTCAAACGCACTCTATTCCACCTGCGCACTACACCTGCCTATTCTGACCTGCATCCTAACCCCCTCTCTCAATGACGATACAACAACTCCGCCACGAATCCGATCATCGCTCGGAGAACGAGATCCTCGGCGTCGCCATCATGGTGAACGCCAGGAACGTCCAAGGAAGGGTTCTCTGTCGCGCCGCTACCAGCTTTAGAAGGCGCATCGGCATTCGCTGACTCGAAATCCTCGCGGCGCACACGCTTTACGCGTCCCGTCTGAGAAGGTCGGCAAACTCGGCTGCATGGCTGCATGCTGTCGAAATCCGAGGACGAATGAGGTTTGAAGGCGCCGAGGTGAGTCCACGCTCTTCCAGGTCCTTCATCAATTCTCTAGGTCTCGTTTCTCCCTTGTTACCATTATCTGCTTCACCTTGGTCTAATCCGTCACTTGACCAGGCCTTCAGGACAAAAATTGGACCCAGGGTCTCGCAGACGATCCGTCCACGGTAGGTCCGCGTCACGCCCACTCGATCCAGCGATCTGAATCGTGTGCATGCAAAGACCCTGATGAAGCGGCCGTTTAAGGAAGAACACGGAGATGAGGGGATCCCGGAACAGAACGGGGTGGGCAGCAGGTGTGTCTTCAGAGTCCAGTGCTTTCTTCCATGCCTCAAGGAGCGCGGCGTAGGGATGGAAATCAGACCGCGGAGGTCGCAAAGCCAGAAGCGCAGGACAGCAGCGCTCTGTACAGGCTCCTCGCGGAAAAAGATGCGGAGATAGCAGCTTTGAAGCAGAAGCTAGCGAGCTATGAACAACAAGCGTTCATGGAAGGATCTTCCAAGGCCCCTAGCCCGAGCAAGTTGGTGAGCACGCCCTAGTTAACTTGCGCACCGCGCCATTCTACCATGCTTCCCCTTCTGGCAGAGGATACCAAGAAGCTCGCGGGCACGGGGACAGAGTAGTGGCGGGCCGGAGGGCAGTCGAGTCAAGCCGATGAAGATCGGCGGCTCCGACGAAGAAGACGCCGCTGAGCCCGTGCGTCCAGACCTTGCGCGGGTACATTCATCTCCGCCTCCCAAGAAGAAGCAAGTGGATCTATCGGACGTCATCGAGCTCACTGATTCCGAGCCCGATATGGAGATCGTCGCTGCTTCCAACGTCTCGACCACTGCCAAACGCCGTAGGGAGGGTCCTAGAGAGACGAAAGAGGAAGTTATGGTGAAATTTGAAAACCATGTCTTGTCCGAGAGCTCACGGCGAAAACAGAGGAAGCTCAACCATGCTGGTGAGTTTCTGCGTCTGATATTGTGGGGGGTAATTGTGATCAAGCGTCGGACTTGATCAGTTGAGATTACACAAAACGAGAAGCCTGAAACGAAGCCTAGAGACACGGAGATTCCGAGGGAACTTGACTGGAAGCTGCGGGTACCAGCTGTGATGCGACCCGGGAAATGGAAGAGCGAGGTATGCTGGCGTGATCCGTCCGATTCCTCACTTTCCACGTTTCCTCTCTGACTTCACCTTCCCAAGCCGTCGAAAAAGGAAGAAGAGGTTCCACACCTTCACTCAGATGATGCAACCCCCGCTGGGGATGATTCGCACCCGCCATTGGCAAATGGCACCGTGGTCAGACAGCTCGCTAATGTGCGTGTGTCCACCTTCCCACCTTTCGAACATTCATGCTTCAAGCTTATTGCTAATTTTGTCGTCTTTAGCCCCGAGCGGAGGTGAAGAAAGAGTTCCTCCTCAAGGAAGAAGACCTTCTGCAGCTCGTCGCTCCCTCCGCTCTGCGTCCCTACCCCATCTCTCTCCCCGAGCGCCAACGCTCTGCCACCGTAACCCGCGAGCAACTCAAGGAACGCTTCGGGGGGAACACGATGGAGACGTTCCCCCGGCCCAGCGCGGCGCGCATCGCGGAACACGGCTACGACAACTTCATGTGCATCAACCTCCTCTGGAACCCGCACGGGCCGCAGATCCCGGGACACGGCGGATTGTTTTTCGAGACCACGGTGTGGCCGGGCGATCCGTGGACGGCGAACCCGAAGCATTCCGCCGTGCAGGTGCTGTTTACGCGGCTCGCGCAGGGCAAGTGGCTGTACCTTGGCGAGTACGAGTTGAGCAGGGCTACGCCGCTGAGCGTGGAGCAGTGGAACGGGATGCACGAAACGGTGCGTGACTCGGAGACGCGTTCGATCTCGACCAGTGGACTTGCCGCTGAGCGCTGACCCTTTCGTAAGTAGAATCGTGCGATATGGCCCAAGGAGATCGCGGAGAGGAAATGGGGGATTCCCGTCCGTGCCCGCGTTCACCTCCGCCGGGCGCTCGGTCGCGAACCGACCCGAGGCGAGGTAGAGGATGCACATGGGAAGTTCAAGAATATCACGGTGGCAGACATCCGAGCGTCGCTTGAATCTGGGGAGGAGGTGTGTCTAACATCCCATTGTGGTATGAATTATACGTTCTAAGCACTTTCCCGCAGAGCATCCAGGCATGGTCGATGAAGTGCGTCGGATACAACGAGGAGTTCCAGAAAGGGCTCATAAGGGGGAACTGAGCAATGCAGAACGGGTGGTGGACACGCGCCTGCTACTCCGAATTTGTTGTACGCAACACTCCCCTCGCGTGTTTTGGAGACAGCTCTCTGCAGACGAATGACCTTCCAGTGAGTTCTTCGGAGCCGACTCCTCTAATGGATAGTTCCCGATTCTCAGGAGGCAGAAGAGCGTATGACGGTATATTGTGTCTGTCTATGCAATGAATTCCACAGGGCCAACGACCCCCTCGTACGGGACTACATGAAAGGATGGGGACTCCCCTGTCGGTGTCTTCCTGGAATTCGGGTACCTTTTTACGTAGATGTGATGACGATCAAACATTAGCTTAGGCACTTAGCCACCTTTTGCAAAGCCTGTCCTAACATACGATGGATGCCAATTGGGCCGACGTAAATATTAACGGTTTTGCCGGCCAAGCAGGTTTATCAATTAAAAACCAGGCATATCAGAAAAGGAATGCCGTTCTTGCGTGCTCACTTCCGCCGTCTGATCGAGGCAAACTACGACGTGATGGATGTCAATGCCAGTCGCAAAAAATTAAAGTTCAAAGGCCCACCCGCGTGGCTGAGTGACATCGACAGCGTCTAAGTTACCCTTTGTGGATATCGGCCAAAACCGGCTAAAGTCGGAGGATATCGGTTTGACACTTGTTGAAGGCACTTGGCAGGCACTGCTTTCCATTCAGCACCAAACTTGTGAAGGACCGTGTCGAGAAAACGACATACGTGCTGTCGATGTCGAAAAAGAGAAGTTATCTTATCGTTCGCGTTCGCGTCCGCACTTCCTAGCGCGAGGGATCGCGTATGAATCGCACGCAGGAACTTGATGCCAGTTTGACCCCGAAGAAATAATCCATTACTATGATCGCAACACATTATAAGACATTATGAAATTGGATGGTGTTGGTTGTCGTCAAAAACGAAAGCGAATAAAGATAACGGAGGTGTTCCTCCTCGCGCATGATCATGATGGATGGTGGTCGTGAGTCGTCCCCACCCCGGTCAACGGGGATGGGACTTTTTGTGTGCGAGGGCGCTCAGAAAGCACCGCCCTTCGCGGACTGGATCCAGGCGGAGTCCGCGTGGGGGAACTGCGAACATAGGGCGGTTAGACAACGGAAAATGGGGGGCGAGAGCAGAAGAGGACGCACCTGCCAGACCATGACACCGGCGTTCCAGCCCTTGGCCTTGGCCTGCTTCACGCACGTGCCGAGCGTGGCGGGGTCGATGAAGCCGTTGGACGCGTCAGCAGCGGTCGCGGGCTTGCCGATGACGAGCTTGTTGAGGGGGACGCCGTGCTTGGGGATCTCGAACAGGGACGTGCCGGGGAACGCACCCCCCGAGGTGGTGAGCAGACCCTCGCAGTTGGCGTACAGGCCCTGGTTGTAGAACTGGACGTTGTACTGTCGACGAGGAAACGAGAGTTAGACACCATGCACACGATCACGAAGGATCTCGAAGACGTACCCAGTCGATGAGCGAGCCGACGTTCTTGTTGATCGTCACGTATGCACCGGCAGCGAACTGGTTGTTGGGGGCGAGCCAGGGTGCGAGCGGCGCGTGCGTCAAGATGAACTGGCCCGTGGGGAGCGTCTTGCGCAGGGTCTGCGTGAAAGTGGTGACCCACTTCTCGGCCGCTCCGTCGCCCTTGTTCATCGCCTGGAGGTCCTCGTAGTCTACGTCAATGCCGTCAAGCTTGTTGTCCTTGACGAACTTGGCCATCGTGTTCCCGGTGCCGACGGGGTCCGCGTTCGAGGTCGTGGGGGTGTCGGTCGAGCCGAACGCGGAGGCGATGATCTTGATGCCGGCCTTTGAGTACTCGGACTTCTTTGCGCTCTTCGTGGCAGCCGGGAGCGCGGCCCAGCTGCCCGCCTGGTCGAGCGCGCCGTGGAGAGTCAGGAACGACAACGCAACGACGTTGTAACCCTGTGAAGGAGCAGATGTCAGCGAAGGTAGCGATTGCGAGCACGACGCTCACCTTGAGCTGGGTAGCCGGGGGAAGGACGTCCGTAACAAAGTTGTCGGAGTAGATGACGAATCGCGAGGTTGGGGCAACAGCGCGCGCCGACAGCGAAGAGACGTCGCCGTCAGCGGGGGCAGGGGCAGCAGCGACGAGGACGTTGCCTGTGGACGCCAGCGCCAGAGCGATCGTGATGGAAGTGATCATGCGAGCGGGGGAGAACATCTCTAGGACGTTATAAAAAGATAGTGACAACAACAAAGGGTGTGGAAGAGGAATGTCAAAAGCCGACTAGCGGACTTGAGAAATGTGAAGACGAAAGATAGTAAGGGAGCGGGGGCTGAGGTTCATCGAGCCCTCCTCCCCGAGCTTTATACTTGTTGCACATAGGTATGTGCGCGCGCCAACACGACCAAGATGACGCGGACTCACTAGCGGATGCATTGCCGAATAGCGTCTCGCAGCACGCGGCTCCATGCGCCTTCGGATATTGTGCATACATGATGTAGAGCGCATCGCGCTCAGCACCACAGCTCGTGACCTGGACGAGCCTGGATGGTCTGGGCTAAACCTGATACCTGTTGGGACGATTTGGAGCAACCGTTGGGCTATCCTCCGCCGGTCAGGCTTAACTGCGTGGAATGATCACCGCATGGGTGTGGTGCGGAGGGTGGACTTCGTTTACTACCAATCATCCTCTTGTTGGACGATGGCCGACTACTGCGAACTACTGTAGGTAGTAGTAAGCGAAAGGGGGGGGGGCGTGATGCTGCGTAAGATGAAGCAAATACTCACTTGTTGGTGACCATCCGGACAGAGTGTAGCGAAAGCTGGTGGTCGTGATGCCGCCATGCTGGAGGCCAGAGCGGGTTCAATGTTGATTGGTAGGGTCGGCGCTGTCAGGCTGTTGTGCTTGAAACTGTGCACGACGCAGACGCCAGTACTGTATGGTGTCCCTACATAGGTTTGAAGGCTGATTCCTGTGGTCAAAGTTTAGGTTGGTGATCGGAGCTTGCAAACGGCGTCCATCAAGCTGAACACATCACCGTTGCTCTCGTGAACCCGCAGTTTCCCAATGGAGCACGATACCGTCGGAGACGTAGAGATTGCTTTCTCGAAAGCATTGTCGACCTCATGAAATTTGTGGTACGAAGCTAGTGGACACATGAAGAAGACTAGAAAAGAGCCTGATGACGAGCTTGGTTGGAACTTGGAAGTTGAACGAGGTTGCGGCGGTGGCAGTGTTGAACTTGATTGCAGTGTGGCACAGCTTGATCTCCGAAGGTAAGTACAGTCATGAATCCGAGTCCGATCGAGGACACTCGTGGTTTCCACAGTGACATACGTAGTCAACCTCAGAACTCGAGGAAATTGACACCCTCAAGCCGAAGCCCTGACACTGGTTCCAACTTCAGCGGTCCCATACGGGGTGGATAGCCCGGCGTCTCGAAGCTCTGCCAGTGCCCCGCAAACAACAAGCTGGAGGGATCGTCTACGTGCGGTATCCGGAGCCTCCGCGCCGAGGCGGTTCCCTTGAGCCCCTCAAAGTCGATGCACACGAGCGGCGGCTCGCCGGAGCTCGTTGTCAGCCACGGGTGGAGGTTGATGAACACGGCGCGCGCGAGCCGCTCGCCCTCGAACGCCCCGTAGCCGGACACGTTCGGATCATCCACAGCCAGCTCGATGGCCTAGGGCTGGCTAAACCCGATGAAGGTGTTGATGAGAATGCCCCCGTAGTACGCGGGCTGTGCGTGCGGCGGCTGGGGCAGGTCGATGGGCGAGCCGTCGATGGTGGGGCGGTTGAGGCGGACGGGCTGAAACTGTTCGTTATAGTCGGTGGCGGGCTTAGCGCTCGGGTAGGGAGACACAGGAGCGAGGGCGGAGGCTTACAAGTTGTACTTGAAACCGATGCCCTCGTGAAAGAACAGCTGCTTGATGCCTAAGGTCGACGCCTGCAGCGTGTAATTCATGACCCAGAGCGCCATGCCTGCTGTGTTGCTCACGCCTGGCGCGTCATGGCACGCAATGCTGTTGGTTTCGCTGCGAACAGACCTCGTAAGCGCCTGGTATGGCGTTTGAGAACGCGAGGTATAGCATCATACCCGAGAATAAAGGGCAGACCTCTTTCATGTGTCGCCGCGACGTCATCATTGAAGATCGAGAGGCTGCCGCGCATAGCAGACTTGTTCAGGAACGACACCAGCGGGAATTGCGCCCCCTGGCAGAAGTGCCCAGAATAGTGATGCTGCGAAATCCTGAGGGTAATACGACGTTTGTAACCCGTTCTCCTGACGCGTGTACTTTGGAAAAGGTCACTCACACAGAGACCATCTTGCCCGGGCGCTGTCCAGAAGACCGAGGTCGAATATCTCGCGCGGGGTACAACCTTGATTCGCGAACGACGCGCCCTGCAGCGTCGCGCTCGTGATTCCCGCCGCTTCTGTCACAGAACCCGGGATCGAAATCCAGCCCGGGACGTATTCGTTCACTGTCCAGTTGCTGGGCCGCAGACCGTGCTGGGCGTAGAGATCCACCTCGTCGCCCACCTCGATCCGATCGAGGACGACCCCGGACTCGATGACAGCAGGAGCTTTGAACGCCTTGATGATCGATTTCGCCATATTGACCGCGTTCGTGACGTTATCCGCGCCGAAATTGACTCCCCACGTCATGTGCGTCCCCGCTGGGAGGAACCGCGAGAGCTGGTAGTACCCATAGGCTCGTCGCCTCGGGATATGGAGTGATGGGGTCTGGCGAAGGGAACTGGGCCTCGATGATCGTGGTGGTTGGGCCCTTGGGGACCAAAACGTCCTGTCCTCCGTGTTGGCGCCGACGCGGATGTCGGGAGGCGTGCCAGTGAGTGCGGCGTAGTTCAGGAGGGCGTTGGTGGTGAAATCATTGGGCGAGTCGTCCCGACCCAGTCCGGCCATCTGTCCTGCTCGATCTAGAAAGAAACGAGTGTGGGGGAGAGGGTATGCGCTCCAGAGGGTGCGGAGCGTGGGACGGACACGTTTACCGCTGCCACAGACCTGAGACATGGAAGTACGAGGGCTGCAGAGGCCAGAAAGGTGCCGCGGTGGCATCATGGTGTTAAGGAGAGTGGAATGAAGCCTGGCACCCTCACGAACGCTGTGCATTTTAAATCAATCTGAGAGAAGCAAAAGCTGACGTTTATAAGGCCAAAACTGCACCTATCATGCTAAACGTTCTGTCCAGTAGACAGGAAGCGATAAGCGTCAGAGCTGCCTTCCTGCAGCCGACAACGCTAAACTAGTAACCTTGAACAGTAGCGAATAGCACATGTTGTCTATGCATGCGAAAGGTCACGACTGGTGACTGAGTCTATAAATTCCCTAATAGACTATGTGAGTGTCACGATGACACGGTTATGGAACATGGAGATGTACGAATGACTCACAAGTACTAGTTTCATTGCCTGAGGGTCGGCTGAGAGTGTCATGAGTCTGAAGCACGTTCTGTAGTTAGCGAGCATCTCCATCACCACATCTCAGTTGAAGCCTAACCTTTTGATCCCGATATTACTGCTCGTAAGGTAGAGTTAGAGAGTAGTTTTTAAGTACAAAGTGAACGTTGAACGGTTGTGGAAAAAATGGCAGCTTGGGCGTCTAGGTTACTATGTCGGTTTACCGGCACACCCCGGCTGGGATCGGAGTGGACCGGTTCCCAGCCTACCTGACGACTCCAACGGCTCTAAGTACAATGGCACACACAGTACTAGTAAGACTTGCAAACGACGTATAATCCTTGTAAGTAAGGTGTTTAAGTTCAAAGCGTGCTGGCGAAAGCTTGACAGTGGGACACGACTCGCAGACATCGGGAACGAACAGGGTGAATGAGCACGAACAACGTACGAAATACATGGCAAGATTAGTTTCTTCTCTCTCCTCTCGATGCCATATACTCTAGTCGACGTCATCCATGCCGTTCCACCCCGCATGCCCACCCATGGGAGGGGGTAGAGCAGGAACAGGGTGCCCGGTGTAGAACGTGAACAGCGGCGGAGGGGCAGGAGCGGGCGCGACAGCGGGGGTCTGAGGCGTCGCAGGCTCCAGCGGGGGTGGCATGTCCTCCTCCTGGTCCATGTCCTCGCTTTCCTCAGGCGTCGTCTGCACAGGGGGCGGCGGCGGCCCCATCCCGAACATGAACATCGCTGGCGCAGCGGCTGCGGGCGCGGGTGCAGAGGGACCAGCAGCAGCGGTCTGCGTGCCGGTGTTGGTGCGGCGCTTCTGGTCATTCTTGTGGAGCTTGCGCCGCTGGACCTTGGCGAACGCGGCGAGCGCGTCGACAACGTCGATGACGTGCTGCCTGCCCGGCTTCTCCGACACCCGCGCGAGCATGTCCTCGACGACGTCCGCCGCACGCAGGTACGGCATCGATCTCGCGACCTCCTTGTACACTTTCAGTAGAACCGGCGGCCCGCCTTTCACCCGCTGCGCCGTGTCCGTCCAGCCCTCGAAACGCTGCTTCAGCCGCGGCCGGAACTCCTCCCGCAGGTCCTCCGTGTCCGGGTCCGACGGGTCGAGGTCGAGATAGCCCAGCGGGTCTGTGTCCTCCATGCCATCCAGGGGCGGGACGATCGGGAGCGGGAGGCCCATGACCATCGCCGCGAGCGCCATTGGGTTCGGGTTTGCAGTCCCAGGCGTCGCGATCGCGTCCACCCAGCGCTCGACGCGGTCCTGTCGGTCTGTCGGGCGGAGCTTGAGGATCTGCTCGAGCTCGGCCTTGTTCGTCGCCGTGTCCATGCGCGAGAACGGCCCGACGAGCGTGGCGCGCACGCACGCGACGGTGTCGAGCAGCTCCTTCTCGATCAACTCCAGTGCGCGCAACTGCTGGAACGGGTCCTCGGCAAGCGCCGTGACTGCGCGCTGGAAGACCGGCGCGTCGCGTGAGCGGAGGAGGTGCGTGTGCGTGGAGAGCAGCGACGCGATCGTCGCCGTGTTGTTCTCGAGCGCGTGGATGTCGAGCGCAGCGGCGAAGATCTCCGGACACGACGTCGCCGTCTCGTTCAGGAAGGACATGAGCTCCGCCCCAGTCGCATCGGGGTCCGTCGAGGACGAGAGAAGCGCGGAGTACAGCCGTAGCGAAGGGTTCAGCTTGAAGACGGCGAGCATCGCAGCGTGGACACGCTGGCGGAACTGCCACATTTGCGAGTTGATGCGGTGCGTCCAGTGCTTCGCGTGCGATGGCGTCGTCCTCCGGTTTACCTTCGGAACCCAATCGGAGTCGTCGACGGGGGCGTCGAGGTCAGAGTCGTCGTCGGTGTATGCGTCCTCGTCCTCATCTTCGTCTGAGTCCACGTCGGTCCATTCTTCTTCAGGCCCGTATTCATCATGTGGGCCTGTGGGAATGGTCATCAGACGTGCCGACAACGGAGCAGGAATAGACTCACATTTACGGCCGCCGTACAGCAACCGCTCGAGCGCTGTCCAGCCCATAATGTCTTCGATGTCGTCCAGCATCTTCGGGATCTGCTTGATCTGGCGTTGGGTGCCCGTGGCGAGCATGCTCAGGAAGAGATCCCGCCAGATGAACTGGAGCGCCTCCTCGATGTTGTGCGCACCGTTCACCTGCCACGACTTCACGACTTTCCCCGACTTCCTCTTGATGGTAATCGGGACGTACATGTTTGTGAATGCACATCGACAACTACTTCGCAAGTATTAGTAATGACGCTTCAATTAAGATGGCTTTTTGGGATTATGTCGTGCTTCGACCGAGTGACACATATGTACGTCGACGTCTGGATCAAGTGCCAGCTACAACGATGGGAATATCTATCGCTGAGCTGCCCGGCCTTCCCCTCCGCCACCCCTAGTTGGCACACCTGGTGGCCGGTGGGACATATCAGGCGCAAACAGACCATGTTCGCTAACATGCGCGTCAAGCACAAGATAGCGCAGTAAACGGGCCAACATCGATGTCATCGAATGTATTCCCAAAGCCCATGCGCCCCCTCCGAGGGTGGACGCGAGTCTAAGAGGCGGACAAAGACATCATTTTGAACCGCGTGGGCACGGGGCAACCATACACGTTCCGAGGCGGGCGGCGATGGCAGAGACAACATCAGCCAGACCTTTGGCATAAACACAATCCGCGTGTCGCTGTGGCAACATTTTGGTAGAAATAGGGTGCATGATTTTACCATCGTCCGCCACTGCTATCGTAATTGCATTGTATGAGGATTCACCAAGGGCGTTACAATAGTAGACGCAAGACACAGTAAAGTCATTCACCCTTATTCTACAGCATCTGGTATCCGTTCAACGTCGACTCGGAGGCCAAATGAAGGGTCAATGCGAGAGCGAAATTCAAACATGCTGATTCAATTGAAGAGACCACATATATGCTACGCATCCGATACTTATGCAGGCTCATGCGGGGCAGGATGAACGGGAACGCTGGTCCTGTGTTCCAATAGGAGCCCGGCCAAGGAAAAAGAGAAGAACGGATAGAGAGGAGAGGACAAGATACTCACCTCGGGCGACCATGTCCTATTTGGTCTATGGTGTTGACGGTGAAGATAAGGCACTTGTGCGCCAGCAGGAAGTCGACGTTGTGTTCGTAAACCACTCGCCAGATATCGTTCAGCCAACAGGTGACGCTCTCGACCGTCTGCTCGAGGAGCTCGTTCCGGTGTGATCGCTCTCTGATGAAGGACCTCTTCGCATCGCGGTGGAGTTCGTCAAGGAGGCCGTTCACTTCGCGTTTCTTTGCCCGGAGGTCGAGGACGGGGATGGCTGCGTGTCGGCGGCGCATCTTGGAGGCGCTCGTGAGGATCTTCCTCCGCTTTGCCTTGGAGGCTTTATCGAGGAGAGGAATGAGCTGCTTCTCAACTATGACATTTTGCACATCCAGGGGCAACGAGTCGTAGATAGCGGTGAACCTGCTTCACGGTCAGCGCAGTTACTTGAGGATGCGGATATGTGACATACCTTGCGCTCGGTAGCGACATGCTGATGCCCAGAGGCGTATATGGGGAGCTGAAAGCAGAGTGGTGGTGGTTAAAGAGAAAGATGCAGTGAAGGAGTATTGGTGAGCGGTGAGAGGGCGGAGGCAGACTTGGGAGTCGGAGCCTTACTACTTACTCCAAGGGAACCGTGACGCCATAACGCGCTGTGTGACCGTGACTCATGTGACCGTCCGCGTCCGAGCGCGCCACAACCGCGCCGACTCACGCGTTCGCGCAGGTCACCACCGCATCCTACCCCTGTTCTCCTCCACACACTTTTGTCGTCCTATTATCTTGGCTGAGACTCTGGTTGGATATCCGAACTCTCAAGATGGCGTCGACAAAGGCGAAGGTACCCGCAAAATCACACGGAGGCGACATTCGTGGTTTCTTCGCCAAGGGGAGCAGTCAGACGGCCGTGGGCAGCTCACAGACGCAGGCTCAAAAGACCAACGGTGTGGTGAGTGGCGCCTTGATTCGTTGTGGTTATCGGAGGTGCAGAACATCCATGTATCAGCCACGCACGAACGGAACGGTACAAGGCAACACAATAGAGATCAGTGAGTCTTCCGTATGACGATCGCGGAGTTGTCGAAGCTTACGGGTATGCGTGGAAGGTGACGATGACGAGGAGAAGTGAGTCCACAACTGTATGTAATATTTGTGTGGCCTGAAGAGTCCGCCAGGAAGCCAAGGAAGCCTCCAGCATCGTACGTCCTTGCTTCAACCCCAACCGCAGTTTGCAGCGTTTACCTTATACTCATTAACGTTGACCCCGCTTACAGAAAGCCTACAACAACGAAGGCAACGTCTCAGTCAAAGCCCGCGCCGAGGTCTACTCCAACGAACAAACCAGCGTCGAAAGCAACACCTGTGAGTTGATTCTTTCTGGTGTTAGATGCGTGATCCGGTAGTGAGGTCTCTCGAAATGGGCACTTTACACTGCGCTTCACTTCTGCGTTCAGCCCTGTAGACTCGTAGTCTCGAAACCATCCGTCATAGCGTGTGTCTCTGCCCGGGTCGGAGTTTCGGGCGCAGAGCGAAAAACCCGAGCAGAGACATGTGGGGGATTGTCACTTCGCGTGACACACGCGTCCTCTGCTCCCTGCTCCTGCCCGCCATACTGCACTACGTATACATGAGGTTGGGACGAGGTTCTGGGTGGATGCGCGCGCCAGCCGACAGGTCGGGTTCGCACTGGGTTTGCATACAAACGTAACCGTTTAACGCCGAGCGTACGTCGCCCGCGTTCAAACGGCAGTGGGCGGCTGCGGTGGATATGTGCGAGATGCGTCTCGCGCCAGACCGCGCCGCTGTCTTAGGAGAAAGGAAGGGCGCGATCCCTCTACCCCACATGCGCATATATCAAGGTATAGTGGCGGAGGTGACCAGCCTCGAAGCCGGTAGATGTATGCGCGCTATTGGGCAACGAGCGGGAAGCACTGGCGGAGTCTGGCGCGACGCTGCTCTAAACTGTTGGGACACCGCCCATGCGCGTCGCTAGTTCTGAGCGGGAGGCCATCGTGTTACCCTGCCATTCGTGTCCTCTTTCGGATGAAGCAGCCTGAATTGGCAGGGAAGAAGGCGCACGTGGGCGTGACAAACCCCCACCCGTCTCTACGAAGTTCACCAGACCTTATGGAACCGTCCCCTCCCTTCTCCTTGTCCTCACGCCGTTTTCCTTTTCGGGACGCGTTCCAAAAGCTTTCCTCGAGCTCCTCTTTTCTCCACATAGTACCATGCTATCTTGATCCAAAATAAGCGTGACCAGAACCGTGGAAGTGGAACACGTCCGCTGGCAGAAGACCAGACACTAGTAGTTTGACAGTTGGTCGAGTTTCACTTCCACTACGCCCCCAACTGCCTTGCCGCGACCTTTGCCCGGCCTCGTTGCACCCAGTGCCATCACCTGTCGCATTGGGCCACTCTTTCCCTTTGACCTCCAACCACGTTGGGCAGAGCTAGAAGCATCACCACCGTGGTGCTACTCACCGTCCCCCCTGGCAAGCTGGTGTTCCTCAAATGATGCCGGGTGACAGGTGATGGTTATGATCTCCATCCCTCTTTTAGCATCATTTGCCGAACACCCCGCCATAGATGCAGAACAGCGGTTCTGTAACTCGGTGTAGTCGAACCGAAGGCTCAATGCCACAACGCGATGTTCAACTACTCGATAACGCAAATGTCTACCTTTGCTACCACCTGCTTGATCAGACCCAGTGCTGAGCTCAAAAACCCCTGGGACAGTGCCGTGCTGGGTGCAATGTTTTCCTAGTTCTGTTACGGCCCTCTTTCTGACAGCTTTCTGACCGCATTTTATCTCCGCAGAAGCTCAAGAGCGAACAGGCCATGGAGATTGACGACGCTGACGACGTGCTCGTCTCCGCCCCTCTGAAACGCAAAGCAAAAGTTGTTATCTCGAGCGATGAGGAAGACGAAGACGAGCCCGCTCCGCCTAAGAAGAAGCACGCCGCGTCCATCGCCGCCCCGTCGAAAGCCCGCGCGAGCACCTCAGCGTCGAAACCCAAGGAGACAAAGCCTGCGCAGAAGAAGCCGACCCCGCGCAAGGCTACGGCGTCGTCCTCGCGCAAGAAGAGCAAGGACGACGACTTTATCGTGTCTTCCGACGAGGACGAAGACGATGACTTCGAGGTGGACGACGAGGATGAGGACTTTGATGGTGGAAAGAAGGGCAAGAAGGCCGCTCCCGCGAAGAAGGCCCCCGTAAAGTCGACCCCTGCGAAGGCGACCCCTGCAAAGACGGCGAAGGCGAAGGCCGGGGCTAAGGACCAGAAGCCTGCGAAAGCTGAGAACGAGAAGCCTGCGAAGGAGGATGACAAGGCCGCTGCGAAGAAGCCCAAGTACGTTTTTGCGGCCAACTGGTTAGGACCCGCTCACTAATATTCCTGTGCAGTTGGTATGCGATGAAGGGGGGGCGTGCGGGACCGTCTGCCCCTGGCTCGAAAGAGATACCCATTCCCGAGGACCCGAACTGTCTTGCAGGCCTCTCGTTCGTCTTCACGGGCGAGCTGAGCAGTCTCGCGCGCGAAGAGGCGGTCGAGCTCGCGAAGCGCTATGGCGGGTGCGCACCGTTCTCCCTCCCGTGTTCCAGTGCTGACCCGCACACAGCCGTGTGGTGGGCCAGCCGTCGTCGAAGACGTCGTACGTCGTCTTGGGCGCAGACGCGGGGCCGAGCAAGCTCAAGGCGATCGAGAAGAACCGCCTGAAGACGCTGGACGAGGACGGGTTCCTGAACCTGATCGCGACGCGGGTGACGGACGCCAAGACGATGGACGACAAGACGCGCAAGAAGATCGAGAAGGAGCAGGAGGCGATCCGGCAGAGCGCGAAGGAGATGGAGCAGCGCGAGAAGCAGGCGGCGAAGGCCGCTGCGTCGAAGGCGGGCGGCCCTGTGGCGAAGACCCTCCTCACGGACCAGCTGTGGACGGACAGGTACGCGCCGCAGACGCTGAAGGAGATATGTGGGAACAAGGGCCAGATCGAGAAGCTTGAGGGGTGGCTGAGCAGCTGGGCCACGAGCCTGAAGAGCGACTTCAAGAAGCCGGGCAAGGAGGGGATGAACGTGTTTAGGGCGGTCATGATCACGGGCCCGCCGGGCATCGGGAAGACGACGAGCGCGCATTTGTGTGCGAAGCTGGCGGGATTCACGCCGATCGAGCTGAATGCCAGTGATGCGCGGAGCAAGAAGCTGGTCGAGGTAGGCTTAGAGCGGACCGGCATGCGAGAGGTGCTGATATATCTACTAACAGAATAGCACGAATATCATGAATACCTCCCTCGATGGCTGGATGGGAGGTGGTAAGGTATGTTGTTGATTGTCTCAGATTTAACCTTTCTCGCTCATGATAAGCTGGCTTCTAGAAAACCAATGCTGCCGGTGTCACAATCACAGACCAGTCCTGCCTGATTATGGACGAGGTGGATGGCATGTCCGCCGGTGACCGTGGAGGTGTCGGCGCGCTCACCGCTCTGATCAAGAAGTCGAAGATCCCCATCATTTGCATCGCGAACGACCGCGGCGCACAGAAGCTCAAGCCGCTGCTCAACGCGACGTACAACCTCACGTTCAAGCGTCCGGAGGCGAATGCTATACGGTCGAGGATATTGAGCATAGCCTTCAAGTGCGTCTGTCTTTACGTCTTGTGTGTTTGATTGGTCCACTGACGCTTTGTTAGGGAGAAGATGAAAATCCCAGCGAACGTCGTTGACCAGCTCGTTCAAGGCGCCCAATCAGACATTCGTCAGGTCCTGAACATGCTCTCAACATGGAGGTTGTCTAGCAACACCATCGATTTCGACGAGGGGAAGAGCCTGTAAGTACCACATAATGTTAATGCTCCCGAGAGGGTATAGCTCATACGCCCTTCAGTGTCAAGGCCAACGAGAAATACGCTATCATGACGCCGTTCGGCGTCATCAATAAGATCCTTGGGCCTGGGATGTTCCTTCCGACCGCGCGCGAGACGCTTGGCGACAAGATGGAGTTGTACTTCCACGACCCGTCGTTCGTACCACTCTTCATGCAGGAGAACTACTTGAAGACGCAGCCCTCCCGTGTTCGGAACGCCGACGGGCCGGAGCAGACGTTGAAGCACCTCGAACTCATGGACAAGGCCGCGCAATCATTATCGGACGGCGACTTGGTTGACAGTCTGATTCACGGGCCGAACCAGTACTGGTCGCTCATGCCGCTTCATGCCGTCTGCTCGACTGTCCGCCCTGCATCATTCCTGTATGGGATGGGTGCCGGATATGGCGGGCCGAACGCGATGTCATTCCCTCAGTACGTTGTCTCCGTACCAGTTGGCGCAGCGATTCGCTCAACCGAAATTGTAGATGGCTGGGGCAGAACTCCAAACAGTCGAAGCTCAATCGCCAGCTGACGGATGTCCAGGCGCGGATGCGGCTGAAGGTCTCTGGCGACAAGTCCGAGATCAGGCGATCGTACATCCCTGCGCTGTTCCCGCATCTCGTGCAGCCGCTGATGGACCAAGGAGCGGTAAGAAAATGCAGGGTTATTGGCTACATATCAATATTGACGATGACACGCAGAGCACGGTGGACGATACCATCGAATTCATGGACGAGTACTTCCTCACACGCGAGGATTGGGACACGATCGTCGAGCTGGGAGTCGGAGACCGCGTCGATGCGATTGTGCTCAAGAAGATCTCGACAGCTACCAAGACGTCGTTCACGAAGAAGTATGGTTTAGCTCAGGACCATGGCTCATTTGTTGACGTTAACGTTTCCCCAATCAGGTACAACTCCCGCGACCATCCTGTTGCGTTCCACAAGGCAGAGGCGCTTGGGAAGGCGCCCAAGAAGATCGCGGCGGCAGGACCTGCTCCAGATCTCGAAGAGGCCTTCGATGTAAGCCCCTTTGCTTCCAGGCTTGTGGCAGCGTACCTGACCAAGGTCTCTTTCAGGTTGACGACGAGGTCCCAGAAGCTGAGGAGGACGAGAAGCCGGTCGATGATGACGCAGAACACGACAGCCTCATTAAGGCACCGAAGAAGGGCAAAGCAACCAAAGGCAAGACAAAAGCCTCTGCCAAACCAAAAGCCTCGAAGAAGAGTTGATTCTGGCGGTCATCTATTGGATGTCCTATCTAGGTCCTTTTGCAGAATGCGGACCCAGTACCCTAGTTCTAGCGTCATGTTAGACCGTGTTGATTTCGCTAGCCTAGCTATCATTTTGTTTCTTTATCACACTGTGAAGTTCAACGCACTAAATTCGCAATACATTCCATTCCAACACAATGATACAATCACAAGACACGTTTCAGGCTCACTACCGTGACGACCGCAGGTTGCCCCGCACGACCGCAATGGCAGCTATCATACAGCGGAGTAAGAGACATGCCATCCCGATCCCAGTTCTCGTGAATCGTGAGTGGGAGGTCAGAGGTGCACATATTGATCAAACCTATTCAGTCCTGGAAATTCAATCGTTCGTTTTGTAAATCGTTCCGAGATGTGTCGTGTCCGAGTCGTAGGACTGATGGGCCGTAGCCTGAGCATGCTAAACACGGCTGCGGGAGCCACTGGCAGAGCCGTGACGACGAGCCTCGAGCTACATGGATGGATGATCAACACGACGAAGGAACCTAATCTTGGGAAAGAGCATACCGCACGACTCCGGTCCCGACTGTCTCCGCGGCCTCGGCCACGACTGCCAGAGTCACCTCCATGACGACGAGCCTCCAGCTACATTCACAGTGAGTCAGAAAGATTTGTTCAAAACCATCGAAAGACTTACAGCACGACGGTTCCTGCTATCTCCGCGGCCACGGCTACCACTGTCCCCGCCGTGGCGACGAGCCTCGAGCTAGAGCGGAAACTCATCAACATCAATGCATTTTGGTGCAAAAGTAGTAGAAATGTACCGCGCGACGGTCCCTGCTGTCACCGCGGCCCCGACTCCCGGAGCCATGACGGCGGGCCTCAAGCTGTGTCGACTTTTAGCCTCCCGTCTCAAACGACATATATGGATGACTTACAGCCCTGCCGATGCGACTATCGCCACGCCCACGGCTTCCAGAATCGCCGTGACGGCGAGCCTCGAGCTATTACGTCGATCTCAGCAAGATGTCGCATTAACAGGCTTTGGCACTTACGGCACGACGGTTCAGGCTATCACCCCGGCCACGAGAGCCTGAGCCGTGACGGCGGGCCTCAAGCTATCGAGTTTATCAACGTTAGCGATCACCAGCCGTGACAGGTATAAGAAAAGCATACGCTGCGACGGCCACGGCTGCCAGAGTCGCCACCATGGCGGCGAGCCTCGAGCTAGAAGAATCGCAGGTCAATTTTCTAAGCAAGTCAGCAGAGAGAAAGACCGACGTACGGCGCGACGGTTCCGACTGTCACCACGGCCACGAGAGCCAGAGCCGTGGCGGCGAGCCTCGAGCTGTGTATATTCGAGCATGTTATAATAAGTCGTCGACATTCTGTGAACATACGCACGGCACGACGGTCCCGACTGTCTCCTCGGCCGCGACTCCCGGAGTCACCGTGGCGGCGCGCCTCGAGCTGTTTGAATGACCTTTATCAGCGAGGAACCTTACGGGATCAATGATCAGATCTTAACGTACAGCGCGGCGGTTCCTGCTGTCGCCACGACCACGGCTGCCCGAATCACCTCCATGCCGACGAGCCTCGAGCTGTGGTATACAAGTGGTTAGCACACCTCATGAGGTGTTCGTACTGGGTACCTACCGCACGGCGGTTTCGGCTATCGCCTCGGCCGCGGCTGCCGCTGTCACCACCGTGGCGACGAGCCTCCAGCTGTGGAGAAAAGCGGGTGAGCGTTGTTTGCCGCAGGCTGCAAAAATCAGCATACCGCACGGCGGCTCCTACTGTCTCCGCGGCCACGGCTTCCGGAATCACCGTGGCGGGGGTCGCGAGCTTCAAATTTGACAGGGCTCCTCCCTCGGACGGGGAAATCGTTGAGAGAGGGCTTGTCGACCAGGCTATCATCGGTAGATACGATGTCGAGGCCGCCCGGAAGCTATCGATGCAGGTGTCATCAGAGGACGGGGGTTACATGTATCGGTGGCGGAGACACTTACGGGAACAGCAGCGGCAGCCGAAACGACCGCCGCGATGACAAGCAAGACGAAGTTCTTCTTGAACTGCATGGCGACCAAGGCAAGAAGGCTTGTTCAGATGAACTGGGGAGTAAATGGAGCTACAAGGCTGGAGGTGGTCGGCTTCGCCGCTCCTCTTTTATACCGCCCGGAAGTCGCCCAGAATATTCCCGACAAAAGATGGCCTAAATTTCGAACAGGGGTGAGTGTATGCTAAAAGTGCTTGGAGATGGTGCAACACCACCTTGGCATTGAGAAAAGTTCGTATGCTGCGCGGCACTGGAGACAACACAGCAGCAGCTCTCCACTCAACATAGGTTCTTGGCATCGCTGTGGGAGCACCTGTGAAGAGTTATAATTAAACATTCAATTCGTGCTCAATCTGTGGTGAACGTACTCGAAAACAAATGTTGCTTTGCCTTGAAAAGTTGGTGTCCGACAAATATTTCAATATACTGCGTTGGCTTGACGAACCAGTGATTTTGGCCGGTCGAATATGTTGGTCGACTCAATATTGGGACAAGTGACCTATCCCAACGATGTTGTGAGAATGAGATCCATACCTGCGGCTCTGGAAAAAGGTCAGCGCCAAGTCGCGGGACGTGTAATGCCCATCTCGTATACAGTACCCGCTCCACTCTTGGATGGCTTCAGTAACTTGGATCCTCTACGGTTCGTTCGGGCCCAGTTCGACATCAGGTCCGGTAGACTGTCTTCTACAGAACATGTTCCCCACAGATCAAGCTTGGCTGCCGGTAGTTAGCTCACGTTTCCCACTGCGGGCGGAGAGTCAAATACACGAGGAACCAAGGAGCTGCTGCGAGCTGTTCCAAGGACGAAGCTTCTCACAAGGTTTCGGGTGGCAAAGTTGACGGCCAGATATGTTCGTTGAGACAAACTCCGCAGGACGTGCTCTAGAGGCCGTTACTGCATTTCCCCCCTCATCAGATTATCAGCATGGTCCATGGACGACATTGATTGAAGAACCTACAGGTGTATTTGGCACGTCCAAATTGTAAACGAAATTTTGGGGTCGAGGCCGTCCTTAGACGCAATCGGTCCGCCGCCCTCTATATCGTACTCCTTAGTAGTCGATACTGCAATGATCTTGTTATACCTAATATCATGAACAGTCAGTGAGGAACGGCACGACATAACTAGCCAACCACCTTCCGTAATGTGAATCTAAAATGCGGGCTCGGATCAGGTTAGCGGGCTCCCACTGGCGTATGCAAGTACGAGGGAAACCTTACTGCGGATTCCCATGCTCATCTCCGCTTCAATGCCCACCATACGCAGTGAAGTAGGGAGTTCGGTAAGCCCTGGTGCCTCATGTTGCTCACTCAGTGACTATACTGATCGATGAAACCGTCCAGTGGTAGCCATTCTGGATTGCGACGCCGCGGTGCGGATAGTCTCCCCTGAGTTGAGAGCGGCTCTAAGACTCGGACCCACAACTTCGGCACACAACTTCGCGGTTCGACCTTGAGTCTGGCACCGAAATTTCTTTACTTGGCAAGAGTATAACCTCCGGCTTGTACACGCTCTCTTGGCCCCGACTCCCGAAGCCATGGTTACGGGCTCAGGCACCGAGGATCATTGCAATGGTGCTGACCATGAGCCGGAGTCAATACAAAAACGCGAGATATACGACTGTGCTTAGACAGCACCCCAAGAGACTTGGCCCTGCAAACGGAGATTTAAGGATACATCCTTCTGTATCTTGGCGCGCATGCATGCAGCGGAGCGCTTGGTGTAAGACTAAAGCTCTCGGTGTGTCGTGCGCGCAGGTAGCAAACAGGCTGATGAAAATGGCTCCCCGGAGGGAAGACTGACCACAGTATTAGTCATCGGGTACTGCGGATACCTTCCTCTTGGTCTTTGCTTGATAAAGATGGTCTCGTACCAACTGTAACGGCCTCTCGCGATGATGTTGCAACATGCGTTGAAAGCATGAGGGACTTCGAAGTCTGTGTCAAAGATAAGACCAGCATTTTAACTTTTTTAAGGTATTTGTAGGACTTTGGAGGGCAGAAGAGCATTACTTACAAAACATATGAGCGCACTTGACTCAACAGTGTCGCGGATGCGGAGAGCCGGCTGCGCCTCACGGTTGCACCGAAGCTGGAAAACTGACCCATTGGGGTTTCCACAATAGGATTGTTACCGGGCTCCACCTCGTTGGTTCCGTTGAAAGGAAAGTAGGGCCCATGTATGTTGGAATGAAGGGACCTCCATCCATTTCACGTCTATGCAATGGTATTGCGACATGCCCAGATATCGATAACATATTGACTGAACCTTGTGTGGGCATTGGTATACACGTGCGGATGCATTGTCCAAGAACTTCATGCGTGTGCGGTCAATAACGTCGAAAGCCTGTAAGTGACGCCCCCGTCAGCAACTGCCGCTGAAACGCCCCGCCCTCACAGTTTCACCCCCCCCCCCTCTCCTGAGAGAACGGTACTCACCAAAAGGTCAGTGAGCAATTCAGCCCACTCCCTCCCCCATCCATTCCCCACAACCCCCTTTATCCAGCTACAGCTTTGGCGATAATCTGGGAGACGCCGTGCCCAGCGCTCGCAGGCGTTCCCCGACCAGATAGACCCCATCCCCCTTCTCGAGATCGACGTTCTCGAGGATGACCCCCGCCGTACTCCCGTCCTTCTCCCCAAGTCCAGTCAGCCCGAGCCCAACCATTGACTCCGACATCCGCTTCCCTTTCTCTTTCCGCCCTTCCCTTCCTCTCTCCCTCTCTTTCTCATCATCGGACTGCTTACCCTTGTTCCGCCGCGCGTGCCGCCCCCGCTCTTCCTCGCGTTCCGCCCTGAAGCGGCTCCGCCGATCCCGCCTGATCGAGAGGTGCGAGTACGCCGAGAACGTCCTGATGATCATCGCAAAGTTGAACAGCCCGAACGCAAAGACCACCGAGATCGCGACCCGCACCCCCAGCGCCTGCATCCGCGTCAGCGGCGCGTACCCATCCGCGTCGTCCGCCGAGCCCGTGCGCCACACGAACGACATGATCGCGATGCAGAACGCGATCATCGACCACGCGAGCCAGACCGCGGGCGTCGCGAGGAGCACCCAGATGTTCCACAGCACCGCCGCCCGCGTCTTCCGCGCCTCCTCCGCCCAGCGCGACGCACGGTCCATGGAGCGCATCGTCCCGAAGTGCACGATGTACGCGCACCCGTACGAGAGCGACATCAGCGCGAAGACGAGCGAGAACAGCGCGGACCAGCGCGTCACGGGGTCATTTGCGGCGTCCTGGATCTGGAAGATCGTCAGGATGGCGCTGGGCACCCGTCAGCATAGTGCGCTGCGGCGATGAGTTGGACTGCGCTTACGTGGTGAGCAGGGCAGAGACGAGGTTGAACGTCTTCCATTCGCGCATGAGGGTGTCCACAAAGTTCTCCCACGAGAGCTTGAACCGCGCCAGCGCGGGCGACACCATCGGCGGCGTCCACTCCTCGGGGTACGGCAGGCCGTTCGGAAGCGGCTTCGCGCTCATGTTGTTCGTCGGCGTCGCAAACCCCGCTGCGATCACCGCGTCGACCGAGGGGTCGTGCGCAAAGTCGCCGCACGCGTCGATCAGCCGCTCTATCTCGGGCTTGCTCAGCTCCGCGTCTTCGAAGACCCGCGCGACGCGCTGCCAGTACAGCGCCGGCAAGTGGAGGAGGAAGCTGAGATACAGGATCCGGGGGAGGGTGTACGTGAAGAAGAAGCTAGTGTCTTTGATGAGCATGCGCCATGCGTTGCGCTTCCTCCGCGGCTTCTCATTCTCGTCTTCATCAAAAGCTTTACGGGGACGGACAACACACAGGGCTGCAGCCACGCGTGATAAAAGCGGAGGTTTCGGCGAGGCGTGTGATATCTTCGGGGAGAACGCAGGGGAAGCGGGGACATAGGGAGGAGAGGCAGGGCGCGTTGGGGAACGCTCGCGGCGGAATCCAAACCAGCGGATGTGCGAGCTGAACGGATCCGGGGGTATAAAACGTTCCTCGCGGGTATGATTGCGATGCAGGTTCCAGCCATGCAGGATTCGTAGAGGAGATGCCGCTCGTGACTGAGCGGGAGAGCGGGAAGGAGGCGTCTGAAGGATGTCTCGACCCTGCATCTTGGGAGACAAGTTGTTGCCGGGCGACCCAGCGCCTTGGCCACGGCCGCGCGAGGGAGGAGGTGATTGATTATATACCTGTCCGCGGGCGGGACTGTCACGCGAGTAGAGAGACGGAGATGCCGCCCCCGAGTCGTTGTGGCTTAAGCGACCCATGCCGGCTGTGGTGACGATGTTGGTCAGTAGATGCCAGAGCAACAGACGATGCAAAAAGGAGGTGTGTCTGACAGCATGGTCAACTAGTCCAATTCAGCCCTTCGAGTGCACGAAATGAGTCTGTATCTCATCGTTCACAAGATTCTATGGATCTCTTCCATGCACGAACAGTGTTTGGGAAAGGCGCGTGGCCACACCTTTCCTTGCGGATGATAATCATTGACGCCTATCGCTGCGGCACATCACAGCGGCCGTTTCCAGAGTGATGTGGGAAGGGTAAGGGTGGGGTATACCCGAAGGTTCGAACGGGTACTGGTAGAAGCTAGCTCAGCACAAGGCTCAACCCGGCCAAACTCAAGGGCTCATTGTTGAGAGGATGTGAGTAACCAGACATCACGTTATAACAGTCCTCGTGGCCGAGAACTGTGCAGCACTGAGGCATAGCTAAGCATCCAGGAAGTCATCCTCCAACACGATGCGGCCGAGGACGGCCCAAATAACGCCGTCCTCCGTGCGCTCTCGTCGTGAATATCCCTGTGAACTAAGGCAAGCCCCTGGACATTCCACCTGGGCTAGTCAAAGATCGCGCTTCAGTGGGCGATTCTGAGACGATTCGGTGTTGGCAAATCGCCACGGAATCGTATGCATAATTTGACCACCCCCGGATCAACAGGTTGATTCTGTTGTCGAATCCCGAACCGCAACTCTGTATCAATTCAGTGTAGCGCCCGTTGACTGATGCAGCTGAGGCAAGTGCAGTAGAATCCGTTTCGGGGGGCCGGTGCTACTCCAAAGTAGCACCGGTAGTTCTGTTTGATCCTGTCAGAATCGAGCATAATCGTCGCTCTGCTGGTCCCGAAGCGCCCCCGAAGCGTTTCTGATATAATGGTGTACATGATCCTCCAGGTACACGTTCTTATCGTCGTACCCGTGGATGTCAGTTACACACCCGTGCCGGGTAGGGATGGGGAAACTGGCCACAGGTCCATGATGGCGCTCAAATTGTTCGAGCGTCATAAGGTGCCTCGAAGCTCAGGAAATAGAAAAGTAACCAGTCCTGACCCGTCGATACACCGAAAACGGTTCCAGCTCAAATATGAGCTCTTTGATGGTATTCGGGAAATTTCTCAGGTCCCGTTCGTGACGGAAGGTGATAATGTCACCAGGGTTTGTAGGGTGTGTTCAAGTCCGAGATTTCCCGTTTGTACAGAAATTCCCACCCGCGCGTGAACACACCCAATAATGTATATCCCAACGTGCCTTGTGTCCTATGATGTCATCACAGAACGACTCGAAATGTTCGGTGAAACCCAGACGCTAGTCTGACATTTCGCCGTCACAGGAACGGGAAAGTACGGGCACTCCGTGTGTGAAGACAAAGTCACTGGCAACGGGCGGAGGGGGAGGGAGACACGAAAAGAGGGAAGACAGGGAACTCACCGGGTCGAGTATTCTGAAGCGACGTAGGAAGAGAGCGATCGCTTTCGTTCCTTGGCCTCGGGGTATCCTTTCCGACTGAAGAGTCCGACTCGCTCTGCCGGATCGCACCAGGGAGCGAATGCAACGCGCGCAGACTGCCGGACGCAGAGTCGATGGAGGTCAGGGAAGCATCGGTACTTCGTCGCCCGCCGCGGCCGGTACTCTTGAGACGGTCGAGGACCGGGGTGGATTGCGATGGGAGGGCGGTGAGCTTGTCGGAGCTGGTGAGGTTGGATGAGGAGGAGTGGGACTCTGTACCCGACGCTGAGCGCTGAAATCTGACGCGATGGTGCAGGCTACTCACCTTTCAGCCTCTGCTCTCCGCTGTCCGATGGAAACGGTATGGAATTGGAGCGTTGCAGGTTGGAAGCGCGGCCGGCCTGGGGGTCCAAATCTGTGGGCGCCGACATCGCTTCCAGGGAGGAATCGGCGTTACAGTCGTCAACAGTCGTCAGCGAGTCGTTGGTCGTCGAAGTGGGATAGGTCGTTTATGCGCTACCCGTCGTGATGGTGGTGGTGGTGGTGGTGGTAGGTCAGAACATGGGACCAGGGACATTTGGAGAAAACGAACAGAGGAAGCCGTTCCGAGCTGGTGAAAGTCCAAATACCCACGAGTACCCGATTTGGAAGTGCGGGTGCTCCGCGTAAGTGGCTGTGCCCACCATCGCGACTCGGAGACTCTCGGAGACGCGTCTCGAGAAGTTGAGCAGAACCGCCACTTGAAACTAGACGCATCCGGATTCCGAGTTCCCCCTTCTGATCGACAGGATATTGTGCTTCCGGCGTGTTCCGTTGTGGTTATGTACGTGCAACGCGTCCTACTACCGGACGCAGACGATATAGTAGTACATGAAAACCGGCATCTACATGATACTTTCCCTTGAACATGGACTAGGAAGATGGTTGAGATATCTCGATAATGCATAATAGAGAACTTGCACTAACGCCAGTGCGGCCGCACTGTAAAGATGCATTCTATAACCCTAGTTCTAAACCGCATGAAACAGAGAAATGTGCTGTTCATCGGACGACCTCTAGCGCGGCTGGTGAAGATTCTGAAGAACGATAGCCCGTGTTGAATACATTGGCATTTCTATTCGTACATACAAACGGATATCCAAAGATACATGCGATAATCATACACAACTGTTGTAAGGGAGATCGTCATGAAATAGAACTACAAGCCGCCCTTTGTGCTCGCGGGCGACAAACACGACTCACGAAAGCACAAGCACCTCACCGGACGAGTTGGGTGCCCGGCTTGCCAGTCGGGATCGGCGCATGCGGCACGGGCGCGTGAGGGAACCGGAGCTTGAGGCCTGCAGTCCGTCGCCAGTCAGCGATCGCGCCCCGGCGCATCAAACCAGCAAAACAGAAACAGTGCTCACCGAGGTCCTCAGCGATGAGATCCGCGCCCTTCTCCCCAACCAGGAGCGCGGACGAGTACGTGTTCGTGCCGAGGTTGTCCGGGCAGATCGAGAGGTCGACGCACTTGAGGTTCTCCGTGCCGTACACGTTGAGGCGCTTGTCGAGGACGCCGCCCTGCTCGCGCGGCTTCATCGCGCACGTGCCGAGCGAGTGCCAGGTCGTCTCGACGTGGTCCGAGATCCAGTCGTCGATCGCCTGGTCGTCCTCCTCGGTGTACTTGATGTCGTCGTGCACCTTCGACGCGTCGTACGGCTCCGACGGGCTGTGCCAAGTGCCCATGTGGATGCCGACGGTCAGCGCGTTCGGGAGCATCTCCTTCGCGGTCTTGATGTCGATGTCGCGCGCCGCCGCGGGGGAGTCGGGGTGGAAGCGCGGGTGGTGGGAGGCCAGCTCACCGCGGAATGCTGTCAAAATTGATGAGCGATCTATTAGGGGTGGAAGGATCAAGGGAACGCATACCGTCCATGCGGCGCGCGACCTCGCGCGTCTTCTTGTAGCTCCAGCGGATGGGCGCGAAGTCGGCCTTGTTGTTCATGAAGCCGGAGTCGAAGAACGGCTCCACGTACGGGCTCGGGGACTGGATGTGGATCTTGCCGCGCGATGCGGGGTACTCGAGGTACTGGAACATCGTGATGTACTTGCCCGGCGGGAGGAGGGAGTGGTCCGCGTACGCGCCGCCGACGATGGAGCCGAAAACGACCGGCTTGTCGGGCTTGTCCTTGAAGTAGCGGTCCCAGAGCTCGTGGAACTCGGGACCCATCTCCTTCAGCTCCTCCTCGGTGGGCCGGATCTTGAACCCGGCGTCGATCGCGTTCGAGGAGAGGCGCGCCTTCTCGGGGCTTGTCTCCCACTCAGCAAACAGCTCCTTCTGCGTGTCCTTGTCACCGCGGAGGAAGTCGTCAAGCGTAGCAGTCTCGTTCGAGACGCGGTAGACTACAGAACACACAATCAACGCTTACTGAAGAGAAATGTCAAGGAAAGAACTGACTGGAGAGGGTAGTGTAGTGATCTTGGTACTCCTCGCCCACACCGGGCAAGTCGCTGACGACGGGGATGTTGAGCTTGTTGAGAAGCTCAGCGTTGCCCACACCGGAGCGCTCGAGAATCTGCCGAGGAAGCCATGGTCAACTCACGTCCCGTGACACACAGAGACCGATCATTCGCTCACCTGGGGAGTGCCAAGAGTGCCGGAGCTGAGCACGACCATCTTGCGGGCCTTGACGATAGTCTCGACGACCTCCGCGTTGTTCGCGCGGTTGCGCGAGGGGACGTAGGCGACACCAACCGCCTTGTTGTTGGCGTCAAAGAGGACGCGGCTCACGCGCGCGTTGCAGCGGAGGTGCAGATTACTCTGCGAGTCCATGACACTGTGCACATAAGCTGCGGAAAATGATCAGCACCCCACATAGATCCATGTCTCAAAGCGGCACGCACCGCTTGCAGCATCGGAACGACGGCCGGTATGACGGTTAATGTACTTGGCCCAGATCTCAGCACCATGTGCGGTCTTGAGGTCCTGGATATCGTCTGCACCAAAAATCATGAGCTCGAGCGAGATGGGCATTGGTGTGTCAAACCTACCGCTGAAGGGCACGCCAATTGCGTGTGAGGCACGGAGGAAGTCCTGGGCCACGGGCTGGATCTGACCGCCGTTGCTGATAGCGATGGGCCCGTCGTAGCCATGAGTGTCGTTGTTCGCCGGCTTCTGATAGTTCTCGAGACGTTTCATGAGGGGGAGAAGGTCGTCCGCGGTCCAGCCCTCCATCTTGAAATCGTCTGAAAAGTAGGGACCGTGTCAGTGCGAATCCTAGTGCGAGATATCGCAGGCTGAACTCACCCCAGTCTGACGCAGAGGCACGTGTGTACATCTGGAAGTTGATGCTGGAGCCACCGCCGAGGATGTTCGCGCAGGGCACGATGGACCGACGGCCACGGAGGTGCGACGACTTCTTGGTGTCGACGTAGAAGGTGGCCTTGTCGTTACTGCAATGCAGTAAGCCACCATTCGTTGCAAAACAAAGTAAAAGTCGCGCACATCCCATCCCGCTGCATGTTGCGCACGTAGATACCGGGGCGGTATACCCAAGGGTCATCGCGGTTGTTCGCGCCACCTGTCGCACAACCATAAGACGCAGACCTCCGCGCGAGGTGTTGGGTACGCACCCTCGATGAGCATCACCTTGAGGGTGGGGTCGGCATAGGCCAGGCGCCCTGCGACGACTGATCCAGCGGGACCACCGCTGGAGAAATGAAGCAGACATAGTTAGACCCTGATGGTCAGGCGGGAAAGGAGAGACGTGGTCTCGACGTACCCGCAGACGATGACATCGACTTCCTCTGGGTGACCCATGCTGTTTCAGTGTGCGAGAGTGAGCAGGTGAGCAGTGGTAAGAATAGAGATGGGAGCCTCGACTGAGGTTGGGGTGTCCCTATTCTTTCGAGGGGCTTTTATGCTGCCCTTGGAAGGGATGTTATCTCTCGCCGGCCGTTGGGGTTCCCAAGGGGTCATTCGAGAAGTCATGGGCCCTCCCACAACTCGGTCGCTTCGCATAAGCAGGGACGTCAGCTGGACGTATGTACTGAAGACGGTTTAGCAGAGAACCCCCGTGGGTCGTAAACTTGAAACCGGATTAGGGAGCCTGAGAGCCTCGGCGCACCGTTGGTGGAGTGAAAAACAGATAGTCCGCAAGTCGCAGCGGGCATGGGGTCGCTGTATTGGCGCCACAAGATGGGAGGCGAAGGTGATGGAGTTCTATCAGCGTACTAGCATCCCCGCCTACCCACGACAACGATTGTCCAACATTAGCATGGCCAATAGGCAATTTAGACGCAAGTAGCACAACTCACTGGGTGACCAGACAAGGATATGACTATACCATCGCAGACGAGCTTTGATAAGATAGCTGGCTTCAATGTGCTAACCCGAGGAGCGCATATGTAAAACGGCCCCAATCGACCACACGAGGTGGAGTGACGACGGACTGGCGATGCCCAGGAAGTCCCCCTACAGTCTAAGGGAAGTAGCGATGGGGTGCAATAACCAATGGAGTTGTCAACGGATCATGGGGCGAGGCATATGACAGGGAGAGGGACTTGGGATGCTTCCTCATTCAACGAACGCAATCAAGCATCTGGAAGACAAGAATGAGCCGTCCCGAAGAGGCGCATGAATGTGCGAAAATACGACCATTTGTATCCATAACCCGTAGTCATACCGACTGTTCGAGAGAGCAGAAGGACACGGCCGCTGTCATTCGGCAATTCCGTGTGGGTATGGATCGGATGCGGCTGTCCCTGAAAGCTGGTCCCTGGCTGGTCCTATGAAGAACCCCTGCACTGGCATCTCTCGGTGCTCGGCGCAGTCGGCGGATGGCCGCCGCCCACTGGCAGTGGAGATCTAACAACCTCTGGAAGGTTCAGTGGCGGCTTCAGGGTCCTATTTCGCCTACAATCAGCCCTCCCAGTCCACAGATGCAGGACCAAGTGACATACCACTAGGTCGTGAAGTACAGCTGACCAACGGTATCCAGACTCGACTGGTAGTATCGCAGACTCAATCGTGTTCGTAATATTGTGCATGGGATCCCTTGCTTTACGTGGGTGTCGGACTTTCTACATCCGTGGGGCGTTTTGAAAACTGGCCTCGTGTGAAGAGGTGGTGGTACAAGGCAGAGTTGCAAGCGCCAGCTTCCAGCGGTTCTTGCCCCGGTTCAGCTGACCACAGCGCCGACCCCAGGTTAGCACCGCCTGAGCTTCTTCAGCTTCCGAGGAGCGCAGCACGGGGGCCAAGTAATGCGAAGAACCTCCACATAGTATGTTATGTATGTCATACAGCTGATGAATCAGAGCTGCAAACCCGCGGGAACTGGCAGCCGAATGGACTCGTGACCGTTTGAACTTCAATGAAGCTCAGTTTCAAACGCGAAAATTCTTCTGCACCACTTCAAGCGTCTGGCTCTTCCTACGGCGCAGGCGTGTGTTCTTGATCCATTTCTCCTGCTCCCCTGAACACAATGTTACTTCCTAGCAACGAGCGTTACAGTATGCTCCAAAACTGCCAGTGGAGGATTATTGAGGATTGTTGTGGCCAAATCGGAGGCGCCTGTCGGCTATCGAAAAAGGAAAAGACGAACATCCTCAACTTGAAAGTTGAACTTCAACCGTGTGACTCATACAGCTCTGTCCCATACCCTCATTCCCTTCTCCCCACCCCTTCTTACGATCAGTTACGCCCACGTTACGCTCTTAGACATGCTACAAAAAGCCAGTGTTTCTATTTATACAGCAAATTGTCACGATGGAATCAATATCACCAACTGGGAGGAACGCGTCCATCCAGCGTCCCGCGCAATGCGCGCACTCGACCACCCAACGCGATTCCTGGTCGTTTCCGTCAACAAGAAGACAGACAACAATATCCTTCGTCAGACTCTAGCAAGATGGGTGCACGAGGGAATCGATCACAACGGCGCTGCGTCAGTTCACATAACTTCTTCGCCCGTTATGTCACTCAAACTTCAACCTACTCCACAGTTACCGATTTCTTGGGTACACAGAGTCCCAGGTGAAGGCCGGAAAGCTCATGTTCTTCCGCGAGGGCGACGACTGGACCGTCAGGCGTCTCCTCGAAAGCTTCGGAGACCTTCCTGCTGTGTACCTCAAGTCGGGATACGGCAAGTACGCCGCACGCCTGGGACTGTCCTTCTCCTCCACCGTGCAGTCACTTGATGTACGAGTACTTCTTGTCTTCCACCTCCCTCGACGTGTCCTAAAGTTGGATATCCACAGATACCCCGCGAGTGCGCAATTGAGATCCCCGACCTCTTGGCCCCCGATGGGTCTCTCCACAGCGATGGGTGCGGCATGATCCGCGATACCTTTGCTGCCCAGGTCTGTGCGCGACACGACTTGCCGCCGGATACATCAGGTACGCATTTACGCACAGCGCGTTCACAGGCTGCCCCCGCCATACTTCTCCACCCCATTTGCGAGCACCAGCTGCTTGCCACAACGTTTGCGAATATGCGCAAAGACACTGGAGGCATCGACCTGTGGGACACGGTGTCCCATCGTTGTCACGGTTGCATCGTGACCAGAGACAACATTTGGTAATGGTTTTGCGTAGCGTCTCATGGTAATTGCCTTTCAAATGTAACGCAATTTCTGCGTTACATGCTTGTTACATCGATATCGTTGCATGTAACCGGCATGTTGCAAACATGAGACGCCACCCAACACCTTTGTCTCAAATGGCCAAAGGTCACGATTTATTCACGATGTAACATCGTGTCCCACAGATCCATGCCCTCGGTGAGAAAGACATCAGCAAAAGTACATTGTTCCTGGCTGGACCCTCAACTTCCTAGACTTCCTGGGTAAGCGTGACAGGTCGCCCCAGGCGCTCTCAGGTTCTCAGGCATCTGATGCCTTAGAGCCTGGGGCTCCTGAGGGCTCCTTACACTGCTTCCCCAGGCACTCAGGGTCGTTCAGCAGGGTCCAGGAAGTTGTACTTTTGCTGATGGACCTGGCGCGAGCCATTCGACAACTGAGGGGGCAGATTTGAAGAAGCCAGCACGGTTGTAGCAGTCTGTGAACGGGTCTGGTCAAAGTGCTTTTCGTTCCGTCTGACATCCTATGTAGTGTTCCAGGTCCGACGAGGAGGCATCAAAGGGTTGCTCGTTCGCCACCCCGACAATGCGTTTGATCGACACTGCAGGAAACACCCCCAGGCGCGAAGTGGTCATTACATGATCGCGTATCGTCCCTCCATGTTCAAATACGAGGGTGGACCAACTGTCCTCGAGCTGAACAACCATAACTCCCCGCCCCCCACCGCGCGTCTCAATATTCAGTTCACGGCGCTACTGCTGACGCTCGGTGTCCCATTTGCGGTCTTCGAGAGGCTCGTGCAGGATCAGCTGGACCTCATCGCGAGCATCCTAACTGACCGTGAGAAGGCGTTACACTACATCAAAGGCGAACTGGACGCAGCTGCAGAGGACGACTTCGTCCAAGGCCGTGAGTCATTCTATCTCCCTCCATCCTGTTTCTCGTTATTCACGACTCGATTGTAGTTTACGCCATGCTACTGGCGCGGCAGGACCTCGCTGAGCCACATATGCGGCACCGTCTCCAGGCGTTCCAGAAGATACAGTTCACGACCCTGCGCAGCAAGATGAGTCTGAGGATACAGGACTCTGCCTATCTTTTCGGGGTCGTCGACGAGGAAGGTGTGCTGGGACCGGGCGAGGTCTATGTGAACTTGCCGAGCCGGAGTGGCGTGCTGGTTAGAGATGTGATTGTGGCACGGTAAGACCGCTGATCCATGCCTGTCAGTGCCGATCTGAATTCGAACCTTCTCCTAGGAATCCTTCTTACCACCCCGGCGGTCAGTCCATTTTCCATACGCGTTGCGGCGCCTCTTTCTAACGGACCCGCAGATTTCCGGAAGCTGCGTGCGGTGGACCACCCCTCTCTACGGCACCACCGCAACTGCATTGGTAAAGTACACTGTTCCTGATCGCCGTCCGAGTCCCACTTAAACCGTTTCAGTGTTCCCGGCAACGGCCGCGCACTCGGTCCCGGACACCATTGCCTCCGGCGATCTCGACGGCGACATGTATTTTGTCTGCTGGGACCCTTCCCTCATTCCCCCTCGGGAAGCGCCCCCGTTCAGCCGCGCGCCATCTGCCGCAACCGTAGCGCAGGCAGGCGCTGCACGCCAGCTCTCAGACATGCCCCAGGCAGCGGTCGACACCTTCTTGCAGCTCAAGTTCTCCAGGCTGCTTGGAATGATGGCGAACGAGTGGACGCACCACGTGGAGCTGACGCCACAGCTCGCGGATGCACCGTATTGTCGAGAGCTGGTCCCGCTCATCGAATCTGCGCTGGTTCGTATCCCCCATAAATCTGCAAACACGCCGCCTGCTTACAACTTCACTCTAACAGGACATCATGAAATCTGGCGAGGACTTGGCGAGGCTTGAAAGGCGATTCAAGGCCCTCCGGTCTCGCCACGCTAATCTGAACCTCGACGGCTTCAAGGGCCCCATCCAGCGCCTGCGCGACATGATACCGCAGGGAGACACCGATCCCTTGAGGAATTTGGATACCCTGCAGGACCCGACATTGATTATCCGAGACGAAGATCCGTCGCGATGGCAGTATCACGTATCTGAAGCCACGCAGGCGCTTCCCAGGTTCAACAAGGAGCTCCGCGATGCCATCCGTCTTGATGACGAGTATGGTGAGTGTGGTATTGTTCTCAAGCATCACGTTCGTGCTCACAGGGGCCTATCCAGCGAAGAACTTTGGTTCGGCCTCTCAGCATAGCCAAGATCGAGACTCGCCCCGGCGCGCCGAAAGAGTAAAGCAGCTCTACCAGTCCCAGTACTTTGGAGGTCCGCGTTCTGCTCGTTCAGGGTCGAGAAAGACGATTGACTTGTGCGCCGTGGAGCGCGATTAGGAGGAAACAAGGATAAACAGTGCGAACAGCGAATGCGAGCATCAGCTTGGTCTGTATTATACATGTGCATTGTATCAGCATTTCAACTCAATCGATCCATTCAGGTACTACTATGGCTACACGAAGGACAAGCCTGCTTTCGCCTGGCTCGGGGAAAGGTATCTGAACGAGATCAAAGCCTGTACGTGTGATGGCCATACAGAATCGGGTGATTGACACTCAGCGTCCTGTGTAGGGTGGTCAAACGGCAACAGACCGCCGCTCTTTGTCGGAGCTGCGATTCCTCGTTCCATCGACGCCTCCTCTGCACCGCTAGACTCGCAAGCCACACTTCTCGAGCACCCGTCAATCTCTCGGCAAATCTCCGTCACAAAGATTGGGGACGAAGTCCCTATGGACATCGACAGCGAGTCGATTCCTGATGAGGTCCCACCGGTCATCAAGGACCGCGTGCCGGTGGATTGCCACGCTCGCCGTCGTCGCGCACCAACCAATACTGCTGAAACTCGAGGAGACCGTTCCCGCAGGTGCACTGAACCTGTGGAACGTCTCCCGGGTGTCCCTGTCGCCACCAATCCGAGACCTCGAGCGCCGGTTGCCACCAAAGTATGCGTCCCGCCTACCAAGTGTGCAACTGCCACCCACGAGTGGAGGATCATATCTTCCAACGGTTTCTCTCGGCGGTACTTCTGCGCATGTGGGATCGAAATTCGGGAGAAGAAAGAGAATGGCTTTTGGATCTCAGTCCAGTACAACATTGTCGAACCTCGTGAAGCTAATCATACGCCGCGACAACCCCGACATGCCACTCCCGAGCCTGAGCAAGATGATTTGCCTGCACCGAAGAGGAGAGCCCTGTCGTTGAGCACCGTGCAAGAGGAGTCTGCGCAAGGCGATGACTCGAGCGATTCGGATTCGGATTCGGACTCGGATTCGGACTCGGATTCGGATCCGGATCTGTCCATGTATGCATCCGCTGACGACCGCACGCCTCAAATGCCCGCAGAAGAGCTCCCCCCTCCGAAGCCTCCTCGGCGACCCTCTGCCGACCGGACATCTGGAGGAACTACCGCATCCGACGCCCCGAGCTCGCTCTACGGACTCCCTCCTCTGCGGCGCCTCCCTGCCCGCGCTGGCTCCGACGTCTCAAGCCCTGTAGGCCGACCGCGGCAGGTCTCCTCAAGCTCGCGCAGGACGTCCGGCTCAACAGCGGAGTTCCGCACGCCCGCGTCCGTTCCACAAGACGAGCTCAGTCCCTCCCCCGCCCCCTCTCCCGCTCTCGTCCCAGCCTGGCCTTTGGTCTCAGAAAATCCGAAGCCGCTGGGTCCTATTGCAACGCCCTTTACGCCACAGTGCAGGTCTGGACCGGCCCACCGCTGGAAGGTCTGGGGAAACAAGACCCACCGTAGCTACACCTGCCGAGGCTGCAAGTACTCGGTGAAGGAGCGCAAGACTGGAGAGCCCGAGGTCTGGGTGCCCGCTGACTGAACCGTGCCCGAGGTCTCGCTGCGCTGTTGATTGTGTATCTTATCTGTATTTGCCCTTGTTGCTACCATCTGACATACTTAGCTGTAACTTTCACGTTCATTACCGACTTGTAGGGTATTCTATTGTACTAACACCGATCCTTGCTACACTTGCGATACCTCCATACCGTCCGATACTGCGATACCTCCGGGCCACCTTTAGGCATAATGTAGCATAGTACAGTGCCACACATCACGTCATCCACATGTGTGGTATATCATCTAGAAGGCAGTTAGTGCCGATAGTATTATTAGTAAAGTACAGTATGCCGCGCGTGCGTTCTATCCGAGTTCTACATATCATCTATCTCATAGGTCATCCTTGCCCTTCTCTGGGTCTGTGCTGGGCGACTGCTCTTTGAGCTTGAGCCCATAAGTCTCGTCGGTGTCTTGGAGCATCGGGATCTCCTTCAGCAGGAAGACCGATAGAAGACCTGCGCCGCAGAACCCCACCATGACCTTCCAAACCACGGAGAAGCTCGCGGCGAAGGCGTCCTGTATCTCCGTTCGAAGGGGCTCCTGGAGGGAGGCTATCGTCGGGATGGCAGCGTATAGCGTGTCGATCTGGACGTCTCCGGGGAACTGTGCGAAGAACACCTCTGGTAGCTTGCTCTTGAGCTGGTTCTGCAAGATAACTCCGGCGATGGTGATGCCCCAGGTCTGAGACGTCAAATGCATTCGGTAAGTATAGTGTCGCACGAGCACCGGTAGTTACGACTGACCTGTGCGAATGCACGACAGAAGGCGAAGAAGCCAAGCGCGGCCGCATTCCTAGACACCTGTAGAGGCGCCAGGACGGGATATACGGTGGCCGTCCACTATACAAAATCGTGAGACATCCTGTCGTTCACCACGCCTCGCAGTGAAACTTACCACTATGCCAACGCCAGCTGCCATTAGAAATTGGAAACCGACCAACTCTCCCAGGCCAGTGTCAGGCCGCAAGAGCGAGAGAACGCCGAACCCGATGATGGAGATGATCCAGCCCACGAGATTCATCAGACGATACTTTTGAACGACCTTGATGAGGATGCCGCTGATGAGAGCGAATGGGGAGAGGACAAAAGCAATGGGAAATGTGTCGATGCTGGATCGAACAGGCGAGGCCCCCTTGCAAGCCTGAAAAAACACCGGCATGTAGTCTGCCACGGTATCAGCACCACATTAGCGCGGAAGGACGGCAATATTCTCACATATTGCGGCCATGCTTACGATCCCATGGACGAACGTGGCGAAGTTCCTGCATGACGGTTAAGTTTCGTCGACCGAGGATAAGGTACACACTCGACTCACGCAGAGAGCGTCGTACGGTTGCTGAGGATGTCCAACGGCATTGTGGGTTCCGCCACGATGGCGCACTCGTAAACAAAGAATCCCGCCATAAGGACTATCCCTAGTACCAACGGAACGAGCACGTGGGCCGAGCCCCAAGGATAATGAATCCCGCCCCAGGTAAGGCCGATGAGAGTCAATGTCGACCCTGCAACCATAAGCGCGTTTCCGCTGTGGATACCGTGAGATCGACCAAAATGGGGAGAGACAAGAGGAACACAAACAGCCAGTCCATCCGAGCCAACTTCTCCTGGGTAGACCCCTCAGGAGAGCGAACACGCAAGAAGATAGATACCAGGATGACCGCAAGCCCCGTCAACGGAAGGTTCATGTCTTCGTCCCAAAACCAACATCGTCAGCACATAACAGGTGTAGGTTGAGAAATCTGCACCTACAAAATATCCATCGCCAGGACGCACTAGCGGACAAACCTCCGCCCTAAGTACCATCGATCAGCATGCATCCAGGGTCAACTTCGTCGACGCACTTACCACTGCGGGCCCGACACCGGACGCCAGACAGTACGTTAAGACAAGGTAGCCTTGATAGGTACCTCTCTCTGCCAATGACACCAGATCTGACGTGATGATGTTGGACATGAAGAATATGGCACCGCCCCCGGCTCCTTGAAGAGCTTGAATACACATTCATTCAGTATGTATCCTGAAGAGAAGTCAGACTATACGGACCTCGTGCAGCGATAAGCATGTTCATGTTCTGCGCCGATCCAGCCAAGGCGCTGCCCAATGCGAACGACGTGATACTGACAAGCAGGACAACCTTCCGCCCAAAGACGTCGGCAAAGCGACTGCAAGGGAATAGGATTGCAGTGCTCGCGAGGCCATAGGCGGACCCGACCCAGATGAACTTGTCGCCCCCGTGCAGGTCGTCGATTATGGTGGGAAGAGCGGTGGGGATCGCACACATGTCGAGTGCGTGCAGGAAGAGCGCGACAAGCATAGCACCGAAGGCCAGCCAGAAAGCAGCGCCCTTCCGAGGCTTGGACGTGACGGGTTCGGCCTTGGCATCGTTGCTGGAATGCGGGGTTAGTGTCGCTTCAGACATCGTGTGGTGGAATGGAAGTCTGCGATTCACCTCCTAACCCATTTCACAACTTATATAGGGCCAAGTCTCCAGGGTCGTGGCCGCGGTTGTTTCAGAGTCGCAATAGTCGGTAGTCGTCTCGAGTAGTGCGTGCCTTAGAGTCCTACTCATGGAGACGACGAGCGGAGGACTTCATGCACGGAAGGAGTGATGGTCATCAACGCCATTGGCGATACTGGACTTTGTGGGTGTCTGCTTCGTAGAGCGGTTCGGCATCTACGGACGCCTACAGACTATAAGCGCTCCACTGTGCATCACCGATGCGATCCCGGCGATCTAGCGTGTGGTGGAAGCCGATTCTAACTACTGAATCAGCCACCGATGTTGAAAGAAGAAACTAGCTCAGTAGTAGTGCGTGCAACTCACAATGAATAAATCTCGGAGTGCGATGTATTCCGTTGTTAATGGGTTTGGCGCAAGGATATTGCCAGCTTTGAAGAGTCACTTCTTGTCGCTTTCGTGAAGAGGAGCCGCCCCAGTGGGTCATAGATATGTTTCAAGACCAACCGGCGGTGAAACATGGGATCCAGAATCATCGGGACCAGTGAGCGCTGAGCAGCCACATGGCTCGCCCCCGTGTGGTTTCACACCCCATTCTAGGAATGATCCTATCAGCGCATAGCAATGAATGCCTTGTATTCCGCGTAACCACAGGAACGAGAGAGCGCAAGAATCACTCACCGATGCAGAGTTGCAACTCCACGATCAGCCGCGCGCGCATCGACCCTTTCAACCACCGTCTCAGTCTTAGCCCTTGCACGCCACGCTCGCGCTCAGAGCAGCACCAGACGGCGGAAACACACATGCCCAAAAATAACATTATAGAGTATCACACGCACATGCATAAGGAGTCCGAGTTTCAGTCCGTCATGGCCCGGACCAGTGGAATTGCGCCGCCGACAGCGACTCTAGGCTCGCACCACGAGTCGCCCGGATCGCTCGTTAGCCTGCGGCTGAATGGTCATAAGTTGAACCATATGCATATTGGCCACTGTGGATAAATATACACACCTCGGCATAGCGAAGCTCGCAAGGGGTGAACCGTGACCTACCGCCCACTGATTCAGGGTGACGCGCCGTCCACCGGTTTACGACGCGTTTCTCGGTGTATGCCATGGATATGATGCTAAAGGTCTTAGCAGTCGAAAGGAGATGCATTTCAGTAAGTTCCTGTAAACGTTTCAAGAGACTTGACCAGGCGTGACGTACCAAGATATCATCTCCGGCAACATCCCCATGCCAAACGCACCGTCACGGTAATGAAAACATTGCCGTAGGTCGGGACTAGGCGACCATTCCTGCCAGTTACCTTAATCCCGTGCTAATACGACCCCATAAGATAAAGACCCATGCTTCGATCGAATCATTGCACGCTCATGAATGCCAATGCCCGCATCGCCGTCCTGGTGGTGAGACTATATGCGCATGGATGACTAGGAGACCGTGCTAAGACTTGATACCGCTCTTGACTTGACCTTCAAGAACGATCAGAGGTCGTCCTTGAACTTCGTTTCGCTAAACGAAGTAGCTGTGCGTGGTAGATACTTAAGTAGGTTGAAGAGGATGGACAGCAGTGGTGGTTTATGCTGGGGAGGGCTGTCATCAAATGAGGCGCCAAACAACAACAAACAAACTTAATAAACTTTGTTAATCACATTGTCGCGCTTTCTCAGGACCCCCGATAGCGCCCATAACTCCCTGATCCCAAGTCCGGACCAAAGTGGGGGTCCCCGAAGGGTGGGGTCTGATCCAAAACGGACCAAAAGTGGCCGATTTGGGCCGGAGGCCTGACTATTGTCCGGACCAAACGGTGGTCGGCCCGTAGGGTTGACCCATGGTTGGGGGTCCGCCGGACCTTGCCGGGCCAGGCCTTACCAAATCCGGTAAAAACGTCATTCTAGCGCCCGTTGCGGCCTGAGGCCTGGAGCAAAATCCGGACCAAAACGCCCCCGGAGCCGCCAAAACCGGTCCGGACCAAACCACCTTAAAAGGGGGTCCGCTGGATCAGGCATTTTTGGGCGCTATCGGGGGTCCTGCTTTCTCCCCTTTTCTCCCTGACGATTTATTAACGGATTAACTGATTAAGACCAAGTAACAATCAGTATTCAAAATTCTGCCGAGTTGTTCTAGTATCATCAGCGGTACGCTCTCATCCGCCCCGGGCCTCCCAAGTTCCAAGCGTCCGAGTCACCATCTGTCGCTGATTAAGCCGACACGAAGGCCTATATAGATCACTACGTACAGGGAGTAAATGACTGTTCTCGCCTATACGACCTTCATCGGAGGCATCCAAAACCCATCTGGAGCTCGTAGCCTGACGGTAAGGGGATGGCATATCTCGACAAACTCTGGCAGGAGACTCCCCTTATCCGCTCCGTCCACATCTCCACGCTTCTCGGGTGCGACGCATACCTCAAATTAGAAGTAAGGCACCCGCTCGTTTCTTCAAGTACCTGACCCTACATCTTATGCGCTCTCCACCGATGCCAATTATCGCAGAATCTCCACCCGCCCCAATCGTTCAAGTACAGAGGAATCTCCCATTTTGCGCAGCACGCCCTCCGGACCCACGGCCCCGACACACACCTGGTCATCGCGTCCGGCGGCAATGCGGGCCTTGCCGCAGCCTGTGCGGCCAGCGTCCTGAAGCTCAAATGCACCGTGTTCCTACCCCAAGGCGTGAGTCAGCCGACGATCGACTTCATGCGCAAGGAGGGCGCGGAGGTTGTGATCGGAGGAGACTGCTATCTGCAGGCCTTGCAGCGTGCGGAGGCCGCTGTCGCGTCGGAAACGAAGGCGTGAGTGACCGACAGCGGGTGTACTTGCTGCGAGCTCACCAACGGCGTGGCGCAGGGTAATGGTTCCTGCGTATGACAATCCTCTCGTGTGGGAGGGACATGCGAGCATGGTGCACGAGGTCCGAGGGCAGCTTCCTGAAGGCGTGAAACCCGATGCTATTTTCTGCAGCGTGGGCGGAGCCGGCCTTGCCGGTGGAGTCATGGAAGGCTGCAAAGCAGTCGGATGGGATGATGGTGAGTCTTGCCAGAAGCTTTCGAGGGAGTCTCCGCCTCATCTTTGTGCGCAGTCCCTCTTGTGACTGTGGAGACGCACGGCTCCAATTGCTTCTACCAGTCCCTGTCCCTAAACGAGGGGCCGTTCTATGGCAGCGTATCATCAAGACCTCGACCGGACGGGACCACCACCGAACACTGCGAGGAATATAACGTAACACTTGCTCACCTATCGAAACTCAACTCTCGTGCCAGCTCCTTGGGGGCATCTTCACCCTCCGGCGCAATCGTCAAGAAGGCGCTTGATAGAAGCGGAGGCGTGAAAAGTATATGCATTTCTGACGAGCTCGCAATGCAAACGACACTGTCCTTCGCAGGTGAGCACCGCGGATAGCATTAACGGAGACGTCGTACCTATTTTTGATACTGGATTCAAATCGCAGAGGATCACAAGATTTTGGTGGAACTGGCCTGCGCCGTAACCCTCTCCCCCGCTTACAACCCAGCACTCTTCCGCAAGGTGGTCCCCCAAACCGATCAGCGGACGACTGTCGTTTTCATCGTGTGTGGCGGGTTCAAGATCTCGCTAGCCGAGTTGGAGGAGTACAAGAGCATCGTGGCATCCGAGGTAGCAGCAGGGAAGGGATGGAACGTCGCGTACAACGGAGAGAGCTTCACGGTGCCGATGTAAACTGAAGCGTGGTATAATTGGTGTAGAAATGTGGTGCGAAACAGGGATGATTAGACTTGTATGAGGTATGCATTCTAGATGCCAGGCGTTGTGCATGAATGTCCTGGATATAATTTGTGGAGACACACCATGGCCACTACCCCGAGCTCGATTTCTTCCCTGCCTCTGCGTGTTCCGCCGACGCAACAGCCCTCGCCTGGGCCATCCCCTTCAGCCCTCCTCTCCATATTCCCGCCTTGGGCCCAGCAAGCTACGCGTTCGGTCTCGTGGAGTTGGTGGGGATGTTCTACATGTCCGTAAGTTACCGGGGTCCTTCGGGGCTATGGCATACCATGCAGGAGGAAGATGGTCTCTTTTGTACGCACTTACTCGGCGGACTTCTCTGCGAGACGGCGCGAGCGAACATCGACGCTCATTGCAAATATCAAGGTGACATTGTGTCTCAAATCTGTGCCCAAAGCAAACGAGATTGTCAGCACACGGTGAGGGGAAGGGTCATCATGAACTGACACTACGGAGTGTGTACTCACCATAAGAAGCCGGTCACCTCCCTCTTTTTCTGCTGCTACTGCTACCGCCACCCTGATCGCTCTCTCCTTCGCGCCGAGAAAGAAAGCCCCCGCGGTCGAGGGCATCTTTAGCCACGGATGAAATGCACCTCCACCGATCAGAGCCAAGCTTGACCCCCCCATACCACCGGAAGACCACGAGGATCACATCTTCGCAACTCCCCAGCTCGAGCAAACGCTCGAGACGTTCCCCCGCTCCGGCCTCGCCACCGTTGGAGGAACCAAAGAGGACCATGTTTGGAGGAGCACCAGTGCTCGCCGATCCCCGGGATGTCGGGCGGACTCTCCATGCATACATGGCATGGGAGGCGCGTCGAGTGCGGGGCTCGATCCCATGGATGTGGGTAAGGAGCTCTGAGACTACTGTCGTCTTCATGAGACTCGAGGTGTTGGTCAGGCCATCGGCTTGAACACGGAACCTCGTTGCATACGCTTGGAAAGTAGACTTCTGTTGAGTGACCTCGTCTGAAACAGCCAAGGGTTCGTCCCAATGCGAGGTCAACGCCGAGTAACGTCGTGCCGCCAGATTACCAGTCAAAGGAGACCTGCTGCAGCCCGGTTTCATCAGACGATAAAGCGTTGGAAGGCGCATGTATGATGCTAGATGATGCTGCAAGGTTTGTCGACGACGTCGACGGTCGAGCACAAGGACGGTCGAGGAGGTGATGGCAACTGGCGAAGCAAAGTGAAACACGTTGGATGCCATCATAGTCGGGCGCGATCCTCCCGTTCGTCACGACGCGTCTCCCCGAAACCAACTTCAACTTGCTCCCGGACCATCGTCGTCCTCCCTGCGTTCTCTGCCCGGTCCCGGCCTCACACTCGTTATCCTCTCCGACGACTTTGACGTTACTCGACACACGCTTTATAATTCTTATCAACATGCCCCGCCTTCAGATTACACGCAGGACATCACTCTTGTCAACGAACTTGCGCACCGTGTTCCTAGAAGGTACCTTCATGACTTGGACTCTTAATTCCTGTATTAACATACCCCCGTGCAGCTTTTGGACGTAACATTTCCCCGGATGCGACTCATCCCAGAATCAGGAGGTCCTCCGACGCGTTCGACTTTCATGCGGTAGCCCGCCGAGTTCAAGCAGAGATTCGGCGAGCGACAGGCCGTTATTGTCCTCTTGGTCAAGTCATATCATCGATCCAAGACCTGCCTTCTGACCGTTCGGGTAAGTATCTCGATTTTTGGAACGTTTACGAGCGCATATATCCAGGGCAAGATCTCGAGCTGGACCCTGGTGTACCGGTGACCTGTCCTGGTCGTGCCCATACTCATGCGGATGCATATATGTTTCTGCCATCTGGCAACGCTTGCATCCATCGCGTCGATTTGGCTGACTGAATTGGTTTTCAGACAACCGCACTAGCCCTGTTAACACCCCGCGATCTCCAACGCCTCGCTTAGTCCCAATTATTATTACCTCCGCCACACCCACTTCATCTGTCACATCTGTCGTTGACTCTTCCATGTCGCTTCACCGTATCGCTTGCAACAGCCCCACACTGCAGTCCCAGCTTCCCATGCCTCTCCCCTGGGTTCCATCCACATCCACGTCGCCCTTGAACTCTCCTTCTGGCTTGAGCCCAACGTACACGTTTGCCTCAGCCCCTTTCATTCGTCGCTCGCACTCCTCCGGAAGCCACACCAGTCAACCCATCACGCCCATCGACCAGATAGCTCGCCCGCCCCTAACTCCCCCCAAGCTTCCTCGCTTGGTCCCTCCTGCACCTGGCACTTGGTCGCGCCTGAATGTGCAAGCACGGAAGGATGGGCTTTCCCCAATCGAAGCCTCCACCCTTCCTCTTGCCCTGCACTCGCTTCGCCCAATGGTCGCCGGCAAGCCTATCCTAGGCCGTCTTCAGATCCCCAATGCCGCCACAGAGCCGGGGCTTCTCGGAGCCCGTCTCAGTGCCCATCTCACCCCATCTCCGCAGACGCTCTCCCCGTTCGACATTGGCAGAGGCCAATTCCACGGGGGGCACTCTCCGACGCTCGAGAGCACGAAACCCGTCTTGGCGCGGACGAGCTCGTCGTCCCACCTGACGCGCGCCGCGCTTCTCCGCCTGTCCCGACCCACTCTCGCGCGCAATTTCTCACAGACAATCGACTTGCGCAATGCTTCGGAACGCGCGGCCTCGCCTCTGCTGTCGCCGTTTTCTGGGCCGCGTTCGGCGTTGGGGTCGCCGCTCGCATCGCCCTTCGCCATCCGTCCTGAGGGCGGATACTTTTGCGTATAGCATGCATATACCAGCACCACGTCGAATACCCCCTCTCCGCCGTGGCTATCTCGCGGACACGCTCCGCTGTATTGACCCTCCTGTTTACCTTCATTATCCTAATCATGTATCCCACGTCGTGTAACCTTCATCTTGTTGTCGAAATCTGCATCGCTGTCTCCGTAGTCGTCTTCCGTGTTTCTTGCTTAGACGTAATTTATTAGTGTATCTCTTTGTCTGAGACAAATCGGTTTCTTGTGTTTGCACCTATTCCCATTAGTATTTATGATGTAGCATCGTATTTATAATGTACACCCTACAAGGAGCTCCTGGAGACCTCCGTCTTTCCCCTAAGCCATGAGGCATGCATCCCCCACTGCCATGTGCGCACTGATACACATACATGTAGCGATCGAATGTTTTATGGCCTTCAATTGCAATGCAAACATCGTGTTTGGCTATTCCACGGAACTTGTTATCGTAAGTGAGTCATGGTGTAGAGCTGAACTACGCTTTGAGAATCATGATGTCCTCGGACCCGACATTATGCTCTAATGTTATAGGTATGGGGAGGAATGACTGAAATACTGCACAACATGAGGGTAGATTATAACACAACACGAAAGAAAGTACACAGCATAGCGACGTTATACAACAGGGTATCTATCTCTATGACACCGTGTAGTAACCCTAGTAAGTACATCAAATAGACAACCTGAATCATGCTGGAGAAGACGATCGCGAGCCCAGCGTCGGGAGAACGCACTCCCGGACAAAGTACTCGTGGAAGCGGTCGTCCTTCGTCAGCTCCGGGTGGAACGTCGTCAGGAGGTGCAAGCCCTGGCGCAGCGCAACAATCGTGCGCGGGTCGCGCGGGTCCGTGTCGTCCTCGTCCAGAGAGACGGCGGTCTGACCGGCGGGCAGGAGCGACGCGGACACGCGGGAGATGATCTGGATCGGCGGGTCGGCGGGGGCGGGCTTGAGGGCGAGGACGACGGGTGCGCGGATGAAGATGCCGTGGAAGGGGCGGTTGGACTCGCGGAGGCCGTCGACCTCGAGGGGCGCCTCGAAGGACTCGACCTGCGAGCCGAAGCCGTTGCGGGCGACGGTCACGGAGATGCCGCCGAGGAGCTCCTGGCCGCCCTTCTTCGCGTTCTCGATCCAGCGTGCGAGCAGGATCGCGCCGGCGCAGGTGCCCCAGACGGGCTTGGTTTTGAGGAACTCGCGCATGGGCTCCAGGAGTCCGGCGAGGCGCGCCAGCAGGGCGATGGTGGTCGACTCTACATGCATAACCGCCCAACGTGAGTGATGATTCATCGCGCAGCATACTTCGACTAGTAGTGGTGCTCACCTCCGCCGGGTATGATGAGTGCATCACACTTTTCGAGGTCATCTTGCTGGCGGACAAGCACGATGACGACTCGCCTTTTGAGGGAGAGTTTCTGCAGCATCACCTGATGCTCGGCGAAGGCGCCCTGGAGGGCTGTGGGATCAGAGGTCAGTCCTGGTCAGTCTGCGTCTTCTTAAGTTGATCGAGGGTGCGTACCTAGGATACCAATGGTGACATGTTCGCTTGAGGGCTGCTGCATTCCAGAGGGGGCTCGTCCGTGGCTAAGTCTCGGTGCGCCTGTCAGGTTTTGGGTGGCGATTTCTGTGGCGATTTCTGGCAAATTAGGCGTACTGCGTCGCAGGTGCGTCGTCTTCACAGACTCGAGCCCCGGGACCCCTTCAGGGTGTTTTGCGAGGGTATATATGAGGGCTCGGGCCACCGCAACTGCAGAATGCCAGAAAAAGACTTGACGACACTTCGTGGAAACCCGGCATAACAGAGTTTGAGACTCCGATAGCCGGGAATACAGAAAATTGATGACGCCTTATGCACAGCATCAGCTCCGATTAAACGTGGCGCTCAGTCAGCACCTCGGAGCCTGGCGTCTTCCTTCAACTTGTCCCCTACCATCACCACCTCCTGCGGCCACCTTCCTCGTTCTGTTCTAGTACGGCCTTCGTATTCGTCTCGTTCAAGATGTCCGACCTCGACGCTGATTTGTACGGTGGTGAGTGTTTTGAATGTGACAGCTCTTTTCGTCCGTCCCCATTTCCCATACCCCACCCGTGCCAATGACCAGGCTTGGTTGAAGAGGGCACCGCTTACGGTTTGATACCCATCCAACTCTTGAAGCACCCAGTCGATATCAGTGGCGCAGCATATATGCGCAATTGACGTTGGTTGTGGGTCGTTGGAGGAGGGAGACCTCAGGGAAACTGAATCAGGCGCCGATGGGATAGTCCGATGGAGAGGAGAACATGGCGGAGTGTTTCATGGCCTTAGCCTCGACCGTCCGGCCAAGAGCCGAATGACGTTAAGGCTCTGGGTTGTATTGGCGAGACGGGCATCATACCCGCGACAGTGGGATTGGAACTCAGCCAGTTGATTGCAAAATTCCGGACGAGTTCCATTTCCACAGTTCTGGTGTATTCTCGAGCCGTGTATGCTGTCCACTCTTTGTTCAGTCTCGGGAGATGGACCCGAAGGTTTCAGCCTTCGGAAAGCAGTCGTTTCTTCTTGTTTGTTGGGTGCATGCCAGCATGCTAACAGGCTTCAATGATAGATCTCTACGCCAATGAAGAAAACGAATTTGCGGTCCCTATCCACGACCCTGAGCGCCAGGTCAAGACCGAGAGTCATGAGCCTCCCAAGGAGGAGGTGAAGCCCGCCGTCAAGCAAGAACCGGCACAACCTCCACAACCAAAACCTCCGGCATCATCGCCTCTCGAAGAAGTCAAGACCCATATCGCGCCGTCTGACCAGTCCGGGGCCAGTGCGATTCCTTCTTACTCCTCACCCCCTACCCAACAGATCGCCACTTACGAAGACCGAACAAACGAGTACCGTGAAGCCTCAGCACCAAGACACGACAGCTATCAGGGCACGCCAGGAGTAGATCGGCCGGTACGGCCCTCGGAGATGAAAGAGGAAGGGTGAGTACCCCGTTCCCTTGTACAACTAATCCTCCCAGCCCTCAACTTCCTGCTGGCGCTCGCTGTGTGGCTCGACTGGGTTGGGTGGTCGGTGATGGATACGCGAGACGATGGCAATGCCCGTGCGGTAGCAACGTCGCCTTCACCTAGCTAGCACTAGCATGCCCTAGCACTTCCGGCTTTCCTAGGTCTAGGCTAGCACGTTGCGCACAGTAGAGTCGTCCACTCTCTCCTCCTTGTCATGACTGTCTTTTGTTCTAGGTAACGCATGCTAATAACAGCGCTTTCTTTCCATGTTCCCCCCCTCCCGCATCTCGTCCGCGTGCTTGCAACTGGCGGTTGTTATATAGCAAAATGTTTATCGGCGGATTGAATTGGGATACAACAGATGGTACATACGTCATGATGATTTACTCTTCTGGGTGTAGTAGTGCTAAACGGTGGTTGCTGCAGAATCGTTGAGAAAGTACTTTACACAATTTGGCAAGGTCGAGGCGTGCACGATCATGCGCGACGCGGCGGGTCGCTCCCGGTGCTTCGCGTTCCTCACCTTCGAGGACCCCGCGTCCGTCAACGCCGTCATGGTCCGCGAGCACTTCCTCGACGGCAAGATTGTATGTCCCTGTGCCGTAATGGTTCCTGTCGCACCGTGATCACTCACTCGCGCTTCTCCATCTGTCCAGATCGACCCTAAGCGCGCGATTCCCCGGCAGGAGCACCAGCGTGCGACCAAGCTCTTCATCGGTGGCCTGCCTGGGTCCGTCACGTCGGAGTCGATGCGCGAGTACTTCTCGCAGTTCGGCAAGGTCGTCGACGCGACCGTCATGCTGGACCGCGAGACGGGGCGGAGCAAGGGCTTCGGCTTCGTCTCGTTCGAGAACGTGAACGTCGAGCCCATGCTCGGCTTTGGGAACCTGCAAATCGATGGCAAGTTGGTGCGTAGCTTTTTCCGCATGTCTGTCTCCTACTTGGAGTGCCAATGCGATTGTTCCAGATCGACGTCAAGCTTGCCCAGCCCCGCTCGCAGCGCGAAGGCTTCGCCGAGGGCGGTGGACAGGGTGGTGGACAGGGCGGTGGACAGGGCGGACGCGCCCAATATGGGGCCGGCGGCGCGGCCGCATACGGTAGCCAAAATTACAGCGGCCAAAGCATCGGCGGTCAAGGTCAAAGCGGCGCGCAGGCCGGCGGCCAAGGCGGGAGCGCGTCGTTCGACCCGCAGGCACTCGCACAGCTCTACACACGCATGATCTCCCAGATCGGAGGCATGAACCCCGCCGCGATGATGGGCAGCATGAACCCCGCGATGATGGGCGGGCAGTACGGCGGGCAGGGCATGGGCGGGATGGGCATGCGCAGCGGGCCGATGATGGGTGGCCCGGGCATGGGCATGGGCATGGGCCGCGGCGGTGGGATGGGTGGAGGGATGGGCATGCAGAGCGGGCCGGGCTCGTTGGGACCTAACGTCCCCCGGGGGCCGCGGAACGCACCGACGGGCCCGAGTGGTGGGGTTGGGCCGCAGCGGGCGGGACAGAGGGGGCAGCACAGCTACCACCCGTACGCGCGGTGAGGTGCGGGGCGTCCGACGTCGTCCAGGACTGGTCCCTTTAATTTAGTTCGTAGTTCGGTCGGTACGTAGCTATGGACTGTTGTTTGAGTAATGTCTGTATGTTAACGTTATGAGCGAGTCTTTCGGTGTGCTCCACATACTGGAAGAAAGTACAGTATGGCTCACCCACCCCTCATGAGGGACTTTGTCGTCTGTAAGCTGGATTTCGACTTCAAGAATCATTAATCAAACTTGAAGTTTCTGACTACTGACGGCACCAGAGCCATAATTACTAAAGCCCCATCGGGCTGTCCCTCCATCCTTCGACCCACGCCTGAATATACAGCTTTGAGTCTTTGACGAGGCACTCAGGAGGACTTATGTAAGAAAGCGGTGTCGTAGTAAATGTGCTGGCAATGGAGCAGTGCCATGGGCGGCCAGCAGACGACCGTCATAGCCATCTCAGCGCTCAGCCCCACTAGGCCTATCCAATGATTTTACGGGTAACCTCACACATTTTCATAAGTGAGTGGCAACGTGGTGTCTCGCTGCCACCGGATTTCAACTTCACCACGGGGCCAAACACCATCAATCAATTCAAAGATACCATCAAGGCCTCCTACTTCCGCTGCACAACATTCCGATGGCTGCCAGTCAGCGAGCGTTCGGTCCACCTGGTATGGCGTAGTGTTTTGTTGGGAATAGTATGCTCACCTAGTTCGCAGTCGTACCTGCAATCAAACAGGGGAGTTCCGGCAAGCAAAAACAGATCGGTGGCTTCACTTTCTGGTGTTACTCGCGGCTGGGTAGTGCTGATGCATATGGAGTTCCCCATAGAGCAGCCTGACCAGTGGGGCCGAGTCTGGGAACCACCCTAACAATGAACACTTTTGCCTAGGCATCCAGGCTCATCCAGGTGATTGCTGAGCACGATGTCGTCGCCGTTCCGCATGCTTGATCTCACAAACACCCACGCAACGACAGCATGCTCACTGTTGTGGGCAATGCGATCTGGTGAGCCCGCATTTCCTGGCCGGTACCGGTGTGTATACTTACCACTGTGTTGAACCCGTATAAAAGAGGGGGGAGAGGGACCGAGGAACCTCAGCTCCCGCTCCCTTACTATCTTTCGCCTTCACATTTCTCCAGTCCGCTAGTCGGCTTTTTTTCTCTCTTCCTCCACACTCTGTTATTTTTTGTTCCTTTCATTCACGTCCTAGAGATGTTCTCCTTCGCTCGCATGATCACTTCCATCCTTGCTGCTCTGACGCTGGCGTCCGTGAGCAGCCTCGTCGTTGCTGCTCCGGCCCCCGCCGACGGCGGCCTCTCTTTGTTGGCGGCGCGTTCTGCTTCTGCTCATGCTCATGCGCATACTCCTGCTCCTTCGAAAGCTCATTCCCACGCCAAATCTCACACCAAATCTCCCTCCAAAGGCCACTCCAAGTCGCCCGCCAAAGGCCACTCCAAGTCGCCCGCCAAGGGCCACTCCAAGGGCCACGCGAAGGGCAAGGGCCACGCGAAGGGCAAGGGCAACGCCAAGGGCAAGGGCCACGCCAAGGGCAAGGGCCACGCCAAGGGCAAGGGCCACGCCAAGGGCCACTCCAAGGGCTCCAAGGGCCACAAGTCCGCCTCCCACTCGCGATTCGTCATCTACTCGGACAACTTCGTTACGGGCGCCCTTCCCCCGGCCTCCACGCTCAAGGTGAGCGTCGTGCTCGTGTCCTCTCAGCCTAGCCACGTTTGCTGACATGTCCGCTTTCCTAGGGCTACAACGTCGTTGCGCTGTCCTTCCTCACCTGCAAGGGCGCCGTCGACCAGGCCGCTAACTACGCCGGCCTCTCGGCCTCCGCGAAGAAGGCGAAGAGCTCCGAGTACCACAAGGCCGGCATCAAGATCATGGTGTCCGCCTTCGGCTCGACCGACACCCCCACGACCTCGGGCGCAAACGCGGTCGACACGGCCAACACCATGGCGAAGTTCGTGAAGAGCAACGGACTCGACGGGATCGACGTCGATTACGAGGACTTGGCGGCGATGAACAAGGGCGACGGGAAGGCTGAGGAGTGGCTGACGAGCTTCACGCAGACCCTGCGCAAGACGCTCCCCAAGGGCCACTACCTCCTCTCGCACGCGCCGCTCGCGCCGTGGCTCGGCCCCAACCACCAGTTCGCTGCCGGTGCATACGTCAAGGTCAACAAGAACGTCGGCCATCTCATCGACTGGGTATGTCGTCGTATTCTCTGTGTTCCGTGTTCGTCGACGACCGGCTCTGACCATCGCCCTCCCCCGTCCACAGTACAACGTGCAGTTCTACAACCAGAACCTGTACTCGGACTGCGAGAGCCTGATCACCAAGTCGGGCGGTGCGTTCCCCGGCACGTCGCTCCTCGAGATCCCCAAGCACGGCATCCCGCTCAACAAGCTCGTCATCGGCAAGCCCGCGACGTCTGCAGATGCGTCCAACGGCTACATGTCCCCCGCCACGCTCGGCACGTGTGTCAAGCAGGCGCACGCCAAGGGCTGGAAGGGCGGTGTCATGGTCTGGCAGGTGCGTCGTCTGCTCCCGTCTGTGCCACACCATGTTCGGTGTCTCATCTCGTTTGTTTGCAGTACCCCCACGCCAACGCCGCGTGGATCAAGTCGGCGAAGGGCAGCCTCTAAGCGTTCTGGCACGACTGTTCGCTGTGATGTCCCCGTTGACCGGGTGGCAAGGATTCACGACCATCATGATCATGCTCGAATAAGAACTTCTCCATACCCCTACCTTTTCATTATGTGTTGCGATCGTAGTAATGGATTTACTTCGGGACCGAAACATCTTCCTGTGTGATGTGCTTGCTACCTGGTTAGTGCTACCTGCTCCCGCGAACTTGAAGTATGAGGCTCTCGTTGTGCTCAACATCAACAGTAGACTGGTGTTCGGTCAAAAGAGATTAAAAACCCGGGCAGAACCCAGGGGAATCACGCGTGCTCTCCTCGAGGAAGTGCGCCTGGCAGCCTCGTGTAGTGTCGGGCGCTCAATTAAACCTCCAAATTATAGTTAGAGGAGGAGGAAGATGAGATTTTCAAGGAGTGTATCTATACGATTACGTTACATGGATAGCTATGCTCGCCGTGCGCACCTCTTGCCAGCCAAAGACATCGCCAAAACAGCTCCGACAGAAATACCTGTACCTTCGTCGTGCGTCTCGTTCCTCAAACCCCCCTGTGTTATGCAACCGAACCCCTTCTATCGGTTTGAGTCACTATCTTGTGCTGGAGACGTTGCTGGAGGGTGCCATATTTCCGAGTCACATCTAATTAAACTATCCATCCAATCCGCTGGGTTTGACCAAAGACAAGGTGTGTATATGCTACTCTTGCAGCCCTTCGACATTTCCATTTTCTCGAAGAGTCGACAGTCGAGAGACATAAGGGCCCGACACTGGCACCTTAGTGACGAGTGGAAGGTAGACTCAAAGGCTCGGAATGCGCGCTAACATTACTAAAATGAAATCGCTGGAGGAGCGTGCTGTCAGTGCGTGTGGCCAACGTGTGGCGGTGAGTGCAGCATCCCATTTTTGGCGTGAGAACAGTCCTGATATGGAAGTCAGACTGGGACAGAGTCCGGTAATGCCGCTGAACCTTCAGCGTCGAGTCCGTCGATGAGCGAGACGTTGCGAACGTTTTTGCCTTCGTACTTCCACATGGACCTCACACGATGCGCCTTGGGACTTGCTGATCCTCGAACTCCCGTCTTCCAACGTCCTCACTGGGGAAATTTCAACGAAAACATCCATTCAACGGCTTTCATCCCACAACCAGGACTCGATATGTGCGCATATTTGGGGGTGAGGAGGATCGTTGAATATGGCGGGGAGGAGGAGGAGATGAGAGGAAGGGTGTTTGGCGATAAGCGGTCGATGTTGAACGTCGCAGGGGGTAACTATATGCGGTTCCTACGTTTGGAAACGGCGTTGTACGTCGTGCAAGGTGAGTATTCTCCCAGTTTGCGATGGTCATCGTCGAACGCACTTTCGTCGCAGCCGGGCGTGCATAACGGCGTGGAACTCCAGGAGCACGCGCTTTGTCCCGATCCGACACCGGGGCCAAACAAAGGCAAATATACGTTGTGTGGGCGCCTAACATTCTTCGAGACAAACTCCATCTTGTCCTTTGCCTCTCCAACCGTCCCTCCACCTCCACCTCCACCTCCACCTCCACGAACAACCAGCCAGCCTGGACGACCGGTGCATGAGGAAGCCCTAGAATTGAGAGGGAGGATCATCGAGTTTGCGTGGAAGTTGTGACAACACAACTTCAAGGTCCGTAATCTTCCATGAACCCATCCTACAACTTTCCGGGCGACAGCTACGACTTCTCTCCCACTTTCGTCCTACCTTCCGCCCCGGAGCCCCAGTACGGTGAACAGTCCTTAGCCCAGCCCCCACCCCATCAGCCTCAGCCCATTTACGACTACCCCATCGACCCTGCGCTCGCATCTCAGCCGCCACTCCAGCCCGTCCCTCAGGCAGTCTTCTCCCCGTCGACCGGCTTCCGCATCAAATTACCCCCCTTGAACTCGATGGCTCCCACTACTCGTGGCGCTTCTCGCCAGCAACCCAGCAGCCCCGTCGCTTCCGGCTCCGAGTACCACGAAAGCAATGCGTCGATGGAAGCCGAGGATCCGCAGCCTGAAGAGGAGGAGCAGGAAGAACCTGTCGAGTACGGCGTTTCCTCACGCGGGAGACGCGTCGCAAAGAAGTCGTATCACGAGTCTGCAAGCGAGGACGACCCACTCGACACTCTCTCGCAGAAAGGCAAGAGCAAGCAGGTCGTTCCTCACCACGATGACGGAGAAGAAGACGATGAGGAGCCCGTCGGTAGTCGTTACGCCCTTCGCAACCGGCCCAGCCGTTCGAAGCTGAACGGTTTCATCGAAAGCGACGAAGAAGACGGAGAGGCGAAGGTCGCTCGGTATGCAACGCGCAACAGAACGAAGAACGGCAATGGTCAGTCGAACGGCGGGGGCGGAGGTCGTCTCACGCGACGCTCGAATGGACGCACTCACCCCCAAGCGTCATCTTCGCGGTCAACGCGTTTGTCCAAGCGTCGTACCCGTTCCAGCGTCCCGAACGACGAGGACGAGGACGGCTACGTGGACGAGCCCTCGTCCGGTACGGCCGACGGCGAAGGTTCGATTGATGAGGCTCCCGTTACGTCTCCCGAGCCCGAACCCGACGCAGACGCGGACGGCGAGGCTGATGCAGAAGGCGACGTGGATCAGGAACCGGAGCAAGACGGCAAGCCATATTCCCTGCGTCAACGAGCGAAGATCAACTACGCGATTCCTCCGCCTCTTGAGGAGATGCGCCCACCCCCCAAACCCCGTCCCGGTGGCAGCAGGTCGCATCGCAACCCTAATCGGCCCAAGGCACCTGGCTGGAGCGCGACCGGCGCGGAGCTTAGCAGGTGGATGGGTGGCGGTGGAGACGATTCGGTGCGTATGCTTTCGCAATGATTTACTTCATTCTCTAACTGTGGCTTAGGACTCTGACCATGCCACTCGTACCCCTCGAAAACCGTTCGGTGGTATCGCGGGAGCTGGTGGCTCCGGAGGGATATTTGCTGCTGGTGGGGCTGGTGGTGGTGGGTTCCTCCCTGGTGATCTAGCAGCGGCAGCAGGAACGCCGTCCAACCTTGGCAAGGTCAGCGATGCTGGTAAGTTCTTTCATACAACAACCCCGAACAGTTGTTTAATACGCGCATACAGCTCTCGCCGATGCCGATCCTCTTGGAGTGAACCAGAACGTGACGTTCGATGAAGTGGGAGGTCTGGATGAACGTAAGTTTCACCTTCGATGACTATGTTTCTCCCTTTGTTCACCGCAGTGTCTGAAGACATCAACTCCTTGAAGGAGATGACGCTGCTTCCGCTCCTGTACCCTGAGGTCTTCCAGCGGTTCCACCTTACTCCTCCTCGTGGTGTGCTCTTCCATGGGCCACCCGGGACTGGCAAGACGTTGCTTGCGCGGGCACTGGCAGCGAGTTGTCGATCTAATGGCAAAGGCATCTGTAAGTCTTTCACTCTCGTATGACAGGCATTGGTCCATGTCCCTGCCCCGGAACAAGCTTGTCATTGTGACCGCGATTAGTCTCCTGGTTACAAGGCTGGTCCGATGGGCCCATCCGAGGTTTACATCCTGGACAGGCCTGTCGACGTGACCACGACAGGAGACCAATCTGCACACCGTTAACAAGCAGGTTGTAGGGGTGGGACATTGACCAATGTCCGTCGTGTCGGTTCTTCATCGTTGCCATTCTCATGGATCCCGGTAGCGTTCTTCATGCGAAAGGGTGCGGATTGCTTGTCCAAGTGGGTTGGTGAGGCAGAGCGCCAACTACGACTACTCTTCGAAGAGGCCCGCAATCAGCAACCGAGTATCATCTTCTTCGACGAGATTGATGGCCTCGCGCCTGTGCGTTCGTCTAAGCAAGATCAGATTCATGCGTCGATCGTCTCGACGCTGCTTGCCCTCATGGACGGCATGGACGGCCGTGGTCAGGTCGTTGTCATCGGCGCCACAAATCGTCCGGACGCCGTCGACCCAGCGCTACGGCGACCCGGTCGCTTCGACAGGGAGTTCTACTTCTCATTGCCAGGACTGGAGGCGCGAGAGAAGATCCTGGGCATCATGACGAAGAAGTGGGCAGGTTGGGACGGCGAGAAAGGCGCCGAGAATGCGAAGGGGTTGGCCAAACTCACGAAGGGCTATGGAGGTGCCGACTTGCGGGTTCGTTCCCACTTGAAATATACACACGAAACGTTGACATTAATGCTGGAGTGTTACAGGCTCTGTGTACGGAAGCGGCGCTCAACGCTGTCCAACGCCGATACCCGCAGATCTACAAGTCGAACGATCGGCTGCTGCTGCAACCGGACACGATTGAGGTCGAACTCCGCGATTTCATGATCTCGGTCAAGAGTGCGTGCCTGATCATCCTAATCTGCTGTGCTGTGACGGTGGTGCTTACTTTATCGCCATGCAGAGCTGGTGCCTTCTTCGGCCCGTTCAGTATCCTCAGCAGCGTCCACGCTCCCCACTCAGCTCGTGCCGTTGTTACAAGAACCACTTGATAAGATCAAGGAGGTCATCGGCAAGGTTCTCCCTCTGAGCAAGAAACGATCTGCGCTGGAAGAAGCGGAATGGGAGGATGTCTGCGGCTCCGAGGGTGCACTTGAGCGCGAGCTCATGATGCAGTCGATGGAGACATTGCGTGTATACCGCCCGCGGGTGGCACTGCACGGGCCAGTCGGGATGGGTCAAGCATATATCGCTGCCGCCGCGCTCCATCATCTAGAGGGATACCACGTACAAAGTCTCGACCTCGGCTCGCTGTTGGCTGACTCGACGAGGGTATGTGGATCCCGGTGTGTTCTGCGTGACCTATGTCTGACGTCCTGCAACAGACACCCGAGGCCGCGATTGTTCAACTCTTTGTAGAAGCTAAGCGACATCAGCCATCTGTGGTGTATATCCCATCGCTGGTCGGGTGGTGTGCCGCCGTGACGGAGACTGCCCGGACGACCGTCCGCGCCATGCTCGACACCCTCTCGCCAACAGATCCGGTGCTCCTCCTTGCTGTTGTGGATGGGGCCTTCAGTCAATTGCCGCGCGACGTGCGGCAATGGTTCGGGCCTATTCGCGAGAACCGCGTCGCCCTCGTGGCGCCTCGCGCATCGCAACGGGAAACGTTCTTCGAAGGGCTGTTCAAGGACATCAAGCGCCCGCCGAATGAGTTCCCTGACGGCATTAAGCGAAAGAAGCGTGTGCTGGAGGTGCTGCCGATCGCGCCACCTTTGGAGCCACGGCAGCCCACAGCGGCGGAGCTCGCGGTGCAGCAGGAGAACGACCAGCGCATCATCACGTTGCTCAAGTACCGCCTTGGACCCATTCTCAACGAGCTCAAGAGGAAGTTCAAGCGGTTCACGAAGCGTGCTGCGGTGAGTATTTACCGTCTATGATGTGGAGCGTCGCTCATATTTCGATGCAGGAGGAGTACAACTACGATTTCAATGCGCCTCCACCACCGCCTCAAGTTCAATTGGTCGCTTCTTCTGTCGAGGTGCACACACAGGCTAACGGCGTTATCGAGATCGTCGAGGATAGTCAACCCCAGCAGCCAGCTATCGAAGTCGCAGTGTTCAACCAAGCCCAAGAGCAGTTTATCCAGGAACCGCCGCTCTTCGACATGGACCTCGAGCGCATGAACGTCGAGTTGTATAAAGGTCGGTATCTCACGCTGGAGGACTTCCTCGACGACATCCGGAAGATCGTTCACAACGCCGGCGTTAGGATCAACGAGGACCCAGAGCGGCTGTTCAGAGCGCAGGCGATGCTGACTGCGGCCGAGGTCAGCTGCCAGGACTTCGACCCGCAATTTAGGCTCGAGTGTCAGCGGATGGCCGTCCGCGAACGCCAGCGGCGCGAGGAGTTGAGGAAGACCAAGGGGAAGGAGAAGGCCGCTGAACAGCCCGTGCAGAATGGGGAGTACGCGCCGGGTACACGACGGAGTGCCCGGCATAATGGCCAGGAGCCCGAGATCGCGATTACGGACCCCGTGCAGCTCGAGCGTAAGCTGAAGAGGCAACGTTCAAACGGCGGTGAAGCGACTCCTTCGGAGGACGAGAACGGCGAGCGCGTGGCGAAGAAGTCGCGGACCGATGACGAGGACGTCGGGACGTCTGGGGAGCCACCTCAGACTCCGACTACTGTTGGGCGCTCATTCGGCGTACGCTTCGCGGACGAGGTTGATCTTGGACCTGGTTCGCCATCAGGTAGCGGTGCGCCTCTTGCCCTTGGGGAGGTCAATGCCGAATCTCAGGAGGCTTCTCGTCGGTCTGGCTTCGACCCCTCACTGCTCAACCCGATGTCTCCAGTTGACGCCCAGATGCGTATACCTACTGATCCTCCCGACAATCCCTTCTCCGCCGTGTCCAACTCCTCTGGAACTGCCATCCCACCGCCCGAGCCAGTACCACAACCCAATGGAATCATCAGCTTGAACGGCTTACCTGCAGACGCCCCACCCATCCTTGACGAGGAAGGCGACCATCCGATGGAGCCCACCCCTCCGGCAGAAGTGCCTGCCCCGGAGGTGGCGCCGCAACCCGAACCCCAGCCTGAGGTGCCCATGGAGGTCGAGCGCTCGCCGACGCCTCTGCCCGACTTCCATCTAGACCAAGACGCGCTCGGGGACCTCAAGGTATTCCTGCGCGACGCTACCGGATCACTCAACATCGAGCAGCTCGAGCAGCTGCGCGCGACGTGTCTCGGCCTGGTCTGGCAGCATCGGCAGGACTGGGACCGGACGAGCCTGGTGCGGGAGCTTAAGGAGGAGGCGGAGGAATTCGTAAGGGAGGTGCTGTTGGACGACGCGGACGCGGCTTCTCCATGATTGTGAGTGACGAGGTCGGGGTCGTTCGAACTTCGGACTGTCGTCTTCTTTTCTGTTTTGTTTTTCAATCGTGCTCCCGTTCCTGTGAATGGTTTCATGAGTCTCGGCCTCAACATCCCCCTCTGTAGATTATTACCTGCCATTAGTACTGCTTGTGTAGCCATCCCTAACTCGACAAATGCGATTCGATACGTTATTATCCAGGAGGGCGCGTGTGCTCCAAGACCCGAACTGAAGCGCCCAAAATATTCCGCCATCATCTGCTCTTCCTCGCGCCCTCCCACCTCGATGTACGTTCTCTGCTTTTGTTATGACTGTGGCTCACGCATTTGCATCCTTTACAACAGATGATTCGAGAAGAAAATGGACCACCATGAGTGTTCCTTGCCTTATTCATTTACAACGAGTCGCAACACTGGCATCTGCCTGATAAGTACGATGACATTGCGTGCGTGGCTCCAGCCTCTCAATAAATAAGTATGTTCCGTAGGCTTGGCAGCTGGGGGTTTAAACCCTACCCCCAGGTGCCATGACGGCCTACCAGCCTGACTACCTACTTGTACAGGATTATGAATGGCTACATGTGTCACCTAACTACCGGTAAGAGCGCACATACTGCAGTAATAGGGTCCATGCCCAGAACGCTAACTACATGGATAGCCCAGAACGGCTCAGGGCCGCCAGTCCGATGCCCCGGTCCTCCTAAAATACCCCAGCTCCAGCTCTAGATTGGCTCAGCAAATGGTAGGTCGCCATCCCACCACTCGCGTCACCGAGTCCGTCTAACCCGTCGCCCTCGTAGGACGAAGTCGGCTAAGGAAGCGCGACCAGAGGCTCGGAGACCCTTCCGCTCGAGCAATCTGGCATTGTGTGTTATAGTGAGTATCAGATGGGTCCCGGGACGTCTCTCGGGCTGAGGGCGAACTGACCTTGCGGCGACGCCGGCGGGAGTGGTTCCAGAACACCGAACCGGTCGCGTCGGCCATGTCGATAACCACGAAGCCGTCGAGAATGTAGTCGATGTCCGAGTCGGAGGCGATCGAGTACCTGTCTGGCCAGAGGCGGTCGTGGTCGGCGTCATCTTCAGCCGACGCAACCGTTGCTTCGCCATCCGCAGGACCGTCGACGTCAGGCCTGAAGTGGCTGGGGTAGCCAGCCCCGGCCACTGCTAACCCAGCGCTGGAGAGCGGTTCGACGGTCGGAAGGCCGGCTGCGTCTTTCCCTGGAGAGCGGTTTCTCTGAAGTACGGCTGTATATGATTTGTTCTTGCGTAGCTTACCCGTTCGCTGGAGCTTCTCCCAGGCCCTGATCTCCTCCCACATCCTCGCGTTCAGCCGTCGCTTGACGAACGTGCTGGTGTCGGTGTCCGGGTTGGTGATGGGTTTGAAGAAGCGGGTGCCGAAAGGAGTGCGAGAGAAGGCGTCAGGGAGGAAGAAGGTGGTGGTGTCGAGTTGGCGGAGGGTTGGGGAGTTGGTGCACAACATGATGGTGAGGAAGACCGTGAAGAGCACTGCCCAGCAGCGAAAGGTTGCGAGTAGATGGTGGTACGGACACAAGGTAGGTGAGATGCCAGCCGCGACTTGGGGGCTGTCGTGTACCTCTGGGCTCGATCCGTATGGTGAACATGTGAGTATTCTCTTGTCGTTCTCTTGTACTATGAATCATCTATTCAGCTGATATACCTGCCATGTACAAGGATCAAAATGGGTGAATGCGGACGCGGAAGTGCGACGACACGTTCGCACAGACAGCCCTTATTCGGTTCAAGTTCATAATGCAGTGGCGAGCTATTGGGATGGTTAGCTCGGGTCGCAAATTCCCATGCATTACGACCTTAGAGTCTAGGCTCTCTTCTGTTCGGTTTCTGCAAACAGAAGCGGCGACGCGGGGCCCAAATCCGGATGTCAGCGAGAGGCAGCCACCCGCCGAACGATATATAATACTCTGTGCACGACGACGCTCTTGCCCACCACAGATCATCTCCAGTTGCATGCAGCGTTACCTCTACCACCCCACTCGACCGCCAGACTTTGCAGACCCCTCGGTACCTCCACCATGAGTGTGCGGAGGCACTTGTTCCATCCCACCCGTCCTCCTGATCTTTCTCTTCTTTCTTAGAGGGGACTGGTCGACTGTGGATCACGATCGCACGATGTCCCTAGCGCCCTCGTCCTTCCCTCTCACCACCTCGGTTCAAGCTGAACTCGCGCAGCACGGCAACCTCGCAATCATCTCAACCTAGTACCCTCGGCCCTGCCTCAACCTGTCCCTTCGCTGGCTCGCCCAAATGGCTTCTCCTATCCACCGCGCTAGCGCTTGGCCGACATAGCATCACTGCTATACGGACGGGAACTCGGTGCGTACGGTGATTCCGTCATTTCCGGGTCCGCACTCTCTATATCTGAAATTATTGCGATGCAGAATGCGGGCGAAATTGGGTCGACGCGTAGTCTCCGTTGCTGACCATAATAGTCGACGCGCGTGCGATGAGGCTTCTCGTACTTACAGAGTGCGTTACGGCCCTCCATGATGGTGCCCGCGCAAGTTCCAGTGCGCATCATCATGTGCAGGCCTGTCGTTGGGGCGCCACGCCTAGTCGCGCATTGCTTCTGGGTCGGGTTCCTTGATGTGTTGGGCGATTGGACGCTAGTCAGACGATTATATTAGAGCCCACATGTACAGAGCGTGGGGCACACTTTGAGCAGTGCACATGGCCCCGCTCACCTCAAAAACAATGTCTCAGCGCATACTTGAACCAGACTACCGCTTCAATATTAATGTGCAATCCCGTCGTCGTATACATACGGAGAACCAGAAGAGGATACTGTACCTGCTGCGACGTACAACAACCCATGCACCTTCAACAATAGCGGCAAGAAGACAAGACACGTGCTATTGGGGACCAATCGGAGACGTGCAGATGCTGCGGAGACTTTCCCTCCTCGCGGTTGCTTCATGCTTGATCAGATCGGAATCGCGCCGCACACAGGAAAGCGTTTCGGTCCCGCAAAAAATTCGTTACTACGATCGCAAACACATTACAGAATGAAAAAGGTAGTGGTGTAAAGAAGTTCTTATTCGCGCATGATCATGATGGTCGTGAATCCTTGCCACCCGGTCAACGGGGACATCACAGCGTTGAACAGTCGTACGAGAGCGCTTAGAGGCTGCCCTTGGCCGCCTTGATCCACTCGGCGTTGGCGTGGGGGTACTGCAAAGAAAAACGAGATGAGACGTCGAAGATGGTGTGTGGGACAGACAGACGGGATCGGAAGACGACGCACCTGCCAGACCATGACACCGCCCTTCCAGCCCTTGGCGTGCGCCTGCTTGACGCACGTGCCGAGCTGGGCGGGGGACATGTAGCCGTTGGACGCGTCTGCGGACGTCGCGGGCTTGCCGATGACGAGCTTGTTGAGCGGGATGCCGTGCTTGGGGATCTCGAACAGCGACGAGCCGGGCCACGTACCGCCCGACTTGGTGATCAGGCTCTCGCAGTCCGAGTACAGGTTCTGGTTGTAGAACTGCACGTTGTACTGTGGACGGACGAGGGAGGGCGCGCGATGGTCAGAGCCAGTTCGTCGACGGACACAGAACACGGGGGACACGGGGGAATACGAGACGACATACCCAGTCGATGAGGTGGCCGACGTTCTTGTTGACCTTGACGTACGCACCGGCGGCGAACGCCTTGTTGGGAGCGAGCCAGGGCGCGAGCGGCGCGTGCGAGAGGAGGTAGTGGCCCTTGGGGAGCGTCTTGCGCAGCGTCTGCGTGAAGCTCGTCAGCCACTCCTCAGCCTTCCCGTCGCCCTTGTTCATCGCCGCCAAGTCCTCGTAGTCGACGTCGATCCCGTCGAGGCCGTGGCTCTTGACGAACTTGGCCATGGTGTTGGCCGTGTCGACCGCGTTTGCGCCCGAGGACGTGGGGGTGTCGGTCGAGCCGAAGGCGGACACCATGATCTTGATGCCGGCCTTGTGGTACTCGGAGCTCTTCGCCTTCTTCGCGGAGGCCGAGAGGCCGGCGTAGTTGGCGGCCTGGTCGAGCGCGCCCTTGCAGGTGAGGAAGGACAGCGCGACGACGTTGTAGCCCTAGGAAAGAGGACATGTCAGCAAACGTGGCTAGGCTGAGTGGACACAAGCACGACGCTCACCTTGAGCGTGGAGGCCGGGGGAAGACCGCCGGAAACGAAGTTGTCCGAGTAGATGACGAACCGCGAGTGGGAGCCGCCAGAGGAGTGGCCCTTGGAGTGGTGGCCCTTGGAGTGGCCCTTGGCGTGGCCCTTGGAGTGGCCCTTGGCGTGACCCTTCGCGTGGCCCTTCGCGTGGCCCTTCGCGTGGCCCTTCGCGTGGCCCTTGGCGTGGCCCTTGGCGTGGTCCTTCGAGTGGCCCTTCGAGTGGCCTTTCGAGTGAGACTTGGCATGAGAGTGAGATTTGGCGGGGTGGGCGTGGGCGTGGGCGTCAGAACCAGCACGCGCCGCCAACCAAGAGACGTCGAGGTCGGTGGGGGCCGGAGCAGCAACGACCATGCTGCTCACGGACGCCAGCGTCAGAGCGGCAAGGATGGAAGTGATCATGCGAGCGGAGGAGAACATCTCTAGGACGTGAACAAAGGTAGCAAAAAAAAACAGAGAGTGTGGAGGAAGAAAGAAAAAAAGCCGACTAGCGGACTTGAGAAATGTGAAGGCGAAAGATAGTAGGGGAGCGGGAGCTGAGGTTCCTCGATGCCTCTCCCCCGTCTTTTATACTTGTTCCATAGCGGTGAATCTCGAAATGTTGACGGTCAAGGAGATGCGGTTGAGATGCGGACCCACCAGGGGTGCACAGCCTGGTCGTGAGCATACCGACGCCACACTAATGAAGCATGCGGTGCGACGAGGCAAACCTCGCCCTCATTTTTGCAGCTCATGACCTGGGTCCTGGGCGAGCATGGATATCTGGGCAAATGTGATCTCGGTTGGGATGGTTCTGAGACCCTGCGTCGCTGGTCAACCTGTTCTGTGGGGAACTCCGTACGTATCAGCATGACTTGGGCTGGTAGCATCAAGAATGCGAGATAGCCCACCTGGTTCCATGTGCCAAGCGTCCCTTCGTTGACAACAAGTTGACAACGGAGTTGACGGCGAGTTGGGAGGGCATGCTCTTTCGCGCCACCGAGCTCTAAGCATGACGCCGTGCCAGGCGGGCCAAACACTTAGCGACCGACGAGGGTGCAGCGACAGACTAGGGACAGACGGGAGGTCTTGATGGTGGTGGTTTGATGTGTTGATTGATGGGAGTTCAGCGTTGTGGTGCTTAACCCTACCGCGAAAGCCACGTAGCCTCGATCCAACCGTTCGGGTTCAGACTCCGCACAGGGTACCCTCTTTTCACTCTCCGCCGACGTGTCCCAATCGACTGGTTCGAGTCTAGGTTCGAGTCTAAATAGTAAGTAAGTAGTACAGTACTCACTTCGAGGAAACGCTTCGGGGGGCGATTCGAGACGGGCGAAGCGACAATTCTGCTCGATTCTATATGCTCAATTCTACCAGAATCAAGCAGGATCGTCGGTGCTACATACCCGCAATCCAGTCCGACCTACCAAGGCAGCCCAGGATCCACCGGAATTCTGGTTGGCGGGGGAGCCGGCTATTTGTGATTGGATCGCCATCTGTGATCTGGGCGGGTTGGAATCCAACCGCGCCGCCGGACGGCGAATACTTACTGTACTTACCAGCTGTCGGCGAGCCATCGGGATTCCACCTTGTCGCCTGGTGGCCAGGTAGATCCAGCTGCAAGCCAATCGCTTGCCACATGACAGTCCTCGTAGGACACGCATGATGTCTATGCCGTCCAAATCACGCCATCGACGGTGAGGGCCCGGGTGTGCAGAGGCATGTTGGACTTCGATGATTTCTCCTCGATGGCCTTCCACAGGCCTTCCACCACGTCTCTCTTGAAGGAGCCCGCCCAGTGCCTTCCCTTTAACTTTCCGCAGTGAGTACTATGCCACTACACCTAAGCATACAAAATTGCTCGCTACCATAGATTCTGAACATCTGCACATATATTATTTTCTTTCATGATCACCGTTAGTGAGTGTCACCCCCGCCGCCCGAATCTGCAGGATGCTTTGGTAGCGAGGTCAAGGCCAACCGGCCGGTTGCCCGGGCCCGTAGTACTTACGTAGGATGTAGCTACACGGATGCTTCTTCAATTCCACATTGTACAGTAGTTTTGGTTTTGTTGCAGGGTGGACATTCCCCAATATTAATGCCGGTGTGTGCCAGCCCAGGACCAGCCTTGAAAGACCCAGATAATTGATGTAGACACTTACGGCTGCTTACGGGTATGATAGAGTGCTGACGAAGGTGACAAATTGTTCTGCTTTTGGGACCTTGATGCGCACTGGGGAACACCAACACTACATAGTACTCGCGCCGTTGGAAACCAGTCGCGCCGCTGGCCGATGAAATTTGAAATCCAGGTGTCTCCCCCGTCACATCCCAGCCTGAGCGCCCGCCGACCTGCCACCGGAATTCCAGTGGCCCCTGGCTACCTGTGTAAAGTCAGTGCCATCAAGGAGAACCTTGCATTTCGGAGAGAATCTACTGCTGCCTCCACTTTGGCCAACCATCCGCCTGACATGGTGTTTCCAATTATTGGTGCAACTCGCAACGCCACCTAACGGTCGAGGGATGATATATGATAGGCCGCCATCGACGCAAGGGTGCTTCTCACACACTCATCTTCTTCGCATTGGGCCTTGCATCGGCAGGATATTGAACTGTGCCCAATGGCAGGCCAATGTAAGTAGTAACAACTTAAGGGCAACGTCAGAAATGTGTTTCTGACCATGAATGAACCATCGTCAGCGATTCTAGTAATGCCCAGCAGTGTCTATGTCGCCTTACCTTCTATCCTACATCCCAAGCCACATGAGTAGATATATACACACCACGCTTTCTCGTCTCTCACGCGTCCGACACGTCGACGAACGCGCAGTCCTCCCAGTCCACCACGCGCCCTCTGTCCGTCACGCCCTGCACATAAAACCTCGCCGCACTCGCGCCCTTTAGGCCTGGAGGCAAACACGCAGGATCGACAGAGAACCGGTTCGCCCGCCCGTCGAGGCCCGTCGTCCCAACGAACGTCGCCGCGTCCGGTGCGTACGCGCCCCCCGGTCCGGGATAGCCCTGGACGTACACGTTGAAGAACGCGAAGCCGGGCGCGGGGTGGTCCAGCACCCACGCCGCTTCCGGGTCTTCCGGGGACTCGAGCGTGAGCGCGGGCACGGGCCCCATCGAGATCCCGGTGCCCCATGCGAGAACACCCGCGAACGGGCTCGGGCCCGGGATCGCGCCGGCGTGCGTCTCCCGATCGGCTGCGAAGTGTGCCCAGATGATCTTGGGACTCAGCGCGGTGTGGCGCGGGGACGGGGGGTTGGCGTACACGCTGAGCGCGCCGACGGAGAGCGAGAAGTCGACGGGCTGCGAGGGGTCTTCGCACGTAAAGCCGATCACGAGCCCAGCGGCTGAGAGAACGTCCGCATCGGATGGGTCATCACGCGCGAGCGTGACGTCGACGACGAGCTCCGTCCATCCTCCCGGAAGCGGCCTGTCGGAGGGCGACGGGACGAAGGTCACGCCAACCTCGGCGTCGAAACCTTGTGCGAGGGATTTCACGGACGCGCCGACGTCGGCGTCGACGGTGCCGCAGAGCTTGTAGACGATGGACAGACGGTAGGACTTGCGCGGGGTTATGGCGAGCGACTGGATGGGAAGCCAGACGCAGCGGAAGAACGCGTCTTCGGAGTCGGACCCTGCGGCAGAAAAGAAAACTACCAGGGAGCTTCCACCGAGCCAGGCGTCGTCCAAAGATATGTCGGCAGACGCCGCCGGGACTGTCTCGTCCCGGTCCCCGTTCTCCCATGCAAGCGTTGGACGTGGGAAGACCAGGTCTCCAATCGAGGTCGACTTGTCGACATCCGTCCATCCCGTTTCGCTGCTGAACACCTTTTCCCCGCGGATGAACCAAGCCCAACCCACACCCGGCGAGAACGTCGTGAAGAACGGGAGCACCGCCGGATTCGGGGGCGGCAGCCTCGGGAAGAACTCCGCGACTGGCTGGAATGGACCATGCTCGCACGGAGGCTCGCCCTCTTTTTGCCCATGCGGCGGAACCTCGACGTGCTCGCCGACTGTTGGTGGGCCGAGCCAGAGCTTGCGCTCGTACGCCCACCAGGCAGCCCAGGACCACCCGGGTTTGTCTTGCTCGCTCTCCCAGGTCCAGGCCTGGCCGAAGAGGGCAACGCTGAGCCCCAGGAACTCAGGGTCGATGTGCGAGATGGCCTTGTAACACCCGAAGCCGCCTCCCCCGTGCGAGCCGCGGCCCCAGACGTCGACGCCGACGTAGATGTCGGAGAGGAGCTTGGGGCGGTGTAGGGTGGATTGATCTAACGAGAGGAGATATTGTGCCGTCATGGAAGGGTATGGGTGGGGCCACTGTTTGCGGCGGGGGACTCGGTTATCCCCACATACACAAACCGGAGAAGGGGGATAGTACGCACGGTATAATTGGAAAAAAATGATGTAGACGGCAGGAAGAACGGCAAGTTGACGCTGTTGAGCCTGTCTTGCCATCGTAGCTGGCCGTTGACGACGATGCTGTCATACCTGCAGAACGGTCAGCTCGGGATGTCAGCCCAGGTTCAGGGTGCATGGAACCTACCACATCGCCTCCGCATGTGGGCCAATTTTGCGCTTGAGCTCTTGCTCGAGAAGAGCAATCCACATCGTTAGAGCCCGAGCTTGTTGGACGCCGCCGAGGAGTGGATACTCAAAGTTCAGAAGGTAACCATCAAAACCCCTCTGATAGGCAAGCTCCGCAAGCAAGCGGGCGTAGTGAGGGGATACCGGGAGCGTTGCGTTAGAGTCTGGCTTGGCAGGGCCGTATGTTGGCTTAGGAAGAGGGCCGACGAGCAACTGCAAGCATTCTTCCTGGGACTCGGCACCCTCGAATATCCTATGGGAAAGATCAGTGGCGAGCTGAGGCGGACGCTATGATGACGTGGGACATACAAAACACCGAGCATCTTCACCCCATGCCGGTGAGAGGCGGTGGTCCATCCCGGCGGCGGGATCGTCACCCGATGGTGTGAGAAGCTGAAAAATCAAAGGATGAGCGTACTGCCCTTGCCAACGGTGTCGGGGCGAGATACCCATACTAGATGAATGTGTCGCAGTACGGCCAGAAGTTGAACGTGTATGAGGGAGCCGTCGGCGACTCCGTGTAGCCTCCCTGCGTTGATGGATCAATTAGTGCATGCGTGGAAATCGTGGTGCTCAATTGTTGTGGCCGCTGGCCTCGTTCACACTGCAAAGAAATGAACTTTTCTACAGCAAGGAAAGCCTATGGATATGATGAGCATTTCCTAGATCTTTCACCGCGACAGACAGTCTTTGCAAAAGCGCCTTTCTTCAGGCACAATAGGCCCATGAGCCTTTCGGGGCTCTAGATTGGCGCCTTTCCAAAGCCTTTCCGTTACAGTGAAAGTTTGAGGGAAAGGGTCCAATCCAGAAGGCTATCCATCGACTTTCCATGACGTGGAAAAGTTGATTTCTCCCCAGTGTCAGAGACGTTCAGAGGGAATTGATGGGAGGTGAGGTCAGCAACGGAGACTCTCATACCCACCCGTCTTAATTGTTCTTTCTGCGGTGGTGGGGTGCGAGTTAAGACGGGTGGGTACGAGACAACCAGTAGCTAGTGGTCACGACAATTGAGCACCCCCAATGGGCTCGAGCTAGGATGCCCAACCTTGTAGTCATGGCAAACCTATAAATCGTCCAGTCAACCGATCGTTTAGCGGGGGTGACAGCGGTCACTTACCAGCAATTTTCCTCTGGTTGATAAGTTGGACACACCTTCGACCTTGCTCCGTGGGATGTACGGTAGCACTCCGTCGTGTTTGTGAAGAGCCGCACCTGGACACTTGGCCCATTGGTCTAGATCAGCGAGAGACCGGAAGAACGGCGTGTCTTCGGATCCGACAAGCGACGAGTGATCCTTGCCTCGAATGGGCATTCTCAGAAGCCGGTTGTGGAGTCGTTAATTGGGCGTTGTGTGGATAATGTGTACAAGGGAGGTGTCGCTAGTCTTGGTGGATGGATATCGGTTGAGTCTGGCAACTTGGATGAACCCACTGGACGAGGAATTCGGCGTGAGTTCGTGCCCAGGCTTGTTGTTCTGCGAAGCACTCTTTTGGTCACTCCAGTCCACGAGAGTGGTTTACTTACATGTCAGCACAGTTTGCAATTGGTGCGTCTGTAGAATTCGAGTACAGAGTGAGCGACAGCCAGGGGGGCGTCGGCCGCGGAGCCTAATCATCTCGCTGCCTCGCCCGGGCGCCTATTGGTTGGCACAGGAATCTCGACCGAAATTTGAAGTTATCTCCTCCTCCTCCTCAGGCGTCCTTACACCGATTTCGTCGAAACTTTGGAGGGATTCAGAACATAATGTTTGAGTACTAATCGTAGGATTTTGTCGCGTGCGCACGACATGGAAGGCATTGCATGTTTTCCATAGCGTAGTCGGTTCCATTCAATCAGTTCTCAGTCGCATATTTACTCTTGATGCACAAATTGAGCGACAGCTGAGAGCACGACAAGGGTAGCATTAACGGAGCTAAATGTCTATACTACGGAGAAACTACCAGCGTCCGCGACGCCCGGTACTGCTTCCAGGCCCTTGGTAAGGCCCGTAATCCGGAGGCGGTCGTCCACCACCACCTGCGAATAGACATCAGCACACGGCCCCAAACCGATAAATGAAAAGTAACGTACCACTGCGAGGAGGAGGCGGAGGGGATCGTGGTTTGCCAGATAGGGTTGACGAAGGGATAACAGCATTCCTGAACACTTGCATGAGATCGTCGGTGCGGAACACAGGGCCTGCAGGTCCATGAAAACAATCAGCACCAACCCCATAAGAAGCCAGACAGTGGCGTTGAAAGGACGACGAACCGTCGAAGCTGTCCGGAGAAGGCAAGGTGCCGATAAACCAAGTGAGCACGTTCGGCAGCTGCACGCCCTTGTCCTCCTCCTTCTCCTCCTTGAACCGCCCTCGCGGCGGTGGCGGCGGCGGCGCGTCTCGCTCCCGTTCCCGCTCCCACATCGGCGACCCGTGTCGCCTATGCGGCGGCCCGTCCCACCGTTCACGGTCGCGGCCCCGGCCCGGCCCTGGGCTGCTCGGCCGCGCCCGCTTCGATGGGTAGTCGCGAGACTCGTCGCGGCGCCGGTGGTCGGGTGAGGACGCCCGCTTCGAGGAGGACGAGCCCTGGGTGGGTGTAGCCGACTTGGCGACGGTGTCGGAGACGATGGACTGGAGGGTGTCAGAGCGGCCGAGGAGACCGCTGCTGCCGTTGGTGCGCGCGCCGCCGCTGCCCGATCGACTGAGCACGAAGCCGAGGTCCCGCGTCGCGATCGAGTCAACATGACTGTATTTGTGGCGTTCTGCGAAACGCTTGATGGGAGGGTCTACGAGTGCAATAGCCTGGTGTCAACGGATGGATCGAGTAGAACACAGGATTCACGGCGTACCATTTGGGTAGACCTCTGCCATGCGCTTCTCCAGCTTTTGTGCAGCTGATAGATCACCGTACTGGTACTCATACTTGGACCAGCGCTCCCATAGGGGGCGTGTTTTGTCAGGCGAGAACGTCCCGATCACACGTTCAAACAATGCTCTTGCGTCTGCAGGCGAGGATGCAGCAGGTCAGCGGGATGCAATAGTGCGCGGAAAGTGGACGCACTGTTCTCGTCGTTGACGGAGATGAGGAAGTTGAGGTAGCGCAGCACGAACTCGACTTCATCACCGTACAGCTCCATGGCCTTCTCAAATATTCTGCTAGCTAACGGGATGTCCTTGTTGCCGCAGTGGTACTCCATGAGTGCTGGACAAGTCCACGTGAGCGACTGAACGGATGAAACGCATGAGGGTGGCATCGCACCTTCGGCTTCATGAACCTCCCAAGGTGTCCAGCGATCTCTGCGGGCCTTACCGAAGACGTTGCGAGCAGACCTCAGACCCTCAGCACGCCGCGCGAACCTGATGTACACGATCCACGCAATGCCATAGTCGGTCCGCTTGTCACACAGTTCCTTGTTCTTCGGTGGCTTCTCGTCTGAAGACTGCGTGTTGAACGACGAGTGATTCGAAGTCAGGCCTTGATGCGAGGCGGCCGTATCTGATGTGCCGTTATTTTGCGTCTGACTCTGCTGCTGGGAGCCGATACTGCCGTTGGATGAATTGGACGAATTCACCCTGCTCTCGAGTGCCTCGAGGTCTTTGCGCAGCGTTTCGAGGAACTTGTCAAACGTGGCGTGCACTTCCGTAAAGTTACCTTGGAGCTCAAGTGCTTCGGCGTACGCGAAGTTCAGCACGAAACTGCAAAATTTGTGGTTCAGTACGAGAGAGCATGAATTTTGGATCATCTCACCTGGCAGGGTTGGCGTCGATGCCGGCCTTCAGGAGTGCCAACGCTTCGTCAGTCTTACCGACGCTGTTCGTCCACGCATATGCCATGTACCTGAAGTCGCGAGGACAAGTTAGCCATGCGCGGACTAGGAAGGAAACAAAAACGCACCAGATCTCAGAGTAGAATCGCATGCGCACGATCGCCTTCTTGTACACACTCTGCACACGCTGGAGGAACGCACTCCGGTTACTCTCTTCGATCTCAAGGGGATTTCCCTCTTCCCACTTAAGGTAGAGCCGCCAACGCGCGACGAGGGCCTTGTCGCCGTGGTTGAACGTCGGCGCACGGGGCAGCCAGATGGACGGACGCTTATCTTTGCCAGCGGGAAGAGGCGGGAATAGGACCGTCAGGTGCTCTTGCAGCTGATTGAGGACTGTGCGCGCTTGCATATGGTTTTCTTGCAGGTCTGAGATGAACTTCTTTGCCTGCAAACGAACCGATGTGAGGAGGCAGAGGCGAGCGATAGAGCAAGCAGAACTCACGGTAATCTTGTTCAGGTTGTTCTCGAAGTCCTGGTACTCTTCCCACAGCCTCTTGACGTTCTCCATTGGGATCTGAACTGCCTGTTGGTAAGCTCTCCGGACGGCGTCCATCTTTTGCTGCTCTTCCCATGTGGTACTTGTCTAATAGCACATCTCGTCAGTTAGTGTCACACGTCCCACGCTATCTACCGAAAGACGGGTCTCGCCGGTCACCACAAAATGTCGAACACACGGTGGACTTGAACAAGAAGGGATGAGGTCGCGATCCATAATATACTACGAAATGGTACAACGGTTGGAGCGACAAAACCGAGTCCATCGAAGTGACGAGAAGGCGGCGAAAAGGAGACCATAAAGACAAGAACTGGAACTGGGGACAGGGAGTACGCGCATGTGATGGCGGCACGGAGTTGCTAGGCGTACGGCTTCGTTTCGAACAAAACCATGCACCTCCGGTACATCTCCAAGTCCGCCATAACGGCTGTATCCGAACAGCCTTCGCGCACAAAAATACGGCAGCTTGCAGTTGCGGCAAGCAGCTAACCCCCACCATCCCAAACACCGAGGACAGGCAGGGTCGACGGTGTGACAGAAGCGCAGCCGGTGGTGTGACGACGAGTGGTTGCATAACTCACAAATGCATGCAAGAGGGCGAACATACGAGACACGTCCAAGGATAGATATAGAAACACATCAGCACAGGACACGTACCTCGCCAGCCTTGAGGAAGTTGATGTAATCCTGCCAAATCTCATAACTGTCCTTGTCTTGACCCGCATGTCCCAGCGCAAAATCGTAACACTTGCGAATCACATCACGCGCGTTCGGACCAGTCGTGATTCGTCTAGGTGTAGTGTTAGTAGGCGAGGGCCGTCTTGCGTTGAGCGTCGCACCTGATGTACGTGAGGTAGAACTTGAGGAGGTCTACAGAAGGCGATGTTTTCAGCAAAAACTTCTTGAAAAGCTGTTCAGCGTAGCCGAAGTGGGACGGGTCGTCCAGAAAATGCCGGAGGTAGGCGATTTGAACGGAGGGCTGCGCATTCGGGTCAGACGACAGTATTCGCACGAGAGAGGAGCACACGAGTTGTTCTGACGGTGTTGGGGTACGTCTCGAGCATGCCTTCGTAGCTCTCCTTGATCTTCTCAATGTCTCCAGAATCCTCCGCAAGGTCGACGAGTCTCTGCCACCCGTCGGCATCGACAGGTTTGTCACGCAGTTGCGCACGCAGCTGGTCCCATTCGGATTGTGGTGGCGGAGTTGGCTCCGGCGCTGGAACGCTTGCTGGTCGTGGTGGATCTTGACTATTTGGTTGGGTTGACGTTGGTGTGGGTGTAGAAGCTACAGCAGGAGGCATGGAGGACTCTTGAAGCTGCCGCAAGGCGCTGAGGATGCCTTCGGATAGCTGAGACTTCTCTTCCGGAGGTTGATTGCTGTCTTCCATAGTACTCTCGATCATAGCTTCAGGTGGAGGAGGCTCAGACATAGTAGAGGTCAAGAGGAACGTTGTCTACAAGGACAAGCCCGTCAACAAACAGCCCTGCAAACGGTATTTGTCATTGTTTGGATGAGCGTCCCAACCGTCAAGCGTCCTCCAGAGTACAGTACTAGTTCCTGGACCCCACCTTGTTTCTCCTCTATTGTCATCTGCTTCAACCCCAGTCGAAATTCTCAGCAATGGACGCTGTGGATGCGGCGATCAAAATGCTCAATACAGCGGCCTCTAAGAGACGAGTCAAAGACAAGAAGCTTCTCGTAGAGATGGCCGGACAAGCTTCAACCCACCTCGTACTACTGGTACATCTCCACCATTAAATTATGAAGACAGATTACATGATCTTGCGCGCAGAAACTCTCCTCGATATCTGGGCAAGTCACAGAGAAGCTATCCAACTTCCTCCGCACGTCGTTTTTCACACTGTATACGGGGTTGACGGTACCGGCACTGCGATTGGTCTCCGCCATCTTTGAGTCGGTTTATCATGAGCGCATATTATCAGCCATGGGAAGCGGACAGGAAGAGCAGAAGGGTCGTTGGGAGCTAGTTTTGCACGCACTACTTGCCGGCGTCCTGGTCAGTCTATTTCGACTCTCTGTTTCCCCTGCTTCACCGTTTCGTAGGACTTCCTCGATGACAATCATACAACGGAGACGAAGGATGCGATTGGAGACGCGTTGCTCTCCACGCTAGGCGACATTTGCTTTTCTCTTTCAGCCCCAAGGACGAGCGTAGATCTCAGGTGTACGGTATGTTCCCTGTTCAACTGATTATGACTAGTGGTTGAATATATGCGTGTCAACTCAAGGGGTACAATATCCTCATCGATTCCTCAGCCTCCCATCAAGAGAACCAACACAAATTGCGGGACTCCAAAATCTTAGGGGGAGAGCGACTTGGGTCATGTATATGGAGGACGAAAGGTTCGCGAGACACGTTATGGTCAAAGTTACTGTCGACTGATGGCGTCTGTCATCAGACTATCTCGCCCTGGAAGGCCTCCTGAGTCTCTTCGCTCGAATCCTCCCATCCACCAGTGGTTCTGCTTCTGGTCGTGTGGGGCGCACAGCCTTCGTCCAATCCGTCTTTTTGCGGACCGCTCCACCTGAGTCCACTACAGCTGCAAAGGAAATTGCCGATCTCCTTGAGCGTGTTTCGTCGAGCGATTGGGACGAGACATCTCTGAAAATTGTCGATGCAATGGCCAGAGGCAGTATCATCTAGTACGTTCGCAGCTTTCTCAACGCTTCAATGTCTTATAAGTACTATTTAGTCCCCAACCATTTGATGTCAACGAAGTCGTCGTCAGCGGGACAGTCTACCCAAGTGATCGTCTATATGCGGACGATAAGACGTTTCTCATCAACGTCGTCCATGAAGTATGTCTTCAGAGGCGTACGAGACACCAGTTCGCTCTGATATTTCGTCTCCATTACATTAGCAGGAAGATCAGTACGAGTCGCTGGAAATCGCTTATACGGCAATGTCCAAAATCCGTCTCAGTCGGAGTTCGGCAGGTCGCATGCACGTCATCTTGTCTCTCACCTCTCCCCCCAGACTTGGGAAGAACTTCTTGGAGATCAGTGTTGGAGCCGTTGCCGGGTTTTCGTTGTCCGTCGAAGATGAGAGTCGGTTGTTAGAAGCCCTCAAGAGCAGGGGACTGGTAAGGATTTGATTGTCGTCTAACTACCGTCCATCCTCTTGACGAGCTCGCCATAAATGCATGCAGGCTAGAATGGTTACAATCGAGTCTCCGATGATTCAGAAGCTATCTATTGCGACGGAACCGGCCAAACTTGAAATCGACAGTACGGGAAGGCTTGTCAAGGAGCCCACCCAGAACGAGGTGTGTAATTTGAGTTGGCCATTCTGCCATATGCTGACACCAGGTAGCGCATCGAGAACCTCTCACAATGTGCGTGCTTCCGCTTTTAGCGGTCATAGAAAATCTACTCAACGCGTCATAACCCAGTCTATAGGACGGATGAGAAGAGCGATGATATTCTCTCTACCGGAGATTCGGAAGTCTTTTGCCCCACTGAGATTACTTCATCGTCGGTTGCCGCTGCGAACGTCGTTGTCCTTCGTTCCGATCACAGGGAGGAAGACACGAAACGCAACCACGCTGAACGTTCGATTTCATCTACGAAAGCCCCTCCTAGGTCTGGTGCGCCAAACCTCGCATCGACTGACAGCAAGCTGTTGTTCGACGCAGCTTTCGGCACAAGCGACGACGATCTCTCCGAATTCACCGATGAGGAAACCCCTCTGCCTAGATCCAAGAATCTGAGGCGAACCAGTACGACGGCGAGCATCCCTGGCCGGATCTCGTTCGAACCGGCTTCCAACAGAGCTGTTCTTCTTCCCGCTCGTCTCGCCCGCGGAGGGGTTGGGAAGGTGGTTTTGGACTCCGACGATGAAGTACCTCCGGCGCCGGTCCTGAAACAGTCTCGAAATGCCAAGAAGGCTCTGATTCGCGCACCGACAACGGATACCGTAGCTACCGAGGGTCATGCTGCGCCTTTACCTGGCCTTGAGGCTACGACTACATCCGACGTTTCTGCTCCGTGCTCGGAGACGAAGGGCAAAGTTCTCGTTCCGGCGACAACGTCTGGCCGACGTTCTACCACTGGCAAGATTCTGCGTTTCTCTGACGTTCACATACCTGCTCCCGACTTCAATGCTGCTCTGTCGTCTCCGCCTACTGTGCCTACGTCCGTTCTCAAGAGTGCCCTCGTCAAGAAGCCACCGAAGCCTCAATCTGCTATTTTGCAGGATTCTCCTACTTGTGTCTCTGCTGCTGCTACTGCTGCTAAACTTGCTTTATCCGAGAAGCCTGCTGCCGCGAAAGTCGACGATGTTCTTGACGATCTTGGTAAGTTCCCAGTCGTCACTCCAAGTCGCTTGTGCCTGATGATATCTGTAGTCTCTGCTTCGAGTTCTCCCACCCCCGGCGCGAAGAAATCTGTCAAGGTCGGTCTGCACAAGAATGATCAACCTTTCGCGAACCCTCCCCTCGTTCAACACGTCAAGAGGAAGGCTGTCGCTGTTGTGGATTTTGACGATGATGACGTTCCGCTCGCGTCCCGCAATGATGCTGCCGCTCGGCCGGCTAAGCGCGCTCGTTCTGGTCCTGGCGACAGTCCTGTGGCTCCTAAGGCAAAGCCTGCTCCGAAGGCGAACGCGTCGTCCCCGAAGAAGCGTTCTGACGAGGAGTCGCCGGCTCTGCGGCCACCTATGCAGGCGCGTAGGAGGTACCATGCTCGGAAAGGCCGGGCGTCGTCTCCGCAGGCTGCTACTGGCGACAGTTCTGGACCGAAAGGGAACTTTGTCGACGTCAATTACGATGAGCTGCCTACTGGTCCTCCTAGGCCCTCTGCTGCTGCTGGCGCTGCTAGGAAGTCGTCTTCGCCTACTCCGAAGACTAAGCAGGAGCATGTGAAGAAGGCTGCGAAGACGAAGGACTTAGCTGAAGGCGAGAGAGTCGAGAAGGCGGAGAAGACCACGAAGCAGGCGAGTGAGAAGAAGACGGGGAATTCGGGAAACACGGTCAAGGCTGAGAAAGCGGTCAAGCCGACAAAGATGGAGAAGACCGTCAAGGTAGACGCCGCCAAAACCTCACCCGAAAATGTCAACCAGCCCTTGAAGTCTGAGAAGTCGCGAGCCGGGATCACAGTTCAGAAGGATGACACGACGTCTGGGATGTCGACGACAACGAAGGCAATCGCACGTAAGCCAGATAACTCGACCAAGGCGGACAAAGTTGCAAACGCGAACGACGCCAAGGGCGAAGTCGCCGCAAAGGGAGCTCCTCGAGTACCTCGGCCTCGTCGAGCAAAAGGAGGCGCGACGAAGGCTAAGGAAGCAGACAGCACCAAACCCGCGATTTCCAACGGCGCAGAACCGGAGTTGGTCGCAGTTTCCCCAGCCGCGGAGAGAACGCGTACGACGGTCCGGACCGACGAGAGGAATACCAGCAACGCCGCCGCCGACGCTCTTGACACCGCAGATATCGCTATTGTCGTCGGCGACGATGCTACCAGTTCCGATATTATCCGGTTATCGGTGAGTTGCGACAGCCCAGTCAAAGGTGCCGTAGCTTAAGACACCTTTAGTTCCTCGACCAGCCACCGCAACCAGAAATGGTGTTCTCCGATCCATCTATTGTTGTCAACTTCACCGACGATGCTCACTCCTCGTCATCCAAGGTAGTTACGAATTTTGTCACGTAGACCATGTACTCACAAGGGCCATACTAGTCCGCTGCGCCCAATCCCAAACCTGCCAAACCGAGGTCGGCAACGACGCCATGGGACGCCATGGCTCAATTGCAACGTATTCATCATCCTCCGTTCGATTCGCACCCTGTTGCTGAACCTGTCACTATTTCGTCCGAGAGTCACGCAAATGCTCCGGTACTTGGCGCCACTGCGTCCATAAATTCTTTAGCAGGAGAATGTAGCACAAATGGTGTGGAATCGACGGTCGGCGCGCGTCCAGGCAGGAAGGAGGCTGCAGTACAAGTCTGTCGCCGTCTTCCACTGTCCTCTCCACCTCTGACTGTCAACCCACGAACAGGCCACCAGCAACGCGAAGTCTCCAACGTTACAGGTCGAACAGAAACCGGTCGTCGTCGACCTTACTCTGGACTCTCCTCCGAAGCCTGTTCCGATGGCTTCTCTGCCTAAAGTCGCGCCTGTCCGCCCACCTGATGAAAAGGTTGACACCGCAGGGTCAGTTGTGCTCGAAGATGCGCCAGGTCAGCAAGGACAACACGCTCATAGCGCAAAGGAACGCCTTCCCCAACCTGTACCACATTCTCATACGGTCAGATTCATGTCCCCAACCGAACTGCCGTCGATGCACGCTCCATACGGACAAGAGCGATCCAGGGATCAGCGGCAGTCGCATCAGGTGGATGCATTCAAGCAAGGCAAGTACAAACTATTCGTGCCTCTGTTTCAGCTGATTGCAACTGTCCCGCGCCTGCATTCATTCAGAGGGGAAGCGTGTGGGATTCACAGAGGCCGAAGGAGACGACACTTTGGTCGACATTGATTGTGGTAGCGGCGATCCTGGCCTGGACGCTATCGTGGACGTGTTGAACAAGCTTCATCAAGTCTGTATACCTCACTACACCTTGCAAACTTGTGACTGACACTATTTTGCAAGGTCGTCGTAGAAAGCGTCGCGAACAAGTTCGAGGGCGTTCGACAGGAAGCTCGTGCCGGTCGAGACGAACTGTTGCACTATGCCGCTGCTGACCTTTACACTCTTCACGCGCAAAGGTGATTGTTACCCACGCTTAGCTTCTTGTGCATCCCGATAACGTTTGCATTCGCAGTGTTACGCACTTCAATGGGTTGGTCGACCTCGAAGCCGAGTATGCCACTGTCGGGAGAAACGTCCTCCATGTGAACGAAGACTGGGTGAACGTAAACCAACAAGCGTGCGACACTCTCGCGGCCGCCGTAGAGAAGCATGACCGGGGTACTCTTTCGAAACAAATGCCCGCAACGCTCATTACTCTCAAGTCGTGATGCTGTCTGTTCTCTCATATTGCTCCATGACGGCTTAATATATGTGATTCTTGCTCCCTCCCCTCCCCCCGCGCGCTTGACAGACATAAGTACTTAAGATCATGCCATAAACAAGAATCCGTCTGCGTATGTGTACGTATCGACACCGCACTCTCATTGACCCTCAAAGCCAGAGCCGAATACTTCGTTTGCAAACAATAACAAGGGTGGTGGTCGCGCGAACCAAACTTAGGGAGAAGAAACTATGGATGTTTTGCTTACAAGTACATTGCGTAAAAGACACAACTCGTCGGCGTACGTATGCCCACCAACCATCTCCAGGATCTCAGATATGAACAACTTCTCTACCGCTGACCATACGACCTGGTCTCGTACTTGCCTGAAACAACAAGCCGACCCGACATCAGCGCCGCGACAACGAGAACATAACAAGAAAAGTACGCACCGACGCCGATGATGACGTTCGCCGGGTTCTGCGGCTTCCCTGCGAGGTAGTTCTCGATGATCTGCCTCGTCCCCGCGGCGTAGCGCGCCTGGGCGTCGAGCGTCGTGCCCGAGTAGTGCGGCGTCATGCCGTTCCCGCCGCCGAGCGGGTTCTTCGCGGACCGCCAGGGGTGGTCGCGCGGCGCGGGCTGGACGTTCCACACGTCGCCCGCGTAGCCGGCGAGCTGCCCGGACTTGAGCGCCGCGGCGACGTCCTCGGCGTTGCAGATCGCGCCGCGCGCGGTGTTGACGAGCCAGGCGCCCTTCTTGAAGTGCGAGAGGAGGTCGGCGTTGATCAGGTTCCGGGTGCCTTCGTGCAGGGGCGCGTTGACGGTGATGACATCGCACTGGACCGGAGCTTCAGCGTTTATCCACCGGGTGCTGATCAACGACGGGGACGTACCTGCGAGACGAAGTCCTTGAGGTCTTCGACGCGGCGCACGCTAACCTTCGCCGCTCCCTCTGCGGGAGGGAGACAAGAATCTCGGACAGTGGACAAAAGGGCGATTGAAAAACCGCACACGCACCAGCAGGGAGGGCGTTGTAGTCGTAGTACAGCAGCTCCTTGGGGTTGAACGGCACGAGCCGCTCGAGGACGCGGTAGCCGATGCGGCCCGCGCCGATCGTGCCGATGACCTTGCCCTCGAGGTCGAACGCGTTGCGTGCGACGTCGGACACCTGCCAGTCGCCGCGCTCGATCATCTCGTGCGCGGGGACGAAGTTGCGGACGAGGAGGAGGATGCTCATCACGACGTGCTCCGCGACGGACACGACGTTCGAGCCCGTCACCTCGAGCACCTGGATCTTCTTCTCGACGGCCGCGTTCAGGTCGATGTGGTCGGAGCCGACGCCCGCGGTCACGCAGAGCTGGAGGTTCTGGGCCTGGAGAGGAGGGGACCGCAGTTCGCAAGAGGGCACTTTCACTTGGCGAGGACCGGAGGACATACCTTCGCAACCAGATCGCGGGTGAGGTAGCCAGGATGGAAGGGGGTTGTGATTAGGATCTCGGCGTCCTTGAGGTGTTGCTGGAAGACGCTGTTCGGGCCCTCCTTGTCGTCCGTGACCTACACCAGAAGACGCTTCAGTGTCGACTCACGCCAAGACAAATGAAGATGTACGCACAATGAACTCGTGCCCTTGAGATTCCAGCCAGCTACGGAGACCAAGCTAAAGAGGAGGGTAAGTTAGCAAGTGGGAAGTGAACCAATGCAGGCCCCATTTATGTAGAAACCAGGTTCGGATTATCGGCGCATACACCACATAAGGCTCTGGCCCTAAACACACGGGGGCCGCGTAATGCGGAGTGCACGTCCACCCCGAACGGGGCTAGGTTGGGCTCGCGCAGCTCCCGTACGATCCGGCAAGTCTCCATGCTCGCCTTCGCGCTGATAGGAGGGTTCGGAGACGCACTTTGTAGCACCCGACTATGTTGGTAGAGGTGGACAAATGGAGGCCCCCACCCGTCTGTGCCCAAATTCACCAGACGTTGAGGAAGGGCCTACGTGGTCGCAGGCTTTCTCTCCCTCTCTCCCTCATTGCACACACGCGAGGCCCTCCCTCAACGTCCGGTGACGAGACTCCCATCATACCCATCCGCGAGCGTGCTCCCAGCTAGTTCTACGCCTGATTGCTATACGAGGCCGATGAGATAGAATGCTCACCTGGTTCTCGATCGTACCGAGGAGACGTGGCTCCTGCTTCGCCGCCTCACCACCCTGGTAAAGGACAGCGAGAACCTGGCACCAACCCAGTGAGTGTATGCGCCACAAAACATGGACTCAAATCACCTTCAAGCCGCGGCTGGAAGTCCTGGGTACGGAGGGAGCAAGACCACGCTTGAGAGCGGCAGTTGATGCGCCAAGCAAGGACATCGTGGTGATAAGCAGGGGTCAAGGGCACTATGTGGAGGAAAGCAGGGAGGAAATGGGAGGGAAAGGGCTGGCTGTTGCGGTCATCGTCCAGAATGAGAGAGCTTATATACATGCTCTCTCAGACAAGGCTTCTGTGGAACGGAACGCAGGGCGCAACGTTAGATTCTATCATCATAGATGGCTCCGAGAATGCGCGAAGAGATGGGAGCACGGGTAGGGGCAAAGCCACGGTCATGTGTCCCTCCATCCGTTCACGGCCGGGGAAGAAGCACTTTCCAAGTCAAACGAGGATGGACGGGTAGCGGGTTCCCGGAACGCCACGAGCCGTGGATACTGCGAGTTGCGGGAACATGATGTGCGCTCACATTAGAATTGGGAGATGTTGTCCTCTCTCTCGGCGTCGTCGCCAAAGTCGTGTATACATGAGCGTGATAGGGACCATCGGAGGCCGGGTCGGCGTCACGCCACCGTTTCCTGAGACTCTGGAAGAATGAGTACTTGTAAAAGAGCAATGACGGACAGAACAAACTTGGTTGTTAGGGACTTCCAGGACTTTCTGCCCACATACGCCTCGCTGAAGGTCGGCGAGAGGGGATACATAGTGGATGGATGGAACACAAAAAGGCGGGCAAATAAACTTTGCCTGAACCATTATCCTGCATCGGGTACTCACGGGTTCCTCGGAAGGCGTGGGTACGGGAACTATTACGTAATTCGGGAATGAACATCCCTCCTCCGATTCTTTCCGCTGCAACAATGAACAACTTCATTGAATCATTCATTTGGCGGTACTAGTACTTCATTCAGTCTCACTTCACTTGCAGTCGCAAGTGCTGCTAGTATACTGATGTACGAACGTATCTTTGGAAGTCGCGCCTCGCGTGGATGTCCTGTGGAGTTTTGGCACGAGCAGCGTCACCAGATGATAGCGCTAGTGCGATTGCAAAGTACTTCTACTTCTTCACCCCTCGTTGACTTTCCATCCGTACATCTCAGACCGCATACATCCAAATCAGGCCTATGTTGCCTCCCTTACACAAGTGGCAAGGATTGCGCAAAAGGGATGGCCGTGCCAAGCGGTTTGTAGGTGGTTTTTAGCCTCCGTACGACCGGCCTTTCAACTAACACTAGGTTTACACTCTGCTCCAGCTTTTTCGAACAATGCCTACGAAGGCGGCCTGCGGTGCTCTCGTCGCTAGAACTGGAAGGTACCCTGGCAGCCGACCTCCGTCGTATTTTTCCACTTCGCTATTTGTAACTTCGAGTCTTGGGTCTATCCCAGACGACCTCAAAGTTCACGACGTCGTCGGGGATCTTCAAGAGGAGACAGGGCTTACCGAAGATGGGATATGAACCGACGACGCCATGGATGAGGGTGAAGTTTTGCTAGTAGATAAGTGGAAAAGAGCGATTTCTGACTCCACTTCTTGGTGGTGGATCGGCGACCGCTCGTAGCCGAAAAGAGCTCTAACTTTTCAACTTCTGTGCTGGCGGGCAGTCTGTCGCTTCAAAAGTTCACAGTGGATGTGCTCAGTCCACGCACACCGGGGATGCGAGAGGAAGCCATGATCATCGGAACTGCGGCATATCCTTAGTAGGGACCGAACTGCGTCAAGAAGTCTTTCCTCGGCAGCCTCCTCTTCGTTTCCAGCCGACGCCCATCCCGAAGGCGCTCTAACTGTCTCGCACTGCAACAACCTCTACACCTGAAGATGGGTTCTGAAGAGGAACGGCAGCGTTCGTCAAGATAGAGCCGCATTGGGGTGGTGAGCTACTATCTCCGTACCTCCGTTTACTTTCCCGTCGAGCCTAACCCTATTTTCGACAGGCTCCGGGCAGGGGGATGACAGCGTCGCGCTTGTTCGACGGGTCGAAGCCTGTGCACGGAGCTCGTCGCACGTCCTCATGCAGATCCTCGACTGCTACTAAACGCGCGCCTGGGAGGTGCCTTTCGCACACGTCACGGTGCTGCCTTGTATTCGCGTCCCCCATCCCCGCCCTCGCTTCTTTCACCTAGTAACCATGGTTGCTCCTAGCTCTCGACGTCGAACCCTCCAGAGCATGCAGGTCAATGACCTCGCGCTCGGCGTCGTACAATGGTCCGCAGGGAATCTGATGTATTCTATGCTCCAGATTGGTCTGTCGAGCGCGTTGTTCGGTGCGTGACCTCCGAGGTGCCAGCATATCCTCGAAACCGCGAGATGCTCACGGAACGTCAGGCATTCTCACCTCGTTGGTGGCCGTCGCGCTATTCTTCATCATGTGGGTGCACATCTCATATTCTTCAGGTTGGCGTACAGACCCCGAGCTTACATACTACATATTCAGCCGGGCGCGGCCGACAGCCATGCGGGTATTGCTCCCCAGCACTCTGCTTCTGTATCTATCTACCGCCTTGTACATGGCCGCCGAGATCTGGCACATCTCCAGCATCGATGCCTACGTGTCTGGTGCCAACCGCGGACTGTTCGCCGCGTCATACGGGCAAGAAGGTCACCACACCTTTGAGCGGGATGTAGAGAAGCAGTCCTGGATGCTCACGGTTGCACTTGGCATCAACGTGAGTCCGATCGCGGTCCCCACATCTCGACACTCCCGGCTAACACCCAATTGTGGACAGGTCCTCCTGGGAGACGCAATCGTCTGGTGGCGCGCTTGCGTAGTTTGGAGACATAGGTTCATCTATTGTCTCGGAGCGATTCTTCTTTCCGTCACCGTCGGTGCGTGCCCGCAATCTTATTACCCCGCGTTTGTAAATGGATGCTGAACGGGGACTCGGGCCAACATAGTGTGCGGCTCGCTCGGGATCTACTTCGCGCCCCGCTCATCAAGCATGAACGCGCTCTTCATCCTTCAGGGGAATAGGTTTGCAGAAGCCTCCACCGCGCTCTCTTTCGCCACGAATGTGCTCGCGACGTCGCTAATTGGGTACAAGGCGTGGTGAGTACATGTCTTGCCTGACACGAGGTTCATGGTGCTAAATACTACTCCTTCATTGCCCTCGCCTTCCTAGGGAACACAGGCAGCTATTGCGCAAGCATCTCTGCGAGGGCCAGCGTCAGACGCGGGTACTACGGGTGCTCGCACTTCTGGTGGAGTCCGGCGCAATCTACTGCGCGCTGCTGGTAAGAACGCTTCCATTTCACGAATCTCTCCTTCGGCCAACCGCCTAACGCATCTCCGTAGGCTGCCGTGATAGTGGACCAAATCGTCAACGGGACGTCGGGATCCATGCGCCCGTTCCAGGCGATCGAGCAGGACTACACCTACGACTGCTTCGTGCCCATCGTTGTCAGTACCCCCCTGTTATTCCCTTTTCCCGACACAGGGATACTTACGTATCTCGCACTCCTTATATTACCTGTAGGCAATCTATCCGGTCCTGATCATCGCTCTCATCGCTCTCAATCAGTCTCCGATCGACGGCGGGTTCTTGCAGCCCGCCGCCTCGTCCGAAACCCAGCGGGTCGCCGGCGTGATGACGAGCACCGTCGTGTTCCACCATCCCGGAACCACAGGCTATGGTTCCTCCTCGGATGCCTCGAGCATCGAGGGTGGCCTACAAGTAGGTAGGCAACACGACGGGCCAAGGGGCAGGCCACCAAGTCGTAATACTGGTATGCTTGATAAGGACGCAGAACATCACGGAGAAGGCTTGAGAGAAGCGACACAGAGCTCGAGCTGGTACATCTAGCGACAGAGAGATGTAACAAAGTAATAATGTGAGTGTACTCAACTTCCGGTGTCGTCATCCTTACTCCCCTTTCAATTGCCGACCTGATGATGGTTGACGACAGCAATATATGAGCTGATCTTTCTAAGAATTAAGTACGCGTACGAACACGGAAGGGTTGTTTCTTAAACCACGTGAAGGACGAAACGGTGAAGGAGAAGGAGGTTGTAACTAGTAAGTCCACAAGTCATATGTTTGCTCGCGATCGGTCGGAGGGTACTATGTGTCGGGCGCCTTCGGAACGGGATCCTCGCCTCCATCAATTCGCCCTTCCTTATTGGGTTTGCTCCTAGCGGTACGATCAGTAAGCGCTAGAACGTATGGGAACGAGACTGATCGGCTTTGATCAGACTACTTATCATCAGACTTGCACACCATGCGCCAACTTTTGAGACCGTGGGTAGCTTTGATGACCTCAGGCCCACCTATCGATTGGTTAATACCTCTTCGACCTCACCAACGGCGCTCGACCTCGCCTGAAAGCCTGAACGTTGAACGAGGAGAAAGAGCGATTTGCTCGGTGCAAACCGTGGCGTATATGATGTAGCTAGGTAAGTCTTTAAATACTCCGATACATCGTCCTGAATGTGTACTAAACAAGAGCGCCGGTGTCAGGGATGAATATAAATCAGCAGTGGCGGGATAGTGGCGGGGGTTGCTACTATTAGGTAGGACGCGTCCGCTACTTGCGCTCGCTCACCGACGTTGTTGAAGCTCTTGAACGTTGTCCCGACTCCCGGGTGCGACTTGTGACCCGCGGCACTATTCGCCATCATTCACATTGACGTGTGCCGGGTGCGACGTCGAGACTCGTCGAGATTGACGTCGTGAGCGGCTTCGATATTTTCATCATGCCTAACTGACCTGCTTACCGTTTTCAGCCTCTGTGCCTCATGGCTGACTTAGTGTGCAGTGAGGTTCGTCAGCTGGTTCGTCCAATCCTGTCCGAGGCGTAAATACGACAAGGTGATCGAGACTTATGGATCGCTGCAGGGCAGTGCAACGCAATTCTCGCGGTATCACCGTGGGACTGCTGGCGGTGCTTCATAAAGATACGCCCCTCCGAAATCACAAAGCAGCTGGTTCTGCCCCCCTGTACTTGGTGAGTCCAAGCCTCGTAGATGTTAAAAGTATGTCGACCGACAGCTCTACTGTATCGCATTCTGCCGTTCAGGTTGTGACAGCTACACTTAATCAGGCAAGTTCGACCCGACTCCGCAGTCGACCGCCACGTCGTTGGCTTCCCGCTGCTGCACACTGCACTCGCTCTACCTAGAGCGCCCGGCGGAAGGTCTGGCGGTGTCCTCCACTGTGTTCTTGATATCTGACCCACTAACGTACTTTTTCTTCGATCATACTTCCGGATGGAAATCCCTCTCTGGTCGCCGACCGACGCCATCGCCTTTTGTTAAACTGCAGTAGCCCCGGTATCGCGCAGCTGATGCCCCCCTCTGGGTGAGATTTAGGGTGTCTTATTTCACCCTGCACCATCCGCTCACAGCTGCTTAGTATCCGGTCAACCATGTCCGACACGTTGAACTATGTCAACGCCGACGCGGCAGCCGCTGTCCAAATGCTGGTCCCGACCCTGGCTGACCACCTGGTCATTGTCATTATTTCTACCTTTCTATACGGTGCGTGCCATCCCACGCGATTTCACCTCGGTGCTGACAAATGCCATAGGAGTTCTTAGTCTTCTGGTCGCAACGTCCACGTACATCCTCATGCGCGTTTTCTTTTGCTTTATCCCTAGTTCAAGACACTGACACACGTGCTTCTCGACAGCTCTCAAGGGGTGACACGGATCGGACACAAACTGCTACTTCTCGGGACTTTATTGCTCTACGCGTCATCTGTCGTGTACTGGGCAGCAAGCCTCGGTTTCGTTGTCAACTCTAATAAGGTCCTTTCCAACGCAGTCGGCGGACTATTCTCGTCATCCTACTCTGGAGACCCCGAGGGACACATCCCAGGAGTACGGACATGGTCCTGTATCATGTCGGCCGCGTTCACCGTCAACGTAAGGTCACGTTTCTGCTTGTCCATGCATTGCGCGCGCGCTGACGAGGTTCTTTGGAATGCTCCTTGTAGATCTGTATCGGAGACAGCATCGTCTGGTGGCGCGCTCGTGTCCTCTACCCCGACAATAGGGTCATTCGACGTATCTGTTGCTTTCTCTTTTCCAGCACTTTCGGTGCGCGTCGCACTTTGAAGCTGGCTGTGTTTTTGTAGACTGACGCTCTGCACGCCATGGACTAGTGCTTGGCATCATATCAACGGTGTCTTCCGTCCGCATAGCAGCCAAGGATACCAGCGCGTCCTTTCCCATCGTCTACACCGGGGACCGGTGGGGCGTCGCCGCCGTCGCATTCTCTCTCGCTACCAACTCGTTCTCCACGTCGCTCATCGGCTATAAGGCATGGTATGTCGTATCCGCATCGCCTTCTATCAACGTGCGCGCCTCATCATCAACTGCTGACCGTTCCATCGTTACAGGCAGCACAGGTCGTTCTTGCGTGCGCATTTGGGCGCTGGCTCACGAACCACAACCAGCGTAGTGAAAATGCTCGCGCTCCTCGTGGAGTCGGGTATGGTATACTGCCTCATCTGGGTACGTTCTTCGACCGTGGAGTCGCCGCGAATGATTGCTTACACCCAGTCCAAAACACCTAGTTGCTTGTGCTGGCGTACCACATATGCGACACTGTGGGCAGCCCACAGGGACCCTTCTGGCGCGCGGTGTCCTACATCCACGGAGCGGCTCTCGCTCCCGCGATCGTGCGTCTGCTTCCGCCCTCCCTGCAATGCTAACCTCGCTGATCCGATCGCACACCCCCTCCCCCCAGGCGATCTACCCGATGACGATCGTCGTCCTCGTCGCGCTCAACAAGTCGCAGCTCGCCAAGCGCACCCCCGGCCAGAGCATCCGCCTCGGCGGGAACACCGGCCTGGGTACCCTCCCGATCTCGACCGCGCGCACCAATTGTCACTCGACCGTGCGCTTCGCGAGCGCGACGCAGCTCGACTCTGACCCTGTGTCCTCGTGCCCCGTGCTCTCGACGCTCTCGCTCGGGACGCGCGTGGACCCGGAGGAGATGGGCGGTTGGTCCGAGGAGTCGGAGTCGGGGTGCCCGCACGGGAACATCATGCCGGCGAGGAAGGGGAGCTTCTCGACGAGCTCGCGGCACTCGGATCATACGCTGCAGGACCCGAAGGAGTAACTTCACTTATTTATCACCGACTGCGTATCACGTGGAAGCGTCCTATGCAGGGTCTCTTGGAGCTTCGTGGCCGAGCACCGAGTCCTTATACCATGAACGAGCCTCAGTCTCGCGTTTCCAAACATTAATATTACCAGTCCCGGCTTTAGGTACTCTGAGGAAGTGGTGAACAGAGTCCAGTCCATAATATTTACGATATGGTCAGTCGGACCCCAGCCTCGATGGTATATGCGCAGTTAGGATGCTTGTAATATTAATATTGTAATTTGTATCTTATGGCAGTTCGGAGTAAGATACTAAGACGTATATCATCCCCAAAGTTCAAGTCATCAAGCTGGACGATAGAAACATCCGCTGATTGCTTTCCGAGACGTGATGCTACATCCAGGTTTTATACGATTATATGATGTTTTTTAAAGATGCACAAGCCCAGGTGCACCGCTCGAAGCGTGCGCCCCCGTCCTAGTACGCTTTGAATATGATCGCCTGACTAACGTCCAATAGCCCAACACCCAAGCCACCGGTTTGAAGAGGAATATTGCACTTGAGAGGCAGACCCGCATCTAACCAAGGCTACTTTAGTGAGCACTTCAACGCATGAACGAGGGAACATACCCTGTACGTACGAGAAGCACGCGTCGTTGGCAAGTTCGCTGTCGTACGCTCGTTCGTCCGCGTGCGTTCTGCATGTCCATATGTTCAGTTGTAGGGAATGGGCACAGAAGGAGCCGCACGCACCGAGTTCCTCTCCCCGCACGTGGTCACGAGGAAGGAAAGGAATGCTTGAGCGAGCCAGCGAAGGGGGAGCTTCAGATATCGTATGAGGGTAGGTTGCAGACGCGAGGTTGCCGTGATTCCTGAGACCGCCTTGGGCCGAAGCGGTGAGCGAGTCGAGGGAAGGGCGAGGATGAAGGCTGGCGCTGGGGACAGCGTGCGACCGTGACGGCGTCTGGATCCACAGTCGACGAGTCCCCCAAGAGAGGAGAGAAAGATCAGGGGGACGAGTGGGATGGAACAGGTACCTCCGCACAGTCATGGTGGAGGTACCGAGAAGGCTGCAAGGTCTGGTGGTCGAGTGGGATGGTAGAGATGATGCTGCATGCGACTGGCGATGGTGGTCTGTGGGGAGTGAGATCGTTCGTCGCGGCGGGTTTTTTATACACCGTTCAGCGGGTGGCTGGCTGGTCAACCTCTCTGGCTGACCCGGACCGGCAGATTGGGGCATCGCATTGCCGCTTCTGCTCGCCTCGGGGGTCCGCCTCCTGCGATCGGAATGAGTCTAGACTTGAAGGAAGCGAATTTGCGCGTCGGGCTGACCTGTTGGGCATAATCGATTTGCAGGTTTCGAGAGAGAGCAGCAGATCTGCGAAGAAGTCCTCAGTTCAGATTCAGCATGTCTACCTCAAATCTCCAAAGCGCGCTATGCGGACATATTCTCGGCCGAAACATAACGCAAGGTCTGACCTCCCGGCTCGCTCGACGACACTAACGCCAATATAGGTAGGGGCGAGGGATCGCCGCCGCACTGGGAACCGACCAATGGCCCAGCGCGTGAGCTACAGTATATGCATACCACAAACGCGATATCGATCCTCCAGGAGTCGAACGGCAGGCTACCGGCGCCAGGGATGGACGCGCTTCCTCCTCAGGGGGCTGTAGAGGTCCGACACAGGTGTTAGCGACAGTCACATACTAAATCAATTGAACTCGAGAGCTGTGGATCAGACAACATCGCCGGTGGTCATGCCAAGAGTAACCATCAATCACTTCACATTGGGTGCTATACATGCACAGTAGGTAGCACAGCGGACAACGTAACAAAGAGAAACGAAAGCGACAATCAGGGACGAACCATCAAGAAGGAAGTAATAATCATGCTTGGCAGAGCTAATCCATGTCTTAGTGTAGAACGCGTTTCAGGCATTGCCGTCAATTTCGAATGCGAAGCAAACCACGTACCACGTCGTTGTCATCCCAATACCACCACCATTTCAACTCGGTCTTCTTGCCCTCCGGCAGGCACTCGTTCATCGCTGTATGCAAAATCTCGATGATATTATCATATCTGTCCGGCTGCCCGAGATCGTCGTACTCTTCGTCCATGTTGTAGTTCGTCCACATGTACAGAATCTTAGGGTATTTGAACGAGAACGGCCGACCAACCTCGAACCTCTGCCCGGTCGCACGTATAAGCTTGAGGACAACTACCATGCGAGCCATGATGCGCAAGTAGTTGACAACGTTCGTCTGCGATGTTGAACTCGGGAGTGGTGCAGCCGAGCCATTCCCGATGCTTCGGAGTAGGTTCAAACGAGAGACGGTGGTGCTTCGCGTACTCGACGAGGTAGTCGTCTTTGAAAAGCCGACAGTAGAGGAGAACAGGAGGGGAGTTGTTGCCAGTGGCGAGCATCTCGGGAGGGATAGTCCTCTCAGGTCTGCGGTTACGCATGAGTCGCTTCCACTTCTATTGTGGATGGCAATGAGAGAAAGCATTCACGGACAGCCATAACGCTGTGAACTCACCCTGATCTGAGCCAACGCTGCTGCCTCGGTGTACCGATAACGGGGCTTGGCGGTGTCGGTACTGGGCTCCATCTCCAGCAAGTATTGGGACCCCTCCCAACTTGAAAGCGGCGAGTTCTTCGGTATGTTGTCCATAGCTGTGTGCGCGGCCGGGATCGAATATAGAAACAACAGAACCGGAGATGAGCAGAAGGGATAGTATCGGATGCATATGGGTGGTCGAGCGAGACCAGCTGCCACTTAGCGCCCATCCGTCTCCGTGAAGGGGCTAAGCGCCCTTCTTTGGCTACTGCCACCTTGCTGCCACCACAAGTCATTAGCATGCCACGGCCACATTTGACTCCGGAACAGTTAACTACTAGTCGTAAGTGCATCAATATTCTGTCTGTGATTTCCCCGGGAAAGATGACACGTCACAGGGTTACAGGTATTCACTATCTCCAACCTGAGGCCTGAGGTCCGAGTCCGATTCCAGGTTCAGCGGAGTTTCTGCGTGACACACAAATGTCTACCATTTTTTGCCCTGCAGCGGTTGTAGTGTTAACCTGGACGAATCATAGCATCATAGGTCGAATATTCACGTGGTAAGACCATACGAATCGAGCCTGGGGGTACAAGATAGGCTCCAAGTAGCGGCTGGCAACCCAACTCCCTTGGACCCGTATCACCATCTTCTACAGCGAACCCTCCCTTCATACTCTTTTCTTCATTGACGGGCAGTGCCCTACATCATCTTGTTCTTCAGCATGTCGGACCCCGAGTCCCCCATCCTCCGGCCTGGCGCCTTCGCACGTACTCCTTTCGGCACACCCTTCTTCCACCTATACACGCACCCCGAAATCGACGCCAGCGGGTTGTTGAAGCGACGGCTGAACGCGAGCATGCAGGAGGAGATCGTGGCTTGGGAGAAGCTCCAGCGAACCGGTGAGCTCCCTGAGAACAGATCGTACGCAGCCCTTCTTCGGGGAAGCGTTCTTGCAGGAAACGGTGTGCCAGTCGACACTCTTACCGCCGAACGGATCGTGGACGTTGGGTTCGTCGTGGGTGGGGTTGGCTACCCCACACACTCCGTATCTGACGTCGATGGTCCTGGAGACGAGGCGAGGGTCGACGGAGCGACAGCCGCGTCGACCGAGAGCGGCGACTGTTTGTGGCCCGACACGTACTCCATCGACTCGGACTCGGATATCGACTACGTGGTCGACGGATTCGTGGTCATCGACATCACCGACGCGACCGGTTCGGTGTTCTGGGACCACACCCGCCAGCGTCGTCGCAAGGTCAGTCATTTGAGAACCATTCGTGCACGTGTCCGATACTCACCATAATCTACAATGCCAGGTTAAACGGGCGGAAGAGTCCCCGAGCGTCTGGTCGCGCTTCCTTAGCCTACTTCGTCCTGTAGGCGCGATGGATTGGTAGATTGGTAGGATTCGGTGACGCGGGTGGTGGGATGGCGACCTACCATTTGTTGAGCCAGTCCGTTAGTAGAGCCGGGATGTTGATTAGTACTGTGCTTTCACGTAGTTAGCGTTCTGGACATGGACCTTAGTGCATGGACTCTTACCTGTAGTTAGTTCACCCATGTAGCCACCTCGACCCTGTATTAGCTAGTCCTACCAAGGCATCGAGCAAGCGCAGCCCTTCCTGCGTCCCGCTACGATGCCAAGCGTACGGTCAGACCAACGAAATATATCGAAGGATGGATTCGCCACCCACGTATGGCCATCGTAGCATCCGTCCCGACCTCAGAACAAGTGGTGTGGTCCGCTTGTGGTGTCCCTAAAAGATAACAAAGCATACGTCAATGACGTGTAAACCGCATTGCGCATGCCTTCTACAGCACATGATCGAGCTACCGTGACGTTCAGGGTTTGAGGAATTGCCAGGTAGGGCAGTCGCCGCCGAGCGGTGATTTGCGTCGAGACGCCGCCCGTCTTCTACGACATGTTTTCCGCGTCGGCCATGCACTGAACCGGGATGAACCAAGTCAAACAGGGGCCGGGCACCGCCACACTGGATGGAAGCAAAGTGTTTGGTAACCACCGTTGGGCGGAAGGTGGCTGCGCAGCCCCTGTTGCAAGCCATCCGCATTCGAATCGATACCAGGACCTGCTCGTTACGGTTACCGAGAAGCGGATGTGGAACTTCGTCAGCGAACGAGGTTCTTCGAAGAGGTGGATGGGACTCAACTTTCAAACAAATACGACAACGGCCGGATGGAGCACCGCTCCGAGTCGCCCGCCTACTACTACTGCCTGCAGGTATAAAAGGACCCACGTCGCACGCATCCATCCTCCAACACAACAGCTTCACACCTCCCAACACCTCCCACATCCAACCAACGCACTCACAAACTTCTCACCATGTTCACCAAGACCACCTTCGTCAAGTGCGCCCTCGTGCCCCTCGCCGCGGCGGCGGTCCTCTCCAACTTGAACGTCGCCTCCGCCACCCCCGCGCCTGCGCTCCAGGTCCGCGACAACACCCCGTCGACCACGAGCAGCGGCTCCTGGCCGAAGAAGACCGACTGTGATTGCGACTGGGCTTGGGACAAGGACCACACCCCGAAGATCACCCAGCCGAACAAGGACACGGTCTGGAAGGTCGGCGACCGCCAGAAGGTCACTTGGTAAGCATTCGTGTCCCCGTCCGGTGGGAATGAGGGCGTTGCTGACGGCGGGCTTGCAGGGAGAAGAAGTGGGACGACAAGAAGGACGGGAGCTCCGACGGCAAGGACGGGAAGAAATGGGACGATGGAAAGGATGGAAAGGACGGCAAGTGCAAGGACTGGGACGATGGAAAAGATGGAAAGGACGGCAAGTGCAAGGACTGGGACGATGGAAAGGACGGAAAGGACGGCAAGTGCAAGGACTGGGACGATGGCAAGGACGGGAAGAGGAGCGGTTGCAAGACCAGGCTCTTCCTCCGCAAGGGCGACGACTTGCCTTTCCGTAAGCAGTCCTGTTCCATGCGCTCGACAGCCCACTCACTTACCTTTGGTGCACAGTCATCCTCGCTGAGGGTTTCGACATCAACGCAGGCTTTGTCGATGTCACCGTGCCGAACGTCTTCGATGGGAGCGATTACCGCGTCACCTGTAAGTCACTTTTAGCATCCGGGCGTGGGAGGACATGTGAAACTTACCGGGTTGTCCATTGCAGTGTCAATCCGGGACGACAAGCCCGAGCTGCAGAGCAACAGCGAAAAGTTCAAGATCACCAAGAATGACAAGGATCACAAGGAATGCAAGGACGGGAAGGACAAAGACGGCAAGGATTGCAAGGACTGGAAAGACGGCAAGGACGGCAAGGACGGTGGATACTAAACGCGTACCACCAACTCGCTCTTGATCGGTCCGGTTCGTGGCCCTCCTTGCCCGCGCTCGGATAGTTTTGCCGTTTCGCTTCATACCCCCACATACCGATACTACCTATTGACTCGTGTTGGCCGTTTTCCTCTTCAAACACACCGATTGTTTTGGATCATAAATATATGCACTTGTTCCGTCCTTGATACATCTATCCCTGCAAACTTGTGAAACCCTGCGTTAACAACATTTGCGTTCGACACCCAAGTTCCCTCGCAAATGCTCACCGATTGCTTTCCCAATCTGCAAAATCGACTATCTTCTCATCGCAAATCCACCAATCCTCCTCGTCCTCTTCGTCTGCCAGCGCACCTCAGCATCGTCATAGCCAGGTTGAGCTGAAGCTACATATACTGACTTGCTCTTGCGACCGATCGATGCGTCTTCGATGCTACCGCCTTTGAACTTGATCTTCGTCGTCGCCTTCCCAGACGAACTCGTAGTAGATGGGATCGCGGCCGCGTCTTCGTATAACCCGTCAAGCACTCCTTCCAGCATGCGCCTCAAGTGGGCAGCCTGCGTGGATTTCCTTCGCGCTCGTAGTCCAGCTCGCGAGCATGCCATTGGCATACAGCGGGTGGATGCGTCGCGAGCCGGGTTACACGCAAAATGACGTGTTGCGCGCGGTGGGTACGATAATGTTGCCATCGTTGAGCCAAAAATTGTTGCCCGGGTTGAAGCTCAATCGATGAGCCGCCGGTTTGTCCACGAGAACTGCATGTACTCACACTAATGAGACGGGTTTGCTTTGACGATTGAGGATTGTGCAGCATACATAGACCAGGAGGAGGAAAAAAGTAAATCAGCGAGGACTCGTACAGGCGAACGGGGAAGAAAGATGGGGCGCGATCGTCGTTGAGCATACCGAAAGGCTCGACATACTCTAGTCCGTTGAACCTTGATGGCATGACCAAACCCGCCGTCTCGCTCTCCATCTTTCGTACGTCTACACTCTCGCCCTCCTGTTACGCCCTGCACAGGCATCAAGGTAATCAGTAACACAGCGCATACACGTCGACGATAAAAGCACGGCACCGTTGTTGAGACCATCGACACCAACGCAATTCTACCGGCCAACCCTAGAACTTGAGGCCAAAGAAGCCAGGGAGATCCAGCCAGATCTTGCGCACGACCTCTTCCTGATTCATTCGGACTACCTCCAAGCAATTGCTGCAAAGAGGGTCGATCTCCCCCGCCTCCTTGATGAGGGTTGCCCAAGGCTCGAAGATGAGCCTCGGTTCGAAATCCTCAAAGCCTGAATCCAGTCCTTTCAGCAATAGTCGATACATCTTGTTCTGGCAGGATGCGACTTCGACGCAGGATTTGTTTGGCGGGTCGCCGAAGATGCGCCTGAGGCCATAGAAGGATTCTTTGATGAAGAAATCGCGACCCTTCAGAGCCCGCGTGACGTCTGTGGGGTTCAAGTGTTCCACCGTGCCGTCTTCCCGCGTCCACCCAGCGAGAATCGATGGGCCGATCGAGGCGCAATGGAATAGAGCGCGGGGAAGAATGTGTGGTGTTTCGGTAAGCCGAGCCAGGTTGACAGCACCAATCGCTTGAGTTGCCGTGAAGGCGTCGCAGCGTGTGCGGGTTTTGGTCGAGCAATCAGGACGGGTGGTGTAATATGTCCTGAGAAGGGATATTGCTTGCTGGAGTATGTCGTCGACCTGGTACTTGTGGGAAAGGCGAGTGACGGCAAAGAGCTGTTCGAAGGACACCTTCGTAGGTTGAGGGCCATCGCTCCCGAATCTACCGTGGGGTCAAAGCAATGTTCAAAACGACTATATGGCAACACGTACGCTCTGTGAGACTTAGGTAAAAGGACGCGGAGAATGTGCCGCAGGTCCTCCGGGGATTCGGAGAGGTGGACAACCGGGCAACCTTCGTAGGTTTCGCCTGCCTTTGAAGATGCGGCCGTGAACATGTCGGCGAAGATCGACGACTGGGCGGTGAGAAGACCGCGATATATGCGGAAAGCAGTGTTGCCAATGCGAGCTACAAGGACGATGTTTCCATCCTCAAGCCAGAACTCTTCATCGTGCTTGAGGTCGTCCAGCGGAGCAGGCGGTCCATCCGCCGCTCCATCTCCTTCTGACGAGATCCGCGCGCGCTTCGAAGGACGTGATACTTCTGACATCCAGTTAAAGCAGCAGTCAAAGTTGTGACTGCCTTGATCTGAGTCGGGGTAACGATGCTCAAGGCATAAGAAACGGGACAGAGCTCAGGCAATTAAAAACGCCGAAACCCGCTAAGCTTCGTTCAAGTTTAACGCCGGGTCGGCATAATCCGAGCCAGGCTGAGGTCTGGACCGCCGCTACCGTGACTGGCGGCAACTTAATACCACTTTCCGGTCATTCCAATGGAGTCAGTACAGTCTTGGAAGACAGTTGGAGTTGCTCATGACGTGACTAGACCGGAGGCCTGCAGCTGAGGTCTGAGGGCCAATACCAACTATTCCGCACAGTGAACCGAGAGCGATACCCCTCATTCCTATTGGTCCTCTCGAGACGTACTAAAGATAGCGACTGCAGATTCTGTCGTATACTGCCCGATTATGCAGATTTTGGAAGAAGGTGCCTTACCCAAAATATGCTATACGGTAGAATTTAGGGCATTATATGGCATTCGTGGTATCTTAAGATTCTGCCCTATCTCGGCGGATTCTGCCCAAGTGACTTTTCACCGGGGCTGACACCACTAACGAGACCTCACGTCCCCGACCCTCACCATTCCCCCACCTAAGCACGAACCGCTCCGTCGCACACACGCTCAAGCGGCGCACGCCCCGAGTGACTGTCAAACCCGTGCACGTCGCCGCCGGGGGAACAACCTGGACGCGCGAGGCGGCCTACTATTGCCGTGAATAAAATGCGCCTGTGCGCTGGACAACAAAGCATACATACGACATTTGTTACAGTACTTGTCGTCTCTCACCGTGGCGGACGTCTAAAACAGCCTGACCGCGGGGGGGCCGGAACGACGCATCAGCCGCACGCTAGACACGCCACTCGTCACCTTCACGTGCTTTCACCGTCACAGAAAATTGACTCTCACGCAAGCGCGCGGGGTTTTCTCGGCGTGGCGACTCAAGAACCTACTACCTCTTGCCAGCGGCGGGCTCGGAGGCCCACACGAAAGTCGGCATTGAATCTGAGCTTTCACGCTCTACTTGAAGAGAAATAAACATCCTATCAAAAAACCAAGAACTAACTACTAGTACTACTTGACCCACCACTAGTATTGCCCTTTTTTGTTCCACAAGGTGGCTCAGAGATAAATAACGCCGTGACCAAGGGATGACTGTCCATAGATGAGAGCTGTACAAGGTGTTACAAACAATGAGGCAGAGATATTGTGGCAGAGCAAAAACTTGATAGCAGCACGCGCAGTGCCTTCGTGATTATTCGACCGTCCGTCTAATCGTCCTCGGACTCGAACTCCGACTCCATCCGCTGGTCCTGGCCCTCATCCTGTTGGTCGTCCTCGAGCTGGTCCTCCTCAGACCCGTAGTCCTCGAGCTGGTCGATCTCCTCGTCGTCCTCGATAGAGCCTTCCTCGCCCGTCCCCAAATCCGACCCCATATCGTCCTCCATCAGCTCGTCCTCCTCCGCGGGCTGCGTCTCGCCCGCCGCCCCCGCCCCCGCCTTCCCCTTGCCCGCCCCCGCCGTCTTCGTCGCCGTCGCGACCTCGTTCTCGCGCTCCGGGCACCCGCGCTTGTGCGTCGCCTTGCGCCTGTTGTCCGCGCGCTTCCGCACCCCACACAGCTTGCACACGAGCTTCAGCCCGAGGTGCACCGTCTCGACGTGACGCTTCAGCATCTTGTAGTCCGGGTTGCCCTGCCCCGGGCTCTGCGGCTTGCACCCCTGCCAGTGGCACAGCCCCGCGCTCTTCAGGTCGAAGATCTTCTTCAGGTGGTCGTACACCTTCTCCGCCGCCACGTCGTCCGGGATCAGGTAGTTGCCCCACGTCCGCGGCCGCTCCTGCTCCCAGATCGGGTTCCACCCCTCGGGCGGCCACTCCTCGTGCTTCTTCCGGTTGTACCGCTTCGCGCGCGGCTTGCGCCCCGGGATGCGGCCCTTGCCGCGCCCGCGGGGCTTCGGGGCCCCGCCGACCCCCATGCCGCTGCCGTCGTCCAGGGTGCCGTCCATGTCCTCGAGGCGCATCGACGACGACGACGCTTGCGCGTTCCGCGGCTGCGTCCGGTTGTAGAAGCCCCCGGGCCGGTTCCCGCCGTTCATGCTGTTCAGCATGTTGTTCTGCAGCGTCCGCCTGCCGTCCGCCCCCGGAGGGAGAATTTTGAACTGTGTCTGGCGATGCGCGCCGGGAGCGTTCAAGGCCGACATGAACAAGGGCTCCATGGGGTAGTCGGACCTCGGCGGGTACGTGTTGGGAGGCGCGTTAGGCCCATTCGGAGAACGAGGCATATTCGAGGGCGACAATGAGAACGGCGGCGACGCAGAGTCGATAGGAAGTTGTGGCGGGAACTGAGATGTGGGGTCCAACGGCGGGGTGGGAGGTGACACAGCGTTGGCCGGAGGTGGCGGGACGATAGGCAACCGAGGGATATCTTGAGGTCCGGTTATCGGTGGGGGTATGTCGGTCGCGGGCGGCATCGTCTGAGCAATGCGCTTGCGGGCTTGCGCAGTGATGCTTGGAATGTGCTTCAACGAGGTCCCGGTTATGCGCGCGCAAACCGCACACGGCGGCCACGTGTGGCACGCCACGTACGCAATTGGTGGTGGTGTATTGACTTGCGCAGCGTCTTCCTGCGAGGGAGGTGCATTACCGTCGCGCCGAGGCGCATCGCCACTGTGTAAACGTTGAGAAAAAGAAAGAACGAAGAACAAAGGCCACGTGTGGCGCACCCGACATCGTCCACGTCCATTTTATCGTTGTCGCGCGACCTTCCGCCGGAAGAAGAACTGTTGGGTACCGGCGTCTGGCTTGGCGACCCCACGGGAGTAGTAACCGGCGATTCCGTGCCGACAGCGCGGCCACTTCGTGAAAGCCTATTAGGAAACGAGTTAACCTCAAGTTACACGTCCACGCCACGCCGCACTCACCTTGCGTGGCGGGAGTCTTCGTCCTCAGACATTGCCGAAGCACGGTCATCAGTGTCACTCGCCGGGCCGTCGGAATCGACGTCCCGCCGACTAGCCACCCGTCCCCGAGCGGCCGCCGCCACCCGCTGGCGATTCTCCCTGCAGACAACGTTAAATGCCGATTCACGCCACCGAACCCCTTCACTCAGAGCGATACTTACGGGGAAAGGAGCTGGCGCATCACGTTAGCATCGTCAGAGTCCGAAGACGACCGATCGCCTCGCCGGCCAGGCGCAGCGAAGCCTTTGTCAACATCCGGGCCCCCGTTGCGCATCCCAGCGTCGTGTTTGCCGCGGGATATGCCTTTGCCGCTACGCATGGTGAGTTCTAGGTGGGTGAGCAAGGGAGAGAGGGAGAGCCGCCTTGGTGGTTAAGCAGCCCCGTTTATATAGCCTCTCGCACCCGGATCACTCCGATGGGCTGATGCGCACCCAAACTGCCAAAAGTCATTGTTAGTTGTGAACAGAGAGGATGAAGGGCCGGCTGGAGCATGAAATGCGCACTCCACGTTGCCAGCGCAAAACACAAAGCAAACGCACCTTGCCGGGCGTCTGCGGTGGTTATCGATGTGTCACGCGCTGGCGTGGCGATTTACCTCCGAAACGGCCCGAGCCGACCTACAGTTGACGGTGTATGTCAGAATAAGGCTGTTCTGAAGGGATGAAGGGAGGAGCGGGAGATACGGACGAGTCGGTGGTGTTGGTTTGTTGGAAAAGAACAGTATGGTCACGTTGGGCCTTACGCCGTTTCCATATAAGGCAAGTGTGGTAACAACCTCGCCGCTGCAACGAGGCATCGGAGATAGAATCTTTTTTGCACGGCCATCACTGATGATGACGCGATGTGAGAAGGGGGGTTAACGACCGCCTGCGACCCTGCGGCCTAAGACAACGCCCTGAAACATCCCTCAACGGCACTCTTGTCGCATTTCAAGGGTCTCCCGCGAATACAGGACAGCGCGAGGCAGAAAGTGGCTGCACGACAGAGGGAGGATCGTACTACAAAGGACCTTATCGAGGCCGAGGCTAGACAGGGTTTTCGTAAATAGCCACCAGGATCTTCCCCACGGCGAACCACCTCTGCATCACGTTGATTTGACCACCACGATGATCCTGGCGCGGATGGTGGCGCCGAGGGGCGTTCCGTCTCAGCGGCGCTTTCCCGCGCGCTCCCCCGATGGCGCTGCGGCTCTCGTCCTCGCCTTGCGTTTTGTGGCTGCTTGTGGCGGAACATACTCGTCCCCGCTGGCAGACGGCGTGCCGTCGTCGGTGAGGGTGTAAGTACTCCCAGTCGGAACCACCTTCATCGTCACAGACGCATGCCTTCGACCTCATGGTGCCCTCAATCGCTGTCGGCGCCAATCAGATTTCCTTGAACCACCTTGCCGATGCACGGAGTCCCGTTGCCCGCAAGACCGGAAAACTCCGAGCCATCGCTGTCAAGTTCGTGCGAGTCTTCGGCGGTTGAGTTGTCGTAATCGCTCTCCTCGTGAGTCGTCTGAAGACAAGTCGCTGGCGGTGGCATCTGAGGCAGTCAATTGAGATCCGAAGCCGTTGGGCCTAGGCCTTGCAATGGTCTCGTTCCCAAGAGCGGGGAACTCGTGCAGCGCAGGTAACCGCAAGGAACAAACGTGATCGATAAGTCGTCCCGGAGCGAGGCAAGTCCAAGGGTCGTCGTCTTCCTTGCTCCATTTACGTTAGGCAGCCCCGTGGGCCCTCCGACAGTCGGGGTATCACGCGACGATGGGGTGCGAAGTTATCCGGAGACATTTTGAGGTGGCGTGGGGTCTGTTGTAGCTGGTAGTGGACCTTTGATAGCTAGGTTGAGACTGGTTCCGGTCAGAAACTGAGATGCATACAGGAGGTAATGTGATACTCACATGGCCTTTTCGTTGAGGTTGATGTGCTTATCTCCGGGAGGAAACCGTCATGAGGTCGTGAAGCAGAGTCTCATGACACGACTTACGTGCAGTACTCGCTTGTTTCAACAAACGTCGTTCGAGAATGGGAACTGTCCTATCCATCGGTTCGGTGATCGGTCTTGTGCAGGATTCTGATTCAGGAAGTATGGGTTCTCGCTTGGGTGGTACCCGGCTTTATAACCGTCCGGACGTCACCCGTGCTGAACCTTCAACCTTCGACTCTCCGCGATATACTTACTTTGTTGCAATAACGACTTTCGATGCACTAACAGCCCTGGAAACTCATAGTAAGCTTGAGGTTCATGAGGCGAGATGCAGGGAACGGCCCACTCTGCGCGCTTATTACCCCATGTCTTGATCAAGGGACGCTACAATGTGCATTTGTTCGAGTTCCATGCGTGCAGGTGTAGTAGCCATGATGCATCGATGATGAATCGTGGTGGTTCGATGGTGCAATTGAGACCTTGGTCCGAAGGAGGCTCGAGCCTCGCGAGGCAGCCACGGCCACTCATCATCCGAGCACCGGAAGCATCGTCCCACCGGTGACAGCGATAACTTCGAGCAACATACATGTCGGTGTAGGTCGATGTTCCAAGAATTTGAAGTTGTTGCGGTACTCAGCACGCGATCTAGACGGCGGATCGCCTCGGAGGCGGTCTTCGTGGCCTGCCACAGATAGCAGGCGTAACCTTGCCAACCGGCTAACCCTTTACCATATCAAGGCGGTGGGAGTCCTTTTCGCGCCCAAGCAAGCGCCGACGGCTTAACCGCCACTTCTTCAACCACCATATAAGATCTATTTAGCTCTGATTGTCAAAAGTGTCCTCAGTGCACCCATGTCCCAAAAATGCAATGCATGCACAGCTGCTTTCGAGATGTCCACCCAGATAAAGGACCCAGTCGATCGACCGGAGTTGTTGATAATGTATGCACTAGTAAGGGTAAAACTGGTGATTACGAAAATGTACAAGAGGGAGAACTACAATGTCCAACATTGGGGTATAAGATGTGACGGTATGACGATGAAGCGTATGTGCATGTAGAAAATGAGCGTGGAGTGAGTGGTCCAGCCCGAGAGACAAAGCGCGCCCTCCTGCTGCCGCGGCGATCATTTCGAGGGACGCCAGGTGTACGACGCCACCGGCCATCCAGGGGACCTCCGGATATCCTCCGCGTTCTTCCCCTTCTGCGCCCTGCAGTTGTGCCGCACATTGAACATGTCGGCCCGGGTCGCGAAGCGGCAGGTCTGGCACTTGCGCCGGAGGTTGATGTGTGACGACGACAGAAGGTGGTTCTTCAGGTTCGACAGAGCGGGCTGTGTGGCCCCGCACGAGTCGAGCTTGCACTTCCCCTCCTGGAAGATACCGTACTTGCTCTTGAGGTAGGGCACGACCTCGTCGGCGGGCATGGGCAGGATCAGCTCGCCGTCCCATGTTAAGGGGGCGTTGACCCAGTCGATGGAGTGCACCCAGTACTCGTTCTCGCCCATGGCGGGCTTCGTGCCGGCCTTGTTCTGCGTCAAGAACTCGACGAACTGTGGGCGCGGTGTCTCGGAGGTGGTCGGCCTGTTGTACGGCTTCGATTTCTTTCGCAGTTTGGTCGTCGACTTGTTCGTCCTCGCCGGCGTGGAGCGGAATGGCGATACCTCCGACTCCGACGAAGAGCTAGACTCTAAAGAAGAGGAAGAAGATCTGCGGCGCATGAGAACGCAGCGAGGATGGAGAACAGGCGCGAGTACTCACCCGGAGTCCAGCTCCGATTCTTCCTCAGCCTCGGAGAGCCAACCGTTGCGCACCCTCTCCACCTTGTCCTGGACCTGCGTCATCGCTGCCGCGAGCGCGGTTCCCTCATGGCGACGTATCTCCTCCGCGAGTGCCGCTTCGACCTGGAGGCGCGTCTGCTCTACCAGCTTCGCGTCCCGCTGCAGTTCCGCCAGCTCCTGCGCGCAGGCATACTTCGCCTGTTCTCCGGACTCGTCGAGGAGATATGCCTCCAAGTCTACGAGGACCTCTGAGAGACTCGTGCACCCTTCAGGTGCGAGGTATCTGAATCCGGATCATGCGGTCGGTTGAGGGGTCGAGGAATGGTGATACAATGGTACTCACACTGGAGCCGGCTCCCGGACCGCGAAGTTCATCGTCACTGCGTATTGGCCGGAGGGTATCTTGCACGCGAACGCGACGTGCAGGGAAGTCTAATTGAGAGGAAAAAGCGGCAGGGGGCGCGACGGAGGGGAAGGAAGCGCAAAGACAGGCTCTGCCGGCCACCCTCCCCTCAAACCACGCATTTATAGGGCGGATGACCGCAACACAATTGCGCGCCGAGCGAGTCCATAACTTCACCTGACATGGTCAAAAAGCATCCTTTGTGCACAAGCCATGCTCCGACCTAAAGAGCGTGCCGCTGGAAGGTCCTCGCTACCGGGTTTGGGAGGAGCCCCTATCCACGGACGATCGGGATTGGGTGATGGTGACGCACCCGGCCACAGGAAAGCGGCGGGACAATCAACGCTTTACATGGACTTTTTGGGTTTGTTTTCGGTTACCGACATCCCGCGCCGAGTGCACTGGCCCAAGGGCTGCCGCCAACTTGAATCCGCAGGGCAAAGGTAAGACATGCTCTTGGAATCGTTGTCCTGGAAACTGGCCAGGTGTGCATTGCACTGAGCCCCCGCCGGGCAACTGGATGCGGATGCGGACAGCGTTCTCAAACGGACGAGACTGGGGATCATGGTACAGCCTCCTGGGTCACTTCTTGCGTCGACTCAGTCTCTGAAACGCTAGTATCACAGTCATTAGAAGGAACCAAATGAAACAGAAACGTATACCTATCGCTCTTAGGATTGAGATTATGTCGCGCGAAATGGTTCGGACTTGGAATTCCATCGGGACAATTGTTGGCGGACGAGCGCTGCGGGGTGTGGCGATGCGGGCCCGCCGCCCGGCTGGCCGGCTCCCTCCGCCGTCCCGAAGCTGGGATCGTAAACCATTAACATTGTCAGTTGTCTTCACTGTCGTGTACAGTTCACGTCTCGTGTGTCTACGGGGTATCGCGGAAGCCCATGAGGTACGACATGATATGGAACGCAGCCTGGGGAGTAAAGGTCAGTCAGCGACAGAACTTGAGTCTTTTCCACGATAAGCTCAAACGTACCCTCGGCGAGAACTGGGGGACCCTGTATTCATACATATCCCGTTCAGTGAGCGGTTCAACGCTAAACAAGCCGGAGTACGTACATGTGTCCGCTCAGGGCGACCTCGTAGTAGGTCAAACCGCGCTCAGTGTGCACGTTCCCGAGAGCGCCCATGCCCTCAACAACGAAGCTGTCGTTTTGGATCGGAGTCTGGAAGCCCTGAAGGCCGTTCCCTGTAGAAAAGAAAGGTATGTAATTAACACAGACACGCGCGCCCGCGCGTTTCAATGATCAAATGCAAGAAGGGGCCTCACAAGTCATGTTCTGGAGGACGATCCGCGTGCCCTCCGCGATGAGGATGAAGTCCGCGAGCCCGTGCACGACGACCGCGCGCTTGCTCTTCTCGATCGCGTTCGGAAGCACCGTGAACGCCGGCGGGAGCGATGCGTCCCCGCGCGGGAACACGTCGATGTCGGAGCACTCGGCCCACGTGATGTTCGGCGCGTGGATCGCGGCCTTGACCTCGGGACGGTCGAAGTAGATGGGCGACTGCGTCTGGAAGAACGAGCCGGGGAAGCCGAGGACGTCCCACAGGATGGGCCAGGTGTCGAAGATGCGGTAGATGTTGAACGCGGGGTTGACGAGTAGCGCGGCGTCGAAGATCATGTCCCAGACGTCGCAGCCGCGGTCGGCCTCGACGCTCTTGCCAGGCAGGGGGAGGATGCCCTTGGGTGGGAACGTGACGTGCTCCTCGACGTATCCGGCGTAGTTGCAGGTCTCGGCGACGGAGTCGAGGTGCGCGAGGAAGGTCTGGCTGCGATGGACCGTGAGGGTGAGCGATGAGGACAGGGATGGAGAGGGACGTACTTGAACGAGAAGACACCTTCGTACTTGTGCACGAAATCCACTGCCGGGATTTGTTCCTGTACGACATCCCAACCAAGGACGGCTTTACGAGGCTATGTCAGATAAAAATGCTAAAACTATACAAGAAATGACGTACGGTCACTAACCCAGAAACCGTTCAGCGTGAGGTCTAAGTCCGTGGGATGCTCGTAGATGAAGTTTGCGAGGTCTATCACCGATATCAGCGATCCGCAGCTGCTAACCCAGCAGTTTCACTTTGACTTACAAGGAACATACATCCCCGCGTAACTCTCGCCAGACAGGTACAAGTTCTTGCCCTTCAACTCAGAGAAGACATCGAGGAACTGCTGGAAGAAGCCGACAACCTGAGCAGCGACATCGTTCTCGTTCTACAGCCCACACCAAGTCATCCGGTCAACACACACAAGTACCTTCCACATGTCTCTGGGAAACGCACCGTAGCGTTCGGCTTGCCCTGAGAGAAACCAGTGCCGACGGGCTGCTCGAGAAAGAGAATGCTCGACAGGTTTGTCCAGCTGAACTCGTTCTGCGTCGGGTGTGCCTGGCCATACGACCATTGGAACGGCTGCCCGCAGAACCGAAAAAGAAGTCAGGGCTCCAGCTGGATGCCTGGAGGAGTGACATAACACGCACCCCATTCTCCTGCAGCAATCCCTCGAGCGAAGAGCATCCAGGGCCACCGTTGGTCCTACACGGGGATATTCGCACAGAACGTCAGATGATGTCCTATGTTCCAACCGGGCGCGCGCCCGTCGCGAGTGCGGAGCGCGACGCAGCCACAGCATGGCGGGTGTCGGGGTTTCCGGGGAGGCAGACGTACCAGAAGATGAGGTCGTCCAGGGAGCCCTGCGGCCCGGGTGGGAAGAACCAGAAGAAGAGCTATAGATCGCGCACGACGCGCGATGCGGCGTGGGTAGTTGGTTACCAGACAGAACATCAGCCGCATGGTGGCGTGGGCGCGAAATTGGGAAGATAGTAGCCCTCACCTTGCGGGTCTCGTTCGGGTCGCTGCTGATAGGGAGAAGTCCGGACCAGCTGGGCCCGACGTCCCAATCGACGTCAGGAATGGTCGCTCCGTCGACGTAGAATTCTGTGAAGATTGGGACACGGGACACGGGACTCTTGGTGAGGATGCGGCGGCACGCGAGGGGCTGAGGGGACGTACCGGACGCGCGCGGATTGCTGAAGGTGATGTTCTTCACTCCGGGGCTGGTCGCACGGGGCATGTTCGCGCGGATGCGTGCAGCAGCCTCAACCTGTTTCGCGTGCAACTCGGCCTTGGACATCATCCGGGCGTGGACTGACGCGATCGCCGCGATGCCCGTGAGGAGAGGAAGGAGGGCCTTGCCGAACATGTCCGTTCTCACTGTGCCGTGACGACCGGGTTAGTCGGGAGGGGGCGAGGAGGCGAGGGGAGCCGCAGGTGGTCTGGAGAGCATGTTATGCGCTTTATACTTCTGTCGGCTGACACGGAACCAAGGAACGGCGAAACAACGGGTCAGCGTCCGAACCATGATGAGATGGAACCATGGCCCGCTTACTGTAGATTTCGAAGGAGATGATGAACATGGGCAGTGCTCCATCGCCATGTGGCCAGGCGGGATGATAGGATCGGATGATGGTGGTCCGAGGCTGAGACGGTGCGCCAAATCTCAGGCTGCCTTCGCCTTATCGTGCTAATTTTGAACGCTAATCAGTTCATGCAATGGCGTTCAAGACGGAGAGACCCAGCTGAGTGCTTACTTACTTGCTACAACGTCACAGTGTCTCCGCGAGGATTGCATTGTTCAGGGACAGGACTGTGACGTACTACTCACTTATTTGGTGAGTATCATTAGTACATTCAACGGACTGCCTGTTGTATGATATCTATTCGTAGGGCGTGGTGGAAGGGAAAAAAGGGTCTAGGATCGAGAGAGTTCGACGACGGGGCTGTAGCCGAGGGAAAGAACATGAATATCATGGCCGCCAGCTGCACATCTGGAGACCGACGTCTGGGACCCGAACGAGGAACACCATAACTACAGCTCGGGTACTCATCATGTCAAAGGTCCTGGTTCGTCGTCGTACTGTGTACAGTACCAACGGGTAATGCGTGTAACAGGAACATTGAAGGGCCGTTTCCAGGAGGGAACATGTGCATCATCTATTCCAGTTGGCAACCCGGTGACTCGGACACGATCCAACCATGTCTAATGTACGACAGTGGGCTGAAGAAACCACAAGTCACGCTGTCTGATCAGGATCAGAGACAACTAAGTCCACTGGGACAGAGCGTAAAGGGGTTGTATTGAGATTGACTGGGAATTTAAATGACATGTGGAGAACAACGGCTCATTGCATATAACAACTACAGAGCCGGAAACATATCAAAACTTGAACGGTAACATACCCTATGGGCACTCCAGCGCGAGATGTATGCTCTTCTTAGTGCTCGATCGTCCACGGGATACGACACGCAGTCCGAACGTCCAAGCGTGGAGAGAGCATCGTCAATCTTCCACATCACCAGTAAAGGAGACGAAGGCACAGAAAGCCGTGTCCCTAGGCATGAGCGAGTGGGTAATGAGGTAGATGCTGCCAAAGCGAACAAAAAGCGCAGGAAGATATGGAAACCGTGTTGTATATGATGAAGGGAAGGAGGCTGAAGGAGGACGGCCTGAAAAAATTCGCGAGCCGCCAGTTTTATGCGTGCGCGCCCAAGCCGGCCCTGAAGCAACACATCACGTGACTTGGTGAACGCGACACTTCCTGCGCTCAATCCGATTCCACGGTGGCGCCTGAGAGGGATATACCGTACGGCCTGCTATTTGGCGGGCACACGTTACAAATCCAATTCGTGAAAGATAATTTGCAGGCCCGCGGACTAGTACAGTGACACGATTCAAACCAACAAAATGGCTGGAAGAAAAGTTGCGCTGGAGTGACTGTCTACGGAACATACACTCCAGCAAAACAATGTCGCCGCGTCAGGGCGCGGTCTCATTTACCCAGGAAAGGGTTGGCATAAGACCCGGGGACATCTCATCAGTGCCGTCTAGAGCAGGATCAGGAACTGGGAGATTGGGTGATCGGAGGAGTGTAATACCAGAGCCCGAGACCACTCACTGTGCACCGGGTGGACACCCTTTGAGATGCCATTAGTGGTTTAGATTCACCGCTAAGGAGGAGAAGTGAGTGTAGCAGGCCAGGATGGTGAGGCTACAGCTACGCACGTCTATTTGGGCTCACAAACAGTGCAAGTCTAAGTAGTACATGACGAGTGTCGCTGTACACAAACCCAAAGAAATATGTGCATCAACTCGTGTTTCAACAGACTAGTAACTACTGTCCCTCTCAGCTGCACGTGTGACTGGAATACCGTGCAAAGGAGCAGCTGCTTGAAGTACAGATATTGGACACTGACCGTAACACGACTAAACATGGGTCAGCAGCGTGCATAGGAGCAGCCTTACCATGTACGACAACCTTGACAATATGTTCTTCAAACCTCCCCCCCCTCTGGAAGGGAGCCGGAGACAGTGGCGTAAGAATCGAGCTTCAAGGACCGGAGTGTTGACCGGATAGCGGGGAACCGTGCAAACAAGCAGTCAGCATAGGCTATAGTGTTCGCCGAGGGCACATCATACTCACGGTGGCGGATTTGATCTGCAGTGTGGCTCAAGACTGCACCTTCCTCGGAGGGCCCTGCAAGCATGTTCTACCATTTCTGGAGAGTGTTCAAGTTAGCCTGAGTTCAACTTCTGCCCAACTGATCGGCATAACCAAACTCACTTGGAGAATCGGGCTGTAGGAAAAAAAGCTGCAAGATGCATGGGCGTCCTCCGTCACAACTATAGCCCTTTTAAAGACTCGCCAATATGCATGCATCAGCTGACGGATTGAGCGGCGTACGAACTGAGCTCAGACCCGGGGGTCGACCGGATAGCGGGGAACAGCGCTGTCACCCTGTCAGCAGAGCGTTCGCGGGGGATCTTCAGTGTGGCTCAAGACTACGCCTTCCTCAGATGGTCCTACAAACATGTTCTCACTTATCTAGAGGGAGTTCAGGTCGGTCCAACTGCCAGGCTGGTCGGCGTAAACGTACTCACTTCGAGAATTGCGGGCTAGAGGAAAAGGATGCAGGGTGTATGAGCGTCCTCCGTCAGGCCTGTAGACCTTTTAGCGACTCACAAAGGTGCGCGCACCCGCCGACGGGATACTGCATTGAAACTCCCGCGACCGATGGGGCCCGGAAGTCGGACTCGGAGAGAGGTGCACGATCGAAAGGCGCCGGTCAGAGGAGAGGCAAAGGCGGCACGTGCGGTCGCACGCAAAGCACGTGAGAGGCAATTGACAACGGGGTAAGGTGACCGGAATCGGAACAGACACGCGCAAGCGGACGCGACTCGCCTGCGCGTTGAACAGTAACGGCGTTCTGCTGCTCGAACCACGATCACGACCACCTCGACGACCACCCCGACGACCACCCCGACAACCACCCCGACGACCACCCCGACAACCACCTCGACAACCACCTCGACGACAACCTTGACGTCGTCAACCGTCTTGTCCTAGATCCCTGCACTCACAGCCCACCTGATGATCCTGACCCCTGCGACTTCACCCCCACCACTGCCAGTGCGCTCAACCATTGACGAGGTTCACGCTGTCCGAGCGATCCCCAACTCCAATCCACCAACTATCCATCCACCACACGACACTCATCTTGACACCAGATCGCCATCTTCGGTCAAAGGAGAGGAGAATGGGATGGGTCATGAGGAGTTCTTTGAGCGGCTCAAGGTACCGATAGTTATCCTCGAGACTCTGTCCATCTCGCATACCATGGCCGCAGCCCTCTCCTTGTCCCTCTTGGGTCATACGCTCTTCCTGAAGAGCCAGGTCCCATTGTGAGTAGCGCGCATTCTAGAACCGAGAGCTCGTGTCTGATCTTACTTCGTTGTAGTCCTGTCGCCCAGCTCTCTCGCATGCCTGGCGGCAGGAGCAACCCAAAAGTCGCGAAGAAGCGCGACGAGCTCCTTGCCACGTTTGACACCCTCTCATCCCACCTCCAAACCACCTTTGTGGCGCTATCCACCGCATATGCTAAGTGCAAGTCTGCGAAGGCGAGGTCAGAGACTGCGACGAGCGACGAGAACGGACACGCCGATGGGCAGCCGAGCAGCGTGGCGGGACCCAGTCGAAGGACGGCGCACCTGATGTTCGTCCTTGGACAGAGCGCGAACACTGCGCGCGCTCGGATCGTGCTCACGATCGATGGTCTAGACATCAAGGTCTGGGGCACGCGGCCCTGCGAAGTCTCGACCCAGGACGAGGACGAGGACGACTCGGAAGGGGAAGCTAGCAGCGAGGAGGGCAGCGAGGAATTTGAAGAGTGCTGCGAGGGGGAGGACAGCGGAGGCGAGGATGAAGGAAGCGATTCGGAAGACGACGCAAGGGAAGAAGACGATGTGGGCGACGACGACGACGACTACTCTGATCCTCGTTCAGGTCCGCCATCCTCTCGCTCCCCTTCACCATCGCCTCCGAAACGCTCTCTTGCTCCCTCACCCGAATCTCTACCCTCGCCTTTCATCCCTGCCACCCCACTTCCTGTGAAACCCACGCCGTTCACCTTTGTCCATCCGCTCCCATCCTCCTTGGTGGACGCCGTGGACGCACCGGAACCCCAAACCACCCCCAAGCCCCCCGACTCTTCGCAAGTCTCGTCCAAATCCAACGCTCGCGCATCTGTGCCCCCAAGTCCTCGCGAACTGTCTCCCGAGCTGACCTACGCGGAGGAGCAGACGGCCCTGCGCGCCGCCGAGCGCCTTCTCTCGCGCACGCTCATGAATGCCTGGGTGGACGGCGAAGGCGACATGACCAGTGAGCTCGGTGAGTCATGTACTTTCATGACCCAGACCATCGGTTCGACTGATGAACGCTTTCGCTTTTGTTGCAGCGCCAACGCAGACACACCTGTTCTTGCGCGCGCCGCGAGGGTTCTTACACCCGGCGTGGGCGGCGCGACAGAACTTGAACAGAACGTTGGATGGTGTGCTTGAGAGCTTTCTCCAAGACGCGGGGGCGGGTGCGGCTTCTGCTGCACACGGGAAGGCGAAGGCCAAGTCGAAGGACGTGCGCACCGAGGGGGCTTGGATCGGTTGCAAAGGCGGATCACCGTACGCCGAGATGGTGAAGGAGAGGTCCCTACCTTCCGTCAAACCCGACGTTGCCGCGGCTGAAGAGGAGAGCACGTCGAAAGATGAGGAAGATGAGGAGATATGGTGGGTGTGGGATGGGAAGATCGTAGGCTTTGCGGATTGGTGAATGATTGGTGAGTGTGAACGTGCAAATCCTGTGCAGCGTGTTAGACGACGATCGTTGAGGTTGTTTGTAGGGACACACGCATCATGGACAGAACAAGTGCATATTGGTATGGACACAACACATTGTATGGATAGTGTGACAGAAGGAGTATAGCGCAATCGCATCAACGAAACATCGGGAGCAACGGAATATCAATGGGTATGACTATGTGGGGTATGGAGAGGAAAGAAGGGGTCAAGATGGCGAATGATGCGGAATTGGTAAGTGCTACAGATTTAGTATCCCTCGTCCTTGCAATCCTTGCCATCCTTGTCCTTGCCATCCTTGCATTCCTTGTGGTCCTTGCAATCCTTGCCATCCTTGTCCTTCCCGTCCTTGCATTCCTTGCCGTCTTTCCAGTCCTTGCAATCCTTACCATCCTTGTCCTTCCCGTCCTTGCATTCCTTGTGGTCCTTGTGATCCTTGGTGATCTTGAACTTTTCGCTGTTGCTCTGCAACTCAGGCTTGTCGTCCCGGATTGACACTGCAACGCACGATCCGGTAAGTTTTGCATGTCCTCACATGCGCGGATGCTAAAAGTGACTTACAGGTGACGCGGTAGTCACTCCCTTCGAAGACGTTCGGCACGGTGACATCGACAAAGCCCGCGTTGATGTCGAAACCCTCAGCGAGGATGACTGCGCACCAAAGGTTAGTGTGGAGTCTGTTGAGCGCATGGAACAGGACTGCTTACGGAAAGGCAGGTCGTCGCCCTTGCGGAGGAAGAGTCTGGTCTTGCAACCATCCTTCTTGCCGTCCTTGCCATCGTCCCAGTCCTTGCCCTTGCCGTCCTTTCCATCCTTTCCATCCTTTCCATCGTCCCATTTCTTCCCGTCCTTGCCGTCGGAGCTCCCGTCCTTCTTGTCGTCCCACTTCTTCTCCCTGCAAGCCCGCCGTCAGCAACACCCTCATTCCCACCGGACGGGGCCACGAATGCTTACCAAGTGACCTTCTGGCGGTCGCCGACCTTCCAGACCGTGTCCTTGTTCGGCTGGGTGATCTTCGGGGTGTGGTCCTTGTCCCAAGCCCAGTCGCAATCACAGTCGGTCTTCTTGGGCCAGGGGCCGCTGCTCGTGGTCGAGGGGGTGTTGTCGCGGACCTGGAGCGCAGGCGCGGGGGTGGCGGAGGCGACGTTGGAGAGGACCGCCGCGGCGGCGAGGGGCACGAGGGCGTACACGGCGGAGGACTGTCGGTTGAGCGAGATGACACATCGCGGACGAAGCTGTGCTGCGTCTGGTAGCGTCGTGTTCACGGGACGCGGCGGCGGCAGAGTCGATTTCCTGCCTTGTTGATAAACACAGACTCAGGGAGACTTGTGTAGTAGTGGAGCACGGGGAGACTTGTGTAGTTGGTGAGCACGGGGGGGCAGTCGTGGAATACACAGGGAGAACACGAGCAACAGATGGGACCACACATCGGGCGTCTATTCCGGGAACTTGGACGTGTCTCGCTTCCGGCTCTCTCTCGCGTGGACGTGTTTCTGTCATGCTCCGCTACTGCTACGTTTCTGTCTTATGCATACTCGCCGCCTATACATCATGGGTCCAGAACATTAGCACGCTGACTCGCAGGCTGGACACGCAGGGGATGTGTTGGAACTCGGGTTGGGGTGGAATTCATTGGGGTGCTCGAATCCGGAACGACGACCAGCCGTCTGCCGCAAGTCTCGTTCCGTCAACCGCGACTCAGGTCAGTTCCCTTCCGTCTCTCCCGTCATGGTCATCCCTCCTCGCCAGATGCATATATGCGACCCGCGGCTTCCAGCTTGCGTTCGCGCGAGACAGAGAAGGTGCGTACTGTACTCGAGGCGCATTGCCGGGCCGGCGGCAACGTTAACGTTGGCAGCCGCGCGGGAGCGCGAGGTTCGAGTCTGCCACAGGCAAGTTCTCCGCCACTGCGACATTTGTCCCCTTGCGCTTGCAGCCTTTCGCATTCATCGCGCGTAAGCCAGGATGCTCCACATACAAGGTGAGTGAACGTACCACTTGGGAGGTGTGCCCGCGACCTCTGTCTTCGCCATCCGCCAGTGGCCACTCTGGCGCCGCTCGTATTTCCTTTCGCCTCGCCTGCCTGAGACGCTCCGTAAGTAACGCGAGCCATGCGCAAGGGTGCGAGTGTTACACACCTCGTCATGAACACTTAAGCTTGCCCACCCGAGGCTCCAGTGATCCGAGTGCGTTGGATCTGCTCGCATGCGCACCGAGCGGCGTGCAGGGTGGCCATGACTGCTTCAAATACGCAATATCCATGTTAGTCCGAACGTCTGAAACAGCCTAAGTGCAGTGACTGACCTCAAGCATTCGGAGAATCACCGAAACCACGGACAAGCCCTCACAGTGCTGACTCGGTGTGTCCGTCCCAAAATTCAGCCCCATCGCCGGCCCGGCGGCAACGTTCCCAGCTCTGCAGGGCGCGATGTTCACGGGCAAGTCCGCCACTGGTAAGTTATCCGCAACCGTCATCCCTTTCCACATGGCGGCCAGCCCTTCGCAGTACAAATGACGCCAGGGTGCTTCGCATGAAAGGTGAGTGAACGTACCATTGGAGAAGTCCGCCCGCGACCTCCATCTTCACCATCCGCTACACCGTGACTCTGGCGCTTCTTGTCTTTCCTTTCACCGCACCCGCCGGAGATCGCTCGTAAGTAATGCGAGCCATGTGCAAGGACAGCAGTGTACGCACCTTGTCATGGACATACAGTCGACCTCCCCTTCAAGTTGCATCCACCGCCCACCCGAGTCTCCAGCAGTGCATTTCAAGTTGATGGCTTGCGCGCGTGAGCGCTCCAAGATCGCCATCTCAACCTCAAATCTGCAAGACTATTTATGTTAGTACAAATGTCTGAAATGGTAGGTGCAACATCACTGACCGCGACCACCCGGAGGACACCGGAACAGCGCCGACTCAGTGCGTCCACCCTGAGATGCTCAATCCTGCGCTACATATGCAGGTCGACCTTGAGGACTTGCCTTGCTGACGTGCGAGGACATGCCATGTGTGACGATCGACCTTCTACAAATACCGGTACGTCAGATTCAAGCTGCTCCGACAACGGCAGCAATGAGAGGAACATACATGGAAATCGGATGGATGAAAGTTGCTCCACAGCGTCGACTGGAATCGTAACTCGGCAGCGGTGGACCGCCGGTGGTGAGCATGCGAGAGTATGGTGGACCTTCAGCCGAGCAGCGGAATATAGAGAATGTGGGTGGGATGCGAGAAGGGAAAGGGTGGCGATGTTCCGTCGCAATGCAATATAACCTGCCAGAAATTCCAGAGTGGTTCGACTGCGTGGAGTCTGGCCAGCGCATAGTGTGAAGGCCTTCGGCTAATGATAACCACCTTTCTCAGTCACCGCACGGCTAAACTCCTCCCGTTTGCTCCGGCCGATCATTTGTCAATTTAATCCCGCACCATGATCTCGCCCGCAATTATCATTATTGTGGCACTCGCCTCATTATGACCCCTTGCTCACGAATTGACAAGCAAAGTAAGAGAGTCAACGTCACATTCCGAAGAACGGCAGTGTGCCCAGGAGACTGAGCTATCGTGCTGCACCGGACCTTAACTCGTAGCCGTCGGCCAATCACTCATCCCAATATCGCTTCCGCTTGATTGTTGTGCACTAGATTTCCGCTGTGAAAATATTTCCGAACACGCCGAGAGCACACCGTCATGATCGCTTGCAAGCCAGGTTTCCGCCCAGTCGCCGGAGGTCCGGATCCTGAAACGGACATTTTCATCCTCCGAGTCGGTCGAGACTCGAGACCCAACCACGCAGCGTTAATACCATGATTACTGATCACTCGAGCTGTAGAGAGCTGCGAGAGAGTGGTTAGGAACTATACTTCGAGTTTACTTGCACAACTCTGCAGGCCCGGAGACCCGTACATGCAGTGCGCCACACTACAAGTTAAAAATATCCTCCGTCTGTTCGGAAAGTAGTACATTAGTCAACAAATATTTCCAATTCAAACTGGCATCTTCGGCATCTCCAGGCGGAAATTGCAGCGCCGGCGAGTTTCCGTCGGAAAGCGACAAACCTCAGGTTTTCCTACGCCGAAGGCCCTGCATTTGAACAAGCCTCGGTGCCGCAATCCTCGTGGCAATTTCGTGTGACGGCGACAAACCCACACTCGGCTCGAGTGGAAAAACACAAGGTTCGCTAAGCAGCAATGGATCTGCCCGTCAACTTGAAGTTAGTGCCGCCAGTCGTAATCCCAGCCACAATGATACCGACTGCCTTCATCCCATGCCAGTACTACTCATGGCAGTTCAGGTTGTCATGGTCGGCCGCAAGTCATGCTGGGACATGTCACCATATGTGCGCACCCGCAACTCGAATCATCGACGTCAGCCCTAGAATCCACGGCCGGATACCCTAGGGTTGTGAAACAACCCCGGAACGCTACTGTTACGTCCAGAGGCCGCGTTGAGCGGGACGAGAATGCGATCAGCCGAAGGGCGCGCCCGCTTAGAGAAGCGAGGACAGCCCCGCAATCGACGCTTCGGGACCCGTCTTCCTTGGAAGTGGCTAAAGCCATTTCCTCCGTCTGGGCATTCCACAGGATGAATCCCATCCTTCCCATTCGCCGTCAATGCTGTCTCGCTGGCAGGGCCAATTTCCCGTCCGGCTTGCGCATGATGTGCGTTCGTAATTCTGGCCATTCGGCCATCGTAAGCTCGGAACATTGTGTGCCGAGGCCGTGCACACAATATCCCGCGCACGGGCCATCATCCTCCCCTACAAGAACCCCGAGACCGCAAGCCGTGAAAGAGCACACACCCACAGCGCACTCTCAGTTCCCTTGCACGCGGTTCTACGACGCACATGCCACGGTCGCCAATCCTCGCACTTGCACTCGAGCCCCTTCCCGACTTCTGACAGCATGCCTCCGAGTTTGTGAACCTTTCACTGCGTCGTCCGAGAGCTTGGTTTGATCGCCGGACCTGTCCCACATTGGTGAGTAGGTACCTGGCGTGCCGATTATGATTCCCTGCTCTGTACCTAGATCTGACATTGGTTTTGTGCCCGATTCAGGAGGCCACGACCGGGCCGAGGACACCAGTTGCTCGCCTGGTACAAGGAAGTCAGCGGCCGTGACCGACCTTCACGCGACGCCAAGTCCAATTATCAATCACACTTACCGGTCTTTGTAAGTCTGTCATTGCGCTCGCCGACCAAGCGAACGGGTAACCACTTCTGCACCTAGATCCCCTCCCGCCGGAGTACGCTTGCGCCGAGGATCCGCTGCTGATCATCTCCACACTGCGCCGTCACTCCGACCGCAATCTCCCGCTCCTTCTGCCACCTCTCCTTCAGCACCAACTACCCACTCTAGCCGACCGAGTGCGTGAGCACGAACCGCGGCGTTCAAGCACGCAGAAGATGCACGCACCGGTTCGACTGCCCCCCAGACTAGGTACGCGTTCTCCCGGTACCAGGACCGATGTCTAACTCCTGGGAACAGATCCCGACACTCGGGCGTGCCGCTTTCTGGTACTCCAGCGGTCCCGGACACATCAGCTTTCGCCTCTCCTTGTGGGGCCCCGCAGGCCTGGGGCACGCGGACGCAATCTGGGGCGCACGAAATATATTGCCGTTAGCGCGTAGTTACATACTCTGTACCTACTGACCCCAGCGCGCCGTTCCAGACGCTGCGCGCGTCGTGCTCGCCGCGCACGGCCGTCCAGCCGTCGCCCCAGGCTGCTGATTCCAGCCAACTCCGATGTGGACGGCCAGGCGACGGGCTCTCGTCTGGCGCAGCACCGTCCTTGTCCGCCACTGTCTTGATTCCAGCCGACTCCGGCCAGCGATGGCCGTCGTCGATGGTGCACTCGTGCCCGCCGGCAGTGCTGTATCGGCTTCCGTCAGGGCGTCCTCTGGACTTGGCGGGTCGCCGGCCAGATGCCATCTCGACGGCTGCCATATTCGAGGTACGCGCCGCGTGCAAGGTGGTTTGCCGGGTGTCGGCGACCTCGATTCTGTTTAGCACACAAGCTTCGTGGCGCGCCGTGAGCTTTCTGGGGAGCCTGCAAAGCTCTGCTGTGTTGGGTTAGCCGTGCGCGCTGCTCGTCTCCGCCGGGTACTCACAAGGACCGCAGGCGCACATCCGCGCGCTGTGAACGAGTACCGTGCCTCACCACGCACGGACCCATGTTAGCGGGGAGTCCAGGACGTCGTTTGCGGTCGTCCGTCCAATGGGGTCTCGAGGATTCAGTGCCCGGGGACAAGTCGCCCCCATACCCGCCGGGACCGAAGCTTCGGTTCTCGCCGTTCGGACGCTCTAGATGCGTCGAACAGGCTCAGTTATGTCTTCCTTGGGCGATCCAGAGGGAGGCCGAATGGCGGTGGCCGGCCGTCCAGCCCATTGTGCGAGTCGCGTCCGGGGCACCCGTCTTCGACCCGACCCAAAGCGAATTTTCGGAACCTGTCTCCGGGCGCCGAGAACCGTTCGTGCGTGGTCCTTGTGACCCACAGACACGTCGTAAAGTGTCTGCCGCGCTGTGCAAGGCGGCCGGCGAGGGAGATTGCGCACGTAGTGCCGGCGGGAATTGAAACTCAATGAAATCGCGTTTTCGACCGATTTTTGAAAGTCGTCGGATCGCCGCGAAACCGGCCGCGTTCGACGCAGGGCGGTGCACAGGCCCTGTTAAACATTGTTAGCATGCGAGAACACGCAGGAAGCGTGAGGGACAGGCCGGTTTCGCTATCGCCTGGCTCAGACCTATGCCCAGCGCCGTGGCGACGTCCTTCCGAGACTCACCGGCTGTCATCTGAGGCTCATCTGACCTCGGTTGGGGTGCCTTGAATGACGGCCGGTTGATCCCCGGCGGGACGCGGAGGGGACGAGGCGAGTGGTGGTGATGTGGCCGCAAACGCAATGATATCGACGTTTTGCGTCGATTTTCGAAACTTGTACAGGCGGCGGGAAACGGTGCGGGCGGGTCTTGCATGTGTTCCTGGATGCTCGCACACCACGTGCGCCGGCTGTGAGACGTGGTGCGTTCGAGATATTGTCTATTTTGTGGGTGTCGCGCAAGCCGGCGGGTGGTGCTCCGCCTCCCGTCGAAGATCCCGGCTCTGCTGCTCCATGGATCGAGCCGTGGATGTCTGTGGTGTTCTGTCAGAGCCGATGTGGCATCGTTTGGATGGGTTTCGGCGTACCGTTTTCGCCCTGTGGCGATGGTGCGGCCTGGCGCAACTTCGCGCCGCTCTCCTGCATTTTCGCCCCTTGGGCTGCCTTCGTATTGATGTCTCTGCGTGGTGCCGGAGGTGTCCGGCTAGCTAACGCATCAGTCAGCACGGCGTTACGACGCGCGGTTCGCGGATTGTGGCCGGATCACTCACCTGCGCACGGCGCGCGCATTACCTCGTCCTCCCGCCGCGCATTCACCTGTTCCCATTAGACGAACCACACTCCACGTCTCTCCCTTGCCTTTTCCATCGCCGTAGGGTCTCCTTTCTCGTGTTTGAGCCATGCAGCGTTGCCGAGGGCGGAACTTGAGGTTCCTCGCTGCATTGTCCTCCGTCCTCTTCCCCATTCCCCGCCCGCTCTCCATCTTCCCATGTTCCGAGGCATGTGGAGACGCCGACGGCACAGCTTTGCCGTGCCCCGAACGTCAACACGACGTGTCGAGGCGGGCGAAGATGGTAGGCCGTTGCCCGAGCTGGCGGTGCGTTTTCACGCACAAGGCTCTCAGCGGGCGTGATCGTGTACGCGATGGCGGATGTTCCTCAGGCATCCGGGCTACCTGTTCCAGCCGGCGGGTCAGCGCGCCGTTGGCGGGGAGAGGAGATACAGCCCGTGGGGCTTACCTGTGCTGGGAGACGCGATGTCGAGCCTCTCGTGCGCGGCACGCGCGTTGCGCGTTCCGTCTGCACCGGGGCTTCTATGAGTTGCGTTCAGTAGGTATGGACGGTTTCACCCCTCGGCTGGCGGGGCTGAGGGTGTTTCGAAGCTGGACGCGTGGCGGGCGGGCGGCGCGACTTGAGACGCGTTGTCTCGCGTACGTCCCCTTGTGGACCCGATTGCGTACGGGGCGGCGAACGTCGCGGGTGGACCGTAAGTATCTGTCACAGCCGTAAGATCAGTGAATGGTCGGGACGAGATGAAATACGGTGTGCGACTCACCTGCGCTCTGAGGCGCCGACGTCGAGGCTTCCGGTCGCCCGGTCGCCCGTTCCTTCCGCACCTACGTCACCGGGTGCTCGTCTAAACGCTACCCGAGAGCTGTGGCCCGCCTGCTCCCTCGCTTGAGGTGTTTGGAGGCGTCGTCGAGGCCGGAGACATCGCCGGCGGTCGTGGAGTGTTCAGACGCGATGTCTCGCGTACGTCCTCCCGTGCCAATCGCGTACGCCACGGCGAGCGTCGCAGAACCACCGAGGGTGCTTGAATTAATCATGAGGACAGCGTGAGTTGCGAAGGGCGGGAAGATATAGAGGGCGCACTTACCCCACGGCCGACGACGCGAGAACCGCATCCTGCGCGGGCGAGACCGTGTGTCCATGCCGTTCGGACGGCTCTGAACTACTCGTGCCGGCACGTACGATCGACGAAGGCCCGGTTGATGGCGCCTTCGATGTGGAGAGGGCTGGCGGCGGGCGGCCGCTGCCCGTGGCGGGAACAATGTCTGGGTTGCGGGGACGTTCTCCCGCTGGTTCGCAAAGTGGGCGTGTTGCGAACCATCGAGAGACGCTGCCAGCACAGCTTTGGCGTGGCTGCACCGCACGAATGGTGCGCGGAGACGGTCGGACGCGGTCGGCTGTCTGGGCAGGAGGCGGGCGACCGTGAGCGAGCCGCACGAAGCACGTCGCCGGGTATGCCATACCCGACGTTAGCTGAGCATCAAAGCTGCACGAAAAGATGGTTGAAACGGCGTGAGCACGTCGGGAGACGAGTATGAAGGCACGGAGACTGACCTGAGGGTTCGGGGTGCCGCGCTCGGCCCGGACGTCCTGATATTGGTCTCCCTGCCGAGGACGTGTGACGAAACGTTGAGGAATACGTCGAAGCGGACGTGCTAGCGAGTGGGGGGACATGGGACGCGTTGAAGGCCGTCTAATGTCGGGATTCCCGTCGGCCGGCGGAGAGATCACGGCGGTGTGCGCGAGATCGTGCACGGAGGCCTTCGGTTCTGCTGAGATATCTTAAGAAAATATGTAAGACTACGCTGTGAGCACAAAGCCGAGGCGTACAGGGGCGGGCCTCGAGTGCTGGAAGGGAGACATCGCTCCGGGCGAAAGACGATAGGACACGGGCCGAGGTTTTGACAGAGAGCGGAGACGAGTTGGGGAAGTGCCGTTGCGCACTCCTGGGTGCATATTAATGGCGGGAACGAGCGGGGGAAGTCGTAGAAAGCGGCGGAGGGCACAGCAGAAGGCAGCTCAAGGGCGAGAAACGAGAGACGACGAGCGCCTGTTCGAGGCAAAAGAGGGTGGGGCCAGCCAATCAGATCTCGTGAAAGCTGAGACGCGTCCGGTCCGGCTGCGCTTCCATGGCTTGATCTCTTCTGCTCCTCGAACGACACCGCCAGCTCGCCGACTGCTCCTACCCCTCTACATAGTGTCCTCATCGAGCGCTCACGATGATCCGACCCCTGCGACTTCGCCTTCACCACTCCGCTCGACCCCTGTGGAGCCGCAAACGATCTCGAATGATCATCTACCAGTTAACCAGCCACCACACGGGACTCATCTGTCCAGCACATCCTCGCATTCAGCGGAAGGAGACGACGGCGCAACGGGACATGCGGGGTTTCTTGAGCGGCTCAAGGTACCGACAGTCATCCTCGAGACTCCGTCCATATCGCACACCACGGCCGCAGCCCTCTCCCTCTCCCTCTTGGGGCATACCCTCTTCCTGAAGAGCCAGGTACCATTGTGAGTACGGAATAGTCATTTATGCTTTAATAGCTCATATGTGGTTTCATTTCGTAGTCCTGTCGCCCAGCTCTCTCGCATGCCAGGCGGCAAGAGCAACCCAAAAGTCGCGAAGAAGCGCGACGAGCTCCTTGCCACGTTTGACACCCTCTCGTCCCATCTCCAAACTACATTTGTGGCGCTATCCACCGCATACGCTAAGTGCAAGTCTGCGAAGGCGAGGCCAGAGACTGCAACGAGCGACGAGAACGGACACGCCGATGGGCAGCCGAGCAGCGTGGCGGGACCCAGTCGAAGGACGGCGCACCTGATGTTCGTCCTTGGACAGAGCGCGAACACTGCGCGCGCTCGGATCGTGCTCACGATCGATGGTCTAGACATCAAGGTCTGGGGCACGCGACCCTGCGAAGTCTCGACCCAGGACGAGGACGAGGAGAGTCGCAGGGTCTCGACCCAGGACGAGGACGAGGACGACTCGGAAGGGGAAGCCAGCAGCGAGGAGGGCAGCGAGGAATTTGAAGAGTGCTGCGAGGGGGAGGACAGCGGAGGCGAGGATGAAGGAAGAGATTCGGAGGACGACGCAAGCGAAGAAGACGACGACTGCTCTGATCCTCGTTCAGGTCCGCCATCCTCTCGCTCCCCTTCACCATCACCTCCGAAACGCTCTCTTGCTCCTTCACCCGAATCTCTACCCTCGCCTTTCATCCCTGCCACCCCACTTCCTGTGAAACCCACGCCGTTCACCTTTGTCCATCCGCTCCCATCCTCCTTGGTGGACGCCGTGGACGCACCGGAACCCCAAACCACCCCCAAGCCCCCCGACTCTTCGCAAGTCTCGTCCAAATCCAACGCTCGCGCATCTGTGCCCCCAAGTCCTCGCGAACTGTCTCCCGAGCTGACCTACGCGGAGGAGCAGACGGCCCTGCGCGCTGCCGAGCGCCTTCTCTCGCGCACGCTCATGAAAGCCTGGGTGGACGGCGAAGGCGACATGACCAGTGAGCTCGGTGAGTCGTGTACTTTCGTGACCCCCGACCTTCGGTTCGACTGATGAACGCTTTCGCTTTTGTTGCAGCGCCAACGCAGACACACCTGTTCTTGCGCGCGCCGCGAGGGTTCTTACACCCGGCGTGGGCGGCGCGACAGAACTTGAACAGAACGTTGGACGGTGTGCTTGAGAGCTTTCTCCAAGACGCGGGGGCGGGTGCGGCTTCTGCTGCACACGGGAAGGCGAAGGCCAAGTCGAAGGGCGTGCGCACCGAGGGGGCTTGGATCGGTTGCAAAGGCGGATCACCGTACGCCGAGATGGTGAAGGAGAGGTCCCTACCTTCCGTCAAACACGACGTTGCCGCGGCTGAAGAGGAGAGCACGTCGAAAGACGAGGAAGATGAGGAGATATGGTGGGTGTGGGATGGGAAGATCGTAGGCTTTGCGGATTGGTGAACGATTGGTGAGTGTGACCGTGCAAATTCTGTGCAGCGTGTTGGACGACGATTGTTGAGATTGTTTGTAGAGACACACGCATTATTGGACAGAACAGGTGCATATTTGTATGGACACAACACATTGTATGGATAGTGTAACAGAAGGAGTACAGCGCAATCGAATCATCGGCACATCGGCAGCATCGGAATATCAATGGGTATGACTATGTGGGGGTATGGAGCGGAAAGAAGGGGTCAAGATGGCGAATGATGCGGAATTGGTAAGTGCTACAGATTTAGTAGCCCTCGTCCTTGCAATCCTTGCCATCCTTGTCCTTGCCATTCTTGCATTCCTTGTGGTCCTTGCAATCTTTGCCATCGTTGTCCTTCCCGTCCTTGCATTCCTTGCCGTCTTTCCAGTCCTTGCAATCCTTGCCATCGTTGTCCTTCCCGTCCTTACATTCCTTGTGATCCTTGTCATTCTTGGTGATCTTGAACTTTTCGCTGTTGCTCTGCAGCTCAGGCTTGTCGTCCCGGATTGACACTGCAACGCACGACCCGGTAAGTTTTGCATGTCCTCACATGCGCGGATGCTAAAAGTGACTTACAGGTGACGCGGTAGTCGCTTCCCTCGAAGACGTTCGGCACGGTGACATCGACAGAGCCTGCGTTGATGTCGAAACCCTCAGCGAGGATGACTGCGCACCAAAGGTTAGTGTGCTTGTCGAGCGCATGGAACAGACCCGCTTACGGAAAGGAAGGTCGTCGCCCTTGCGGAGGAAGAGCCTGGTCTTGCAACCATCTTTCTTGCCGTCCTTGCCATCGTCCCAGTCCTTGCCCTTGCCGTCCTTTCCATCCTTTCCATCCTTGCCATCATCCCATTTCTTCCCGTCCTTGCCGTCGGGGCCCCCGTCCTTCTTGTCGTCCCACTTCTTCTCCCTGCAAGCCCGCCGTCAGCAACGCCCTCATTCCCACCGGACGGGGCTACGAATGCTTACCAAGTGACCTTCTGGCGGTCGCCGACCTTCCAGACCGTGTCCTTGTTCGGCTGGGTGATCTTCGGGGTGTGGTCCTTGTCCCAAGCCCAGTCGCAGTCACAGTCGGTCTTCTTGGGCCAGGGGCCGCTGCTCGTGGTCGACGGGGTGTTGTCGCGGACCTGGAGCGCAGGCGCGGGGGTGGCGGAGGCGACGTTCAAGTTGGAGAGGACCGCTGCCGCGGCGAGGGGCACGAGGGCGCACTTGACGAAGGTGGTCTTGGTGAACATGGTGAGAAGTTTGTGTGCGCGTTGGTTGAATGTGGGAGGTGTTGGGAGGTGTGAAGCTGTTGAGTTGGAGGATGGATGCGTGCGACGCGGGTCCTTTTATACCTACAGACCTGTGGACGGACAAAGTGGTGCTCGATCTGGCCCTTGTCGAACGTGAGTCCCATCTGCCTGTTGCGAGAGGCTCGTTCGCTGACCAAGTCCACACATCCGCCTCTTCCCGACCATAACAAGCAGGTTCTGGTACCGATCAGAATGGCCCCAACTTGAACTGGGGCCTGTACGCAGCCACCTTCCGCTGAACGGCCGATACTAAACGTTTTGCTCCCGTCCAGCGTGGCGGTGCCCGTCCCCCGTTCCGTTAGCGCCGTTTCCTTCGTTTGGGGCCTCGGTGTCCGCATTTGTCCATCGCCGACGCGGAGCAAGCTGGAGCAAGTCGGGAGACGAGCGTGCACCTCGCGGCGACTACTATACCTGACCGTCCCGCAAACCTTGGACGTCATAGCCCGAGCTACACGTGTGGAGGGTCAGGAGTACAGGTCGGTCGATGACTATGACAGTGCGGCATTGATTCGTTTGGGTCCGCGTATTATCTGTTCCGAACCCCAAATGCTGTACGGTGAAACCGCGTGCGTGCACTCTCTCTTCAATGTATTCCATTGCCCTAACTGTACGCCTCACAGGGTAACGGTATGTTGATGAGACAATCTACTGTACCTCGCAGCTCGTCTCTGCCGCGTTGTCGTGATGGCCTGCGAGACTAGCTAGTACTGCTTGATATAGGCGGGTGTGTGAACGTCGGTAAGAGCGCATACGGTCAATCCGCCGACTCCATGCCCAGAATGCTGACTCCACGAACAGCACAGGCCAAGGGTGCCGCCAGTCCGATACGTCATTCACCAGGCTAGCTCAACAAATGCTAGGTCATTCTAATCTATCCAAGCCATAGTCCGAAGTTGGATAAGGACTCCCGTCATAGCCTCTGAGACATTTCCTCGCGCGACTTGGCGTTGTGAAATGTACCGAGCGACACTGGATGTTCCTGATGAGGACCAGGCCTTGCACAGAGTTGTTCAGGAGCGGGGGCTGATTTGTAATGCATCACCCCCCCCGTCAAGGGCTATTTGGCTACCCGACAGTGAGTACGTTGTGATTTAAAATTGTATATCCATCTTTAACTTTAGCTTGCCCTCCATCCTCCCTCTGTTACAGTCCACACATTCACCATCTACCCCGTCCGCCGCCCCAAACGGCATGACGACTCGGACCAACCTTGAGAGAAGTTAACTCTCCTTGCTCTCTTGCCTGACCCGTCCCGAGTCCACCGCCCTTCGATTCTCCGGCCCGTGCGATGGGCGTCCTAACAAGTTCCCTCATTCCAATTCGCATTCCAATCTCTGTATGTCTAGAAAATCGAGCCAACAGATTTCCGCGAAAACTGATCTCGATCCAGCGAGGGTATATCCGTCGCGTTGCTCGACCACTACAGACACTCTCAACCCGCAAACGCGAAGTTGTTCCAGCCCACAACATCCTTGCCTTTGTATGGAGTAGCCTCTTGACGTGCGCACCGTCTGCATGTATCGCACCGCGAGGGAGGACCCAGTACACAACTGTGAGTGACGCGTCGCCCCGTTCATCTCCTTTCGCTACCCTGAGAATAGACAGCATATACCACACTTCGATTCGGCGAAGCGCAGGCGAACAATCGCGTAAGTGGTTCGGCGAAGGCTCTGGTCGTTGTTGATGAGGCTTGACAGAATGTAGGATGGCAAGGAATGTTCTCCGTGCATACCCTCCGCCGAATTGTCTCATTTCCAGCCTTCCATGGGTCCTAAGGGTACGGACGTCGGCACCATCGTGGTATGTCCCATCAACGTTGTGTTATGTGTTACAGGCGATATGAAACGATATGTCCTATTGGTACAGGTGTATGCGTGAACGGGTAAATCGTCCTGGGAAGGGGGTCAAGAAGATGTGGGTAACCGCACGAGTGACTTGGCTTTAGTAGCCATCATCGCCATGTTCTCAATTCTAGTTCTTTCCGCCCTTCTTACCCTTGCCGTCCTTCCCAGCCTTGTGGCCCTTCCCGTCCTTCCCGTTTCCGTCTTTCCCCTTCCCATCCTTCCCATCCTTCCCGTCCTTCCCATCCTTCTCATCCTTCCCGTCCTTCCCATCCTTACCATCTTCCCCGTCTTCGTCATCCCGAGCTGCCACTATAATGTGCGGTCTGATATGTCCAACACCTCGCCTTACGATAAGTGCTGAAACAGCTTACAGTCGTATTCCTCATAATACTCCTTCTTCCCGTGCTTCTTGCCACCCTTCTTGTCGTGCTTCTCCTTCTCGCCGCCCCTCTTCACCACTGCGACGTGCCGTTCGTAAGTCCCAGAGTGTACATCACCTTCTCATAACAAGGGGCTGAAACCACTTACAGTAATAACCGTCCTTCCCCTTCCCGTGCTTCTTCTTGTCGTCCCAGTCCTCTTCCCAGTCCTCGCCATTCTTGGGCTTCTCGTTGTGGCCGTCCCTGCAAGTGTCCTCAGTCCCGATCCCATCAAGACGAGCATAGTGTGGGGTACGTACCAGTCGCGCCTCGCGATCGGCGAGGAGTCGCTGTTGACCTCGAGAGCAGGAGCGGGGGAGGCGGAGGCGAACTGAGAGAGGACCGCAAGGACCGCGAGGGGCACAAGGGCGAGCTTAACGAAGGCGGTTTTGGAGAACATGGTGAAGGTCTGGTGCGAGTGTGTGGGTGATAGAGATGGGTACTAGCTGGTGGGATGGAGCATGACTGCGCAGAAGGTGGGTGTTTTATACTGGTATCGGCGGACGAGTGAAGGGGCACATATTGACCCGTCACTACTAGGAGGCTGGTGTAATGCCGAGAACGGAGGAGGTTACATTCGTCGACGTCCGTGTCGCATCCATCTCCGTACAACCATAATGAGTGGTTCCGGCACCGCTCTAAATATGGTGCCCCGAACAGGGGCTATGCAGTGTCCGACGCTGGATGGTCGATACTCAGGTGTTTAAGTTCCTTTGGCATGCCATTGGAGCGGGGTTCGTCTTAGCTTGTCGTTCCAGTGTGTCCACATCTTCCGACTTCGTATGCAGGGAGAAACTACAAGCGTAGCGGACCGAGGTCCCAACTTGAACTGATGGTTCCGCATCCCGAGACGTCATTGGTCTCCCAGTGGTGGTGAGCATGTCCCGCGGATGTTATATCTTCCGAGCACGAAACACGGACGGCATCCTGTTCGAGATCTGGGAAAGATATGGCGATGGCATTGACATTGGGTGCGCAGCACCAATTATGTGTGTGATTTCATCTCTCCGACATGTTTCAGTAGCCTGACCAAACACTTAGCAATCCTGCAGGACGCAATGAATTTCGAAACCCTCGAGGATCCTACGATGTCATTGCGTGTGTGGCTCCATCCCTTCCTAACTGAAAACTTGGCAGGGCAGTGGGATGATGGGGTGGAGCCCTCCACTGTGTTTGCATGACCCGACGGCTGAACAGGACTAGCAACTAGTACAGTATAAACATTGCCGCACGGATGGCCTAACTACCGATGACTTGAAGAGCATATACAGCAAGGTCCATGCGTACGCCGACCATTTCAAGAGCACAGGATAATCCAGAGGGCGATTCGGATATGCAACTGTCCTGGAATGCTCCAACTCTCTAAGTTTAGGCTGGCTCGGGTAGGTCTGCATCCATCTACCTACGTCACGAACTCGGAACCCCTCTAATCCCTCCTGTCCGCAGTTGGTCCGCAGTTGGTCCTCAGGATTAAGTCGCACGGCCGCAGGTTGAGACCCTTTCATTCGCGGAACCTGGAGTCTCGGAATGGTTCTAAAGCCTGCGGACTGACCATCATGATGCGACAACGCCGGCGGAAATCGTTCCAGGACCGACTGCCTACGGTCCTGTCGAGTACGCCGTCGATGTTCGAGTCAGAGTCGATCGAGTACCTGTCGGGCCAGACGCTGTGGTCGTTCGCGACTGTATTGGTACTATGAGCCTCCGACTGAGACTCGAAGGTAGCCAGCACCCGGGCCGCCCGGCGGCAGTCCGTGGGGCAAAGGCAGCCGCATCTTCAAGTGCCGGATTCACGCTAGTACTTATGTAATTAAAAGGATTGATACACGTTCGCGCAGGTCAGGTTATCACAGGCGGTGCTTGTTGGACGAGATGTAGATGCAGTGGGCACTCCGTTGTTGAGAGGTCGCTCGGAAGGACTCGGAAGGTCCCAAGTGTGTTACATAATCTGAGCTGGCGAATCCGTCGAAGGGCGGGCGTCGGAGCTTGTGTTTTTCGTGCAGCCACGAGGAAACCTGCAGAAAGAATGGCGAGGTAGTACAGGCAGAGGACGACTCGGTGTGTATTTATACTACTTATATGACTTGACGGCAGCCGCTGTGTTTGATGAAGCCAGTTCCAGTTTGAACGGATAACGCTGAATTATACATAGCACGAACTGTAGGATTGCTGTAGGATACGTGTTTTAGAGGAGTGTAGACATGGTACTGACTTGAAGCAGCTGGGAGGTGAAGTCACGGTATGGGACGTGCACATGGCCGCTGGCGGTCCAGACCAGGCTCGGAGTATGCCGACTCGTTTTGAAGTCCGGGCGTCAATAGATATGCATATGCGACTCCTTTCAAACTCCTCAGGCTGTTCCTTGCGCCTTGGAGATCGTCTCTCACACTCGCACCATAGACGAATGACAATCCAGCCTCCTGCGGTAACAAGATGTTAGAAGTATCACGTTCTTTAAAGCGGACACGGTCCTTTCCATGGCCACTGCGGCCAGAAGGTGACGTGGCGACAGACGGACTACCTGCTTCGCCGGGCAACCCCAAACATGACGAAGAGTTTTGGCTCGAGGATGGCAATATTGTCCTGTTTTCTGGCGACACCGCTTTCCGCATATACCGTGGTCTTCTCGCTGCGCAGTCGTCAGTCTTCGCCGACACGTTCACGGCCGCATCCTCAAAGGCAGACGAAACCTACCAAGGTTGTCCGGTAATCCATCTCTCTGAATCCCCAGAAGATCTGCGGCACTTTCTCCGCGTCCTTCTACCCAAGTCGCACAGAATGTACGTGAATCAGTGTCTAGGCAGTTAGATCATTGTTTTGACCCCAGGATAGCTTTGTGAGCGACGGCTCTCAAACAGACGTGTCCTTCGAGCAGATCTTTGCCGTAGTTCGCCTTTCCCACAAGTACCAGGTCGATGACATCTTCCAACAAGCCATGTCCCTCCTCAAAAAGTATTACACCACCCGTCCTGATTGCTTGGAGAAAACCCTTCCCTTCACAACAACTCACGCAATTGGTGCTGCCAACTTGGCCGTGCTTACCGAAACACCGGTGATTCTCCCCTCCGCGCTGTTCCATTGCGCATCGCTCGGGCCGAGCGTTCTCGATGGGTGGACGCGGGACGATGGCTCAGTCGAACACTTGAGTCACACCGATGTCAGGCGGGCTCTGGGCGCTCGCGACCGCCTCATCAAAGAGTCCTTCTATGGCCTCAAGGAAATATTCGGCGGCGCACCGAGCGTACACTGTTCGAACGCGGCAACCTGCCGGAATCAGTTGCGCGAGATACTGCTAAGGGCGATGGATCTTGGCGATCTGGCATTCGAACCGGCGGGGATCTTCGAGCCTTGGAACTTAAGCGAGATAAAGTCGCTTTGCACCGCGTGCTCAAAGGAAGTTCGAGAGCGTCAGGACGTGGTGGTGTCCAAGCTCTGGCGTAATCTACCTGGCTTCTTCGGCCTCCAGGTACAGGGGTGGCTGGCGGCAGTGCAGGGATGATTGTTGTGGGCTAAACAACGGTGCCGTCCTTTCATGGTCAACGTATGTGTGCTGCATTTCTGACCATCCTAATACATATTTAGGGTGTAGCAGGTATGCGGGAGTATGGTAGCGGGGAGCGAGACGGCAGATTTGGCCATGTTTTCAACGGACTGGAGTGGCCGAGCCTTCGAGTATCTGTCGACGATGATCGCTCCCCTCCTCTCTTCCCCGATTCTCTTGTATCCCTCGCTCGTGCCTTTTTGAATCTCCTTCCCCGGTCCATATATGCGGGCAATCCTCGACCGTCAACGTGTGCGCGTGTCCCCGACGAGGGCCCTCCTGGTTCTCGCGGGCTGGCAGGTGAGTCGTCGATTTGAAGCGATTTCAAACGGGACGAGGAGTTCTGGCTTGACATCTTCTTCATCGTGCGCCACACAGCGTTCTGCGTGTATCGTGGACTGCTCGATGCGCAGTCGCCTGTCTTCCCAGATATGCTCATGGCCTCGGCGTCGAGCGGACGAAGTTTGCGCGGGCCGCCGCAAGGCTCATCTCACCGACTGCACAGAAGATCTCCGCGGCCTTCTCAGGGTGTGTCTGTTGTGTCGGAGCCGGGAAGTTACGTTGTGGATTGACGGCTTCCAGAGATCTAACCCCAGTGGCGGGTAACCTGCAGTTGTTCCGGCGTATCTCTTGGTGAGCGTTGCTCTGATCACACCTTCGTTATGTTGACATTCTCTCTCCAGTGCCATGAAACGTGTTTCGTGCAGCCAGGGTCTGGACGTCATGGCCAGCTTTGTGATATTGCTGATCCGCTCCCCACGGTGCCGCTTGCGCACCAGGTTCGTGGCATTTCCGCTGGCGGCCACCACCCCATTTCCTGTCAACAAAGGCTGGGTACCCCGGATTGCTTTGGCCTCGCGTAGCCAACCTCCCACAGAAGACAGTGTGTGACGTAAACGAGGCCAGCGTTGTCTCGGAATAGGGGCTTATTCCCCGTTGGTTGTGGCGTTCCCTATCCAAATCTGATGATACCTGACTTCCAGGCCAGATCCCGCAGTGCTCTCCCCCGGACTCGCTTAGCGTTTGCGCTAATGCGCACAATGGATTCCGAGTTCCTTTGGCCTGGTGTGCGAGACGGGGGCCATGGGTCGCGCGGGAAGGCAGTGAATAAAAGCACTCCCTGGTCTCGTAGGTCAACTCTGGTCCGCTTTGCGCCTCTGTCTCACCGCTTCGTCTTGTCCCGGACGTGTTCACCTCGGTCTTGTGATCTCAATTTATCCTTTCCACGAGATGTCCGCTGATTTTGGTATCCTGTGAGTCTCCTCTTCAACCTGGGCTGCATGCGCGTGGTCTAACAGTTCGTCAGCCCCTCTGAAGGACAGCGCATCATTGACGGCTTCGACTTCGGGCGATTCTTTCAAGAACTTTCGAACTTCGACGGCCACGGCGTCGTTCCTCAGCCTCCGTGTCAGGCTGTCTCGGACCGCGGGTACGTCACCTTGCCTCGTTCTGTTTACTAATTGGAGTGTACTAACCCTCATTCGTTTTGCAAGTGCTGCGACCTACTTCTCGACGGAGGTCAGCGTGAGCAACTATGCCACTTTCGGCGGGCCTGCACCCCGCGGTGGTTCGGAAGAGGAACATGTGGATTTGGCGTTCAATCCGTCTGAGAAGGAGAAGTGCGTTGTCTCCGAGTCGCTGGTTCAAGTCCCATTTTACTTACCTTTGTGAACGTCTTCACAGCGCCCTTCAATCTTCGACCTTGTACGGCCTTTTCCCTTCGCTCCCCCACAATTCACCATTCGCTTCGACTCCACCCGAGGTCTACGGTGGTGCGTCTACTTGGTGGGATGACGCTGCGCTTCCGAATACCACCTTCGGTCCTCCCCCGGCGCCCGAAGTGTCCGCCACTGTCGACTCAAGCGTGCTCAATGGCGAGCTCTCCGATACACGTCCCGGTCTCTACTGCGATAATTTACCTGCGGCTAGCGGCCATGCATTCGGATTCGGGTTCGGCGAGAAACGGGTCGACGTTTCTGCTTATAAGTTCTCTTTCCACGTTCCAAGGTGCGTCCTCAGCCATCATCCCCTTATACGCGACCTGTGTTGATCCCTTCCGCAGCGGCCAATCGTTCCACCCATTCCCCGGCTACCCCAACCCCAACGTGCCTCCGTACGCCTTTGTGCCACCAGAGGGACAGTACGCTGCTCAGGAGTTCGTACGGGGTTCCTCATCTGAAGCCTCTCCCCTTGATTGGCCCTCCGAGTCCACTGTGACCCACCCGTCTGCGTCTATCCCTTTCCCAATCGGTTTTGACAACGTTGCGACACATATGCCCTCCGCTTCCCTATCTAACCCGCCGCCAGTTTTCACCGACATTGGCTATGCGTCGACCCCGAAGGACACTGCAGAGATTTTTTCTCCGCGCGGTGACATTGCGCACCGTGATGGCGAGATCGTTGGACCATCGGCGTCGTCTTCAAGACCGAGGAAACGCAAAGCACCTTCAACTTGCTCGACTTCGAGTTCTCCGAAGGCTAAAGCCGCCAAACTCTCCTCCGAATCCAGTCCCTCCCATCAGGAACACACCGAGGCGGACGAGGAGAACCACCCCGCCGACTCCGAGTCGCCGCTGCCATCCAAGATCATCCACAAGATCGACTGGTCGCGACCACCGACGTGGGCCGGGAATCCTATCCCCCCGATGGCGGTCGAGAAGATCCTCAGCTACCTCAACAGCACGTACAAAGTCCGTTGGGATAAGATCCTCCGTTGCGAGTACGACGACTGCAGGAAGGAGTTCAAGAAGGCTGGGGCTGTCAAGTCGCACGTTATGGGCGCGGAACATATGGACTTGCGCCGCAAGTGCCTGCGGTGCGGGTGGAGCGTCCGCGAGGACAACTTCTCGTCGCGGCATGATACCCGAGCGAAGTGCGATAGGGATCTCAAGCGGAAGGAGCGGAAAAAGGGAAAGAAGTGATGAAGGCGGACGGTAGGCGGTCATGATGCAGCCGGCAGCGTGCGCGGGGCTGGACGCTAACGCGAAGTTCGTTGTGTAGTTTGTTGTTTGGTGTCCACGTCACGGTGTTTCCATACAATAGGTTATAAGTATCGTCGTCATATTTCCTCTCGTGTAACTTGTTACACCGATTCCTGCTCCGATGTACTTTGAGCACACTGCGCGGCCACCCACATATTTAGTGGCCATGGCTGACGTTTCGGATTTGACCGTGCCAAACATATCTACGGGGCTTCTAATCGGGTGCCGGCGTCGACGTGCCGTTTTGGACATGACGCTTCGATTCGCCCACCTCACTATTGACGTGTGTCAAACCATCGGGAACGATGACGCAAGACCTTGCAAACACAGGCCAAGTCACCGAAGCCGTTGGGGTCAAACCAAGGTCAAACCGCTGTATCGTCCATCACCCTCCCCCAACCTTCCTTGACCTCTTACCACCATCTGCTCGACACTCCACCGTCCCTCCCCCCGCTGTCATCCCCCGCACCAGGCTTTCTACAAGCGGGTCAACCGACCACCGGAGACTTGGAGCACGTTGGTACGTCTCCCGCCGCTGAAGCATGCATATCAAGTCGACGTACCTCAAAATTAGAGTTCTCACGGGCATCGCTCGCGACGGTGTTGGTGCGAGCCCAACCAACTGCCCGCGTATCACTGGGCCACACAACAAAGTGAGCGCCATGACTGCATCCCAGTGTCATTTGCCTTCCGACGACCCCTCGCCTCCCCGCCGCTGATGGCTGTGATGTTGTTAGTAGATCACGACAAGTGCTTTCCCGACATTCCCGCCCTCTCTACAAGGTTCGCTTCTATCAAAAACCACCATGAAGGGCGACCTCTAGGCAGCGGCCGACATTCGTCCGAGTCAGGACTCAGGACGGTCCGGACAATGCGGCCTGACAGCAACCACATCGGCGTGAGTGCACTCCCTCTTGTTGTTCCCGGCCTGAGTGCCGATCGATGACTCCTTTGGATGTATAAATTCTCGAACAGCTTGATTGAGTTATCGCAGTGCAGCATCATGTGCAAGGTGCCTGTTCATTACGTCTGTGGGCAGAACTTAGACCTTCAAGAACGTTACAAATCCAGCTTTCGCTGTACTGCTCCGATTCGTGCAAGGTGAGCATCCTTTGATAGGCATACCAACGACATCATACTCACTCCACTGTAGGACGCGGACTGGACCCGACACAATCAGTATTGTCGTTCTGAACGCACTTCCCAACCAACAACCCCACAGATAACTTCGAACATCGCCTGATTCGTGGTTAGTTCCACTTTAACTTCGATTATCGCACTATCCGGCTGATTCGTTGTTTGGTAGTCGCTTCCATCTTGTATTACGCTGCCTGTCCCGAGTCTCATCACTCATCGTCCTTTCCTTCACCACCGGACACTTGCAGCACGTCGGTATGTTTCCCTTCCAAGCAGATTAATATTCATACCTCAAACAACACTTATTTTCTTCCAAGCACCATCTCTCACTGCCACTGCAAGTACCAGGCTACGAATACCTCACCAGATGGCCCATCCGAGGACCAGATGGACCCCAGGTGAGCGAAATGTCTGCTTCCCAGTATTCTTTGTCCTATGGCGACCCCCGTCCCTTGTTGTCGCGCTCTTCTCGTCTCATCGATGATGTCTGCAGGTTGAGTCTGAACGGACTCGCATAAGCCCCGCACGGTAGAAGTCTGACTTGATATTTTGCTAGGCCCTGTCGACTGGGGTTATGATGCTCTCTAGCGCTTTCTCTCGGAAGCCCCCTTTGTCTAATGGCTATGACGTCAGACTTCTACCTACGGGACTCTTTCAGTCACGTGACCGGGGGATCTGAGCATAAGTCAATAGGACGGGACTTGATGTTGGACTCGGTGTGGTCCCTATGTTTGACTGTGTCGTTATCTTGAGGGCTATTAGTTCATTGTGAGCTCCTATGTGTGTACACACGGCGCTCTCGTAACGTATACGACGAAGGCATCTTCAATCCTACGCCCTCGTCGTCTAATGGTTAGGACGCCAGACTTCTAGATCTGAGATCTGGCGGCTGCGGGTTCAAGTCCCGCCGAGGGTAAATAGCGTTTTTGATTGTGCGCCGCTCCACCGATTCGCTAGTTGCCGGCCTTACTTGTGAAGCATTCATCGTGTTATTCATCCTACCTTCCATCCATCATCATTGCTGCGCCGATCCGCCTCCAAAGTCGTGTTTCCCAGCACCATGACGTCCACTAGGCCTTCGAAGTCACGGAGCGGCAAGCAAATGCTCGACTTGCTCCAGAAGGACCCAAAGAATTTGGCTCGGGACAAAGCACAGTACGTCGCGAACATAGCGATACCGCATGTCAACTCATCGCGCGCTGGTACGTAACAGAGCCCAACTACTCGACAAGATTGTCGAACAGACCAAGGCATATTGGTCTCTGATTCGTACATGGCATACTGGCACTCACATACGCGCGTTCTCCATGGCCATGGCTCCACTGCTGGCAGGTTCAGGACCAAGAGCGCGCGGTGGCGGATTCCTTTGCTCAGGAGATGGGAATGAGTGAGCGCATGGAGGGGACAACCGACGTGAAGCGAGCATTTGCCGGAGGCTCCTACAGTGCCGGGGAGTTCAAGGTGAGCGGTGCATTTATATCCTTATATATGCGTCGCCGTTTTGGCCCGTCGGGACTCATGCTGGCCAGTCTGCGCGTGTTCCTGCTCCGGACGAGCACACCAGTGCTGCCGCTCAAGCGCCAAGGCCATTGTTGAGGGAGCTTCTCGAAGGGAGCGCAGACCCAGCTCGCTTCCCCCAGGACAAGGTGCCGCGGTCCCGCTGGTCTGGCGACACTCTCTACGCGTCGGTCAACCTTGAAGGACTCGCCACCTCTACAGGGCTGCAGCACAGTCTCCATCAGCGTGCCCAGTTGGCGAGCGAACGAACTGCCTTTCGGCTGGAGATGTATGCTAGGGGTTACCTGGAGGAAATTGAAGAAGGAGTCTTGGAGGACCTCCAGTTCATGGACCGTGTCATTTCCCCATGAATGACGTCTGGTTGTTAGGTCCCTTCTTGATGGCTTAAATATGTGTAAGAGTAGCATTCATCACAATCGCAGCGAGCATGACAAGTCCAGTGATACGAGTAGAATGCAATTAATGCCATCTAAAACATGCTACCTGAGCGCCATCCCAACACCCTGTCAATCGTATTTGACATGGCAAGCACGTGGCCGTCGCGGAGGAGGCTCGCGTCCCGCTGTTCCGGGTAGACAAGTTCGTCAGCGGCCACTTCATTCATATCGGCGAGGTACGGTTGCGTGAGGTGAGACTGGTGGCGACTGCGCATATGACGCTCGACCCGATACCAGTTCAAATAGACATGGGTCCTCTTCTCCAGCGACAGGGTTGGATCCGCCTGGCATATAGGGCAAGGCTGAGCCCCTGTATGCGCGTCCTCGTGCGAGACGAGTTCCCTGGGTGTCGTGGAATCGTCAGTGGTGAGTAGCATGGTATGAAGAAGTGAAGAAGCACTTACTTGAGCAGCTGACGCCTAGCCAGCGTCCTCGCGACGGACGCGGTCTCCGGGTCGGGGTCTGCGATGACGTAGAGATGATCGAAACCAAGCTGAGCGGAGGACTCTGCAAGCTGCGGTTGGTGATCGTTCTGGACCGACTCCTCCTCCGAGCGGTTCAGATCTGGAGCAGAGCACTCGACGACGTCATGTCCGCGATTCTCCTTCTGTGCGCTGTTCTCCGATGCGACGAGCCCGCGAAGTAACTTGGCAACGTCGGGGGGCTGCTGTGCCTGGACTAGACGCCTCTCTATATCGTCGATGGTGAGAGGACGATCACGTTTGCCTTGTCGCTCGATGACCCAACGTCGGTGGCGCGCACGCATGTCGCCAAGCACCTTCTTGGAACGCTGCATCAGTCTGCCGTAAAGCGCGAGACCGGCCGATCCCATGTCGGATCCGGCACCTGGGCCCTCGGCATCCGAAGCCCCCCCGGTCCCGAGAAATTGCTCGAGGAAGGTGCGCTCTTCCTGCAAAAGGTGTTCCTAGTATATAACGATGGCGCTCAGATGGGTGCTCCAACAAAACGGCCCCGAGAAAGTAATTACCATGAGTGGAGCCATCTCTTCGCTGTCAAGTGCTGGCACGCCATCGCCTGCCTTGATGTACGCCCGCAAGAAATCACGTTGCATGTGAAGAAGACGCAACTCGGGAGATGCGATGAGAGCCTCTTCCAATGAGAGAGGGATGACATCGTGTGGGGAGACGATGTCGCCTCTGAGAATCCAGGTGTGGAAGGTCAGGCCCGTTCTCAGGTTTGGGCGAAGACACGTACCCAAACAGCGCCGGAGCATCGCACTCGGACGTGTGCGCGAGTGTATTTACTTCCCCCGAAACGATGGCGGCCACCAGGTCGGCCTGACTGGCAGGAAGAATGTAGTGTTTGTTGATCGTGTCCGTGAACTGGTCGTGATGAAGAATCGATTTTGTAAGCTCGGACCCGAGGACGCGGTTCAGAATCGTAGCGGACCCTCGGCGGAAGCAGTATGCGGACATGTATTGTTCTGTGGTATGAGTGCGCAACAGGAATCAGAACTTGGCCGTTGCAGTCATGAAGCCTGTCACGCACCGCCTATCCCGGAGAGGCCGCAGTGCTTCTTGAGGAAGTCCCGCGAACTGCTGTATTTCATTGGCGTGCCGGGGCGGATATCGACCCCTTTTGGAATCGCTGCGACGAAGAAAGGTTGGTCGAGGAGCTCCGGTTTCCATGTTACGTGGAGCTCGCGCCCTTCGAGAAGGCTGTCGAGGGTCGCGTGAGCCGCAAATGCATTGCGTCGAAGACCGATCGCGATGAGAAGAAGGCCGGGGTCTGCAAGGAGATGCGCGTCATCGCGGATGGGAGATAGGCGGAAGGTGGTCCTGTGTTACGGTGCGGGTCAGACGTCGGCGTGTGCGTTGTCTCTCTCTCGGAGATGCAGCATTGCATGTGGCAGTGACTTACTGCCAGGAAAACACGGTGTGATATCCTTTCCAGGAAACGATTTTGAACTCGATAAGGAAATCGAGAGGGTCGGCGCTCATGCGAAGGAGAGTGATGTGCTAGAATGAGAACGACTCCAGTCAGTTACAAGGAGTCTCAGTGGTGGGTAAGACGCGTCACCTCATATTTTGCATAACATTCTGGATACTGATTGGTTGCGATAAACGATCCTGGACGAGCTGCGGTGTATAGCATACATGTCCACAAGAATATATGCTGAAGTGACTGCAGGTTGACGTTTCAGTCGGACTGGGATGGTGATAAAGAAAGATACTCACGTTGTCGAGACAGTTTGAGAACATGAGGGCCGTCGTTGCGAGCTGGATGAGCTCAAGCATCCCAAAGTAATATTTTGGCCGAGTCTCGGTTGGGAGGTCGTGGGTCTTCACGAGGTACTGGCAGTGCTGGTGACGGCGAGCAAGGTGGGTATATGCACACCGACCTTGGCTGAAGGGACGTACCTGGTCGAGTTCAAACATCCATTTGCGGCGGATCCCTACATTTCCCTTGAGCTCCTCGCAAAATTGGGTGGCCTGCACATGTGAGGGGGCGCAGTTAGCGGCGAGAGAACTCGGGTGGCTCACCAGGCCAAGGATGTCGAAGCGTATGGTGGTGAGCGAGTTGTAGGAGAGCTTTTGAGGTTCGCCGCCGCGTGTGAGGAGACCTTTGGAGGCTTGGACGAGGAATACGAGAAAGTCTTTTATGCGTTCTGTCGGGCTCCGAGTCAGATATATGCTGTAGGATGATGATGCGATGAACGCACCGAGAAGCTGTTCAAATGAAAACTCGGAATCTTGATAGTACACCCATTGTGGTGCGAGTTCGTGCATTTGAATGAATCGCTTCAATATGCGTGCCCGTCGTTGCTTCGTGGCGTTGGCCCACTTGACAAAGTCCTCTGAACTTTCGCGGATGAGTTCTGCGAGCTCCTGGGCCTCTGGACATTCGACGATGGTGGTCCATCGAGCATCATAGTTGGAAAGACGTTTCTGGGAGACGAGAGAAACCCCGTCGGGGGGCATGATGAGAACATGATGAAGGGGAGTTCGAAGAAGGCGGCGCGTCGGTTGTCTGAGGGTGGGTCACATGACTGGCACGTGAGTGGATTGACGTCTGCATCGATTGAAACGCATTGATTGACACGAGTTGCTACTACAGGAGACACGGACGACAGTTTGCAGACAACAACAATTGTAGCAGACGACATTTGCAGGCACGATGGTTCACAGACGAGGCACGAGGGTCACACACACATGTCGGCTCAACCGGTGACCTTGCGGGTGCTGGCGGCCTTGGGCTTTGGCTTGGGCTTGGGCTTGGGCTTCTTGTTCTTGTTCTCGCCCTCGTTCTCGCTGTCGTCGTCGTCGTTGTTGTTCTGCTTCTCGGCCTGCGCTTTGCGGGGGCGACCGCGAGCGGCGGGTTTAGCAGCTGCGAGCTCAGTGGTGGAGGAGGAGGCCGGGCCATTGACGACGTCGTCCGGGGTGGTAACTGCTGGCAAAGAGGACGGGTAGGTAGTCAAGGTGAGGATGAAGGAAAGATGCATACAGTCGTATTCATGGAACACATCCGACTCTACGGGCATGTCGCCGTCGAAAAGGCCATGGATCTGTCTGAGTGGAGGAAAGACGCATTGATCGATAAAGGCGAGGTACTCGTCGAGAAGCTCTCGGGGATAGAGGTCCTCGCCAGTGGCGGCCTTGTATTGTAACCAGGCCCGACATTTGCCGAGGGCGAGGGTGCCGCGATCGGTGCGAGCGCCGGTGAGCTTGGCGCCGACTTCGAGACCACGGAGGATGGTGTCGCGAGCGCCAACAGTCATTGCTGTGCCAGGGTTGGTGAGGGTGCCGGTGAGCATGCGGACGACCTGGACGGACTAGAGAGGATGAGAGGAATGAAGAGAGAGGTAAGAAGAAGACGTACCGGAGCGGGGCCCAAGGTACCGATCTTGGGCGCAGGGGCAGGACCCTTCTTTTTCTTGGGTTCAACGTCTGGAGCAGCGTCGACGTCGATAACCTCGGGGCTGGAAGGGGCGGCAGCCAACTGGGGGGGTGCGGCGACGGCGGGTGCGGCAACGGCGGGTGCGACGACGGCGGGTGCGGGGGCAGCGGCAGCAGGTCCGACGGCGGCGGCGGCAAGAGCAGGTGCGGTGAGGAGGGCCCGAAGGTCTTCGGGGTGGAGTTTCTTGAGGAGGGTGAGGAGGTCTCCCTGAGTGGGAGCATTGACGTCGTCGAGGTTGTCCTGGATATGAGGGTAAGAGGAGAAAAAGAAGAGAGAAAAAAGGACTTGCGGGGGATTTGCGTTTGAGAGGGACCGAGGACCCGGCGGTGGGGGGGAGGTTGGTCTGCATGTATGCGGGTGAGTATATGCGTGGGGGATGATGATGGGGGAAAGAAGGGGGTTTGCGTGTCGAGGAGAGATGTGGGGGGTTTATATATGGCGAGTCTGTCACGTTATCGCGTTGCATGTCAAAGGAGGAGGAGGTGCGATACATGAAGGAGATCACGTTATCGTGTTTGACGCACGTAGACGTAGAAAGGGAGACGTCATCGGCGGTGGCAGGACTCAGGAAGGTAGAGGTGACAGGACTCGGGAAGGTAGACTTAGGAAGGAGGTTGTGGGTTCGAGTCCCACAGGGGGTAGTTGGTAATCTTTTGCATTTTAGCGTCCATTTTCTTCGCAACGCTCTAGAATCAATCGCCAGCCCACTCTGACATATTCTGTACTCCCAATCAGATATTGGAGGACATGTGCTGCAGGTGGATGCCAAGAACGCACCCGAAAGCTCATCATCATATGAAAACTCCGATTCTTAATACTGCTACATACCGTTGTTGGGCGTGTTCATACATCTGAATAAATACCTGTGCCCGTCGTTACTTCGTGACATTCACGCACTTGACAAAGTGTGTTCTGAACTTGCGCGCATGAATTCCGCGAGCTCCTGGGCCACCGCAGATTCAACGACGGCCACCCATCGAGCGCCATAGTCGGCCATTCTTGGGAGATGAGAGAAGCTCCACGGTCAGGGAGGATGATGGGACGGCCGGGAGAGCTCGAGAACCAATTGAAGAAGGCCAGGGAACGCGTCGTTCGAGGAGGTGCTCGCAGAAACATGCGCGTGATACCCACTGGGAACAAGTTCGGTCATAGAAGATTTTGGCACGCGATATATGCATTTTATTGGCCGTTGCAGTCCGTCGCACAAGACAAGGACGGACATCTGTACAGTATTGATACACACGATATGCTAATTATACACGAGACGACACTCACGGGCACGACACGTCGCAGACAACGTTCACGGGCACAACACTTTGCAGACAACAATCACGGGCACGACGCTTCGCTAACAAAACACGCTCAAACAATCCACGTCGCCAGTTCTGTTGGACAGTGTAGGCTCAGCCGTCGATGGTGACCACCTGGGCCGCGTTGGCTGCGGTTAGCCTCTGGCTTGACCTTCTCATTCGTCCTGGTCCTCGTCTTCGTCCTGGTCCTCGTCTGCGTCTGCGTCTGCGTCTTCATCCACGTCTTCGTCCTCATCCTGCTGGTCGATTAAGGCGTCCGCCCGCGCTGAGGGGTCGCCACGAGGGGAACGAGCAGAAGTAGTCAAAGGTTCACCGCCGAGCTCACTGGTGGAGGAGGTTCCAGAGAGATCGTCATCGGCCCCCAGCGTGGCAGCTACCAAGAGCACATGTGGGTGGTCAAGACGAAGAGGAAGCAAAGTCCATACCATAGATGTACCCTAGAAGGGCTTCAGTCGCGATGTCGCCGTCGACAACGCCGTTCATCTGGTCGAACGAAGGAAAAATGCATCGATCAATCGAGTCGAGGTATGCGTCGAAGTGGTCCCGAGGAAACAGCTCTTCGCCAGTAGCAGCCTCGTGTTCCGCCCAGAGACGACACATGCCGAGGGCAAGGTTGCCGGTTCTGGTGCGAGACTGGACGAGCATTGCGCCGACTCGAAGACTGCGAAGGACAGTGTCGTAGGCATCGACTGGCGTCACGGTGCGTGGGTTGGGGAGCGTGCCGGTGTCTTGGAGGGGCTTCTGAGAATGAGACGGATGAACAATCATAAGTGAGATAACAACACGTACGTGAGCGGCGCTGCGGACACCCTTCTCGACTGCAGTAGGTGGTCCAGAAGGAGTCAGGAGCTTCTTCTTGGGGTCAACGACCCAAGAAGTGGTCGTAGTCTGCTGCTGTTGCTGGGCATTGATTGTCGCGGGAGGCTGCAGAGCCAAAGGCTGTAGGGGCGGCGGAGGCGGCAGAGAAGGGTCATGTAAGACAAGATGAGTGAGGACTAGGGGAAGGAAGGAAGGAGAAGGAAGGACTTACATCCAACTTGCGTTTGAGAGGGCCCGAGGGTGGCATGGCAGCACCGACGCCAGTGCCAGGCGCCGAGGAGATGGCAGCAGGCGAGACGACACTAGGATTGGTGTTGGGGGCGTCGTTGGTAGTGCCACTATCAAGATGGGCCAGGGAGAATGGGAGACTGGTCTGCATGGGTGGGTATATGCGTGGGGAGGAGTGAGTATGGGGGAAGGAGAGAGAGGGATTTGACGTTGAAGGTCGGATGGGCGGGTTTATATATGGCGGGGGCGCGGTGGTTTATTCTTAGAATGTGAAGGGGTGAGTGACAGGGCGCCACGCCATCGCGTCGAAGAAGTAGAAGTAGGAGTGCTAGCATGGTGGAAGTGGTGGTGGTGGTGTTGGTGTGGTATGGGACGCAGTGTAGCTTCCTAAGCGCCCTACACCGGCTCGGTTCTATGCAATCCGTTCTCCGTTCTTGGGTTCGAGTCCCGGAGGAGGTACCTGGTTCGGTCTTCTTTTACTTTGCTACAGCGCCACGCAATTGGGTCTGCCGTTGGCACCGTACGGACAGTCAGCGTTCGTGGAGCCCGCCAACTGGCATAATGTTGTGAGTATCGCACAGGTATCGCATCGTGTTATCATGCCTGCGAGTTGTCGGTCGAGACGTTGCCGCCGAAAGTTTCGTCATCGTCGTTACTCCGTGGACGTTGCTAACGATCCACATGGCTAGATTCTGCCCCAGGTCGCCAGAAAATGTCCAGGCCTCTGAAACCCACCTGATCAAGCTAATCTCATCGCGTCGAGGTCGGTCTTTTAAGCCTCGGGAGTGCTGCACTCAACCTCGTTCAACTTCCAGCAGCGACCCCTACAGTAGCTCATGGGGGCGTCCTTTTCTCGCAGGTTTAACCCAGCCGCCGATATCCCAGACCTGAGTGGCAAGGTCATTCTTGTCACTGGAGGCAAGTAAGTTTTCGCCTTCCGATCTAATTTTCGAATGCGTTGACACGTCTCCGAGGCAGCGCTGGGATCGGCTTCGCTGTCATCCAACAGCTCGTCCGCCATGGCGCAAAGGTTTACATGGGGGCGCGTAACCAAGAGAAGGCAAGAGCGGCTATCGAGCGATTGCACGCCAGCGGTATTAGTCCGAACAACGGGCAGGTCGTATGGCTCGACCTTGACCTCAGCGATCCGCGGAAGATACAGAACGCGGCAGAAGAAGTGATGCAACGAGAGGAACGGCTGGATGTGCTGAGTAAGAGTTTCAACCCTGCACCTGTTTTGATCCGCCTGCTGAGGAAGCATTCTTGCAGTCAACAATGCCGCCGTGTGAGTACACCCCCCACCCGTCCACACCGAGAGACTTTCAACTTAGGTCGACCGCGCTAGATTGCTAGTGCCATTCGCCAAGGACTACGATAACATTCAGAATATCGTGATGACCAAGTAGGTCTCCTCGCGTTCTCCTTCTCGTCGGGGCTGGTATTCACCAGACTGCCCTCTAGTTACATCGGGGCTTATATTTTGACTCGAGCACTCTTGCCTCTCCTCACACGCACCGCGCAAGAACCCAACAGCGACGTCCGAATTGTCTCGGTACGCCGCCCAACTCGCGGAAAAAAACCAGACGCTTACCATGGTCCTTCAGGTCAACTCTGCGAGACACCATTCCTGCCCGGCCAACGTTCGTTTCCGGGATATCGACGATTTCAATCGAGACTTTGAGGACACCATGTTCCCCCAGCTCCTGCGATACGGTGATTCCAAAGTCTCGGAGCACCGTCTGTGATCGTTGACTTGTCTTCCGGACGTGACGCAGCGATGACGAAGACGATGCAACTCATGTTCACGAAGGAGCTCCAACGGCGACTGGACGATGAAGCCGTCCCCATTCTTTGTATGGCCGTGGACCCAGGCGAAGTCAACACCGGTATGCATATGCATCAACGCCGCTCCCTTCCCTCCGGTGTACTCAACGCGTATATTGCTTCTTCAGAGGGCGTGCACGCGTACACCGAGTCCGTCGGCCCCATCCTCGGGCCGCTCTACAGAGCGATCGCGTACCTCACGTTCACCTCGCCCGCGAACGGTGCGCTTGGGCCGCTCTTCTGCGCAGCCTCTCCGATACCTCGCGCGCAGCCGACGTTGTATCGCGGGGCCTATCTCGACCCTCCCGGAAAGCTGTCGAGATGCAGCGAGCTGGCGGAGAGGAGAGAGCTCGCCGCGGAGCTGTGGGATACGACAGAACGGATTCTGAACGAGATTGGCATCGAGCTCCCCGCGGTGTGAATATCGCAACGATGCTCAGCAGACATATATAATTATCATTTTTTGGCAGATCTGCTGTGCTGCTGGGTGGTGGCTTTGCGTTCAACATGCTTCTCCGAAGGCATGCAGGTGGAAGCCGGCTGTAACGCAGAGATCAGCACGCAAGGTATGCCGGGTGTGCCCAAGAACAATGGATAAATACATTAAGACTCACGTAGACCGTCTATCACTTCTATAACTACTCTACGCATGCCCAGTATATATATATATCAACCTCGACGTCCCCTCGAGCCCTAACGCTCACCCCCGTCGACCATCACTCGGCCTGCAATCAATTACCGAGCATATCACTCCTCGCTGTCCCAGACGACGATCGCAGGCCCGCCATCGTCCGCGCGGCCCTTCGCACTCCACCGCTTCTGCCGCCTGTAGTCCTTCCAGCCGGCGTAGACGCCAAGCGCGAGCGCGACGCAGCACGCGGCGATCGTCATCTTGAGGCTGTCGGCGTAGCACTCGCGCCCGACGATGCAGTGGTGCGGGTCCGGGATCCCTGCCCGCGCGCCGATCGGCAGCGTCGAGAGGGGTGACGCAGTGACGGTTGAGGGGGAGACGAGCGTGGAGGAGAGGGAGGGGACGGTGCGGTTGGCGGCGGGGCCGTCATCGGAGTGCTCGTCGAGGTTGCGGCCGAAGGCGATGGAGAAGATGTTGCCGCCGAGCATGGGAGAGAGGGAGACGAAGCCCCAGTTCTCGGAGAAGTGCGCTGTGTGTGGGGAACGTGGGTATATGCGCTGTCAGGACGGCGTACGACGTTCGAACGAGTAGCGGAAGGACGCACCGAGACCGAACCACTCGATGACGAGGGTGGGGAAGAGGCCGAAGAGGCCGCCGTACGCGAGGCCGAGGAGCGCACTAGCCTTCCATAGGTGCTCGATGTCGACGATGGAGTAGCACATCGCTTGGGAGACGATGAACATGGTCGCGACGAGGATGATGCAGAAGGAGCGCGGGAGCCCGAGCTTGCCCTTTGTGAAGTCTGCGATGATCCCTGTACACATGCCTCGTGAGAAAAAATGTATTTATCGGAGGTGGAGAGAGAGGGGGTACAGACCTATAGTGACGCGTCCGAGACAGTTCATGATGCTCACTGTGGACACCTGGGTCGCTTGCCATTGCGCCGCCTTCACCTCGTCGTAGTCGGGATTGTTGTGGGCGAAGAGCGCTTGCGAGATTGCGCCGACGTTATTGATATCTAATGGTCTGCTAGTCAGATGTGGCGCATATATGGACCGGACGCATGACACCCACACATCAGCCCAGTCCCACTTACTGTCAAGGAGAGAACAGTCAGCCGCATGGTAACAGTGAACGGACAGAAGCAATCTCACATAGCGAAGAGATGGTGAACAGCAGCCAGAAGTTCCCAGTCGCGAACAGCCGCTTGCCATGGATGTTCAGCGTGCCGTCGAGTGCCTTGTCTAGCTGACTCCGCGCGCTCCTCCTCGTCGACGACGATCGCCCGCTGCCGGTACGATGGCGCGTGAACCCGACGTGGGTTGGACTAAGCATGAGGGCGTCAGCAGACGAGGATTCCATAACGTAGTCGGAGGCGGCTTGCGTGTGAGTGGATGGGGTCGGGACAAGAGGCTCCTCTTCCTCAAGCTCGATTGGCCGCCCGTTCGGCCCCTCGTCCTCGTCATCTGCGTCGCTTGCGAGCAGATGTGTGTGGCTGGTGTTCGCGGGAGAATATGTCGTCGGCGAGCGCGAATCGAGGCCGTCCCCTGCGCCGTAGCTGTCGTCGAAGTCGGCGTCAATCGCACTTTCGAGCTGGTTTGAGGGGTCGGGCAGAGGTAGTGGGATGGGGTGTACGAAGAAGAAGCCGAGGATCATCGGGAGGGCGGTGCCGATCGCGAGGACGAGAAGGAACTCGGAGGTGTTGCCCGGGAAAAGGGTGTGTGCGATGGTCGAGAAAAGGAACGCCGACAAGCCGAAGCCAGAGATGACAATCCCGTTTGCTGTCGCTCTCTGGCAATGCAAGCGAAGAGTCCACTGTCAGTGTGGTACGGGACTGGATGGAAGGGACCGGCTCACTCTACTGTCAGGCCAGCTCTTCGCGGTAGCGTTCATAGCACCCACGAGCCCGCCATTGCCGCCGACACCGGTGAGGAAGCCAAAGAAGAAGAGGACGCAAAAAGGGATCAGGTTGATAGTCTCGCCGTCAGGAAGGCCCGAGTCGTAGAAGGAGCGAATGCCCAGGTACCCTGAGAGAAGTGCGAAGAAGCCTATGACCATCATTATGCGGGGTCCTTTCCGGTCGACGATTCCACCCCATATTGGTGCAGTTCCGTAGACACCGACTGGTTCCAAGCAACATTAGATACAAAAGGATTACGACGAAACGCTCACGTACTGTTTCCGGCTAGACCTACGATGTTAATCTGGGTGTGGGTGAGGTTTAAACGAGCGCCGAGTTGGGGCCCGTACGCTAGAAAGAGGCGAGTTTAGTTTAGTTCAGGTCAAGTCAGGGGGATTCTGGGGGAAAGGCTCTGTGGGACCACGGATCTTTCGACATTGCGGTACTCTGGCAATGCACCGACAATGTTCGCCGAATATCAGAATTGGGTGATGACGGCAGCACCTAGAAGCGCCGCAGCACTAGTACTGGCAACCCTGGCGATGCTACGAGGCTGTGAAGCATATACGTGTCGCTGATCTAGAGTGCAGGACCAAGTGCACGCCACAAAGGCCTTATGTATGCGCAAGCGCCTTTTCGGGTTCGCTCGTATGGTAACGGAGCTTCCATGATTGGAAGCATACCTATGTAGCCAAGCGGAAGCCAAGCCACGACGTTGTCCGCAGCAGATGGAGCGTCAAGGGAAGGCAGTCCGAACGCACCTGAGAACACCTGTGGACATACAGTGTTAACGCCAGTCAGTGGTTCTTGAGGTTAAATACGACCCACATAATTGGTTCCGGACGCGAGCGCGACAAGGATGCAGGTGAGAAAGCTTGTGATCCGCACGAGGCTGAAGAGAGGAGGATGGTCCGCGTGGGTGTGACTGGTGTGCATGAGGGAGACAGGGATCCTGCCGCCAATTCTATTGGGTTCTGGTTGCCGTAGGTCTAATGGAGGGGTCAGGACGACATTCACTGCAGAGGCTTGTGCGTGTCCTGAAGGAGAGAAGGTGTTGGAGAAGGTGGTGGGGGACGTTCAACGTTCACGTTGCTCGTCTCCCTCAACGCTCTCACCGCGCCGCCTGAAGCGCTCGCTGCGATTAGATACCGGAATCTCCGGACCGTCGCCGCGGTCCCCTGACATATCACTGTTGTTATTATCAGCACATTCTACGTTCCACTGGCAGTCAGCTGCGGTATCGTTGCACCTCCAGGGGACTGCAGGCGAATTTGAAAGCATATCAAGGGCTTGAAACTTGCGACGTTGCACACTGAGTAAGTACTGAGTGCTGAGGCCGAGGAGAGAGTCTCTCGTGGGAAGCGCAAGCATGCGCAGCGTCGTGTTCCAGACAGCAGTTTCTACTTGTAGAGAATGTTTATGGTCGAGGAACGGGGAGCTATGGCTACACGACAGCGATACAGGACAAGCCAGGCAATGGAGCCAACAAAGCGATGGGACTACGGAGACACTGTGAAGTACCCGAGAGCGATAAAGAGCAGGAATTCCGTAAGGTAATAATGTCAGAATGAAAAAACGTGCTAGCCGAGACCAGCAGCGCAGCCGGTCGACGATTACGGGACGAGAAAATAGATCACGGTCCGGTAAGAGGCGAGGGTAACGATACGTCTAGCGTACACGGATCCAGTGGATGATGTTGGGGGGGGGGGTCGAAGGAACGAGTGGGATGCTGCTCAGATCGCGAAGGCCATGCCTACGACGACGGCGCCAATGAGGGCGGTCGTGCTGCCCACCACACCGATATGACCAGCAGCATTGGTCTGCGAGACGGGGGAGTTGGTAGGGGAGGACTAAGGAAGCGTAAGTACTTCCGCAATTGGGGACGTATCAGAGTGGACATACCGGGACGGAGACAGCAGACGAGACGGATAGATCGGCAGCGTTAGGGTCCGCATTGGAGGCCGCAGACGGCGATTCTACGGCGGGGTCCTCCTGCACGGGCGAGCTTTCGGAGGCGACTGGAACGTCCGAATCGACGGACACGGACGTGGATGGGTCCGCCCCGGAGGGTAGTACGTTGGGATCCGTGCCATCCTCAGATCCCTCGGGGATGGCGTCCAGCATGAACCGAGTGAGAGGCGGGATCGCGCTCACTGTCAATCGATTATGATAAGCCGCTGAATTCGAGAGTCAAAGCAATGTGATACATACCTTGGACAACGAAGGCGACGAAGACAGTCGCGACGATGAAAACGGCACGGAAGAGGAACATTGTGCAAAGGGTTGGTTCGAAGGTAGGAGGAGAGCGAAGGCTGGGTTACAGGAGAGGCGAATAATACGAATAGCTTAGGGAGGTGCAACGAGCGGACGCGAGCCTAAGTAGACTGCGAATTGAATAGGGTTTGGAGAAAGTGGAGCGAGAAGCAACTCCTGTGTGAGCTTGTCGAGAGACAGGCGCAGTGGGCACACTTGTTGCAGTAGCAACGAGTGACCGCACATCCTTATAGCGACTGTCGCGTGTGGATTCTGTCCACTGGAATGGCAGGGGCTTTGTGGTGGTCAATGCCGCACGGAGGGCGGCAGGCGGCCTTCACGCGCGAGTACTAAGGCTAGACCAAAGGGGGAAACGTATAAGCACCTCGACAAACGGTCAAAGATGCATAACGAACTCACCATCCGCGCGAATGTGCCTTGGAGGAGGCCTTGTACTCGGACAGTCGAAAAGCGGTCCGGAGAAAGGGAGAGCATGAAGGAGATTGCCTTTCTCGTCGACAACGCATGCGCGCTTGCTGCGGTCCCACGATACTTGAATCTGGGCGACCGTTGTGCCAAATCTGGCGTCGAGCTTGTTCTTGCCCCTCCACCACCTCCCTCAACATTGACCGCCGATTATCTTGCCGAATGCCCAGTGTGTGATCTCAGAATTCGGATGGATCAGCTCTGTGACTGCAGGCCCTGGTTGTGATGGCCCGCGGACGGCGTCCCTTGCTTGCCACCGACGATATGTCAATACTTGAGCCCGAGGAGCTACACCAAGAGCACACCTGCCACGGTATGATCTATCTCATTCTGGGAGCTGTTCACGGAGTAAGTAAACCTTATGCATGCGTTACGGAGGACGCTGTATACAAGGACGCATCTCAGCATGCATCATGTTAACGACGAGGAACTCTGACTGCGCAGTGCGCCGCCGCGGCCAGCGATGCATGCGTTGTGCGGTTGGAAAGCCGGACTCTGAAATTCACATTGAAAGCGTTGATCAGGTTCTCAGCACGGATTCTTGGGAGCTCCAATCTTTGGCCGGTGTTTTTGTGTTCGGCACGTACCCTATGGATACCCGGAAACCGGCTTAGCACGCTTCCTCCATGAAACCCTCTGCACGAGACCCGTTCCGCAGCGAGGCAGTTGAGAGAGTTTATTGCGAACGTAGATCCTGGCCTGGAGCCGCAGGATACCTGTCCTATTGCTGCCTGGCTGGGCTAACCCAAATACTAAGTACTTTACCTAGCAAGCGCCAATCGAGATACCGTTTCTACTGAATCATAGTACGCCCTTGCGAAACGGGAGTGGGATCTCATTTCTGGAGTTCACGATGGACGAGATGTCTCGCTGCTCGATGGAAGCTGCATTTTACGTGATACCAACTTCTCCCGTAAACAAGCAAACCTCGTTCTTCGTATCCAACCTAGGCTCTAGAGGCTGCCAGTAAACATCCAGCACATCGAGCGGATTCTCCCGAGGTGCAGACGCGAACCGCTTCCTTTTCTCCGTTTCACGAGTCGAGGTCGCATTCACCAGGCCGCAACGCACACCATTTGGGTTGGAGAGCGATGGCGTTCACGCCGCGATCGACGAGCCTGTATCGCAGTTCATTGAGGCGCGCAAGCGCGTTTCTGCCACTCGTAACGTTCGGTCCTGTGGGGTGTCGTGTCAAGGTGAGTGACCACGATCCAAACCGATGCAAGCGACGGATCCGCACCCAAGCGGGAGGTTCCATCGGGCAATGTTTCACCTGTCCAGAATACCTCTGCGGCGACGGCGAGTCGCGGCCATACGATCGAGTCTAGGTTCTCCGGCGAAGATTGTTCGCTCCAGAGAGGCATTTGGCCTATATATATGCGTTGGGAACTCGGTTTTCAAGACTGCTGTAAATGCAACGAAATGCGAACCTCCAAGGACGAGATGGTGTTGCTCTTGAGTGAGGTTCGCAAAAGGGTCGAACGAATAAGCCTGACGGGAGCTCGTTCAGGCGTGGACAACGAGGAGGATCATGACACATACCCTCTGCCAAGTCTTGAAAGGGTCGCACCAGCTGTTTCTGTTCGAGAAGCGCGTCGATAGAGGAAACAGGAGCGAGCTTTGAAGAACGTACCCAAGGATATCGTTGCCTAACCATTCACCGGCGCCGCAATCCTGCAGGAATCGTAGATTGATAGCGATGATATCAGAGCTTAGAGCATACGTACCAGGTAGAAATAATTTGACGGCTGATGAATGAAGCGGAGGTTCCTCTCAGCGACGGACGCTGCATCCTCGGACGTTTGCCACACTCTATTCACGGACGCAACCATGAGTACCATATTCACGGGCAAAGGAGTGTGCACTTACACCACCACGGTATCGTTTACGACGGGGACGTTGTGGGTCAGAACCATGTCTGACAGCGTGTTGGGTCAATGAGCACCGAGTTCGCGTCGTCCTACAGCAAAGGGCGAACTCACCACTCTTGATGAATGGCGTCTTCCCATGCGACACGATAACCTCTTGCACCGCCTGAACAAATCCGTTCAGAGCCTCCGCAATCGTGATGTTCCTCTGCGCCAAATCAGCTTGTGTTTGCGCGTCCTCCTCCCAACACGGGAGGTTGACCTCGTCGCCTCCGGAGCTCATCATTTTGCTGGGCAGCATAGATGCAACTGAGTTGAACAGCGTCTCCGCAAACGATACGGTTGCGGGAGATGCGATGCGCAGCTGACCAGCAGGAGGTTCGGAGGCATATTTTGACCATGGGTACTTGGAGGCACAGGCGATGTGTTCGGGGTATGCGGCGCCGATAGCGGTCGTGTGACCGGGAGAGTCGAGTTCCTTTCAAAACGGTGTCAAAGATCATCTGAACGGGCAGCGAAGGTGGACCAACCATCACAACGTCGACGCCACGCTACACCATCTGAGGGTCAGTAGTCGAGAAATCGGAGGAATTATGTGACTAACTTCGTTCGCGTATTGAACCACTGTCTGGATATCCTTTTGAGTATAGATCTCGTCCGAGGAGTATGCTCCCGACTCCGCGAGTTCAGGGAATGCTCCGACGTCTAGGGGAAAGCTTTGACTGTCGATGACGTGCCAATACAGGACGTTGAGCTATGAGAATGTTTCGCGTCAGGGTGTGCATCGGGTTGGGTATAAATTCCACGAACCTTCACCCAAGACATTGCATCTATAGTGCGAAGAATATCGGCCACGGGATAGCTAATTTAGAACTAATTAGCGTTGGACACGGACAGCTCTTCTTTGAAAACTCACAAGTTCCGGGAGGTATCGAAGGAGAACCCACGATAAGGCTAATTTGGGCGCATCTACTTGGGCCGGTCCGACATCTGGAAGGGTCATGGGACGTACGAAGGCAGGTTGATCGACTATCTCTATTCCACCGTCGAGCAAGTACTTCGTTCTGTTGTGATCATACCATAACTGCTCGAAGGTCGCAAGACCCCTGAGCAACCCGAGAGTCGACTGGGCTACCAATGTGGCCGATGGTGTGGAGATCGATAGCGAATATCCCTCGCTTTTTGAAGTGACCGGTTGGTTTGTTTCGTCCACGATGCTCCGGACTGGGGAGCCTAGATAAAGGGACAAGACCAACGACATCAGTGTACGAGCCGATTCCACCGCCCTCGCATCTGCAGCACTTCTCCCAACGACAAGCCGCTGAAAACTGTCCGTGATAGTCCTGGAGATGGTACGAGAGACGGCCGAGACTAGATCGCTTGGCGGGTTGAGGATATCGAGATGAATGTCGAATTCTGGAGACAATTTGATTGGTGTAGTGCCGCTAGAATCCGACCTTGCGATGGGCCATAACGCAGCGGCGAAGCCATGAAAGAGGAAAATGATGAGAAGCATTGCAAGGTACCTAGAGTCGAAGACCAACGTGGGGGTTCGAGGGCGGACTGCTTGTGCACCAGCAGTCACTGCAGCTGTCGCGAGGAGTCTGGGGAGACCGCACACAACATATTTAAGCCGATAGTCATACTGTATCTCGTGGAGAAGCATTAGGGTCATGGGCTTGATAACGGAGCATCCACTGCATTCAACGAACATATGAAGGGGTGAAAGAGGGAGAGCCTGCCGCCACGGAGCTCCGCTGTCCTCAATCATGTATGTTCAACGTCTCCGTGCTGAGAATCAGATGGCCGAGCGGTCTCAGGGGGAAGTCACGTGGCAACTTATACATAAGACCTCAGCGCTCAGCGTGGATCAAGGGCACCCATCAAAACCGCCTACATCCACCCCGCGGGGTCATAATTTGAACCTGACGAACCACGCGCTGCCAGTGCTACCCCCACAGAGATGAAGAACCGTCGTAGCCACACGTTTTTGGTGTCCGGACTATCGCAACAGTGCAAACGACACATCTCGTAGAATATCGGAAAGGATCGACTGCCATCTTTTCGCCCTGATAAAGGTCAGCAACGGAGACTACTCGAGAGGATCACGGCAATATATTGTCACCGCCTCATTGCACCAAGTTCAGCGCCCCTGCACCTGATGACGATCTCAAACCTGGGATGCATCGGGGGCCTATAACAGCTGAGAGACGATAACGGCTACACTCGAACCACCCAGATTTTCCAGCACATTCGTTTCGACTCCCCTTTGCCTTCTTTTTGCTTCGCCATGTTCGTTGCTGCTCTTCTCTGCCAGGTTATCCTCGCCACCGCGGCCTTCGCCGTCCCCACCGCCAACGAGCGCCTTGCCCGCCGTGTCGCCCGTCGCGCGGCCGGCGTTACCCACCAGCCCGTCGAGTTCTCGGAGAACACCGTCGTGTCTGAGGTCAACGGGCTCGACAACGCCACGCAGGCCGCTGTCGTGTACACCAACAACTGGGCCGGTGCGGTCTATTCTCAGAAGACGGTACGTCGCCTCATTAGCCCCGATGATGATACACAGTCGGCTGATTGGCAGTTGCGTTTTCATTACTAGGCTACCTACAAGCAGGTTACTGGCACCTTCGTCGTCCCCACGCCCAAGGAGCCCTCCGGGGCCTCCGGCGCGCACTATGCGTCGGTCTGGGTTGGCATTGACGGCGGCACCTGCCACACCACCTTCCTCCAGACCGGCATCGACGTAATGGTTAACGGGAGCAACGTCGGCTACCTCGGTGAGTATCGTAAGCCTCCCCGTGCCCTGTTTGCCCGCTGATCGCCTGCTCTGAACTTCAGCATGGTCCGAGTGGTACCCTGCCCAAGCCTCCTACTTCGAAGACATCACCTTAAAGCCGGGCGACACCCTCACCCTCACCGTCGAGGCGACGTCGAAGACGAGCGGCACGGCGTCGATGAAGAACCACAGGACGGGCAAGCGCGTCTCGCACAAATTCTCCGGCCAGTCCGCGCTCTGCCAGCACGACGCCGAGTGGATCGTCGAGGACTACACCTTGAAGGGGCTCGCGCCGTTCGCCAACTTCGGCAAAGTCACCTTCAACGACGCGACCGCACACACCCTGGCAGGCAAGACTGTCGGCCCCGCGAACGCGAAGCACTGGGATATCCTCAAGAACAATAAGGCCATCACCAAGGTCACGACCGGTCCCAAATCTGTCACCGTCACCTACACCGGCAAGTAAGCAGCGTAAGCAGCGTCTTCGTATGTTGTGTTACGGGTCAATGGGGGAACAGGCTCGCTTGATGTTTGTCAGCCGCAAAAACATGGGTTGACACTCAGAAGTGGCGATTGCTTTTGATCGTTTTAAATTTATGTATTCATATCGTTGTAATGACGTTTGTATTGTTTGCTCCTCATTCGCATGGTCATCGACATCAGTCAGGCACAGTATCAACAGAGGTCATGCTTGCAGTAAGTATGCTAGCTCAGATATCGGCACTGTATCAACCACACCACACCATCCCCCCAAAAGACCTGTCCGCCGCGTCTCGGATTGAACACAACGCACGCATGGTGCATCATGGAGACTGGTTACGAGTCTAGCTCATCGTGCATCATGGCACAGCCTTCGCGATCATCATCTAGGGACCTTGACTCACCGCCGGACTGTCTACAAACGTATGTGAACCACAAGTACAACGCTGCTGTCAGGCCCCCAGCCGCACCACAGGCATCATTTATAATATTATTGCAACGAACTAGAACGAACTCGACACACTCATAATGCGACAGCATTCCGACTTCCGAATCAACATTTCCAACGCATACAGTGAACCCTCATAGGGTGCTGATTTACTACATAAATCCAACTCGTAAGTTATAGCCAGCGAGATTGACAGGCTGCAGCGCGAGTCTGGATCAGTCCGAGACATCCAAGTGGACAATATGAGAGCAAGACCCTGGCATTAATATTGGCAATACCCAACTAACACGGTTCCGATCAATCATCATGGTCCATTCACCTCGATGGCAAGTGACCATTAAATCAAATCCACCATCAAAAGTGTTGTGCATCGCTCAGTACTGTACTAGTACACTTACTTACTGTAGTGAGTCCGGGCTCCAACAAATGCACAAAAGTTAACATAGAACAGGACCAGGAGCCGAGATTTAGGCTTACTCAGGCACTGGACGAATTCCGAACCATCTTGACGGAACACCGTCGCCGCTCAGGATGTACCTATCGGCGCTTCCGTTGCCTTCTTTGGGGCTGACGTCAGAGCCATCACCGTTTCATGTTCAGGGCCCAGGCACCGTCACGCAGTGCCTCGTCTCTCTTGGGCATCAACAACGTTCATCTGAACACCATCTACCTGTCTCCTGACGCTTATGGAACGCATCGGCTGGACCCCATTTCGCCATCTCGTCGGTCTCACGGTGTAAAGAGTCGACCTGGCATTGAAGTCGACCATCTTCAAGTAAGTCGGATTCAGGCTCAGTAGGTCTACCCAGGATAGAACCGGGAGGTTTTGGCGCAGTGTCTCCAGCGCCAAACCGGATGGGAACGAGACTATCATAGCACCTCGGAAGCACTCGCAGAACTCCAGCGTAGGGTGTTGTTCCAACTTCCACTGGTCGTTACGATTCGTCACGGTCATGTGTCATACATATGCATGATGTACAGACGGTATACATGCGGGAAGTATTTCCGAACTCCAACTCCACGCCTGCAGCCAACAGGGGTAGTCCATTGCCGTTTCCAAAATCCAAACCCCAAATCCAGGTATATTTGCCGCGGTACGATCGCTCAAACGTAAGTGACGGTGACGGAGCTGGACCCGGTCGAGACGGAGGTGAGGATCTTGCTGTTCTGCTCGATGTCGATGAGCGTTGCGCCGGAGGGGCCGACGCTCGAGCCGCTGGCGGTGACCGCCGACGCGCCGGTGAAGGTGACGGTGCCGAAGTTGGCGAACGGCACGAGGCCGCCGGAGCTGAAGTCCTCGACGATCCACTCCGCGTCGAACTCGCAGAGCGAGGGCTGGCCGGAGAACGTGTGCGAGACGGTCTGGCCCGTTGACTCGTTCGTGATCGTCGCCGTGCCGCCCGTCTTCGAGGATGCGGTGACGGTGACGGTCACCGAGTCGCCCGCGGAGAAGCTGATGCCGGAGAAGTCGAAGGCGAAGTCAGGGTACCACTCGTACCACGCTGTGGTGGGGAGGAGTGGGCGATCAGCGGAGGAAGAAGGCGGTCACGGGGATAAGAGCGCTCACCATCGTAGCTGACGCTGTTGCCGTTGACGTTGAAGTCGAGGCCGGTTTGGAGGATGGCGGTGTCGCAGGTGTCGCCGTCAATGCCAACCCAGGCCGACGCATAGTGCGCGCCGGAGGCCCCGGACGGCTCCTTGGGCGTGGGGACGACGAAGGTACCAGTGACAGTCTTCCAAGTAGCCTAACGGGGAATGAGCAACGGTAGTTCAGACGACCGCCCCGTGGGTATGACCGGGCTAGAGATGATGATGACATACCGTGCTCTCAGACAAAACCGCGCCGGCCCAGTTGCTGCTGTACTCGACGTGGGAAACGTTGCCGGCGAGGGCGGTGGCCTCGGTCGTGACGAGCTGCTTCGGCAGCGTCTGACGCGGGAGCCCAGCGGCACGACGAGCGACACGCTGAGCGAAGCGCTCCTTTGATGTCGGGACGGCGAAGGCCGCGGTGGCGAGGAGCATCTGGCAGAGGAGCGTAGCGGCGAACATAACGACGAGCAAAGGAGGGGAGTGGGAGTCGACTCGAATGGGCTGTCAGAACTGGGTGTGTCCTGAGCTGGGGAACAAGTCGTCTGTGTCTCGAAGCTTTTATACGCCCCCGGTGAATTCAGTTCGATTTCGTCATAATATGCTGGCCCGGCGAACTCTTCGCGATGAGGTGGTGTGCTTTGGCGAGGTGTGTCGATTGCATTGTCGGGTCACTTCGGACAGAGGGAACGCATGGATCACTCTGCTTCTTCATCACTGCGTAGACAGCAAATCGTGCCTCGTCAGGCCTTCCATGGTAACATGGGAGTTGAATGATGGACTGACGGTGTGAAAACCCAAGCCCATGACCAAATTGCGACTTGCGGACGGGATGGAGGACGAAGGAGATTATCCGTCGCCGTTCTGGCTACAAAAATACCCCGAGGACCCACATGATAAGTTCCGATAAGTGCTGTACTGAAGAACAAGCACGATCAGACGGACCACCACAACCGCAATCTAGAAACCGGGAACCATTGAATCGTGAGAGAAACATACGGTGTCCGTGACATATGGTATCATATGGTCGCCCGCAGGTTCGCATGCTATCCCGCTCACGAAGGTGGGTTTGATGAATGACTTCGGGACCGCTGTTCGTTACGAGGGGTATTGGTTGCATCGGGACCATACAAGCGATAGCGATAAGAGAGCCGAAAAGAACCCAATGGAAGCAGTTGGCTTGCAGCCTAGGAATCCGGACGTTTGAAAACAACAGCGGAGATACGAGGGTAAACAATTCAAGGACACATGTGGCACCAGTAATGTCGGCCGCGAACTGGGCGGTCATGCTAGTGAGCATTCCGACCGACCGACACTTCGAGTTGATGGCCAATAGAAGTTGAATGGAAGGACGAAACCGGAAACCTAAGCGCCGTCGGACCGGGATGCCCATGGGTGAAATCGCGTGCTCGATGGGACCGCGTGCCGGCTAGCTCCCATGGCTGCCTGTCAGCGTAAGTACACCAAACCAGCACATATGTACATGTGCATTTCACCTCCTGGATGACGCCATGAGTGCAGCGTTCTGAACTTAGAGCGAGAGGCCGACAGGGCAGACTTGGCAGGTCATTTCTGTCAGCTCCTTCATCGCAGCATGTCGAGGTTTGCGCTCCTAAGTGCCAACTTCACTGGTATTATGAGCGCCTCAGGCCTCAGGCGATACATGAAGGGTTTGGAGAGCAAGGGTGTCGGCTGCTATGATTGCGACGCGCGGAGGATCACAGGGGCCGCAAAGTCTGTGCGCTCGAGTTCCAAATAAGCGGATTCGCGTCTCGGTAGCGACAAGATCCTCCCGAGCGCGTTCGCGAAACCCTTCCGGAGCGTCTTGCCAACCTTCTGGACACCTTTCATCCGCCGCCGACTAATCCACGTCGGCGCTCGATCGTCCTAAACATACGGGGGGAGAGTGGGAGGCGCAATGACGACGCGCCCAATGATCGCAGGGAATCTGCAAGACGAGGCTCAGGATCAACGCCCCCCTGCCAGCCAGCCCCCATGGGAGAACCAGCAGGCAGAAGCAGACCCGGAGCCAGCGTCGAAAGACGCTGCAGAGACATAGCGAGGAGGGTCCTTGGCGCAGCCGCGAACGATGGGTAATGCGTGGTCGAAAAGGGCGCTCTGGAGAGTCGCCACACTCTCCATCCTCGTCCGTCGCCGACACACTCAATTATCACTCACCATGGCCGTATTTGTCCTCGTCCAGCAGACCCCACTCACTCTCGATGCTGCTGCGCTCCGCCTCCTGCAATCATCGCGCCTGGAGATCGAGTTAGAAGTTCGATTGAGTGTCGTTCGAGGCCAGCTCGTTATTCCCTTGAAGCATCCCATTCCTCTAGCCAGTGGGGGAGGAGGGGTACGAGGGGATGTAGGGGTAGCGGGAAGGGCAGCTGGGAGTTGCGGGTGCGGCGGCCAGAGAGAGCGGGAGTGACGTTCGGAGGGAATGAGGTTGGACGTGATGCCCTGACCAGATAGGCGAACGGCTACGCGTGACTGTGCAGCAGTTGAGCAAGCAACAGGGTAGGTATGGAGGAGGAGGAGGAGGAGGATCAATATTCGGCGCGCGTCTATACGATTACGTTACACGGTTGGCTATGCCCTACTAATCAGCCCCGACGCATCGCGACAACTACCGCGAACCCCACTTCGATAACGTACACTGCAGTGAAGACTAATCCCGGCCCAGGGAGGCTTGGCACCTATACTCACCCGGGCGGGCTATGCGCATCCCTTACACTAACGAGACCTGACCAGGAACTACCGCAGCGTGGGCCCCGGGGCAGTCCCCCACACCCAGAGCAGAGATCAGCGCATGCCAGATTGCCGCCACAATGTCGAAATCCTGTGGGAATCCGCACGAGTCAACGCACCCCATGGTACTCGGGCGCACCTAGGCCTGTAGGTCAAGGAGTGCATTGTCGTCCGGGAGAATGAGAGGCGGGGTGGAGTCCACCAGCTGGAGGACGTCGTAGACGAACTCGGCCAGATCAGAGAGGACGGCGTCCGTACCAAGGAGTACATCAAATTGCCGCTCCCACGTCCATTCGGTGCGCACTCTAGGCAGCTTCGGGAGCCGTGGCAGTATCCGCGCGTAAAACGCGTCGCGAATCGCACACAGCTGCTCGTTCCTGCATTCAAGTAGGACGTGGAGCTCAGACTCAATGGCCGATCGAACCTCGCAGAGGCGGCAGATTCGACGGTGGCGCGGGACTTGCGGCGAGACCCTGCGGAGGGCCTCGACGGCGAGCTTGTGATCTGACACGAGCAGGCGGACTAGCGCTTCTCGATGAGGCGCGAATGGAACATTGAGGTACGCGCGCCATTTGCACAGGGCCTGGAGGACTGGCGGTTGGGAGGGGAGGAACGCGAACCTGGCCGCCAAGATGGGCAGGCGGTGCGAGCTCATAACAGAAGCATGAATATGGGCTGCCAGAGAGCTGTCCAGGCTGCGAGCGATGTCCGCCAGCAGGTGTGGGGTAAGGCCCGCATGGATAGGGAGGGCGACAGGGACCGGCAGCGCAGCGAGTGCGCGGTACAGATCCGACCACCACGAAGGATGGCCGGCTGTTGCAAGAGCATGAGCTTCGTGCAGGGCTGCAGCAACGTAGGCAGGCGCATTCGGCTGAAGCGCAGGGCGAGCTCGAGGCGGCGGTAGCGAATAGGCTTGACCCCCGTCTCCGAGTTGTGAGAGTCCGGCTGAGGGTGTACAGAGGCCAACTGAGGAAGCATTAAAAATTGAATCACGACTAGTTGCTCACCTCCTCATAGCTTGTAACTATCAAAACGAGCGGTATATGCGGCACGCCTAGTACCTGTGCATCGTGTCTAGTCAAGGTCTTGGGCATTTTAGCTGAGGATGCGGGTGAGAGACGTACAGAAGACCAACGCCAGAGAGCAAGTTGCACCCAAACCCACAGAAACGAACAGGGCGGCCAACTGACGCTAGACCTTCATGATATGGACACCATATGCGGCATTTAGAGGGAACGGAAACCAGCTGGGGTTGACGAAGTTACAAGTATCCAAGCTGCACAGTACGTGGCGGTGGTCAGCAAGTCCAAGTCCAAGTCGCGCGCGCCATCCGGGCGGCTACCCGGGCGGCTACCCGGCGGCTGGCAGCCTTTACACTGAAGTTTACAGGACAGGATCGAGACTCGTCTCTTGTCTCTCACTGCCACCACCATCGGGAATAGGGCTAGACGCTTCTTGTAAGGTCGATGACTCTGGGAATGCAACCGAGATCAAACGTACTGTGAAAGCTATCCTTGTATATGCCGTATCTTGTTCTAACCATCCTCGAACAGGGAACATGTCGCACCGGCTGCCCTCATTTTGGGGTATTCGATGGGAAGCACGCCAACAGGACGATATTGGTTCCCTTCTCTACGTCGTGCTCTACTGCGCTGACGAGGATCTCAAGATGACGGTTAGCCAAATATTCGAGCGCGCTGAATGGTCGTGGGCCCTGGGCCATAACGCATTCGTCAGAGTGGATTGCAAGTTCGCTAACACGATCGCGCGTATCATTTCATCTGGAGGGCGAAGTTCACACCCCCCCTCCGCAAGTGGCTGGACACGGTCACGGACCACCACGTACCCGTCGATATACATCCGCCTTGGCTTAACAGGGACAGTCGGACTCCATGGTCCGCCGACCAGTTCGACGCGTTCTGGACCGACCTCTTGCGCACATGTACGTTCGAACCCGGAGACAGGACCATGCATCACCATCCGTTCGCCACACGTCATCCTGCATGCCAGATGGCTAACCTGGATTCGACGGAGGCGATATTTTGGCGCAAACGAGCAGCTTCGGAACTCGGTGCACTCGGCCCCGTCAGAGTCTGAGCTCGAGCCCGAGAGGACGGCAAAGCGTCCGCGCGCAGGAGCGATCCGAGCCCCAAGGGAACCTCGACGGAGTATTCGAGTAGCGGTGAGGGGAACTGCCCCTGAACTTTCCTCCCGGGGATATCCTCTAACAATGCCGGCGTTCCTCGGGGAAGACATCCGGCGCCGGGCGCACGAGTAGATGGTGGTTTGCGTGCAGCCTTCTGTGCTCTCCCATTCCCTGTATTTGCTTGTCAACTTGCATCATGGTGTTCTTGGCTGCACCTTCCTGATTATCAATTTGGTTCTCTGCGTTGTGCGAAACCAAAATACTTGTTTGGTTGTGTGCCCGTGGGTTGGGGCTGTCGGACTGGTGACCACTGTGCGAATGCCGAGCAAACCGTCTGTACACGAAAGGTGCACTGTTTCGCGGGGCACTCAGTGAGCAGGTGCTGTTACAATAAATAATAATAATATCCGTGCGACATCTGGGAAGTACACATATCAATGAATACGTGAGAGGTGTTTCAGAGGTCCAACCTGGCGTTTAGACATCTGCCAGCAGACCACAGACGCAGGCCATTCCTTCATCCCAGACATGAAACCGCCCCACCACAGAGACACCCCGGGGTAACGTTCAACCGACGTAAGAAACGGTGACAGTGCGGTTCCCGGTGGAACCCTTGCTGACGATCGTATTGTTATGCACCATATCGATGAGCGTCGACCCCGCCGGGCCGACGGTCTTGCCCGCGAGCGTGTGCGCGGTCGCGTTCCTGAAGACGAGATTCCCGAAGTTGGAGAGCGGGACCTGCTTGCCCCCGACGCTGAAGTCCTCGACGATCCACTCCGCGTTCTCCTGGCAGAGCGCCACCTTAGCGCCGCTGAACGACTGTGAGACGGTCTTGCCCGTCGACTTGTTCGTGATCGTCGCCTTGCCGGACGTCGAAGACGTCGCGGTCACGGTGAGGGTGACCTCGTCGCCTGGCTTGAAACTGATGCCGGAGAAGTCGTGCGAGGGGAAGGGGAACCACTCACACCACGCTAAGGTATGGGGTGAGCGATCGGTAGTGATGGACTTGATCACGGGGATAGCGATGCTCACCGGTGTAGCCGATGGCGTTTCCGTTGACAGTGAAGTCGACCCCGGTCTGGAGGATCGTGCGGCCGCAGGAGGCACCGTCGATTCCGACCCAGGCGGCCACAGAGTGCCTGCCTGTCGCGCCGGAGGGCTCCTTGGGACGCGGGACGACGAAGGTGGCCGTGACGGAATTGTAAGTAGCCTAATAGCGGGGAATGAAGAACGGTGGATCAGCCGAGCTTTCGAGTTTATGCATATGACCAATGCGAACGCAAACATACATTCTTGGCAGACAACACTGCACCTGACCAATTGCCGCTGTAGGACACTTTCCGGGCCTTCGTGACTTTGGTGAGAGCGTTGGTCTTGGCGTTGACCTCAGCCACGGAACTGAACTCGACCAATTGGTTCGGCTGCGACCGGTGGGTGAAACCAGCAGCACGACGTGCGACCCGTTCGGCAAGACGCTCTCTGGAGCTCGGGATGGCGAGGGCAGCGGTGGCGAGAACCACCTGGCAGAGGAGAGAAGCAACGAGCATGGCGAGGCGAAAAGAAGGCAAAGGAGGGTCGAAACGAATGTGCTGTAAAAAGTGGCGAGGGGGAGTCGACTCGAGTGGGTTGAGGAGTCAGAATTAGGTGTATAAAGGACAGTGGTCTTCGGCTAGAAGCCTTTATACGCCTTGGGCGCATCTAATTTCAAGACTATCATACTTAGGATGTGGGGACTATGTGCACCAGGAACGACCGTTTGTTCCATGCGCTCCCGGATACTGCGCGGGATCATGCAGCGCCTGCCAAGCGACTGAATCTCCCCCCCCCATGGAACCGCCGGATCAATCTTGAACAGGGGCTGTTCCATTCGGATCCGTTCAGCCTGGACAACCGGTGTTCAGTCGGAGGCTCGGGGGACACCAGGGGGACACTCAGCGCTCTGAAAACATAGATTATGGTTGTGGTTTTACGCCCTAATGCCACGGTCTAACCATTTTTCCCAGCATCCCCAAGAACTTGACATTCAGCTGTCGGCCGGGCGCCTCAAACCTGGACCAAGAGAGATTCAGTAAATATATGGCTAGGACTCGTTCACAGTTCACCCCATCGTGCGGGTGAGAAAGGCGATTAATGAGCCAGTCGGGTGCCTTTGAGACTCGGAAGGGCATCCGCAATGTAACCGACCTCGGAGTCCCCACCAAATTCCCTCGCGCGGCTCAGCGCACCCAGGGTTTAACGGCATCAGGGAACTTGGACATCGAGAGCTCATCGAGCCACAAACATTCAGCATGCATAGTAGGTGCCACTCGCTGTCTATCACCTATTGTAGAGCTTAGAGCACACGAGTTCGTGGGAGAGACAAATGACTGACGTATGGCCACACACAGTGCATCATGGCAGGCGCTATGCAGCGTGGCGGTTTGACGGTAAGTAGGTTCGGAGCAAGCCACCTTCTCCGAAGGCTCGTGCGGAGCACGAAAATTCGTTCGGAGAAGGCGGCTTGACCCGAACCTGGTTTGACGGGCACCCCTGGGGCACCCTCACTCCTCCCGGCATATTTATATTTCGGGTTTCATGTGCCTTGCATGTGCACTATGCAGTGCAATTCATCGTTTTGATCGCCGTCACGCGCCGTACAGCTTCAAAATAACCCACACCTTTCAGTGTTTCACTGTGTAATAGCAAACGGCGGTGCCGAGGGCGAGACCATTGCAGAGCAACACTTCATGTCGAAGCCAGGATTGGCTATGAAATCACATGGAAGACGGTATGTGGACGAGAGATATCACAGAGGAGATAGAAAACAATGGAAGTCTCAACCACGAGGCAACGTACCTTCAGTTCAAGGTTGCAACACTGGACCAAGACCGTCCGCGTGTAAGCGCGGACACGTGGGAGGGGATTGGACGAACCTACATAGCGCATCAGCTTTGTTTGAGCAAAAGGTTAGATGAACCGCTGCGGGGGTCCGGCCATTGATGGAGACGGACTCTGGAAAGGCGTTAGTTACAGTAACGTTGGAAGCAGTGGGTTGCGTAAGTCCTTATGACTTGTAACCGTGACCAGAATTGCAGTCCATCAAGTACCTGTGTGTCGCGTCCTGTGAAGTTATATGATTTCTCATTGCACGTATCGGCGATAGACCTACAGAGTCTGAATCCGACTTGAAGATGGCCCTCGGTCGACTTTGGGTCGACTCTTTACACCGTGAAGCCGACGAGATAGCGAAACGGGGTCCAGCCGGTGCATTCCATAAGCATCAGGAGACAGGTAAGTAGATGGAAGACTTGTCACTTGTACTAAGTGTTCAGATGAACGTGTTGAAGCTCAAGAGAGACGACGCACTGCGTGACGGTGCCTGGGCCCTGAAGCTTGAAGGCCTGACTGATGGCTCTGACGTCAGCCCCAAAGAAGGCAACGGAAGCGCCCATAGATACCGTCAAGATCGTTCGTTCGTCCAGTCACCCGGCCTGATTAAATCTCGGCTCCTGTTCCTGTTTTATGTTATTTTTTGTGCATTTGTGGGAGCCAGGACTCACTACAGGAGTGGATGAACTGCCAGTGCCACTTGCGTTGCAGATGTGGAGTGACTGAGCGATGATGCACCACACTTTTGATCGTGGATTTGATTGAATGGTCACTTGATGCCTCGGACTGATCTGTACTTGTGCTGCAGTCTGTCAGTGTCATCTCTGTGGCTTCCAGGTCTTTTGGGGGCATGGTGCAAGCATGGTGTGGTGTGGGTTATACGGTGTATATCTGAGCTAGCATGACCTCTGGTGATACTGTGCCTGACTGATGTCGATGGCTATGCGAATGAGGAGCAAGAAATATTAATACTGGCATCGGCGTATTCGGCCAAACGGGATTACAACGATATGAAGAAATACAACGACCCAAAACAATCGCCACTTCTGAGTTCTAACCCATGTTTGCGGCTGACAAACATCGGGCGTTCCTCTTCCCCCATAGACGCGTAACACAACATACGAAGACGCTGCTTACTGGCCGGTGTAGGTGATGGTGACAGATTTGGCACCGGTCGTCACCTTGGTGATGGCCTTGTTGCTCTTGAGAATATCGATCTGCTGCGCGTTCGCGGGGCCGACAGTCTTGCCTGACAGAGTGTGTGCGGTCGCGTCGGTGAAGGTGACTTTGCCGAAGTTGGCAAACGGCGAGAGGGTGCTGTTCCCCAAGTCCTCGACAACCCACTCGGCGTCGTACTTGCAGAGCGAGGGCTGGCCGGAGAAATTGTGCAAAACGCGCTTGCCCGTCCTGTGGTTTTTGATCGACACCGTGCCGTTCGTCTTCGACATCGCGGCGACGGTGAGGGTGACGGTGTCCCCCGGCTGGAAGGTGATGCCCGAGAAGTCATAAGCATCGGCAGGGTACCAATGGTACCATGCTGAAGTGCAGAGCATGCGATCAGCGGGCAGACAGGGCCTGAGGAGGCTTACGATACTCACCGAAGTAGGTGACGCTGCTCCCGTTGACAGCGAAGTCGATGCCGGTCTGGAGGAGGGTGGTGCCGCAGGTGACGCCGTCAATGCCAACCCAAGCAGCCCCCCTGTACACGCCGGAGCCCCCGGACGGCACCGTGGGCGTGGGGACGACGAAGGTGCCAGTAACCCCATTGTAGGTAGCCTAGTAATGAAAACGCAACTGCCGATCAGCCGACTGAGTATCATCGGGGCTAATGGGGCGACGTACCTTCTTCTCAGACAAGAGAGCACCGGCCCAGTTGGTGCTGTACACGACAGTGGCCTGCGTGGCGTTGTCGAGCCCGTTGGCGTCAGACACGACGGTATTCTCCGCGAACTCGGCGAGCTGGTGCGGCAGCGACTGGCGGGTAATGCCGGCTGCGCGACGGGCGACACGGTGGGCATGGCGCTCGTCGGCGGTTGGGACGGCGAAGGCCGCGGTGGCGAGGATAACCTGGCAGAGAAGAGCAGCAACGAACATGGCGAGGCGAGAAGAAGGCAAAGGGGAGTCCAAATGAATGTGCTGGAAATCTGGGTGGTTCGAGTGTAGCCGTTGTCGTCTCTCAGCTTTTATAGGCCCTCGATGTATCCCAGGTTCGAGAACGTCATTAGGTGCAGGCGCGCTGAACTTGGTGTAATGAGGCGGTGACGATATATTGCCGTGACCCTCTCCGAGATGTGTCGTTTGCACTGTCGCGATAGTCCGAACATTAAAAATGTGTGGCGGCGTGCCATGTGCCGGATGTTGTACTTACCTGAGACGAGGAGCACGATGGGATGCGACCGCACGGACACAACATAGAACTTGGACAGATGAGGGAGAGAGCTGCGGCCGGAGTGTGCGAGATGGACGGGGGACGATAGCCGGACCGGACTTTTACGAGATCTGATTGGCTGGTCCAACCTACACTGCCACTGTGCCGGGAGTGCACAACTGCAGCCGGGCAACTCGTCTCTGCTCTCTGTCAACCGCTCAGCGCGTCCTATCGTCCTTCGCCCGGTGCGATATCTCCCTTCCAGCACTCGAGCCCCGCCCCTGCACGCCTCGGTTTCTTGCCCGTTGCGTAGTCTTGCATCCTATCTTAAGATGTCTCAGCGGAACCGAATGGCTCTATGCACCATCTCGGGCACACTGGCGTGATCTCTCTCTCCGACGGCCGATGGGAGTCCCGACATTATGCCGCCTTCAACGCGTCCCATATCCCTCCACTCGCGAGCACGTCCGCTTGTGACGTATTTCTCCACGTTTCGTCACCCATTGTCGGCTGGGAGATCAATCCCCGAAGGTCTGGGCCGAGCGCACCAGCCCAAACCAGGCCCAAACCCTCAGGCCAGTCTCCGCGCCTTCATACTCGTCTCCCGACGTGCTCACGCCATTTCAAACATCTTTTCGTGCAGCTTTGATACTCAGGTAACGTCGGGTACCGCCTACCCGGCGACGTGCTTCGTGCGGCTCGCTCACAGTCGCCCACCTCCTGCCCAGACGCGTTCCACCGTCTTTCTCCACCACCCATGTGGTGCAACACATTCCAGCCACGTCACAGCCGTGCTAGCAGCACCTCTCCATAGTTCGCAATGCGCCAAGGCGGGAGAACGTCCCCGCAACCCCGACGTCGTTCCCGCCATGGGCAGCGGCCGCCCGCGGCCAGCCCTCTCCACACGAAAGGCGCCATCACCCGGGTCTTCGTCGATCGTACGCGCCGGCACGAGTAGTTCGAAACCGTTCGAACGGCATGGACACACGGTGTCGCCCGCGCAGCACGCGGTTCTCGCGTCCTCAGGCGCGGGGTAAGTGCGCCCTCTATATCTCCTCACTCTTCGCATCTCACGCCGTCCCGTTCGGTAATTCAGGCACCCACCTCGCCCTGCGACACTCGCTGTGGCGTATGCGATTAGCATGGGAGGACGTACGCGAGAAATCGCGTCTGAACACTCCACGGCCACTGGCGATATTCCCAACTTCGACGACACCTCCAAACACATCAAGTGAGCGAGGAGGCGGGCCACACCTCTCGGGTAGCGTTTAGACGAGCACCCGCCGGTGACGTAGGTGTGGAAGGAACGGGCGACCGGGCAAGCGGAAGCCTCAACGTCGCCGCCCCAGAGCGCAGGTGAGTCTAGCGCCATATTTCGTCTCTTCCCGTGAACCATTCACTGATGTTACGGCTGTCACAGACACTTACGATCCACCCGCAACGTTCGCCGTCATGTACATGATCCGCTCCACAAGGGGACATACGCGAGAAAACGCGTCTCAAGACTCAAGTCGCACCGGCCGCCTACCACACATCCGGCTTCGAAACACCCTTAGCCCCGCCAGCCGAGCGGAAAAACCGTCCATTCCTACTGAACGCAACTCATAGAACCCCCGGATGACGTAGGTGCAGACGGAACGCGCGTGCGCGTGCGCGAGAGGCTCGACATCGCGTCTCCCAGCGCAGGTAAGTCTGTCCGATGCATCCAGAGCGTCCGAACGGCGAGAACCGAAGCTTCGGTCCCGGCGGGTATGGGGTCGAGTTGTCCCCGGGCACGGAATCCTCGAGACCCAATGGACGGACGACCGCAAACGACGTCCCGGACTCCCCGCTAACATGGGTCCGTGCGTGGTGAGGCACGGTATTCGTTCACAACGCGCGGATGTGCGCTTGCCGTCCTTGTGAGTACGCCGACGAGACGTCCCGCGCGCACGGCTAACCCAACACAGCAGAGGTTTGCACAAGGACGGTGCTGTGCGAGACGAGAGCTCGTCGTCGCCTGGCTGTCCACACCGGAGTTGGCGGGAATCACCAGCACGGGCTTCCGCTGGACGGCCCCGCCAAGGGCAAGGGACGGCTGTGCGCGACACCCAGAACGGCGCGCTGGGGCCAGTAGGTTACAGGTACGGAGTATCTAGCTATGCGCTAACGGCAATATATTTCGTGCGCCCCAGATTGCGTCCGCGTGCCCCAGGCCTGTGGGGCCCCACAATGAGAGGCGAAAGCTGAGGTGTCCGGGACCGCTGGAGTAGAAAGCGGACGCCCGAGTGTCGGGATCTGTTCCCGGGAGTTGGACGTCGGTCCTGGTACCGGGAGAACGCGTACCGAGTCCAAGTCAGGCGGGCAATTGAACCGGTGCGTGCGCCTTCTGCGTGCTTGAACGCTGCGGTTCGTGCTCACGCACTCGGTCGGCGGCTAGAGTGGGTATATAGTTGGTGCTGAAGGAGAAGAGGTGGCAGTCGGGGCGGGAGATTGCAGTCGGAGCGACGGCGTGGTGTGGCGGCGGACCCTCGGCGCAAACTCCGGTGTGTCGGGATCTGAGTGCAGAAGTGGTTACCCGTTCGCTTGATCGGCGAACATGAAAACAGACTTACGAAGTGCTACGAAGTGCAGCGGTAAGTCATATTGATAATTGAACCAAGTGACATCGCCGTCGGTCACGGCCGCTGACTTCCTTGTAGTAAGCGAGCAACGGGTGTCCTCGGCCCAGTCGTGGCCTCCCGAAGCGGGCACAAAACCCAAGATTAGATCGGGGTACAGAGCGGGTAATCGCAATTGGCATGCCAGGGACCGACTCACCAATGCAAGACACCAGTGATTGATCGGAACGGTGTGAGTTTGGTATTGCCAGGGTCTTGCTCCCATATTGTCCACTTGGATGCCTCGGACTGATCTGGACTCGCGCTGCAGCCTGTCATCTCGCTGGCTACAAATTACGATGTTGAACTTACGAGTTGGATTTAGTAAATCAGCACCCTATGAGGGTTCACTGTATGCGTTGATTCGGAAGTCGGAATGCTGTCGCATGAGTGTCGAGTTCGTTCTAGTTCGTTGCAATAGCTGATGGCTGTGGTGCGGCTGTGCGTTACAGCAGCGTTGTACTTGTGGTTCACATATGTTTGTAGATAGTGGGCCGGTGGTGAGTTACTTAAGGTCCCTAGATGATGATCGCGACTGTGCCATGATGCATGACGAACTAGACTCGTAACCAGTCTTCATGATGCACCATGCGTCCGTTGTGTTTAAGTAATCCGAGAGAGGGCGGACAGGTCTTTTGGGGGGATGGTGTGGTGTGGGTGATACGGTGATGAGCTAGCACGGCCTCAGTTGATACTGTGCCTGACTGATGTCGATGACCATGCGAATGAGCCGAAAACAATATTAATACTGGCATCGACGAATTGGGCCAGACGTGATTACAACGATATGAAGAAATACAACGACCCAAAACAATCGCCACTTCTGAGTTCCAACCCATGTTTGCGGCTGACCAACATCGGGGGTTCCTCTTCCCCCATAGACGCGTAACACAACATAAGTACGAAGACGTGCTTACTGGCCGGTGTAGGTGATGGTGACAGATTTGGCACCGGTCGTGACCTTGGTGATGGTCTTGTTGCTGTTGACAATATCCGTCCGGTCGGCGTTCGCGGGGCCGACAGTCTTGCCTGACAGAGTGTGTGCGGTCGCGTCGGTGAAGGTGACTTTGCCGAAGTTAGCGAACGACGTAGGGTTGCCGTTCCCCACGTCCTCGACAACCCACTCGGCGTCGTGCTGGCAGAGCGCAGGCTGGCCGGAGAAATCGTGCGAGACGCGCTTGCCCGTCCTGTGGTTCTTGATCGACGCCGTGCCGCTCGTCTTCGACGTCGCCTCGACGGTGACGGTGACGGTGTCGCCCGCCTTGAAGGTGATGTCCGAGAAGTCGTGAGCACCGGCAGGGTACCACTCGGACCATCCTGAAGTGCAGAGCGGGCGATTGGCGGGCAGATGGGGCATGAGGAGGCTTACGATACTCACCGTGGTAGCTGACGCTGCTCCCGTTGACAATGAAGTCGACGCCGGTCTGGAGGATGGTGGTGTGGCACCTCATGCCGTCAATGCCAACCCAGGCAGCCCCCTTGTGCACGCCGGAGGCCCCGGAGGGCACCTTGGGCTTGGGGACGACGAAGGTGGCAGTAACCTGCTTGTAGGTAGCCTAGTGATGAAAACGCAACGGCCGATCAGCCGACTGTGGATCCTCGGGGCTCATGAGGCGACGTACCTTCTTCTGAGAATAGAACGCACCGGCCCAGTTCTTGCTGTACACAACAGTGGCGCGCGTGGTGTTGTCGAGCCCGTTGACCTCAGACACGACGGTGTCCTCCGACAACTCGGTGGGCTGGTGCGGCAGTGACTGGCGGGTAAGGCCGGCTGCGCGACGGGCGACACGGTGGGCATGGCGCTCGTTGGCGGTGGGGACGGCGAAGGTGGCGGTGGCGAGGATAACCTGGCAGAGAAGAGCAGCAACGAACATGGCGAGGCGAAAAGAATGCAAAGGGGAGTCCAAATGAATGTGCTGGAAATCTGGGTGGTTCGAGTGTAACCGTTATCGTCTCTCAGCTTTTAAATTATAGGCCCCCGATGCATCCCAGGTTTGAGATCGTCATCAGGTGCAGGCGCGCTGAACTTGGCGTAATGAGGCGGTCACAATATTGCCGTGATTCTCTCTGATTCTCTCCGAGACTTGCTCCGAGATGTGTCGTTTGCACTGTTGCGATACGTATACAGTAGTCCGAACACCAAGAACGTGTGGCGGCGTGCCATGTGCCAGATGTTGTACTTACCGCTTAGAACTTGGAGAGGCCCGACTGGTGAGGGAGAGAGCTGCGGCTGTGGTATGCGAGATGGACGGAGTCTCGAGGAATATAAGTTAACTGTCGGTACCTTGAGCCGCTCAGAACACTGGATCCTCATGGTATATACTCATAGATCGACTGTCATGTATATCAGGTATATGGTTGGCACTCGAGACTATCCTCGTGGCCTGTCCTAGTATTCTCCTCTCCTTGACTTCGACCGAAGATGACGATCTGGTTAGTCTCGACCAAGACCGTCCACGTGTCAGCGTGGATGTGAGGGGCTTGGCCGAACCTAACGATCTGGTGTCCAGATGAGTGTGGTGTGGTGGTGTTGGTTGGTCGATTGGAATTGGGGATCGCGCGGACAGCGTGCGCTTCGTCAAGGGTTGAGTGACTTGAGCGCAGTGGTGGGGGTGAAGTCGCAGGGGTCAGGATAATCGTTCACAGTGGTCAGGCGCGCTGTGAGTGCAGGGATCAAGTGGTGGTGGTCGAGGTGGTGGTCGGAGCCTGGACGTTCGGGCTAGCGCTCCGGGGTGGTGCAACCGGACCGGACTTTGACGAGAACTGATTGGCTCTCTCGTTTTGCATTCCGGTCGCTTCCCCTCCTCCTCTTTCTACTGTACAACTTCCCCTGTTCATTCCCGCCACTAGTTTGCCTACAGGAGTGCACAACTGCACCCGGGCAACTCGTCTCCGCTCTCTGTCCAACGCTCAGCACATATCTCCCCTCCAGCACTCGAGCCCTGCCCCTGCACGCCTCGGTTTCTTGCCCGTTGTGTAGTCTTGCATCCTATCTTAAGATGTCTCAGCGGAACCGAATGCCTCCATGCACCATCTCGCGCACACCGGCGTGATCTCTCTCTCCGACGGCCGACGGGAGTCCCCACATTTATTGTCGGCTGGGAGATCAATAAAGATCAATCCCCGAATGTCTGGGCCGAGCGCACCAGCCCAAACCCTCAGGTCAGTCTCCGCGCCTTCATACTCGTCTCTCGACGTGTTCACGCCGTTTCAAACATCTTTAGCTTTGATGGTGCGGCCTACCCGGTGACCTGCTTCGTGCGGCTCGCTCACGGGTCGCCCGCCTCCTGCCCAGATGGCCGACCGCGTTCCACCGTCTTTCTCCACCACCCATGTGGTGCAACACATTCCAGCCACGTCACAGCTATGCTAGCAGCACCTCTCCACAGTTCGCAATGCGCCAAGTTTGCGAACCGGCGGGAGAACGTCCCCGCAACCCCGACGTCGTTCCCGCCATGGGCACCGGCCGCCCGCCGCCAGCCCTCTCCACACGGAAGGCGCCATCACCCGTTCGGAACCGTCCGAACGACATGGACACACGGTGTCGCCCGCGCAGGACGCGGTTCTCGAGTCCTCGGGCGCGGGGTAAGTGCGCCCTCTATATCTCCTCACTCTTCGCATCTCACGCCGTCCTGTTCGGTAATTCAGGCACCCACCTCACCCTGCGACACTCGCTGTGCCGTATGCGATTAGCATGGGGCGTCTGAACACTCCACGGCCACTGGCGATATTCCCAACATCGACGACGCCTCCAAACACAAACACATCAAGTGAGCGAGGAGGCGGGCCACAGCTCTCGGGTAGCGTTTAGACGAGCACCCGGTAACGTAGGTGCGGAAGGAACGGGCGACCGGGCAAGCGGAAGCCTCAACGTCGCCGCCCCAGAGCGCAGGAGAACACATACCTAGTCAGGCGGGCAATTGAACCGGTGCGTGCGCCTTCTGCGTCCTTGAATGCTGCGGTTCGTGCTCACGCACTCGGTCGGCTAGAGTGGGTAGTTGGTGGCGCTGAAGGAGAGGTGGGAGTCGGGGCGGGAGATTGCAGTCGGAGCGACTGCCCCGCGGTGTGGAACGGTCGGCGGCGGACCCTCGGCGCAAGCTTACTCCGGCGGGACGGGATCTAAGTAGGTGCAGAAGTGGTTACCCGTTCGCTTGATCGGCGAACATGAAAACAGATTTACGAAGTGCAGCGGTCGGGTAAGTCAGTTTGATAATTGAACCAAGTTTGCATCGCCTGAACGTCGGTCACAGCCGCTGACTTCCTTGTACTGTACTAAGCGAGCAACTGGTGTCCTCGGACCTCGGCCCAGTCGTCGCCTCCCGAAGTGGGCACAAAACCCAAGATTAGATCGGGGTACAGAGCGGGTAATCGCAATTGGCATGCCAGGGACCGACTCACCAATGCAAGACACCAGTGATTGATCGGAACGGTGTGAGTTTGGTATTGCCAGGGTCTTGCTCTCATATTGTCTACTTGGATTTCTCGGACTGATCCAGACTCGCGCTGCCCTCTGTCATCGAGTCGCTAGCTACAACGTTGAACTTACGAGTTGGATTTAGTAAATCAGCACCCTATTCGGAGAGTTCACTGTATGCGTTGGAAATGTGATTCGGAAGTCGGAATGCTGTTAGGCTCGTCACAATCCCCTCCCACGAGTGTGTCGAGTTCGTTCTAGTTCATTGCAATAGCTCATGGCTGTGGTGCGGCTGTGCCTTACAGCAGCGTTGTACTTGTGGTTCACATACGTTTGTAGACGTCCGGCGGTGAGTTAAGGTCCCTAGATGATGATCGCGACTGTGCCATGATACATGACGCATGATGAGCTAGACTCGTAACCAGTCTCCATGATGCACCATGCGTGCGTTGTGTTCAATCCGAGAGGCGGCGGACAGGTCTTTTGGGGGATGGCTGGGGATGGTTGCCTGACTGATGTCGATGACCACGCGAATGAGGAACAAACGATACAAACATCATTACAACGATATGAATACATAAATTTAAAACGATCAAAAGCAATTGCCACTTCTGAGTGTCACTTGGTGTCAACCCATGTTTTTGCGGCTGACAAACATCAAGCGGTCCTGTTCCCCCATAGACGCGTCACACAACATACGAAGACGCTGCTTACTTGCCGGTGTAGGTGATGGTGACAGATTTGGCACCGGTCGCGACCTTGGTGATGAGCTTCTGGTTCTTGACGATATCCCACCTCTTCGCGTTCGCGGGGCCGACAGTCTTGCCTGCCAGGGTGTGTGCGGTCGCGTCGGTGAAGGCGACTTTGCCGAAGTTGGCGAACGGCGCGGGGGAGCCGTTCAAGGAGAAGTCCTCGGCGATCCACTCGGCGTCGTGCTGGCAGAGCGCGGGCTGGCCGGAGAAATTGTGCGAGACGCGCTTGCCCGTCCTGTGATTCTTCATCGACGCCGTGCCGCTCGTCTTCGACGTCGCGACGACGGTGAGGGTGACGGTGTCGCCTGCGTTGAAGGTGATGTCCTCGAAGTAGGAGACTGGGGCAGGGTACCACTCGTACCATGCTGAAGTGCACAGCAGGCGATCGGCGGGCAGACAGGGCATGAGGAGGCTTACGATACTCACCGAGGTAACCGACGTTGCTCCCGTTGACAATGAAGTCGAGGCCGGTCTGGAGGATGGTGGTGTGGCAGCTGGCGCCGTCAATGCCAACCCAGGCCGACGTATAGTGCGCGCCGGAGGCCCCGGAGGGCTCCTTGGGCGTGGGGACGACGAAGGTGCCAGTAACCTGCTTGTAGGTAGCCTAGTGATGAAAACGCAACAGCCGATCAGCCCACTGTGGATTATCGGGGCTCATGAGGCGACGTACCGTCTTCTCAGACAAGACCGCGCCGGCCCAGTTGTTGCTGCGCACGACAGCGGCGCGCGTGGCGTTGTCGAGCCCGTTGACCTCAGACACGACAGTGTTCTCCGAGAATTCGACGGGCTGGAGCGGCAGCGACTGGTGGGTAAGGCCGGCTGCGCGACTGGCGATACGGTGGGCAAGGCGCTCGTTGGCGGTGGGGACGGCGAAGGCGGCGGTGGCGAGGATAACCTGGCAGAGAAGAGCAGCAACGAACATGGCGCAGCAAAAAGAAGGCAAAGGGGAGTCGAAACGAATGTGCTGGAAAATCTGGGTGGTTACAGTGTAGCCGTTGTCGTCTCTCAGCTTTTATAGGCCCCCGATGCATCCCAGGTTCGAGATCATCATCAGGTGCAGGCGCGCTAAACTTCAACTTGGTGCAATGAGGCGGTGACAATATATATTGCCGTGATCCTCCACGAGATGTGTCGTTTGCACTGTTGCGATAGTCCGGACACCAAATACCAGACAAAAATGTGTGGCTACGACGGTTCTTCATCCTGCGAGGGTAGCAGCCCGTGGTTCGTCAGGTGTAAAGGTATTAGGGGACGTTTGATGATGAATATGCCCCAATTGTAACCAGGCGGTGACATCCGGAGGGCTTCAGCTGGGGGCTGGTTATGAATATCAACCGGCGTGCCATCACTGCCATGTTCCAGATGTTAACGTACTTACAGGAGACGACGAGCACGATGGGATGCGACCGCATGAACGCAACTTAGAACTTGGACAGGCCAGACTCGTGAGGTGGATGTATGTAGACGCTACACAAGTGCTCCATGATGGCGGTTTGATGGTGCCCTTGACAGGGACATCGTTGAAAGGGGGATCAGCTGTGTTAATAAAGCAGTACGGCGGACTGCGGCGATCAAAAAGGTAAATCTCACTGCATGATCATCGGCGTGGAGTTGCAGGTACCATCCATGACTGATAGGGTCACCAAATACGAGGAGTAGGGAAGACTAAGTACTCCCGCGTCGAAGTCACGACGTTCTATGCCAGACGAGAGATGATACTTACCTCTTTCTATGATGCAAGGACATGTTGCTGGGCGCCTCTGTTACCGGTTTCGGACGCGTCGTAGCTGACACGTGACCGAGTCGCGCGATGAGCACGCCATCTCAACGCCATCGTCGCTGCGGGTCTCGCGTTGAGCTGAGGAGTCTGAGGCTTTGCTCCTTGTCTTCCTCCCTCATCATCCCCGACGTCCATTCCTCGTCTTCGTCCTCTGGCCCCTCGCACCCCTCGAACTGCCCATCTGCTATCCTTCTGGTCGCATCTCCAGACGAGATGAGGTGGATTAGCTGACTATCGCAGCCAATTTCGGGTTGATGGATTTGTGAGGCATTTTACGAGCTTGGTTGAGGCTCTTCCCCCACCGTCTTGGCGCATCCTCCCCACCTCTACCCGCTGCGCTCCCGATGCCTCGTGCCCGTCTGCTCGCTCGGTACGTTCCCCCATTCTTCAGCTGATTAGCGCTGTATCTCATGGTATGTCCCTTGTGTGGTCGTTGCAGGCCTCCGACGTCACCGACCAAGCACTCGCTCACCGTGCCATGGCGACTGCAGTGTCCCTACGCTCCTCGGGGTCCTTGCCTTGTCCGACCTCGTGTCCTCGTCGCGGTGCCCTCTCCATTGCCGGATCTCACCGTCAAGTCTGGGCCGCCTTCCCCGATCGCAGGAGTTGATCACGAACCGGAACATCGTACGACCCGTGACAGTTCTTGCCACTGATCAAGACGCCATTTGCTTTCCCCCAGCCATCGTTGGGCCTCAGAAGTCCTCGCTGCTTCTGCTCTGAGAGCTTCCGTGCACGGTCGGCGGTGCACGCGGTGGCTGCTTTGCTGCTATTTCTCACGTCTGGAGCGCCCAGCGCGACGAGGAATGGCCCGGCGGCCTATCCCGCCTCTTATCATCGTAATCCGGCGGCGGCTTCAATTAACGACTTCACCAGTCGATCAGCTGGGCATCTTGTTTTGGTCTGACATGAAGAATTGCGTTGCAGCTCTTCTCCACGAAGCGAAACGAGCGGGGCGCGTATATCGTCGCAACAACCAGTGGGGCGCCGTCGATTCCTTCGTGACGTCTCAAGGCGGAGTTGCGGCGCGTGAAAGAGGACACTCCATTCGCTCGCTTTACCCGTCGCTTGGAGCCCCGACGGTCTGGGGTGTCGGTACACGTACGTCCGGTCATCTTTAGCTATTAACACTTCCGCGGTGTCCGGGTTCCTTGCATGTACATAGATTGCTCTCCAGCCTATAAAAGCTTCCGTTCGCCCTACACGCTCTGCTGTTCACCGCGAATTCACAGAAACCATCCCTCCTCTCTTCCGTTATCATCAACATGCGCTCTTCATCCCCCACGTCCTCCTCTGACTCCTACAGCCCCACCACATCCACTGCACCTTCCACTCCCCCTTCTGAGCTGGCAGGCTCATACTTCCTTATCCTCCATGACACTGCAGCGACGTTCTTGGAGAGTCTCCCTGCCGCCAAGGCGAGCAATGACCGTGTCTTGCTCTGCCGAGGGGTTGGCGCTGTGAAGCCTCTACTTGGCGCTGCCGCAGACCTTCTCGGAGAGAAGGCTATCCTCGACGATGCCCGCTGGGAGCGTGTTGTCGCCAAAGACAAGGACTCCGAGGTCGTGTACTACAGGAGCAAGGAGTCCATCTCTTCTGTCGACGAAAAGCCCAACGTCGTTTTGGACGAGATCCCATGTGATTCGACGCCAGTGAGTACACCAGCGAGTCTGAAGCGGGAGACAAACCCTGATCCGCCCCTCTGTAGACACCCCATGCGGCGATGCTCAACCTCTTCTGCGAGGCTAGTCTCCGCTCTGTCGTCGCCTTCCCCTCTCCCGCCGCCTCCCTGTACGTCCTCGAGCGCCCCGCACTCACTTTCCCCCTCCTCTCCTCCACGCCTCCCTCCGCCATCAACCCCACCGCGAACCCGTACACGCTCCCCTCGCTCGCCGAGTTCGAGCGTGGGTGGGCGATCTGGGACCTCATCACGCTCAATATGATCCCGGCGGAGCTCCTGCACTCGAAGCCCATCGACCTCCGCCACAAGCCGCTGTTCTACATCGGCCACCTGCCAACCTTTGCGAACATCCTCCTGTCCCGCCTGATCAAGGCGACGCCCGTCGGCCCGCGGAGCTACCTGACGACATTCGAGCGCGGGATTGACCCGATCGTCGACGATCCGGAGCATTGCCATCACCACTCGGAGGTCCCGGAGAAGGACGAGGACTGGCCGGTCATCGAGGACGTGCTCGCGTACAGGGACGAGGTGCGGGCGCGGGTCATCAAGCGCATCTTGGGCGAGCTCGAGAGCGGCGCGCGCACGCTCACGCGGCGCCTCGCGAGGACGCTCATGATGGTGCACGAGCACGACGGATTCCACATCGAGGTGAGTACTGTACCCCTCCCACTCCGTGTTCATGAATATGAATATCTCCGCGAGTCGGAACACCGTGCTGACCCTCCTCCGTATCCGTAGACGCTCCTCTACATGCTTATCCAGCGCGCTGGCACGGGCATGCTCCCCCCTCCCGGGTTCGCCCCTCCTCCTTGGGCTGCGCTCGCCGCACAGTGGGACGCCGCCCCAGCCCCCGACACGCCGACAGTCACGCTCGGCCCGTGCACGCTCACGCTCGGCCACGACGACCAGGAGCCGGACGACCTTCTGCCCACAGTCGAGCACGACGTCGCGGCGCACGAGTTCGGGTGGGACAACGAGAGCCCCGCGCGGGCCGTCGACGTCGGCGCGTTCCGCATCGACTGGCGGCCGGTCACCAACGGGGCGTTCGAGGCGTTCTGGCGCGGCGCGGGCGACGGCGTCGTCGACATGCCCGCGAGCTGGGTCGAGGACGGGGACGAGGGCGAGGGCGGGGTGAAGGTGCGCACGCTGTACGGGCCCGTGCCGATGGAGCACGCGCGCCACTGGCCGGTCCTGACGGCGTACGACGACCTCGCGGCGTACGCGAAGCACAAGGGCGGGCGCATCCCGACCGAGGCGGAGCTCAGGCTCTTCTTGGACACGTACCAGGTCAGCTACGGGGAGGGCGCGAACACGGGCTTCAGGCACTGGCACCCGCTCCCCGCGACGGCCGGCCTTGAGACCGAAGGGGGCCGCGGGTCGAACGGAGGCGTGTGGGAGTGGACGGCCACTGCGCTCGATACGCACCCCGGCTTCGAGGGCACGGGGATCTTCCCAGGGTGCGTGTGTTTTTGCGGTTCGCCCACAAAGCAGCTACTAACCACTGTGTGTGTGTGTGCAGGTACTCGTCGGACTTCTTCGACGGGAAGCACCAGGTCGTGCTCGGGGCATCGTACGCGACGATCCCCCGTCTGGGCGACCGGCGCACGGTGCGCAACTTCTACCAGCACAACTACCCGTACCCGTGGGTCGGCGCGCGCGTGGCATACGATATCTGAGGGTGGTGGCTAGACTTGTGCTCTCTCTCTGTTCTTCGCTTTCTTGTATATGCTTCCCATCTCCGTACTTAGACGTAGTGTGTGCTCGATGCATGAAGCTGTACGATAAGTGTAAATTATGCCATGTTCTGGAATACATCTTCTAGTCTTCAACCGAGATATTGCTCCCGCCTCAAATATCCCTCAAGTATTTAACTAATCGACACCCCCAGCGTCGCGGAGCTGATTCTCTTCCTCGTCGGAGTCATCTGCCTCACCGGCATTTCCGCCTCCCCAGAAACGGTTGATCACCGAGCGCAGGAAGCGTACGGGTAGCGGCTGGTGAAGGCAAACAAGTCAACGATCGTATTCCCTGGGAACCTCCTTTGCAATCACTTACCGCGACTTCTGTCTCTTCATCGTCGTCCTCATCTTCTTCATCTTCATCCTCCGCCTGCACCACAGGACGGGCCGGGACAGCAGGAGCTTGCGGATGGTCCTCAACGTCGTCCTCGTCCTCCGGGTCCACAAAGTCGACCATGATCTCGCCCCCAGGCATCCCGCCCGGCATCTCCCCGTCGCGCAGCGGCTGCTGCTCCCCCGCCGCGCCGACAGCGAGGAACACGTCCTCGAGCACGTCCTCGGGCATCTCCCCCGCCCACTGCGCGAACTGCACGAGCCCGCCGGGGAAGCGCTGCTGGATGACGGGGTGCGCCTCCCAGAAGCCGGCGAGCTGTGCGCGGAAGGCGGCGTCGGGCATGAGCCGCTCGAGCAGGCGCGCCTCCTGGCGGCGCGAGCGCGGGCGCGCGGCGAGCAGGTCCTCGACGCCGCGGAAGAACTCGGCGTCGTACTCGTTCGCGCGCGTCGGCGGCGGGAGCGGGTCGCACGCGAGGTGCCGCGCGTCGAGCACCGCGCGCGGGAGGAAGGGGAAGAGCGAGCGGCAGGTCGGCTCGTTCACGAGCATGTGCCGGTAGATGGAGTAGGTGAGCGAGGGCGAGTCGAACCGCGCCGAGAACGCTTTGGGTGGGGCGGGGGAGGACGTCGGGAGGGAGGGGAGCGCTTTCGAAACCGCGTTGGCGAACCATGTCGACCGGGCGGAGGATTTCCAGAAGGATGCGGAGCGCTGGGCGTACAGGTGTGAGAGGAGATGGAGGATCGCATGGCTGTCAGAGAGAAGCATGCTGCGCATGTGGAATTAGCAGCGCGTAGTTGTGTCGGACATGTGAGGCGTTACCTGTTGTCTGTCTGTATACGAAAGGCAGGGTGGCTCCGTATGTTTCCGCTGAGAGAGATGTCTGCCTTGTCAGCCAGTACAGGAACGACGGAAGGGAAGCGGCGAATGGCGTCCTCCAGTGCAGGTGTACTCTGCTCGTGTAACTGGTGGAGATCAGCTTCGGCATACGGTGAAGACCCACTTTGGCTTACCCTGTCGTCGGTTCGTTCCTCGCGGATGAACATCGCAAGGGCACGAGCATATGCAAATCCGGGAAGAATATTCGGCACGATACGCCGCATGTATGGCGACTTGCTATCGATGGTTTCTTTAGCAAGCTCAGGCTCGAAGAGGTCCCAGAGGTCAATCAGCCACTGGGTCATCCCCGCCTTGATGGCGAGATAGTCAAGGTGAAGGAGAGATCCATGTGGGTCTGTCCACGGGTCCAGCGCATAAAGTAATCGCGCGAACTCGAACGATGTCCGCACACATCCGCGCCGTTGCAGATCGCTGGGGAGTGAATGTCAATGCTTGATCACTAGCACAATGGGCGTATACGTACGTGATTTGCCGGTGCAAAGCGAGGAAAAATGGCCGGTTCTCGACGTGGTCGAAATCCAAGCGGTTAGCCCCGCTCGTGTAATTGAAGGCACCGAAGAAGGCCCGTTCGTACGTGAACAGTGAACGGTCGACATAGTCCGCTGCGGTACTGTGCTCTGTACAATTTGGATTGAGGGGATGAAAGACTGTGCCGTTGGGAACGACTGACCTTCTCGATGATGATACACCTCGGATAGCTGGAGGAGAGTATCTGCGTGATACGGTAGGATCCGAAGGACTTGCCAGAAACCCTCCGGGTCTGGGATGGGTTTAGGTGATGATATGGACGAAAAGCGAGGTACGAACCTCCAGACAACACAGTACGCATGAAGTCAAATGTCACTGCACGATACTTTTTGCTGTACTCCACCGTCCAAAGCTTCTCTCCATGTAGCGGTTGACGCAGGTGTCGATGCAACCCATCCTCCACTTCCTCTTCCGTCAACTGTCTGACCGATAGGCCCTCGCGGAACTGGGCTGGCCACCATGACGCTTGTGGTCGCGTGAGGCTGGAGCGTTGCGCGAGGGATTGGCGAGTCGAGGCGGACGATGAGCTGCCCTTGGCGGCGGAAATGACTTTGGAGCCAAAGAATTTGCGAAGCTCGGCCTCGCTGTCGAGGTGCTGGACCGAAACGGACAGGAGCGCTGCTAACGAGCGCGCCGTCGCAGGGGATGACACCGGGCCACTCGAGGACGCCAGTTGGGGCTGCAGGTCAGGGTACTTGAGGGAGAGTTCCGCCAGCGCCTTGTCGACATCGTCCAGTCCCTCCTCCTGCTTCTGCTTCTGCTTTGCCTTTTGCTTCTTGAGCGCTTTGCGCTCCTTCTTGGATGGGCCAGCGGGCGTGGAAGGTGCGGAGTCGTCCAAATCGTGCGGGGGTTCGGGAGTGCGGCTTTCAGGGAGTGGGGAAGATGTCGCCGCAGTCGTGATGCCAGTCTTCTTTTTCTTCTTCTTCTACTGTGTTGCTTCAGAACTAGACAGCTAGATGCAACAAGAGATAGGGCTCACGAACCTTCTTTGACTTGGATACACGAGCATGTGTGCCCTCCTCTTCCTCCCTCTCCTCCCCACTCTCGTCTTCCTCGTCATCATTATCGTGGCCCACCATCAGCTTTCAGTCTTTATGAGCCGGTTAAGGTGTTGATCACAAGGTGTAAACCTCACAGCAGCGAAGCCTCCCAGAGGAGGTTTTGAGGGAGTCGTGACGGCAGATCCGGCCTCGGACTGATCCTCAGGGGCATCATTGGCAGACTCTTGAAGAGCTTGCAGTTCTTCCTGGACACGGAGCTGGCGTTTGTTCAGTCTCGGAGGCATAGTGAGGCAGGCAAGAGTTTGGCGAGACGAAAGCGATCGAGCTTCTCCGAGTCAGTCTTCCGGCGCTTAGACCTGCCTCCATCAAGCGCCTGTAGGTAGGCCTTCTCTGGCATCCCACATCACCTACAGATACTCAACGATGCCGCGCATTCAAGGAGCCCTGCAACTTCATATTGCCATGGAAGTACCGTTCTATTGGCATTTTAAGTAAGTAAGTATGTGCAATCCTTCTGTTCATGGAACATCATACACGTGCTCCTGAGCTAACTACTTATGGCTCCGCTACAGTCATACTCTGCAGTGGTTTGCGCTGAACCGCGTGTTCGTCTGTGTTCGTGTGCCTGCACGCCCAACTGTTGATATGGGGATGTATGGTCATTTCAGTCCTGATATCGCGTTTACCCATCGTCAGTGTTAACGTTCAAACGTTCACCTTTCAACGTCCAATGTTACAGGCCCGCTCATATGTCGTCAATACAACTAACATCTCCAGAGGGCACCCATCAAATCTCAACGATCAACCCCGAAGATCGTGTACTACGTAGTAAGTATTTACAGTGTTGTATCACAGCAGTAAGTATACTGTAGCGGCACGCACTAGCACGCACTACGTATACACTGCAGACACTGCGGGCCAAACGAGACCAAACGAGAAAGTGTACAGAACCTCCGAGATTACACTTATAAGTAATGGTGCGTCCGGTCATGCTTGGCACTTGTCGTTCAGCGCAACAATTATCATGTGGGTCCTCGGTTGATTTTTGTAACCAGCAAGAGGGCTCGAGACGGAGACCCCACTTCTTTGCCAAGTCGCAGTCTGATCATACTTATGTTGGCTTATTAGCCTGTAACATTGTTGGTCCATCATTTAACGTTTAACTCCGGTGTTACCTGACGAAGCATGTGGCGATGTCCCTGCAGTGATGTCGATGGAGGAGCGTCGCAGGCATGTGTGGCCCAGGCTGTCCCATGCGGGTCGATGAGTGCAATCGACACATCTTGCCAAAGCACACCATCCTACTTACCCCACCTCCGACCACGCTGACACGTGGACGGTCTTGGTATGAGACTACCTCATCATCGCGATGCATCCACCAGGCCAACTCGTTATGACCATATCGAGCTTGGACGCGCCTTGGGACGCGTATAAATGCCTCCAAACGTACACGACCAAGCCCGGGACACCCAGTTCTGACAGCTCTCCAAGTCGACCGTCACTCGCCTCCCTTGCTTGACTCCATGTTCGCTGCTACGCTCCTCTGCCAGGTGCTCCTCGCCACCGCGGCCTTCGCCTCCAAGGAGCACTTTGCTCACCGTCGCGCTGCTGTTGCCACCCACCAGTCCCAGCCGAAGCAGATCATCGAGGCTGCTCATGTGGTTGAGGGCAACGCCCAGGACATCGAGCACACCTTCAACTGGGCCGGCGCGGTCTTGTCGAAGAAAAAAGTATGTCGTCGCATTTGCCCCTACCATACGTGGCCCGCTGATCTGTCATCGCTTCATCCTCATTAGCCTACCTACAAGTCCGTCACTGGCACCTTCGTCGTCCCGAAACCTAGAGAGCCCTCCGGGGCCTCCGGCCTGCATTATGCGGCAGCCTGGGTTGGCATTGACGGCATGACTTGCGGCAAGGCCATCCTCCAGACCGGCGTCACCTTCCAGATCAACGGCGGCACCGTCACCTACGGTGGTGAGCACATTTATCCCCGCGATCGACCTCTTCACCACGGAGCGCTGATCGCCTCCTCCACACTACAGCATGGTACGAGTGGTGGCCCAACAACCAGGTCTACTTCTCCGACATCAGCTTCAAGGCGGGCGACACGGTGGAGCTCACCGTGGTCGCGACGTCGAAGACGTCCGGCAAGGCGACGGTCACGAACAAGTCGTCGAACAGGACCGTCTCGCACTCGTTCTCCGGCGAGAAGCCGCTCTGCCAATACGACGCAGAGTGGATCGTCGAGGACTTGGGCAACCCCGGCCACAACGTGCCGTTCGCCGACTTCGGCAGGGTCACCTTCACCGACGCGAAGGCGGGCACCCTCAGCGGCTCGAGGGTCGGGACGTCGGGCGCGTCCCTCTTGACCATCAAGCAGAACAACAAGGTCCTCACCTCTGTCTCGCACAAGTCCGGCCATATCACCGTCACTTACGTCGGTTGAGCCGCACCCGGTACTGTGGGTCTTGGATGAACGACGAACGGTGAACTGCGTCTACTGCAGTGGGCTGTACTGGATGTGTGGTGGAACTTTGGAATACCTTCTAGACGTTACGAAACACGACGAATCGTAACTACTGGGACATCAGTTGTTCGAGCCGCCTGTGCATGTGGATAGTCGTGGCGCCATGACGCACTGGTAAGTGGCAAGCCCAGTGAAACAAATGTTCGGAAGTTATACGGTGAAGCTATCATGTGGAGTGACGATCGTAGACCTCTGAGGCTGGTGTTTGAAGTCAGATATGGGAAGTGTTTGTTCCTACGTTTGTGCATGGAGACAGCGGTAGTGTCGTTCTTGCCGTCCAATGTTTTTGGTGATTGGTCGCTGCTAACGTGCTCCGTGTCGCTCACCAGGTATCATGTGAAGGAGACCACGCCTTCAGATGGTGTGGTGTGTTTTCCGACGACTCAAAATCAGTCGAATGTCGGTGAGGCTAGTCCTGCGTTGTGTATAAGTAGTTCGAGCACATCCAGAATTCCAGATTACACCGGCAGCTAGGGGTCGTCCTGAGCTGTAGAGCCAATGCAACACTAGCTACCTCACCTTCACCGTGCACGACCATGTTGCCTTCCCCCAACCTTCCTCCCGAGTTAATAGACGTGATCATCGACCTGGCTTCCGCCGTCTGCGCGATATGGAGGCTGCGGAAGGCGGCCCGGCCCCGCTATGTGGCGACCAGCGCCAGTGGGCACTCTTCGCTACTTACCCTCATATGGTCCCGACCCGGGGAATGGCGATCTGGTCTCGACCGACACTCAACCGAGCTTCCTCACCCTCGACCGCCAGATCCGATTGCAGGAGGACGCGGCCCAGAGAGCGACTGGGTGGGGTCTGCCGGGCACGGACAAGTTACAAGTACTACGACTACTTATGGTGAGTAGGGCCATCCATGCACTCTTTATCTCCTCCGCGAGTCCCCATGCCGTGTTGAGCGACTAGGATGCGTCTCGCTCCGTCTCCACAGCCTCGAAATCCGGGGCCTGCCTCTGCATGTTCCTTCTCGGATATCGATGAGGACCAGTACTGGCTGGCTGGTCGGCAGCGGATGGCGCTGGTCCGGATCCGGAGCCGGTGTCTGTTTTACAGGCCCCCTTGCAGACGGGCACGTCGGATGTCGTTGACGACGACGGCGATGTGTCGGGCCAGACTGTAGCTGTATCTTCCGAGCCCTCGTCTCTCGCAGAGCCCTAGTGAGCGTTTCCCTGTCCCTAGAGAGGAGTGGACGATCAACCCCAAGCATCGCGACGTGGATTGGCCGAGTGCGAAGTGCAAAGAAGACGGGGAAGAAGTTCTGGAGGGTTTCGTGCACGCGCTGGGGAGGATTTTGCAGGCCAACTCGCGAACTCTGTTTCCCATGTACCTGGTCTGTGTGGGCGCATACGCCCTCGCTTTCCCTTGCTCGTCAAAATGCGGATGTTTTCCGCTGGTATTCCTTTTGTGTGAAGTGCGCCGTGAGGTTGTTACATCACTGGAAGAAACGGTGAAATTTACATCTTCGGTGAGCCCCATAATGCTGTGGTCGAGGAATTGATTTGATTGAATGTGGTACTAGTACGTCTGCTCGGCCGACACCCCCTCAACAGCTCAAGCCACCAAGTTTCTTCAGGATGCTTGATCAGATGCCCGGTCTGAAAGCGCTGGTCAAATCTCGTAGCCGTTCCGTATGTGTGGGCGGAACCGCAATTCTTCGTCCTCAGAACGCACGAAGGCCACACCCGTGGTATCCGACCGTGGGAGCCAGACTGGGGCAATACTCTGTTAGGAATTTCGGGCGCGGGGAGGCCTGGAGCGGGACTGTCGCGAGGAGCGGAAGACGAGTGCCTGCGGCAAAGGACCATCGTTCGGAGTAACTGCGCCGACCTGTCTGAGCGAAACTAGAATGCGACTCCTTGTTATGGCTGCCCAAGAACGGATGCGTGGACTTTGACGAAAAAAATCCTGTCCGACCACCCAGGGATGGCATCGTATTGCACAGACGGCCCAATCGAGCCCGGCTCTGTCGTATACAGGTATAAAAGGCCCCCGTCGAGCGCACTTATCCCCCAGCCAACAGCCTCGTACCTTCACCATCCAACCACACACCACCTTCATCAGCTCTCCACTATGTTCACCAAGACCACACTTTTCCAGTTCGCCCTCGTCCCTCTCGCAGCGGCGACCGTCCTCTCTGGCGTCGCGTCCGCTACCCCCGCTACTGCTACTCAGCTCCAGGTCCGCGGCGACGCCCCGCTTCCGAGCGGTCGTGGCAACTGGTCGAACAAGACAGAGTGCGAGTGCCCCTGGGACAAGGACCACGTCCCCGAGATCGCCAAGCCGTGCAAGGACACGGTGTGGCACGTCGGCGAGCGTCGGAAGGTCGTCTGGTACGTGTCCCGACGCGCCATGTTCGTCTCGGACTGAAGTGAGATTCGCTGACTCACGACGCACTTGCAGGGAGAAGAAGGGGGACGACTGGAAGCACGACGAGCCCAGGAAGCATGGCAATGGCTCTGACGGCAAGGACTGGAACGACGGCAAGGACGGCAAGGACGGCAAGGACTGGGACGATGACAAGGACGGTAAGAGGCGTCCTTGCAAGTCCCGGATGTTGCTCCGCAAGGGCGAAGCTCGGCCTTTCGGTGAGTCGCGTCTTCTCAGTCTAGCCATGGACGAGCCTGAGAGGGGAAATTGACCGACGCGACGCATCGTATACTAGTCATCCTTGCCGAGGACTTCGACGTGAAAGCTGGCTTCGTCGAGGTGGCCGTCCCGAATGTCATCAGCGGGGAAGACTACCGTGTTACTTGTAAGTCGGGTTTCGTCCTGCACGGCGGGAAGATACGATACAGAGTACTTACTGGATCGCCGCGGCGCCGGATCACAGTGTCGGGGAGGGACGACAAGCCCGAGCTGGAAAGCTGCAGCGACAAGTTCAAGATTGTCAAAGATGACAAGCACAGAGATTGCAAGGAGGAATGTAAGGACGGCAAGGATGGCAAGGACGGCAAGGACGGACGGCAGTGCTGCAAGGACAAGGATGACAAGGATGACAAGGATGACAAGGATGACAAGGATGACAAGGACGGAAAGGACGGAGAGGATGGCAAGGACGGTGATCACTAAACATTGTCGCCGTCCTGCGCCATTGGTTTGGATTCGGACTCCGGACAAGTTGTTCATCACCGTCTGTGACGCGTCCTGTTGCGTTCTCCTCTGACTTGTGCGTCCCACGAGCAATCGACTCTTGAGGTAGCGATGATAAGGCTCCCTCGACGCAGATCTCTGCATCATTACCCTGACTTTTCCATTCGCCGGCTGTTTCTGTCGAACAGAGACATCGAACCCCGTGTCCGGGGTCTTCCACGAGTCTATAGCTGGATTGCTACCGTTGTGGATACATGTTTATTACTCAATACATAATGCAAATATTACAGCATCTGAACTGTATGGAAACATTATATCAAAACGCGAACTTGTACGTGAACACTTATCGAAGTAATGAAGGGAGCGTATATGCACAAGCTCCAACCAACCTGTACACCGGAGTTCAAAACGCCTTCGGCGTGCTGCATGGATCGAAGGGTCGTCCGAAGGACTCGACGAGGCCTCTGCTTTCAGACGAGGTCGCCGCCGCCCTTGAAGTTCTTCGTGGAATCATCATATACAGCGACACCACAAACATTAGTGTTTCACGCCCTAGACGGAACTATTGCAGCTAGTACTATACGGGGGACGGGTGACTCGCCCCAGCCCCGCTCGGAGGTTTTCGAAGACGAAGTCGTCAGCAGTAGCCCCACGTAGCTTGTCATGAATTCACACTCCCATCGATTAACTCCGAGTGCGACGTGCGTCCAGCATCCAGAAGAATTGAGCCTGCCATCCACTATTTGGATGAATGGACAACGCGGTGGGAAGGCGTGCCGGTGGCACCATTGCGCGCGCGACTCGACGTCCAATCCGCTGAAATTTATGGGCCGTATCCCTCACGCTCAGGGCGCGTATATCGCGCGCGCGACCGCCCGCCGGCGTGAAAGAACCCTACGAAGATATACAGTACATCATCGTGTTCGTTTGGTTCGTCCGCACTAAACTCAAGGCCTCAAGCTCTCGACGACCAGCGGCAGGGCTTCTCGGGATACAGGCTAATATCATCGTATCAGACAACCGAGGGAGGGGCATCTGTGAGACGACATCAGCCATCGACTGCGCCATTCGAACCGGGGAAGGTCGGTCTCGGTCAAGTGCTCGGAGAGTAGGTTGATCGGGATGGGGTAGTGGAGGAGGATCGGCCGACCGAACCTGACCACCGCCTGCGCTCTGCGCATCCACAGTAGTACAGTAGCCCCGCTCAAAGTTGGCGTAGCTCGTAGCCGCCCGTAGCTCGTAGCTCGCTCGGTCAGCTCGGGCGTGACCTGGCGTGACGGACTGGGTCGCTGGCGCTTGAATGGACTCAGGGACCCCGGACACTTGCAACCACGAATCTCTCCTCGCGCACGCCTCCATGAGGTATGGTGCACACAAGGTGCACACCACTCAATGTGCACCGGCACACACGGCATATGCGGCCCTGGACTCTGTGAGGGATGCGCGCGACCAGCGCGGTGTGGATTCAATGCCGCGCAGGATCTTTCGCTTGATAGGCTATAAATTATGGTGTAGTAATCAAGCGCCCTTCAGTTTGCTGCTAAGTTAATTGTATGGCGTAGTCGGTTCTATCCAATCAGTTCTCAGTTCAGTGCGGAGTCTCCGAACTGCAGCTCTACTATATAACATTTAAGCCTGAGATCTGAGAATTAAGCCCAGTATAAATCACTGCCCAGCAAGGCATTAAGCTTGCGGGCCGGTTCCCGCGATCTTAGTTATAGTATGATGTCTAGGTTTCAGTTTCACCACCGCGCTCCGTTTCTCACGCCTCCCTGCTCTCGAGCTTTATACAACCTTCTGCTCATGCCAAACCGAGTGATGTGAAACCGCAACATTGATTTGAGAAGAACAACATTCAGGTTATCGTAGTTTGCGGTCCCGGGCCGAGGGCAACCGCGAGGTCTTGCGAAGCGCCAGTGACCCAGTCCATCACGCTAGGTCACGCCCGAGCTGACCGAGCGAGCTACGAGCTACGGGCGGCTACGAGCTACGCCAACTTTGAGCGGGGCTACTGTGTCGGAGAAGTCCCGGATTGTTACTCACCACAAGCAGTTGAACGGAGAAGGTGCGGCACAGGACGTGCGTTCTGCGAGTTATCAGACGCGACTCGGAGATGATGAGATGCCCGAGAGACCAAGGGCGGATAATACGGGTTTCAAGTTGAACTACGTAGAGGTTCAATTGCAAGACGACATGCGCACAGGTCGCATCGCCTCAAGATTCGTATTACGTAAGGATTGAGGCATTTATCGTGGGAGCCACTTGCCTAATGAACGCCTATGCAATCTCGGCGACTTTCCAGCACCTTCACGCCTTCGACCATCACCTTGACCTTCCTCTGACATCGGATCCGGCCAGAAAGAAGCCCTAAGTACCCAATGATGCCATCCAACGTGATATAGAGCAGCGCCCAGCCAGGGGCCCACCGACAACGCTCGGCCTTCAAGGTGACTGCCGCCCTGGGGTTCGATGCTGCATCTGCATCAGCCGAAGAGACGAAGCAAGGTTGCAACTTGGACGCGTCTCTGACCGCGCACCAGCGATGGGTGTAATTGGAAGCCAGTACGCGTCCACGGTCACCTGCTCTTGTTCGAATAGCTGACCGAATTCCAAATGCAGTTGGGTGTCGTGGGAGGGCAGCGCCGAAGGAATGGGTTCCATTCCAATTTCCATCTCGACCACGGCCTTCCTTTGGCCCCTGACGCAGAGTCGGGCTGCGATTGGCTCCCAAATTTGCTCACAGTCGCGGGCTTCCTCATGATCGGGTTACCGCCGTTTCAGATGGGCGTCCGCCCGCCTTGAGACCACCGCTCGCCACCGCTCGTCCAACAACCCGTCTTGTCTCGCGCTGTCAACTCACTGATTAGGCAATGACACATACGCGCACTTACATTTCACACTCGCCCGTCCTATATAATCCTCCGTGCCTGCTCTCTGACGTTTCCTCACCTCGTTCGCCTCTTCGACCCCTTCGTACCTATCCCCCTTCGTCCCTTGTCTCTATCCTCCTGCGTTGACGCCTCCATTCATAATGCGTTTTGCCACCTCCATCTCTGCTCTCGCCCTCGCCTCGGCCGCCTTCGCTGCGGACACCGTCGTAAGTGCCAAGTCCCATTGTCCTGCCCACTAGTCCTCACTTCTCGCCTGCCTCTCGCAGATCCACGTCGGCAACGACGGCAACGGCAAGACCGGCCTCTTCTTCACCCCTTCGTCCGTGACCGCGAACGTCAACGACACCGTCACCTTCGTCTTCGACACGCCCAGCACGAACCACACCGTCGCCCAGTCGTCGTTCGCGAAGCCCTGCGAGCCCGTAGCGGGCGGCTTCGCCTCGGGCTACCTCCCTGGTGTCTCGGGCAGCTCTGCCGCCAACTTCACCCTGACCGTCTCCGACACCTCCAAGCGTGAGTTGTCGCACACCCACTCTCCCAGGCCGAGACTCGTCTAATCGCTGTTGCCCTCCAGCCATCTGGTTCTACTGCGCCCAGCCCACCAAGACCCACTGCATTGCCGGCATGGTCGGGTGAGCAGCCTTCTTCTCTCCCCCTTCTCTCGCTCCGTCGAAGAACACCGCTGACACGCGTTCCGTGATGCGTTGCAGTGCCATCAACCCGCCCGCCTCGGGCGCGACCAACGACTTGAGCGCGTTCGTGGCCCTCGCCACGGTTGCGTCGTCGATCGTCCAGCCCACGCCTGCCCTCACGGGTGTCGGCGCGTTCGCGACGGCCTCGGCCACTGCGCCCGTCGTGTCGAGCACCGGCACGGGCTCCAGCTCCGGCTCCGGCACGTCGACCGCGCAGGCGACCTCGACCTCGAACGCGGCGCCCGCCGGCGTGAAGGGTGTCAGCGGCGGCTTCGTTGCCGCCGTCGCTGCGGCGTTCGGTGTTGCCCTTCTCTGAGCGGGTTTTTTCCCAGTCGTTCACCGTCCGGGGTGATCGAGTTGATGTGATCCAAAATGACGGGACAATGACGGTGTCATGACAGATGTTTAATTTGGGCGGGGTGTTCTGTTCGGGTTCGTTGGTTGGTGTGGAAGTACAGTACCGTATTTGCCTTCTTGCTTCGCGTACTGGTATACCTGGTCGGGGGGGGACCCTTACGATACGCAATGTTGTCGAGCCTCGAGTGCTCCTGGCCATCCCCGTAGAGAGGGGGAAATGAACGTCAACGACAGGCAAGCTTTAGGTTCTCATGCCATCCGTGCATAGAACCGACCGGTGGAAGGGCGGAAACCTAGGCCTGAACTCTATTGAGCGTGCTTCGAAGGCGCGTTGGCACTGAACGACAATTGAGCCATTTTTGCCGCTGATCTGCCTCACTGCGCGCCCGGGCAGTGCGGGGGAACCACCCTCCCTGGTAAGTAGACGCTTATTTGGGGCCTCGGGCGCTGCTCTCCGGGCCTGCATGAGGATGTGCTGGCCCAGCAGAACGGACAACACTCAGGGAATTCGAAGAAGCAGGAGAAGGGGGGGACGTCCTCGGTGATGGTTGCCTCGTTCCCCGCTTTGCGGCTGGCGTGAGGACTCCTCGGAAGCAGTGTCCGTAGCCGGGAAGCCTGCCCGAGGCGTACGCGTTGTGAGTGGATAGCTGTTCTAGGCTGTGTGACGGCCGCAGTGACAGATTGGAGCTCTAGGGCTCGTTGAAGGTTTAAAGCAACTTATCGAGCTTCTTTTCTTCTTTGCGAACCAGAGATGGTCATTCGGGAGTGCCACATTGCTGCTGCTGGCTACTGCAGCCTGCCTGGGCAGGCTGCGTTCAATGCTTCTACTCGAGAACTGTACATGTATGATGTGCTATGCAATGTAATGGTATGTGCATGCATAAAAGCCACTCTCGTGCCGCACGCAGGCTTCAGTGCGAGAACGAGCTTGAGCCGGGGCACGCAAGGCTATGCTCTCGCAGGAACGGCATCCCAGCCCGCATCTCGCCGAGACGTCGACAGAGACATGTCGATTGCCCTGCCCGGACGTCGACGTTCGACACTGTTCCACAGCCTGAGCTCGCGATCGAATCAAGAGCTGGATGCGACTGCGTACGTGCGGTTCGAATCGGACCCACTGCCCAGGAACAACAAGCTGCCATTGTAACGCGATGCGCATGATCCTCCTGCTGTTGACTTGGGATGAATCATGCATACCGTGACGGCACTTACGAGCTTACGCCACCGTACTGCTCGAAGATGTCAACACAAGATGTCGAACTGCCTATAGCCACGACCGGACACAGCCTCCGGGTCGCGGAAAAGAAGTTTGCATTCACGTTGAAAATTCGGCGGGCGGCCGCGCCCATGGCCATTGCAAGACAGGCGAGTGCCCGCCCGCCGAGCTATAGATTCAGTGTCCTCGGATGCTGTAAGCGCGTACGTATATGGGTCAACGCCTCCCACGTTGGTTGTTGGTTGCGAGCGCAGGATGCGCGGGAGTTCCATGATGGTGCGCCGGGCTCGCGAATATGTCACCAGCTTGATTCTTCTGTGAATATGTACTGGCCGCTCTTCTGCCGAAAGGCAATCAGTGGCTCGCACGGGCTGGCCGTAACGTTACCAAGGCGAAAACTCAACGGAGGTGCGGATATGTTTGCGGCAGGCGGAGCTGAGGATGTAATGGGTTTCAGCCAACACACAGGAAGGCGTGGGGACGGGAGTGTGAAACGGGACCGGATCTGGCCACGCGGCCGACCGCTGGCACCACGCCCGAGAAGCCCGCCAGCCACACGCCAGACGCTCCGGCAGAAGGACGTTGCGGAGCGACGGCCGACGGCAGACGGACGGTGACCACGATCGTCCTCCGGGTCCTGCAGAGTGGTCGGTGCGAGGCAAAGGGCTCCGTGTATTCCAAAACCGTATATCAGTTAATGTAACAATATAGATATCCTATCTATGATGGAGAAAAATACGTATACCATGCATTGATCAGTCCACACGACGCACCCGCATCGGGAGGTTCGCGCCCTTCTCGCCGACGACGCGCGGGCGCGGAAGGACGCCGCGGCAGAACTCGATCTTCGTCTCTGGCCCGTCAGGCAGCTCGAAGCGGTAGTTCTTGATGAGCACCCCGAGTACGGCCTGTGCATGGTACACGGTAGAGAGTGGGTGAGCCACGGATGGGGATCATTAGGAGCCCAGAACGAAGCCGCGCCGCAAGAACGCAACGTGGCCTGAGAGGGAGGAACGTACCTTGAACTCGGCCAGCGCGAAGCCGCGCCCGAGACACATGCGGTGCCCGTCGACAAAGGTCAGCAGATGACGGTGGCCCTGAACCTCCTGCGCCTTCTTCGGCAGGCCGTCCTTGCTCAGCCAGCGCTCGGGACTGAACTCGTGCGCGTCGGGGCCCCAGTATGCGACAGCGGTGTTCATGCAGCTGATCGGCACCGTGACCTCTTGGCCCTCGGTGATGGCGACGTGGTCGACGAGTTCGCCGGTCGGTAGGCGGAGGGGTGCGGAGAGCGGGATGACGTCATCCTTTGCGGCCTGTTCAGGTTAGATAGGTGTGCGCGGTCAGCGGACGATGGCCCAGGGCGAGCTAGGACAAGACGCACAACACGGGTGGTGACGTTGAGCGGAGCGTGGAGACGGAGGATCTCGTGAACGACGGCATCGAGGTAGTGCAGACCGGAGCCGTTGGTGAGCTGTTCCCAGGTCGGATCCGCGTTCGGGAACTCTTCTTTCATCTCCTCGCGCAGGCGTTCCTGCGTCTCCGGCTTGCGGGACAACTCGATGAGGGCCCACTGGCGTGTCGACGGTGAGCGACTTGCGATCATTGAATGTATACGGATGTGACACTTACAGTAAGACTGACTGAAATGCAAGACGATCGACAGGGCTCAGAAGACACAAACCGGCTTAAAATAGAATGAACGCACTTGACGTAGTTTCGTATCCTGCCAGGATTAGCACCTTCATCTGCGACGAAGATCAGCCTCATCTGCTTAATGGGGGTACTGAATGGGGGCTAACCTGGGCCATGATCTCCTCCTGAGACATCTGCAGGCTCGAATTGGCATCCTCCGCCTTAACTGTGGCAAATCTATCGCGTTAGCTTCGTACTATTTTCACGCGGTGCAGATGACGCACTCAACAGGCCGATGATGCTCTTCTCCTCCTTGCCAGCCTCACCAAGACCCTTCATCTCCCTGCGCGTGCTCTCGAGCAGAGGAACGGCGATCTCCTCCATACACTGATTGAGCTTCAGCTGCAGACGGCGCGTCTCGGTAGGGAGCCGCCAGAGGAAGGGGAAGATGTTGCCGAAGAACAGGGCCATGGCGGTGATGATGCCGGGCTTGACGTGACCCATGGCATCGAACACTTCAGCGACGGCCGAGTACTTGCCGTCGAGAGCGCCGAAGTCGTGAGAGAAGCCCGCGATGCCGATGCTGTCCAGACTGGGAGAAGGTGCGTTAATGGCTCTTAAGAGAATCTGTATGTACTTACGAGACGTGGTTCATCCTGGATATATGCGAGCGCGCTTCAGTCCACAAGGGCTCTCCGCTAGGGTCTATAGACGACGCACCATTTCTGCACGTCTATTGTGGCAGAATCGACAGCAGCTAGTTGGTTGTCCCAATTGGTCTTGAGCTACACACGACAAGCAGTTCAATCACCGGGAAATGTGGAGCAGCACGACGACCTCGTACCCTGTAGACGGAGTCGTAAAAGATCGAAGTGAGTCTGCGAATGGCGATATTGCTAAAGGCGGGGGAGATCGCCTTGCGCTGCCTACGGCGAAGTTCGACGGGTCAGCTGGGACCGCAGAATGGGAAAGGCACACGACGTACCGTTTGTGGGACTCCCCTTCCGCCCAAAGCAGCCCACGGCCCAACTACAGTACCATTAAGTCCGATCCTCAAACGTGAATTCCCTTTCCCTTGGAACGTAGGATTCCGCGCCAGGCCGACTGTTGCCATGGCCATAGCCCCAACGGCGGCGGAGTCGGCTACCGAAAAGGGATTCTGACGGGAACGTCGAGAAACGGTTTTCGCGGCGATGGCTATAGCCGTAGCTAGCCAGGCGGAGAATCCGAGATTCTGGAGCAAGGATAAAGGCGACGTACCAGACCCTCAATCGCGACCCGCGCCAGCTTCGTCTGCACATACGTCCACGTCTCGACCGAGTAGAAATGCGCGATCGCCTTGGGGTCGGTGAGGATGACCCGGGTAGAACCGAGCGGAGCGGGGACGCGGTAGACGGACCCATACTCATCGATCCACGCTTCGTAGATGGAGCCGGAGTCTGGGTTGTTCGCGATAAGGTTGCGGATGCCGAAGAGCCAACTTTGCCTCTGGGGGCACGCGAGAGGGGTTTCGCGGGAAGCCTTGCGGCGGGCGCGGACGAACCTGTGGGCGAAGTGGACTGCGACGAGGACGGCGGTGACCTGCCAGAGCGGGAGGGACCGTATGATGTCTGTTGGGATGATCATGGCGCGGGGCGAGAGGTGGGGGCGATTGCCGGGAAGTCGAGCCTTGAGCTTAAGAGCAAGATGGGAGAGCGGGAGAAGTCGTGGCGTATGTTATGGGAATTGACACTTGACAGGTGCGCATGGGTTCCGAGTTCCTGGGGAAGCAGTCAACCATGTGAATGCTGGTTGCATGGGGACGTCGGCGAAGGGAGGCTTATGTCTGTCCGACGAGAGTAGGAAGTATTCAGCAAGAAGCGAATTGTTGAACGCGAGGAACAGTCGTCGCGACATTCCGAAGGTGCTGTAAGTACTTACAATGTCGATGGTACTGGTTAATGTCTGGAGGTAGAGATTTTGATGTGAGATTGAGCAGTCGTGCCTGGTCGTTCTTGGTGGAGTTTGAGCGTCTGACATCATGTCTTTGACAGAACATCGCCTCCCACCGGCGCCCGGCGGGGCCCGTGTCTGGCCGGCCGTGTACGACTTTGAAGTTTGGAGACAGATAAGGATAAGTAGTTCAATACTTTTCTAGAGAGTCCCATCGACCAGCCACCCCATAAGTCGAGTTCCAATTCAAGACGTAGCTATACAGTAAGCATTCCTCGGAACTTGAACTTGTAGTACCGTACGCGTATTAGACAGCTGGAGTCTCCCATGTTCGATCCTCTGGGTACTTTGTAGCTAGACAAGTAAACGGTACCTATAATAATGTTCAGGTCTGTTACGCGGACACTCTCCCCTGATTATGTTTCTCCCACTCCTCATGTTCAGTTGAAATTTGGACGTTGATCGTCCGCTCGGGCTCCGGTGCCTGCAGATCCCGTTAGTGCTGAACACGTTGTTTCTGCGTTTATGTGTATGAACGCCCACCTGTGGTACGTTCCAGGTCTCAGCAGCGGCTTGACGGTGCGCCTGTGCGATTAGGCCCAACCCGGCATATGAGCCATCACTGACAACCTCCAGTCCGCGCTTGGCAAGAGCGTTTCTCGAGTTGAGTCTGCATTTGGCGTTAACATGAGGCACGGCGGGCATCAATGGAGAAGGGATAGTGCGTACACAGATAAGAAGGAGTTTGCGTATACTGTTGGGCCGAAGTTAGTGTACGGCAAATTGACTGAACGCTGCCGCCGGCTTGCGTACCTCGTGTGGAGATTGTTCCAAAGAACAGGACCAACAAGGTACTCCGGTTATAATCGCCTATGGTCTTTTGCGTTTATGGGTACAGGGACATGAAATTCAAAGGTGTCGAGGACTCACGAAAGCAAGACCAAGCGCATTGAGTATGCTAGGTGCAGAAGCCAGCTAATGTTTCAGAACCGACTCGATCTCTTCGGGAAACTACATTACCAGTGAAGTAGCCCTGCGCTGCTCCTCAGCACCGTAGTCATAATAGTGCCTAAGGATACATACCTGTGTTCACCACATATATCACTATATGGCCTAGGAGCGTGTTGCTGCTGGTGTTCACAATCAATGCCAGAGCTTGAAGCCGGAAGGAAGTTTCCGCTCACTGTTTAAGTCCAGACTCAACGGCTTTGCCACAAAACACTTGTCAGGGTTGTCGTGAGGATGAGGTCCGCCAGCAAAGACACTGCTACAGGAGCCGAGATAAGCCACTACGGTGATATGACTGTATCAGCATTCGAGAGAGGAGCGGCAGGTGGCAGAAGTACCCCAATACCGGAGGTTGAAAGGGTGGAGATCGTGGCAAAGCTGGAGACACACGGTTTTGTCACTTGGTAGTGAGGTGATATCCCATGAACTCACGATTGATATGCTGTAGCTGGTGACTTTGATCGTCTGAATATTGACTAAGGAGACAACAGGTGCCAGGTACTGACTTACCTATCGCAAATCCTGGAACCAGAGGTGAAGCGGTTTCAACGTGGGACCAGAAGTTCGTAAATCCGACTTACCGAAGCCTACAACGAGTAGGAGCATCTACAGTACTTGAATCTGAGCCTCATTTAAATGTAATATGGATCGGGCACAGCGTACCGCAGACAATGCCGCAATGTGAAACCGCGAACCCACTGCGAGACCGTCAACAACGACCCAGAGCTCCCGAGGATACAAACACATACTTTCATAGACCCGTCGAGCGAAGAATCTATATTAATATTAGTCCTCGTAGTAGAATCAGGGAAGTGGACGGGTATCACAGCTGTGCGGATAGAGCCGTGATACTCTAAGACTCGTCAGACAACTGCACACGCATGAAAATGAGCATACGAACATTGAGCACAGGTTGTATCTGCGAGGGGGGGATTCTAAGTCACGATCGTATCACACGTCCTAGCTTTGAATAGGACCCACATTAAGAGACCTACACGTTGTGGTGTCAGCTATCGGCATGAGAATCTCTCAGGAAATGTCTCACCAGGGACCACCTGAAGCAAGGGCGTAGCCGAGATTCCCGTAATATGTGACGAGCACATTGTAGCTATGACTGTTTTGAGTGACCCCCACCCAGTTCGAGGCTGGATAAAACGGTACCAGAGATACATCGTCAAGGCAGTATGAAGGGTCTCCAAAGCCAGCACAACGCCAACCTATGAATGCGCTCGAGTCAAGGACGTCCCGGAAGCGAGGACTGGCACACGTACTAATAGTCGGATGAACGAGTCGTCCGAATGAAAGAGATGGTAATATCTGTACGCTTGGTGCACAATCAGGCCGTATAGGCTACATCACTCGAAGTCAGGCTACGTATCGGTACTCGGACGGTCGGTCGTACGTACATGAGTCCGAGGAAAGTTCCTAGAAGGTATGCGCCGAACGTTTTGTCGAGGGGCAACCAGGTCGACAATTCGTCGGGAGACAGACTCTTCAATCCCGAGGTGGAATTCATCATGAGCCTGGCTGACGACGAAGCAGGAGGTTTTGGAGCAACGAGGTTCGTTGAACGGACGCAGAACCACCGGACGTTTGGTGACTTGCATGAGAAGCGAGCAATGTCTTTATATACCACGAATGTCGACACAGGACTCCGTCGGAACTTGCAGTGTATCAAGACCTTGACTGATAGGACTGGGAGGAACAAACTTACTTTGCAGCGCAGTTGGGCAGGTGTGCACTGCGTTCCGGTGGGTCTCAGTCAGAGGTGGGGAAACGAAGTCCGATCACACAAAGCTTACCTTAATGTCATCTTAAAGGCTGCATATGGATATCGAGAAGCCTCCCTGTGCCCTTTCAACACCGTCTTCAGGCCCTTGTAGGCGGAATAGTGTTAGGTAGAAGGTACCAAGCGTCGGCATCGCCTCGCTACCAAAACTTGACGCTGTCCTCGGAGCGGGGCTGAGGCATTAAACGAGTTGCGAGAAGCAGAGCCTGAGTGCGGCATCAAGATCTATCCACAATACGAACAAATCACGTAGTCCGGTACGTCGTCGCTGTCGGAACAAAACATTCAGCACCACACTGAGCGAATGTGCACGGCGACCCAGAGTCCGCAGCGCGCTGCGTCAAGTGCAAGCATCAGAGACGTCAAAACCTGTGCTATCTTTGAGACCTTCCTATGTGTTCCACGAGGAAAAGGACCTGGAGTCGGCTCGGTGGGGTGGCCCAAGGGGAATCGACACCACAGTTGACACGCCAAAGGCTCCCGGTGAAGAGTTGGCAGGCGAGACTAGCAGGATACTACGCCCAGTATCTATCATAAGAACGGGACTGGCTAGTATGTCGATACCTCCACGCTTGGGACAATGATAACACTGGGATGCATTGTCCAGGGGATATATGCGATGATACAGCAACAGAAGCAGAACCTCGAACACGTCGGGAAAGCACAGACAACGAGTCCTTGTCGACAACAAACGAAGGGAGGGACAGCCTTCTATAAAACAAGACGGGGAAAGACATACGAGTTCCAGATATCCCCAGGTCCAAGACAAAGGACGAAAGAGCAAGACTGTGACTGTGACGACTGTAGATTTGTCGTCGACGGAGAGGGGTCCAGCGAACCGATGTCCAGATCTGAAAGCACAGAGAGGACCTCCCTCGCACGGCATAGGTCCTCACAGATCTCCGTCCAGGTGTCTGCAGCGGGTATAGCGGATCCACGAGGAGGCGAGATGCGGATGGTCAGCGGATGGTCGTGCTGGGCTTTGCCTGCGGGAACAGCATCTGGATCGAGCACGCCGCGGTGTGGAGGGCAGACAGGGACCGGAGCATGGATGTTGAATACACCCTCCGGAAGAAGCAAGGTCTTGACGGCCGAATCGTAGAGGAGCGCCTTCGGGCCATTGTTGGTTGAGAGGGTCGGTTTGGACGGGTGTTCCGTATCCTTCTCGGAGTATGTGTGGATGACGAGCTTCCCATTCCGCACGCGAAGCCGATCCGTCATCAGGGGGAGCTTGATCTGGTACGGAGAGGTCGTGCGTTTGCGGAGGACGAGCTTGCGTATGGTTTGGGGCTAGTGATTACGGAGAAGAGATGAGCATAGCAAATGTTGAGAGACCGGAAGAAGTACGCACCTCCTCATGTCCGTCTGAGGCGATTGATATCGCTGCCGCTGGGGCAGAGACTGGCGTCAAAACCACGCGCGGATCCTCTCGGGGCAGAGCAACGGTGGCAACCGTCGGAGCATCAGCAGCCAGGAGGGCGTCGGAAGGGGGTTGTGAGACGGTGTCGAAGGCGAGGTCGGAAGGCGAAGAGCTTAAAGAGCAGGTATCAGAGCTTTGTGACGAGTTGGAGAAGCAGAGTTCAGAGCAAGTCGAGTTTGACAGCATTTCGAGATGGTGCAGGAACGGCATGCCGGGCTCAACCCAAGGGAACGTGAGCATTCCATCTTGCTCTCCTGGAGGCGCAGGTTGTGCATGTGGCTGGAAGGGCTGACACGTTGGGAACAAGTCCGGAGGAATTCAGGCCGGTGTGGGATGACACTCGGGGCTGTTGCAGAAGACAGGGTCAAAACTGAAATCGATGGTGAGACTGTTGAGGGTAGTGGGGAAGAGGTGCTGAGTGTTTGGACATGAAACGCACATGGAGCCCATCGTGGTGGGAGCCAAGTCGTGCGAGATGTCGATGGCGAAGCGCTGCCGCAAGCCACGCGGACTCGGGCCAACTGACTCTCCCTCCACCCTCCTCCGTCCTCCCGGTCTACCCTACGACACTCGATCTAACGACCATTTGTCCAAACAACGTCGGTTGGGGGTCTCGCAACTTCAGGCTCTTCAACATACCTCGTATCAGAACAAGATCGGCGATCGACAGAGTCGGGTCTGTTCATATCTAAATACAATACATACACACCGCCTAACATAAGCGGGCCCTTCGAGGAACAAGGACGGAGGATTGGCCGCCAAGATCTCCTTTACTTGTGAGCATACACCTCCAAACATCCCGATGAACTCTAGTAAATCACCTCCACAAGTTTCGTCTTCCAGCTTGTCGTGGCTTTCTAGTGCACGACCGCAGCCATTCCGTCGTGTATGGCATTGGAATCCATCGTGACCCATACTGGTCCTGGCACAACATTCACCCTACCTCTCGCATCCCCGCCTCTTACCCAGTCACCCTCATCCACCCCGTCTAGTACCCTCAACTCGCCCCTTCCCATTACCACCATCCAGCTGCGGAGGTCATCCTATGGCGGCGTTGCGTACTACGGGGCCCACAGTCATTTTCCGGGTGACTCGCCGGATAGAAGCCATAAAGAACTATCAGAGAGGCATAGCGAACTGGCAGAGTCGCTGAAGAGGAGCGTCACGATTGTGTTCTGGCACAAGGTGAGGATGATCATTTTGTCCGTGTTCGATCGTGTTCGATCAGGCTACTTCCGCCACATACACTGGACTCTCGGAGACGACGTCGTCGGCGACATGAAACGCCGCCACTCGTATGCTACTTGGAGCAAGTCCTTAGCATGTGCCCATGGTGACCCCCCAGTCGAATGGGTGATTGGTTATAGCCTTACTTATAGGCAGCATGGTATAAGTTATTCGTTGGTTCTAGTGGCGTGGTCTTAAACCTTGTTGAATACGAACTCACCACAAATCTTCCCAGGCTAACATGCAGCCGTTCCGATTGCGGCGAGAAATTTCGACATTTCCACTCCTGCGTCTCTCAGAAGTTGAGCCTATCATGGCCGCCTTCCGCCTCCTTGCGAACTCCTACATCGAGGTTTACAACCCTGATGCGCGTGCATGGGAGAAAGAGCAAGTCTGTGCTGTGCGCTCAGTAGAGAGCCAGCAGAGGGTGCTTTTTCGCGTTTGCCACAGCATCATCCACAGCCTGGAAGATTCAGAATGCCCAGGGCTGGACGCGGAAATCCGACTACAGGAGGAGTCGAGGTGTACCTCTGCGGTACCACTGATTTACCACCCTGTGGACACGACGAGTCCAAGGAAACGTTCGGCGGACGAGCTATTAACACAACCAGCAAGCAAGTACCATCGGTCGTGTTCTGCTCAGAGCTCCGTTTCGACGCATATGGCTGTAAATGAGTTCGAGAGCTCTCCGTCTGAGGACCTACCTTCAGCGCAGCCTGCTTGCGTCTCTCCTATCTCTTCACCCTCTGTCAGCGTTACGCCTCCTCTTCCCGCTACGACAACATCTACGACCAATCTCCAGCCCAGGCAGGAATCCCACTACACGCCTCACACACCCATCAGTCCCGTGCACTACCCTAGTTCCAGAATCGCCCCCATGGTCGCCATCTCTCCAAGAACAAGCGGCTCCATCCTGAGCTTGCCCTTACCACGGCCCACCATCTCGTCCGAGTCGTCGCTCGCCATGGCGGTCACACCGCCGACGCACACTTTGTCTCTCCAGCGATCGCCCGCGTCCGAGTCCCCGACGCACGAGCCGCAATCCGGGCTTCCGCTTCCGAGTCCCCAAGCGCACGCGAACCCGAACCCCACTCCGTCGCCCACGCCCGCGTCCACCCCGCTCCCATCCACCTCCAGCCTTTTCGCCCCCAACGACGACCGCGAGCCGACGCCCGCCACAACCCAGGGGAGCGGGGCGGCGAAGGCGTGGCCGCACGGCAAGTACGTGTACGAGATCGACGCGGGGTTCACGGCGATGGAGGCGGCGATGGCGCGCGAGCCCGCGCTGAAGCAGCCCGACGCGTTCCGGCGCGCGTTTGGGGTGCCGCACAAGAAGTCGACCGTGTGCAGCCACAAGAAGGTGTGGAAGAGCGCACCGCAGGACATGCTCGCCGAGTGGCGCGCGCGGGGGCGCGAGGACGGCGGACTGTGGAGCGAGTTCGTCAGGGCGGTCGAGGGGAAGGACCTGAAGAGGGGCGTGCCAGTGCCAGGGATGGGGATGGGGATGAGTGGTGGGGGTGCGGGAGGGGCAGTTGCGCAGACCGCGGCGGCGTTTGGGTCGCCGCAAGGGGGTGTTCTGCATCTGAACGCAGGTACGAGGTCGGGGCCTGGGATGGGGTTGGGGATGAGGATCCAGCCTGCGCAGGGGTTGGGGATGAGGCTGGAGGAGCCGATGGCATCGTTGAGGCCGCCTATGGTAAGGCCGTACTTTGGTGACCGATTCTGATTCCTTCAGGCCCACTTTGCGTTCATTGTACGATGTGGATGACGGACTGGATTTGGATTGTATCTGTGGTCTCATGCTTGTCGTCGTTATGTTTATGTTTTCTGTGCCGCTGTAAGGGGGAGGATACCTCGTGCTTTCGCATCTAGCCAGTTACTAAGTAGTGTATGTTGTGCTTGTGTATACTAATGCTAATATTGCAAGAAGTACTATCGAATGGGAGACTGAGGAGTATTCCGTATTAAGAGCAAGCAACCGAAAGGTTTCGTCAAGGGATATAGATCTGGAGGACCGGGGGAATATAGAGAGCTTAGGACAGGCGGCGGTTGTCGTCCTCGTCGTGCGCGGGAGTAGCGTCGGGCGAAACGCCCGTCCACGAAGCTCACTCTCAGAGACTCTCACCTTCCCCTTCCCTTCCTCCACTCTTGCTCTCGGCTACTCTCCCCGCCCTTTCGACAGCCTCCACCACTGTCTACCATCATGGCGGTCTCGCAAGATAGCTTTATGTTCACCGTCGGCAAGCTTGGTGAGTCCTCCCTTCTCCATGCCGCATTGTAGTGATGGGTGCTCAGTGGTTCCAATTCAGATGCCGGCATGGCGGTACGCAAGTCCTTTGGCCTTATTGCCGTCGTCTAGCACGTTCTGAAGATACCACCTTAGATCCTGCTCGGAGAACGCGCACACCTCATCGAGTTTCCGTCATTACTGCTCCCACCCGGTGTCTCGACCGGCTCCATTGTCAACATCTCTGTGCAAAGGAACGTCACGGAAGAGAAGAAGAGGGAAAACGAGTTTTGGGGGCTACAGAATGACATCCTAGATGCATATGGGACCGATACTCCAGCCAATCCTCAGCTTGAGGTATGTCCACCATGTCCTGGGACGCACCGTCCTCCCCTCATCCTTCGTGCATCCTCAGCTTCGCAATATCACCCAAACCTCCGTCACCCTTGAGTGGCCCCGCCTTGAGCTTGCCACTTCCAAGCTTCGCTCACTGGACCTATACCGCGACCGCCAACGCGTCGCGGCCATCCCTTCGCCCCTCAACAACACTTCCACTAAAGTCTCTGGCCTGCAGCTCGATACAGAGTACACGTTCCAGCTGGTCTTACGCACTACCTCTGGCGTCTACCCTTCAAACCTGCTCCGCGTGCGCACGCACACCATGACCGACACTTCTGGCATCTCCGTCTGTTTCGGAACGGTCGAAGACGACGTGCTCCTCGAGAACTCCAAGGTGGCTCTTGAGGAGATGGGTGCCAAATGGAGCGACAAGATTCAGATCGACACCACCCACTTTGTCTGCACCACTCCCGCTGCGACTCCTGGCGGCGCGAGCGCGACAAACAGCATTGTCACTGGTCCCGGAGTCGAGTACCAAAAGGCTCTCCAGCTCAGTATTCCCGTGGTTCAGCCACAATGGATCCTCGCTTGTCATACCGAAAAGAAGTGAGCGCTCAGTCTTTGTCCCCGCTAACTTGCGCTGATCGAGGTGCCCCAGGATGATGCCCATTCGGCCCTTCTACCTCGGCGAAAACCCCTCATCGCCTTCCCACTTCCGTCCGCAGTCCATGTCCCAGGCAAATTTCTCCTCCCCGACACAGCGCAGCGCGAACTCCTCCCCGACGCAACAGAAACACGCTATCAACCGTCAGTCCATGCCGGCTCAGCGCGTATCTGCAGCCTCCCCGCCTGCATCAGCGCCCCCGAGCGCACGGAAGATTCCCGAGGAGATCGAGCCTGGGTCTGGGGACGACGACGACGGCGACGGCGAAGATCAGCCAGGCCGCAAACGCAAAGGCACGATGAGCAAGGACTTCCGCTTCCCTCCGCCCAATCCCGCGCAGCCCCCGCCTCCTGTGCCAGCACTGCCGCCAGCAGAGTCCGTTACGCCTGCAGATGAGGAGGTTGCATCCGATTCGAAAGCCGAGGGCGCGGCTAAGGATGCGGATTCCGACATGACCACTGTTGGGGTCGTTGAACCGTCTAACGTGGAGGTTCCGCCGCCGCCGCCTGTGGAGAAGGAGCGACCTTTGGGGAGCGCGAATGATGTCGACGATGACGTTGGAGAAACGGAGGAGATTTCTTTGAACTGAGTTCTTCTCGTCGCGCCGAATTATGTATCCACGTCCCCATGGGTAATGTCAGCATGGACTGCTTGTACGCGGTGAAATCGAACAACGGCAGCACTGGATTTGCATGGCTTGGTGGCCTAGGTGGTAAGGTGAGGTGGTAACCTCGTACGGTATATATCATCTCACTGCATAATCTCTGCACGTACATAGAAAAGTAGGTTAGTCTTAAGACACGCTCATGTTACCGAGTCTTCACTGCTTCTTTTCCCGCTCCCTCTTAATATCATGCGGTTCTTTCAACATCTGTACGAACCGTGTCAGTACTCTCCGAAAAGGTGGCACAACAATCAATGTTACGCACGATGCGGATGGTCACGGGCGCACCGTCCCATGTCGGGTTATCCACCCCGACCAGCCGCTCTCCGACCAGCTTGAAGCCCACAAATTCGTAGAACCGGTAGGCGTCCGTCGTCACCAGGAAGACAGCGCGACCTTGTTCGTCCGCCTAAGAAGGACGTCATGCAATGACAACAACCGAAATCAATACTACGGACTCGACTTCAACGGAACCTGAGGCATAAGGGTGAATATTGAATGATCACTCACCAGGCTGACGACCGCTTCGACGAGAGCGGTGCCGTATCCACGGCCCTGCTGCTTGGGGGAGGTAGCAAGGCTCTGAATCTCAATCATATCTGCGATCCTATCTCCCAAGGAGGTTTCCAATAGCTCGCTGATTGCGTCGCGGACTTCCGTAGACCTCTGCGCGTTGATAGGTTGTTGTTATATTCTATTTCAGTGGGGGCAGTGGATATGATGGTGGGAAACGCTCTGACCTTGGCGTACTCCTTGGCCCCCATCACTTTCGACAGGCGTGCTAGCAGCAAGAGCATTTTACTGGGCTTGTCCTCGGGGAGACGACTGCATTTAAAGTGGTTAATTGCGAGAGCACTGAACGACCAGAAGATTACGCTTACTAGCCGCAAATAGCATCTCCGTGGTCGATGGTCAGGATCCTCCGGGTACGGATCGACGTTGCGAAACTCAGTGTCGTAAGAACGGTTTCCCGAAGTTTGTACACCCCAGGTGAATGGTCGCCTCCCTGCCAGTGGGGGACCGGTTAGCTTTGTTACCGCTTGCAGAGGCAACATACGAGTACGGCCGGCGACTGACAGCGAGATAACGGGTTAACGAGTCAGAAGCTATCGCATCTCGCGAGCACTTGACGGCTCGCGGTAATTCTGCTGGAGAAATAGTTGAATTCTGAGTCTCGGAAGTTGTGTCGAGCAAGTAGTAGTATGGCCTACTCACAGTATCGCAGAGGTCGGACATCGATGTCCATTGCCAAAAGTAGCTTTGTCTCTGGAACAACATCGTCTAGGAGTGCGGCCATTTCTTCGCCACCACTTGGAGAAAGAGTGCGGTAGGTTGAAGACGAGAGGTCTTGCTGCTGTCGCGCTGCGCTCACGTCTCTCATCCGAGTCAACTTGAACATCCGGAGGCAATCCGGAGGTTCGGACCGCCCTCGTTGACGCGAAAGACCGCGTATCATAAATCCGACGGACAGCTGATATCATATAGAGGGCGTGGGACTTCATGAAGCTTGAAAGATTGAAGGGATGCCAACGAAGCCTCCGAATGCTAAGAGGGCAAGTTCACTTTGGTGATACCTTATATTATGATCTAATGACTCGGAAATTCTCACATAATATACAATGATCGTGGGGATTGGGTCGTCACGAAACGGTGAATGCGGAAAACCCTTCGAAACTGTGGTCAAACAGGGCAGCGGGTGGGTGTCGTAGCTATGACGCCAATCGCATAACGCATAATGTTAATCGCCTGTCGTGGACAGCAGTTGAATGAAGACTCACAAGGACGGTGTATCCACTGGAGTTCTGGCTGATTGCGAACGCGAGCAAAGTATGAAACACACACCCATAACGTGCATCCCATCTTCCAATCTCGAACTCGCAAATCGTCACGCATGTCACCGTTACGGTTATAGGGCGTCCTCCAGGCAAGGTATGAGCCGAATATCTGGAACTCACCCGGCAGATGAATTTGGGTAGATACAATCTCCCAGTTGGCTCCGCCGCAAGGGGATGGACGGCAGAGGAGCGGCTCTCCAAGGAGAGCAGAGAAATTTCAGCTTTGCTTATCACCAGCGGGTCAATCGGTCAGTGGGAAGCGAATGCTATAAAATGGGCACGTACCCAGGGTTGCTGGGAACAGGACTAATGGCGACCACGAGATCCTGGGTGACGTCTACTGCAAGAATGCGTTTGCCGGAAGGCGGCAGAGGTATCACCCAGCGACGAACGACTGTACCCTCTATGATGGAAGGGGGCGCATACACAACCAACGAACGCGCATCCCCAGCCACCAGTTCGTAGGAGATGGTACCTCCGAAGGAGTCCGGCATTCGAGTATTCAGGCCTTGTATCAAAAAATTTGTCGTGTCGTCCAATCGGACTCGCCCGAGCTTCATATCGGTGTCGCATGTGAAGTCGCCCGTGCAGGACCGCTCGCTGTTACCTGTACTGCCGTAGCTTGTGCAGCCGCTCTGGAAGGGTGAGGCCAGCTGTGGGAGGGCCATCGATCATCCCGTTGATGGCTAGTTCTATGCGATACGTCAGGAGCATGTCGGTGCTGATAAGGCTCCGAAAGGGGTGGGAAACCTACAAACGTGAGTTTGCAGGGCAGGCTAGGGAACATCTTGATTTTGTTTACCCCCTTGGAGATGAGGAGGGCGCATGCATCGAGTAAAGCGAAGATGATGAGCAAGACATGGTGGGGTAGGCCACTCAATCCCGACGTCCTTTGGGTTAGGACTTAAGGTCGGAGGGTGTTAATGGAAGCGTCTCGAATGCTTCATCCTTGTTGCGAGTGCTGGTCGAAGGTGGTTTTGCCCTTGGACCGCAGAGGACGAGATACCTTGGAGAGAATAGAATGGATAGCAGAGGTAAGCCTTTGTGGCATGGTGGGTGCGGTTGGTTGGGAACGTGCGTTTTCGCGAACCTTATGGAGAACGGAGAACGGATAAGATTGTCAAACCGGGGCCGCTCGCTCATTTCGTCGCGCGCCTAAAGGGCACTTACGTGTTGGCGCTGGAAACCTCCGGACTAGAACATTGAATTTCTGTATCTCAGGCATCTCCCCGTCGATTTCGTTCAAAACCTTGCGGAAATTCACAAAAGAATGTTTGAGAGTTGCTGGTAGGCCTTGGTAGCGGTTGCACGACATGCAAGGTGTAGGCGCTTCCGTGGAAGGCCATAAGGTGTGCGGCGGCGAGGCTGCAGGGGGGACGTCCACTGTTACTGTCCGCATGTCCTGGGTGGCGCGGGGCATGGTACCAAGATCGAGGAAGCGGTACGCCCACACTTTCTGGGGTAACGCGGGATAGCGATGAGTGGGAGGTGCACCTTGATGCGGGCGGCGAGCGAGCACGACGACGAGCGCGAGGTCGCGAGCGTGTGCGTGGGCGCGCCGACGAGAGCGGAGTACAGGTAGCGGGCGTACATGGCGAAACGGCTTCGTAGTTGCGGCGGTCAATCTTGTGCGCAATGAGGGCGTTGAGAAGGGGAGGTCAGGTAAAAGGTCCGGATTTGGTTTGCAATAGAGTGGGTGGTCGTGCGTGACACCGTGGAGGAAGGTGGTGTAGGAAGATAGCCCATGGGGTTCCCGAGAGTGTGCAGGAGGGAGACTGATGAGTTGGTCTTCGGAGGGGAGGGACCCTGCTTCTTTGCCGACGCGCATTTGGGTGGGGAGGGAGAGGTAGGGGGAGAGATAGAGTTTCAATTGAGATCTGGAAGGGTTCTCCAGGTCGTCTTTGCTGGGACTGACCATCAGTGTCGGAGAGCGAGTCGCATGTAGAGTCGACTTTGCTGTGGCTTTCGCGTGGATAGTTTGACGTAGATTGCCACCGCGCACTCAATGGGAACAGAGCCCTAATAGCATTGAGACGTGATGTGCGGGCTAGGGATCCGGAGACTCGGAGGCGGAGGATAGAAACGGCTCTGTTGGCAAACTGTAGAGGAAGGCGTGATACTTTAACTAGTTCGCGATTGAAGATAGAAGATACTTAAGGACTTATAAAGTTCCGGTCGTACTAAGTGGGACAAGCCAGGACGATAGTGGGGTATGCGAGGACGATGAGCAAGACCACCAATTCGAGCACGGATCGCGGACCGGAGTGCGGCGAGAGCAGTGACGGGGCAGTCACAGGAAGCGGGGGCGGGATGTGACGGGGCGGGGTCGAGGCTCAGCTGCTCGTGGTCCGCGACGGAAAGTCGTTCGACCCCCCGCAAGCTCGCGTTCGCCTCCAACCATCTCGCCTCTCCGTCGTCTCGCTCGTTCCCCGCGCTCGCTGATCTACGTATTTCGCTCGCTGGACACCGGCGCATTAATCTCCATCGAGTCACCCGGACCTGGCAGGCCACTCCTTCACCTCCCTCTCCCCTCACAGCCGCATGACCCCCCCACCACCGTCGGAAGGCATCGAGGCCGTTCCTCCTCCTGCCGTCAGTTCTCTCCGTTCACGTTTCGAGAAACTCGCGGCAGATTCCTCGCCTTCCTCCAACGCCTCACTCAAACCCTCGCCGGCGCCCACCCATTCCTTTCTTGCTCCCACCCCCATCCCCTCCAGCCCACGACTAAGGCCAACGCCTACGCCCGAACATGACCGTGATCTCTCCGAGCAAAATACCCACTTTCTCCATCCTTCCTCCTCTTCCCCCCACCTCAGGACGCTCGGGAAGCGACCTCCTCCGCCTCCGCCCTCACCTCTTCGTCCACCATCTAGAACCCCTTCTCCAGCTCCTATCCGCAGCCCTCTCTTCCGCCCCGTATCTCCCGCCATAGCAGATCCAGATGTGCCCCCAGAGTGTTTGTCCGTCGCTGCCAAAGCCGCCGCTCTTGCCCGTCGTCCTCCTCCCCCTCCGCCCTCTCAGGACCATCTCGCAAACCGCTCGTCCCCGCTTTCATCCCTCATCAAGCAGTTTGGGTGCGTTCTTTCCTTTATCTGCCCCGTCGTTTCCCACCACATCCCCGATATCCGGTGGAGTTGTCTCCATCGAATCATCTCCTTGCTTCCCACCCGCACCCGTATACGTGATCCAATTCATGGTGCACACTGCGGCGAATCGAGACCTCGGCGATTAGTCTCATTGCAGAAATCAAGGGAAGGCCTCATGAGCATGGTCTGAACTGGGAAGCAGTGAGAGAGACCATACAGAGACCCTCCGTTAACGGCTGGCGTTGGTACGGACGGGTGGCTTCTCTTCGTCCACTTCCCCTCTCGCAGCCCGATTACTACAAGACGCGTCTTCCATTATCGCGAAGCCGAACAAGGTCTCTGGCCTGATTCTACGAGCGCGGTGACGTGCGCGCGACCTGAACGCGGCGTGGGGGGCGGATGTGCAATCCGCCGTGCATGTATCTGGAAGTCTCCACCCATCGGAGAGCGAGATCTCTCTGCTATAGGTGTCGCGGTCAGCCGGCGCGCGTGTCTCGGTGCGAAGCCATACTGCCGAAATAGACGCGTCGCGGAGACAAAACGTGTAGCAGGAAGTGTCGCAATGTAAGACATAGGAGGGTTTGGGAGGCTTCCATCCCGAGTCCTTTCGCTCACGATTGAGACGCGAGTCGTCAAAACGTCAACCCCACGCTCCACCACGACATTTTCGCGACGGGCCCTGGTCCAGCTTGGACAGTGCACGCTGATGAGTGTTACGTGAGGTCTCCTTGAATTGGCAGCTGGCTGTGTGTGCGCAATGTGCTATCTGTGGCGGAGAAGAAAGCCAACCCTGCGGGCAACGCAAGGAGAACGCTTCCCACACTGGATATTTATGTTGTCGACGTCGCGCGTCGCCCGCTTATGGCCAGGTTTTTACCGGAGAGTGTGTGACAAGAGTGTGCTCCTTGCACGGGCAGTTTTAGCCAAGGCTTGACTTGTGCGCCCCGCATCGCGCAATCGCGCCCGAAAGGACTGTCTACACGAGGTTCTCTAGACATATGGGCTGCGTCTCCTCCTTTCTTTTCTCCCGTTATCCTTTCTAGGACGCATCCCATGCCGTCTGGTTATGAGTCTAGATAAAACTCACGACGTGAGCCTGCCCGGCTTATTTCCCGAATTGGGGTTGAAGCTTACGACTTGAATGCTCCGTCAGACCCGATGTGAACCGTTTTACACTTATATTCTCTCCACTTTCCAGGCTGTATCACGTTCGTTCACGTTGCTAACAACTCGTTCATAGAAATGGTACTCCCCCACCCGCAATCACCCCACCTCGGCCTCCCACTTCAACTAGACCAAACTCTCAACTTCTCATAAGCGGTCTCCCTACACCAGAACCACCTCAGCCACCATACGCCCGACGACCTCGTCAGTCATTCCCGCCTGACTTTGTACCTCCCTCCAGCTCGACGAACTCGCTCCTCTCCGTGAACTCCTCTTCACCCTCCGATGGATTCGATCCGTTTGACGACATACATTCTGATACCGAGTCCCCTCGGCCTCCCGCTCCTCCACCCCTTCCGTGCAGAAATGGCAGTTTCGCCAGCCATAGTGCGGAATCTTCTTCAGATAGCCTGATGTCGTCCTCGGACTCCAGTAGTCGCACTTCAAATGACAACATCACCGTCAAGCCAACCGTACCGTCATCGCCCCGTCCCCCATCCTCTCCACGTCCTCCGTTGCCACCTCCACCACGACCACCGCCCCGGAACAAGATGACAGTGCAAACGTCTAGCATCCCTTCCTCCTCGTCCACCTCCTCTCTAAGCGCTACTTCTATGACGCCGCCTCCCCTGCCCGCACGAAGAGGTGGAACGCCAGGCGATGACCATTCCTCTCCTCCCCCTCCCCCTCCTCGCCAGCACACTATGAACGATACGGACCTTTCGCCACAGGCGAATCTCTCCCTTCCGGAGCGGAAGCAATTTGGTGCACATTTACCACCGCCTGCCCGAACTATTGGGCTGGGAGACAAGCTGCCACCGCCTCGGCGTCCTACTGACGGTTCATCAAGTAGTGAGGAGGATGACGAAGACGTGAAGATGAAAGTCGACCTTCTGCCTGACGCCAGCCGTGCTTCACGCCGGCCACCTGTTGTCAAGTGCCACAACTACTCCGAGTTCAATGTCCATATACCCGCATACACTGGCTCGGTCGCGGTGTCTGGACACGCCGTGGCGGTTGCGACGCATCACCATCTCCGCATATACGACCTCTCGAGATCGGACTCTCCAATATGGAACCTCGACTCGAAGACCAACGATTTCAACATCAAGACCAAGGACTTCAAGATGACCAGCGTCGAGTTCCGTCCCACGACGTCTTTGGAGGGCCGGGGCGCGTTCCTGTGGATCGGGACCAAGGATGGGCACCTGATCGAGCTCGACGTACGCACCGGCAAAGTCACCGCATTTCGGCCGGCCGTGCACGCACACACGGTCACGCACATGTTCCGACACGGCCTGTCGATGGTCACTCTCGATGATACGGGGAAGGTGCTCGTGTGGATCCCTCCGGACAACGTCGACCTGGATCTCGGCTCGCAGATACCGCGCGTGGTGCGCATCTCGGAGAAGCAAGAGTTCGCGAAGATGCTCGGCGGCCAGCTGTGGACGTCGACGCGGGACCCGAATGGCGGCGGCAGCGTGCCTGGGGCGTCGAAGGGGCCGTATATCCGTGTGTATGACGTCTACGCGCACGGCAGCGTAGGCAGGTCGCTGCTCCCGACGGAGCATCTCGGCGCCGTCACGGCCGCGACGCTCCTGCCGAGCGACCCCGGGCAAGTGTATCTCGCGCACGAGGGCGGGCATATCAGCATTTGGTCGATCGCGAACGGGGACGCACCGCAGTGCGTGGAGGTCGTCAAGGTGTCGTCGTCGGACATCTTGAGCTTGGAGGGCGTGAACGATAGGCTGTGGGCGGGGGGCCGGAAGGGTGCTATCTCAGCGTACGACGTGACCTCGAAGCCGTGGACGGTGACGAACTCGTGGGTGGCGCACCAGCAGCTGCCGGTCCTGAGGGTCGCGGTCGATACGTGGAGCATGGAGAAGTTGGATCGGTTGATGGTGTTCAGCGTGGGGCGGGACGAGAAGCTGAGGTTCTGGGACGGGCTGTTGGGCGTCGACTGGATTGGTGAGTGCAGCTCTCTGGTTTGCAGCGAAAGTTGGAATATTGATGGCTGACGGAACGCAGAGCAAGAGCTGCTCAAGCGCGAGACGGAGTTCAGCACGTTCCGGGACATGACCGCCCTGATCGTGTCGTGGAACGTCGACTCGGCGAAGCCGGACACGCTCACCGGCCCGGCGGAGAACGTGAACTTCCTGCATGACGTGCTGCAGTCGATGGACCCGCCGGACATCATCGCGTTCGGGATGCAGGAGCTGATCGACCTCGAGAGCCGGAAGATGGCGGCGAAGACGGTGCTGCTGGGCGGGAAGAACAAGGCCGCGGACGGGTCGATCAGCCAGAAGGTGACGACGTCGTACAAGAAGTGGTACGACCGCTTGGTCCTCGCGGTGCGCCTGGCAATGCCGGCGGACGAGCCGTATACGGTGATACATACCGAGAACTTGGTCGGCCTGTTCACGTGCATCTTTGTGAGGAACGCGGAGCGAGTCGCGTTGAAGCACGTTGCGCTTACGACGGTCAAGCGGGGGATGGGGGGCAGGTATGGGAACAAGGTGTGTAGTCCTCTCGCTGTGAACGGGGCTTTATGGGATGCTCCGGCAGACGGACGCTGGTGCTGACGATGAGGTGTGGCGCAGGGCGCGATCATCTCCCGGTTTGTCGTGGATGATACCTCAATTTGCTTCATCAACTGTCATCTTGCGGCTGGGCAGCACCATGTCCGCCAGCGGAACGCCGACGCCGCTGCCATTGTGGAGGACAAGTCTTTGCTTCCCGACGCTGGACCGCAAGAGGAGGCGGTGGCGTATGTCAACGGGGGCGATGGGTCCATGGTTTTGGACCATGAGCTTGTCTTCGTGAGTTATGCCGTTCACTCCACGAATATACGCTCTTTCTTAATGTTTTTGCGCTGTAGATGAATGGCGATATGAACTATCGTATTGACCAACGACGCGAAGCGGTCGCGGCAGCCATCAAGGCAGGCGAACTCCAGCAACTTGTCATCCATGACCAACTTCGGAAGGAGATGAAGTTCAACCGCGGGTTCCGCCTCCGCACGTTCTTCGAAGGCCCACTAGACTTCATCCCTACATACAAGTACGATCGGCGGTCGGATGAGTTCGACTCGTCAGAGAAGGCGCGAACCCCGGCGTGGTGCGATCGCGTGCTCTGGCGGTCGATGGTGCCCGAGCGGGTGGAGCAGCTGCACTACAGGCGGTGGGAGGCGAACGTGTCGGACCACCGGCCCATCTCGGCGGGGTTCAAGATCAGGGTGAAGTCGGTGAACCATGAGTTGAGGGCGCGGGTGAAGGGGGAGGTGGAGGCGCAGTGGAAGGAGGCGGAGACGGAGCTATTGACGGCGGCGATGCAGTATTACATCGACCAGCTGATGATCTGAGCAGGTGCTGTGCCTTATGAGGGGAAGGCGAGACGATGGAGTGGGTTGCAGTACAGGTGGCAGCTTGGGTGCATTTCGTCGATTCGCTAGATCGCACGTATTATCCGGACATGGACGGTTCATTTAGCATTTACATACGTACATACATAGTTCTGGTCATTAGCATCACCATGGTTAAAATCCGACTTGCGTCTTGCCTCTCGTTTTGTACTGTTGTATACCATAGCGTACTAGTTTATCCCCACAGATAATATCCACAGTCTTGACTCTTGAGAATACGGCAGAGCTGAGTCTGGACGTGGGCGGGTTGCCGAGGTCGTGGGCTGAATCATACAGTTGGGAACTCCGCGGCGGCCCATGTGTGCACACAATGACGTCCCGAAGGCAGCTAGCTGCGGCGGCGCTCAATTGCCTTGCTCTCCTGTTCCCATGAATCCGATCGTGCTTCTGGTTTCTTGTACTCTTCCGCCATAGGCTAACTGGCTGGCCAACACTTATGCATGCATGGATTGCGTAGCCAATGCTGGGCCCTTCGAAATTTCTGGAGTGGGACGCGTATCGGCTACGCGCACGGGTACGCTGCCTCATCTGGGAATCTGCGAAAACCAGCCCTTATGGCTGTCCATGCCACTCCTTCCTCTCTTTCTTCCACCACGACCACCACGCCTCTGCCGCGTTCCCAGCTTCTTGACGATCGTCTGTGCCTCTACTCGGGACTTAACTCCTCGTGTTCCTACTTCTGCACTTTGAGTTCGTCGCACTGCTCGACCTTATATATGGACGAGGAACCCAGGGAGATGCCCTCGCCGGGCACAACCAAGAAGATGCTCTTTGATCTCGACGATGACCCCGTTAGAAAGTTCAAAGATCCGATTCATGACTACTGTGCGTCCCTCTTCCTCTCGGACTCCCTGACGCCTCGTGCTTATCTTACCCTTCATAGTGTACTTCGGACCTGTTGTATGCGCGGTCATAGACACGTACGTGTTGCGTTTTGGAGGGTGGGATGTGTGACGCTGATCCGCCACTCTCTTCGTCTTTGGCTCCCTCCCTGGCTTCATCCAGCCCGCAATTCCAGCGCCTGAGGGAAATTAAGCAGCTGGGGACGTCGTACTATGTGTGGCCTGGCGCATCGCACAATCGCTTCGAGCATTGCCTAGGTATGTCTTTCCTCTTGTTCTCTCGAGGCGCGGAGAAGGATCAGAGCTCGCGGACGGAGCGTTGGAGCGGCAGGGAAACATATTGAACGTGCATTTGCTGACCGCGATCTTTGTACGTTGTTCAGGCGTAGCGTACTTGGCACAAACCTCAGCAATGCATCTGAAGACGTCGCAACCCTCCCTTGGCATCACACGGCGAGACGTTCTGTGTGTCACTATCGCTGGCCTCTGCCACGATTTGGGACACGGTCCCTGGAGCCATGTTTGGGATAGCATGTTTATCCCAAGCATTCTGTGAGCTGCTGCTCCTTCATTCTTATATGTCGTGCCTTCTCACACACGGTCCGTAGTCCGGACAAGAAGTGGTGTCACGAAGACGCTTCGCTGATGATGTTCGATGCACTCTTGGAAGAGATTCCGTGGGGACTTGACGAGGACGACGCTCTCTTCGTGAAAGCTATGATCATGGGCAACCCGGACATGTGCAAGTAAGTCGAAGTTTTGGATATACTGTGTCGAAAGGAATACTGACCGCCAGCGAATGTGTAGGAAGAAGGAGAAGCCGTACCTCTTCCAGATTGTAGCGAACAAGACTAACGGTCTTGATGTGGACAAGTAAGTCGACATCATCGAATGTCGCTTCCCCTTAATGGGTTCTAATACCGGATAGGTTCGACTACATAGCGCGAGATTCGCTTGCCATCGACCAGAAGGGCAGCCTTTCGTTCACCAGGCTTATCAACTCGTCTAGGGTCATCGACGACGACATTTGCTACGATATTAAAGACGCCAACCAGATCTTTGAACTGTGCCACACAAGGATGTCGCTGCATAAACGGATCTATACCCACAAGACTGGTGAGTAGCATGCAAGACCGAAAGCTTACGGATAGCTAACATTGAATATACAGCGAAGGCTATCGAGTTCATGATAGTAGATGCTCTCAAGCTTGCAGAGCCTGTGATGAAAATCGCGCGTCGTTTGGAGGATCCGAAGAAGTACCTCCACCTGACTGACCGCATTCAAAGCGAGATCGAAGCATCTGAGGACCCTGTAGGTCATGCGTTCTGCATCAGTTCACCATTTCTGATCTCAGTCTATGATGATGGCAGGAACTAAAGGAAGCGCAGGCGATTCTGCATCGCATTCACACTCGCGACTTGTACAAACCCGTCGACTTCAAGGTTTTCTCTTGGGACCAGAGAGCGGAATTGAAGGCAATATTCACTCCTGAATCGGTTGTCAAAGCATTCAATACCGTATATGCTGAGGACCCTACTCTGCACAAAGCGGATGTGGATGCGTTGGCGAAGGAGTTCAACCCCGATCACGTCATCATCGACATAACCGAGCGTCACCACGGCATGAAGAACGAGAATCCCTTGGAGTTCATGAAATTTTACTCTAAGCGACATCCCGACCGTGTGTAGACTGCATTTCCTGGCTATGCGATTGTAGCTGATATTTTCTCGTGTAGGGGGCATTCACGCTAACGAGGACGACATTTCTGTCACGTTGCCGCGAGCTTTCGGCGAGCTTCAGTTGAGGGTTTATACGCGTGACGCAAGGTAAGCATCTAGTCAGATGCCCACCCCTCCTGGGTGGCCGGAACAGGCGGATGTTGACGTTGACCCTCCCCCAGGTTCTTCGGCATCGCTCAGCGTGGGTATCGTGAAATCCTCAAGGGTTTGCGGGGCCGCGGCGCAGTGGGAGATGGGCTCTTCTCAAAGCATTCCGCGAACCCGGCAGAAGAGGAAGTAGACCTTGAGGAGCCTGCCCACCCGGTCACACCCCCGGCTGACGTCCCGACGACGCCCAAGCCAACTGCCCAGCAACCACGGACCACGTCTCGTGCGCACACCCGCTCTCTATCCCGCCATGCTAGTGGAGTCTTTGTCCCGCTCATCGGGGACAACCAGTTCACGGACGTCCCGCCGGAGTTCAACCCCAAGAAGAGCCCGGGGAAGAAAGGGAAGAAGCGCGAACGCGAGAAGGACGGGGAGAAGGGGCAGGAGAAGGTTGAGAAATCGGATGAACCTCTGGATCTCGCCTTGTCGTTTGGGCCGCCCTTGGATACCGCTGAGGTGTCGGCGGAAGGGAGTGCACCGCCGAGGAAGAAGACCAAGCCGTGAGACCCGCAGTCTGCGTCTCGAGCTGGCGAGACTTGTGCTAATCTTCCCTGTCCAGCCGCTCTTGACATGAAACAGTTTCATTGACTTCCACTCTCCCCATACGCTCGTAATGTTGTCGTGTTATGATGTTTTTGTTTCTCGCTCACATCGCAGACTCCACATGTCTCTTCAAGTTGTATCTAGTTACGCCCCCGCACGCAATGATCCATGATCCCGATACCACGTTGTCCAAATTTCCCATTGAGCCTTCCCAGTTTTCGTGGCTCGTGCCGCAAGGAGCTCAACGTTCTCAACCCCGGTATGTCTCATTGTGCGCAGTGTTTCAGAGCTCGGGTCCTTCGGATCCCGCGCAGGCCGCAGCTCACTGGTGAGGCGCAACGCCCTCACCACCTCTCGTCTCATGACTACGAGGTGCTTCCATCGTATCCGAGCCCGCAGCAGCACCATCCGAGAGCGAAGTAAGTGCATATTACTGGGCCATCTTGATGCGCAGGTTCGACGTCGAGCCTATCCCCGGTGGTCTCGTTATCAACCTATGTTCGGGCGCGCAGCTGCTCTTCCCAAGGTCTCAATGGCATTGACAAGCGGTCCGAGCTGCGGATGAAACAACGTCTGACATGCGGACATGCAGAGGCGACAGGGCTCGCTTTAAATCTGACACTCACCTTTTGTAGACTTGGCAGCAGGCAACATGCCAGCCCTAACAGCGCAACAGAACGAGGAAGCACCCCTCCTTGCGGGCGGACGGCAGCCTGAGGCTCGGTATGTTATGGTGAAGAACATTGAGAAGGGGAAGGTCAAGGTCGAGCCTCTGCGTTACTGTGAGTGGGTTCGTGCTTCGAGTTTGGGTATTCTAGTCACCAGGCCTGTTGTTCCAGCTGAAGTCCCCAAGGCTGCACGGAAGGGATTGAACGCGATCTACTCGGACTCTCTGTACCGCTATTTCCGGGTATGTCGGACGGAACCAATGACCTTGCAAGGCTTATGTCTAAGCTTTGCAATTTGAACAGGATGGTAAACTCACGCCGGCGCCGTTCTTCTCGATCCGCGAAAAGCTGCAGATGGATGCGACGTTCTCAGATGCGATCCGCCGACGAAGAATATTGACTGTTGACCACGGCGATGCTATCTGTTACTAGTGAGTTGAGAGGTCTTCGGCCTTTTGGGCTCCAGATACTGACTGGTCACAGTGGCTTGCCTGGGGAGTTTAAAGAGGGACGACTGGCATCTTGGGTGAAGAAGGCGTTGAGATGGACGCAGCCAGCGGAGCTCGCCAAGGTACGGGATCCCTCGCCCCTCCAGCTACACTTGTATTCCAAGAAATTGACATAGATTATTACACTTCCACTCAGAGGATGACGGAGTTTATCGAAATCGCTCAGAGCTTGGCCAAGTCTGCATTTGGTGAGCAAATGGACGATATGATCGAGATTCGGGGTCTCGCCGTGTCGACGAAGAGACAAAGACGGGGCTATGGCGCTGCGCTGGTGGACGCCGTCCACGCGATTGTACGTGGTCTTCCATGTCGACGAGTGTCCCTATCGGAGACGTGCCTAATGGCCCTTCAACCTGCAGGCGGATGAGCAGGGTCGAGCTGTTTGGCTCGTTACGACGGACGCGGTTGGGTTTTACGAGGCCGTGGGGTACAGGAAGATAAGGGAAAGATGGATTGGGACGAGTAATCCAGCTTGGGATGGCCCTCCTGTGCCGGTTCGCGTAGTGAGTTTATCCCCTCAGTTGCTCACGCGGTGCAAGTCTTGTATGAAAACATACTTAATGATTCGTCTCAGATGGTGAGGGAGCCGCAGGCCACCGGGAAGGACAGAGTGAAAGTGCTTGGTCATTAAGACGATTGGCCTTGTGTCTGGATGTGGTGGGCGTAGAAGGAAGATGTGGGTCAAGAACGTACCTCAAGACGTGCGTGACACAACCCATGGGAGGACGAAGCAAAGGGTGTATGCGAAGCGAGGTACAAGTACAACAGTGCAAAGGGAAAACTAAATCTTGTCTCTGTCCGGTTTCCTCTCGTTTGCTGGTGGAGAAAATCAGTGTGGTTGGAAGGGGGGGCAAGAAGCACGACGTACGGTTGTAGTGGAGGAGCTTTTCGATAAGGTCAACGTGAGTCAAGACCATGCGGCGGCAACAATAGCGCTTGAGCTGAAGCTGGTCGAGCGCATCGCTGAGGGTAGATTGATTCAGGCGAGAAAAGGAATAGGGAGACAGCGTTGAACTCACCCTTCGCTAATGTCCTTGGCGAGCAGGTCGAGGTAGGCATTCCACTTGTCCCCGACCACCTTCCCGCACGAAAAGCAGCGCACAGGAATGATCTATAGAGCAAGGTCCCAGACAGGGTGTGAGCACAGTCCAGGGACGTCGAGGACGAGCTGCTCACCATGGCCGTCGCAGCCAACAACGCTTGCAGACGCCCGCCGCTGCTCTCAATTTCTCGACGGTGTGTGACTGCACGTGACGCGCGCGGTGTGACAGACGCGTCCGCGAGTTCGGAACGCGTCCGCTGCTCTCGCCCTCCACCGCCGCCCGCCCCACCGTGAGCCGCTCTTCGCCGACGTCGACACACCCCGCACGCCCTCCCAGGCGATGGATTCCTTCGACCTCAACAAAGAACTCGAAGGCATCCAGGACCTTGACAACTATACGTTCGACAACGAGACCGACGTCCCTTCCCTCGACCGCAGTGGCATCGCCCAGCTCCTTGAACCTGCCGTCGACGCCCTCGCAAACTCTTCGGACTCCATCACCTACCCCGCCGTCTTTGATGCCTACCGCTCACTCCTCAAACATGCTGCTGCCCTCCAGGGCACGCACATGATCAAGATCCTCGACTCCGTATCCTCCGCGTACCAGGCGGAGGTCGAGGCCACCTCGCGCGACGTCGACTCAGAAGACCAACAGACATTCATGGCGCACAAGACTCCCCTAGAGATGTACGCCTTTCTTCTTAGTTGGTTCGTCAATGCCGCCGAGAAGGTCAAGACTTCTGGCGACGATGACGCCCCGCCTCCCACTGCCAAACCCAAACGAGGACGCGGCGGCAAGGCAGCTGCATCCCGCTCGACAGCGCGCAAACAAATTTCCGAAGAGTGGTCTTGGAGCGGCCACATACCCGCCACGCTCGCCCTTATTAACAAGGTCCTTAAATTGAAGACACAGAAGATTTGGCAGACGAGCGGAGAGCGAGAGTTCTTCATCGGGTAAGCCTTTTTATTTATCTTGCACCTTGCATGCCGTGCCGGTTAGGGAAGAGAGATGTTTCTGCGCGCCATCCCGTGCGTGGAGTCGTTGCTTTCCTCCTCCGCCGACCTCCGCATACTATACTAGTTCAATCTTCGACATCCCACCACACATATACCGTGGTGTGTTCATATGAGTGTGTGCGGACGACGAAGTGCTTGTTGGGTTAATGGACTGCTCATGGCGTTTCATTTCTTGTCCTGAACTCGCATGCATTACATGCTGTGTCTCGCCCTCTATGCCCCTTACTAACGCGTTTACAGCTGCGTCCTCCGTCCCGTGCGCCACATCGCCGAGAACGAGCAATACATGAAACAGCAGCAAATCCGATTTGGTGTCTACAAGGCCATCTGCCTCGCCGTGAAACACCATGCCCACGGGCTTGCGATGCAGATATCGATCATGCAGTTATTGCAGTACTACGAGCACACCTCGGAGTACATGGCGGACTGTCTTGACATCCTCGCGCGCGAGTTCGACCACTCCCAGCTTGGAGACGAGATTCTCCGCGAGATCGCGGGCATGAACTTCAGCACCCAGGACAACAAGGGCCCCCGCGCGTTCTCGCGCTTCCTCATCCGCTTCGGGGAGCTCGCGCCCCGCCAGGTGTTCAAGCAGCTCAGCTCACTCCAGTCCCAACTCGACTCGGAGGTCTGTAGCTCGTTCGCTTGACGCTCGTCGCCTTCAACGCTAATGTTTCCGTGCAGGCTTACCCAATGCGCCTTGCTCTCGTAGAAATCCTTGGCTCCATCATCCACGAGCTTTCCGAGGCACCAGACGACGCGTCCGACGGGTCTCAGAAGGCGAAGCATTTGAAGCAGATCAACGGGCTTTACGACCTTCTCCTCGAGCGCATGCTCGACGTCTCGTCCTACGTCCGTGTCAAGGTCCTCTCCACCCTTTCCAAGCTCTGCGATGGGGGCTCCAAGTTTCCGCAGCAGCGTCTCGCCATGACGCGCGCCGCGGTAGAGGCCCTCGAGGACAAGACCAGTAGTGTCCGGAAGAGCGCTGTCAGCTTGTTGGTCAAGTTGATCCTGACGCACCCGTATGGTATGTACGGCGGATACCTGAGCGAAGAGGAGTGGAAGGTCAAGTACAAGGAGGTGGCGGATATGCTTGAGAAGATGGAGGGTGATTTGGGGAAGGCGGTCGAGCACAATGATCGGGAAGAAAGTCAGGAGGGCGGTGACGAGGATGAGGAGGAGGGCGCCGGAGACGGAGACGGCGAGGACCTCGAAGAGGGTGAACAACGGAAGAAGAAGCGGAAGTCGTGAGTTGTGCAGTGACGTCGAAAACAGTTTGACACTGACGCCTCCTGCAGGAAGCGTAAGGGCGATGGCTCCATGGAGGTTGATGGCGAAGACGAAGACGAAGAGGAGGAGGAAGAGGACGACGCCGACAACGAAGACGAGGATGTCCAGATGCGCAATGGGTCCGACGCCGAATCCGACGCCCCCAAACCCCGTAAGAAGAAGAAGGGCAAGAAGAGGCCGCGCAAGTCTGAGCTCGACCTCAATGCGCTGGCGAATGAAGCTGCCGCCCTCGGCGCTCTCAACGAGAACCAGCACCTCGAGCAGAAACTCCGCAAGAAGTACTGCCTCGACGCGCTCGAGTTCATCCGCGTGGTCGAGGACGGCATGAAGACCGTCGAGCGCCTGCTTGCGTCGAACAACAAGCCCGAGCAGCTCGAGACGTTGGAGTTCTTCCGCGTCACGTACGAGTACAAGTTCGATGCGTCCGAGGCGGGCCTCAAGAAGATGATGCACCTCATCTGGGCGAAAGACAACAATTCCACGAACGAGGATGGGAAGGAGCTTACTGGCAAGAGCGTCCGCTCCCGTTTGCTTGAATGCTACCGCAACATGTACTTCGAGCCGGGCGACAACATGGACCCGAAGCAGCAGACGAATCAGATTGCGAAGAACATGATCGAGTGCGTCATGATTTCGCTCATTCAAGTGCTCATTTGACATCTCCCACGCAGGATGACTTACAACTCGACCTTGGCGGAGCTAATTAGTCTTGAGGAGATGATGCGTCAATACATGGAGGAGGGGAGCATCCCTGATGAAGTCGTGTCGAAGCTATGGATGGTTTACAGTGAGTATGGCACTCCAGTCTCCAATCCTGGCTTGTTGCTGTTACTCACACTCGCATCTAGGTTCCGACCGGCCGTTGCCCAGGCCTCAACGAAGAGGCGCAGTAATCGTCTTGGGTATGCTCGCTCTTGCCAAGCGGCAGGTCGTAGCCGATCGCGTTGAGACATTGGTGAAGGTCGGACTTGGAGATCGCGGCAAGGTGAGCTCAAGTTCCACTCCATCTGTTGGCCCTCTAACGTGCGATTGTAGAACGATTTGACATTGGCTCGGTACACCTGCGTCGCCCTGCAACGACTCAACGGCAGTGCAAAGAAGGTGAAAGGTAGGGAATTATCTCGCTATTTCGCGTTTATAGTTTTGTTCACGGTTCGATGCTTAGGCTCGCTTCTCGACAAGACCCTCCGGCTGGACATGGAGAATGCGCTCTTCCGGAAGCTCCAGGATGCACTTGAGCGTCCATGCAGGTCCAAGGAATGGTTCCCCATGGCTGAGCAGGCCATCAACACCGTGTACGCTCTCGGCGAGCGCCCCGACATTCTCTGTGGCAGTCTCATCAAGAACCTTACGCGCCGGGTCTTCGGCCATAAGCCCAACAAAGCGTCGCAACAACAGAAGGACCCGGACGCGATGGATCAGGATGAGGACCAGGCCGGCCCCAGTACACAAACGCAAGCCGAGGAGGATAAGGACACCGGGGACGTCTTTGAGCTCAGCCAGCTGCTCTTCGTTGTCGGCCACGTCGCGATCAAGCAGATTGTCTTCTTGGAACTTGTTGAGCGTGAATGGAAGCGGCAGAAGCACGAGAAAGAGATGGGTGCGTGGTCCACAGAGCCTCGGTGGGCCCTAGTTTGTGCACTAACTGACCTCCTTCGCACAGCCGAGAATATCGGTGGCGGAGCGGCGACTAAGTCGAAAGATCAGGAAGAGCTCGACCAGGTCGCCGGCAATGCTGAGGACGAGATTGGTGAGCGGATATTGAGCATGCGGGAGCAAGAGTTGCTCGACGGTCCGCAGTCTCTTCTCGCGATTTTCGGCCCAATGCTTGTGCACATCGTCGGCACCCCGCGCAAGTTCAAGGTTAGTCCATTGTGCGGTTGGTGCCGCCACCTCCCTTGGCTGACTTGTCTCGTATAGAACAAGCTTCTTCGTGCAACCGCCACGCTCGCATTCAGCAAGTTCTTGTGCGTCAGCTCAGAGTTTTGCGACAAAAACCATCGGCTCCTCTTCAAGGTCCTCGAGACATCGTCGGACCCGGGCATCCGTAGCAACATCGTCATCGCGCTCGGGGACATTGCTGTGTCGTACAGCAGGATCATCGACGAGAGCAACGACGAGCTGTACAAGGGTCTCGGCGACTCGGACATGGTGGTCAAGAAGAACACCCTCATGGTTCTAACGCACCTCATCTTGAACGGTATGGTCAAGGTCAAGGGGCAGATGGGCGAGATGGCGAAGTGTGTCGAGAACGAGGATGAGCGGATATCCAACCTCGCCAAGCTCTTCTTCGATGAGCTATCGTCGAAGGACAATGTTATCTACAACAACCTGCCGGATGGTAAGACTCATTATGGCCGCACACCCGTTGCGACTTGCTTATTTTCCCCCCGTTCAGTTATTAGCCACTTGTCTGTCGGAGCGCATGCGATCGATGAGGAGAAGTTCCAGGCCACGATGAAGTTCATCTTCAAATATATCGAGAAGGTACGTTCGCCCATTGTGGCGAGCGCGTTCTATTGACTTATTAGACGCCGTTCCTGTAGGAAAAACAAGCAGAAAACGTCGTGGAAAAGCTCTGTCAACGTTTCCGGCTTTCGGAAGACCCTCGACAATGGCGCGACATTGCGTTCTGCTTGTCGTTGCTCCCCTTCAAGTCGGACCGCTCGGTCAAGAAGCTCGTCGAGGGCTTGCAGTTCTACCGCGACAAGCTGCACGAAGAGACTGTCTTCGCACGCTTCCAAGAGATTCTTGTCAAGGTACGTCCTGAGCTTGGCCTCTCTGCAGGGCTGTCCCTAATTGTCGCCACGCAGGCGCGACAAAACAAGTCCGCGAACAAGCCTGACGCGGAGCTCAACGACTTTGAGGCGGTACGTTCCTGTTCTACGCTGTCTGTTGCGCCCTCGCTCATCCGTCCTTGTAGGTCCTCGACGAGAATCGCCGCCAAGGTGCTGATGACCAAGAGTTCGAGAAACGCGTCGAGAAAGGGAAGGCCGCCGCCAAGAAGCGGGCCGCGAGACGAAGTACGGTTTTTCTTTTCCCCTCGACCGACCGTCGTTCGCGGATCGCTGACGCGCGCTCTTGATCATCAGCACAACGCAAGAAGGCCGCACCGGCACGACACGAGGACTCGGATTGATTTCGAACACGAAGTACTGCTTACTGGGATATGTATACGCTATACCTGCTAGATGAGTTCGACTTGTACGATTGTATTACCCCTGTACATCAGCATATTTTGATATAGTAGTTTACGGACTCTAATGAAATGGAGTGAAGAGGGCTATCGTACAGGATGACTCAGCCATGGGGCCCGAGGTGATGAAAGCGGTTTGGAAAGCCTCAGAGAGATATTTTGTGTGGGCGGCCGGGGTGGGGGAGATATGCCGTGTAGACTGCACTTTTAATCGATATTATTCCCCCACGGCTGGGGAATTCTTCTCGCCGCAATTAATTACCTTAGACGCCTACGGCCCCCCAACGTTCCGGCAAGTTCCGGCGCTCAACGAGCGCTCGCAGCCTCCAGCCTCATCGGCGCCTCCGACCTTGGACAGCGCGACATCGTCGTCCTGCTCCCTTCGACCGTCACCCCCAGTGAAAACCCAGCACGCGCCCCTACGCACAGCACCGGGAATTCATGAAGGCCCGGAAGGCGCCGTAGGAACCCGTAGAATTTTGCACTATTCCGTAGCACGGTATGGGCACATACGCAGAGCAACGCCGGCCTACGTTCCCGTGCGCTCAGATCCGCACCTTTACGCAAGCCAATGTAGTTTTATAAAACTCCGTATATTCGCGTAGGAAGGCGTTGTACATCGTAATAATACAGCCGCGCCCCACTGCACGGCGCGCTTGGCTCGCGGTGCAGCCCGACATCGAGCGTTGCCTATAGAGTATCCTCGCAATCCCAGCGCACTCACCTAATCGAGAGTCTGACGCGTTCTCGCGTCCACGCCCACCGCCCCAACACCCCAACGGCCCCACCCCAACGTCCCGCGCCTCGCGCCCTCGCGCTCCCGTGTCCGAGTCCGCCCATCCGCGCACCAGCATCCTGGTCTTGTACAATTGCGCGCGGCCCTAATGCGCTGAAACAATACATGAATTAGTACTGTGCGAGCTCGGGAGTTGCTCTATTCATCTGATATTTTACCTTCTCGCACATACAGATACACCTACCTTTCTCGCGCGTACACTTACCTTCTCTTCTCTTCCATTAATGCCATATAGCGACTCACCTATGCTTTCTCATTTGACATAACTGTGAATGCACTTACCTAGTTGGCAAATCCGGGCCATCGAACTCAGTGGTGGGGGAGAAGATCAGCGAAGGGCTTCTGCGGGAGCAGCGAGGCGGAGATGATGATGGTAGTGGAAAGAGAAGGAGCATGTCTCAAAATCCCCAACTTGAACGCTTTGCGAAGATGTGGGGTGACGTCACGAAGCCCTGCGCGAGACGATGCGCAACACAGAAGTCATGCATCGAACTCGCTGTTGTGCGTGCTTCAGCATGTTTCGCGAGACAAAGCGTGTTCACCGTGCTTCGAAACACGGTCATTCGTGGGGTTGAAGACTCGTTCGCGTGCGCTATTTTTAGCTTGTCCGTACGGGAGCGTACCATGCCGTTTGCACTCCGTATGGCCCCGTTTGCACTCCGTATCCCCGGACCGCACCGTAAGGGGGCGTAGGAGCCCGTGCTGGATTTTCACTGGGCGCGCGTCACCGCCAGCGGCCAGCTTCGCTAGTCAACGTACTCCTTGAGCACTCTGCTTTATTCTCTGTTCCTTTCTGTGTACAAAGTATCGACGTTACGTAGCCCTGTACGGCTATTCTCAGGCGACCACCCGGGCCTTAACTCCAACGACTGCTGGCAACGCCTCACAAGAACCGGGACCAGACGGGAGAGCAACTGTTGCCTGGGACCGGCGCAGGGAACAGTGAAGAGCTCACACTAGGCCAAGCAAGGTAAGTGCTTCCTCGGTGTCAGGTTGAGCGTCGAAATTGGAGAGCTCCCCGTCCCCTACGTATCCCCATCATCGTGTAGTCCTTTTCCTCCCTTCTTCGGGTCTTGTCATGGTCCTCCCGGCGCCTGACCCGGCCTCCCCGTCGTATCTCACAGCCCAGTCATGTTCCTAGTCTCGCTCTACAGCGGCCCGCCCATCACTTTGCGGCTTTTCCCGGGCAGCGCAGGGCGGTTTCTCTGGTTGCAGATGTTTACTGCAGTTTATGTTACTTTAAACATTGACTATGAATACTACCTATGGGGTAGTAGATCGTTTGACTCGCCGTGGGGTTATGAACATCAGCGTTGTGAATGCATTAAGTTGTCATCTCGTGGGATAAATTACTAAGTACCCTCCGCAAACCCTCCGTGTGGGGAATAATATGTCCCCGTGGGACTATTAATTCCTGCGTGGGGGTAAAATCGATTAAAAGTGCAGTCTACACGGCATAGGGAGACACTCGGAAGTGAATCGACCTGGACGCCGCGGTCCGTCCACCCGGCCCATCGTCGCGGTGTCGCTCATCGTCCTCGCATGCCTCACTGGCGTCCTGGCCTGTCACGACTTACGGCCTGAATATATCACGCTCCAGTACGCTCCCATCATCTGCCTGAAGTATGTTTACTACTCACTGGCATGGGACAGTGACGACGTGCGTATGCATTCCCGTCATGCCGAGCTGATGGTAACTTCCCATACGTATCACTACCTAGAGTCCCGAACTAAACGGAGACCCGACCGACGAAGAGTGGGCCACACTGCAGAAATATGCAGCACTCGTGCGAGAAATCCGCTTGCTGTATCTCGAGCCCTCCGAGCAGAAAGTCTGAGCAGTCGTCTTGGATCGTTATGGCACCGTCACTCCGGGCTTTCGAATTCCTTCCCCACCTCATAGCACTAGCGGATTCGCATATCACCCCGCGGAACCCTTATCGTATCCTTCCCTCCTCGAGCTCTCTCCTGCTTTGAGACACCTTTCCATCGGATTGGATACCCAGGACACGTCCAATGCCGGGATACTGTTGACCACCGCCCTAGATCACATCGTCGCCGTAATTCCCTCTTTATCTATAGCTTGAAGATCCGGAGAGGCCCTGAACCCCAACGGATATCTTGGACAATCGCCTTCGTTCAAATCCATGCGCAGCCTCGACATCACCCCCGGCTCACGGCGGACGCTTCCGTCCTGGCTGCTATCGGGCAATTCGAGCACCTCCGAGCCCTCTCCATTCACATCAACGATGACTGCGCACACCTGCAGGCCCTCAAGGCCTCACCCAGCTCAGCATCGGGGGTCGTGCAGTCCACATCCAGTCCTTCCTCGCCGCGATGTCCTCGCCCTTTCTGCAGAACCTCGGCCTGTTCTTCATGCACGACTCCAGCACCGAGCTCCTCGCACAATGCGTGTCCGCGGTGTCCACCACCGTTCCACCCACGCTTTCCGCGATTTTGCTCGAATCTAGGCTGTCCTTTAACCCCACTGTCGCCTCCGCCATGGACGTCATCCAGCCCGCGCCCGCCCTCCGCACACACTGACCGCACTCCTCATCGAGTTGAACGACTACCACCCCGCATTCCCCCCCGCGCGATGCGCCGCCCCCGGCCACCCGTCCCACCGCGCACATTCTCCCCATGATCGCCACACGCTGCCCGCACCTGCACATCCTCCAGCTGCCCGAAGTCGACCTCGCCGCGTCGGACGGTGGCGCTGGACGCGCTTGGGCACCCGCTCCGCACGCTCGGCTTGGCGTCGCGGTGCGCCGACAGGCACGCGTGTGGCATGCGCGCGGCGGTGATCTTCGACAGGCTGTTCCCGTTCATGGCGCTTCCGCTGATCAGGGGAGACGTGTATAACTTGAATGAGCGCGAGGAGACGGGGTGGGCGGTCGTCGTGAGGCTGCTGAACGCGATGCAGGCTGGTCGCTGGAATGTGGAGGCTTTCGAGCGAGAGGGTGGGAATGGCGATGGCGATGGAATGGAAGGCGAGAGTGAGGATGAAGACGAAGACGAAGGCGAGGGTGAGGACGTGGACATGGGTATCGAGTAGACTACTTACGTGAACGGTTGCTCGAGCAAATGATACTCAACGGCAAACGAATTGATTCGTACGGGCTACTCTGGAGTTAAAAATAACCTAGCATTTGGTCAGAGTCGAAGAAAATGAGAGACTATCGTAGCACGAGCAAACAGAGTCACGGTGCACAACGCGGCAGAGTAACGCGGCAGAGTCCTGATATTTCGACTCGGACGAACAAAAGCAAGGCCGTACCCCCTGCTACGGTTCTCGTCGTCCGTTTGTTGGAACGATATCGCATATACGCCCGATGGTGACTACTCCGTCACCTCCTCTAAATAAGAGTACTTTCCCATCTAATGAGAAAACGATATGGCCGACCGAGGTCCGGTGCTGGGAGAACGTGCCAACGGACGACCCATCTCTAGTCCTCCACAAGCGCACCTTGTGATCCTCACGATGAACTCCGTGGACGGTTGTCTGTGGTGCGAGAGGGCAATGTCAGTGGGGGTGCCTGACGCGACGAGAAACCATGTAGAGTGTGTAAGGCTTCCAAGAAATGCGAACATTCAACAAATGGCCACCAACGTATCAGTTCCCATATAGCGCAGACGTACGTCGCAATCCCAAATCCCGGCTTTCTGGAGCAACGGTGCCCAGAAACAGGCGGATGCAGGAGTGTATGCGCCAAAGGATCCCGCGTTGCGCTAAGCAGGCGCACGGAGATGGTAACGGAGAGTGACATGACGTGTCCTCTATGAGAACACAACAGTCGCTCGCTAGCTTGGAGAGCATGAGATCCCAACGGAATGACATGGAACGAACACCGATCATGCAGTAGATGTGGACATAGGTCAAAGGACCAGCAGGCGAGCCGCAAGCATCCATTCTACCTTCACCAGGGAAGGTTCTGAACGGGTGTATGTGCACATGGAGACGGCGAGGTAGCCCGGGGATCATCGCAGAACATCATTTCAAGGAATGAACGCAGGTGATGCGACAAGCAAGGGGGCAGGGGACCAGGCAAACGGGATGAGAGGGCATGGATAACGCAGACTCACCACCCGAGATGCACGTCCTGAGTGTGATAGCTGCATTCGAACATTGATGGTAACGAATGGCTGGCTAGGCCAGGTATATATATGCGTGCAATCACGAATAAATACCGTTCGGGGCGTGTGGCGGCAGAGGGTCGGAAGGCGAGGTGCAGCCTTGGAGGGACCACGATGACATGCGTTGAGGAACAGGATAATATGCATGGGTTATCAGCAAAGAGGAGGGTACGGCGGTTTAAGGGAGGAGAAGAGACAAAGAGGGGAAACTGACCAGTTATTTCCATTGCGCCTGCGATACTTGCGAGGACGAACCCTACCGATTTCTTGTCTGCAGCGCGCGATATGTTCAAGTACTAGCCACGGACCCTAGTTTAAGGGTCTAAGGACCAAGTGATCCGCAGCTGGGTGGCCAGGGTAGGGCGAATAGGTTGCGAGAGATGATAGACGGTAACATGCCATGGTCGAGGTAACTTGAAGACACGAGTCAGCGTTGGGATCGCGTTGCAGATGGCAAAGCGCCTTCGGATGTGTGCGAACGCGATGGATTGTGAGATAGTTGGAAAAGGCTGGGTGGGCTGGCGCGAGGTGGAGAAGAATGCGAGTTTGTATCTATTTGTGCACGTAGTATACTCATGTACGACTTGAGCTTGAACTTTAAACATGATGGTTACCGTCATCTTCTACTCACCGGACTGCTGTTGCTATATCTTTGCCGTTACATAATAGACCCATACCATTCCTCGGAGTATATTTGCCAGATTGCGAGCTGTTGAGTCTGGGGAGCATAACGGTGAAGGGGAACGGAGGGTGACCAGCAGTGGGTAGAGTCAACACTCAAGCTTCAAGTTTCGCAGCTCAAGTTCCGGAGGCGCCCTGGGCCTTCGCAGACCGCGACAAATCTCAGTGGACGTGCGATATAACAGATACGGCGATGCGCGAGAAGACGGCGGAGTGGCCTGGCAGTTTGAAAAGGGATCCAGTCGAAGTCCCACGGTCGAAGGTATCGCACACGCGCGCGGGGACAGTATAGCGGGACGAAAGTGTAATATAATGCCAACAATGCCGCGGTGAGATGTACGTGATACAAGACAAGATCTACGGGTACGGCATGCTCGGGACAACGGTATGTACAAACCGTATGTGCCCTAACCCAAAGCGATGTCTTGCGCGGAGAGCCCGTGGGGGAAGGAACGGGGAGATAACGAAGAGAGGGGAATTGGGAGACGAGTAGGGAGACGATGGAGGCGGGGCGATTGACGACCTACTCATCGATGTCCGCGAGCGAGAACTCGCGGACCTCGACGTTGAGGCCCGCGTCGCCGTGCACACCGAGATCGCCGAGTAAACTGCCGACAATGCCGCTGCCGCCCTTGCCCTTGCGACCCTTGCCCTTAGGCTTGCTCGACTTGCGGTGGGCGTGGTGCTTCTTGGAGCTGCGGGCCTCGAGGGTTTCGTCCTCGTCCTCATCGAAATCGCGGGTCTCGAGGTCCTCCTCATCCTCCTCGTCGAACTCGCGGGTCTCGAGGTCCTCCTCGTCGTCGTCGAACTCGCGGGCCTCGACGTTGAGGCCCGCGTCGCTGCGCACACCGAGGTCGCCGAGTAAGGTGCCGACAACACCGCTGCTGCCCTTGCCTTTGCGACCCTTGCCCTTAGGCTTGCTCGACTTGCGGTGAGCGTGGTGCTTCTTGGAGCTGCGCGCCTCGAGGCTGTCGTCCTCGTCGTCGTCGAACTCGCGGGCCTCGACGTTGAGGCCCGCGTCGCTGCGCACACCGAGGTCGCCGAGTAAGGTGCCGACAACACCGCTGCTGCCCTTGCCTTTGCGACCCTTGCCCTTAGGCTTGCTCGACTTGCGGTGGGCGTGGTGCTTCTTGGAGCTGCGGGCCTCGAGGGTTTCGTCCTCGTCCTCGTCGAAATCGCGGGTCTCGAGGTCCTCCTCATCCTCCTCGTCGAACTCGCGGGTCTCGAGGTCCTCCTCGTCGTCGTCGAACTCGCGGGCCTCGACGTTGAGGCCCGCGTCGCTGCGCACACCGAGGTCGCCGAGTAAGGTGCCGACAACACCGCTGCTACCCTTGCCTTTGCGACCCTTGCCCTTAGGCTTGCTCGACTTGCGGTGGGCGTGGTGCTTCTTGGAGCTGCGGGCCTCGAGGCTGTCGTCCTCGTCCTCGTCGAACTCGCGGGTCTCGAGGTCCTCCTCATCCTCCTCGTCGAACTCGAGCGAACGCTTGCCCTTGCCCTTGCCCTTCTTGGCCTCCTTGCGGTGGGCGTTGTGCTTCTTCTTCTCGCGAGCCTCGAGGCTGTTGTCCTCGTCGTCGTCGAACTCGCGGGCCTCGACGTTGAGGTCCGCGTCGCTGCGCACACCGAGGTCGCCGAGTAAGGTGCCGACAACACCGCTGCTGCCCTTGCCTTTGCGACCCTTGCCCTTAGGCTTGCTCGACTTGCGGTGGGCGTGGTGCTTCTTGGAGCTGCGGGCCTCAAGGCTGTTGTCCTCGTCCTCGTCGAACTCGCGGGCCTCGACGTCGTCGAAGGGCACGACATAGGGCTCGGCGGAGCGGCTCACCTAGAATTTACGAACGATCAGTAAGGACGGGAACGCGCAGGGGAAAGGTGGTGCGACGTACATGACCGAGGTCACGGCTTTCAACAGTCTCGACGGGGGCGGACTGGACGGAGAGGGAAAGAGCGAGAACTGAGAGAACGACAAGGTGTTGGAAAGACGGCATGATTGATCGAGTTGGCGATTGAAAGCAAGTTTTGTAATGGAAAGCCGCACAGCTGGAGGAGGTAGGTTAGCATGACGGTGGCAAGTTGAAGATGGGACATAGAGTTGTAACTTACCAGCTGAAGGGGGTTTGGAAAAAGGAAGGTAGATGGCCCGCGGGGAAAGCGAAGACGAGCTGGAGATCTGGCGCGGCTCATGCTGGCCTTTAATACCCAAGACGTTGCCCAAGAGGTGCGTAAATCTTCGGTTGGATGGCGTTATCGTACACAGCATCCAAAGACACATATGGAGAGGGCTCACTTTGGAGTGCCTAGATCAAAATGGGGTGTGGAGTCGCCATGATACTTACCTGCTGTTCAGTTACCAACTCTCAAACGCATGCATCCCAGCCATCAATCGAGAGTGGTAGTATTCGGCAAGCCGCAGGCGCTTGCCAGGGGAGGAGCTTAGAAAACTAGACACCCTAGAAATCGTGCGGAGGCGGGGTCAAGTCGACAACCATCAAATCGTTCCGCACGATCAACAAGGGCTCGAGCTGTAATACTGTACTGTACGACATGGAACACATCGTGTACTTACGTATTCCGTGACCAACGGAAGATCACCGCGACTCAGGAGCACATGCATGATGCAGCACATCATCGACTGACTGAGGCTTGTTCTCTGTGGACGACTACCTACACTCTCAGTAAATGTACAAGTTTCCAATATCGAGTATGGTGAGATTGCGCCATAAATGTGAACACAAATATTACCGACGAGGAGTTTCTTAGTTCGAACAGTTGTGCTTTTTGGGGCTGTTCAATTCTTCCAGGTCAGTTCACTTCCCCCAAAAGTCGTCCTCAGGCTGCTCGTAGCCGACTGAGGGTGGCGATGCCCTCGCGATCGCCGGTCAGAATGCATCTCGCTAGCTCTTTTCCCGCCGCAACGACCGCTCCCCTTCCCGCCGCATCCTGGCCATAATCCACAAATACGGAGCAGAATACCATGGCTTTCGAACGATATACCCAATGCTGGGCCCTGGAGAGAAAACAGAGGCGGGGTCCTGGGGGGAATGCGATTGAGTGCTCGAAGAGCCGGGATAAGCGCGGAATCACTCCTGTCAAGGTCAACAGCTACGCTCGGCTAGCCCATCTTTGTGGCGTATGGCGAGCAAAGGGTTGCGAAGTTAACTGACCTGGAAGAATTGAGCAGCCCTTGAGCAGCCCTTTTACTAGTAGGGGTTGCATCTTGTGGCACACCCATCACGGACGCCTCGTGATTATATGTCCTAATGCTGGCTGGGCAGACGTCAGTCCGCCGCTACCCCCATTAGATTTTCCGAAGGAGCTTGTCGTTCTCTTGATCAAGGATAAGAGCTCACATTGGCTGCTTGTAAGAGGGATGTTTGGGAAATAGCCTTACAAAAGCGAGGAATGGGCTATATTCTCACCTTACAGTAAAGACACCATGGCACAGAAGAGGGCGATCCGTGGATGTCGATCTGCCGCAACGAAGCTGTGTGAGCGGCAGTGGACAAGTCAGTCCAAGTCACGCTCATTTGACATCCCCCACACAGGTTCAAAGCGGTTTGGGAAGGGGATTGTCGAAGGACGATGGACGCCCCGGTCCGTCCACCCGGGGATGCTAGGCGCCGAGTGGATGGTGCTCGCTGCTCGAGTTTACGGACTCAGCGTTCATCGTCCTGGTGTCGCTCATCGTCGTCGCATACCTCGAGCTCGCTGGCGTCCTGGCCTGTCACGACTTACGGCCTGAATATATCACGCTCCAGTACGCTCCCACCTTCTGCCTGCAAACGCCCAAAGGTATAACTCCTTCCGTGATAGTTTGCCAACATAGCGGTCCCGGCCCTCCGCCTCTCCCTACCCCGCACATTACGTCTCAATGCCACCAGGATCCTGTTTCCGTTGATCGTCCGATGCAAGTCCACCTCTTCTCCTCCAAAGAACCCCCGCAAGAGCCGCGCCAAAATCGACCCTATATGCGGCGCTCTCTCCATAAACTACGAGAAAGGTGGTCCGTCACCCGCTTCTGCCGTCGTCTACCAGGCCCTAGAAGGCGACCTTGACAATCCTTCTCGATTTCAACTCTACCAATATTCCATTTCCTTCTTCCTCCGCCATGGCGAGGTGATGAAAGCTTCTCTCCTCTATGCTCGTTTGGTACGCGAAGGCTACGTCCCTCCCCTCTCCCTCCGCACCCAAATGCGCGTCGTTAAAGAAGCCGAGTCCTTCCCCTCAGTCGACCGGCTCATGAAAATCATGGAGGACGCGTTCGAAAACAAATCATTCACCCAGGAGGCCCTTGGCGAACTGCTCCAAATACTCGGAGACGGTATGCAGGCCGCCCCATCCTTCATCGACCGCGTCATCTGTACCTTCCTCTCCAAACGCGACCCAGACTACCAGCTTTCCCCGCATGTAGTCAGCTACGTTGTACGTGTCTACACCCGCGCGGGGGACACAGCAGGCGCAGCCCGCTGGTCTGCTGAGCGCCTTCCCTCTCTCCCTCCGGCCCCCTCTGCTGAGCCCTCCGGCCCATCCCCTTACACCTCCCTCCTCCGCGACCTCGCCCATGCCAACCCATCCTACTCGGTTTACGAATGGTCTCTCAACCAGATGCAAGCCGAAAACCCGGACCTCGTCCCTGACCTCCCCTTCTTCAACGCCCTCCTTGCGCACGAGATCGGCCGCCGCAACTATGAAGCCGTCTTCGCCATGTACGCCCGCATGATGAACTACCGCACGTCTACCACCAAACCTGATGCGTACACCTTCTCCACCATCTTCCGGGCCATCCACCACACTACGTGCAAGTACTCGGGCCGCTCCCGCCGCGTGCGGAGCATGAAGACACCCAAGAACGTCCCCAGCCCCCGCGCGGTGTACAAGGACATGCTCACCTGCCTTGCCGAGCAAACGCGCGAGATTTCCACCTCAGAGCACAGGCCGCCAACTCCCCCCGAGCCCGCGCTTGATGCCACCGCGCTGCACAAAGCCCTGCGCACCTTCATGGGTCAGTACGACTACGCCGCCGCCTACAACGCCATACGCCTTTTCCGTCTATACCCTACCCTCGTCGGCGCCCCAACGCTCGTGACTTACCGGCTCGTCGTCAACTCGCTCGTCGCCCGCATAAAGGTGCACCTCCCGCTACTCGCGATCCGGCGTGACCCCCAGTACGTGTGGACGTATCGCTTCCTCGGCCTCGGGGAACTGCCCCACCACCTCCGCACGAAGCTCCCGTTCGACCTCGGCGTCGTCCACCGCATCCTCTACGCCGGCTCGTACTCGCGCCTGAACCTCCACTACATCCCCGCACCCGACTACAACCCCGGATCCGAGCACGACGCAGCGGACGACGGCTCCATCTTCGGGAGCGATCCTCAGGACGTTTTGCAGCAGCTTCCGTACATCCCGGACCCGGCACTGTTCGCCCCGCACGGGCTGCCGACCCCACTGGAGCTCATCGGGCTGCAGCCCGTGGAGGAGAACAAGGCGTTCGGGGTCGTGCCCCTGGAGCGGATACTGAAGCGGGCGGTGTTGGCGTCGTTCGCTGAGCTCGATCACTCGCCCGGGAAGCAGGTGTCGTTGGCTATCTCGGAGGCGAAGGCGGATATGATTCCGTGAGGTTGGACGTCAGGTTTGGACGCGTCTCGCGAGTTCTTCATGCGGACCAAGTACTGTACATCATGCGTCGTCTATTTACATACTTAACCCCCGAAGCGAACTCTAGAACATTAGCATTAAGTGTACAAGCATAATGTAGACTGCACTGCGTAGTTAGTGACTGGATATAGTAGAACTCCCACTACTCTCGAGTAACGACAAACATGGTCCAAGGCAAACCCACTATCGACCAGTGCTTGCAACAAGGACGGAGCATTGATGACCCCGATTAATAGTACCCAATCCAATGGACAACCTGTCGGGATTGAGTACTAGTACTGAGTACTGAGTGGTCTCCCGCACAATGTCTTGCTTCACATCTCGATCCACGCGCTCTCTTGATATGCAAGGGGGTAAAGAAGATGGTCATCTTCAAGTTTCCTAGCCTGACCTGCAACTTGCGCCACACTCCACGAACACATAAAGCGTGTTCAAGGCAGGGTTCATCGAACGTAGACCTCCCCCTTCTCCCTATGTCGAACTCAGGCTCAACGCAACAGTCCACGGGGAATTCCACATAGAGGAGCATCATCGCACACTCCATCGACGTTCAAGAGCGGTAGCCAGGAAGTTGCCAGTGTTCAGAAGGGGCGCTGTTGAATAGCGTTGGCGCATCGTGAAGGCGAGAGCCGCAACATGACGAGATGCAGACGCGAGCTGCACAAGCATTTGCATAGGCCGAACTGCCAGGAAGCCGTCAAACATTAGAAATATTTGAAGGCTGGGGCACTGGGGGTGCCTCACCAGTAGATAGAAATGCCACTGCATGCGACCTTGGGGAATGGCATAACGGAGGGCCGAGGATTACGAGAGGGCGGTGTTGCTTGCCTCCAATTGGGTGAAAAGGAAGTCGGCAAGCTCCTTAGTCAACGTGGTATTTGACGCGCTCAGAACCACACATCTATCGAGCAATGGCAAGCATGTGTAGTAGAGGGAGGTATAGGCTTGAAGGACAACAACTTGGGACTCAGTTTGCGCACCACTGGTCGCCGGCGCTAATAGTCATGCCTACCGCCACTCTACCGCCAGTCCCAGTCTGTATTTAGCAACTCTAGAGTTTGTAGGGCCGATCACGCTCGCACGAGTCCAAATGGATATGGACATGGAAAGATGTTTAAAAGGATGGCAATTATCTTTGAAGGAATACCAATTACATGAGAGCCATTTCATGCACAACTTAAGATTACGGGACACAACTACAACACACAGGCGAGCGCAGAGGCGACCGCTCAACAGAATACGGCCGGGATGATCCTGAGTCGAAGACAATGAAGCCTACCTCACAGTTCTTTGGTGCATGTTAGCTTCCCCGCCGGAGCAGGTACTAGTCCCGAGGGCCACGAAGAGGCCTGCACCACGACCGACCGTGTTCATGAACAACGGTCGACCGCTCCTCGGGGCCGACGTCTTGAATCGTTGGCCAATGTTGCGCCGCCGAAGTCGGTTCTTACTGTCGTAATATTACCGTTCAAGTCTGCTGCATGCCTTATCGACTTGAAGGGGAGAAATGAGATGTGTGCATGACGACGGCAGAGAAGGACGCACGTTTGACGCGACGTCCCGAACTTCAGGGGGCGTCGCTGTTGCCGGTGCCGTGGAGGTGAGCTCTTGACGTGGGCCGTACCACCAAACCCTGGCGCAGGACGCCCACAAAGTGGGCCGGTCAACCGGGCATGATTGGGCTGGTTGTTTGACGTCGTGCCCAACGCTCTGAGACCTGTAAATGATGGAATAGAGCGGGATGGGTGGGGACTCGGGAGTGTCGGAGGAGAAGAGAAGGGCGGTGTCGGGAGCATAGAAATGTGGTGGAGTAGGGGACCTGTGGCGGTGGGGGGGGGGGGGGGGGGAAGGTGGGATAGATGGTGGGGTTGGGTGCGGACGCGCCGATAAGTGGCTGCTTCAAGTCCGCTTGGCTTGGCGCGGCCCTCTGAGAAGAGGGCGCGCCGGAGAGGCTTGTGAAGAACATTGCGTTAGAATGGCCGTGGCGACCGAGAGACGAACAATGGCGACGTACCAATACAAGAAAGCTCTCCGTTGACGACGCGACGCCGGTGCACGACCCTCAAAGAGGGTGCGCGGTGGCGCGTACGTCGTCTACCCATGACTCTTTACGAGTCACGTTCCAGGTTACGGCGTCCGTGCTTTCCCCGCACCCGCCAGAGGCGGACAGGTACTCGTCCCGGTCGCACCCCGGCTTACGCAGTCTCGCAGGCAGACCGCCGCAGAGCACCGACGCCTGGGCGCAATCACCCGCTCAGCCCGTGCAGGCAGCCACACCCTACTTTTCAGGTGGGCCGCCAGGGCGAACAAGCTAGATGGCCACTATTGCCCGGGATGGCGACGCGTCGATCCTGACCATCACCATAGTCAGCATACGATAAAGAGCTGGGGAGGAAGGAAGTAGAACTCACCGGGTGGATCGAGCGCACCTGGGTCTCCGCCACTAGTTGCGGTGGTTAGGAATGATAGTGGGTGCGGAAAACGACGAACTCACCCATGGTCTTCGTGACCCGTGCTGGTTATGTGGAAGGTGTACCATGGAATCAAGTGGTAGAGAGGGAAAATATGGATGGGGTTAAATAGGCATGATGGTGGTTGAAGAGATGGTGGTTGAAGGTCGAGATGGCGGTGGTTGGATGGAGAGAGGGAGAGCGGGGAGGGCGCGTTTTATATACCCCGAGGGGGCTCCGTCGCGGCATCGCCAGCATGTTTGTTTTGTGCCAGCATCGAGGTTAGCCATGCGTGTTCGCGTCCGGAATCGTATATTCGCGTCCGAAAGCCCGCTGTTCGCCTTGCTGGGACGGCCGGCACGAGGCTGACACTCACTCTCGGTAATCGATCACTTGTATCCTGCCCGAATAGTCAGTAATTCGTCTTTATTCGCGGTCCAGAACGCGGCACGATGGTGCTACCAGCCGGCCTGAACGCCTCCGGGTCAGCCTCCTTTCTCGAGCGTCCTGCAGTGGTACCGTAGCTGAAGACAAAGTCGTCCCGGAGTGTGCGACCTTCGCGTCCGAAAACATACTGTTCGCCTTGCTGGGTCGGCCGACCGACATGAGGCGAACACTGACGCTCCATCCCAGTGCTGCTCTTCGCATCTGAGGACAAGCTGTTCGCCACTCTCGGCCGGCCGGCCACCACAAGGCTGGCAAATTCATGCCGATCGTCCGTTCGATCGGGCGCGCGTCTCTTCTGCCCAGTGACGATACGGTCGGTTTCGAAGTACAGCACAGGGAAAACTGGGGCTTGCGGGGTAGCGTCCTGATCAGACTCGACGAGAAGTTCGAGGAGTGAGTACTGAGAGTCACCGTCACTACAGAGGCACCGTGACTCAGCCGACCAAGTAACTTGACGTTGCACGAGCTGACCAACGCTCACCTTCTTCACTGTGACCCAATCGTCAAACGGCGTCGCGCGTCTCCTCACGATCGACGTCAACCCCTTGTCCAACCTGCACGCGCCTCCGAATCCCGGCTGCACCAGGCGGGACGCGCTGGCATGTGCCGAGAAATCCATTGGAGCCTTTGTCACCTCCCTTCCAGAGACTACTCATGACTGCTGATGATGCCTTTGAGCTCTGAGTCGCAAACCTTCCGGTGTCCAGCCCCCTCTTCCAGCTGTCCATGACCTTGTGGTACGAGATGCGGAAAGAGACGATCGTTCCAACGCGCAAACTTGGGAACAGTGCGTCGTCCATTTCGGACGTTACAAGGGTGAAAAGCATTTCGCGCGCCGGCATGCCTCGACAACTAAAGTTCCGTCACGGAAGCTTGGAGCAGTCCGAGGCATTCGACAAGTTGCGGGAATCAGGGTACAGCATAGGGATCTATTAGAAAAACGAGCACAAATGAGTCATTGCTCCAATTGTCAAGGACAGAGACATATGCATATGCATTTCACTCATACCTGTCCGAAACCGCTTTTCAATCTGTCGCTTAAATTCCCAGGCCTGGATTCAACATTCAGAAATTCAACAGCGAACATGTACGACCATGCAGGCTGCACATAGCCAGCGCGAGATTGGAGGAGGGACTGGGGAAGACACTAGGGTCCGTGGCCTTTGAACCGCTTTCTCCCAGCGGCGAACGGGAAGATCGCAGGTGCCAGTATGATAAGGAAACATGGCATTTGATGACACTTGCTCCAACATTAGGATTAGTAGTACGCTGTTTAGCGGATATAGAAGAAGGACGGACATAGCTCGAGCAAGGAGACACCAGTGTCACAAACGTCGCAACCGTCCTATCCCAGCCTCGCCTTCTTGCGCGACGGCCCGCCGCCGCTCACACTCGCGAAACTCGCGGCGCTGCCAGCCTTGCCGGAATGGTTCGAATGGGAGTGGGAAAGCTGTTGCGACAGATGCGCTTGCCCCGTCGCCTGCATGTGCGAGACCTGGCCCTGCACCTGCGATCCCGCCGCCGCCACAGGCATCATCGATGGCGCATCGTCTTGCGTAATTCGCCGATGTGGAGGTACCTGTTGAGTCGACAACGACTCGAACGCACTATCCGCATCCCCGTCAGCATCAAAATCCACCTCTCAAATATAGCCCTCAGCCACCTACTTTCGAGTCGGAAGCGGTTCCTCCGCAAACCACTTGTGCTGGAGCGCCTCCCCCGCGGTAAGTCGCTTGTCTGGATCGTACGCAAACAGCTCCTTCAGCAAGTTCGCCCCCTCGACTGATCGCACCCGGGACTGCGACCATTCTTGTAGCCGGTTGCTGTAGCTGTCAAACATAAATATTGTCAGTCCTTTCACCAGCAACCCATCCACATCAACAGCGTGCGTACTGGTCCAACCGTCTCATGCATTGGTATTCCGGCAGGTCCTTGATCTTCGGCCACTCCCGTTCTGCATAGCGGTCCCCATCGTCAAAGAACTTATCTCCCCCTCACCTCACCAACTGCACTCGGCTTCAGCACGTACCTGACGGAGTCCCAAGCACCTCAAAGATCTTCAGCAGCTGGTCCTTCTGGAACGGCACGTTCTTTTTCGAGTCCAGCTTCGCCTCCTCTCCCTTGAAGATCGGCCGGAGGCTGGCCAGCTCCGCCATGACGCATCCCACGGCCCAGATGTCGATGGCCTTGTTGTAGTGCTTCGCGCCGAGCAACAGCTCCGGGGCGCGATACCAAATCGTCACCACCACCTTGTCGCCTGCAAACAGAGGCTGTAAAGGCTGGTGCGTCAGGCGCGCCAGTCCAAGGTCTCCGATCTTGACCACTCCGGAAGAGGTGATCAGGATGTTCGCCGGCTTCAGGTCGCGGTGAATGATGTGCGCATCGTGCAGATACAGGAGGCCGTTCAGCAATTGGTACGTCAAGGACTTGAGCACCGCGAGTGATATCTGTGACCGCAGCGTTTGGGAGTGGTGGTGGATCACTTGCTGGGCCTCGACCTCAGCACATTCCTCTGGAGTATGTGTGCAAGAGCAACGTACCAAGAAGTCATGTTCGGCGTACTCGAAGACCATGTATATGGACTTGTCCTCGAGAATGACCTCCTTGAGCGCGACTATGTTCTCGTGCGTGATTTCCCTGTTCAACTGCCAGATATAGACATATTGTAAACGAAGAGAGCTGGGAGGACGGTGGTGGAACAAAGAAGAAGACGAACGGCGATCTCACGGATGGCACTCTGGCTTATGCCCGTGTATGTGATGACGTCTCCCTCCTTGTCGGGCTTGAACTTCTTGATGGCGTGTATCCGGCCATCCACATCCTTGCTTTGGGCCTTGTATACCCTGCCGTACGTTCCGGACGAGATGAAACCGAGGATGGCGTACTTGTCGGTTACCCGTTTGCGAGCAGCGTCGCGTTTGGCGCGGTACACGCGCATGGGATCACTGACGAGCAGATTGTTGTCCATTCATCGGCCGCCAGCAAGAGCATATGAGACGCAGGAAGGAAGACTCGAGTTTGTTGGCGGCAAGGTTAACGCTGATTACATAACGTAAAAGTAACTCGGTTCATATGTTCCCTTTCTGTAACGAGGTTCACAAGAAACCAAAATACGGCTGCGGCGCACAGACAGTGAGTGAGTCTCCTGTGCCTGTTCGATCGGCAGGCTTGGAGTTTGTGAGTCTGTGCCATTCAAGTTGGTGCTGAAGCTCTCTGGACGTGGTCTTCTTGCAGGTGTTACTTATTTTGGGATCCATTCCGCCGCCGCCGGTGCCAGTGGTCAACCAAGCAATATGATGCTAATCATACAATTGTTGAATCGCGTCTAAGAAGTACGTTATACAGTCATGAGAGTATCGTTAAAGTGCTTGCGTACGAAATCCATCCCGAGAAATCCAGAGTCGTGACAAAGCGTGAGATAGATGCCGAACAAACCCAGAACGTTCCGAACTCATTGACAACCCAAATTGGAATCCTCTGTGGTGGTGGTGGCGCCTCCTCTTGGGGAACTCGCCCATTAAACGGGCCAGGCCAGCGAGCGGACAGTGCTGATCCAGGCAGCGTTGGCATCTGGGTACTGTGCGGCAAAGCATCAGACGTCAGTCGACCCGTTCCGTACATTTAATCTCTGGGGAAGAACCGACCTCCCAACTCATGACGCCGCCAGCTGTGAGTTTTTCCAAAAGATCCATCAGTAACGAGTCCGAGGACGCCGAGAAAGGAAGTTGAACTTACTCCACCCTTCGGCCTTCGCTTCGCTGATGCAGCTTGCGAGCGTCGATGGGGCGACGTATCCGTTGGTCGCGTCGGCGGTGGTCGCGGGCTTGCCGATGACCAGCTTGCTGGCCGGGACGCCAGATGCAATGATCTGGAACAGGGCAGTGTCGGCCCAGGTCGAGGACGAGGCGGTGAGCAGGCCCGAGCAGGTCGTGTACTCCGAGACGCCCTCTATATGCATCGTGGCCCATTCATAATTAGTCGCGCATGTCTTACAGATCCTGAGAAAAGTTGCTCTCACGGTTGTAGAACTGGACGTTGTACTGCATACATATGAGATGGTCAGCGGATTGTCACGGGGGGGGACATGAGATGTAGGAAATGGGAAAGAACACGTACCCAGTCAATCAAGCTTCCGACCTCTTGGTTCACCTTGAGGTATCCTCCGGCGGCGTAGTACGTAGGCGAGAACCTGTCAATCAAAGTCAAATGTGTGCTCTGGCACACGAATTCGCGCAAACAACATACCAGGGAGCAACCGCTGGAGCACAAGATCAATGTCAGCACCGATAGGAATAGAAGGAAACTACGGGGACGAACGAGCATGCGTGATGATGTAGTCACTGGCAGGCAGCTGAGCGCGGAGCTGCGTAGTGAACGTAATGAGCCATGCCTCAGCGGTGCCGCCATCCATGGCGTTAAAGTCCTGCACATAAAATCATTAGTCCGGCGCGACCCAACAACGAATAAAGTCGACCAACCTCGTAGTCTACATCAACGCCATCCAACCCATACGTCTGGACGAAGCTAGCGAGGTTGTTTGCAGTCGTGGTCGGATCTGCACCGGAACTCGTCGGGACGTCACTTGACCCAAACGCGGCGACCATAAGCTTGATACCAGCCGCGTTGTATTGCGACTTGATGGAGGCTCGGTCGCTGGCAGACAATGTGGTCCACTCGTATGCCTTGTCCCACGGACCTTCGAGCAACCAGAACGACAGAATGCTGTGCATCGTGATCAGATCCCGAATTGACACCTAATGAAAGTTCGAATAAAGCTCACAAGACGTTGAAGCCCTACATGGAATGGCAGTTGTGAGCGAATGAGATGACATAAAATGTGACGGAGGCAACATACGGTCACTGCCGAGACTGCCGGGGGCCCAGTCACGCCCGACTGGTAGGCATCTGCATAGACGACGAAGTGAGGTGCCGCCGGAGCTGCACGGGCTTGAAGGGCGCGCTCCTCCACCGGTGCAGCGAGGACAGCGGCGAAATGGAGAGCGAGATAGACCGCCACGAAGGCTGAAAGACGCCGGAGGATAGAGGCAACCATGTTCAAGCGCGAGTCCGTATGTGCAGGAGAGCTAGGAGCACTGCGTGTCGCGAGTTCTCTCCGAGAAATAACCCTGGACTGGCGAGAGGAATTTATAGCTAAAGAGAGCGGAGGGGTTACGAAATGTTCCCTAGGTGGCCCATATGTCGCCCAAGTGTGTCCCATATGGTCGTGAGCCGCATGTTGGCCGAAGCAGTCGACGAGATACTATTTTCCTCCGTCGATGGCCAATCCAAGGTCGTGTGGATGGATGAGGCAAAGCAAGGACCATATCCAGACAAAATCAAGCGAAAGCGCAGCCCGTCCCCAGTGCCACCTTGCAAGAGTCGGGGCCCGCGTGCACCCTGCTATGGCGCCATGTTCGCAGACCAACATGTGTTCCGCGCGTCGTGTGAACCATCTGCGGGAAGCTAACGGATAAAGTCGAGTCAGAAGTGGTCCCCGAATAGCGTTTCTACGAACAGATGAGCGGGCGAAGTGTTGTGAGCCATGCGTTGCTCAAAGGGACCTTGTGGCCCCGTATGTGAACGGGTCCGCAGTATGCTCGACAAAGACAAAGACGGTCGTCGGTGTGAGGCGTCACCTGGCGCCGGAAGCAGCTTACCCGAGGCATATCCTTGCCTTCTACTGCTTGCACGCCTTCCTGCAAGCATCCCGAGGAATCAGAAGCACCTGGAGATAGAGCTATCAGGAGGTATGGGCGTATCATGGAGAATTGGGTTCGGCAAACCTGATCGGGTTCTTTGACTTGCCACAGCAAGCTATCGTTGTAGCAGAGAAAGTGCTCTTGCGGCCTGGTATGTCGTCCCGCGCCAACGGCCTGAACGTTTTGGTGAAGTGAGTGGAGCAGGGTGCGACTTCACGCATACTGAAGTGTACGCTTGCAATACCCCGCTGAAAGGCTTGATGAGCTCACGAGATTCGGAAGTAAAAGAAGTGTTCTCACCTGACGACATACGAATACGGCCCATGTCACGAGCGAGACGTCCATGCGCTCGATATGGCGGCTATCACGGACCACAAATATCAGGCGCCCAATTGGACGCATAAAACTCTGCCTTGCTCCGATGCTCGGGAGTCGGTATCAGAACCCACACGAACCTACTTATATTTGGACAACGGTGCCGAGGCCCCCAAGGTGCAATGACGACGTGCATCTCGATTTTGGGCCGGGACGCGCAACCAATTGCATTAATTAGTGACTTCGCGAAGCAAATCATATTGATATGAATAAATAAATGCACTCTAGCTGGTATCATGATGTCATGTATCTCGTCCCGAAAGCTGAGTGAACTCCCTCATTCACGGCATAATACGCATCAGAGAGTCTTCTCTAAAATGCGCTCATTCAGGGAAAGCCTTGGACCGGACAGTCTTGATCCAGGACGCGGCGCCGTCGGGGAACTGTGAAGCCAACCGGAGAAGCGTCAGCAATGGATCCCCCCAGGGGTTGGCACACGCCCAAAGCGGAAAGCACGCACCTGCCAGACCATGACACCCGCGTCTGCGAAGAAGAGAGGTGCGTCAGTACGTCGATGCATGGATAAGATAAAGCTGGGAGGAGAACGCACGCCAACCGCTCTTCTTGGCCGTGGCCAGGCAGGTCGCGAGGGTTGAAGGGCTAATGTAGCCTCCGTTGGTGGCGTCGCCAGCGGCCAGGGCGGGCTTGCCGATCACGATCTTGTTCAGGTCAACACCGGAGGCGTGGATCTCAAAGACGGACGACTTCGGCCACGACCCGCCAGACTTGGTGAGCAAGTTGCTGCAGGTCGTGTACATGGTGGAGCCCTCTGCACCACCACCGGTCAGTTCGCAGTTATTAGACGATTGCAAAAATAGCACCCACGGTTGTAGAACTAAGCAGGGCGGGAGCAGTTCCGTTATTCGTGACCAAACGGGTGCGTGGATATTTGATAGATGCGTACCTGAACGTTGTACTATCCTTGCTCATTAACTTCCGCCAAACTTCTGAACCGTGACATAAGGTACTCACCCAATCGATCTGGGCGCCAACGGTCTTGTGGACCTTCGAGTAGGCACCAGCCTTGAAGGCGTTGTTGACGGTGAACCTATGCAATAGTCGTCAACCGTGATTATATCAACATACACTGTCCGACGCTCGACGTACCAAGGAGCCACTGGGGCGTGGGTAAGGATGTACGTGCCCTTCGGGAGATGCGTGCGGATCTGCTTGGTGAAGTCGGCGAGCCACTTCTCAGCGCTGCCGTCACCCTTGTCCATGGCGGTGAAGTCCTGCATCCGAGTCGGAGGCGGTTAGTTCCCATTCCCACCGGCTTCCAGAGCCCAAGTCGCGCAATCGCACCTCGTAGTCAACATCGAGACCATCCAGGTCGTACTTCTTCACCCAGGCCGCCATGGTGTTGGCAGTCGAGACAGCGTTGAGGTTGGCCGTTGTGGGCTGCTCGGTGGAACCGAAGGCCGCGACCATGAGCGATATGCCAGCCTTCTTGTAGGAGGACTTGTAGGAGGTGCGCTGGGCAGCGGTGAGCGACTGCCACTCGGTAGCCTGGTCCGCGGGTCCACTCGACAACAGGAACGAGAGGATGCTGCACACCGGTCAGCAACCTCCTTGGCGGGCCTTAATGGGTCACCACTTGACTCACAAGACGTTGTAGCCCTGAGAGCTGGGGTGAGTATCGTGAAGCGCTTTTATTTGAAGAAGCAAAATCATACCTTGATGGTGGCAGCCTTCGGGGGACCGGTCTCACCAGACACCCACTTGTCGCTGTAGATGACGAAGCGGGGCGCGGCCGGGACGGCGGCAGCGGCACGGGACTCAACCTCGACTCCCGGAGTGGGGACTGAGAGCGCGCTGGAGAAGAGGAGCGACGCGAAAACGAACAGGAAGGACAGAGAGAACATCTTGCGTGTCTTGAAGAACTTCGTCGAACGTCTTGGAGAGCGGTGCCGAGTGCCGAGGGCCTTAGGGTTTTGATTTTTGCTGTTGTCGCAGTTTCTCGCAGGCCTTTATACTCGGAGAGGCCCCCCAAAGGTTGTTCGTATCTCCGGGAACCATGAGGGACTCAGGAATAGCGGTCGCACCACGCGGCTCCGTTAGAATGCGAACCGGAGGTACCTACATGGTCATCAAGCGAAGAAGACAATATCTGTCTACTGCGCTCCACCATGGGTCGTGATAGATGTGGATTTGGTGGTCAGGCCGTCACGGGGGCCGTGGGGCTGGGTCACTGGGTGTGCACCTCGTACTGTAGCGCGATGCTAGCCCAACTCAATTTGATAGTATAGTTGGCCTCCAGTTTCCTTGAATCCGTCTGTGCGCATCAAAACGGGACACTGCCGCTGATGCCGAATGCCGCATATGTACACTCTCTGCGTGGTGCGGCATACGCATATCTCCCTGAGTTTTTCACCTTTCCACTTCGTTTTTGAGAATTAGATGGAAATGACGTCCCTCTACCTCTTCGTTTGGAATCGCGGTGAGGGATTCCTTTCCCGTTAAACCAGCCTGCCTCCGGCGTAACTGTGGCGGACCTCGAGCCCCCATCAGCGGCATCAGTGACGTCGACAGCGCTCCTTTTCTGGTGTGTATGGCGGGAATCGGGTGGATGCAAGGTTGGAGGCCAACTATACTATCAAAATTGAGTTGGGCTGCTGCTAGTCGACTCCGAGTCTGCCGTAGGGTGGCACAGCTTCATCCACGCCACCGCATAGACAACCATCTGGAAAGACATGTCAGCCCGACGTAGAGTATACAATGGGACGGGCAAGTTTGTCGCTAAATACTAGCGACGCGCACTTGCATGTGTGTAACAGACGCCCAGTGATCTTTCATGTGGCCTGCATCGGCGGTGGTCCGAGAAACAAACGTCGACAGGCATTGAGGGTATGTTCAAGGTATGGTCAGACGCAGCATCTATCAGCGCATCTGTTGAAAGCGAGGGCGGGTCATGAGGGCGGATGGGAAGCTACAAAGCGTGGTTCCGGTTGGCCCGCAACATGGGCAACGCGGAATCGTGAGAAGAGGCAGATACTGGTTCATCCTGTGGCCCAGCACCAGTGCCAGTGAGCTGGACTGCCGCATGAATGCAGTACCACTCCATTTACCTTCCACGCGTCTTCCCGCAGCAAATTAATACACCGTGGACATGATCATCGCCGCCTACAACGGCATCCGGCTGATGGGTCCTGACCATTTTCCCAGCAAGGTACATGCCAGTGAACCGACCTCGTTGCAGCACCGTGGTAGACAGCAACGACACGGCAACTAGGAACAGCGGGGAGGTGAACGTCAATGTGAAGCGAGTAGGAACGAATGCGACATACGGAGACATCATGATGCAATAATGCATTGAGAAGTTACCGGCTCCTCAGGAAGGCAACCAGGTTGAAGACTTGAAGTACCCTACGGATCAAACTAGGTCGGCGGGGTTAACCAGTGACAGGGCACATACTGGGCAGGACGAACCGGCGACACGCCCGCAACACGAATAGCGGCGGGCGCACCACCGTCACCCGGCGGGTCCCACGCTGGATTACAGCCACCTGGAGTACTAACGTTGATTGTGGTGCCGCCATTAGTATTTCGCAGAGTACTCCAGAAGGAATGCACAGTGAAGGCGGGCGGGACAAGGGATGGTGAAAACTGCAGGTCGATCGGCGGATGTCGAACGTACTTTGCTGTGCCAGCGTGCATGAGGTTAGATCGTGGGAACTAGGCGAGGATCTCGGGGCTCATGTCGACGTTCCTACGTGTTGGTTTGAACCTCGAGCTCGCTGGCACAACCTAACGCATGCGTTCTGTGAGGGAGTTGCGCTGTCTGCCGGAACAACGCGGCTCCAAGGGACTATTCTAAATCTACACTGGACAAAACAACCCTTCTCAGTGTCAGCGTCGTCGACATGCATGTTGATATACTACGCGTACGGTACATCCAGGATGCCATACATAGAGGACTAGAGAGGGCAGATATCCGAGGAATGACGCAGGTAAGCTGAGGAGCGAGCGGGTAGCGTGAGGTATCCGATCAAGTTCGTATCAAGTCGTGACTAGACGTTTCCTAACTCGTGTCGTGTCCAGGTCCGTGTCGCATAATTTGTCTCCATATCCGGAGTTTGTAAAATAAAATAATAAAAAGTCACTCCATTCAAGGTGGATAAGAACGAGAAAACGCGGTGGAGCACGTCCCCCCCCACCCCCCTCAAGTAGTAGTCGGGGCAGGAGGAGCAGTAGTCGTAGCAGCTGCCGTCGCACCCGCGGGTATAGCAACCGTCGCACCATCGCACACAAGCTCGGACGACCCAGGCGCCGGTCCCCACGCGTTCGGGTATATGCAGCCCGCGATCGGCGCCATCTTGGAACTCGTGTCCCGCGCGTTCGCCCAGCCGTTGCCCACGCTGACCGTCGCACCCGTGAGTTGCGGCGGGGGCAGGGTGATCGGCGCGGCCGTCGCGGTGTACATCGGGAGCTGGGCTGGGTTCGCGCCGTTGACGTTGGACAGGGCCGGCGGGGGGTACTGCGAGTACGATGCGACGGCGGTCGGGGCGATCGTCCCCGCGCCGGACCCCCCAGTCTGCCAGGATTGGTAGTTCCCGTCCCATGGGAGGTTACGGAGGAAGCCAAGGGACTGACATAGGCCGAGCGCCTGGCGGGGGTCGCTAGGGACCCAGCCTGAGGTGAGACGAACGCACGGGTAAGAATGCGTGTGGAAAGCGTTGCGAGGAGGAGCAGGAGGACGTACCGTTGTCGAGACCGAGCTTGTAAGACCAGAACGGGGCTTCTACCTTACCGCTCACGGAGGAGTTACCGACCTTCCACGTCCAGAAGAAATATCCCGGGAGGGCCATGGCGTCCATCTGGGCCATAATGAAGTTCTTGATACCGGTCTTCATGTCTGCCGTCCAATTTGTCCAGTCGTCCCACATCGGGCAGTCTGGATACGTCGAGTTCTGGCCGACGCTGAGGACCCACTTGCCGCAGTTGTTGATCGCCCCGCTCCACTCGCCCGAGATGGTGATGCCGAAGTCTATCTGGGACTGGTTGTTGCCATAGGCGTTGCAGCCGGCTTGCGGCCAGTACGAGAGGGGGTGATTGAAGTCACCTCCGAACGCGACGTAAGGGTGGGTATCGAGCACGATGCGCTGCGGAGGCGTCAATCTCACGGAAGAATGCGTGGACGAGGATGGGCTTACGTCGGAGCCAGGAAGGAAATCCTTCCATGAGGAATCCGCTTGGAAGCCGTCATGGATGACGATGTACGCGCCCTTGCCGATGCCTGTGATGTTCCGGATCATATTGTGCGCCTGCAAATAGCTAGAGGTCGCACGAAGTCAACTACATCCGCCCCACGTAATGAAAGGGAGCGCATACAATCGCGTCATTTGGTCGCGCCCGATGATGCCCAAGAGCGGCTCGTTGATGGACCCAAACATCTGGACGACGTCGGTGTAACCCTCCTGGCTGATGAACTCGGTAATGAAGCGGATGTAGTCCATCGTCCGCTGCGCATTCGCCATGCCCATGTACCCGTTGAGGAAGTTGATGGTCCCCATGCGGCCCGAGTGGTTGTAGCCGTTCTGCGATCCGGGAACGGTGTGCAGCTCGAGGAACACGCGCAGGCCGTACTTGCGCGCCCACTTGAGCGCGAGGAGGACGTAGTCCCACGCTTTCCTGGCAAGGAACGGCTCGCCCGGCCAGGTTTCGACCGCCCAGTACGGGACGGGAAGTCGAATCCAGTTGAGGCCTGCGCCTGCGATCTGAGCGAAGTCCTGTTCGGTCTGTAGGATGACATGATGAGAACGAACCACATCAACGGCGGGAGGAGGGAGAGGGAGAAGGCGAGAGCAGGATGGAAACGGACTCACGATGAACGTCTTATAATGGTTCTCGAGCTGACCGAGGCCACCGCCTTCGCTGGTGTCGTTGAGCATCGCGACGCTCAAACTCCACTCATCGTGCACGTCCCCGCCGGGGAGGGCTTCGCTCGGCGGGACGTTTTGGTACTTCTCGAAGAGAGCGGGGACGATGAAGGGCTCGAGAACGAGCCACCCGCCGAGATTCACGCCCCGGATCTGGTCCGTCGAGTAGTCCCACGGCTCGTCGAGCGATTTGGTAAACGACTGGGCACGCGCGCTGTTGTTGAACGGGTTGGCCGGGTCGTCCACCCCTGCAGAAGAAAGGGAGGCGTAAGGTATGATGTCAGCGCATCTGTGATGTGAGAAGCGGAGCGTGAAAATATGCTGGGACTTACAGAATCCGCCGAATTTGTTGGTGTACGTGAACGAGGTGCCGTCGGACATGACGACAATGGAACCGTCTACACCCGTAACGGCACCAGTAGGAGACCCGGGGTTGGCCGGCGAGCCGCCACGACCCCCAGGTCCGCTACCGTGGCTAGAGTTAGAGTCGGAGGTTGATCCAGAATGACCTTTGCTTGTCAGGACAATCGGAAGGACGATGGCAAGGACAATGACGATGATCGCGAGCAGACCGACGGCCAACCAGATGTACAGACGTCTGCGCTTTGACTTTGGACGGGGGTTGGCGTCCTTGTCGGAATGGGTGGCGAGAGAGGCACCCTCCCCGTAATGTGCGTCGTTCTCGAGAGGCTTTGTATCGGAGAGCATGGGCCGTGAGGAGGCAGGGGAGGCGGAGGAAACGGTGTACGAATTGGGGGCATCATTGTCGGTGGGGGTTGCGGGGGGAAGGGTATATGGAGCAAAGAGATGGGACGCATCCGGACGGGCCGCAGGAGGGATGGAATTTTCTAGCTGATCGGATTGGGGGTCAAGTCGGGGTGAACTGGGAGGTGTTTCGAAGTGGCCATGGGCGGTTGTCGGGGGTGGGGAGGTATCGGTGAGGTGAGAGGGATGATCGAAAAGAGAGGGAGTAGGGACGTCTTTGCGAGGGCTAGAGGACATTGTCGCTGAACGGACGGGGGGCTAACGTGGACGAGAGATGCAAGGGCGCGTGGGGGACGAGAGGACGAGGGCGGATGGACATGGTGGACTGAAAAACAAACGGAGAAGAGGGGCGGCTCCTGGTCGGCCAAAGCGACTAATGATAGCAGGTGGGGAGAGGAGAGATAAGAATGTGGGGGAGGAGATTGGCGATAGTATGTGGCCTGGCCTGTGAGAGGAGGAGAGGGTTACTTCGTTGCCTCGGGTTCGGTTACGATGCGGTATGAGTGCGGGGAGTGATGCACCGTAGTTGCTTCTCTGAGGCATTCATCAGCTCCGGAGAGGACGTCACGTACGGCGAGTAGTCAGTGGTGGACCGTTCGAGATCACAGTGGCAGCGAGGCATCAGAGGGCTTGGAAGCATCTTAAACGTAAGTTTGCGTTCCTGCAACTTCGCAATTACAATAATGAAGATTGACATGGATGCGGAGGTGTTCCCCTAAGGAAGGACGGCTTGAGGAATGGCGCGACATGGCAGAGGAAGTTGGGTAGGGGAAGAAGAATGAGAATTACGAGATGGTGAACGGAGAGGGCAAGCACGGAGACCACCGCCGCGAATGGACAGCCATTCCGTATTTCCCGGAGTCCATTATTTACCTCTGACGTCGCTTCGGCGCTTGATATCGCCGCGGTCTCTCTTCGATGCATTGATCACCCAAAAGTTAACCGCAGCATTCCCGACTCCCGAGTATCCTCCCATCCGAAAGTGAGCTGCGCATACAGGTCGTGAATATGCCCAGCCGATCGACTGCCCCCCTCGATAACGTGAATATGACATGCTCTCCTCCGAGTCCCCAAGTTGAGACGGGGGCAATGCTCAAACAAGATGATACCTTTGGAGATGCTGCTACCCCCATTCACATCGCATACACCACCGGTTACGGCATGAAGGCAAGCGTCGTTACATACTGCATCTTGCTTCCAAAGGACACGCACTCCCCACGCCGTACGCCGCACTCGACTCTCGAGTGCCGGCGGCGCATGTGCCAGTGCCAGTGATTTCCGACGTTGGATCTCTACGATCGGCGCGCGGCTAGCAATGGCATATCGTCTATAAGATCGACCACCACCGCCGCCTCACCCTCACGTCCCTCTTGTCCTGGGTCGCCGCCGCCTCCGATCTATTCCCACTTGTTGTATCCATATCCTTCCTTGGTCCCTCTGATTTTCTCTCCAACTCCGAAGAAACCCCACACTTTGGACATCAAGCCCCCCGCGCCTAACCCTCAATTCAGAGTTGGATTGAAATCCACAACACAAGATGTCCGACGCTCTCCCGCCCTCGGTGTACACCCTCCCACAGACGGCCCAGCTCGAGGCCCTCTACACCATCATCCGCGACAAAGAGACAAGCCGCGGCGACTTCCTCTTCTACTCGGACCGAATCATCAGGCTCCTCGTCGAAGAGGGGCTCAACCACCTCCCCGTCCTCCCCAAGACCGTCGTCACACCCACGGTGCGTGCTTCAGGTTAGCGCGTTCTCGGCGCGACAGGTGCCCGGAGAGCGTGCAGTCGTGGGTGTAGACGTGAGTGCGCGAGTGCTCAACTGCGTCCGACTGCAGGGTGCGACATATGAGGGCGTCGGCTTCGAGGGCAAGATCTGCGGGGTCTCCATTCTGCGCGCGGGAGAGGTACGTGGGAGCGCGAGCGGCGTCGGGTGAGGGCTTGCGATGTCTTATGCTCGTGTGCACTGTAGGCGATGGAGGCCGGCCTGAGGGAGGTGTGCAGGAGCGTCCGGATTGGGAAGATCCTCATCCAACGCGTACGTCTCTTGCATGCTGTCAATCTCGTTGCTCACGCGACCCGGAGATGTAGGACGAGGAGACGGCGCAGGCGAAGCTGTTTTACTCAAAGGTGAACCATCTCGGAGTGGTGGATGTATGGCGCAGCTGATATTTGGATAGCTGCCTCCAGACATCGAGAAGCGATACGTCCTACTTCTCGACCCCATGCTTGGTTGGTGCTTCGATATGCGCGCCGGAGTGGCGCGGCCTTTGATACGGGTATCCTGACTGACCGTTCTCACATCAGCGACTGGGGGCTCTGCAATTAAGGCCGTGGAGGTGCTTAAGGAGCACAACGTCCCGGAGGACCGCATAATCTTCATCAACTTGGTACGTGTGGCGATAAAGTGTCTAGCCTCCATTCCATTCCTCAGAAGAGGGGTATGGGGCGACTGCCGCATGTTCGCTTGGGGGAAAGGGAAGGACGAGCCTGGCTGACGGCTTGCAGATTTCGTCGCCGGAGGGACTGATGAAGTTCTGCTGCAAATACCCGCTAACGAGGGTGGTAAGTCCCCAGAAATCCGTATCACATTATCTGCGCAATGCTGAAAGGACGCGCTGGGTGAAGATCACTGGATGGATCGACCAGGGGCTGAACGAGAAGGCGTATATCATCCCCGGGCTGGGTGACTTTGGGGAGCGGAGGTACGTTGGACACATCCAAACCAGTAGCTATGATAGCTGAGCTCACGATTGGGCTCTGGTAGATACTGCTCATAATGGATGAACGACAAGGTGGTGCGCATAGGTGCAGGACGCGCCGAAGAAGGGCATCGAGGTCCAGAGGAGCCGAGGAAGTCGGGTTGACAGAAGCCTCTTGGGCGGATGGACATGGTATGGAAGGCATGTACGATAGCGTACGTGTTGCGGGAGTTGCCTGGCCAGCAGACCGGCCGACGTGAGCCTCCATGGATATGCAGGAGCGTTGGAATGTTGTTGCAGTGCGTACGTGGGCCAACGAAGTACGTACGCATTGAGTGGCCATGTGAAAACATGACTGATTCAGTGACCGGGGGTGAGGATACCTACGTTGCGCTGTACATGAGCTCAGGGGGCGGCATTCAAGCGATGGCAGCGAAGCTCGTGGACAACGCATGCCGGGGCAGAAACGAGTACTTGAGACGAGCGAGAGGAGGGCGAGGAGGGGACTCGGAATATCACTGCAGGCGCGACTTGCCGTGTCCGAGAACGAGCGCGAGCGTGAGCGTGAGCAGTCCCAGTCATCGTCGCACTCGCCTCTTGCCCCCGTCTCTCGCTGTCTCTATACCGCCCGTGTCCTTGCTCCTGCCTCGGTTTCCGTCCTTCCTTTCCTTCCCCTTTCCTTCTTCCCCGTTTTGCCTACGACGTCGTCTGCGATGTCGCCCGCTGCCGTCCGCCGCCGCCGTCACTCCGGCAACATCACTCGCCCCGTGCTCTCCCCTGTCGGCCACCCCGCATCATCCCTCGACATCGACGTCCCCACTCGTCCCAAGTCTACGCCCCCTAACGAGCGCCGCGAGCGCGAGAAGCGTCCAGCAGAGGACGAGTCCTCGTCGGATTCCAGCGGGGAGGAGTCCGAAAAGGAAGCGGACGGGCCTGCCGGCCCAGATGCCATGCAGATCGACCATTCCTCTGCATCTGCCCCTCACTCTGCTACCACCATCACCTCCGCCGCTGTCGCCGCTGCAGTGCTTGTAAACTCAAAAACCAACGAGCGACCCACACGCCCCTTGCCCTCCTCCAAAGCGCGAAAAATGCAGCAGACGAGCAACAACCCACTCTTGCAGCAGGCAAACCCCCTCATGCTCCCCGTCCAGGCGCACGTCTCCAAGTCCGGCCCGGCCTCGACGCAGAGGAAACTCTTTGTCATCCTGGAGCAGGCGTGTTTGGAGGCGTATCGGGTCACGACCGCAACTAGGTCCAAGAACGGGAGGGAGGGAGATGTCAAGTATGCCCTGTTGAACTGCGACGATCATCAGGGCATCCTGGCCAAGACCGGCAGAGACATCGCAGACGCGAGGCCGGATATCACTCATCAGGTGCGTCATCGACATGTTTTTTGTATGCTGCGATGGTTTGTCTGAGCATGCGGGACTTGGGGAACAGTGCCTATTGACGCTGCTCGATTCGCCTCTCAACAAGGCGGGCTTGCTGCAAGTGTACATCCACACCGCCAAGGGCGTCCTCATCGAGGTTAACCCTCACGTACGCATCCCCCGGACGTTCAAGCGGTTCAGTGGCTTGATGGGTCCGTCTATCCGCATGACTTGCGCATTGTTCGAGGGGTTTTAACTGGCATCTTCTTAGTGCAACTCTTGCACAAGCTATCGATCCGCGGTGTTAATGGGCCCGAAAAGCTTCTCAAAGTCATCAAGGTGTGTTTTGCAGCGCGTCCTTGTCGTGCTTGATCGCGGATATCTTACGTACGTCTTAGAACCCGGTGACAGACCATCTCCCGGCGAATACGATCAAGCTCAGTACGTACTCGCGATATGCATGTTCATTCCCATTTCTTGGCATTTTGACACGATCGCGATCTACAGCGTTGTCCGGAGATGCGCCGGTGGTAAAACTGACGAGGTATCTGCCCACGCTGCCGGAGACACACCACATCGCTGTGTTCGTGGGTGCGATGGCCCGCGGCAAGGATGACTTTGCGGACGGCATCGTAGACGAGAAGATTGGAATCAGCGAGTACCCGCTGAGCGCATCAGTTGCTTGCGGAAAGGTAAGAAACAGTCCATTGGGGGTGTGCCGTAGGATGCTAACGAACTGTGTAGTTCTGTTGCGCGCTGGAGGACCTTTGGGACATTGTTTGAAACTATCTGGTCCTGCCGATTGCTCCATCTGCCATATCGCTGCCTTTGTCCACGTCCACCTTTCACTCATGATTATTGACGCCGCTTCCTTGTTGGATTATCAGTTGTTTGTATGTGCATCCCATTTTTGTCGCTCTTTCGCTGCTCCCAACTATTGCACTTCAACCTGCACGCATTCTCCTCCTGCATTTACCCCATCCCCCAACATTGTCCCCACTTCAACAGTCAAAATTACCCCTCCCCCCTCCCCTCACGCTCAACCGCGCACGACTCCACTAGCTGGCGACACCCTTTCGGCGCGCCGATCCTCATAGTACATTAACCCTGCGCGCCTGCTATGCCGGCTATTGCACCTCTAGTGTATACGAGTAGATGGGCCCGGTGCATGTCGCGACTCAACTTGCGATCCCGGGCTCTGTACATCAATAATCAAAATGTGTTTGTAGCAGTACTTACAATCTCAATCTCATCTCGTCGTGCTCCGGTCTGTCACGCGGTTTACCACGGCCGCATCATGCTCTACCCTTCAGACGTGTGTGGGACGGGGTGTGCCTGACTATTGTTGACGTGCGCGCGGAAGGGACGGGGAAGGGAGTGTGGATGTGGCATGGGCGAGTGTGGCAGGGCGTCTGAAGAGGCTGTAGATGATCATTTCCTTATTGAGATCCTCTCCGCCTCCATCACCCAGATTCACCCTCCTCCACCTCCTCAATATCTCACCCCCATCCTCCCCAACACGATCCACACCCCCACCCGATACCCCGACGCGCCCCCCGTTAGACAGGTACCCCGCTAGACCCCGCACAGGAGCCCAAGATACACACACAAACACAAACGACACCGACGATGAGCACCGAACAGGCAAGCGCGAGCCCCATGCCCGACGGCGTGACGGACCCCAACTACAAGCCGCTCCCCGGTCGGCTGGGCAACCTCACGGTACCCCAGCAGCACGCACTCGAGAAGCTGAAGAAGGAGCTCCAAGACGATGGCATCTTCGTCGCTGACCGTCATGACGATACGACCCTCCTCAGGTGAGTCCGGTGCTCGTCCGTGCCGTGTGGTCCACAGTCCTCGTTGCGTTGCGACTGCGCACGGTGGACCTGTCGGTGTTGTGGTTGATGTCGGGTAGGACGAGGGACGCTGACGTGCGTTAACTTGGCGGGCGTGTGGCCATCGGACAGGTTCTTGCGGGCACGAAAATTCGACGTGCTGAAGGCGAAGGAGATGATCGTCGCGTGCGAGCAATGGAGGAAGGACTTCGGCGTCGAGGACATCATGGTGTGAGTCGCTGTCTTGTCTTGCGATGCATCCGCACACATATACAAGCGGGGGCTGATTGTGCGGGTGGGATTGTTTGCAGAAACTTCGACTTCAAGGAGAAGGAAGAGGTGGACAAGTACTACCCCCAGTACTACCACAAGACCGACAAAGTCCGTACCTCGTTGCATCGCTACCTTGTCGTTATCGCCCCTGCTCACGCACCAAATTTGTTCGTTTCTTTCCTACCCTTGCCGCCGCGCCGCACCCCACCTGTGCTGCCGCATCTTGCATCGTGCGCCGTGCACCGCCGCCGCGCATGCAGGAGGGCCGCCCGGTCTACATCGAGCGGCTCGGGCTGCTCGACATCAAAGCCCTCTACGCGGTCACGTCCCAGGAGCGGCAGCTCAAGCGGCTCGTGTACGAGTACGAGAAGTTCCTTACCGAGCGCCTGCCGGCGTGCTCCAAGTCGGTCGGGCACCCGGTCGAGACGTCGTGCACGATCCTCGACCTGAGCAACGTCTCGCTCAGCAACTTCTACCGCGTCAAGGACTACGTCATGCAGGCCTCCTCCATCGGTCAGGACCGCTACCCCGAGACGATGGGCAAGTTCTACATCATCAACGCCCCCTGGACGTTCTCCACCGTCTGGACGTTCATCAAGCCCTGGCTCGACGAGGCCACCGTCGCCAAGATCGACATACTCGGCGGCGGCTACAAGGACAAGCTCCTCGCCCAGATCCCCGCAGAAAGCCTCCCCAAGGAGTTTGGCGGTACGTGCCAGTGCGCGGGCGGGTGCTCTCTCAGCGACGCCGGTCCCTGGAATCCTTCGGCGTAGGTGTGAAGGGTGTGCGGCGGTCGTGGGGGTTGCGGACAGTGAGGTGGGAGCGACAAAGGCTGGCCTTGTAGTAGCATCGTGACAACGACTTTCTCGGGAGGGGACAAATTCCAGATGCTCGATTCCCTTCGTCTGGCCTAGCCAGGCTTAGATGAATCGGCGTGATTACGACGCGTGAACGTACTCTACTTGTAATACGTATGTACCACCTGAGCGTCACCATATAACCCGCTTACTTAGCTACATCAACAGATCTGTATCACCTAGCTAACTAGCTAGGGCTTTCCCTCCGGCCTCCACCCAGCGGTTCACCCAGCACCCAGCAGTTAACTCGGGCGGCCCCCAAGTACCCTCCCGAACACCTCCGATAGGCTTCCGGCCTCCTCCCTGCCCCGACAATTCCGGCGTTCCCGCCACGTACGATCGCGGCCCGCGCTCCCTGCCGCCCTTGCTTCCCACCGCTTGCCGCCTCGTTGCCGCCATCGCCTGCCCACGTCTGCTCGTCGTCGCCCACGCCGAGCACGCATACCTCCCCCTCCTGTGCAGCTTTCAGTGTCGTTCTTTTTGTATCCCCACTAATATATGTATCCTTAATCTACTGGTAGCACTAATATGACGTGTTTCCTCACCGCTTACGTTCTGGACTAGGCAGATCAATGGTGGGATTACCAGGTCAAATATCAACCAATTTCTATGCAACTTGCCGCGTTCTGTTCGCGTTGTTAATGCCTTTCTAACGAGCCCTCAAGCACGAAAATCCGTCCAGCGGTTGTTGCGGGGTGCATACCCCCCTCTGGTAGGTAAGGGGTAGATGCAGCTAGACGGGGTTTTGGCCGTTTCCTTCGTTCTTTTGCCTCTTGTATAGTTGACTAACAGTAGTTAGGGAAATGTATTTACGCCCTACAGATATCCAATGTAGGGGTGTGGTTGAGCGATTGATGGTCAGCCACTGGCGCTTTGTACCCTTCATAGTGCATGTATTTATGGTCCTATCACCATGATCTATGGCTCATTTGAATGTACTCAACTGTAGCTTTCTAAAGGTATATTGATTGTAAATTTAGGACCGATGAAGCCTTCGCACCAGCCACCCTCTCCTCCTACCCCCCTGCCCAGGTAGATGCACCATATCTTCCTCAATTGGACGGCGCGTCGCGGCGGGTCTTTTGCATTCGGTGTATGCCTATTACTACAACATAATACCCAAGTTTTAAGGTTATCGGTGACCACCTGAACATCCTATCCCTTTATCAGCACACCCAATGCCTTACACCCTATGCATGAAACACTTCGTCCTCCCATGACACCTGAGTCTCCCTGATAATGTATAACTTGCATCCCTGGAACACAGCTTGATTATACCTTTCTAACGAGCCCAGAATCATGAAATTCCGAGGAGGTTGAGCCAAGTTATGGGGTGGACACCGTGAGGTACTGGGTCGGGGCACTGGTATTGCGCTAGTTTTCGATTGTATATTCGTGCAATTGCTGTGCTCATGGCAGTCATCCAACTGTTTGAACCATATCTCACCCAAAACTCATCCGTTTCCTATGATTTTTGATGCGCAGGAAAGCCATTGAATAGGAATACCTGCTCGTGCTATTCATTTGCTTATCGCAGACGTTATAGTAGGTACAGTCGAAAAGTCGACCAGACATACTGATAGTGATACTACATTATATCCTATAGTGCGATAATGATATCAATGGTATGATTATGAAGCATTGATTAATAGTAACCAAGCGCAAAAAACCCGCCGCGACGCGCCGTCCGATTGAGGAAGATATGGAGCGCCTACCTGGGCATGGGGGGTACCAGGACAGGGTAGTTGGTGCGAAGGTTCCAGCCGTCGGAAATTTATGATCTATACCTCGTTAGAAAGCTACAATCGAGTACTCCCTAACGACGTATAGATCATAGTGATAGGATGATATATGCATATACTATGAGGGGGGCAATGTGCCAGTGGCTGGCCATCAATCCATCAACCATACTACTACACCAAATATCTGCAGAGCGTGAATATATGTCCCTTACTATGCTTAGTGAAACGTACCAGATGCAAAAACAATGAAGGGGAACGGCCAAAAACTCGCCAAGATGCATCTACCCCTTACCCACCAGGAAGGGGTATGCACCCCGCAACAACCACTGGTCCGATTTTCGTCTTTGAGAGCTTGTTAGAACCGCATTAATAACATGAACAAAACGCAATAAGTCACATGTAATTTGGTAAAGATCTGAACTTGCAATCCCACCTTTGATCTACACAGTCCAGCACATAACCAGGGAGGAAAAACATCGTAATATTGTTACCAGTAGACTAGGGATACATACATTAGTAGCAATACAAAAAGAACGAGGGAAAAAGGTGCACGGAAGGGGGAGATATGCGTGCTCGCTGTGGGCAACGACGAGCAGACGTGGGTAGGCGACAGCGGGAACAGGGCGCCACGCGATGGGAAGCGAGGTAGAGTGATGATGGGCGCGTGGGAGCGCGGGCGCGCTATCGTACGAGACGGTGGCGGGAACGCCGGAATTGTCGGGGCAGGGAGGAGGCCGGAAGCCTATCGGAGGTGTTCGGGAGGGTACTTGGGGGCCGCCCGAGTTAACTGCTGGGTGCTGGGTGAACCGCTGGGTGGAGGCCGGAGGGAAAGCCCTAGCTAGTTAGCTAGGTGATACAGATCTGTTGATGTAGCTAAGTAAGCGGGTTATATGGTGACGCTCAGGTGGTATGTACACCGACTGTACGTATACCATATAGAACATCGGCGTACTAAGCCTTTCTCGCAGCTATTTTCTTCCCCGACACCGAAGAGGTCATTCAGTTGTCATTCACGTCCCAACATCAACATAATACAAGTACACCCCACCACCGCCACAGCGCAAGAAAACGTCCCCGCCGAGCAGCAAATGGCGGAGTGCAGTCATGAAAGCGGGAAAACAAAGGGCTGGTAGCGTATGGTAGGGGTTATCTACTACATCCGACAGTGCCTCGCACATTCGTTTTGACCCAGGATGCTTAGAAGCACTTGCGGTGAACGATGCCAGGGCCCGACTCGTCGTACTCCTGCTTCGAGCACCAGAGGTTCTGGAAGGTGGAGAGCGACGCAAGAATCGAACCACCGATCCAGACGGAGTACTTCCGCTCAGGAGGAGCGACGATCTTGACCTAATCGTGTCAAGGTCCACCGATTAGCGATCGATCTGGATGATACTTGCTCGGAGGAAATGAACGCACCTTCATACTTGAGGGCGCAAGAGCGGTGAGCTCCTTCTGCATACGGTCCGCAATACCCGGGAACATGGTAGTACCACCCGACAGCACGATGTTGCCGTAGAGGTCACGACGGATATCAAGGTCGCACTTGTAGATCGAGTTGTACCTGAATTTGACCCGCGTCAATCACCGAGTTGCACTTTCGACTGGCGGGATGTCCGAATACGTACGTCGTCTCATGGATACCAGCAGCCTCAAGACCGAGGAAGGCGGGCTGGAAGAGGGCCTCAGGAGCACGGAACCTGTGTTACAAAAGAAATGACTCAGGACGCAGAAATCACAGCCATGTTTCCATCTGAAACATACCGCTCGTTACCGATGGTGATGACCTGACCGTCGGGCAACTCGTAGCTCTTCTCGAGGGCGGAGGAGTGGGCAGCGGTCTGGAGCTCCTGCTCAAAGTCGAGGGCGACGTAGCAAAGCTTCTCCTTAATATCACGAACGATTTCACGCTCGGCCGTGGTGTGGAAGGGGTAGCCGCGCTCCATCAAGTTCTTGATCAGGAACTCAGTGAGGTCACGACCGGCGAGATCGATACGGAGGATGGCATGAGGGAGCGAGAAACCCTCGTAGATGGGGACGGTGTGGGTGACACCGTCACCAGAGTCGAGAACGATACCAGTGGTACGACCTGACGCGTAGAGGGAAAGGACGGCCTGAATAGCGACGTAGAATGCGGGGGCGTTGAAGGTCTCAAACATGATCTGGGTCATCTTTTCACGGTTGGCCTTGGGGTTGAGGGGAGCCTCGGTGAGGAGAACGGGGTGCTCTTCGGGGGCGACACGGAGTTCGTTGTAGAAGGTGTGGTGCCAGATCTTCTCCATGTCATCCCAGTTGGTGACGATACCGTGCTCGATGGGGTACTTGAGGGTCAAGACACCACGCTTGGACTGGGCCTCGTCACCGACGTAGGAGTCCTTCTGACCCATGCCGACCATGACACCCTGGTGACGGGGACGGCCAACAATCGAACTGCGAGGGAGGAGGCTTCAGGACAGTATGTGGGACTATGGAGTACAAGGACTTACGGGAACACGGCACGAGGGGCATCGTCACCTACGACAAGCTCAGAGACACACAACTACACGGCAGGCGAAGATGATTCTTACCAGCGACTGCAAATGAAGAGTCAGTGATCAAGGTGGATTGGGAGCGATGTATGGATAGATGAGGACTTACAGCCAGCCTTGCACATGCCGGAACCATTGTCGATAACCTAGATTGGACGACCTAAGTCTGTGTGTCGAGTGGGATGAAGAGGGGATACGTACGAGCGCTGCTACCTCGTCCTCCATGTTGTCGTGCTAGTTCGTGAAAGAGAAAAGAAGTGAAGAAGGGACTGGTGAGAGCGGTCGAGGAGATATATTGGCGGATGAGGTGGGGGCGGTGCACGCGCAGCGACAATTGGACCGGGATCGGGGCGCCGTAGGAATACCGATATCGGGAATAAGGGTGAGGTTGCATGCGAGGGCGGGGAATGTGGGGAATACTGACCTTGGGACGTTGAGGATGTGGGAGATGAGAGCAAGGACGAGGACGATGAGGGCGAGAGGGGTTTGGGCAAAGGGCGCTGTGATCCAAGCCTGATTCGCCCTTTCCCGTTATCGCGATTGCTTCAGGGCAGGCAGCCCCGCTCCCCCCGCCGCCTTCAAGTTCCTCTCCTCCGCTGTTTCCTGTGCCCGCTGCAGCTGCGTACATTGGCGTCCTTGACATACGCAGTATCCGCAATTCAGCTTTGGCACGTTCCCCGACAGTCCGCAGCGCCCAGCGAACGAGCGCAGAGAAAGCCCGAGCTGCGTCCACGTGACCACACATCAGACGCTGGAGCGAGACGCGTCTGCGCTGACGCGTACCTCACCGCGATCCACTCAGACTGTGGAGGACTACACGCTTTCCACTGCTATACCGCCATGCCTCTCGAAGCGACCATTATCATCGTTGACAACTCAGAATACATGCGCAATGGCGACTACCCCCCAGACAGGTTCCGCGCTCAATCAGACGCAGTCACCACCCTCTTCCAGACAAAGGTCGACTCCAACCCAGAGAACACCGTCGGCTTCATGACCATGGCTGGAAAAGGGTCCGTATCTCATTCCTTCCAACTCCTTCTCATCCGCTTACCGGCCTTCTCTTGTCCAGTCCAGAGGTGCTTGTAACAAACACCAAGGAAGTCGGTTCCATACTGGGTGCCATCCACGAAGCACAGGACATGCTCGGCGGCGTCGCCAACATCCCAAATGCTATCGAGAAAGCTCTCCTCGCCCTCAAGCACAGATCAAACAAGAACCTCCGCCAGCGCGTTGTCGTCTTCGTCGGCTCGCCCCTCGAGGACCACGCCGCGGACGAGAAGTTCATGGTCAAGCTTGCCAAGCGTCTCAAGAAGAACAACGTCGCGGTCGACTTCATTGCCTTTGGCGACGGCATCGAGGAGGGCGAGCGCAATATCCTCAAGACCTTCGTCGACAATGTAACAAGTGGCGAGAACTGGTCAGTCCTCCCATCGCCCATGCATCCCACTCACGTCCGGGATCACTTATGCCGGTCTGCGCCCATAGCCATTATCTCGCAATACCAGCGGGCGCACATCTGCTCTCTGACATGATCCTCGCGTCTCCCATCCTCGCCGGCGACCGTGGTATACCAGAAGAAGCCATGGGCGATGCCGGTGCACCGGGCGCAGGCGTAGGCAGCTTCGAGTTTGGCGTCGACCCGAGTCTTGATCCCGAGCTTGCAATGGTACGTCGTACGGTGCTTGGAGCTCGGAGAGCAGAGTCACTGATGCCATGCATGCGCACGTCAAGGCGCTGCGTATGTCCATGGAGGAGGAGCAGGCCCGCCAAGCCGCAGCTGCGCAGGCGACCGCACCAGCGTCAGGAGGCCCTTCCACCTCCGCACCTTCGGCCTCTGCTCCACAAACGTCGGCACCAGCAGGGTCGGCTGCGCAACCTGCGGCGGCGTCGACGGCGGCAGCTGCGGCCGAGGACGAGGAGGACGAGGAAGCCATGCTCGCACGAGCATTGGCGATGTCACAAGGACAGGATGTGGAAATGGCGGAGGAGGAGGGCGAAGAGGACGAGATCAAGCGGGCTATTGAGTCGGGTGCAAAGGGGAACAACCAGCAGCAGAAATGAGCTGTAAGGGGTGCTCTTTCTGTTCGCCTCTTCATGGTTTGTTGCGCGATGGCAGTTTCGTCTTCCTGTCGGAGTATAATGTACATCATCCCCATTTTATCCTGTTTGTTTGGAACGATGCTACATTGTCAGTATCTGTCGACTGCAAATGCAGTTGCCGATTCGGAAGTAGCAAGAAGCCTCGAATCCTCGGACTCGGAGTTACGAGGAGACTTGCCGAACCATAACCCTACCATGCATAATAAGCGCCTATCGGGTAGACGAGTTGTGACTGACCGCCACCACGACGCTCACCACCATGACTTCCTCGACAACGGCATCTCAGTCCGAGCTCAGGGCCGCCAAGGTTCCCCTTGGCTGGAGGGATCAGTGCTCTGCGTACGTACTGTTGCCAGTCGTTTTGGTTCGTTGGATTGACTTGGTGTCTGCCGACTTCCTCCGTGGTCATACCGAAACACGTCGGACAGGCTGCTTATTCCCTTGAACGTCTGCCGGAAAGACAAGCTCTACCTCCCATGGGAATGCGAGAATGAGAGGCATGCATACGAGAAGTGAGTCTTGGCCTCCACCGTCAGTTTGTGGAACGGAAGTAATGTTTGACCTCCCTCTCAGGTGCCAATACGAAGAGTGAGTAATTAATTACTGGTCTGTTTTCAAGACGTGGATTGACTATTATACAGCTACCTCCGCCGGATGAAGGAGCTTTCCAAACGCAAGCTCGCGGCAGCAGAGGAGGAGTGATGTATTAGACTTCATCATATATCTGCTTTCGCTGCTTTCTCGTCACCGCAAACCGGCGTGCATTCGAACAAGGAGGCGTAATCGCATTGGCACACAAGAGTTATGGGATCTCGGAGTGGAGATGGATTATTACCAGGGATTGCCCGTCCCATGAACGTAAAGTAAAGCCTTCAGTTGTCCGCCTTTCTATGAGGCTCCTTGGGTTCGCCACGCGGCCACCTTACACCTTGCGCCCCGTCTCTCCCTGCCACCGCGTGATCTCCTTCTTGACCCGCTCGATGACGTCCGTCTCCGTGCTCGCCTTGCCAAACGCGTCGACGAACTGCCCGTTCGGATCCATGAAGTAGAAGAAGATTGAATGGTCGACCAGGTAGTCGTCCGCCGCCTTCGCGTCAGGGGGCGTGGAGAAGTACACGCGGTACGCCTTGCAGGTCGCCTTGAGCGTCGCGTAGTCGCCGGTGAGACCGATGAGCCGCGGGTGGAACTCAGCCACGTAGCGTGCGACTTGGGGCACGGTGTCGCGCGCGGGGTCGACGGAGATGAAGACGGGCTGAACGATAGGTCCGTGCTCTTTGTCTGTGTGGAGAGGAGGACGTGTCGGGAGGGTGTGGGCGTGGTGCAGGAGGGCGCGTAAGAAACGTGGGGTTGGCATAGGAGGATGAGAAGCGTACCGAGTTTCTCAACCGCTGCACTCATCTTGTCCAACTCCTCGGGACAGATGTCGGGGCAGTTGGTGAAGCCGAAGTAAATGAGACTCCATTTGCCCAGCAAGTCCTTCTCCGTGAAGTTCTCTCCTTTGTGGGTGGTGAGCGTGAATGGCCCGCCAACCTGTGGTCTCCCGACTACTTGGTCCTCCCGTTCTTTGTCTGAATGTGCAAATATGACAACGGAAACGCCTGAGATTACGGAGAGAGCAAGATAGGATGGTACGCACGTCGTTGCTCCTGCAGCTTGTCCTTTTCACTGCGGAAGTAGAGAAACAAAGCCGCCCCCGTGACGACGAACAGCGCAGCCGCTTTCGGAGTGAAGACCTACAGCACCGCGTCTACTCAGCGCGATGCTCTGCTTTGCAAGACGTAGGAGGACGTACACCGACTGCTGACTTGTCCCGAGTGCCGGAGGATGTCTGGTGCGTCGGATCCGGATTTTGAGAGTATGCTCTTCGCGAGCATGTCCGGCTGCTCACGGGGAGCGTTGCGTGTCGTGAAACGGCAGAGGGGAATGTATGACGAGCTGAAAAGCCCCGTCTTGAAGAGGAGGCAAGTGCCCGGAAAGAGGTGGCAGAGAGTTGGGATGCAGACATTGAGACCCTAACCCTATTTCGCGTGCTCGTCTTTAAATCCCCTTGCCGAAACAAGCAATGTTGCAGTAGATCGACCTACATACCTTAGGCCTTACAAGTTACCGGTACCTTCGAAGGTGGCTCGAAAATACAGGTGCGGGCGGGCAGAGTGAAAAGCGCTAAAACGTCTCAAGAATATGATCCATCTTATACATCGCTACTCTAAGCGTACAGACTCGGACCAGGCAAGATTCTATCCGGGACGCCTCGGAAGGGGTCGTCGCATTCTTCCTCGGACCGCAAGGTTGCGATACCAGGACTTGTTCGCATCTCTACTGCACACCGCCGTTCTAAATGGATCGGTATAGGTGCGATGTAGATTGGGAGCAGTGAATGGGTGATGCGCACTGGGTCTTGGAGTTAATTTTGGTCATGATGCCACACTCTTCATTGCGACAATGCTCGTGACGATTTCGTTGACCACATTACGTTCCTGTGTGACGTCCTTTGCGACTGCCTTCAGTGCGGGCTCATCATTGAGCTTGTGGTACTGCAGAAGCGGTCAGAAGATAAGGATTGTTAGCAAAACTGAAGGCGAACATGCCTTCCTGACGGTAGTCCAATCGGTGATGTCAGGCAGCCCGTCAAGTGATGAGAGGGTGCCGGAGATAACAGAGGACATGAGGTGCTGGACAGTGTCCAGGCCAGGGGAGGAAATGCGGACGACGATCAGGGAGGTGGTCGTGTCGGATACCCCGTATCGTCGGATCGCTTCACTGATCTACAGAAGCAGAATTTTTACGGTGAGTTGAGATAATAGTAGGAGAAAAAGAAGAAGGCATGCATTGTTTGTGGGGTTGAGGGCCCAGAGGATTTCTGAATGGACGGTTTTTGTGCGTAAGGAGCGCTGAGCTTGGGCAAGGACGGCTTGGTAGATGGCAGTTTGGAGATGCAAGACGCTGCAGATCTTGAGTGGACATGAATACACGGTGCTGGATGAATGTTTCGGTTGGTGGTGCGTACAAGACGAGCATCTATAAATGCGAAGTTAAGCGCATCGCGCTCGGTCTGTCCATGGGGTCCATCGAGTTGGCTGGCGCGGATGATGCGGGATCTGATGTCTGCAGAATTAGAGACATTTGTGAAGAGAGCTACGTGGACTGTTGAGAGCTCTGGCGGACAATGTGGATAGCGAAATGTCTGCATGACGGAAGCAGAGATCGCATACGGTACAGCCACATGCGATCGCCGGGCGTGTCTGGTCACTGAGCGCTGAGCACTGAGCGCAGTCTGGCACGTCCTCCTCAGCCTCTCCCCCGTCTCGTGCACAGTCCCTTCCTTCCATACCCTGCTTGCGCTCCTCACACACTCTAATTTATACATCTTCACATTCCCTGCCGGCCCCGACGCGCGCTGTCGTCACGATGCTCGCGTTTGCGAGGCTTTCGTTCTCTCTTCTCGTCTCCTCCGTCATCCTAGCCTCCGCCGCCCTCCCCGTCCAGTCTTCCGAAACAGAGCTCTTGGTCCTTACTCCAGAGAACTTCGACTCTACCATAGCTCACGGTGTCTGGTGCGTTCTCCACCCCTCATCCCGTCCCCTCTCCAGCCCTCGTCCTCTGCTCGTGCAGAATGTGCCATAACTCCTCCACCTCTAGGTTCATCGAACACTTCTCTCCCTATTGCCACCACTGCAGAGCCTTCGCCCCAACATGGTCCCAGCTCGTCGAAGCTAACGACAAGAAGCCCGATCCCGGCATTCATCTCGCTCAGGTCAACTGTGCTGTGCACGGTGGTGCGTCCCTCGCTACCTGGGCTCATCCTCCCAGGTCTTGCTCACACCCTTTGATAGACCTCTGTCGCAAGAACAACGTCGACGGATACCCCCAGATGAATCTATACAAGGACGGAAAATACCTCGAAACTTTCAGTCAGTCTAGGACCATCGACATTCTCACCAACTACCTCGCTGCTCATGCAGAACCTCGCAACCCCCCTGCCGCTGAATCATCCAGTAAAGAGACGGCTTCTCCGGTCACGCCTGACAAGGATGAGCTCGCGGAACAGATCGCATCTCACGAAGATCTGAACCCCACCGGCACCGTCCTTTCGCTGGATGAGAATAACTTCCGGCAGATCATTGACAAGGGCCATGTTTTCGTCAAGTTTTTCGCCCCGTGGTACGTCCCTTTGCTATCCCGCTCGTCGTTTGAACGCACCCCGAGCCCATGAAATAGGTGTGGTCACTGCAAGAAGCTTGCCCCGACTTGGACTCAGCTCGCTAGTCAAATGCAGCATAAGCTCAATATCGTCGAGGTCGACTGTGAGGCACATAACGCGCTCTGCAAGTCACAGGGCATCAGTGGATATCCCATGCTTTACTACTACGGTGGCAAGGGCACCAGGACGGAGTACAGTGGCGGCCGCAAACTGGAGCAACTCTTGGCCTTCGCCGAGAAGGTCTCCGGCCCGTAAGTAACTCATGTTCACCCTACATCTGGCATAGCACGATTGATCGTGTCCATTTTAGCGGAATACAGGAACTCAAGTACGATGAGCTTAAGACCCGCATCGCGGAGCACCCTGTTCTCTACCTCTTCCTGCACTCTCCCGACGACAAGGCGGCCTTCGTGAGTTTGTTTGACCGTTGGTTATGAATGTGTCTGACATAACAAATAGAAACAAGTCACCGAGGCGTCGAACGTGTTGTTCGGATCTCCGGCAATGTACACCTCCACGTCCGCGTCGTTCTACGACCACTTCAACATCAAGCCTGGCACGGCTGCTATCCTCGCTCTCAAGGACCACGATCCTACTGCTCCCACCGCAGTTTACACTCTTTCCAAGCCCGCCTCTACTAACGAGGAACAGCAGGAGCTCGTTGACTGGGTACGTTTCCCTTCCACCTTGCTAGAGTTTGCACTCACAAGAGTAACCTTGCCTCTAGCTCCTCCGCAACCGTCTCCCAAGCGCCCTCGAGCTCGACTCCGACAACTTCCAGGACGTCATGAACGCGCCGCACAAGCCGCTCGTCGTCATCGCCGCGACCTCCCAGAGCGACCTCCAGCGGATGGCCAAAGAGGTCACCGACCTCGCGCGCAAGTGGCGCGACGCGAAGGAGCAGGCACCCGTCGTCTTCGCGTGGATGGACGCGGACAAGTGGGGCACATGGCTGAAGAGCATGTACGGCATCACCGCGGATCACCTGCCGAGGCCCGTCGTTACCAGCCACTCTGTGCGTTAGACGGACGGATGTACGACTGGGTGGGGGAATAGTTGCTGATGGTGCTTGGCTTTGCAGCGGCTCGTCTACTACGACGTGGACCCCTTCGGGGAGAAGGTCACGCTCACGTCCGGTAGCTTGTTCCCGACGATCAACGGCGCTGCGACGGGCACGCTTGCGTACAAGCATTCTGAGAACGTCGTCGAGCGCCTTGCCAGGGTATGTGCGGATTTTGTCGAGTTTTGCACGTCTTGACGTTGCTTGTTTACAGTACTTGAACAACAAGCTGATCGCCATCGAGAGCTACGTCGTCGAGAACCCTTGGCATACCGTATTCTTTGGCGTCGCCGCCGTTGTTGGTTTGTATCTTGTGCTGAGGCGGATTCTGGCGGACTCGGATGATGCGAGAGAAGGGGGATATTTGCGCAAGGGCGACCGTCTCGACTAGTATGTACATTTTTGTGGGTAGTTCGGTTAAATGCTCGTGACGGTCATTGGATTGTAATCTACGTCTAGCGGAACATAAGGCCTATAGATATTACTACTGATACACTATTTCTACTTGAAGCATGATGTCGCGTGCCTAGTGTACAATGAGCTCAAGCGCTGCGAACGACAGTCCATTAATAAGCACCCCAAAGAACGACGCGACGGAACCGGCCGGTCATAACCTATTGCGACGAGAAGCTGGGACTCGAGGACGACGCGTCCGACTGAGACCAGGGCGAGACGGAGTCGTCGAGCATGATACCGCTGATCCGCTGGTAGACAGCGGGAGGGAACATCCTGGCCTGCAGCCGCTGTAGCAAGGCGACTGCACGATCGCGTTCGCCATTGCCAAGCTCGGCACGAACCATGGCTTCCCAAGTCGAAGGCTGGGGACGTCGTGCGTCAGTCAATCTTTTCAATCAAGTTACAAGGACCTCGATGCTCACCTCGCGGTACACAGGAGTTCCAGCTGGTACGGGGAGAATATTCGACTGCTTGTTTTGGTGAGGGGTGTGGTTGTGAGGCGCAGCCACGCCCTCTTGAGGATCTAGGAGGGACTCGAAGACCTCACGCGAGCGCTCGATCTCGTTGACGGAGGCGTAACCTTTTATGAGGAGGTTGGCGATGTATGCCGTCATGTGGACGCCGCTAGACTGCAGTCGTTTGAGGAACGCAGGGACAAGGTCCATGCGACGAAGCGTGACCAGGGTGTTGATCATGGCCTCGTAGACGACGGCGTCAGGAATCGGGGAAGGCGTGTGCTTGCTCACGGTAGCGTGAGTAGCAATAGAGTCGAAGACGGCGATAGCTTTGTCGAGATCCTTCTGCACGCAACCCCAGGCATTGATAAGGGCGGCCCAGTGAGTACCTTGGACGGAGAGAGACGGATCGGCGAGCAGATCTTGGAAGACCTTCTCCATAGCGGGGACGTCGATGGGCTCTATGGAGCCGTAAGCGTCGATGAGGAGCTGAACGTAAGGGCGTAAGTCATCGCGTTGTCGGGCCGAGACAAGGGTAAGCATACCTTGTACGTGTGAGCCGTGGGCTGGACGTTAGCAGCCAAAAGCTCGTTGTAGTAATGCAAGACGCGACTGCGATCTGGCTTCGTCTGGGTGTAGAGTTGCATCATGGTGTTGTACGGGGGAACGCGAGGCTTGAACGTCGGCTCGCTCGTCATCTCCTGGAAAAGGAGTTCGGCAGAAGCAGCGTCACCGACACGGCAGCACGCCGCAATGACAGCGCCATAGGTGACGGACGTCGGCTGGACGTTCTGCGTCTTCATGTCGTGGAATAGCTGGAGCGCAAAGTCGGCTTTGCGTGCCTTCGCGAGCTTTGAGATGACCGTGTTGTACAAGAAAATGTTGGGAGCAACGCCGATGGTCTGGGACTCTGTGAATAGCGCCATCGCGTTGGACGTGTCGTCGGTGGTGTCCTTGACTTGCAGGATGAGGGCACCGTACGCATCCGCCGAGGGAACGCCGCCTTGCTGGAGAATGCGGTGGCGGTGAGCGTGAGCGCCCTCGATGTCGCCAGCATGCGCCAATCCGATAATCATGTGGTCCTCCAGGAGGAACCAGCCGGACGTCTGCCACTGCTTCATGCTCTCTAGAGAGTTCAAGACGACCTGCGCACCACCGTAGACCTCGTGAATCTTCTCGACCTCGCCGAGGCGGCCGAGAGCACTGATAAGACGAGCCAGCACAATGGGACGAGGGAAGATGCCCCTGTCGACGCCGGACTTGAATCGCTTGAACGCCGTGAGTACCGAGACTTTGTTGCCGCCGGGGTAGAACTCGCCAACATGCTGACTGTGGGCGGTATCGATGCGACCGGAGGAGTAGGCGGACATGAGAGGAGTACCAGGGATTTCTTCCACAGGGGCTTGAGCCTCGAAGGACTGCGCTGAAACCGGGGACGAAGACTGCAGAGCACGTTGAAGCTCGATCAGACGAGTAGTAAATGGTTCACCGAGCTGAGACAGCAGTGTCGCGGAATTGACATCGTGTGAAGCGAGGCTGCGAACGAGGTGGTTCTTCACGTTGTCGCTGAAGGCGGTGATATCAACCGAGTGGAGGAGAAGATCATCAACCAGAGTGTTCAGTGTGGCCGCGGGGTCGGCATCGCTAGCGACGATGACGTCCAATAATGCCTCCCATTCCTTCGTGCTCAGGCAGAGGGTAGAGCTCGCGCGCTGGAGCGCGTAAGCATTCAGGCAAAACTCTGAAAGCCCGGCAGGAACCAGGGCACCAACGTCCGTGAGCAGGGCCGAGAGTCGGAGGAAATGCGACAACGGAGCACTGGAACCGATCTGGCGTAGGATTCCCGACGTCAAGTCAGCAGCGAAGCGACGAGTGCCCTCGATTCTCCTCTGTGACTGAGTCGAATCAAACTTCCCCGCAGACTGGCCGTGTCGGATAACCTCAAGCTGCCGAGTAGCGATCCGAGCAGCAAGGTCGAGTGCCTCGTCCGTGTGTCCGCGGTTCCAATATTGCATGACCAGCCTCTGGCAGAGGGAACGGGAGGTGTCCCGGTAGAAGGTGAAGTGTCCGCTCTCGATGTCCCAAGGAAGTACATGGTCTACCAAAAAGCCCAGGAGTTCGTGTGCCTTTGCCTGATCCAAATCCGCACGGGTGTCCATCAACCTGAGGTTAACCGCGAGAACGGAGTCACGATGGTCGCTCCAAACGGCGGTGCCCTCCTGCGATGCAATCGCTTGCCAACGGACAAAGAGCCTGTTGGCTTCCGCGACCATGCCCTCATCGGCCAGAGCGTCGAACATAGTCGTCCAGGTCGACGCATCGGGACGGTAAGGAACACGGGTGATCGCGTGGGGATCACTGGAAGAGGGCTCTTGCTGCAGCATACGCTCGAACCAAGCCAAAGCGGTCGACACGTCGCCAGCCTGGCAAAAGCCGGTGATGGCACGAGCGAAAGTGGAGGAGGTGGGAAGCGGAACGGCGGTTGGGAGGAAGCTGTCGGCAGCCGGTGCGTCCATCATCTGCTCCAGTAACCCAATGGCCTCTGTAGGTTGTGCGCAGCGGAAGTAGGCAGCGAGCATCTCGTTCCAAACGGCCGTTTGGGCGGCACGCTGCTGGTATGGGAGATCCCCAACAGCTGAACTGCCTGCCATGACATCGATAGACCACTGAACGCGGTCTGAACTGGACGCATCCTTGAAATTGGCGAACGTGCTCTCTGCGCCTTGCATGTCATGACGGTTAGCGTAAGTCTCTATGAGGCTGATGTACGTCTGTGCGTCGGGGATGATATCGAGGCGGTTCTCGAGGTGAGAGTAGACGAAGAGAGCGGCGTCGGCGTTAGCGTGGATAGCGCAAGAACGGAGAAGCTTGTTGTAGACTTGGAGGGGGAATTTGGACTTGGGATTGGCAGCGGCAGTCTGGAAGAGGGCGAGGGCAGACTTGAAATGAGAGTCACCGCGAAGACTGGCGATGCGCTTCTCTTCGTCCTCGAGGTCCTCGTCGACTAGTGCGCGACGGCGGCGACGAAGACGAGCTTCTGCACGACGGACTGCTTCGTGGTTCTCGAAGTCACGGTCGGTGAGGGTGCTGATGAGGGTCGCGTAGGTGCCGAAGCCGGAACGGACGAGCTGGGAGGGATCGGAAGTAGCGTCTGGGCCGAGATGCTGGGAGCGGTGGGTTGACGAGGCACGAAAGGCGGATAATTTGTCTACGCGTTCTCTGACTTGGGAAGAGGATATGGAAGTGACCTGGTGTAGGGGGGGTTAGTAGAGTGGAAGGGCGAGGGGGGAGGGAAGGAGACGGACAGGCTGAAGGGTATGGAGGCGACCGCTTGCATGGAACTTGGAGGGGCCAGCGCCGGAGTGACCGGGACCGCTAGAGACGGAGGAACCCCAGCCAGTGACGGCGGAGGAGGAGCCGGAGGAGGACTGGAGCTGGAGGACATTGCGAAGGGTGTGACCGGTCTGGTTCTGGACGGCGACGACGGCCCTGTGAGTGTGGTGGAAAAGGTGATTGGCAACCTTTGGAATCATGGTCGGGGGAGCATGCAAGCGCGCTGCTGCCCACTATCCGCCTGGAGGAAAAAGGAGGGCGCGACGGAAGCGCAAAGCCCTGGGACTCGGAGGGAGAAGTGAGAGGAGAGGGAGATGGCGGCGAAAGAGAAAACGGCACGCGTCGGGAAGAGAACAGGACACGACTACCCCCGTCCCCGGCTACTCTCCCTCGCGTTCCGTCGGCAATCCTTTCCGCTTCCTTCCGACCCTCCCGGGGCCTCCCCGCCCGCGCTTGGCTAAACGTTGTGCGTCATGTCATGCACAGCCACCCATACCCCACGCCAAAATCTTTTCGCTCGCGATCGACAGTCATCGACTTGCAATTGGCTGCTTAGCGCTTAACCTCCGCTCAGCTGCTTTGTCGCTCTCTCTCATGCACTCGTCCCCCGCTGTGTTCTTCGCTTCATTCTATAATTCAGACCTCCTGGATACTTGAGCCTGCTATGCCTCCGCCCGATACCCCCCCACAAAAGAAGCGCAAGCTCGAGTCTTCCTCCCGACAGTCCTACAAGCACTCCTCCGCCTCAGACATTCGACGCGTCTTCAAAGCTCACAGCGAAACTGGCCTCTTAGAAGGACTCACTGCTCTCAGGAACCAGCTCACCATCCATCCAAACCAGGGCCCCGTCCAAGTCAATGACGATCGCCTGTTACTCGCAAAGGCATGGCTAGAGGAGGACCCAGGAGCGCAGGAGCTCTTCGCTGCATGGCAGGACGCGAACCCGGTACGTCGTTAAACCGTATCCATATCAATAAGTGTCTCATAACCTTACCAGAGGCAGACGTCTCTTTGCTCCGCCATACTCGGCGTTCTGTCCTCTCTCCTCAATCTCCTCTCTTCTCATTATACTTATCACCTCTACGCCCAACTAATCTTACGCACCCTTCTCTCACAACAATGGACACACTCTCTAAACACGTACCTCTCCGGACAACACACTGAGCTTGTCCTCCTCACTCTCAAATTGTTCAACAGCATGTCCAATTTCGCCGGCGGCCGCGAACGCAAGTTGGTCTTGGACGCCTTCCCCTGGGAGATTAAAGTACGCCTACATCGTCTACCTTTTTTTCACCAATAACATTTTCCTGCGAGATAGTCCATACCAAGGTTGCTCAATATGCGGCGCAAGTCCAAAGGAGCACAAGATGTAGACATCCTCCTTCGACCCGGTGCGTCTGTCGCCCTTTTGCTCTTGCAGCTGTTTTTTTCATCGACCTTCTCTGCAGACATCAGGACACTGTATATTCTTTTAGTCCTGTCCTTCATCGACTCCACAACGTCTTCGTCTATCAAGGCTGCCTTCCTTGAGCAGCACCGTGACGCGTTTACGTCCATTTTCAAGGGTCTTTGGCAAGACTCGTACTCGCTCATCAGGCGAGTCCTCGAAGTTTCCTGGTCTGGCCTCTGGTCAGATCCCAAGCTCAAGCGTACGCTCAAGGTTCAAGTCTTCAGCGAGGCGACCCTGTCCCAGGTGAGTAGGTTGCATCCATATCTTCCCTTCGTTACCTGAAGGATCTGCCTTCTTAGCTCATCCGCATCTACGAACGCAACGTTCCAGAAGGTCCAGACTCTGAGTCTGTCCCTGCTGACATCGTACATCACTTCCTCTTAGCCTTGTGCACCCGGCTGGGGGTCGGTCTCTGCTTCCACGACCGCGGCTGGTACCCCCGCGAGATTGACACAGATCAACGTGGACTCATAGGCACCGATGAGCACGCTGACAACGATGCACGTCAAAAAGGAGGCAGGATCTACAACAAGATTATCGCGAACGTCCTCAAGACTCTCAAAGTGAACGAGGATCCCCGCCAACAAGAACTCGCGCTCAAGATCCTCGCCGCATGTCCTGAACTTGTCGCCGGATACTGGCCTACGGCCGGCCTCGCGCTTGAGCCGCGCCTTTCATCCAAGTGGCTTGCGAACATCGCGTTCTTCGGCGCCGTGGTGTCACTCCCTGTCCCGACCGCGTCGTTCTTCCTCCCAGAGAGCGCCAGCGGGAACGCATCGCTTTACCAGCCGTCCCCCCCGCCGCTTGCTACCATTGTCGAAAACATCATACCTACGACTCAAATCAAGACCCACTTATCGCGCGGTCTGCAAGCTTCGTCTCCACTTGTTCAACACGCCTCCGCGCTCACACTCGCGAAGTCCCTGTTAAAGTACCAGTTGGTCATGCAGGCCTTTCAAGACGTGCAATCCGCGCTCGAAGAAGACGATGAAGAGGGATCGTGGGCACGCAGGAGACGCGAGATCGAGCGGGAGGTGCGCAAGCGCGTTCCTGAGTTTCAGGTCATCGTTGGCTTCTCCCAACGCACACACGAAGTGAGCTCTCCCCCAACTGGCCAGGTCTCCCCAAATCCGACCCGGACATCCTTGCTGTCTGAGAGCGCACATCGCTTGTTGTGGCTGTATCACCAGCTTCTGCCTTTCGTCGTCGCAGAGGCACGCTTCGACGCAGGGAAGTTGTTGCAAGCCATCGAAGACATGTTAACTCCAGGGATCACCGTGAGCCAGACTGGTGGCCTTGATACGCTTCGTCAATTGCATGTTCTGCGGTTGCTCAGGGAAAACGAGCACTTCACCTGGTCCGGGAAGCTAGGTACGGCGTCATTGGATTAGCTGGTGTACTTTATTCCTCAATAATACCCCGTCTTTAGGTTCCAAACACAGCAACTTCCATATTCTGCTCAAGGCGTATGTCACCACCCCCACTCCCGCCATCCGTACCGCGATCGTCGCGCTCCTCCGTCACATCCTCGCCCCAGGCGTCCTGTTCCAGCACGATGCCGATGAGATTGCTCTTTGGTTGGACTCGCTTCCATTCACGCAACGCGCTGCCGGAGCACAAGCCCCGGATGGTGCACCATTGACGGACGAGGGCGATAGCGTCATCCCATTCCTGGACGACTGCGTGCAGCGCTGCGTGAAAACACCCTACAAGTACGTCGAGGAGATGCAAGCCATGTACGCGTCCACTCGACCTTCCGGACCAGACGTGTCGTTGTCAATCGGCCAGCGGCCCGACACATTCCCGAGCCCCTTGCTCGCGGCGGTCGTTGAGCAGCTCGGGGCGAAACTCAAGGGGAAGCTGCTATCTCCATCGGACGCTCTGGCGCTCTTCTCGTTCATGCGGAAACTGTTGCTTCGCATCGTCAGCAAGAGCGCGGACCTTGCCTTGCCTCAGGCGTTCGTCGCAAAAATTGCTATGTTGGTAGAAGACCAGTTCTTCCCCGAGTTTTCTGCTATGAAGGAAGCCATCGACCGCGAGGTTGCCCTTTTAGTATCCTCGATGGGTCAATTGCGTAACCCATTGGCTGCCCCATGTCAAAACACTTCTCCCGCTGTCCAAGCATTCTTGGAACGGGTCGAACAGCTTCCTGAGCGTGAGCATCTTTTGTTTGGATGTTTGATCGGCCATGCTAACCTTCGTTCCTCCAGCTGATTCGGGGATCGCATGGCAAGTCGCGGCCTACGAGCTCGTGGACTGGTTACGCTTAATCGGACCATCGTTGCACGTCTCTGAGCTCCGCCGTCTCATTGCTGCCGTCGAGCGGTTCCACAAACCGGCGCTGAGAGAGTTGTTCCAATATCTCGACCCGCAATCGGTATCCTTCTGGGACGGCGCCGATGTACTGTCGAACTTCACTCGTGTTGCCTATTCGTTCGTTGCATTTCCTCTCACCGCTTATCATTTAGGCTAACTTTGGCTCAGGGCACCCTTCGAGGTCTTGTTTCTTCACTGTACGAATAGCTCACTCTCGGACGAAGCTTGCCGCGAAGTCCTCTTGGACAGTGTATTCACCGGTCACGTCGAAGTGACCCGCGTGAAACGTGCGGTCCGCCTCGTTCTGCATCAACTCGCGTCTCCTACCGCATCTGCGCCGGATGTGCGAAGCCTCCTGTTGGTCCTCGCGAGGATCATTGACCGTCTGCAGAATGCGGACAAGGTCGTAGATGCTGCTACGATCGTTTCATTCTGCTTCGACTCCGAGATCATGAAAGCACTTTCGGCGCGCTCATTACAGAGTGAAATAAGAGAAGGTAAGGTTTCCATGCATCCTGATCCAAAGAGAGAGACCTGAATGCATGTTTTAGGCCTCAGCCGTTTCTTGGACATGGCGTTCAAGGTTGGCGGGGAGGACGTCGTTCAGCTCTTCGCTACGTTGACCGGTCGATGGATGGTTACGCTTCGGGAATCATTGGATAGTATGGATGAGGACTTGGTACGTACGTTGTTAGTCGCTACATGCGATCGACTTAATTGCTATACAGCGTGCAACAGCCTCTCTGTGGTTCAAATACATGGATGGTCGGGAAGCGCTGCACCTTCTAGAATATCTTGCAGAGAGGGCGGACCACTCCAGCTCAACCACGACACTCGGCATCATTGGGTCCGTCCTCGAGGTCACTGCGAACACTTTGATTCATCAACTCGACGCGACGACCCGGGCGCTCCCCCTTCTATGCCGCCTGCATTCGCTGGTACCCCGATCACCCCACCTTGCATCGCTCATCGCCTCCGGAACACGAGGATTCATTCCCTTTTGTCACGGTGGCTACCTCCCGGAGCGTCCGTTCGCAGAATGGAACCTCGCGTCTCTGGTGTCCTCAGCCAGCAAATGCTGGTCTCTTCGCCTCCAACCGATGCCACCGCTTCCTGTCTGGTCGTTGCTCGAAAGCGCAAGTCTATCAGACCTTTCCGTCGACATAGTCGCGAATTTGCTTTACCGAGACCGTTCTGCCAAATCCGCTGTGATGGAATGGCTAGCGTCCCCAGCATCGAAGACTTGCGGCACTGACCATCTTGTCCGCATCATCTTCGCGTTCTATGATTCCGCTTGCCAAGTCGAATCCGGAGGAGCGGTCGTCGACAGTCACTTCTCCCACCTCGCAAAAGTCGTCACTGAAGCTCATCATCCTCGTCGGATTTGCGCGATGGCCGCGGACTGCATCGTGGCGGCTATAGCGTCGTCTCCTTGCAGCAGGTCGAAGTACCTTAGGTCGCTCACCAAGGAGCTTTCATCAGTGACCGTCGACAGACTCTCGCAACATGCCCTGTCCGTTGGGAAAGCACTGCTATCGGCTGTTGACGTAGAAGCAATCCCATTGGCAGAAGGGCTGCTTGACATTGGATTGCGATGGGCTGTACGACGCTTCGCCGACGGTGCATCGTTAACTGATGATGACCAGAGCATGTTGTCGAGTATGGGTATGTTTTCCTTAACCAAATTCCGATGATGACTCCAACCCTGATAGTGATTCTCCAGCGTCATTGATACGAGCCAAAGTCCCTCCGAAGAGCCATTTGGTCGAGCCCGTCATTGTTGCCGTCATCCAGGACCAGTTGTCCAACGTCGATGCCATGCAATTTGCATGCCTACTCGCATCGTCGACGCCTCTCAAGGTTTGTTTGTTGTGTTTCTGGTACAAGATCCCAGTGCCTGACTCCGATGTAGCCCGTCACTGTTAACAGGTTCCTTCAAACGGTAGTGCAGCACGTCAAGTTCTATCGCTATGGTGCAGCTGCGTCATCAGCTGGCATACCCTCTCGCGACAATATCATCGGCTTCCTGCATATCCTCTTCCACTTGCACCCGAATAACACTTGTCAGCCAAGCCATATCGAACCCTTGCGGAGTATATACGGAGGATCGCTTGGGGTTTCCGACCTGAAGATACTTTCTATCTTCCAGCTCTTCGAGAGGACACGTAGAACGTCTGTCACTTCGCTGCTCAGCCAATGGTCGTCCAGTTTGGACATCACGTCAGATAATGCGCTGGAAGCTCTCCTGAGCTTGGACCCTAGTCGCGTACTGAAGACCTGCCTCGAATTCCCTGATCGGAGGATGCTCTCCTCGGACGCTAGCGAACTTCTGCCTTCGAGTGGTCTGCTGTACGATCCGGTGTTCGTACTGCTGCTGCTGTCGCAGACTGACGAAGCCCCTACATCTGCTTTGGGCTGGGTGCAGTTCTTCCGCACAAACGTTACCAGTCTTGTTCTGCGCTCTCTATCTGCGAAGGACTCTCAACTTCGAGAGATAGCCTGGGGACAAGTAGCCTCCCTTTATAGAGTACTCGAGGTATGTCCGTGAACCTCGTACATTTGCACACTCTCACGCAGCCATCTCAGGCTGCGGACCTGCAAGAGAAACAGCACGTCCTTCACATATTCAATCTGCTCAAAGACCTGGCACCGTCCGCGTCTTGTGAAGAAGCACCCCGGCTTCCTGCATTCACCACCCTCCTCCTTGCTCACGCTTTTCGGGGCATCTTTTATCCCTCGAGTTTCAGCTATCCGCTCACCGCGCGGTTCCTACTGCAGCGTCCAACGCTGGACCAATCTGATGTGCCTATGTTGTACGGTATGCTGTACAGTTCCTCGGACCAGTGGAAGAAGGAACGTGCATGGATAGTGAGGTTCCTTAGCGACGGTATCGTCGGCAACGAAGAGTGGCGAATCATGAAGCGGCGACATACCTGGGACCTGTTAGCAAGTCTTTTCCAAAGTGAAGAGTGCGACAGGACGCTCCGCCGGGGTGTACTCGAGGTATGGCTTCCCTGACAACTGTCTGTTGGTTCACTGTTTGACCGCATCTCAAGGTTCTCGCAAATATCACTTGCAATGCTCGTGCGACTATATCGCTGATCCTCAGGCATGCTCTCTTGACGTGGATAGAGATGCAACTAGAGACTCTGCGCAGCGAAGAGGCGATCGCGTGGGTGCGGATTCTCGAAAACATCCTCGCTGTGGTGAATCCAAAAAAGATGGAAGACGCAACGAACGGTGAATGGCGCATTGTTCTGAGTCGCTGCCTTCGAATCATCCTCCACCATTCTGGTGTGTTCAATCGCCAGCTCCGAATATATGGGACCAGTGCTAATCTCTCATGAAGCGTGCACACAGGCCGTCTTTATTGTTACATTCCCCGTCATCCTTCGACTCTCCCTCCTCGGTCCGCCTCCCGCCCAGATTCCTGTGCTCCTGCAACGTAGCATCACTTGGCTCGCTGAGATGGAAGCAGACATTGCGGTCCCCATTTCAGCATGTCTCTCCTTTCCTCTTGATTCTAACCATAGAGACCACCTCCCCGTATTACCGCACCACTCTCAACAGCTTTTTACCATCGCTTCTCCGGCCACCCTCGAGCTATGGGGCAACTGTGTAGAGGCGCTTTGGAGGGTCTCCATGACAATTCCTAACAAGGTACCAGACTGGGATGGGTTATCAAGCAGGCTCCTGGTATGGCGTGCCATTGCCGGTGCTGAGAGAAGTCAGGTTGGGGAGTGGGAACGAAGGGAGATGTTGGTGAACCTTGGGATCAAATTGTAACAGATGAAGTTCCCATATCATTTATTGTATTGATAGGTTATGCAACATGCATTGTGCCCTGGTTCAATTCTTGGGCTACACGCCCAGCCGAATGAGATGTCTGGCGGATGTCGCCGGTAGCGAATGGCGTGGGTATACCCATGGGTGTCTAGGCCTATACCCACACCCATACCCACACTAAACCCATACCCACATACCCATGGGTATATATGGGTATGGGTATGTATGATGGGTACTTTGGGTATCATGGATATTCATCAGGAAAATCCCCAGATGCGAATTAGGAATAAGTTAGCAATAATGTGCTGATAATACCCAGAATGCCTCTATTGCTATTCTGATCAAACATCAGACACCGTATGTGGTAGGAGAGTATTAAATGAGATTCTACTTGCTGTTTTTCAAGTAGAGATAGCTGAAGGGCGGAGTACAGCACCGGGGACATGAGTTCGGAGTCGGATGGGACGCGCACCGCCCAGTGCGCGCTTCCGCCAGAGAGACTTCGCCGGTGGTAGACGCTCACTCAAGATTGCGCAAGTGCCAGTCGGCGCCTGTCGCAATGACTTGAAGTTGACCTACGACGACGACAACGGACAATGTGTCCGACTCTTTTCCTTTCCTATCCTCTCTTCTCCCCTCGACTGCGCCGCTCTCAGCAACAACCGCATGCGAGGATTCACTTCAAAATCACAGTGTCCTTGTTGGACAGTAATTCAGGTATGGAATCCTTACATCGAAAATTTTCATTGCTGCAGGCCAAACTCGTAGATGTGGTATTGGGCCCACATGATAGTGGTTGTTGGGTAGTTGCGAGGATGGGCTAAGTGCAAGCAGTTCCACGCCACTGGTGAGTCTGTTACTTTTGTCTATTTACAATGCTTCTCGGGCCACGAACAGTCCAGCCGTAACATATCCACCTTCCACGTCCCGCCTCTCTCTGGGGCCCTCCATAACTCAACGGTCCACACATATCCTCTGGCGAAGAATACCTTCCCGTCAGTCAGCGTGGTTGAGTTCCCATTGGATATTGTAACATTCCTCGGCTTCTCGATGTGCGTCGCCCCACTCCCGCTCCTCGAGGCACGCCCCGCAGATGCATGCCATCCTGCATGTCTTCGAGTAGCCAAAGAGCCTCGGTCCCATGCAGGAGGCCTGATTTCTCATCCTCATCATCACTATCCTCGCTAGCATCCCAGTTGTCGACCTCAACACCCATCATCTCTGGAAGCTTCCGGAAGATCTCCCGCCGCTGCTCGTCCTGCCGCCCCGACTCGCCCACCATCTCGTAGCACTTCGCGCACAGTGTGCGTGATGCGTCGATGGCGTCGACGTACCCCGTCTTCGCGTCGTCAAAGTGGAGCGACCGGATGCCCTCCATCAGCTCGCCGTTCTCAACCACCTGCTGCAGCACGCCCTTGCACGTGCTCGGGTGCTTGCACCCGTTGGCGACGGCATCGCGAAAGACGCGGTGCATGGCAATGAAGCTCGCTTCGGTGAGCTTTGCCTTCCCGATGAAGCACCGGACGATGTCATCATAGGAGAGCATCTCGCGCGTCCCGTCCTCACGCGCGAAGCCCTTGCCGAGCTCGGGCCCAGCTTACAGCACGCCATGAGCGCATCGGGGAGGAGGGAGCCGTGTCCAGTGAGATGGGCCAGGTTCACGGTCCCGATGCGGTGGTGACGTCCCACCAGGCATCGAAGTTGTCAACGTAGTACTTCTTGAGGTAGCCGTGTAGCTTTGGACGGCAGACTCGCACTGGTACTTGTGTCCCAGTCGGATGCAAGCGGAGGCATCGTTGAAACCAGGCTCGTCCCTACAGCTCCTGATGCACGCCATCCTCACCTTGACCGAGTCCATGGCCGCACGGGAGGAGATGGGGGGTTGCTAGCAGTGCAGCTCGCAGCAGCTCGACCAGCAATGGCGATTGCGGCAAACTCGCCATTGTGAGCGCGTGGCACCACTTTGATGGGCACGAGCAGGTAATCCGAGTCCGCACAAATGTAAGTGTCGCACCTGCCCCCCTCCGCTGTCGTCGCTGTCGTCACTGTTAGTACATACATTACTTGTTACTCCCATTGCTCTGCAGTTGTGTAGTGTCTGTAATAGTTGAGTAGCAATGATAATATTGATGTGCTTGCATACCTCGCGATCGAAAGTGCACGAATAATCGACCATTGCTCTGAAGTGCTAATCTGTAAATACCATGTACTAAGGGCTCTATCGTGAACTTATTAGCTGGGGACTAAGCGAATTAGAATAACGCTCTAATTGTTCGAATTATTGGTAAATATGGCCAAATAGGATTTGGGGTTTTTCCTGATGATTGTACCCATGCAGGGGTTGATTGGTTAATACTTAACCTGTGACCTCTCTAGCTGCTTTTATATATATTCAGTCACATATTAGATGCTAAGATGCAGTTCTACATCAGGAAAATCCCCCCTGTACAATTAGTGATACTTGCTCACTAGTTAGCAGTACTAATTACCCATTATAGTGATAATAAGGGTAGCCAGGCAAACTACACAAGTCCACTTGTTCTTTAGCTATAAAAGGTGTGATTACACAAGAATTAGCAGCGTAAAAGCATGCTCTAACTGGACCGATGCAGCAGGCATAGCACATATTAACTCATCAATATCATATCAAGAACACCAGTAGTTGCAACATTAAATAGTTTATCATTGTACTACATACGACAATTATAACGGAGCTGGGACACACTATCTTACTATTGCTACCTCCTCGACACCTCGCACACCACAGGTCCCCATCACACCATCCCCAGTCCCTAAGCCCGCCATGGTGCCAATCCAACCGCCTAGTGTATCCCCAAACCTGCCGTCCAGTGGACGTCCAACGATGCTGCAGTTACCGCGGCCGCAGAAACATGGTGTGAAAAGACCGGGCTGCTCGACGCAGAGCCTGATCAGCCCAAACACGATATGTGCAACACAGGCCGGTGCTCACCTTCACATCAAACACTGCCATACTGCGGCTCATGTCACTCCCAGCTGGTGTTGCTTGTCCGCAGAGACCTGTCTGCATGTGCAGTCTTGACAAGATGCCGTATCATGTACAGTGATATATCAGTCGCAAGTGAGAGAATAAGGAGAGGAGGGACGTACAATGGGCCCTCAGATACTAACTCCCCCATAACACAGCCAAAACCGAAACTGATGGCTGTCAAACTCAAGTTGCATACGTTGATGTTCTTGCAGTTGAAGTCGACTAGATAGAGAGGGTGGGGCAGACAGCAGCAACTATTCACCCGAGCGACTGGAGGGCTGAGAAGGCAGAGGAAACGAGACCAACTGGAGGGCCGAGTGAGTGACAGCGACGGGAGGGCTGAGTGGGTGACAGCGACAGGCGACCTAGCCTAGAGAAGCATCTGCTTTAGACTGAGAGTCAGGCCAGAATGCAAGCCAGCAACAGACCAACTAGATGAAGCAACTGAGTCACTGACCAGCAGAATGAACAAGCGACAGACCAGCGGAATGAGCGAGTGGTGGACTAGCAGAGCGAGTGACAAACACGAGACCCAAGAGAACAAGAAGACAACCCTTGAAGCAACATAGTAAACAGCATGGGAAACCTAAGACGAACGCACTAAGTTGAAAGTACAGAAAGAACAAGACAAAGATAAAATGGCACAACTTTGATGTGGCGCCACATAGCACATGCCAACTCTACTAGACGCCCGACTGCTGGCACTGTCGTACTGCCAGGACACAGCTGCCTTCCATCCACACCGACAATCTCCTCGCTGTTGAGCCGTGCACGCGCTGCTAGCTACCACAAACTTCCTCGTGGACAACCACTGGCACTCCCTTCTACTCCTTCCACGCTGCCCTTCGATGCCACTGTACCAACCCCCAGGTCAATCAGCAACATGATGGATGCCAGACACGGCCTTCAAGCTATCTGAAATCACGTCCGTTGTCAGGCATGGGTGACTTCACGCAAAGGTGCGCATGTTCTGTGTTATACAGTATTCTCATACTTGCCCAATATCTCGTCCTCTACTCTGTGTCCCTCACAGTGTACTTCCCCCTTGTTCTCTCGCCCGCACCATCCCTTTCAGAGCCACTGTGCAAGACAGTGCTCATCCTATCCCAGCCGGCGGTCCGGTTGTCCACCTGATACATGTCACCATCGTTTTTCCGAGTCCATCGCCCCTCCTCTGCCCTCTTGGAGCTCTGCTCCCTGCTTATTGCGGCCTCGGGATCAGCTCGCTGTCACCTTGCAGTAGCAACTCTCAGCGGCAGGCTACTTCGCGTCCAGCTCGCTGTTTTCTTTATATCTGGTAATGCTGTCAGGTCTGCTGTCACTGACAGCAAATGTGGATGAGTCGACCATCGTGAACCACAACTACCGTGGCTCCTTCCTCCTTCCTTGTGCATGTGCTGGGGGGAAAGTCTGGGCCCGCCTGTTGATAGTAAAGCTTACTTTGTATCTGTTTCAAATAAAGTTCTTGTTTGGTGATGTCTTCCGATTTGGAGTCCCAGACACAATTGGTCCAATCTTGCCTGAGCGTTTTGCACTTTTGCTGATGATAGCTGCATCCTCCAACTCAAACTGACCACATCCCTTCTATCAGGATTTGCTGCACAGCATCTTAATGGAGTATGGTACATTCACAACTCTGACTGATAGTTCTTCACTCTCCATGTTGAAGGACTCGACATTGTAGATGTAACACACAGTTTCCACCCCTCAACCACTATCCGGAGATTCAACAAACTCCACTATATCACCGACCACTACCCCACTGATAGAGAGTTCGATATTCTGGTCCAAGAAGCCTTCAACAAAAAGGAGTGGCGGGCAGACCTTGATCAAGTATTCAGTCGAGATGATCTTAGAGGGGAGGAGGGGGTAATGTTATAATCACATCTCCACCCGAGCCCCAGATATCTTACTACCTCACCACTCCTCCCTCTCCCACTAAAGGGCATGGGTTCACTGGTGTGTTCCTCCTGAAGTAGCGCTACTACTCCTGATTCCTCCGCATGCAGGCAGGCGATGCCATCTCCTCTGTTACATTCTGCAGTCCGTAGTCCGTAGTCCACAGCCCACAGTCCACAGTCCATAGTCCACAGTCCACAGCCCACAGTTAGTGTTGCAGGGTCCGGTCCTGGGACTGGTCTGGGACCGGTGAAAGACCGGAACTGACATCAATAGGACCGGACCAGGACCACAAAAACACCGGTCCTGTCCCTGGTCCCAGTCCTGGTCCTCTGCATATGGGCAGCTCAGAAAGACCGCTGAAGACTGGTCCGGACCGGTCCTTGTGCACTCTGGAGGACCGGTCAAGGACCACCCTATCTGGATTTTTTTTGGCGAAATTTCGGCCAAACTAGGGCTGAATGCTGCTATAAGCCAGATTGGAGTTAGGGTTAGCCAGACTAGAGGCCGGTCATCCAGACCTCTGCTGACTGGCCCACCACCTACCTCTGTTACCACAGCTTAGCTTCGATATTCAGGGCTTACTAGGAGACTGCAATACTGCATTATGACCCATATTCTGGCCCTCAACACTGGAAAACACTGCAAAAACCTCGAGACCAGTCAGAGAGGGTGGGATCAAGGAGAAGGTCAGACAATATCTCGGTCGTTCTTCAACCGATTGGCATGATTGATACGTCGTTGGAAAGATATGGCTTAGAGCTTTCAAACGAGCCCAGGAACGTACATTTTCGTTGATTCTTTCTCTTTCTATTGCACATACAGTCTTCCTCAAATCCCTTCTTCCTATTTCCCATATATCGTGACGAATTCTTCCCAGATCCTTTCACAAGTTATGTGAGTGTATTATCTTGATAATCCCCATTGAACAAGCCCTAAACTGCCTGCTTTAAACCGCTACAAGTCTCATTTGAGGCTCCATTTCCTCCTCCTCCTCCCGTGCCAGTGCCTGCTCAATATCTCCACGAGTTCCCCACAGATTCTTACATTCTATACACTGTTAGAAAGCCACGGGCTGTGGCTTTTTGGCGATGTATAGAACATAAAACTCGGTCCATGGGGTGCCGAGATATTGTGTATCTATATCACTAGGACCAGTCCTAGACTGGTCCTTCCCAGTCCAGGACTGGTCCGGACCGATTTGCGGTCCAGGACTGGTCCGGACTGGGACCGGACTGCAGTCCTCGCCGGTCCTATGAGGACTGCAGTCCCAGTCCCAGTCCTCACAATTGTGACCGGTCCTGTCCGGTCCCTGGTCCTCGGTCCTCCAAAAAATCATCTGAGGACCAGGACCAGATCAGACCCTGCATCACTACCCACAGTCCACAGTCCGCAGCCCGCAGCTTCCACTCATGCATATAAGGGGCGACACCTCAGTAGTGACCCCCAGTTTTTAGTCTCTTGTGTATATCTATAAAGATTGCCCCAGTGGCAATCTTCCTATACATTCAACGTCTCCTAGGGCTCCTCGCTCTAATATCCAACCTCTAGTTGACAACTAGTTCTTGGTCTAAATGTCCTAACTTATTGAACTAAGGAGTTTAATAGTTGAGATGTAACACAAGTCATACAACCTATAATCTATACTAACTGCATAAGTAGGCCAATAAGTAGGTAGTAAGTAGGTAGTATGAGGTATAGTAAGTGGCTCAAAAGAATATGTAGCTCTCAGAAATCTTGATTCATTATGCTGTTATGCTGTTTTATATATATATCTATCAATACTACCACCTATCTTCACTTTATACTAGTATTAGGGCTATACTATGCCTATATTCTATATGCTGAGGGCTACATCAGGAAAACCCTCCTTGACAAATTAGCAGTATCAATGCTAATGGTGGAACAATTTCTACTATTGGTGCTATCAGACTGCTATCGATTACCATTGCACTGCTGACCTCGACGACAGATATGCTAGTGGACTGATAGTTTTTGCTAATGCTCAGTATTGAAGTGAGCGTTGGAAATCCCGCCGGCTGAGTCAACTCCCTACGTAGTGCCGCTAGCACCAGCATGGGTTGTGGGTATCGGATTTGCTCCCAAGTGAGTACGATTAGAACCGATTGTCCGGAATCCACCAAATTAATTGGGCCAAACCTATTCTTACAGACACGAGCACATTTGGACCCATGTGCATAGGTGCTTTGCTGGACTCACAAGTCCAGACGGAGAGTTCCCTGCCTATCCACTACATATGTTGGCAATATCCACAACAAGGACAGGAAAAGTGGCCTCAGTGAACGCAATGCAGAGTCGGTCGCCCGACTAGGAAGACAGTCCTGATTTAGGCCCAACATCCTGACGTTTGACGTTATTGGTCCTCCGCCCCATAAAATCGGTCGCTCGCCCCCAACTACTGCTCCCCTTACCTTTGACCTCAACTCCCATCTCCTCCTCTCTGACGGTCTACCCACTCGTCTGGATACTAGCACTTCATTGATTCTGCCTGGTACTTGGTCAATGTCTACTCCTGGGAGTCACAACAGGTGCATCAGAGGCTCCGTCACTGCATGTATGCATATATGCGCAGCCATAGGCATCATTTTCATTGTAGTCTGTGCAAGGTGAGTTCCAAAAGTGTATTGCTGTCTATATCTGGTGCATTTTCCACCTTTTGTGTATGTGTGTGGGTGAGAAAGGTACCCTCATGCGCCTCAACGCTCAATCTCATCGTGGCACACCCCTTGTGCACGACACTGCCTGGCCTCTGAAGTCATATTTCGACGAGGAGGTGAGTTCTCGGCTTTCAATCACTGAAGGTGTATCATCACGCCTTTTTCTCAATCTATGGCGCATCCGAGGGCGGGTCTCATTCGATAAAAGGTACATTGCTATACCCGCCATCCAAGTCACACAGACTGCTCCCCATATCCCCCCATATCTGACTTGCCAATCTTCCAATGTCGCGCTCTAACTCCTCACCCCCGGGCTTCACCTTTGTAGGCTCTCTTGCCTTGGAACGCAGACCCCGCCCAGTTGCCCGACTAGCCAAGTTTACGCTTTAGTCATTAGTACTGCATACTATTTGTCATATTGTGAGCACATCATCAATAATATATTTTATTCAACATCCATATATGTGTGCTATGTACATTTTCTGAGCTCCTCAATTGCTACAAGCAATGGGAACGCAGTCCGATTGAGCCTGTTCAAGCACGATTGGAAGAATCTGGCCGTGCACTTATGTCAATCGGCTTCAATTGGGGCAGTCCTACTCAAGCGCCCTTCTCCACCATGCGCGAGTTTGAAGAGGATTAAATCAAACTCAAGGGGCTTACCATAAAAAATTGGGCCGGTTGGGTTTGGTCAGATGCATCTTATTGAAGCCCGCTGAAGGACGTACGTTCTGCAGTTTTGCTGATGGTTGAGATCAATGGCCATACGGTGGAGGCATTCATCGCAGTCTGATACAGGGATGTCGTCCTGGGTAGAGACGAGCCATTTCTTGCGGCTAGGTGCCAGGCAGTCGAGGGCGAGGCTTCACATTGTAACTTCAATGGGTTCCATCCTACTGAGAGTTCTCCAGTTGTGAACTTCTTCAGCAGAGGTTGGATACATCTGGAAGAACGATTTGTTGTAGAAATTGAGGGCCAAGTTGTTCTTGCCGATGAGCGAACACTTCATGTTGAGGAGTCATACAAGTCCTCCATCGAGGTAGATGCGAAATTGTGCGAGTTGAGCTTTCATCAGTGTTGGCATCATGGAGTGTAGCATGGCATAAATGCGTGCATGGGACCAATCGGCAGAGAACTGGTCCTCGTGGACAACAATGGTGGCAGTGGAGAGTTGGGCGACGTAACACCGCAGTTGGGGTCAGATACCATTGGTATGGCTGGGGTATCTGTAAGGAGGTGGGATGCCTTTCAGTTGAGGCACGGGAAAGAAGAGGTATAGTGGCTTGTTGGGTGTAAGGTCATTGAGGGAGAGGACACTCAGTGAATCTGAGATTGGAGGTATTTGCCTGGGGGAGGAGGAGTTGTTGACCCAGCGAGTGATGTAATTGTTCCATCCAGCCTGAAGGGATCCCATGTCGCTGTCAGAGATGTAGCTGACATCTAGGCCAATGATGATGGAGTACTGACCGATGAGGAACAGATCAATGGTGTTGGGGACTCAACTGTTCGACCTTCGAAGATGGTGAGCAGGAGAGACAGAGGTTCCAGGTTTTGAGAGGGGAACGGAGTCGATGGATGGGTGATGATGCTCCGGTGACCGATGGGTGAGATGTTTTCCTTGTTCAAATCATCAACAGGTGAGTCAAGACTGTCGGTCATAGCTTTAGTTGGCTCCTTGCCATTGTGAGCCAGGGGGCTTGTGGAGTCGACTGGCAGGACTGTGAGATTCTTGGGATCCACTGTCAGTTGGCCAGCGAGGAGTGTCTGCAGTTTATGTATTAGTGACATGATATTCTGGATTTGATCATGAGGGAGTACCCAAGGGTTATCGTTCAGCGGATGGAGTACGGAGGTCTGATTTGCGAAGTCGATCTTGATATCCCACTTGATACTGTCTTGCTTGGTGAAGAACTGGGCCTCGGGGATCTTCCTGGTCATAGAGAGACCGTCGTGTGGTTCGATGGTGTCATCATTGATCCTCAGTGGCTGGGAGAAGTACTGGACACCATCTTTGTCAATATGTTGCTGGAGAGTAGGGAGAAGGTCTCTGAGTGCATAGATCATGCGAGTCGTAGACAGAGATTCCATGAGTGAAGTGGTGGCACAAATGCATTCGCTTCGAGCTCCTTGTGCTATGGCCAACACCTTCTCTTTCTTGAGCTTTGGGGCTCCAGATCGAGAAGTATAGTTGTAGAGATTGGTGTGAAAGACAGCTAACTTGGCAAAGGTGTGATACAGGTCAATGAAGATGACAGAGTTGGGGATGTCATATGTATGAACACGAACCTGGTCATGTAGGTCCGGGTGAGTCAGGACCCAGCCAACACGGTCGGCGATGGTCGCATTCTCATCTTGTTCTTGTGAAACCTGTTTATGAGGAAGGTGGTCGTAGTTGATTATAGGGTGATCGGTAATGAACTTGAGAGGTGTTGGGAGGATGGGATGGCTGATGTTCCGTCCGGCGAGGTGTCACCCACTTTATCAGATAGGACCTTGAGGGCGATCTCTGATGTTGTGAGTACGAGGCATGATGAGAGTGAAGGTGTAGTAGGCTAGTAAGGCAAGTGAGACATTGAGTTGAAGGTCAACTGGCCTTGATCCCTTTGTTTATATACTAGTGCTTCAGCTGTGTAAGCAGCTTCTATCTACTGTGAACTGCGCAAGGCTGTTTGACTGCACTTCTGCACACTTCTGCTGCGACACTGCAGTAGATACAGGCTGTGCATAGGTGGATTACAATTATCTCAGAAGGGGAATTTCTTGTTGGAGAGCACCATTTCTTAACAGAGTCAGATTCCATCAGAACCTGGGTAGAGTTGATTTAATCGTGAATGTGTCAGAATGGTGGGCAGTAGATGAAGATGTATCTGTAGGGGATAAAGGTTCCCGTTCATTCAAACTGTTTGTATGCTTGCGGATACTCTCGTTCAAGATGGTCGTGGACCTCATTGCATACCCATTCAGGGTACAGGTCGCGGTTGGCCAGTTCATTGAATATGACTTCATTTGCATATTTGTCATTATGGTTGTACCCATCCTCTCTGTTTGAGTGGAGGCTTGCCTTTCCGTTCCATCGTCCGAGGTGACACAGACAACAATGAATTTAGGTTGATAGACAGTGATGCAGTGCATGTTGCATGTCAGATATGGGTTCCTGTTGTTTATATAGAGTTGAAATATTGACCGCGTAGGTTGCATGATTCTTAGTTTCCTCATATGGGTGGTATCGGTGTGGCAGTGTTGGAGTTTTTGAACTTCTCGTGATCCTTCCTTATATGGTGTCTTTTGGCGATTTTCTGGGCTGTGCGAGGCACTGCATCAGGAAAAACCCTCTGGCACTGAGGAGCCTTGAAGACACCGCCACATCTTCAGGCGCCTTAGGGCTCCTCAAGGCACCTCAAGGCACCTTAAGGCTCTTTGGAGTCTTTATGACACCTTACGACATTCTGGCACATCTTGCACACATTATATTGAATGAATAAAATGTATTAATTTGTACAATGTAGTAGCTACTACGTAGTATACAACATCCATAATATCTACTACAATATACCATGACCACTGCTTGATGAAAGGATGTCCCGGTCAGTGCATTGGTCGATGCAGGCAAGACAGAGAGTGCAGGCGAGAGAGAGAGGACAGCACGAGAGACGGCGGTGGCGAGGTGGGCAAGAGATGGTGACAGCGAGACAGAGAGTGGGGCAAGGGCAATGGGAGATGGGCGACGGGTGAGGGAAATGGGAAATGGAAGATGGGCTGCGAGGGACGAGGGAGATGAGGGAGAGGGAGAGGGTGGCAGCTGCTGTTGTAGTTCTGATAGATTATATTATGGCTAATACCCAGGTGCCTTTTACATCATATCATGGCGAGGTTTTGATGTATCAGCACCTCTTCCGGGGGTTCCGGGACAGCCACCCAGCCACCTACCGCATTTGGAAGGTATCTGTCCGGAGGCTCTGCTGGCAACTCTCTAGGCTTATCTAAGCCTACTGGGCCCTCTCCCGAGCTTCTCCCATCAATCCCGAGCCTCCCGGTGCCCCTCCCATCATTATACTCACCTTCCGAGCCTATACAGCCCAATTAGGAAGGTGCCCACCCTGCCCCATCCCTCCCCCTATTGTTTTTGCCATTACTCACTCAATTCTAGGCCAATTGACTTCGTTCTTTTGACGTTTTATTCAGCATATTAATGTGCTTCAAACGGGCATAATGTGCCCATACAACGTGGGTCCTAACATATACTAATAGTGCCCTCTAGGTCGCTCTAGGGGACTTGTTTGGCCTATAGCTCAATCATTTCTGCATGGATATGTACGCATAAGGGCGCGTTTTGTTCGCATGTTCAACGCGCACAGAACGCGCCCTTTCGCGTACAAATCCGTCCACCTGTTCCCAAGATAGCTATGCCCTCTCCCTGGGGTGGAGAGGGTATGGCTATCTTGGGGACCAGTGGTCCGTTTTCTATCGTTCTTTTTGCATCTTGTAGCTACTAATAGCTGTATTCAGGATGTACAACTATTTCTCAGGGCCCCTCAAGTCCTGTGGTATAGCACACCTATCAGTATCCAGCCACAGGATACTTCGACCCTCAATACCTCCACAGATATTTGGCGCACAAGAACGCAACATATATCGTTGGAAAGCTGCTGAAAGCAGCTTTCCAACGAGGTATAGAACGTAAATATACGTCCGCTACAAGTCCCGGGGCACCTACCCCTTCCCCATACCCCTCCCCATATTGATTGCTGCATATCTTGGATAATACCTCATGAAAGCTCTAGCGGTTTATTTTCACTCATACACATAGATGTGAAGCACCTACATGCCAATACCTATCCTTATCTGCTTAATGGATCAGGCTAGAGAGCCTTATCAGTAGTTACATAAACACCCCCTGTCAACAATTACCCACTGCTCCGATTTCCTTATAGTTTATATGGGCAGAATGTACTCATATGTAGCTATCCAACGCAATAGAAATCAAGTGAAATGGTTGAGAAATGGCTATGATATGGATGTATTGGTGTTGGAGACACTTAATGCAGGAGCTATGCAGCCTGTCTTACGGACCGTCTTACAGTGTCTTACCCCAGCCATCAGGACCCTCTGGGATCTCTCCAGTCATACCTTGGCTATTTCTCAACCGATTTCTATGATTCTAGACTTGTTGGAAGGCCATTCATTGGGGCTTTCCTGTCGATGTAACTGCTTGTCGATACAGTTATCTCATATGGTGCAATATAGGGTATACTGTGCAGCACTGATAAGGGTACACAAGCTGCATATGGTGGCCGATAAGTTCTGTATTTTACGACAATGTTAAGGGCTATGAATTACATGGGTTACAAAAGGAATGAAGGAGATTGAAGAAGAACTGGTGGTGCTATATTGATATTGATGTGGGGAGGGGTATGAGGAAGGGGTAGGTGCCCCGGGACTTGTAGCGGACGTATATTTACGTTCTATACCTCGTTGGAAAGCTGCTTTCAGCAGCTTTCCAACGATATATGTTGCGTTCTTGTGCGCCAAATATCTGTGGAGGTATTGAGGGTCGAAGTATCCTGTGGCTGGATACTGGGCGCGTTCTGTGCGCGTTGAACATGCGAACAAAACGCGCCCTTATGCGTACATATCCATGCAGAAATGATTGAGCTATAGGCCAAACAAGTCCCCTAGAGCGACCTAGAGGGCACTATTAGTATATGTTAGGACCCACGTTGTATGGGCGCATTATGCCCGTTTGAAGCACATTAATATGCTGAATAAAACGTCAAAAGAACGAAGTCAATTGGCCTAGAATTGAGTGAGTAATGGCAAAAACAATAGGGGGAGGGATGGGGCAGGGTGGGCACCTTCCTAATTGGGCTGTATAGGCTCGGGAGGTGAGTATAATGATGGAGGGGCACCGGGAGGCTCGGGATTGATGGGAGAAGCTCGGGAGAGGGCCCAGTAGGCTTAGATAAGCCTAGAGAGTTGCCAGCAGAGCCTCCGGACAGATACCTTCCAAATGCGGTAGGTGGCTGGGTGGCTGTCTCGGAACCCCCGGAAGAGGTGCTGATACATCAAAACCTCGCCATGATATGATGTAAAAGGCACCTGGGTATTAGCCGTAATATGATCTATCAGAACTACAACATATGGTGAGGGTGGGACAAGGGAGAGGGCAGAGGGACGAGCGAGACAGGGGACGGGGGTGATGGAAGATGAGCGAGACAGGCGGCGAGCGAGATGACAGAGGAGCTAGGGAGAGGGCAGGACAAGGGAGAGGGCGGGGTGAGAGAGACGGGCAGCGAGGGAGAGGGCAGGACAAGGGAGACAGCAGAGGGGCAAGGGAGATGGGCGACGGGCGAGACAGGTGATGAGCGACAGGCGATGGGTGATAGGTGATGGACGATGGACGATGGGAGAGCGAGGGAGACGGGCGACGGAAGAGCGAGGGGGACGGATGATGGGAGAGCGAGGGAGACGGGCGACGGAAGAGCGAGGGGGACGGATGATGGGAGAGCGAGAGAGATGGGCAAGGGAGACGAGAGATGGATGAGGGAGATGAGAAATGGGCGAGGGGTGACAGACAAGGGCGACGGATAACGAGCAAGATGGCGGCAGCGGTGAGAGAGAGAGATCGGGGGCAAGAGAGACAGTGGCGAGAGGCACTGGTCCAGGAAGCGCAAGGCGCTGGCACAGATGTGCCAGCTGGGTCCCGTCCAAAAATGGACATGGCTGCCAGGTGCAGGAGCAGGAGATTGCGGTCGGAGCAGCAACACCGCTGGGCATGCCATAGAATGACTCCACGCGTGGAGAATAGCCAAGGATGGTGGGTGGGAGAGAAAGTGCCGCAATGAGCGACAACTCGCCGCATTCTTCTGCGCTGAGGCCTGAGGAGAGAATAGATAAGTGAGTGTGCTTACCTTGGGGGGATTGATTCTCCTCACCCTATCCTCCTTGCTCCCTGCTCCTCCCTCTCTGTCTACATCCTGCGCCTCGCACACAACCAGGTGTGAGCCGTCATTCATTGTCGGGCCACCAGCCATTGAGCCACTTTTGAGTAGGATGGACAAGAACTGAAGGATGGTCCGCGGCAGGCGCCTTCGTGTCCCAATGGATGTCAACTGAACAAAACAAGAGTGGCAGCCTCGTGAGCCCGCTGGTGGAATGAGAAAGAGGGAGCGGGAAGATCGAGTTTTCAGAAGTTTGAGCCGTTGGGCTTGTGGCGGACATGGAGGGAGGAACCTGCAGAAGGTGAGGCAGGCCTAGGTGGGGTGGAGAAGAGAAGCTAGTGTGTTAGACGCCGGCGTTGGTTGCGCACATGATATCAACCGAGCACCGAGAGGACGTCCTACCCCCGTTTCCGCCTCAATAACCCTGTCCAGGTGCACTCCCCTGGTGCCTCGAGCGGTCTCGGCGGGCGACGGAAGCAGGCACGGCCTTCATCGTATTCGAAGACCCTCCGCGGATGGCTCCGTTCCCTACCGACGCTGCGCGAGCTGGGCCGATCCCCTGCGCCCCTTCGATCGGCGTATAGATGCGTACACGTGACCGCGTTCGGACGTGTCACGCATTGCTGCTCCCTTCCACCACAGTGATTCATGAGGCTCCAGTGGCCCCCTGCTGTGTCAGTTCCTAGTTGATGGGTGATGTAGGTTGTCGATTGGGTAGGTAGGCTGTTCGCGCACGCACCGGAGGCCCGTTGGAGGCTGCGTGGTTCCTTTGTAGCTGTTCAGTTTAGTTAGATTGTGCATGGTCCACCGCGTAGAGCGCGGTGCGCGCGCGGCATTCCCGTGTATATATGCTTCATGTTCCACTATGTGATACAGCTTTTGGCACCCCACTGTTAGGGTTTAGTTTAGGCGAGACTCTTCACTCATTCGATGCTCGACAAGTCCTTCTGCTCACTTGCGCCTCTTCGAGGCTGCACTCGTTCTTGCTCGCTCGCTCATCGCTCATCTCCGCTCGTCTGCACCTTCTAAGGTTGCACTCATTTCCCATCAGCTCGTCCACTCGTCCGCTCGTCTCTTCACTCCTCGCCGATCCCCCGCCCTCCTCCTTTCCTCCTCACCTGCCCACTTCTTTATCCCTTCCCTGTCGTCCCCAGTCATCCGATCACTCCTCGAGAGCCGGCTACGCCCTCGCCCCCACCCTCGACAGTCATAGTCTTTTCCCAGCTCCTGTTCGGAGCTCAGACCCACTGTCAGTGTATCATCGGAAGGCAGTCTCGCGCAGACACATTGAACTAGACTCCTCCAAACACAGTCACAATTAAATATCTGCCATAAGTTGGAGCATGCCAAAGGGGTGGATGTCTCATGTACTTCAGTATATGGGTACATATTTTCGGTACCATTCTTTCTCGGTAGACCTCCATGAGTCTATGGGCATGCGTAACTAATCTCTAGAGTCAGCAGTTTTGTGCGAGTTCCAATGCATGAGACGGTGAAGCGCTGAACATGCACAAACATATTCAGAGATCCTGGAGGTACAGTAAAAATGGATAAATGGGATTAGCGTATTCCAAACAAGTATTTGATACAATCCATGCATGATGTATATGTACATCTGCCCATGAATGTCGAAGAGAACTAATTCAAAGTCAGGAAGAGCAGTCCATTCTTGAGCGCTTCCCGTGCTGCAGCCGCTGGTGGTGGTAGCCTGATCTCATACAATGATTTGCCATCTTGCTTACCCCAATTCCACACTCTATGAAATGAAAGTTCACATGTCCTTCTAACTCTAAGTCTGTCTGCATCAAGGTGGTGGATGACATGATAGCTGGCAGCCTCGAGGAGAGCAGTGCTGGTGCATCAGCTGGGCCTGTGCAGCCAACAGTGGAGGTCGAAAATATTACTTTCGCAACTACTGCATCTGGCTAGTTTAGGCAGCGTATACACAAGAGGACCATCGCCCCAAATCCTGCTGAGAACATCCTGAGATGGATGCCAGAGCTTGACGCTGCGGAGGTCGAGGAGGCGGTTGAGACTATCATGGACGAGTTCCAGCCAGCGAGGCTGAACTCCTCCAGGATGCTGCGGAGGGAGTTCTTCTGAAGAAAACTTGAAATTGGCTGGACTTATGCATGGCGGTAAGTGTTTGTCACAAGTCCAAGGCAACAATATCCCCTAACCTTGTAGCAGAACAAACTGCGAGAATAGCTTCCCTTCCGAGATAAATTCCTCGAAGAGCTCATTTGTTACGTGGGTGGAGATCAACCGATCAACAAATAGGAGGTCCTGTGTGACCGCTGCTAAGAGCAAGCCGGTACTCTGTGCTGTGAGGACTGTTTCGGATTGGTGCTGCTGTGCCGCACCTGTATCTTGGCTTGCCACTCCGTGCAGCTATTACATTGGGTATCAGTGAGTCTTTTCGAACCTTAACAATCAAGCACAGCTAAATAGAATGTGCACGCAAAGAAATAGAATGGAGCGCACTTCGTGCGAACATCTCTCCATAAACTCGGTCTGAAATTGCAGTTGGGCCATTCTCCAGGCGAGCTCTGTCCTAGTCCAGCTGCCAAGACTCGCCGCCTCGTTATCTGCCATCTAGGGAATAGCGGAGAGTATCAAAAACCCTGAGGGTCGGGGGTAAGGGTACACAAGAGTAGGGGTAGGAGTCATCCTACCAGACCCCCCAACCCTCCGGTCAAGGGTGGGGGGTACGGCTGTAGGTGTATTTGAAATAGTATATAGAGATGAAACACTAGATATATCAACAAGTATCCCAAAGTATGTATACTATTATCACTTTATGTATTGTAATCTACATATATACTACTATAGAATAGAAGTTTACAACATTTAGAGCATAAATCATGCTCATTGAGTGCCAATCTGGGTAAAACCCCTAAGAGTAAGGGGTAAGGGTACATAAGGGTAAGGGTAGGGGTCGGAACTACACGACCCTTAATCAAACCCCTATCCTCCAGCGAGGGGTAGGGATTTGGAGGGTAAGGGTAAGGGTCAGAGGTCAGACACCCGAGGGTTACCCCCGCTATTCCCTACTGCCATCTCTCTGGGATTCACGAAGTCGAAATTCGCTTCTGTAAGTGCATAGATGCTACGAGTCATTGTACTGCCGAGTGGACGCAGCTCTTGCGTGCGGGTTGGTTTCCTGCAACTCCCCGAGTACCCACCACCATATCCTCTTTCGATCTCCTCAAGATGTTCCAAGGATTCAATTTTCAAGTGAAGGCGAATCTTCACGACTTCTGGAAGACAATTGAATGGTTCACTGACAACTCTGGAGGCTCGGATGTACCGGTAAGTTTAACCTGTGCTGGTGCGGCAAGGTATCTAGGTAGAATGACTGCTCAATCAGGATTTATAATCACTACAAGCAATTTTCTCACATCATGCAACTGTGGCGGCACTTTGTGCAGCTCAAACACTTCACACGTGCGCATGATCCAACAGGCACGGTGGGGACTGCCCATGGTGAGCTCATCATCGAGTGTGCTACCTGTCCACATCTGGACAAGAATCTACCAGCAGACTGGTCTGCAGCGCCACCCCATCTCAAGTATGTAAACGATACGCGCACACTCTATGCACTGCTAATTTTCATATCTCTAGATGGTTATATACGCTCTTCCTCATAATGGATGCAAATTTTTGGGCACGATGCAAAGATTGCGGCTTTGATGATATTGAACTTGCGTTGGGCTGGTCATATTATGTTGAAGAGAGTGCATATCAAGCGCATGTTCGCTCTTGGGCCAATGAGAAGGAACCTGTAAGTTAAATCAAGTCAAACATGTGAACGTAATCTCGTGTGTCTGTGTGCGCTCTTACCAAACTTCGCCCTAGGAGAACACGTGCTCTGCAGAGCACAACACAATCTATCAAGCCAACCTACACAAGGAAGGCTACATCGCATCAGGAATAGGCGCAGTTCTCTGCGGCGCCATGCACTTGTCCATAAGAACAGTGCGGGCGACTTGCAGCAGAGTGAGCGGTAAGTCAGATCTTTGGTTAACTGCGCAGGCGTGTTCTCATGTTACAACAGCCAAGCCAACATAGACTACCTATACTTCTCCACTCTTGTCGGCATTGTCCTTATCATCCTAATCTTATATAAATCACCTGCCAATGGTCACATCATCTGTTTGAGCGGATGGTCAAATACTTCCCGGCTGAGATACATATCGACCGTATGAAGGTCAAGGAGATTCGATTTGCGATCCCAAAAAAGCATTTTTGAGTTCATGGTGGCAGCCTGCATTCCCAGTACTCCTTCAACTACCTTCCACGCATCGGATGCACATACAGAGAGCGGATCGAAACCCATTGGAGCCACATGAACCCCCTGGTGCTCAGTACACGCGAGATGAGCATCAGGATGTGCCACGAAGTTCTGAATGACAACTAGGGCACTTAGAATTGGCAGAAAACTCTGGAGTTTGGTAAGTCAAATGTATTGCGACAATTTCCACACTGATGAAAGCTTGCAATAGGTTACTTTATGCTCTGCGTGCTCAAAGAGGCTCAGATATGCAGCTGAAACAGTGCCATATATTTCTCAATTATAATGTGACTTTTGTGCCAGATGTTGTTGCAAAGTGGGAGAAAATGGTCGACGACTGGAACCGGGACCATTCTAAGCTGGATGTGTATGAGGAGCCGACGACAGGTACATCACACATGCTCTTTGCATCTGATGGTTGCTGACTGATTGCTTCAGGCATCACCATGGCTGCTACCCCCACACAAGTGACCTCCGCCACATTTTTCCAGGTCAGTCTTGAATTGGAAGAACAGCAGTGCGTATCTAACAAATACGTGCTGAGCTTCTATGGATGGCCATACTCATGTTGCCCCAATAGATGAGCCCTTCGACTGCGGACTACTACAGGCACCAGTATCACTGAGCTAGCTGAGCAGCAGATCAAGCAGAACATTCTCACATATCAGATCTAGCTGTGGTAGGTCATTCAAGATGTTTACATGCCTGCTGTCAGCCCACTTCAGGCGGAGATGTTGAATCAAACCTTGCCCATCAAACCTGAAGACATCAAGTTGTGGTTGCCATCGTCACTCCCGCCAGCTCACCGCTCGCTCAAAAGCCTCATGGGACTGTGAGAGAAGGAGTGCCGTCTCTGGCTTGCACAGATGTTCAATGCCCTCGAGGACATCCGTCAGATATGTCATGTTCTAGCTGCCATTGCCGAGTTTAAGAAGCTGAACGTCTCTGGAACTGGGCAGCATGCAGTTACCCAGACTCTTAGAGTCTACAACCGGTTCCTGAGTAAGCAGAAGCGATGCACTGAGAGGTATCAGGCAGTGCATCTGGCTATGCCCACCCTTGATGTAAATAGCATGTGGTCCAACACCTACGAGCCGCTCTTCAATCCAGATCTCTGCAGCCTACGTCAAGATGATGACGAGCTGGTGCTGAGCGAAGGCTGATATGAAATTAGCTGGATATGGCTTACCTCTCACTCTGCACGTGAGCTATCCGGGACAACCAGCGGTACAACTCTGGAGGAGTTTACTAAGACAATGCGCGCTGAGTGGGCACAGAGCAAGGCACGGGCAGAACATTGGCACGAGGAAGAGCAACTCCTTCTGGAGGAGATGTGGTAGGTCATTGCCTACTTCGAATGGAAGGCCAGTTGGTGGAGGGGCCAGGCTGCGCAGTGCACATCAGTCTCACCTCGGCTGTGGCGAGGCTTGAAAATTTATGCAGCCAAGCAAGCATCTATCTATGAGTGGCTAGCCATGCAGACAGTGACCTATTGGGTGAGCTACCTGAAGAAACTCGGCTCGCTTCCATCCTGGATATTTCTATATCAAGCATCTGCGAGGAAAGTCTGTCCACGGTGAGCGGTAGCTTCTATTGACGATGCTGAGCTCGAGCGTCCTGACGAAGAGTCTGACTCGTCGGAGGAAGACATGTAGTTCTTGTTTTATAATGCCCACTCAAATCTACCTGTAACTGCCCTAACTAGACAATTGTGTGCTTGAAACCCCGAGTAATAAATCTGACCGATGTTCAACCCGGCGCTCTGACAAGGTGACAAGACCCCTAACAACCAGCCTTCCTCAACCAGTAACAACTAGGTAACAATTCCAACTAATGCTAGGCACGGCGCTCTAACAACCAGTATTGTTGGGATGAGTAACAACCAAATAACAATCCCAATCAATACCTGGCTCAGTGCTTTGACACTATCCAATTTCTAACAATCCAGTAACAACCCTGGCTAATGCGGAGCCCAGAGCTCTAACAATGCTACTAACAATCTGTAATGACTAGCCTATCCAATCTCTAACAATCCAGTAACAACCCCGGCTAATGCAGACTCTCTGACTAGTAACAATCAACTAACAAATATAAAACAATTTCAAAGCCAATGGTCTAACAATCTACTGACAATATCTGCAAAACAGAGGGCACCGGCCATCTGACAATCAGGTAACAATCCTAAAAAAAAGCGAAGTCTAATAGTGTAACAATTAGCCTAACAATCTGGTCCAAAAGCAGGTCCTCAGTGTCTGACAACCATCTAACAAAGCCAGAAAATGTGTTCACAATTGTCTAACAGAGTTGTAACAATCATTACAATGCTGGCTCTAGGAGATTGTTAGATTGTTAGACTACTGGCTAAGTTGTGTGTTGTTTAACTATGGCCACAAATCACACAGCGCCCTAGCCAGGGTACTGGGGTAATTGTAACAATAGGTGGAAACTACTAGTGGTTAGCATACTTCTTCTGTGCCATGTAGAAGCCGTGCTGGCATCGTGCTGAGCTGAAGTCTTCACATTGCTGGGCTTGGAGGTGTTCAACTGCTGGGCTTGAGCGTGCATCTTCTGCTTGCAGTTATACTCTTCAATGCTGATACTGGGACCAGGTGGCATGGTGAGCGAAAGGTGAGGAACAAGCGAGAGAAGTGTGGTGAGCGAGGGGAGAATGGCGAGCGAAAGGTGGATGGCGAGTGAGGGGAGGATGGCGAGCGAGAGGCAGATGGTGAGTGAGAGCGGAGGAGATGGAGAAGGTAGAGTGATGCTGCGGGCCCTTTTATGGGGGTGAGAAGTGAGGCAGATGGGGGGAGTTGAGGGCCGGGTGATGACTCGGATGAGGCTTGAAGGCCAGACAAAAAGGCTTACATTGCCTTCGTACTATATTGGTCATGTTTTCTAAGCTGATGCAGCCTCGAAAAGCTGGGGTCAGATGCACGCATAGGTCGAGGATAGGCAGTAATTAGTGGTAGGCTGAGGCAGTCAGGCAGCAAAAAAAACAGAAGGTGGGGAGGCACAGCCGTAGATGCACTGGGATCGACTGCAGTTTGGGTGAGAGAAACGGTCAGGTGACCCGGAACAGATACGTGCCTGCTGGCCTGCCAGATTCGCTCATCAGTTGCTTTGCTGTCAGTCTGCGATATCACCCACACTTTTCCCCCTCCCCACCGATGACCTCCACAGTCACCTCTCTGTCCTCATCCAACCCTCCTGCAAGGCTGACCATCTTGACTGAATGTCCCTGACAAATGCTTCAACCAATCCCATCACCTCGCCCACCAGTCCTCAACACTCGATTAGCCCAATGCCATCTGATGACATCTTCTCATTCTCTCTGACCTTCTTGACTGTCAACTACAGTACCTCATATCACAATACGCTCTCTTGGAGCTCAGGCTCAGATTTATTTTATTCTGAGGCCGTGTTGACTGCCAACATCTGGGCATCATTATCTTCAGAGTCTACCAGCTCTGCAACGCCTGCCCCCCTCATTCTCCACCTCCTTCTATCACACAAGCTGCACTAATGCACCTCCTTCGCCCCAACCGCTATGTACTCGTGTTCATTTTCCAGATGCAGTTATAAGACTGCAAACAAGATTGTGCACAGTCATCATCGCAAGAGCTGCACCCATGCGGTGTCATCGATTACTCAAGCCCTCGGTAAATGGAAGGCTGGGGGTATGGAAAGTGGACTCACAAAGTGAGCCAGAGTCGAGAGAAACAGCGTGGTGCATCAGTTCACTTTGCTAATATATCTGGGGCACAGTTTTGATCACATATAGCCCTCTCCCCTTGCTCCTCGGGATCCTATCCCTCCTTCTTCTCCTCCTCCACTGTCAAGCCCTCCCACTCTGTCAATGTGTGGTGACCACCGCATTCATCTCCTGAAAGCCTATGATAATTTTGTTCCCTCCACCAAGGGCTACCTCCCCTCCCAGTACAAGGCTTACCTCCTACAACTGACCCCCGTCGATGTCCAGCCTATTAATGCCCCTTCAGTTCCATCCCCCAAGCCCTCCCCTCTAGAGCAGCTGTATCAAACTGAGCCGGACACTTTTGGCATGTTTCATGAGTACACGTGCCACCCGCACCATGATTCAGAGGTGAACATTTCCCTCGAGGCACTGTGTGATCGCCCGGGCTAGAGAAGCCTGCGGAACAGGATGCGCCGAAGTATGCGAGTATTGTGTGGATTACTCGTTCAGTCGTGATCACCATCAATCTGACTGCAATGATGCTCGACTATGGCCTCTTTGAGAATGCATCCCAGTTTCGGTTGATGGACTATTTCTATGGCCGCTCTGATTCGAAATTCCTCGATGCTCTCGATAATCTCATTGCGGTCATACGATCACCTGGCTTTTCGCCAGATGACCTTGCAAACTTCAATGCGAAGAAGGCCGAATGGGCTCTCGACATATGGGTGAGCTCTTCTGGCATTTTTTCTGAGGAGGACGGATGGCACGCGGGCTCTGTCGATATCTCTCTGCTGAAGACAGGGGCAAAGTACAAGGCCGAGGAGGATGTGCCCAAGTTCAATGTTCCTGGGGTCATCTACCGCTGGCTTCTTCCCCTCATCAAGGCTGTGATTCAGAATACAACCTCATGCTTCTCGCGCATCTACCACTGGCTCCCGTATTAGAAGTTCTGGATCTCTCCTCAGCCTACATCTTCTCATCCTGCGCATTCTGCACCTTTTCAATCTGCAGCACCTTCATCAGCCTCAGCATCCACAGCACCGTCCGCTCCACCATCTCTGATCTGAGTATATACTGATTGTTATAACTCGAATGCAATGCTCAATGCAGATGCGAAGATACGTGCGAAGCCGTGTGACTCAGGTGATGCACCTGACATTGAGTATGTCATTCTTCCACTCCTTTTCTGGTCCGATGTGATGCAACTTGCAAATTTTGGCTCAGCATTGCTTTGGCCAATCTATCTATATTTTGGCAACCTTTCTAAGTATGTACGCAGGTGTCCAACAGAGTTTGTGGTGCATCATCTCGCATACATTCCCTCAGTAAGTACCCAGTGTCTTGCATTATCTCGCTGTGTCTCGCATTTACTCACTACATTTTCCAGCTGCCTAATGCACTCAAGGATGCCTACACAGCAAAATATAGATGCCCGCCGAGCGACGACATCCTCAAGTGCTGCAAGAGAGATCTTTTTCAATAGAACTGGCTCCTCCTATTTGATGATGACTTCATGCACGCTTATGAGCATGGTGTCTTGCTCATGTGTGGTGATAGAGTTCTTTGGTGCATCTTCCCTCAGGTCTTCACCTATTCTGCTGACTATCCTGAGAAGTGAGTGGTTTACTCTCATCTTTTAAGGTTCAGGATGATACTGACTGTTCACATAGAGTTCTCATAGCTGCAATGTGCCTCCTCGCACGGTGTCTCTGCCTGCGATGCTTGGTGCCAAAAGACAAGGTGAGTGAGGCGGGATCTAAAGCCAACAAGTGACACTGCGCACTTGGATGCAAAGACAATGAGGCACTCCAGAAGTGCATCCACACAGTGCGCAAGCATCTTTTCAAAAGCTATGTGATTGCGGGCGCATGCATAGACAACTGGCTGAAGGACAAGTCTCTAACCCCAATCCAGGTATCTACATATTCTGAGTGTATCTGAATTAAACTGACATTGTGCCCAGAGTGCCTTCTCAAAGTGTTTCTCGAAGTTGAATCTCAACATCTATGACATCCTCACACCGGACCTCATGCACGAGTTTGAGCTCAGTGTATGGAAAGGTGTTTTTACTCACTTGATGCGCATGCTCACAGTGAAGGGTGCAGATGTTGTTGAGGAATTCAACAGCCAGTGAGTACAGCCTAGTCTTCTCAGCCATTATCAGCTGACATCTCAAATAGCATGAGGCGGATGCCAACATTTGGGCGCGATCAAATCCGTCACTTTTGGCATGATGTCACATCGCGCAAGCGTCTCGCTGTACGTGACTATGAAGTGTTCTTGATTGTAAGTGCTAACAGCTGTGTCTCCTTAATAACTGTCTTATTCCATTACTGTAGACCATCATGCCTGCATTTGAGAGGCTCCTAGATATCCACGATGACTGGACGATCATCAACCTTCTCTTCGAACTAGCGAACTAGCACGCTCTCACCAAGCTTTGCCTTCACATGGCCGTCACACTCGACATATTTCGTGCAGCAACTGAACACATGTACGAAGCAATCTGCCATTTTGCTGCTGAAACATGTCCAAAGTACAACATGCATGAGCTGCCTTCTGAAGCAGCAGCATGCGTACAGCGCTCAAAGGCCGTGAACACGAATATGCAGCTCTCTGGAGCGCGATGGCCCGTGGAGTTCACTGTCCATCATACCTATAAGTTCCGTAGCCTAGGGGACTACGCGGACTACATCGAGTGCTCTGGAACTAGCGACAACTTTAACACCTAAGTGATAGGTCAAAATTGTCAACATCAAGTGACAGCTAACGCTGCAAGCTACAGGGCGAACTAGAACACAAGCATGTCAAGAGATTCTGTACGTGGATCAACAAAATTGTGTATGAGATGCAAATCATGCGAAAGGAGCAGAAATGCACTCTTTTTGCCTCTATTTGCGAGTCTGACACATTCCAGCCTCTTTCTCAACAAAAGCAAGACTGGGCCCATGTCAAAATCGCAGCTACAGAGGCCCGTGCACACAATATTTGTGTTGATCATCAGAACACCACACGTGCTCCTTCTCCAACTCCACCGTCTGACCATCATGTGATCTCAAAGTTTGCACATGAGACATTCAGTCTCTCTAGTTGGCTTGATGATCATAAAGCGGATCCCGCTGTCAAGGTGCGTTCTTGTTTGAGGATGGTCTTCATTTTTTCTAACTTGATGTAGGGTTTCATGGTGCTCCTTTTTGAGCACCTCGCACGCTGGCTCCTCAGTTGTGAAGCAGAGCCCGAGGACGGCTTTTCTGAAGCACAGTGTCCGAATTCTCAACTACTGCCTATACCACCACCGCACAATCCGTATCAATTACACCTCATATGACATGCACTGTGAACAAGACACCATCAATCCCCCCACCCACCTCAATGTCATGCTCCTCTCTTCTGATTCTGATGGCGACCTGTACTGGTACACCCGTGTGCTCGACATTTTCTACGCCAATGTCTGCTATGTTGGGCCCAGTGCCGCACACGCAAACCAGAAGTGGCAGCAAATTGACTTCATCTGGGTCCAGTGGTTCGAATATGATGCCTTGTACAACAGAATCTGATATCGCGTGAGAGAGACTAATATGTACATGGGATGTGTATGCGTACCTGATATCGCGTGAGAGAGACTGGGGAAAGCGATATCAGGCACGGAGGCAAGCATATATGTATGTAAACGTAATCATGTCTGGAGCCGAGTAAGGGCAGAGGGGGCGTAGCCCTTACACTCCTACCCTCTCAGAAAAAAGGGAAACTATCGCTGAGCAAATGAGTTTCGGAGTTCAGGGTTGAGAGATAAGTAAGCATCTAGCGCGGCAAGGTCACGGCATTCGGAACCAGGTAGCCAAGAATCGTGAGACGACAGGAAGTCTTTCCAATGGACTAGGAAGCGGAAACCACGGCCGCGGCGCTGATGGTCGAGGATGGCCTCGACCTCTTGTTCTTCAATGCTGTCTTCAGTAACTATAGGAGGAGGGGGATGGAATGCTCGGGAGGGGAAAAGAGAATCGTCATTTGGTAAATAAGGTTTTAGAAGCGAAGCGTGGAAGGTGGGGAAAATTTTCATAGACGCGGGGAGTTCAAGAGTATAAGCGGAAGAATCAGAGAACGCACGGAGGATACGGTACGGTCCGTCGTATTGAACCATAAATTTGGCGACTCGGTTGTCACCGCGCTGCATGTATGCACGACAGCGGTGGAATGTCGAGAGCAGGACGAGGTCGCCAACATTGTAAGATGGGTTGTTTGTGCGTCCACGGTTGGCGGCGCACATCTGAGCCAACTTCGCAGCGGCAAGGTTGTCCTGCGCCTCCATCACGTCGATGTCGATCCGATCTATGATGTCCGCCGCACGACGAGCATCGCCGGGGGAGTCAGGATCGGCAGCCAGGACGTCGGCACAGAAGAGGGGTGGCAGGATGCGGGGTTGACGACCAAGATGCAGCTGGAAGCGGGAGAACCCGGTGGAGGAGTTCACCGCTGACATGATTGCAAAACAAACACGGGGGAGTGCCCGAACCCACCCGCGTTAGTTGCGTGCAACATGGTAGCGCAGAGCTTGGATAACCGTCTTGTTTGTGCACTCAGAGCTGCCGTCCGACTGCGGGTGGAACGCGGTGGACATCTTGAGCTTGACACCAGAAAGCCGGTGGAGGGCTTTCCAGAAGGCGGAGACGAAGAGCTTGTTGCGGTCAGAGACGATCTTGGTCGGGAGCCCATTTTCGCAGTACCAGTAGTCGAAGAATTGGATCGCAAAATCTTCACCGGTGATGTCAGTGCAGGTGGGGATGAGATGGAGGTCCGCACCGAGACGATCCGTAACCGTCGCGACGCAGTCAAAACTGTCATCGTCGGGGAGTTTTCCGATGAAATCGATGGCGATGCAGCAGCCACGCGAGTCAGGGACGGCGAGGGGGTGGAGAGGACCGGAAGGTTTCGTTGTTGGGCTCTTGTTGCGTTGGCAGTCTTCACAAGAAGGGATGTACATCAGCGCGAGCTCCTTCCGCATGTGAGGCCAGTAGTATGCATCACGGAGAAAAGTGTAGGACTTATCGAAACCGAAGTGTCCCAAGGCATCGTGTGCGCAACGGAAGAGACCTTCGCAAACATTCGCAACATGGGGAATAGCCAGCCGGTCGCCCACAAACAGGAGGCCGTCTCGCAAGGTGATTCCGAGTGACCCAACACTCAGGAGCAACTTCTGGCACCACTTGTCAGAGCTATAGCCGTTGCGAATTGCGTTGAGCCATGCGGGATCCGTCGCGACACGAAGTGCGCCAGGTGGAGTAGGGGATGACGCAGGAGGCAGGGGATCAGGGCAGTTGCGTACGGCGCGAATGGCATCACGGATGGTGGCAACAGCCGCACAGGTCAAGGGGTCCACGAGGTCGACACGGAAGAGTGCATCCGCGACCACGTTCTGCTCGCCCTTGATGTACTTGATTGCGAAGTCGTACTGGCCGAGGAATTCTTGCCAACGAGATTGTCACCGCAACAGGTTTTTCTGCTTGGAGAAGTTCTCAAGCGTGCGGTGGTCAGTGTAGACAGTAAAAGGCACACCGAGGAGGTCCACACGCCACTTCTCAAGGGCACGGACTATAGCGAGCAGCTCTTTCTCGTGAACCGGGTAGTTGAGTTCTGCACTGGACAACGGCGCGGACTCGAAAGCGACAGGACGGGCGGTTTCAAGCGAGGGTCCAAATGAGAGCATCGCACCGGTACAGTAGTCGCTGGCATCACAGGAGACAAAGATAGAGTTCGAGTCGAGCGCATCATGGTCGATCGACGTGAGACATTCACGGCTGCAAACTAAAGCTTTGATCCGGTCGAACACCATCTGGTGATCTAAGGACCAGCCAGGCCATGACGCTTCAGCGTCCTTCATCGTGAGTGGGTTGAGGACACGGGTGTACTCTGCGAGATTAGGCAGGAAGGCGGCGACGTAACGTACGAGGCCGAGAAATGAACGCACATCGGACGTCGAGCGGGGCACGGGCCAGTTGACAAGCTTGTCCACCTTCTTGCCATCTGGCTCGATGCCTCGCTGCGAGATGTGGTGTCCGAGGAAGTCGACTTCCAAGAGGAAGAGGCTAGTCTTCTTGTCAGAGACGAACAAGTGGGCAGCGCGTAGAGCCTGTAGAATCGTTTCGACGTTGCACCAGTGTTCTTCGAGTGTTTGTGACCAGATGATAATGTCATCGAGGTAGACATGACAGATCTTGCCGATGTATGGCCGCAACGCGTTGTTCATGCGGCGCTGATGAGTTGACGGCGCATTGCGGCAACCTTGCGGCATGACTGTCCATTCGAAGAGGCCAAACGGAGTCATAACCGCTGTGTACTTGACGTCATCCGGGTGAACTCTTGTCTGGAAGAACGAGTTAGTCATGTCAAGTTTTCCCCAGATCTTGCCCTTTGCACAGTCAGCAAGAATGTCGCTGATGAGGGGCAGGAGATGCATATCCGGGACGGTATTGGCATTGAGTACGCGGTAGTCGTTTACCCAGCGCGGCTTCGGAGCGGGGTCCAACTTGGGGATGAGAAATGCGGGAGAGGCATACAGGCTGTCTGACGGACGCAGGCGACCGGCGGCGAGGTGCTCGTCCAAGAGCGACTTCCAAACTTCGCGGTACTTCTTCGGGCAGTCATATTGGCGGCGAGAGATGACCAAGTTTGCATCCTTGAGGACAAATCGGTGGTAGACGTCTGTGGGCAGGTGATCAATGTGAGGGATGTCTGCGGGAAAGAGGTCTGCAAACTTAGACTTCATCGAATTGTTTTCGCGGTCAAGGACTTCCAAGGAAGCAAGTTGCTCCACACGGATGCGGACAGTGTTTATCGCGTATGCAGAGGCGTCCACCACGCATGCATCTGCATTGACACGTCGAGCGGCAGTGCATTCCTTGAGCTCGCGAAGGAAACCACGTCGCCGTAGACGGTCGGAGTCTTCTGCAGTGATCTCGGCTTCGCGAGAGGCTTGTCTACGAACGCGGGGTGAAGGAGGCTTGGGGGGTGTCTGGGGCAGAACAGGGTTGAGAAGGTCGTGACTGGTGCGCTTGTCGAGCAGAGTGTGAGCGGAGTGATCCTCTACAATCGAATTTGATTCGAGCCAGGCCTTGCCTAAGATTACAGGAGCGCAGAGATTGTCGACCACAAGCGCGCGACAGACACGAGACGTCCACGAGAGATTCGGTAATGTTACAGCCAGTTTAACCCATTCTTCACATCTCACGCCACTGGAACCTTTGTTTCCCCATGCGTCCCCCAGTCTATGCGCAGTGGGCAGTCGGCGGAGTCATACGTTCATCGCAAGTGCGACGTCGCACCTAATCAGAACTGGGCCGGCACCACCATCGATCAGCATATCGTATAATGGGGAGTCGAGGTAGGGGGAGGTTCGAGCGTGGAGGAATGTTTGGTTAGCGAAGAAGGGGGCAACGTACGAAGACTCGGAGTCAGAGCCTTTGCCAATGATTCCAGTTGTGTATACCGGGGGCGACGGAGGATTGACCGAGGCGACGTGGATGGACGGTTCGTCAGTCTCGACGTCAGCGCCATCGGAGACAGCAGCGGCACCGTGGCCTCCGCGGGGGCGGATGTTCTCCTTGCCTGGTGCCAAGTCGGGGTAGAGCGTGGTGAGGGGAACGTAGGTCGCAGCGTCGGGAGTGCCGTTGGGGCAGTTGCCCGCATGATGTTTGACCTTCGCGCTGGCTTTCAACACCGCTGTCTTCAATGTCTTCAATTTGTCGATGTACACGATCTGGATAATGCACCGTTTGGCTTTGTCGATCCAGGTGATATCATATGGGCTTAGGGCTGAACATGGATCATCCGCAGCTCAATTCAGATCCGAACCTGTGGATCGAAGCTCTCTAAGAGGCTTGATCTGGATCTGCACGGATCGGATCCACAAAGTGAGCCAGATCCGCAGGAGCCGAATCTGAAACCCACGGATCGAGCCGCAAACTATGGTGACAATTCAAATTGAAACTTGAGAGCAGAGAATGAGTAATTATGAAAGGGGAATAGAATGCGAGTAAACCCAAAAAAGAAGCAAAGGAAAAGATGCCGAATTGATGGAGATATAATGGTAACAATTTTGAGGGAGGGAGGAGGAGGATATGGCCATATCTCAGAACTCCATAGACAGATTTGGACGTTCTATACACCGCCAGAACACCATGGCCTGTGGCTTTCGAACAACGTATAAAGCGTAAACATCCACCAGGAATCCGTGGAGATATTAAGGAAACACTAGTAGATGGGGGCAGGAGGAGGAGAGGGGCTCAGAGCGAGGCTTGCAGCGGTCCAAATCTGATGCCGAAGAGCTCATTGGATAGGGAATAGCAAGGGGAAATAATATCCCAAGGCGCAAAAGGATCCAAGAAGAATTCATGGTAGAGAAAAGAAAATATAAAAGCAGAGAGTAGAATGCAGTAGAAGGGTGACCAAAGGGGAACCAGCCAACGAAAACTTACATATCTAGGCTTGTTCGAAAGCACTAACATGCCCCTTTCCAACAGGCTACTATTCATCCCAATCGTCCCCAAAGCAACCGAGATATGACCAATTCTTTTGCAAGAATTGACCCTACTAAACTGTATAGGCAATAACGGGAGAACAAGGAAACGAAAACTTATAATTTTGAGCTCGTTGGCATGCTCTCGAATACACCTTTCTAACGCTCTATCATTCATCTGAATCGGCTCATGGATGCCCAAGATAGCATCCTATCTTTCTCCTCATTCAACCCTACATAGACAATGTTGAAGGTTTTGCAGTGTTCCGAGGCCCAGAAACCCAGAAAGTGATGAATAGAGCATCATAAGGTCCCAGTGAGTCCAAAGGAATGAAGCTAAGATGTGGTCTATGAGAAGTTGTAAGCCAATGGGGAGACATGCAGATCACCTGCAGCGGATCCTTTGGCCAGCCTAACCCTAACCCGGATCTACATAAGAGCTGGATCCGTATGAGCCGGATCTGTGGCTCCAGTTCATGGTGGCTCCAGCTCCAGGTTTTGGCGGCTCAACCTGCAAAGTGAGCCGGAGCCGTGTTCAGCCCTATATGGGCTGCATATCTTATTTCCGGGTTCGACCACGGCATTACGACAGATCTTCTCGGGCCCTCAAAGCTTGTGCAGCACCTCGTGAATGATGATGGTGATGACAACAACTATTGCTGGTTTTATGCATGCATGTATGTACATATCATACTCTGCTCGCAGACTGGCCGGACTCACATTCTTCACCCACAGATTTGCTGACTATAACATCTATATACGTCATCTTGGCGGCGATGTTGGCCACTGTGGTCTCGGCATTAGTGTCGCCGTGTCAAAGCTGCACGCCCTCCGCACCTCGAGGCACAGTTGCAGCAGAAAACAAGCAGGCACATGACTTGCAGATGGAGCCCTGCCGCTGCCACACGAGAGCAGCGATGACAAGCCGAGTGCCTCTGAGAATGACACAATGAGCATAGATGCCGTGCCCAAGAAGGGCAACACACGCATGCATGTGAGCAGTGGGGTCAGTGTGAAGGATGTAGATGGCAAAGGCAGCAAGGATGGGGACTCGGACTGGGAGATAGGAGAGATTGACAAAGAGATAGATGCCTACGACAGTGCTAGCAAGGACGAACACCACAAAAGTGAGGCTGAGAAACCCAGTGAGAGCAGGGATGAGGGTGAGGAAGGGGACAGATGCAAGGAAGGTGGCGTGCCAGCTGATATGGATATAGGTTACAGCTCGAACAACAACACTTTTGTAGATAATGTGTATGCAGCGGAGGAGTTTGCGGCCCTCTAATGAGACACTATGTGCACACATGGCATCATGCGTGGACGGCATTGACAGTAACACATCTTGTAAGACTATGTACTACCAATTACTTACAAAGTATCGCCCGGCCGACGGTGGACTACAGATGTCCACAAGGATTCGTCCGCGCGAGAAATGTTTGCCAATATTTGGTAGATCGGACAAGCACTGATCAGATATGGCCAGATTCTGCTGGCTTGGTCAAGCTTGTCCATAGGATCCCCCTTTTGCTGATGTAACATTGTGCAAGAGAGAGCCCTGCCAAAATGTGATATAGTGGACACCACTTTCCACGCCTCATACATGCCGGGTCCTTGCATAGCCATCCAGAGTGCCCTGTCTATCTTAAGAGGAAAGGCTGAAAGGCAGTAGCGAATAGAACAGTGTAAGCTCAGTAATTCACAATGCTCAGTAGGTCAGTAACTCTTACTTAGTAGGTCTTGAATGGGTTATAAGCCTTTAGGAGTCCACATAGGATGTGATCAAGCAACCTCAGTAAGCCAAACAGTCTTAGTAGGTATTGAACGGGAGAGCACTCAGTAGTCCAGAAGAGAAAGGGGATCTCTCAGTAAGCTGAATGGTGCATGTGCTTAGTAGATATTGAACAGGTTGATCTCTCAGTAATTCAGGATAGAACAGGGTTCTGCAGTTGGCTCTGTAGGTTATGGAAATAGATGGAGAACAAGTAATTTGAAAGCTGACATCTGTCAGTGTTGAACAGAATAGGATCTCTGTAGTACACTGAAAAGCAAAGTTGCAGTTAGAATGAGAGTTGAAAGGCACAGTCGAGTAAGCTCACATTTAAGTGGGATAATTGGCAGTCTCTGGACTGAGCCATAGATGTGCCTGCTCTGCAGGATGTACTAGCTTGCAGATGAGATAGTCAGAATTATACTAAATAGTTATTTGGTTTCTCAACAAGTTAGATACTGTCCTTCTATGATATGTATCTGTGCTGTTGAAGGGTGTGGATTACTTGCTGATGGCCAAATCTATTAGCAATTATTCACTCAGAAATACATACAACTATGTGCATCTTTTAGATGCCATCAGTTGCTGCTAGTCCTCACTGAAGGCCATGATCTTAGTCCCATAGACTGGAAGAGTATGTCTGAATCTTGTGAGATTGGGAAACAAGGAGATCTAGAACTAGTTTGCTCAACTGTGAGTACACATTGTGAAAAATGATTGCGGATGGTGTCTGGTCAGATTTGAAAGGTGTTTATAGTCTTGTAATAAACACCAGCTATTGAAAAGTGCACCGGCGTGAGTACGCGGTCAGCCGTGCTTTATGTGGCAAGGACAGTAGTTATCTGGTTGATCTTACTAGTAGTCATATGCTTGTCTCAAAGATTAAGCTATGCATATCTAAGTATAAACAATTTTGTACTATGAAACTGTGAATGCCTTATTAAATCAGTTATAGTTTATTTGATAGTACTTTGCTATATAGATAACTATAGTAATTCTAGAGCTAATACATGCAATCAAGCTCTGACTTCTGGGAGGGGTGTATTTATCAATACAAATAATCTCATTGGTCTCATTCCTCATCAATCATCATCTGCCAGAATTGGCCCATTTTCAACTAAGTGCAGTGCATATTGTGTGTAAGTTACAGGTATAACTTCTCTATTGTTTATATAGAATTGGAATGGTGATGCTGCAGGCAGTATACTTCCTAATTTTCTTATATGAGTAGTATAGATACAGCGGTGTAGGTGTTCCTAAACTTTGTTTACTTTTTCCTTATATAGTATTTTTCCAGTGATTCTCGGATCTGTGCGAGGTACTGCGTTTGGTGCATTTTTGGTAATACAATTATATAACTACAACTTCCTATCTAAGGAAGTGAGGAGCACATATGGCATCAGCAGTGCCATGTAGAACACAGAGTGCATCTTCCATTTCTTCAGAAGTATGAGTTTGAAGGTGACTGGTCCCAATACCTCTGTGATGGTAAAGGGTCCTTTCTGTTTTGGGGCAAGCTTTCTGTATGGATATGCAACTTGAGGTTTCTTAATTCTAGAAGGACTTTGTCTCCTTTCTCAAAATTTACGGGTTTTTCTGAAGGGTCTCTAGCTATTGCAATGTTACGACTGGCTATCAAGTAAGGACCAGAGAGACTTACGAGGCGAGGAAGGGTGTCGATGAGCACTTGTGCAGTGAGAACGGAGCAAGGCTCAACGGTCAGAACTGGAGATAAGATGTATTGAGTGAAGTGTCTAATGAGCGAAATACAGCAAGGCTTACCTGTCAAAACTGAGGTCTCCAGACAGTGAAGTACAGGTCCTTATATACGTATAGAGGACAATGGGAAACCGGGGACAATAGGTAACTATAGACACAGGAGAACAATAGGAATGGGACAGTAGTGACTATGGACAATAAGGAGCTATTGTGCTAATGAACAAAGGACAATAAGGAGCTATTGTGCTAATGAACAAAGGACAAGATACAATGCAACGGAGAACAATAAGTACCACGTGAGAAGTAGATTGTCCAAAAAAGAAAACTAAGGCGCTGGTAGCAGGCACCGAATAGAGCGTTTATGACAATACCCCCCTCCTAAGGGTCATGCCTTCACGACCAAGTCTTCTCGTTGAGAGGACCAGTGCCTCCACATGCATTGAATGAAATTTTTGCACGAGTGGCGGCGCATTTGCGAGGTCCACTGCATCTTCTCAACTTGGTTTGAAGTGGGCCAATTCTGGCAGGTGACGATTGATGAGGAACAAGACCCATGAGATTGCTCATCTTGATGACTTTGATTGACCTTAGATTAATAGTATATAAATCAAAAACTCTGCAATGCACTGCATTGTAATAATGTTATGCTAGATGCATAGCCTAAGATGGTTATTTTTTCCTTTATAGTAGATTTGCTTGTGCAGTAGCCTATAACTATATTTATCTGAGATTGTATATCAAGGTTCCATAGCTTAGTGGTTAATGTGTCCTTTGTGAATTTCTTGAGGTTGAGGGTTCAACTCCTGTTCAGCACTACTTGTCTATTTTTAAGCTATTTGAAGGCTTTTTTTATAAGTGGCAGAGGCTATTAGAAAGAGCCCTTTGAACACTTTTTAATAGTGGTAGTTTCATAGAATTAGGGTCACTATTAGCAGAGATATTAGGCAAATAAAAAATGCACAAATGCCTCATATTGGGTGCTTAATCTATACCATGAACACTATCAAGCCGCTTTTAAACACTTTTAAATACAAGTAATTCCGCATCATTCGACCTGATATTAACTGAGATAAGCCAAATAACAAATTATACAACCATCGCCTATATTAATGTATACACTAGTAGTGCTATCTATTATATCTATTGCAGCTTGGTGTAAACGAGAAGGCTAGCAGCATACCTCTTGTGCTTCAAAAGATCTGTGGAAGTCATATTAATAATGTTTCCAATATACTCTGTATCTTCTCCCATTTCAAATCCATCATTATACCACACTTCACCGGACTTGTCTACAATTTTGGCTACAAAGTGGTTTGGAGCAAAGTATACTATGCCACATAATCTGTACAACTGTGGATGTTCTGGAATTGTGATCTGGTTCTCCACTTCAATTTTCAGCTTATAAACTACACATGTTACAAAATTAGAAGCCTCCATATAAGTCAGCTGCTTGATCATAGGTCGGGCACAGTTGGGGCATTTTTTCTCTGACTTCTGAGTAAAGTATGCCTTCAGCCACAGATTAACTAGCCTGTCCTTGTAAGACCCCATCTTGTTGAGCTGATTCTTCCAGATAAACTTGTCAAATGTCCACATCACCATCTTTAGTCTAATACTAGGGCCCCTGTGATGACAACTTCTGCATAGGTATTGTTTGTTTACTGTATCTTCACTGGTATTCAACAGCTTTTGTCCCAACGCATATACATCAATGCCTTCACTTCCATTAAAGCCAAGTGTAGGGTCTTGCTGGCCAATATGGCCTCTTATGATGTCCTTTCCATTTCTCAATGTATGCTGTGGATCGAGCCCGGTGCACTTGCTGAATATATCACCAATATAGCCCAGTGTTGCATTGTTATCTGGAACATTGATATTCCAGGCCTGTTGACATTCAGTATATACTGCCAACAATATAGTAAGTAGGGCATCATAAGCACAGCTATGGTTGTTCCAAGGAAACCCTTTAAACTTGGGTGCTTGGGAGTTGCTGATCAGTTGTGCAAACTTGACCTTCTTAGTCTGCCTGAATTCTGAGCCACCTTCAGTTTGGTCCTCTTCCAGACTGCGTTTATCTTTCTTCAAACCAGTGTCCGTGCTAGTGGTAGGTAAAGTCTGGGACCCCTTGGCTGGAACATAGTACGAGGCTGGAAAAACGTCGGTTGGAGCCTTTTTGATGGGCTGGATACCAGTCTTCTTATCAGGGATAATCTCCCAGGGCAGGGCCTCATCTAACTCCTCGACAGGGAAGGGATTGCTCTTTGACCACTTGAGATCTTTATGCATTGCCTTGGGGATGTAGTTTTCTCCTTTCCACTGTCTGAAAGAATGCACAAGTTCACCTCTAGTGATGCCTGTGACCTTTGGTGAAGATTTCCCCTCATATCTTAGCCTGGTTATCTCATCCATAATCTCCAGCTCCTAAACTCCTGTCTCAAGTCCCCTGTTATCCCTCCAGTAAGGTATTTATTATCAAAGCCTTGCACAATAACTGTGCCTTCAAGTGTTGACCCTCTTGACAATGCAGTGTAAATTGACTGATGACTGTTGGCACTATGCAAGTCAACAACATTGTTAGGTCTCGTTCGACCCTGTGAAGCAAAGTCTGTCATAGCAAAGTTGGGAACAATGCTGACTTGCATTCTGTTGACATATAGTATGCTGCCATTAGGCATCCTGCATTTTATTTTTTGGGAGCTGGGAGTAATGGGCACTACATTTTGTGGAAGCCCCTCAAGTTTAATTGGAGTTGGTGGGCAAGTCAGTCTCACAAATAATGTCTCCAGGGCATTTTTGGTTTCATCAATAGGCCGTGATTTCCAGCCTACCACCTCTGCCTCTGCACCATTTGTCACGCAGCATTCTGTGGCCTCATTGTATTTGATCATCACTGGCATACCTACACACAGAGACAACTTGCCCGGTCTGTGGTCTGTCAAATAATGGTCCAAGGCCCAGAGCTGCTCTTGCAATGCAGGATTAATCAAGTTGGTTTTTCTCCTAGGATTGACTGCCTTTTTCTTGACCGCCTTTGATGCATCGTCGTCAACCTCTCCTCCAAACTTGTCTATTGAATAGAAATGGACCAGTTCTTGATTAGTGTCTCGAGCAAACTGCTCAGATCCTAGCCGGTTAAGTTCATCACGATGAGAATTGAATCTTGTAATGATAGAGATGTTGCGAAACCTGGGTTGATTCAACTTTGGTCTATTGGGCCCTCTGCCAGCAATTCTAGATTCTAGCAATGTAATATCCTCTGGTGTACAGGCTCGGTATCTGAGATTTTCTAAACATTTTCGCAGCTTGACGTCATCCGCGATAAAGACCTTTGTCGCATATTTTCCCTGAGTATAACAACAGTGGTAAACTGATGCCAAACTGCCTTGCCAATAGAACCCTCCTGTTTGGTGTGACTATTCGTTGTATGCACGGTATGTCCAACTTTGTAGTCGTACAACGCTGATCCTCCCATTGTGGGAGCAAGTTGGGCAAAGTCTCCTGCAAATATCATGTTGATTCCTCCAAAGGGCTGGCCATCATTTCTTAGAGCTGCACACATTCTGGAACAGATAGTGTACAAGGCGTGACAATCAACCATACTGATCTCATCAATAAAGATATAGTCTACATTCTGCAGCTTGGCTCTAGCCTGGATTAGGGTTGCCAAAACTTCTTTTTTGGCTGATCTATTGACACCAAGCACTGAATGATAGGTAGATCCACCAATCAAAGCTGCAGCGGCTCCAGTAGGTGCAAGACACATAAATCTATAACTCTCCTTGCGTTCAGCAAAGAAGTGACTAAGGGCCTTGATTACCTGCGACTTGCCAGTGCCTGCCATACCACCCAAGTACATCTTGAGTTGCTCACCATTAGACTCGACTGCATGATTGGCCACTATTCTGAATGCACGTTCCTGGGCTTCATTTAGGCTAAATTTAATAGCCGTGTCATCAATAAGCTTCTGCACTTTTGTATTGCTCGCTTTGAAGTCTTTACTGAGAAAATATTTCTGGTCCACCACCTTTATCTCTCCAGCTTCCTTGTTGCTAGGCTTATAATTTTTAGACTTTTCATTTTCATCAGCCTGAGCTTCTCGTGCATCCAAAATAGCCTGCCTCTTGTCTGCCAGCAGCTGCTTCCATTCAGATGGGGCCTTGTCTTGGCTGAAATTCATCTTTTTGGGCAGCTTTGGTGGTTGTTTGATATCCATCTTATCCAGCCAACCTACAGCATTGATTGTAGTTGCAAGGGCTTTTTGTTGGCACCGCCTCGTTATCTCACGACTGGAAGGCTCCGCCAGAGCCTCAGCGGCAGTAATCAGGGCTTCAGACTCTTCATTATTCTGATCGTAATATCCCCCATAATGCTGAGTATCCAGGTCATCAATATCTTCACGGTCAAGATTCATAGGCATTTTATGGCCCTTCTTCATCTTTTTTCTCTGCGCTGAAAAGTCATCTCTGGCATCGTTGCATTCATACTTGATCATGAAGTTGTCCATAATTTGCTCCTGCCGGGGGGTGAAGCTATGACCAGTAAATGCATCGTGCCATAGGGCATCCTTATCTGGCCTTAGGTCGTGGCCAGAGCGCCAAGGCTTGAACAGGGTCAACATAGTCAGGCAATATTCTTCACGACTCCCACCACCATCTCTCCGAGGGATGGCCCCACCAACAAAATTGGGAACTAACCCTTGGCTCTCATCCACTAGCATCACATGATGTGTATTATACTGAGGATGGTTGGGGTGGAACTTGAAATGTTTGGATGCAGACTTCGGTTGCTGCACCTCCTTAAACTTCTCAATATCTACGGCGAGTGCCTTATTTGACTTGGTCGTCAAAAGTAGCTCATCGTCAGATTCCTCCTCTTCCTCCTCAGCAAGTGGATGTGCTCCTCCCTTCAGTTCATGCTCCTCGTTCTCATCATCTTCATACTCATAATTGATCTCTTCAGCCAGCTGCTGATTTTGTTGTATAGTGTCGATATCATCATCAATGCCATAATCATTCTCAAAGTCACTATCACATTCTACGTCATCTACAGGGGCTGCTATATCAGGCCTTTTGCCCTTTCTTCTCTTGGTCATTTTGGTTTTCTCGTGCAATCTTATCCAGTCATACAAAGATATATCCTCATATTCCGTGAGGCCGCCACATATAGTCAATCACAGGCGATAAGGCAACCACTTGTTGTTGCTCACGGATCGTTCATTCCCAGCATTACCTTTGTCTTCTGTTCTTCCCCGATAGCTGCTGAATCATCCCAGGCTTTCATCACCTCTGATACATAACTTTTCCAGAAGCAGGTCTTGAACTTATGATCAGTGTAGTGGTCTGGATGCTTTAATAGATACATTGCAGCCATAGGCCCACCAATTTCAGAGGACGCGGTCAGGGCATTAACAATCTTGGTAATAATGGACCTGGCTTTATCTTTGGTAGACGACTTGCTCCCCAACAGTTCAGTGTTGCGTTCAAATACTTGCTGTATGGACTTGAACATCACATGCGTCTTCAATGGCGTCTTGGTAATATAATCAGCGACATATGCAATTACGGATTTTATTGCCGTGCCAGATAATAAACTTGTGACATCATGATTACAGCGTAACATATAAGAAACTGAAGGCGTAAATGTGTTAAGCCAAGCTTCGCCCTTTTTCATGACTAAAGCCCCTGTTTCTGGATCTACCGCAGTGTGTGGATAAGTATCGCGAGGAAATCTGGCTTTACAGACTCCTGTCTCAGGATCGGTACAGCCACGATTATCAAACTCCCCCTTTTCTTTTATATTGATTATGGGGATATTCTCTGCCTGTTTTCCTTTGCCCTTTTTACGATATTTGGACGGCCGTTGGCGACACATGTGTCTGTTGGACTGATACAATATTTCATCCACCTCCTCAACATATTTTTCCACCACAAATGATATTCAGTGCATGCCTGACATTGATCAATTTCCTGTTCATTTGTATGCTCAGTAGCACATTTAACAGGCGGAGGCTTGGGCAAGGTTTCAGTAGGACATACATGGGTGGGGTCATTTTCCTTTCGCTTCTGAATATCTGTGGCAACGGTGTCCATAGTGCCATTGACAAACTCTCCCTGATGTACTCCCTCTAAATACTCTACCATGGCCTTTTGGAAGTCAGATGTGGGGTCCATAATTCTATTGCGGATCTCCTGAGGACTCAGTGAATTTTTAATCCACAAGAGCATGTGTAAATGCAATGTCAGACGCCCTTGTTGCTCCACAGTACCGTAATATCCAGATGTTTCACCATATAATCCAGGCCTATCTAATCCAACTCCAAGAACATGTTTGATAAACATATCCACCATCACTTTGAAAAATCTAGCACCAGCAACAGGATTGTTGGCAATGAGATTCATACGCTCTTTTTTATCTCTAAACTCTGGAATAAATTCCTGACTAGTGTCTGCAAAATACAATGCTAGTGGATGCTTGACATCAGCAGGCGCGAATGTAACGAACCAAGAAGGTGCACTGAGATAAGACACCAGTGACCAAATTTCATTGCGCATGTACTTTTTGCTAGTCACAGAGCCTTGCACTTTATAGTTGACATGATCAAGGTCAGATAATAGTCGGAAACACTTTTTCTCTTCTTCAGTTTCAGGCTTAACACTGCCCTTCTTCATGCGTTCAATAAGACTGGCCAATATCCGTTCATTAATGGTCATCAGCCTTTGTGCCACATCATGGAATTTATTCTTGTCAGCAAGCAAATAACCTGCAGTCGTTGAGCTTTTGATTTGTTCATGGTTTAAGGCAACTAAGGGGAACAACGGTTCTAACTGAAAACGTTTATCGTGGTACATCAGCAACTGTTCTTTACGCTTTTGTTCAGATACTTTGTGAATCGAATGAATGCTTCTAACTCCACCAAGACCATATGGGAATAACCAAGGAAACATTTGAGGATAAAGTGCAGGGTTGTTATATAGGCTCTCAGGTTGTTTATATTGACCTATGCCTAATACCTTCCCCCCTGACTTGAAATGCTCAACTGCGCGTGCTGTAATTTCATAAGGTCTAATTTTCCCTAGATGCTCCAAGGTTTTTCCTGTCAAGCCATGTACAATAAATGGACATTCGCCCTCCTCCGTGCCTTCATCTTCATCTAGATTATTCACAGCAGTAGATTCTGGGTCTTGATTAGATCCGTGGTCTTGGTAAAATTGACAATTACAGGCGGCTCATCTTCAGGATATGAATTGAGATTGTCATATGAAATTTGCAAGTCTGCATAGTCGACGTGATTGAGCTTCAACCACTCCAATGCAGCGGCGACTTTGTTATGCCTTACTAACATAGGGTGCGCTTATACTCCTTCTCAGTAGGTACATTGGGTCCTATATATATAAAGGCAAGAACATCATCGAGATCCTCTTTAGGCGGAGGTAGCACAGAATAAATCTTTGGCATCGGAAGGGAGTGGCTCACAACATTAGCCTTCATTTTTGACATACCAGACATGTGGACTTTCACTATACACATATTGTGTTTGACCCTTGAAATCAATAACTTTTCGGTCCAACTAAGACCCTTGAGAGCATCAGGTACTTCACCAATCCATAGGCCATTGGCCAAACTGTTTACTGGTAATTTGTTGTTAGCTAGATCACATAAACAAGTTGAACAGATATCATCACAGTCTGGCAGCATAACTGGACCTGGAATACAGTGAACAGGCTCAGTGAGATGTTTACGTTCTTTGCGGGTGACTGGTTGTTCAGCAATAAGAATATCTTTGTCAAATTCAACATCCTCCATCTTATGCAACTGAGACTTTGCAGTTAACAATCCACATACTGCACAAGCTGATTCTTTATGAGTGTGAGGATCTATGGCTGTTGAAAAATCTTGTATTATATTTGAAATCAAGTCTTTAGTGGGTGGTTCAGGGGGAAATGCACCTGAGGTATCTGATATTTTTTTTGGGCTATTTTGTCTCTTTCGCACCTGTTGCACACGTGTCTTAATAGATACATGTTTATCAATAGAGCGAAATAAAGATATCAATTTTGGACAGTCTACACAGATATGTGTTTGCAACGCAGACAATAAACTATCCTTGTTGCTTTTGGTAGTAGTTCCTAGGACATTATGCTTCTGTGCAATGTCTAATAAGCTAGCCTTGGGAAGTCTACATATAAGTTGTTGCAAAGGCATATTCACAAGTACCATATCAGATGCAACCACTGATGCATCTTGATATACGCAGCCTGCATATCTATAGTCGTGATTATCATCAGCTTCACCATCAATTATATAAGGAAGAATACTACTAGCAGACCAGCGTTGAGCGCTAGGACATCGCATTTGTGTTTGTTTAGGCAGAGGGCCCCTCCTTTCAAAATGTAAGAGGATGAAATGATAGACCTACACACTAGATAAGGATAATAGAGTTGAAGAACAGCGACCTTATAGTCCCAAACAGTCATCACATTTTGATAGAGCTTGATACCAATGCGCTTTATCAACATCTTGGTAGAAGAACAGGTAGTTATACGAGGTATACTATCATCGCATTTGTAGAATCGACGAACAATTGTCCAAAAGGTGCGTGATAAAATGGTGTTCATCAAAGGTGTAGCACTTTCTAAGCGCATGTCTGATAAAATTCTGCCTTTATGGGCTTTGGTGCTTGCCAAGGAGGTGCCCAAAACCCCGCCCACAAGGGGCTCGGTGCTTGTCAAGAGGGTGCCCGATAAACCCCCGCCTCACTGGGACGTCAAAAAACAAGAAGTAATTTCTCCTTCATTGGAGAGGGGCCCTGTATTACAATGTTGAGATGGTATTAATACGGCATAAGTATGGCTTTACTCACCGAAGACGGGTTCCCCATAATGTTTGGGGCTCAGCGGGAGAAGGTTTGATGAACCTCCATCCCATTGAGATGATAGATTAGAAGAAGGTATATATACTCCTTCATGGGTGAAGCCTATATACACATATTCAGAATATATGCAGCAAAGTATTAGGTTGTACACTTACCGCAGGCGGAACTCGCTCCGTTAGTTAAGTGTGGTGTTTGTAACAAGGCTATTATCCATGAAAATGCATTAGCCTCCCAGAGGAGACAGCCCATTATCCATAGAAAGAGAGAGAGATAGGCCAGAGGCTTCATAGTGTGTATTTGCGAGTTGGTTGTGAGAAAGAGGATGACGGCAGGATCTAGGCGACTCTAAATGCTCAAGCGCCCAAAGTTCAACTTTGCATCATGTGATTTTGAATATCAGACGCCAAAGGGGAAAGCGCCCATTCATTCAAACTTCAGCTCATCTTGTTCTCTCATACCCTCTTATTCTATTAAACTGTCTTCTTCCAAATAGTAAGTAATTGATAGTGCTAATGGAGTACACTGCTAATGACTTGATTTATCTTGCATTCAAACATCTAAAGCCCCACCATGAACACCTTTCCCGCTGCATTCGCTCCCAATATCTCCGATCCTCTTACTCAGGCCTTTAGCAAGCGTCACATCTATGACAACATATTTTCTCGCCTCGGCCCCATCCAACTCACTCGAACATCCTCCCTCAATCGCATCATTCATCGGGCAGCAATGGACTTCAATATGCGCGCTTACAACGTGAATCGAAGGGTTTCACATTTCTTCGACGATCCTCTTTCCTTCCGATCTCTCATAGCTCAGACTCATACCCTTATCTCTGAATCCTTTGCCCTGCAACTCCTCGATCGCATCGTATTATCCTGATTCTGACCTGGACATTTATGTTCTTCCAAACAACGACCTCCTTGACGTTGGGGCGTACCTGTTTCAGCAAGGATATAGGTACACGCCTCGGCCCCGGACAACATATGGACTTCACCAAAGATGCCGAGCTTGTCCTTGCCACTCTTGACAAGATGCCGTATGTTATGGACAACAACAATGAGATCGATCTGCTCTATTGTATGAAGAGCCTCTGAGCTGTATATGCTTTTGAGTGTTACATTGCTTGGGGCGATACACGCAAGGTACAGATCATTGTGCCTCGTATATCTCCCTTAACCTGTATCTTGGACTTTCACTCCAGTGCATTTACCTTTGATTAGTATCCTATAACATTTGAATGATAACACCATTGCCAGCTTGCATTATGAACATGATCACATACAACACCGTCTACTCGCTCTATCTATTTGCCACATTCGGGCATTGAGAATCTCTCAAGTTCAATCTGCAGTCCCATTCCGAACAATCTTTCAACAAGTACGCTCTTCGAGGCTAGAAAATGCTTGCAAACGCTCCTCCCATCAATTGGTCTTTCGGACACGTCACGCAAAGCAACCCGAGGTATCCCTCCTATTTTGCCATCGACTCCCTCCGACACGTTGATGACCGCTATTTCTGGGTCGTCCCGCTCAACATATCCAGAGTCGCTCTACCGCCCGTGCTGTTGTCTTTCCGACCGGATCTCGCATGGGATCCTGCGGCTGAGGGCAGATGGAAGCTGGTGACGTCAAACAGTTGGGATAACAAGATCGACATCACACTGGTTGGAACGGATGGCACAAGTGCTAGCTAGCCGTACACTCGACCCGATTTCCTTGAGCACGTCATCCCTTTGCTGGTCCCTCCGGGGATGTCAGAGTAGATGGATATCCCTCTGGGAGGCACTAGGGAGAGCGTCGCCAAAGCGTGGACTTGGTATGTAGGTTCGATGAAGCTTATAACTGATTTATCCTTGTTGGTAGGTGGGACATTGTGGTATCTGCCCGTAGAGAATGGTATCTTGCTGGGAAGCACATCTAGTGGATAAAATTCATACAGAGAGAGCATGGTACAGTACGTTCAATCATTGTTTACTAGTTTATAAGGCAGACATTAGACCATTTGTGATGATCGCAATAGATTTAGATGTCTATGTCTGGATTCAAGTGCTCCATTCATTTTGGTATGGATAATGTTGGCATACGCACATTATTCAAGTGTATAGTTATGAAGGCCAGATCTTATGTAATGTGTTTCATGAGCTTGAAAGTTGATTGCACACATAACTGACAATACTCGCTGCAAAGGACGCAGCCTCTCGTTCAACACAATGCAAGGGTATTCATATCATAACACAGGAATCTTATTCAATACTACCAGAGCATATACAAAGAAACCTATAACATGTATGATATAGCAACATAATAAACTGCGTATCAGCACTGTGGTACCTAACGTCCAAGGGGGAAAAGTAAAATGTTTCTTCAAGAAACACATTAAAAGATGAAAGAAGGAAGAAGTAGGAAAACACGTCAACAATAGATAAAGGGCTAAAAAGGGAGTAAGGATTGAGTGGAGAGCGGGAGGAGGATTACTGAAAATGTGTTAAACAAGGATAGATACGAGAGGATGGCAAGCAGGTCAATGATATGCGAAAAGGGGAATGGGGGTAGCAGGATAGGAGAGATGGATCATAGTAACAAATAAGAAGCGCCATGGAAAGAAAGAGGATATGCATGCGGCCCCAGTATAACTAGGCATATTCGGGGTCATCAGCACGACCCAACAGAACAGCACCATAGAGCTGAAGACCTAAGCCCCGACCTGCGTCCTCAGAGACTGAGGTCGACGCACCCCTCGCCTTGTTGTTCAGATTGTACGTGGACGCACTATAATGAGCGATAACGATGTCCCGTAGCGCAACTCGCCGTTCAGCAGAGGGAGCTCGTTAGTCTTCTCTATGTTGAAGACACCGTCGATAATGATCTTGGACCTGCGGAACTGCTTTCGGTCATCCTTGTTGGGGTATTTTATAATATGTGTGAGCTTTGTAGTCGCAAAAAGCATAGACTGGTGCGACTTACTGGTGGTATCTGTGGGCCAAGACGTCGTCGACGCCATGACGTGAAAGCTCTGGCCTGGATGAGCTCCCTGTGCGGGACGGTCGTTGTTGACCCTCCCCTGGCTGCTACTAGCACCATTGAGCATGAAGCTGGGGGCTACAAAGCAAATTGAACATAAATGTTTGAGCTTTTTGGAGAGGTATGCAGACTTACGAGCGGCAGCCATGTTCGGGTCGTCCATAGGCATGGTCCGGACAACAAGACCGTTCATTCTGGCATCACCTATCTTGGGCCCAAAGATGTGCGCCTTCAGCTTGTTGACCCCAAAGACAGTGCCGATGAAGTCGCCCATGCGTAGCCACTCCTGCTGGAAGGGCGCGAACACGATTTGCTTGACGAGCCTGTCGCTGCTAGCGTAGGCTTGGGTAGGGAAACGAACATTGCTCTGCAGAACGATGCCAAGAGAGAAGAGGATTGCACGACGAGGACCGGTCCGGGTCTGAATGGCGAGAACACGTTCCGAGGGGGAGGCGCCTTGGATGGTGGTGGCGAGCTCGGGATCAGCACGAGAAGGGTTGAGTGCGAACTGGCGGGCCTTGTCGTGGCTCAAGCCGAGAGTCAAGAGCAAGCCACTACAAAATACGGTTAGAGTTGACCAACACACAATTTTAAACAGAGACATACGTGGGATGCATTTTATAGTTCAGGACGTCAAGTATAGTCTTGTGGACATCGACGGTAAAGAACGTATAGCCACTGAAATCATACTCGACCGGGCTAAAAGGCCTTTGCATATCAATAAGGAAGGGAGACGGAAAAGAAACTGAAACAAACTCACTGCAACAATGGAAGAATCTTGGCCATCTCCGGATGCTTAGAGAGATCGATAATACCATCCTTCGAGTAAAAGATCCTGCCTCGCTTGTCCTCAATGTCCTTGTCTTCATTGCTGGAGACACGGCTCTTGCCCTTCTGAGGAGTGACGAGCGACATGACATCTAGCACAGAGAGTGGTGAGTCCAACCAGTGCCTGATGTAGAAAGCAAAAAACTTACCCAACTGGGCAGACGGATCCGCCTCATCTTGGTCCAAGTCCATGCCAGGAGTAGGCGAGCGAGGCTTACGCAGCACATCCTTCTTCCTCAGAACGTACTCGGGAAGATCCTCGTCTGGCGTCTCTGCAAGAGGAGGGCCGCGCGACTTGACAATCCAATCCTCCGGATCGTCCTCGATATGCGTAGTTGAATCGTCATCGCTAAGATACAAGGATGTAAGTTGTCAAAACAGTAGGTTAAGTGTGAGGTGAAACTTACCTCTCCTGCGTGCCGTCGCTTTCTTCAGCCTCTGCATCCATCAGGCTAAAAGAGTGTTATTAGCAGCGATGACACATAAATGTGTTCATTGTAAGCATACCTCTCCTCCCTTTTGGAGAACAGTCCCTTTTTGGACATCCTAATAAATAGATCACATGAAAATTGGTAGTTTGACAAGTAAAGGAAAGCAGACGTACTTGACCGGAGATTTGTTAAAAAAATCTGATGCAGAGCTAAAACATTGGTTAGCACATAACTCGTATCATCGAAACATAGTAACATACTCAGGGGCCTTGACCGCAGAGGTCTTGGTGCGAGCAGGCTTCTTACTGCCTGTCGCAACAGCCTTAGGCTGCGACACAGCCTTTCCCTTCGGCTTGGACGTAATGATGACCTCTGCCTTCCCAAAGCCCACAGCGCTATAAACTGGTTAAGTATAAAAGAGCAATGATATAGAAGAATTTGAACATACCGCAAATCCGTCTTGCCATTCTTCTTCCCAGCTGGAGTCAGCACGAGCTCCACCTCTGGAGAGCTGACAAAAAACTGGTAAACTTTGCAGTCACATGCAGATCTAAAGAGACTTACCGCTGACGCTGCTTTTTGGTGGGAGACGCCTGCTCCGCTCGCTGTCCGAGTTCTCGCTACCGGTCTCGCTGTAGAATAGTTAGTTTACATCTAGAAAGAAGACTGAAAGAACTCACCTAATGGTGCGCCGCTTATTGGCAGTGGACTTCATCGGTGTGCGACCGGTTGGCTGCTTACTATAGACAAATGTGTTAGTTAGTGGGTTTATACAAATGAAAGGAAACATACCGTGGCGAGGGCTTTCCGGAGATTCAAGCTCTTGGTCATCCTCCAGGATGCGCACCCCTGAATAAGGGTAACAGTTACTATATGTGTCATCAAAGATAGTAGATGATTACTTACTTCGGGGTCCGCATATAGGTAGGGCGACTGTCGGGACGATGAGCATCAGCCTCCCTAAGATTGCATAGTGTTAGCAATACTCAAAAACTAACTGACAAGGAGAGAAAAGACAGTACTCACGAGTCAATAGACTTTGGAGCCTGGACCGCACTCTTGGTGCTGGTCCTAGCACAGGAAAATATAAGCGAAAGTGTGCGCTAGATAACAGATCCGACATACTGAACTGTGCGCTTCTCCGCCACTGCCTTGGTGACCTTCTTCTTGGGGGTTTTTTGGACAGTCTCCACCGCCCTATACTCTGATTAGCCCAACGATCTAAAGACTGCCACCAAATAAGCAGAACTTACGACTCATCTTCATCGGCGGACTCCTCCATCTTGATGACACTCTTCTTGCTGGTCTTCACTCCCGGTTTGGCCTTGGGAGCAACGGGCTCCTCGTCGTCGTCGCTAGGCACAACTTCCAGGCTGCCTGGGATGAGCATACTGGAGAAGCAGGAGGCAAAACACAGCTCACCTTTTACGACCTTGCGAGGCGGCCGGGCCTTGCGCTTGACGGGGCCTCCAGATCATCGTCGCCTTGGACGGTGTCCCTAAAAACTCAAGTGATCAGCCTCAGACAATATGTGAGTGTTATAATAATCCACGTACTTTTTCTCCACATTCGCAGCCCAGGTACGCTTACGGGGAGTGGGCGTGGACTCTGTCTCTTCTTCGTCCTGAGCTAATGCCTTGATGGTCTTAGACTGCCCGTGCTTGGACAGAGTCTCGACAAGAGCGAGATCTTCTCCATCCTCAGACTCGGTCTCCTCCTTGACCTTGGTGGCCGCGCTGCATATATGGTCAGCTAAGTCAGGTTAATAAACATAAACTCACATACTTTTTGGCAGCACGGGTGCTACGGGTGGAACCTGTGGTGGCACCACGGCTAGACAACAAATATCAGAAGAGTATAAACATAAAGCAGAGAAGATGGACTCACCCTCGGCCACGACCACGTCCCCGGCCACGAGTGCCCCGGACAGGGGGGGTAGGGGCGGGGTCGCTGTCATTGTCGTTGTCGCTCACATCAGCACGGATGATACCCCTCGGACTGTTCACCAAACACAAGTCAGTGAGGAGACCTGCAGACAGGTAGCACGAAGACTTACGCCTTGCCTCCAGTGGACATGGCAGCACGGCGGCGGATAGGCTTGTTGGACGACATGGCAATTGAGGAGACTACGGGTTGGATAGGAGCAGAAATGGAGGCAGGGAGCAAAGATTTGCAGAGGGACGGTGGATACTAGAGCAGAGGGATATGCAGGTGAGGGTTTATATATTGTTGCAGAACCACTTTGTTTGTTTGTATGACTTTGGAGTCTTCGGTTGGAAATGTAAACTGCCTACCCATACTGGTCCATTTGACCATCTTTAGCAGATCTCATAGATCTCACAGGCAAATTAGATGGCACCAGTGATACTATTTTAGACCAATCGCACTCATTTGCTCCAGCCATGCTGCCTCATGATTTATGTCTTTAAAATTACATGCAAGGCACCCGTGTTCATCCGGAGGAAACAACCTGATGGCGACAGCTGGTTGGCTAACTAGAATGGCTTCAAGATCACTCATATTGCGAACCTCCTAGTTTCAGGAACAAACAGCTGATATTGCCTCGCTGCAAATAAGCTGTTGGTATCCGTGGAACTCTGGCCATTGTTTACATTATTACAAGATTAGTGTTGAATTCTTTCATTGTATATTTTGACAGGAGTGAGTTGTACCAAGTCTGTTTAATGGAGGTTGAGTCTACCAGATTTTATAAGGAGTGGACAGACAATCGTGTGTCTACAGGGCACAAATGTCAAGCACATGCCATGATGGGAGGACTTAAGCGGTTTCACCAGGATACCTTCTACTGATATTACATGCATGGTGCACCTGTCCGTTGGCATTTACCAGTTCTACCATTTGATTTAGTGATCCGACCCCCTCCGAAGCACTAGCATAGATCCGCTCTCAGTCAGTAGAGACTGTCACATATACCAATGGTCCTAAATGGAGCACCTACCTAACCCCCCTTCTCCGAGTCCCCACTTCTGTTCCTGCGTCCCATCCGCTCCAAGTCTGTTGCTGCTTTATCCACATCTGTTGTTGCTTCCTGTCTATTTGCTTCATAGTAACTCCTCCTTGTTAATTCACCGCAAATTTGCTGCAATTTTATATCAGTCTCAATGGCTGTTCTATCTCAGCTTCGTGATGGACGTGACAAGTATCGTGAGTACCCACCTTATACTCATCTTCTCAAGCCATTTGTTTATTCAAGAAGAAACAGCATTGAGGGAAGTTTTCCTGGAGAAGGCAAAGGAGGAGGATGGCTTTCAAGAGCTGCAGATGGTGGAAACGGTCAGTACATCGTCTTCTAAAGAACAGTACGACACGATCTCACATCATGAGTTGTCTATATAGACAATGACTGTCGAGGAAGCCACATACATCGCCGAGCAGTCTGCAGGCAAATGTGCCTTCCTAGCCCACAAGCCCATTGACCCAAAGGCCCTCGATGAAGTCGTTCTACGTATTCAAGGATTTATCATCGACCTAAACCTTCCACCCTTACGCAAGTACCAGTGAGTGTCTTATTCATATGACTGTGATCATGGCCCAAACACTTACATATTATAGCATTCCACGAAACAGTAGTCGTCTCATCGACCTCAAGCAATCTGTCACCCTTACAGGGTTAGGCGTTCAAGGCTTTGATGCTGCCGTTCGAGGCATCCAAAATATCTATCAAGTCTTCGCTAACCACATTAGCAAATCTGGAGGACGCCTGAGAGAATGGGTTCCAGGTCGAGACCAACAGGATCTGACACTTACCTTCGCTAGCCGCTACCTCACATCGAGTCGCGATGCTGGAGAAGAACCTCTGGCTGATTTGGCTGAGTTTGTGGACCCGTTCAATGTTCTCCGACCCTTGCTTCGTGGTGAGGTGCACACCGTCGACAATGTGGTGGAGTACTGGGAGCGTCGCAAGTATAGCGAAGGGTACGTCGCTATCAGTTATGTTAGTGTATGCTACCTCTGCTAATGACCAGAGACTTAGCTTTGATTACGACGCTGTCAAGCCATTCATGTTCGCCCTCACCAGTCTGGTGGAAGTTCAAGTTAGCTTCATGATTGTGCGTGTTGCACGTCAAGAGTACGCTTTTATCCCCAAACTGCGCGCTATATGTCTGTTCAATCGCATGGTGGAATCGGTAAGTCATATCACATGCGTTCACATTACTAACATCAGTCACTTACCACGTCCAAGGACTATAACCTATCTACTATACGCGTCCTCGCTAGTGGACGACTGTCTCCTTTGAAGAAGGTCAAGCGCAAGATTGGTTATGGATCAGCATCGTCGTCGGATTCAGGAGGAGATGGTGGAGATAAGACGCCCAGCAAGGCAATGAAGCGTCTTTGTTTGTTGGAGAACAACAAGGCTGATGTTGAAATGAGAGGTACTAATTGACCTTAGGTCTTAGTCATCTGCCTGCCATCTGTTGACAAGTTCGCCATCGTCTACCAGTATACATTGCATCAGATCGTAATACAATCCCATATCTGTCCACTGTGTGAGATATCAAAACTCCCCAACCCCAACTTGCCCTTCATCTTGCGCATCAACCGCTGATACTTGCAAAGCATATGCTCCACCATGATTGGGTCGAATCGAATCAATGCCTGCTCATCCTATGTGAGATGCCTTCAAGAAAGTCATAGACCCAGCAAAATGCTGCGATGATATCATCCTTCGGAGGGGTACCTACAACCAGTTGCCTGGCTTTATGTAAGCCACTACAGGCACCAAACCCTTGCAGATCAGAAAGGATTTGACCCATGATCTGTGCATCTAGAAGGGCGACTTGACCGGTATACGCGAGGTCGGTGGTCAACAGATATCCCAGTAAATCGCCTACCAAGGGTAGTACCTTTTGAGATGCCCATTGACCATCAACAGAATCCTGCTGCCTCCTTAGTATCCACTGTATCCTGGTGTTCCTTGCAGAAGACTCTCCAATCTGCATCTGTATCAAAATATATATGAATGTACTTATCAAAGTTGCATCGCGATGGCTAGGAGCATCCACTATAAGCATGCAGGTTGATGAACTACTGGGAAGAGATATTGAATTGGTGCATTTCTATGTTCATTTTCCAGGACTGAAGATCCTACCAAAAGCAGAAAGGGATCTGGTGGTCAAGAAGCATCGGAGAGTTGAAGAGGGCAACTCAGAAGATGACAGTGCTCGCAAATGCCCCACCAGAAAATGTGTTCAGCGCAGAATAGGGACTTAGAAATTGAACAAGAGAGTGTCAGTTCTCAGAAAGGCAGATAAAAGTTGGGGTCTATTTGCACCAGAGACTGGAGAAGTGTGGAATTGACTGGTTGTTTAGAATGGACAAGTAGTATAAGGAATTTGATGAATTGGGGTATTTTCAAGAGCTCTCAGATATAGAATAGTTCTCCAGAGGCATGAGAGTTGGTGCAAAGAGCCTGGTGCAATGATTAATAGGTAATAGACAATTTGTGTTCCAGCATATGCAACGTATATTTATATGTTGTGTCTCTTTATCTTCCTGCACAACCCTCTATATTTTTAAATAGTGTATGGGTCTTTAGTGATGATAAAGCTGATAAACTATAACTTGCACCTGAAGATATTTTTAGTTCTGTTATAGCAAGAGGATGGGAGAGAGGAATTTATTATATGTAGACTTTCTGCTATTGTTTTAGAATTACAGCTGATGCTTTTTTATCCTTGCATTTCACAAGTTGTACATATACTCATAAGGTCCTCACCTAGCTTTTATATAATATACAAGATATCTGTTTATGCATGCAATGCATCTGTAGTCTAAAAACTTTGCATCATATATTATATTATATAAGCAGTTAATCTAGTCTCGTGTTCATTTTAGCGTTCACCACACTCTATTTTATAGAAGAGCATCTGCATATCTAAGAATATGCATGACATAAACCACATTTATAAAGCATATATATTAGAGATGAATAAAACTATTAAGACTCATAGTAAGAACCAAAAGCTGTGTCCTTTCCCCAATGACGTGGTTTGTCCTTCAAAAGGCGTAGAGATGTTTGAGGAAAGAACATTACAGTAGAAATGCGACCTGGAGTCAAACCCTCATCTAAGGTCTGAGGGCCTTTTGGTATGCTCCACTCTGAGACACGATGTGGGAAGGCTCCTGAAAAGCTGATGAGCGCATCTCCTGGAGCATATCTGAAAAAAGAAATATTAGTCTTGGACTTGAAGTAAACAAGTACAACATAAACCTAAAGCGAGCTTGAAGTGGAGGAATCTCCATATGTCCTCCTTCAAAGCATCCCATAGGAAAGGTTGCTGTTGGACCACCATCTTTCATATCAAAATGGATCTGGACATCTAACTTGTAGACAATAGCACGTCCAATCCATGGTCCAGGATCTTCAGTGTACCAGACTCCAGCATCAAAAGCTGCACAGTATTCTTCATAATGCTCTGGAAAAGCATGCTTGAAAAGTTGGGCTAGAAAAATGGCAACTGGACGTGTGGCCTGAAATTACTTGCTACGGCTGCTGCTGCAATGCTACCATGGACCATATCTGCTGAGACATTCATAGGATTTTTACTAATGAGTGAAATTTCAATATATAGCTAAAGTTAATAGCTTACACCATTTTCATGACCTTGTTGTGGCCAAGCATGAACAAGATGATGGACACCAATACGCTCCATAGAGTCACCATTGCGTATAACATATGTGTCAACGATGCCACGGTCAGCATCCTGGCAGATGTCTCTAGTAGGACCCTCGGGCGCAGCTGACTGGAGAGCCACTGAACATCCTTCCAGTAGGTTTTGAGACAGGTGCTCTATTTAAAGTAGTTAGCCAAAGCAATATATATAAGAACATTGACTAAAACAATATACCGAGATGCCATCATGATAAATCTTATCACCTCGCTTTTGAGCAGCAATGAGATCCTCCTCAGTGCGTCCTGCATATTGAGCACTTAAAGGGCGAGGATGGGTTGCATTGTACTCGGCAATAGTCTAGATATAGAAGAGTAAGTTATTTGCATTTAAAATATTCAAGTCATATGCTTACTTCAGGCTCATCAAGCCTAGAAGCAAAGAGTGCCACAACAAGTTTCTCTTCAGAGTCATAGTACTTGGCAGAGAAGGGGAGCACAGGGGTAGACTGGAGAGGGCCATCGCAGTATTCTGCATACTTGTCAAGCTCGTTCCGATTGTTGAGTGCATAAAGCAAAAAGCTTTTCCAGAGAAATGTCCAGCCTGAAGGCAGGAGCATATTTACTCCAGAGTAAAGCCTTTCTCTGACCATCCTTCTCAGCAGCTATTTCTTTTGACTGGTGAGAGCGTGCATGATCTGGCTTTACAGCAGAAGGAGCAGGTGGAGGAACATTTGCTTCCTTGGGAATGGTCTATAGATTGTGTAAGAAAAATAGTTCTACTTATGTTAGATCTCACTTACAGGACACTTGTTCTTTTTAGTTTCAGTCTCTGCTGACTCACTCTCTGAAGAAGCCTTGGTCTTTGGAGGATTCTTCTAAACATTGCATTAGTATTAGAAAATGTACAACAGTGTAAGTTTGACTTACAGGTGCCTTGGACTTCTTCTTTCCCCCCTTTGCTCTCCCTCTTTTCTCTGCTTCAGCCTCAGCTTCACTGCCCAGACTAAAGTCTGCTTCAGACTCAAGATTCTAGATGTTGGAGATATGTCAATAGCTTATACTAAACAGAAGTTGATTAATACTCTTACTGAATGCTTGGACTTTCTCTGCTTGCTCTTGGTCTTCTTCTTAGAGCTCTTTTTCACAGCTTCAGGCTTGGATTGATTATAGGAGGACAGTAAGCACAACAAGTATTAAAGCACTACTTAAGAGAGAGAAGGTAGCAGTGCTGGTATCTGTACTTACTGGAGATTGATCAACATCTTCAGCAGAAGAGTTGGATTGACTTCTCTTCCTCTTTCCAGCAGATCTAGTATTATAAGACCTTGTCATAGCAGCTTGTAGAGGTCTAAGGCCAGTAGAGAAGGCCAAAGGCAGGTATGAGTGCCAGCAAAGCAGAGACAGTGATGGTAGGAAGATAAGGATGAGTGCCAGCAAAGCAGAGCTGATGGGTTCGTCTTTTGGGCGCTTATTTTGAGTTTAGGGTTAGGGTTATGGCCACTCAATGTTTGAAGTCACATGACCACTCAAAGGAGTTGAATCACCAAGTCCAGCAGACAAATACAAAGTGCTTTTGAGTCCTCTATACTAACTGCTCCCTTGCAGCATGTACTCATTAGATGCTACCCCTGCAGAAGGTAGCAGCCAATGACTACATCCTACATCAGGAACGTACAGGCTATGAAACTACAAAGCAGTAATACATAGAGATGAAAGAGGAGCGTAGAGAGCCTAAACTCTATAATGAGATACATGAGTTTCAGATCAAAGACTAGTAAGGAAAGAGAAGAAAGACGTACTGAAGGAGAGAACAAAGCCTCATGAGCCTAGGTTGAGGGATCTTGGTATGTTGAGGGGGTATGACCTAGAAATGATAAGTATATCAGAAATAGGAATGCCACAAGGATAAATAACACACCAGACAGAACTGATCAGAGAACATAGAAGATGAACTGAGCGCTCTTGAAGTGACGACAAGTCAGAAACCTAGAAGACAGCATGACATTAGCAAGACAGAGGGATCATAGAGCTGTACTTGCCAAATATAATAGCTGGAGTAACATATGGTGGGCTGGAGAACAGACACAATAGTTAGCAATAGAAACAATGTTAAACATAAGACTTATCTGATACTGCCCAGTAAAGAGAGGATAGCCGTAGGAGGAGAGAGAAGTAGCAGAGAGTGGTGGATGGACAGAGAAACCTCGACGCCATTGAGGCATGCTATGAAGCTCCCAATACACCCACCGGGCAACCACACAAGTCCCTGAAGATGGAACAGACCCGGCGCGCTGGGGCATGCACAAAGGGGGTTTTTCTGACCTGCAATAAGGCCAGGCCCAGACTCATATATGACAAAATACAAGGAGGCGTCCCTCCATGTACAGTCATGAGCCCTTCTGGGCACGAAAGACGGACAGCAGTTGATCAGACTGCAGGCTCAAGTGGATAGGAACATGGTGGTGCAAGAAGAAGAGCGAAGTGGCCAGCTCATCAGCTTAAATAGAAGAGTGCTTATATAAGCATGCTCGAGCTTGATGAGCAGCTCGAAGTCCCTTGTGTGCGTTGCCACTGCTTCCATTTCACAAATTGTATTCACTTCGGCAGTCATTGTGTGCTTTGGAGAACGGTTCTGGGTGCACATGTGCAGGCTGTTTGGCATGACTGCAGGTGAGCCATTGCTCTGAATAGCCTTGACTTGGACATTCTAGTGAGCCCTCCCCCCACTCCCACAAGAACACCCCACATCTCCACCAATTCTGCATGGATTCCCTTCGTTCCACCTCCCCCAGGGGCCCCTTGGATCAGGGATGCTGATGGAGGCACCAGCAGGCCGTCGCTTTAGGTGGTTGTGGATGACTTGGACGTCCTGGTGAGCCCTCCCCCCACCCCCACAAGAACACCCCACATCTCCACCAGTTCTGCATGGATTCCCTTCGTTCCACCTCCCCCAGGGGCCCCTTGGATCAGGGATGCTGATGGAGGCACCAGCAGGCCGTCGCTTTAGGTGGTTGTGGATGACTTGGACGTCCTGGTGAGCCCTCCCCCTGCCCTGCCCCCATCCCCACAAGAGCACCCCACATCTCCACCAATTCTGCATCGATTCCCTTCGTTCCACCTCCCCCAGGGGCCCCTTGGATCAGGGATGCTGATGGAGGCACCAGCAGGCCGTCGCTTTAGGTGGTTGTGGATGACTTGGACGTCCTGGTGAGCCCTCCCCCCACCCCCACAAGAACACCCCACATCTCCACCAGTTCTGCATGGATTCCCTTCGTTCCACCTCCCCCAGGGGCCCCTTGGATCAGGGATGCTGATGGAGGCACCAGCAGGCCGTCGCTTTAGGTGGTTGTGGATGACTTGGACGTCCTGGTGAGCCCTCCTCCTGCCCTGCCCCCATCCCCACAAGAGCACCCCACATCTCCACCAATTCTGCATCGATTCCCTTCGTTCCACCTCCCCCAGGGGCCCCTTGGATCAGGGATGCTGATGGAGGCACCAGCAGGCCGTCGCTTTAGGTGGTTGTGGATGACTTGGACGTCCTGGTGAGCCCTCCCCCCCCCACAAGAACACCCCACATCTCCACCAATTCTGCATGGATTCCCCCTGGGTCCCATTTGCTCCCAACTCCCTGCCCTGTATTTAGTCATTGTTACAGCCCTATGCTCATATTGTTGCCTCAACCTCCCTATTGCGGTCATAAATATCAGTCAGATCAATCCTTGTTGGAGATCGTTATCAGTTTGCACATGAGCACTCATCATATCACATCTTGCCTCTTGCCCTCATCTTCTCCCATTCCCAGTGCCTTCCTTCTGTCCTCCTAGCCTCTCTAGTCATGCCATTCCCTTCTAAAGTTCAAGTGTTCCACCCCATCATCTGTGCTGCAGAGTTATGGAGGATCATTTGGACCATGGTAATAGAGCTTTCCTTCATTCATGTCAGTACCACACCTGATAAAATGTATACAAATCATTCTCTTCAGGTTAAGGATGACATCAATGATGAAGCTCCTGCAGACCCTCTCACTGTTCTGTCGCCAACTCTATATCACTACACTCCATTCGATATTGCCACTCATCACTTCCCCAACGAGGAACTTCGAGCCGCTATTCACAAGAAAGTGCAGATGATAGGCGCATATGGATCCTCTGCTGAAAAGGTCCTTGGTCCAGAGGTGTATAAATATACATGCATCCTCTCTGCACAAGCATTTATAACTTTTATGGAACGTCGAAGAGTCCAGGTATAAATCATCATTTCTACTTCTTTCTATGCTGCTTTTATAGACATATGTTTATTTCAGGATCAGGCCCCTCAGCCCCCCTCCACCTCCTTCAATATCAATAACACTCCCCTTCCTCTTATCAGAGCTGCCTGGGTCAAAACCTTGGACCTCACCCTCACTAGTCCTATGCTTCAAAATATCAATCTAGCAGAGACTGCCTCAGTGTGGACTAATTTTGTCCACCTTGAGGCTCTCACTATTGCCTACAATATACGGCAACCCACTCCACTCCAGCCTTATATCTCTATAGGGCCTTATCTCCCTCCATCTCTACTAGTTCTTCATTTGCGTCCTTATGGAGAAGAAGAGGTATGTTATTTTTCAAAATATTGTATGAAGAAAGACTGATTCTTTTACAGTGCCAAGCCCATCCTCTACCAGGCTGGGAGACTGTAACTACTATGTTCACTATTTTATTGACTATTAGCTAATTATATATATTTTAGTATACCCATAGACCCAACAAACCCTTCTGGAAGAGAGATACGTGGGCAGCCCATATCAGTGCTTTCAGCACTGTCCCCACTATCCATATTCACTTCCTTCAATATGTGGTGTTTCCACCCTTCAATACCAAGTCTGCTACAGACACCCTTCAGCCATGGATCAAAAATATTGGTCAAGGTTCTCTCTCCACTATTGCAGTCTCAGTCCATCCCTTCAGCATCAGAGGACATTCTGTGTTGCAGCAGCAGCTTGAAGATATTGATGATTTGGAGGAGGCCAAGGCCAAGGGTTTGCTTCCATCAAGTGCACAGGATTTGGAAGACTTTGTGAAGAACTTGGGAACTACTTGTACTATGACTTGAAAAGAGAGGGAGGAAATTGGAGTGTTGATATGGAGGAGAAAAGGCTAAAGTTTGGGGAAAAAGTTTGGGCAATATAGCTATTATGCTGGTGCTTATATGGACTCCAACATTTCTTGGTTTGATGTAGATGCATATTAGAATAGTTAGTTTGTTACATATCTATTGATATGATTGCAAAGTGAGGCACTTGAAAGACTTCTTGTTTGATGCAACCCCTGATATGTATTACTTGAACACTTCACATAACCCATTATGTAGTCCACTATGATAGGGAGCAGTTATTAATGCAACATCAACAATCTTTATACTGTTTGCCTTAGGACTATGTAAATGTAGATCAAGAGGAGAATAATACAACAGTAATAAAAATACTCAACTGCTCGATACAAAGTAGCTTATACAATCTATTTCATTGTTGTGCAAGCAAAGACTAAATCAACTAAACACAGTTGAATACATACAAAACTAGTGCTAGTAAAAAGTGGTTGAAAAAGTCTGTTAGTGATATATGCATCAAAATCTTGGCTCAAAATGTAAGGCCTCTATCTTTCTGCTTGATATGTATATTGATTAACAGTGATAGTGAGTGATAGAAAGTATTTATATAGTTGTATGACTTGCTTATTTGTCTGCCAGTCCTATGTCACCTCTCTATTATTGTGGTATTTAAAAAAAGCTCAATAAGTTTATAGCATTTATCATTAGAATGACATACTAATCAAATGACCATCTAGCATTGATCTTTTAAAATAAGTGCATCTAAATTGAGGTTTGTATATTTTCTTAGCTTATATCTGAGCCAATATAGCACCAATAATATTTATAAGTATTTTATTGTCTAAAGCCTTGATCTGCTTTCATATATATATAATCCCGCCAAAGACCTAGACCAGAGGTCAAGGTTGAGGTACCTGTCATTACAGTGGCCTAGATCTATGAAGTTACCTAGATGTTCCTACCATCTATAGGTGTAGCATATGTCTACTATATCATATCAATATCACCATCCACAATTAAATGTGACCAGCAGAGCTTATACACTATTAGAAAGTGTTATGTTGTATTATACAACAATCTTATAACAATGAGTCAAACTTTGTAGCTATTTTAGCTTGCAGATCATGGTAGATACCTATAGACCATGATCTTTTGATATAAATCTATTTCTTGCAACTGATATACAACGCACATAATCTAAATCTACAAGATCTAGTAAATTTCTAGTTTTAAGGCAAGCTATTTGCAGCTTAATTTGGACCTATGTTTAGCATCCTTAAGAAATCTTCAAAAGCTGGTTTGAATATAGAGTGTTGAAGTAGTAGCAGAGTTATAAATTTATTGAACTTAGATACATGCAGTGCCACAAAAATAGGGCACTTGAAGTGTGTGCCTATGTTGGATGAGCTGAAGGCAGTCGAGTGCTCATGCAGAGAGGTAGAAGAGTTGGGTAAGACAAGATAATAAAAATAGACACTGCCACCCTTCTTTTTGATCTAAGGAGAATAACAAATCCTGACCCTAACCCTAAAGCTGTGCTGGAGGAGTAAGGAAATTTATAGTCCAGCGTCTAAATTTTTGTAGTCAAAGCCTTTCTGAGTCTGAAATTTATTCCCACGGGCACTGACAAGCGTTACATGATTTTGGCAGGAAGTGCACCTCATTATAAACGATTGATTTCGTTCCTCATCAATCGTAACTATCGTGTTGAGGGCCTCAACCCTTCCAATGTACATGTTAGGATGCAGTAATCATGCTTACTCATCCTTCAGGAGTTGGTCCCTGAACTGCCATAAGACCCCTCAATGTACTGTGCATTGTATGAATGCCGTAGTGACATGGGGCTACAGTTACACTAATCTACACTAATAAACTGGTGTCTCTACTGAACCCAAGACCGGATAGCTCAGTGGTAGAGCATCTGGGTGCAAACCAGAAGGTCCTGGGTTCAATCCCCGGTCTGGTCACTTTTCCACCGCTAATAGTACAAGGTACTGCAGTTTCTTCCACTGCCCATACCACTTAGTTACCGACTCTGTATTCCGGCTTACCTGGTGTTTACCTGCTTACAATGGTTGCTTCACTAAGCTACTTATTGTGTAAGTAAATGGATTCCAAGTGATCCGATGCCAGCGCGTGGCGGCTGCTTGAACTTGTGACTTTAACACTTCCTCCACTTTGCACTCCTCCTCTCCCTCCACCTCAATTGCCGCGGGCTCTGCTGGGTGATGACCAGGGAGTCGACTCTCCTTGTGCAGAAGCAAGAGAGAGATGTGGAACACTGGATGGAGTACAAGGCCCTTGGGAAGTCTGAGCTCATAAGCCAGATTGCCCACCTTGCGTATAACTGGATACGGGCCAGCGTACCAATCCACCAGTTTTCTAGAGACTCCAGGAATGCAGAAGTTCCTCATGTCAAGCCACACCTTCTGGCCTTCCTTGAACTCTGGGGCATCGCAGACATACTGGTTATAGTACTCCTTCATCCGCTCAGCTGCCAGAGTGAGAGCTGCATTCACATCCTCTCATGCCTGCCGCAACTCCTCTCATTCATCTGCCATAGGCAACATCGGAATATGGAACTGGGGTTCATAGCCGTACATGAGGTAGAACAGCGAGTAACCCATTGACGAATGCTTGTGCGAGTTAAAGGCAAACTCTGTGATCGGCAGCCACTTGACCTAGCCATCGCGGTGCCGTGAGCAAAACATACGAAGGTACGCCTCTATCTCCTGGTTCTATCATTCCGATTGCCCATCCGTCTGAGGGTGGTAGGCTGTGGACATTGCACTTTCTATGCTGAGTCCTTTGAGCACAGCACAGAAAAGCTTGCTTGAAAACTGGGGCCCTCGATCAGAGATGATCTTTCGTGGCAGCCCATGAAGACGGAAGTGTTCTCGGATGAAGTTGTCAGCAGCTCCTTCCGCATTGATCTCCTCAGTGCAGAGAATAAGATGTATCATCTTTCCATGCCTATTAGCGATAAGCTGCAGCGCATTGTACCCGTCCACATCTAGGATGATGAAGTTGCTGTTAGGATGCAGTAATCATGCTTACTCATCCTTCAGGAGTTGGTCCCTGAACTGCCATAAGACCCCTCAATGTACTGTGCATTGTATGAATGCCGTAGTGACTTGGCGCTACAGTTACACTAATCTACACTAATAAACTGGTGTCTCTACTGAACCCAAGACCAGATAGCTCAGTGGTAGAGCATCTAGGTGCAAACCAGAAGGTCCTGGGTTCAATCCCCGGTCTGGTCACTTTTCCACCGCTAATAGTTGCATGTTACAATCTGGCCTGGGCCATCTGGGATCTTATTTAGTTAGAGAGGACCTTGCAGCTTGGCATGTGAAGCCTTGCCGCGATGACAGGTGTTGCAGGTCTCAACGTACTTCTTAATGAACTGAGTCATGCCGGGCCACCAGTAGTTTCGTGTCACCAACTCCAACATCTTTGACTGCCTAGGATGTCCAGCAGGTGGGAGGTCATGGTAGATGCGCACAATCTCAGCATGCAGTGTGTCATCTTTGGGGATGTAGACTTTGCCTCGGTACAGCAGCAAGCCTTGCTCGCTGTTCCAGTCCACCAAGTCATTCTGAAGACGTGCTGGGCCAAGTTTGTCCAGCTTGCTGAGTGCCTCCACAATCTCCTGTTCGTGCTCTCTGCACTCGCGAATGCGTCGAAGCAGCGCCTTCTCTGGAACCACTGATAGGTGCCCTCTCTTGGCTGCCAATACCCGGAAATGTTCTGGTTGCAACAAAACTCGACTGAGGTTGTCATCTGCATCATCGCGCTGGTGGTCAGGCCGTCTCAACAGTGCGTCGGCCCTACCATTAGATGTGCTAGGCTTGTGCGAGATGACAAAGTTGAACCGTGACAGATAAAGAGCCCATTGTGCCTGCCTGTGTGTGAGGTTCTGTGCTGTGCGCCAATACTCGAGGTTCTTGTGATCCGACTAAATCTCGAACACACTAGAAAGACACTCAAAATAGTGACACCAGGCCTGCAGGGCACAAATGATGGCGAGCATCTCCTTGTCATAGATCTTGTAGTTGCGTTCAGTGTCGTTCATCGACTCGGAGTGAAAAGCAATAGGATGCCATTTACCGTCTTCCTGCTCCTGAGACAGAACTGCACCGGTAGCGAAGCCAGATGCGTCGACTTCGATGCAGGTGTTGCAGTCTGGATCATAGATCGTCAGGACAGGGCTTTTGGTGAAGCAGTGCTTGAGCTCGTCAAAGGTGGACTGCTCTTCGTCTCCCCATTACCATGGTGCTTTGCCCGTGAGGCGATCCAGGAGTTTGCAGGTGGCGCTGAAGTCCTTTATGAACCGCCGATAAAGGTTCGCAAAACTGTGGAACTTTCGTACATCTGAGGTGTTCTGAGGGACAGGCCAATCCGCGATACCCTTCAACTTCACCGGGTCCATCTCCACACAGTTCTCCGAGATGAGCATACCGAGGTACTCAACCTTAGGCTGTTCGAACTCGCATTTTTCTGGCTTACAGAAGAAGTTGTGTTCCTTGAGACGCTTCAGGACCTCACGCACTAATGTGGGGTGTTCCTCGAGATTATCGGTGAATATCAGGATGTCATCGAGGTAGATAGTGACTTTGCCGAGTATGATGAGGTCCTTGAAGATGTTGCTCATAAGCACAGAGAACGTGCTGGGCAAATTGGCTAGCCCAAAGAACATTACGTTTAGCGGAAACAGCCCCCGATTGGTTACGAAGGTAGCCTTCCACTCATCGCCGGCCTTAACCCGCACATTGTTGTACCCCCAGCGAATATCAAGCTTTGTGAAGTACTTGGCTTTCTTGAGTCGATCCATCAGATCCGATACCAACGGCAGTGGGTAACGGTTCGTAACGGTGATTTTGTTGAGCCGCCGATAGTCCTGGACTGGACGTAGGCTACCATCCTTCTTCTTGACAAAGAAGAATGGTGATGACATCGGTGACTTCGACTCTTGAATGTAGCCTTTAGCCAAGTTTTCAGCGAGAAACTTGTCCAGCTCTCCTTGTTCGCTGGGCGACAGGGGGTACACATGGGAATGTTGGCTGCAGTGCGCCTCAGAGCGGTCACAATGGCCTAAGTCGAGCTCTAAGAAGTCTTTCATTAACAGGAAACTAAACTACTCACCTAAGTCGAGCTCTAAGAAGTCTAAGGACAACATAGCTCGACGAAGGCGAGGTAACAGCGCACTGAGCACGTGCTAGGTAGCTCACATGACCCTACACTAACTGGCGCCGTTGTGGCGCCGAAAGGACGAGAAATGAGTAAGGTAGAGTCCACTCTAGGGAGGGGATCAGATCTACACTAAACTGAGTCACTAACTAAGAGTATGCTATATCTCGATGCGAACGCCGAATCTAGCGATGTGGAAATTACCAGAGGGTAGGGTACAGTATGCACTATGCATGGTATGAAGCGGGACTTGGCGCGGTCAAAGGAGCGCGCGCTACAGCGCCGACTTCAACAGGGAATGGAACATCTTTGCATCGGGCATGAGCTCTATTGCATGGTCATAGGGTCCGTGTTCTGGCAAACATTCGGATGCCTCTTTCGAGAACACATGCAAGTATTTGTAATAGTGCTCAGGTACGATCTCCTCGACAGGGCGGACTTCCTTCTTCTGGTACTCTTGCTCAGCGAGTTGTTGCGAGTACATGTACGTCGCTGAAGCAAATAGTTGCAGAGCACCATAAAGGCATTGTCCATCCTCCCATATATCGAGAAGAGATGTCTCAGTTCCATCCCACAATGGCAGGAATCCTGGCGGCCAGGGCCTATCCTCCTCCTTCTCCTCGGTCATTATGGCCACACACACCCTACCAACCTTCCTAACCTTCTTTGCCTGTCGAGGAGTGCAGCGCGCCATAAGCCGTATCTCCGTATCACGCGCTTTGGTCTCGACAGGTTCAGGGGTTTTCTGGTTAGCCAGGCATGTCTCTGGACATCTCGAGAGGCGTAGCGAGCCACGTTCCCAGTCGACTTCAGGGTTGTGCTCGCGTAGCCAGTCCAGGCCGATGATGACATCCTCTTCTCCTATATCTGTCACCACAAAGACCACCTTCTCCCTGTGGTGTACGATTGCCATATCCAACACGGCGACCTCTGTGATCGTACCATCACGGTTTTCCGAACTGTCAATGTTGTACAGAGGAATTGGCCTTGCCAACTTCCTCGTCGTAACCCTATTCTGTTCTATGAATCGTCTATGTAGGAACTTAGTAGTAGCACCGCTATCTACCATAGCTACAATATCCTTATGTCGCTGCTTGCTGATTAACCGTACCAGTATGATTTACTTCATATACAAAAGATGAACTCAGTATAGAAAATCGACTATTACTATAAGAACCGGCACGTGCAGCGTCCAATGCGGCTCTAATCAAAAACCCTCCTTCTTATCCACCACTGTAAGGGCCGCGATCTTCTCCTCCATCACCTTGAGCCGGGCCTTGAGCGTCGTGAGCTCATCGGTGCTCGATGAAGATGAAGAGGCGGCCCGTTGGCCCTCGACCTTGGGCTTCGGGCAGCAGAATGCAGGGTGTCCTTTCTCACCACAGTTTCAGCAGTCTCTGTCGAACTTCTTCTTGTCCGAGCCAGAGGCAGCTCAGCCGCCTTTTCGCCTTTCTCCTTCCATCCGAATGGCTTTGAACGTTCCTCCTCGCGCATGGCGAGTTGCTGATCTATCTGCAGCGCGACCTTCTGGATCTTGGCAAGGTCCGAGATATCATGCACTGTGAGCGCGAAGGTGTCCTTGATCTTGTGAGGGAGCGCCGTGCAGTACCGTTTGTGCTTGTCAGCATCACTAAACTGGATGCGCGCTGCAATGGCGTTGAACTGGGTGGTGTAGTCCTTGATAGTGCCAAGCCGGTGCGAGGCTTTGCAGAGCTTGGTGAGCTCTGCGACTGCAGCCTCTTCATCGTCCACAGCACAGAAGTGCGCCTTGAACGCTGTCTCAAAGGCCATGAAGTCTGGTCACAGCGCATTGCCACCAGCCACACTGATGATGTGTGGGCCATCCCAATTGGCTGCACCGTCAGTCAGCTTGTTGAGGACAGTGATCCAACAGATCGTCTCAGCAACATTCTGTGCTTCAAGGAGGTTGTAGTAGACGTGGGCACTTGCTGTGAAGTGAAGTCCTTTCTGTGCGAGTTTTCTATCATACTCACAAGGGGCGATTTGGGCGAGGAGTTTGGGGGTGTGGAAGGGTGCAAGGGTGGTCATGATTGGGGTAGTGGGAGGTGAGGGACTTGGTACAGGTGAGGGACTACTTGGAGTGTTGAGAACAACGGTCTGTTGTTGTGGAGTCCTGGCCGGTGGGAGTGTGGAGTTTGGTGTGGGGGGGTGTTGGGGGGTTGAAAGTGCATCTTGCAATACGTTCACTTGCTAATGAAAGAGCACAACCAAGTGGAATAGATTCTAAGGATGGGGATCCTCCGGGTGTGGGGATATGACTTTGAGGTCAGGAATTCGGATGAGAGGCAGGGCGTGAGAAGGGGTTTCTGGCGGCAACAATGGCAGCCTGACATTGGGGAGGGTGTTCGGGGTCTCGAGATTCTGGAACAGGGGGGTTGATGAGTCATGTCTGGATCTGCGAGATCTGGCTGTCTGTGGTGATCAGTCGAGGAGCAATACTCTTCACTAGGTCTGGAGTACTTTTAAAGGTGACTCAATAGTTTGGGCACGGCTGGTTCTCACAGACTGTCCACTCCTTGGTGAGAGTCCCAGTGTTCGTGTCGGGGTGAAAGATGTGCCCCAAAGTTTGACAAGCCAGAGTGGGGAATCTCACTTTCTATACCAGGAATGTGAACGGCTGATGCACAACCCAACACTGTCTGCTCAGCCTCCTCGGCCTATTGCTGTGTCTTCACCTCTAGGGACACGAGCCCAGGGGTGTCCAGCCTTGGCTTTGTTTTGCCACCTTTCTCTAGCCTCGCACGCCATGGTACAGGGTACAAGGAGCATGTCAAGCGTGCTGGGATCCAAACTGACGTGCATGCTCATGGCTGTGGGTGTCATGTTGTCTGATCGGGTATTGCAGCGCAACACGTGCTCGGCTGAGCACAAAGCGATATTCAACGCCAATCTCTGTCGCGAAGGGTACATTGCATCAGGCGTTGGGGTGGCTCTGTGCGTGGGTGTCGAAGGCTGTTGGATCCACTCGTGCTCTTGCGCGCTTGAAGACGTCGCCACTGGCCTCTGCGCTCGAGCTCCGGGTCAGGCCAATGCCAGACCCTTACATCTCCCCCCCACCAAATCTGAACTGTCCCCGGTTCAGCACAATGCACGTTAGGGCCGAGAGAAAGGTGGAGTGGCGGCAAGGTGGCACACAGGTGATGCAGGGCGGCGACGAGCCTTTTGAGCGAAGACTGGGCTGCCCGGTGGTTGGTACATTGACGAAGGTGGTCGCGCAGCAAGTGGGTCGAAGAGTGGTGGTGATAGCGAGCAGAGTGGCGAGTGGTGCACAGAAGGATTCTGATTACCCGGTGGGGACGCACATTGACGAGCAGAGAACTGCTTGTGCACATGCCATGGGAGAAGTCGGTCGCGCATGTAGGAGCCAAGAAGGGAGCGGGGAATGAAGCGACCGGTCGGGAGGGTGATACGGCCATTCTGTCAGTGCCGGAGTCTCAGGTTAGGCGCTTTCCGCGCACGGCACCACCAAGTGGCAAGCCTCGAGTTGAATCAAGACCAAGTCCGATGGTGTGACTAGAGCGCGCACTACGCTAGGCCAACACAGAGGTAAGCCATGGCCCATAAACACGTTGCATCGTCAACAAAAACCATCCAGTACTGGTAGCCCTCAGCAGTGCGGACAGGGAGCTTGCCCCTAAGGTCGGTGTCGACGAGGGCAAGGTGCACGCGAAGCGAGGGATGGGATGGCGATCTTGCCAGCAAGGCAGGGCTCGCAGATCGCGTCTGGTGCGCGCTGGGAACGAATCCTGAGGCCCTGGACGAGCTCCTTGCAGATCACAGGCGCAGGTCGTCCAGATTGACGTGTGAGCAGCGCTGGTGCCACAGTGCGAGGTCCTCGTTGCAGGTGGTCGACGCAGAGGCGCAGTCGTGGATTGGGAGAGAGTGCGACCAAGCAGGTAGCCCACGTTGTGCGCATTGACCTGGGCCTCGAAGCGCAGCTCCCCCTGGTGGTAGAACAGCGCAGAGGATGCGCGCAACTCGACAGTGTAGCCCTTCTCATGTGTGAGGTGGCAAACGGACAGTAGATTGCTAGCAAGCGCAGGAACATGCAGGACGTCGTGTAGTACAACAGCAGGTGGTAAAATGCCGCCCCTCTCCTCGGGCTGGAACACCACAGACCCCAAACCCGCCGAGTAGACGATGTGCGAGTTGGCGAGTCGAATGAGGATGGTGTGGGGCGAGTAGGAGTGAAGCCAGTGGCGGTGGGGCGTCATGTGTGCAGAAGCATCTGTGTTGGTGTTCCAGTTAGCAGCAGCAGGAGTCGAGAGCCAGGAGGAGCAATCTGAAGCAGAGAGGAGGGCAGAGGCGCAACCAACACTCACAGCAGACTGCTGGAGAGTGTCCTGCGACCCAAAGGCAGAGGACGTGTGAGGGGCCTCAAAGGCGTCCTCCTGGCGCTGCGAACGCTGGACATGATGTTGTATGCGCTGGGAAGCCCTATGCTTGGCCTGTGCGCTGGCATCGCACTTGGTGAAGCACTGGTCTTCTGAGTGGTTGGGACGACCGCAGAACGTGGAGGAGAGCATGAAGGCGATGTTGGATCGTCCTGGGGTCGATGATGATGGACCAGGTATGCAAAGATCCTACCTGCCCTGGACGGCTGCAAAATTGATTGGTAAGAGAAAGAAGGCTCGAGGTGAGCACAATCAACTCACATTGGGGGTGAACACCAAGGAGAATACTCGAATGACTAGCTGTATGATGATTAACAGGACCATAACTGCTCTAGATATTTTTGTAACATTGAACCCTTGTGCATGCCAACCAAATTAGCAGCCCAACCTTTCCCCACACAAGAATTAAGTACTCACATGCACAATTCACCTTGCACTGTTGCTACCTTTCTATGTCATGGGCCGGCTCTATGCCTGCTGCAACTGGCATTGCTGCAGGTGGGGCAGGTGTCGTGGCGGTCACTGCCTCCACTGTCCAGCAATCAAGCTCCAGGTCCTCAGAGTCGGTCATTATAATGTGTGGAGGTAGATGGGAAGTTTGGGGTAGTATGAGTAGGGTTGCATGGTGTGGTGGCAGTTATTGGATGGTCCATGGAGGCTGACACTGCATTCAGGCTGTCAGCCAAGGCAGGATAGAGGCCCTGCTCCTGAGTGTTGGCTGCAGTGCACCTCAGAGCGGTCACAATGGCCTAAGTCGAGCTCTAAGAGCGGTCACAATGGCCTAAGTCGAGCTCTAAGAAGTCTATCATTAACAGGAAACTAAACTACTCACCTAAGTCGAGCTCTAAGAAGTCTAAGGACAACAGAGCTCAACAGAGGTGAGGTGACAGTGCACCGAACACGTGCTAGGTAGCTCACATGACCCTACACTAACTGGTGCCATTGTGGTGCCAAAAGGAGAACCAGGTAGGAAGCTGATACGAGGGGAGAAGGTGGGAGAGGTGTGTGGGAGTCTGGTAGTTGCAGGCTCAGACATAGTGGTGCAAGTCACTAAACCTGAAGGATTTGTCTGCCTGCGAGATCACAATATTGCTGTTGGTACTGCCCCACTCTGTTCTGGCCCTCTACATCCACCAGGTCATGTTCATGACTGTGAACTATGATGAATGTCTACAGCTTGATCAAAAACCTATTGAGCTTGTTCACATGGTTCCGCAATACCTTGGGCTTGTCAGATCTCTGCATGTATGCCATGGACGTGCCGATGAGAGTGGCAACTGCTGCAAAGACCGCAGCCACTATGGCTGACTATAGAATCAGTCAGGGGAAGAGGAGGTGAGTACTGATCATCTGAGGACCAAGAGGAGAAAAGCTTACCCATTATGCGATCAGTGTGGTAAGCATGAGGGTAATAGTTGGTATCAAGGCTATGCCTAGAATCATACCAACATAATACCAGAGGCAGTAGATGACCACAAACCTGTCCTCTCAAAACCACTTCTGTCACAAAACAAAGCAACTCACCAATGCGCTGCACATTGCACAGTTCTCTCTGTATGTATCCGGGGGATGCACTAATAGCCCATGCATTGCAACAGTGATAGTTGGTGGAATGGCCTGTGAAGTCATACTTGTGTTAATATGCTTGTACTTGTGCTAGCACAAGTGCATCATCTTCTAAGGCATTTGAGGACATTATAATGAGAAGTAAGGTATGGGTATATCTGGGAGAGTTGTGGATATGTGTCAGCCAGGCGGTGACCTCTGCCATGCTGAGTGTCTGCCAAGACTGTGACAGCCTCTGCACTGGCAGCAGTAATGCAATGATAGGACTAGGCCGGCATAGCAGCCAGCATCAACTAATTTAAGGTAGAAAAGTGAGAGCCTGGAGTGGATGACTATATACTATATATTTCACTCACTCCAGGCTCTCACTTTTCTACCTTAAATTAGTTGATGCTGGCTGCTATGCCGGCCTAGTCCTATCATTGCATTACTGCTGCCAGTGCAGAGGCTGTCACAGTCTTGGCAGACACTCAGCATGGCAGAGGTCACCGCCTGGCTGACACATATCCACAACTCTCCCAGATATACCCATACCTTACTTCTCATTATAATGTCCTCAAATGCCTTAGAAGATGATGCACTTGTGCTAGCACAAGTACAAGCATATTAACACAAGTATGACTTCACAGGGCCATTCCACCAACTATCACTGTTGCAATGCATGGGCTATTAGTGCATCCCCCGGATACATACAGAGAGAACTGTGCAATGTGCAGCGCATTGGTGAGTTGCTTTGTTTTGTGACAGAAGTGGTTTTGAGAGGACAGGTTTGTGGTCATCTACTGCCTCTGGTATTATGTTGGTATGATTCTAGGCATAGCCTTGATACCAACTATTACCCTCATGCTTACCACACTGATCGCATAATGGGTAAGCTTTTCTCCTCTTGGTCCTCAGATGATCAGTACTCACCTCCTCTTCCCCTGACTGATTCTATAGTCAGCCATAGTGGCTGCGGTCTTTGCAGCAGTTGCCACTCTCATCGGCACGTCCATGGCATACATGCAGAGATCTGACAAGCCCAAGGTATTGCGGAACCATGTGAACAAGCTCAATAGGTTTTTGATCAAGCTGTAGACATTCATCATAGTTCACAGTCATGAACATGACCTGGTGGATGTAGAGGGCCAGAACAGAGTGGGGCAGTACCAACAGCAATATTGTGATCTCGCAGGCAGACAAATCCTTCAGGTTTAGTGACTTGCACCACTATGTCTGAGCCTGCAACTACCAGACTCCCACACACCTCTCCCACCTTCTCCCCTCGTATCAGCTTCCTACCTGGTTCTCCTTTTGGCACCACAATGGCACCAGTTAGTGTAGGGTCATGTGAGCTACCTAGCACGTGTTCGGTGCACTGTCACCTCACCTCTGTTGAGCTCTGTTGTCCTTAGACTTCTTAGAGCTCGACTTAGGTGAGTAGTTTAGTTTCCTGTTAATGATAGACTTCTTAGAGCTCGACTTAGGCCATTGTGACCGCTCTTAGAGCTCGACTTAGGCCATTGTGACCGCTCTGAGGTGCACTGCAGCCAACACTCAGGAGCAGGGCCTCTATCCTGCCTTGGCTGACAGCCTGAATGCAGTGTCAGCCTCCATGGACCATCCAATAACTGCCACCACACCATGCAACCCTACTCATACTACCCCAAACTTCCCCCATCTACCTCCACACATTATAATGACCGACTCTGAGGACCTGGAGCTTGATTGCTGGACAGTGGAGGCAGTGACCGCCACGACACCTGCCCCACCTGCAGCAATGCCAGTTGCAGCAGGCATAGAGCCGGCCCATGACATAGAAAGGTAGCAACAGTGCAAGGTGAATTGTGCATGTGAGTACTTAATTCTTGTGTGGGGAAAGGTTGGGCTGCTAATTTGGTTGGCATGCACAAGGGTTCAATGTTACAAAAATATCTAGAGCAGTTATGGTCCTGTTAATCATCATACAGCTAGTCATTCGAGTATTCTCCTTGGTGTTCACCCCCAATGTGAGTTGATTGTGCTCACCTCGAGCCTTCTTTCTCTTACCAATCAATTTTGCAGCCGTCCAGGGCAGGTAGGATCTTTGCATACCTGGTCCATCATCATCGACCCCAGGACGATCCAACATCGCCTTCATGCTCTCCTCCACGTTCTGCGGTCGTCCCAACCACTCAGAAGACCAGTGCTTCACCAAGTGCGATGCCAGCGCACAGGCCAAGCATAGGGCTTCCCAGCGCATACAACATCATGTCCAGCGTTCGCAGCGCCAGGAGGACGCCTTTGAGGCCCCTCACACGTCCTCTGCCTTTGGGTCGCAGGACACTCTCCAGCAGTCTGCTGTGAGTGTTGGTTGCGCCTCTGCCCTCCTCTCTGCTTCAGATTGCTCCTCCTGGCTCTCGACTCCTGCTGCTGCTAACTGGAACACCAACACAGATGCTTCTGCACACATGACGCCCCACCGCCACTGGCTTCACTCCTACTCGCCCCACACCATCCTCATTCGACTCGCCAACTCGCACATCGTCTACTCGGCGGGTTTGGGGTCTGTGGTGTTCCAGCCCGAGGAGAGGGGCGGCATTTTACCACCTGCTGTTGTACTACACGACGTCCTGCATGTTCCTGCGCTTGCTAGCAATCTACTGTCCGTTTGCCACCTCACACATGAGAAGGGCTACACTGTCGAGTTGCGCGCATCCTCTGCGCTGTTCTACCACCAGGGGGAGCTGCGCTTCGAGGCCCAGGTCAATGCGCACAACGTGGGCTACCTGCTTGGTCGCACTCTCTCCCAATCCACGACTGCGCTCTCTGCGTCGACCACCTGCAACGAGGACCTCGCACTGTGGCACCAGCGCTGCTCACACGTCAATCTGGACGACCTGCGCTCTGTGATCTGCAAGGAGCTCGTCCAGGGCCTCAGGATTCGTTCCCAGCGCGCACCAGACGCGATCTGCGAGCCCTGCCTTGCTGGCAAGATCGCCATCCCATCCCTCGCTTCGCGTGCACCTTGCCCTCGTCGACACCGACCTCAGGGGCAAGCTCCCTGTCCGCACTGCTGAGGGCTACCAGTACTGGATGGTTTTTGTTGACGATGCAACGTGTTTATGTGCCATGGCTTGCCTCAAGGTCAAGAGCGACGCCTTTGCTGCGTTCAAGGCATTCAAAGTGTATGCTGAGAACTGCCTGGGCCTGCGCATCAAGGCCACACGCGACGACAAGGGCGGCGAGTACATGGGCCAGGAGTTCATCGCTGTGCAGAACACAGCATCCACAGGCAGCACACGGAACCAGACGAGCCCCACCAGAACGGCGTCACAGAGCGAGCGAACAGGACGACGTCTACATCCCTATTCGCAAGAAGGACCGCAAGACGCTGCAGCTGCACACGAGGAAGTGCATCTTCATCGGCTACCCAGAGGGCACAAAGGCCTGGCAATTCTGGGACCCTGCTGCGAAGAAGGTGATCATCTCGTCGCATGCTGTCTTTGATGAACAGTGCTTCCCTGGCAACTCGCCCTCCATCAATGTCTTTGGCCTGTCCCTTGATGATGTCGATATCTCTGGCCCAGATGCGGACGCACCACCTCACAACGATGCTCCAGATGTGCCAGAGCTGCACGATCAGGGGGGAGACGACGACTGGGATGATCCTGCATCTCCTGCACCTCCTGCGCCGCAAATCGCACCACCACCAGCTGCACCACTGCGTCGGCAGTCCCCACAGCGCTCTCCATCTCCACCTCCACCTCCTGCGCCTCAGCCTCCTTAGGCGACGGCGGCGTCAGACCATACCCTGCACTGGCTCGCAAACAGCTCCCTTCGCGCTCTACTCGTTTCCAGGGTTCGCTCAACAACAGAGAGCTGGAACGCCAGAACCTCGTCCCACAGCGTCTTCGCCTTCGCTCTGCATCGCCTGCTCCACCTGCTGCATTGCCAGAACCACCACAGTGCGAATCCTCCTCGCCCGATCCTCTCATCGATGCACCAGTCGACGAGCCAGCTCCTCCTCCTCGTGCTAATCCCTTTGCCCCTCGCTCTATATCTCCCCCACCGAGTCCCACATCCTCAGATGACGAACTCGACTGCATAGGTCGCAGCAACGGCAGCGATGAAGAGGCACTCCATGCGATGCTCGCTGGCATCGAGGACGTCTACTCTGGCCAGCACTACGACTACCTGTCCTACGATGAGGCCCTTGAGGTTGTATTCAAGTCTGTGGTCGAGCACGCATCGAAGGCAAACCAGGAGCACATGGGTGAGCCCAGGTCCATCGCTGAGGTCATGGAACTCGATGCAGATGAGCGTGCCAGGTGGCTCAAGGCTGCCCAGGACGAGATCCAGTCCCTCGTCAAGAATGGCACCTTCGAGCTCGTCCTCCTCCCTCCCGGTCGCAAGGCCATTGGGTATTCCGCGTCAAGCGCAATGCAGACGGCTCGATCGAACGCTACAAGGGTCGCCTCGTCGCAAAGGGCTTCTCCCAGCGTCCTGGCTTCGAGTACAATGAGACCTTCGCTCCTACACCGAAGTGGGCGTCTCGAGCCATCCTCGCCCTCGCTGCCCTCGAGGACCTTGAGCTCGAGTCGGTGGACATCTCCTCTGCCTGCCTCATTGGCGAGCTCAAGGAGGAGGTCTACATGCGCCAGCCTGAGGGCTTCGAGGAGAAGACTCCTGAGTGGGTGTGGCGCCTTCACAAGGCTCTCTATGGCCTCAAGCAGGCCGGCCGCTGCTGGCATGAGAAGCTCGGCGAGGTGCTTGGCAAGCTGGGCTTCGAGCGACTGACCTGCGAGCACAGTGTCCGGATCTACCTGCGCGATGGGGTGCGTCTCATCATCCCTGTTTTCGTCGACAACATCACCATTGCTGGCAAGGACAAGGCTGCGATCCAGCGCGTCAAGGACGACCTGCGCAAACACTTCAAGCTGCGCGATCTGGGGCCCACGTCGTGGCTCCTGGGTTTCCAGATTGTGCGTGACCGCTCCAAGCGTTCCCTGTCGATCTCGCAGCGCCAGTACACCCTGGACATCCTCGAGCGATACGGCTTCTCCAACTGCGACCCAGTCAGCACCCCCATGGACCCTGGCCTCCGCCTCAGCGCAGACATGGCCCCAACGTCGAAGGCAGACATCCGCGAGATGCAGGACATTTCCTGTGGCTAAGCGGTTGGTTCCCTCTTCTACCTCGCCATCGCAACGCGCCCAGACATCGCTCGCACTGTTGGCAACCTCGCACGCTTCTCGCAGAACCCTGGCATGACGCACTGGAAGGCAGTCAAACACCTGTTCCGCTACATCAAGGGCACACTCGACTACAAGCTCACCTACTCCCCCTCGCCTGAGCCAGAGCTCTTCACCTCCTACACCGACGCAGACCACGCTGGCTGCCCTGACACTGGTCGCTCGACCTCTGGCTATGTGATCAAGATGGGCACAGGTGCGATTTCCTGGTCGAGTCGTCTGCAGTCCCTCGTCGCTCTGTCCACCACAGAGGCAGAGTTCATCGCTGCTGTCTCGTGTGGCCAGGAGATGCTCTGGTTGCGCAACCTGTTCGCTGAGTTTGGCTTCGATGTTTCCTCTGCCTCCAAGCTCCGCATCGACAACCTCTCTGCGCTGTCCGTGGCGAAGAACCCTGAGCACCATGGGCGCATGAAGCACCTCGATCTGCGCTTCTACTGGCTGCGAGACGAGGTGGCCAAGGGCCGCATTGAGGTCGTCCATCTGCGCACGTCTGACATGCCAGCAGACATCCTCACGAAGTCGCTGCCCAGGCCGAAGGTGCTTGAGATGGTGAAGATGCTTGGGCTGGGGACTTGACTCATCAGGGGGGAGTGTTGAAGTCGGCGCTGTAGCGCGCGCTCCTTTGACCGCGCCAAGTCCCGCTTCGTACCATACATGCTTCGTACTGTACCCTACCCCCTGGCAATTTCCACATCGCTACATTCTGTGTTCTCATAGACATATACTATACTCTTCATTAGTGACTCAGTTGGAAGTGGGCCAATTCTGGTAGGCAACAATTGATGAGGAACAGGATCAATGAGATTGCTCATATTGATGACCATCATTGATTATAGATTGATAGCATACAAATCGCTCTATTCTTTACAAGTATCCACTCTAAAATGCCTTATCAAGATGTCATGCCAGATATACGGCAGTATATGATTATTACTTCTATTAGATTTAATAGAAGTGTGGCAGTGCCAAGTTTTGTCATATTTTCTTAGTCAATTCTTATATCAAGAGCTCTGTTACTCCAAGCTTACTGAATATAAAGCAGCTCAGGTTTCCTTTTCCATTCCTAGAGGACCAGTGGAACCTCACACACAAGCTGTTTATCTGAGTATTATACAGACCTTAATAACCAGATAAACAGCTCACTATAACTTGATTGGAAGTGGGCCAATTCTGACAGATAACGATCGATGAAGAATGAGACTAATGAGATTGCTTGTATTAATGATTTTTATTGACAATAGATTAATAGTATATATTATGATCACATCCTAGAAGAGATTATATCATTACTTTTTCAGCTTACTTATTCAGCTTACTTAACTCATCCAGATACCATTCTCTTATCTCATTTCCTTACATAGTCCACACTTTGTAGTCCACAGTCTGCAGGCTGCAGTCTGTATTATAATTGATAAGGAAAAAAAATCAATCATTTATAATGGGGTGCACTTTCCGCCAACGCCACGACACACTTAACGATGTATGTGGAAAAATAATTTTCAGACCCAGAAAGCCTTTGACTACAAAGTGTTAGATGCTGGACTACAAATTTCCTTACTCCTTCAGCACAGCTTTAGAGTTAGGGTCAGGATTTGTTACTTCCATTAGATTATATTGAATGATGGCTGTGCCTATTTTTGTTATCTTATCTTACTCAACTGTTAAGCCCCTCCACATGAGCGCTCTGCAATCTCAGGCTCATCGGACATAGGCACTATGGCTCTGCACCTAAGTCAAACTAATGCACTAGTGTACTACTACTTATAGGCATTTACTACTTATATGCATTGTATGAGTGATTGCATTAGTAATATAGCCCATTAGATAGAGCTCTTTGAAAGCTTTCTGTCACGGTTTTTCGTGCCACATTTGGTACCCTAGTCACAGCCACCAACCCTAACCCAGGGTTGACCCATTTCCGGACTCCATACTGTCCACTGATCATTGTTATGTAATAGTAGTTACCCCTTTGTTCCCCTTTCGGACTGGCTCACCTGCCATCAGTACTCTAGCCTGCCCTGAAGGCAGATGGTCTGTGCACCTGTTATGTATAGTATATAAGGGCTGTGATGTGGGCTCAGAGACCTTAGATTCTGTCTCTTGTTCGCTCTCCCATCATCTGTAGGCAGCTTAACAGCCCCTGCCATCCTCTGCCTTCTAGTCTAGGCCAATCTATCCTCTACTTCTGTTGCCACCCTCTGTGTGTCTCCATCAGTGAGCCTCCCCCTTTGTTTGTTTTGTGGCACAGTCGTTTGGCTGTGACACTTTCTAATGGTGGTACTTTTATGTTGTTACAGTCACTGTTGACCGAGATATAAGCAAAATAAAAAAAACGCGCAAATGCCTCTTTTTGGGCGCTTATTTCAGAGTTTGAGTGCTGTGTAGTCTGGTAGAAAGCTCCTTTCAAGCATGTCCAAATGGTGGTAGTTTGATGTCCTTTGACCCACTATTGACCGAGCTATAAACCAAACAAAAAATGTGCAAATGCCTCTTTCAAACTTTGGGTGCTAATGCCATACGGGTGCTATTAGTCCCATTAGAAAGTCACATTCAATACCTTTCTAATGGTAGTACTTACATCCTATTCGGTCCACTATTGGCCGAGATAGAAGCCAAACATTTTGGCACTTATGCTGTTAACACTGTTGTTTACTTGGTTTGAAGTGGGCCAATTCTGGCAGGTGACGATTGATGAGGAACAAGACCCATGAGATTGCTCATCTTGATGACTTTGATTGACCTTAGATTAATAGTATATAAATCAAAAACTCTGCAATACACTGCATTGTAATAATGTTATGCTAGATGCATAGCCTAAGATGGTTATTTTTTCCTTTATAGTAGATTTGCTTGTGCAGTAGCCTATAACTATATTTATCTGAGATTGTATATCAAGGTTCCATAGCTTAGTGGTTAATGTGTCCTTTGTGAATTTCTTGAGGTTGAGGGTTCAACTCCTGTTCAGCACTACTTGTCTATTTTCAAGCTATTTGAAGGCTTTTTTTATAAGTGGCAGAGGCTATTAGAAAGAGCCCTTTGAACACTTTTTAATAGTGGTAGTTTCATAGAATTAGGGTCACTATTAGCAGAGATATTAGGCAAATAAAAAATGCACAAATGCCTCATATTGGGTGCTTAATCTATACCATGAACACTATCAAGCCGCTTTTAAACACTTTTAAATACAAGTAATTCCGCATCATTCGACCTGATATTAACTGAGATAAGCCAAATAACAAATTATACAACCATCGCCTATATTAATGTATACACTAGTAGTGCTATCTATTATATCTATTGCAGCTTGGTGTAAACGAGAAGGCTAGCAGCATACCTCTTGTGCTTCAAAAGATCTGTGGAAGTCATATTAATAATGTTTCCAATATACTCTGTATCTTCTCCCATTTCAAATCCATCATTATACCACACTTCACCGGACTTGTCTACAATTTTGGCTACAAAGTGGTTTGGAGCAAAGTATACTATGCCACATAATCTGTACAACTGTGGATGTTCTGGAATTGTGATCTGGTTCTCCACTTCAATTTTCAGCTTATAAACTACACATGTTACAAAATTAGAAGCCTCCATATAAGTCAGCTGCTTGATCATAGGTCGGGCACAGTTGGGGCATTTTTTCTCTGACTTCTGAGTAAAGTATGCCTTCAGCCACAGATTAACTAGCCTGTCCTTGTAAGACCCCATCTTGTTGAGCTGATTCTTCCAGATAAACTTGTCAAATGTCCACATCACCATCTTTAGTCTAATACTAGGGCCCCTGTGATGACAACTTCTGCATAGGTATTGTTTGTTTACTGTATCTTCACTGGTATTCAACAGCTTTTGTCCCAACGCATATACATCAATGCCTTCACTTCCATTAAAGCCAAGTGTAGGGTCTTGCTGGCCAATATGGCCTCTTATGATGTCCTTTCCATTTCTCAATGTATGCTGTGGATCGAGCCCGGTGCACTTGCTGAATATATCACCAATATAGCCCAGTGTTGCATTGTTATCTGGAACATTGATATTCCAGGCCTGTTGACATTCAGTATATACTGCCAACAATATAGTAAGTAGGGCATCATAAGCACAGCTATGGTTGTTCCAAGGAAACCCTTTAAACTTGGGTGCTTGGGAGTTGCTGATCAGTTGTGCAAACTTGACCTTCTTAGTCTGCCTGAATTCTGAGCCACCTTCAGTTTGGTCCTCTTCCAGACTGCGTTTATCTTTCTTCAAACCAGTGTCCGTGCTAGTGGTAGGTAAAGTCTGGGACCCTTGGCTGGAACATAGTACGAGGCTGGAAAAACGTCGGTTGGAGCCTTTTTGATGGGCTGGATACCAGTCTTCTTATCAGGGATAATCTCCCAGGGCAGGGCCTCATCTAACTCCTCGACAGGGAAGGGATTGCTCTTTGACCACTTGAGATCTTTATGCATTGCCTTGGGGATGTAGTTTTCTCCTTTTCACTGTCTGAAAGAATGCACAAGTTCACCTCTAGTGATGCCTGTGACCTTTGGTGAAGATTTCCCCTCATATCTTAGCCTGGTTATCTCATCCATAATCTCCAGCTCCCTAAACTCCTGTCTCAAGTCCCCTGTTATCCCTCCAGTAAGGTATTTATTATCAAAGCCTTGCACAATAACTGTGCCTTCAAGTGTTGACCCTCTTGACAATGCAGTGTAAATTGACTGATGACTGTTGGCACTATGCAAGTCAACAACATTGTTAGGTCTCGTTCGACCCTGTGAAGCAAAGTCTGTCATAGCAAAGTTGGGAACAATGCTGACTTGCATTCTGTTGACATATAGTATGCTGCCATTAGGCATCCTGCATTTTATTTTTTGGGAGCTGGGAGTAATGGGCACTACATTTTTTGGAAGCCCTCAAGTTTAATTGGAGTTGGTGGGCAAGTCAGTCTCACAAATAATGTCTCCAGGGCATTTTTGGTTTCATCAATAGGCCGTGATTTCCAGCCTACCACCTCTGCCTCTGCACCATTTGTCACGCAGCATTCTGTGGCCTCATTGTATTTGATCATCACTGGCATACCTACACACAGAGACAACTTGCCCGGTCTGTGGTCTGTCAAATAATGGTCCAAGGCCCAGAGCTGCTCTTGCAATGCAGGATTAATCAAGTTGGTTTTTCTCCTAGGATTGACTGCCTTTTTCTTGACCGCCTTTGATGCATCGTCGTCAACCTCTCCTCCAAACTTGTCTATTGAATAGAAATGGACCAGTTCTTGATTAGTGTCTCGAGCAAACTGCTCAGATCCTAGCCGGTTAAGTTCATCACGATGAGAATTGAATCTTGTAATGATAGAGATGTTGCGAAACCTGGGTTGATTCAACTTTGGTCTATTGGGCCCTCTGCCAGCAATTCTAGATTCTAGCAATGTAATATCCTCTGGTGTACAGGCTTGATATCTGAGATTTTCTAAACATTTTCGCAGCTTGACGTCATCCGGTGATAAAGACCTTTGTCGCATATTTTCCCTGAGTATAACAACAGTGGTAAACTGATGCCAAACTGCCTTGCCAATAGAACCCTCCTGTTTGGTGTGACTATTCGTTGTATGCACGGTATGTCCAACTTTGTAGTCGTACAACGCTGATCCTCCCATTGTGGGAGCAAGTTGGGCAAAGTCTCCTGCAAATATCATGTTGATTCCTCCAAAGGGCTGGCCATCATTTCTTAGAGCTGCACACATTCTGGAACAGATAGTGTACAAGGCGTGACAATCAACCATACTGATCTCATCAATAAAGATATAGTCTACATTCTGCAGCTTGGCTCTAGCCTGGATTAGGGTTGCCAAAACTTCTTTTTTGGCTGATCTATTGACACCAAGCACTGAATGATAGGTAGATCCACCAATCAAAGCTGCAGCGGCTCCAGTAGGTGCAAGACACATAAATCTATAACTCTCCTTGCGTTCAGCAAAGAAGTGACTAAGGGCCTTGATTACCTGCGACTTGCCAGTGCCTGCCATACCACCCAAGTACATCTTGAGTTGCTCACCATTAGACTCGACTGCATGATTGGCCACTATTCTGAATGCACGTTCCTGGGCTTCATTTAGGCTAAATTTAATAGCCGTGTCATCAATAAGCTTCTGCACTTTTGTATTGCTCGCTTTGAAGTCTTTACTGAGAAAATATTTCTGGTCCACCACCTTTATCTCTCCAGCTTCCTTGTTGCTAGGCTTATAATTTTTAGACTTTTCATTTTCATCAGCCTGAGCTTCTCGTGCATCCAAAATAGCCTGCCTCTTGTCTGCCAGCAGCTGCTTCCATTCAGATGGGGCCTTGTCTTGGCTGAAATTCATCTTTTTGGGCAGCTTTGGTGGTTGTTTGATATCCATCTCATCCAGCCAACCTACAGCATTGATTGTAGTTGCAAGGGCTTTTTGTTGGCACCGCCTCGTTATCTCACGACTGGAAGGCTCCGCCAGAGCCTCAGCGGCAGTAATCAGGGCTTCAGACTCTTCATTATTCTGATCGTAATATCCCCCATAATGCTGAGTATCCAGGTCATCAATATCTTCACGGTCAAGATTCATAGGCATTTTATGGCCCTTCTTCATCTTTTTTCTCTGCGCTGAAAAGTCATCTCTGGCATCGTTGCATTCATACTTGATCATGAAGTTGTCCATAATTTGCTCCTGCCGGGGGGTGAAGCTATGACCAGTAAATGCATCGTGCCATAGGGCATCCTTATCTGGCCTTAGGTCGTGGCCAGAGCGCCAAGGCTTGAACAGGGTCAACATAGTCAGGCAATATTCTTCACGACTCCCACCACCATCTCTCCGGGATGGCCCCACCAACAAAATTGGGAACTAACCCTTGGCTCTCATCCACTAGCATCACATGATGTGTATTATACTGAGGATGGTTGGGGTGGAACTTGAAATGTTTGGATGCAGACTTCGGTTGCTGCACCTCCTTAAACTTCTCAATATCTACGGCGAGTGCCTTATTTGACTTGGTCGTCAAAAGTAGCTCATCGTCAGATTCCTCCTCTTCCTCCTCAGCAAGTGGATGTGCTCCTCCCTTCAGTTCATGCTCCTTGTTCTCATCATCTTCATACTCATAATTGATCTCTTCAGCCAGCTGCTGATTTTGTTGTATAGTGTCGATATCATCATCAATGCCATAATCATTCTCAAAGTCACTATCACATTCTACGTCATCTACAGGGGCTGCTATATCAGGCCTTTTGCCCTTTCTTCTCTTGGTCATTTTGGTTTTCTCGTGCAATCTTATCCAGTCATACAAAGATATATCCTCATATTCCGTAGGCCGCCACATATAGTCAATCACAGGCGATAAGGCAACCACTTGTTGTTGCTCACCGGATCGTTTCATTCCCAGCATTACCTTTGTCTTCTGTTCTTCCCCGATAGCTGCTGAATCATCCCAGGCTTTCATCACCTCTGATACATAACTTTTCCAGAAGCAGGTCTTGAACTTATGATCAGTGTAGTGGTCTGGATGCTTTAATAGATACATTGCAGCCATAGGCCCACCAATTTCAGAGGACGCGGTCAGGGCATTAACAATCTTGGTAATAATGGACCTGGCTTTATCTTTGGTAGACGACTTGCTCCCCAACAGTTCAGTGTTGCGTTCAAATACTTGCTGTATGGACTTGAACATCACATGCGTCTTCAATGGCGTCTTGGTAATATAATCAGCGACATATGCAATTACGGATTTTATTGCCGTGCCAGATAATAAACTTGTGACATCATGATTACAGCGTAACATATAAGAAACTGAAGGCGTAAATGTGTTAAGCCAAGCTTCGCCCTTTTTCATGACTAAAGCCCCTGTTTCTGGATCTACCGCAGTGTGTGGATAAGTATCGCGAGGAAATCTGGCTTTACAGACTCCTGTCTCAGGATCGGTACAGCCACAATTATCAAACTCCCCCTTTTCTTTTATATTGATTATGGGGATATTCTCTGCCTGTTTTCCTTTGCCCTTTTTACGATATTTGGACGGCCGTTGGCGACACATGTGTCTGTTGGACTGATACAATATTTCATCCACCTCCTTAACATATTTTTTCCACCACAAATGATATTCAGTGCATGCCTGACATTGATCAATTTCCTGTTCATTTGTATGCTCAGTAGCACATTTAACAGGCGGAGGCTTAGGCAAGGTTTCAGTAGGACATACATGGGTGGGGTCATTTTCCTTTCGCTTCTGAATATCTGTGGCAACGGTGTCCATAGTGCCATTGACAAACTCTCCCTGATGTACTCCCTCTAAATACTCTACCATGGCCTTTTGGAAGTTAGATGTGGGGTCCATAATTCTATTGCGGATCTCCTGAGGACTCAGTGAATTTTTAATCCACAAGAGCATGTGTAAATGCAATGTCAGACGCCCTTGTTGCTCCACAGTACCGTAATATCCAGATGTTTCACCATATAATCCAGGCCTATCTAATCCAACTCCAAGAACATGTTTGATAAACATATCCACCATCACTTTGAAAAATCTAGCACCAGCAACAGGATTGTTGGCAATGAGATTCATACGCTCTTTTTTATCTCTAAACTCTGGAATAAATTCCTGACTAGTGTCTGCAAAATACAATGCTAGTGGATGCTTGACATCAGCAGGCGCGAATGTAACGAACCAAGAAGGTGCACTGAGATAAGACACCAGTGACCAAATTTCATTGCGCATGTACTTTTTGCTAGTCACAGAGCCTTGCACTTTATAGTTGACATGATCAAGGTCAGATAATAGTCGGAAACACTTTTTCTCTTCTTCAGTTTCAGGCTTAACACTGCCCTTCTTCATGCGTTCAATAAGACTGGCCAATATCCGTTCATTAATGGTCATCAGCCTTTGTGCCACATCATGGAATTTATTCTTGTCAGCAAGCAAATAACCTGCAGTCGTTGAGCTTTTGATTTGTTCATGGTTTAAGGCAACTAAGGGGAACAACAGTTCTAACTGAAAACGTTTATCGTGGTACATCAGCAACTTTCTTTACGCTTTTGTTCAGATACTTTGTGAATCGAATGAATGCTTCTAACTCCGCCAAGACCATATGGGAATAACCAAGGAAACATTTGAGGATAAAGTGCAGGGTTGTTATATAGGCTCTCAGGTTGTTTATATTGACCTATGCCTAATACCTTCCCCCCTGACTTGAAATGCTCAACTGCGCGTGCTGTAATTTCATAAGGTCTAATTTTCCCTAGATGCTCCAAGGTTTTTCCTGTCAAGCCATGTACAATAAATGGACATTCGCCCTCCTCCGTGCCTTCATCTTCATCTAGATTATTCACAGCAGTAGATTCTGGGTCTTGATTAGATCCCGTGGTCTTGGTAAAATTGACAATTACAGGCGGCTCATCTTCAGGATATGAATTGAGATTGTCATATGAAATTTGCAAGTCTGCATAGTCGACGTGATTGAGCTTCAACCACTCCAATGCAGCGGCGACTTTGTTATGCCTTACTAACATAGGGTACGCTTATACTCCTTCTCAGTAGGTACATTGGGTCCTATATATATAAAGGCAAGAACATCATCGAGATCCTCTTTAGGCGGAGGTAGCACAGAATAAATCTTTGGCATCGGAAGGAGTGGCTCACAACATTAGCCTTCATTTTTGACATACCAGACATGTGGACTTTCACTATACACATATTGTGTTTGACCCTTGAAATCAATAACTTTTCGGTCCAACTAAGACCCTTGAGAGCATCAGGTACTTCACCAATCCATAGGCCATTGGCCAAACTGTTTACTGGTAATTTGTTGTTAGCTAGATCACATAAACAAGTTGAACAGATATCATCACAGTCTGGCAGCATAACTGGACCTGGAATACAGTGAACAGGCTCAGTGAGATGTTTACGTTCTTTGCGGGTGACTGGTTGTTCAGCAATAAGAATATCTTTGTCAAATTCAACATCCTCTATCTTATGCAACTGAGACTTTGCAGTTAACAATCCACATACTGCACAAGCTGATTCTTTATGAGTGTGAGGATCTATGGCTGTTGAAAAATCTTGTATTATATTTGAAATCAAGTCTTTAGTGGGTGGTTCAGGGGGAAATGCACCTGAGGTATCTGATATTGTTTTTGGGCTATTTTGTCTCTTTCGCACCTGTTGCACACGTGTCTTAATAGATACATGTTTATCAATAGAGCGAAATAAAGATATCAATTTTGGACAGTCTACACAGATATGTGTTTGCAACGCAGACAATAAACTATCCTTGTTGCTTTTGGTAGTAGTTCCTAGGACATTATGCTTCTGTGCAATGTCTAATAAGCTAGCCTTGGGAAGTCTACATATAAGTTGTTGCAAAGGCATATTCACAAGTACCATATCAGATGCAACCACTGATGCATCTTGATATACGCAGCCTGCATATCTATAGTCGTGATTATCATCAGCTTCACCATCAATTATATAAGGAAGAATACTACTAGCAGACCAGCGTTGAGCGCTAGGACATCGCATTTGTGTTTGTTTAGGCAGAGGGGCCCCTCCTTTCAAAATGTAAGAGGATGAAATGATAGACCTACACACTAGATAAGGATAATAGAGTTGAAGAACAGCGACCTTATAGTCCCAAACAGTCATCACATTTTGATAGAGCTTGATACCAATGCGCTTTATCAACATCTTGGTAGAAGAACAGGTAGTTATACGAGGTATACTATCATCGCATTTGTAGAATCGACGAACAATTGTCCAAAAGGTGCGTGATAAAATGGTGTTCATCAAAGGTGTAGCACTTTCTAAGCGCATGTTTGATAAAATTCTGCCTTTATGGGCTTTGGTGCTTGCCAAGGAGGTGCCCAAAACCCCGCCCACAAGGGGCTCGGTGCTTGTCAAGAGGGTGCCCAATAAACCCCCGCCCCACTGGGACGTCAAAAAACAAGAAGTAATTTCTCCTTCATTGGAGAGGGGCCCTGTATTACAATGTTGAGATGGTATTAATACGGCATAAGTATGGCTTTACTCACCGAAGATGGGTTCTCCATAATGTTTGGGGCTCAGCGGGAGAAAGTTTGATGAACCTCCGTCCCGTTGAGATGATAGATTAGAAGGTATATATACTCCTTCATGGGCGAAGCCTATATATGCATATTCAGAATATATGCAGCAAAGTATTGGGTTGTACACTTACTGCAGGTGGAACTCGCTCTGTTAGTTAAGTGTGATGTTTGTAACAAGGCTATTATCCATGGAAATGCATTAGCCTTCCAGAGGAGACAGCCCATTATCCATAGAAAGAGAGAAAGATAGGCCAGAGGCTTCATAGCGTGTATTTGCGAGTTGGTTGTGAGAAAGAGGATGACGGCAAGATCTAGGCGACTCTAAATGCTCAAGCGCCCAAAGTTCAACTTCGCATCATGTGATTTTGAATATCAGACGCCAAAGGGGAAAGCGCCCATTCATTCAAACTTCAGCTCATCTTGTTCTCTCATACCCTCTTATTCTATTAAACTGTCTTCTTCCAAATAGTAAGTAATTGATAGTGCTAATGGAGTACACTGCTAATGACTTGATTTATCTTGCATTCAAACATCTAAAGCCCCACCATGAACACCTTTCCCGCTGCATTCGCTCCCAATATCTCCGATCCTCTTACTCAGGCCTTTAGCAAGCGTCACATCTATGACAACATATTTTCTCGCTCGGCCCCATCCAACTCACTCGAACATCCTCCCTCAATCGCATCATTCATCGGGCAGCAATGGACTTCAATATGCGCGCTTACAACGTGAATCGAAGGGTTTCACATTTCTTCGACGATCCTCTTTCCTTCCGATCTCTCATAGCTCAGACTCATACCCTTATCTCTGAATCCTTTGCCCTGCAACTCCTCGATCGCATCGTATTATCCTGATTCTGACCTGACATTTATGTTCTTCCAAACAACGACCTCCTTGACGTTGGGGCGCACCTGTTTCAGCAAGGATATAGGTACACGCCTCGCCCGACAACATATGGACTTCACCAAAGATGCCGAGCTTGTCCTTGCCACTCTTGACAAGATGCCGTATGTTATGGACAACAACAATGAGATCGATCTGCTCTATTGTATGAAGAGCCTCTGAGCTGTATATGCTTTTGAGTGTTACATTGCTTGGAGCGATACACGCAAGGTACAGATCATTGTGCCTCGTATATCTCCCTTAACCTGTATCTTGGACTTTCACTCCAGTGCATTTACCTTTGATTAGTATCCTATAACATTTGAATGATAACACCATTGCCAGCTTGCATTATGAACATGATCACATACAACACCGTCTACTCGCTCCTATCTATTTGCCACATTCGGGCATTGAGAATCTCTCAAGTTCAATCTGCAGTCCCATTCGAACAATCTTTCAACAAGTACGCTCTTCGAGGCTAGAAAATGCTTACAAACGCTCCTCCCATCAATTGGTCTTTCGGACACGTCACGCAGCAACCCGAGGTATCCTCCTATTTTGCCATCGACTCTCCGACACGCTGATGACCGCTATTTCTGGGTCGCCCCGCCAACATATCCAGAGTCGCCTACCGCCCGTGCTGTTGTCTTTCCGACCGGATCTCGCATGGGATCCTGCGGCTGAGGGCAGATGGAAGCTGGTGACGTCAAACAGTTGGGATAACAAGATCGACATCACACTGGTTGGAACGGATGGCACAAGTGCTAGCTAGCCGCACACTCGACCCGATTTCCTTGAGCACGCCATCCTTTGCTGGTCCCTCCGGGATGTCAGAGTAGATGGATATCCTCTGGGAGGCACTAGGGAGCGCCGCCAAAGCGTGGACTTGGTATGTAGGTTCGATGAAGCTTATAACTGATTTATCCTTGTTGGTAGGTGGGACATTGTGGTATCTGCCCGTAGAGAATGGTATCTTGCTGGGAAGCACATCTAGTGGATAAAATTCATACAGAGAGAGCATGGTACAGTACGCTCAATCATTGTTTACTAGTTTATAAGGCAGACATTAGACCATTTGTGATGATCGCAATAGATTTAGATGTCTATGTCTGGATTCAAGTGCTCCATTCATTTTGGTATGGATAATGTTGGCATACGCACATTATTCAAGTGTATAGTTATGAAGGCCAGATCTTATGTAATGTGTTTCATGAGCTTGAAAGTTGATTGCACACATAACTGACAATACTCGCTGCAAAGGACGCAGCCTCTCGCTCAACACAATGCAAGGGTATTCATATCATAACACAGGAATCTTATTCAATACTACCAGAGCATATACAAAGAAACCTATAACATGTATGATATAGCAACATAATAAACTGCGTATCAGCACTGTGGTACCTAACGCCCAAGGGGAAAAGTAAAATGTTTCTTCAAGAAACACATTAAAAGATGAAAGAAGGAAGAAGTAGGAAAACACGTCAACAATAGATAAAGGGCTAAAAAGGGAGTAAGGATTGAGTGGAGAGCGGGAGGAGGATTACTGAAAATGTGTTAAACAAGGATAGATACGAGAGGATGGCAAGCAGGTCAATGATATGCGAAAAGGGGAATGGGGGTAGCAGGATAGGAGAGATGGATCATAGTAACAAATAAGAAGCGCCATGGAAAGAAAGAGGATATGCATGCGGCCCCAGTATAACTAGGCATATTCGGGGTCATCAGCACGACCCAACAGAACAGCACCATAGAGCTGAAGACCTAAGCCCCGACCTGCGTCCTCAGAGACTGAGGTCGACGCACCCCTCGCCTTGTTGTTCAGCTTGTACGTGGACGCACAATAATAGACGATAACAATGTCCCCGTAGCGCAACTCGCCGTTCAGCAGAGGGAGCTCGTAAGTCTTCTCGATGGTGAAGACACCGTCGAGAATGAACTTGGACCTGCGGAACTGCTTTCGGGCATCCTAGATGGGGACTGTAATAATATGTGTGAGCTTTGTAGTCGCAAAAAGCATAGACTGGTGCGACTTACTGGTGGTATCTGTGGGCCAAGACGTCGTCGACACCATGACGTGAAAGCTCTGGCCTGGATGAGCTCCCTGTGCGGGACGGTCGTTGTTGACCCTCCCCTGGCTGCTACTAGCACCATTGAGCATGAAGCTGGGGGCTATAAAGCAAATTGAACATAAATGTTTGAGCTTTTTGGAGAGGTATGCAGACTTACGAGCGGCAGCCATGTTCGGGTCGTCCATAGGCATGGTCCGGACAACAAGACCGTTCATTCTGGCATCACCTATCTTGGGCCCAAAGATGTGCGCCTTCAGCTTGTTGACCCCAAAGACAGTGCCGATGAAGTCGCCCATGCGTAGCCACTCCTGCTGGAAGGGCGCGAACACGATTTGCTTGACGAGCCTGTCGCTGCTAGCGTAGGCTTGGGTAGGGAAACGAACATTGCTCTGCAGAACGATGCCAAGAGAGAAGAGGATTGCACGACGAGGACCGGTCCGGGTCTGAATTGCGAGAACACGGCCGAGGGGAGGCGCTTGGATGGTGGTGGCGAGCTCGGGATCAGCACGAGAAGGGTTGAGTGCGAACTGGCGGGCCTTGTCGTGGCTCAAGCCGAGAGTCAAGAGCAAGCCACTACAAAATACGGTTAGGGTTGACCAACACACAATTTTAAACAGAGACATACGTGGGATGCATTTTATAGTTCGGGACGTCAAGTATAGTCTTGTGGACATCGACGGTAAAGAACGTATAGCCACTGAAATCATACTCGACCGGGCTAAAAGGCCTTTGCATATCAATAAGGAAGGGAGACGGAAAAGAAACTGAAACAAACTCACTGCAACAATGGAAGAATCTTGGCCATCTCCGGATGCTTAGAGAGATCGATAATACCATCCTTCGAGTAAAAGATCCTGCCTCGCTTGTCCTCAATGTCCTTGTCTTCATTGCTGGAGACACGGCTCTTGCCCTTCTGAGGAGTGACGAGCGACATGACATCTAGCACAGAGAGTGGTGAGTCTAACCAGTGCCTGATGTAGAAAGCAAAAACTTACCCAACTGGGCAGACGGATCCGCCTCATCTTGGTCCAAGTCCATGCCAGGAGTAGGCGAGCGAGGCTTACGCAGCACATCCTTCTTCCTCAGAACGTACTCGGAAGATCCTCATCTGGCGTCTCTGCAAGAGGAGGGCCGCGACTTGACAATCCAATCCTCCGGATCGTCCTCGATATGCGTAGTTGAATCGTCATCGCTAAGATACAAGGATGTAAGTTGTCAAAACAGTAGGTTAAGTGTGAGGTGAAACTTACCTCTCCTGTGTGCCGTCGCTTTCTTCAGCCTCTGCATCCATCAGGCTAAAAGAGTGTTATTAGCAGCGATGACACATAAATGTGTTCATTGTAAGCATACCTCTCCTCCCTTTTGGAGAACAGTCCTTTTGGACATCCTAATAAATAGATCACATGAAAATTGGTAGTTTGACAAGTAAAGGAAAGCAGACGTACTTGACCGGAGATTTGTTAAAAAAATCTGATGCAGAGCTAAAACATTGGTTAGCACATAACTCGTATCATCGAAACATAGTAACATACTCAGGGGCCTTGACCGCAGAGGTCTTGGTGCGAGCAGGCTTCTTACTGCCTGTCGCAACAGCCTTAGGCTGCGACACAGCCTTTCCCTTCGGCTTGGACGTAATGATGACCTCTGCCTTCCCAAAGCCCACAGCGCTATAAACTGGTTAAGTATAAAAGAGCAATGATATAGAAGAATTTGAACATACCGCAAACTGCCTTGCCATTCTTCTTCCCAGCTGGAGTCAGCACGAGCTCCACCTCTGGAGAGCTGACAAAAAACTGGTAAACTTTGCAGTCACATGCAGATCTAAAAGAGACTTACCGCTGACGCTGCTTTTTGGTGGGAGACGCCTGCTCCCGCTCGCTGTCCGAGTTCTCGCTACCGGTCTCACTGTAGAATAGTTAGTTTACATCTAGAAAGAAGACTGAAAGAACTCACCTAATGGTGCGCCGCTTATTGGCAGTGGACTTCATCGGTGTGCGACCGGTTGGCTGCTTACTATAGACAAATGTGTTAGTTAGTGGGTTTATACAAATGAAAGGAAACATACCGTGGCGAGGGGCTTTCCGGAGATTCAAGCTCTTGGTCATCCTCCAGGATGCGCACCCCCCTGAATAAGGGTAACAGTTACTATATGTGTCATCAAAGATAGTAGATGATTACTTACTTCGGGGTCCGCATATAGGTAGGGCGACTGTGGGGACGATGAGCATCAGCCTCCCTAAGATTGCATAGTGTTAGCAATACTCAAAAACTAACTGACAAGGAGAGAAAAGACAGTACTCACGAGTCAATAGACTTTGGAGCCTGGACCGCACTCTTGGTGCTGGTCCTAGCACAGGAAAATATAAGCGAAAGTGTGCGCTAGATAACAGATCCGACATACTGAACTGTGCGCTTCTCCGCCACTGCCTTGGTGACCTTCTTCTTGGGGGTTTTTTGGACAGTCTCCGCCGCCCTATACTCTGATTAGCCCAACGATCTAAAGACTGCCACCAAATAAGCAGAACTTACGACTCATCTTCATCGGGCGGACTCCTCCATCTTGATGACACTCTTCTTGCTGGTCTTCACTCCCGGTTTGGCCTTGGGAGCAACGGGCTCCTCGTCGCCGCCGCTAGGCACAACTTCCAGGCTGCCTGGGATGAGCATACTGGAGAAGCAGGAGGCAAAACACAGCTCACCTTTTTACGACCTTGCGAGGCGACCGCCCCTTGCGCTTGACGGGGGCCTCCAGATCATCGTCGCCATGGACGGTGTCCCTAAAAACTCAAGTGATCAGCCTCAGACAATATGTGAGTGTTATAATAATCCACGTACTTTTTCTCCACATTCGCAGCCCAGGTACGCTTACGGGGAGTGGGCGTGGACTCTGTCTCTTCTTCGTCCTGAGCTAATGCCTTGATGGTCTTAGACTGCCCGTGCTTGGACAGAGTCTCGACAAGAGCGAGATCTTCTCCATCCTCAGACTCGGTCTCCTCCTTGACCTTGGTGGCCGCGCTGCATATATGGTCAGCTAAGTCAGGTTAATAAACATAAACTCACATACTTTTGGCAGCACAGGTGCTACGGGTGGAACCTGTGGTGGCACCACGGCTAGACAACAAATATCAGAATAGTATAAACATAAATCAGATAATATGGACTCACCTCGGCCACGACCACGCCCCCGGCCACGAGTGCCCCGGACAGGGGTAGGGGCGGGTCGCTGTCATTGTCGTTGTCGCCACATCAGCACGGATGATACCCCTCGGACTGTTCACCAAACACAAGTCAGTGAGGAGACCTGCAGACAGGTAGCACGAAGACTTACGCCTTGCCTCCAGTGGACATGGCAGCACGGCGGCGGATAGGCTTGTTGGACGACATGGCAATTGAGGAGACTACGGGTTGGATAGGAGCAGAAATGGAGGCAGGGAGCAAAGATTTGCAGAGGGACGGTGGATACTAGAGCAGAGGGATATGCAGGTGAGGGTTTATATATTGTTGCAGAACCACTTTGTTTGTTTGTATGACTTTGGAGTCTTCGGTTGGAAATGTAAACTGCCTACCCATACTGGTCCATTTGACCATCTTTAGCAGATCTCATAGATCTCACAGGCAAATTAGATGGCACCAGTGATACTATTTTAGACCAATCGCACTCATTTGCTCCAGCCATGCTGCCTCATGATTTATGTCTTTAAAATTACATGCAAGGCACCCGTGTTCATCCGGAGGAAACAACCTGATGGCGACAGCTGGTTGGCTAACTAGAATGGCTTCAAGATCACTCATATTGCCGAACCTCCTAGTTTCAGGAACAAACAGCTGATATTGCCTCGCTGCAAATAAGCTGTTGGTATCCGTGGAACTCTGGCCATTGTTTACATTATTACAAGATTAGTGTTGAATTCTTTCATTGTATATTTTGACAGGAGTGAGTTGTACCAAGTCTGTTTAATGGAGGTTGAGTCTACCAGATTTTATAAGGAGTGGACAGACAATCGTGTGTCTACAGGGCACAAATGTCAAGCACATGCCATGATGGGAGGACTTAAGCGGTTTCACCAGGATACCTTCTACTGATATTACATGCATGGTGCACCTGTCCGTTGGCATTTACCAGTTCTACCATTTGATTTAGTGATCCGACCCTCCGAAGCACTAGCATAGATCCGCTCTCAGTCAGTAGAGACTGTCACATATACCAATGGTCCTAGATGGAGCACCTACCTAACCCCCCTTCTCCGAGTCCCCACTTCTGTTCCTGCGTCCCATCCGCTCCAAGTCTGTTGCTGCTTTATCCACATCTGTTGTTGCTTCCTGTCTATTTGCTTCATAGTAACTCCTCCTTGTTAATTCACCGCAAATTTGCTGCAATTTTATATCAGTCTCAATGGCCGTTCTATCTCAGCTTCGTGATGGACGTGACAAGTATCGTGAGTACCCACCTTATACTCATCTTCTCAAGCCATTTGTTTATTCAAGAAGAAACAGCATTGAGGGAAGTTTTCCTGGAGAAGGCAAAGGAGGAGGATGGCTTTCAAGAGCTGCAGATGGTGGAAACGGTCAGTACATCATCTTCTAAAGAACAGTACGACACGATCTCACATCATGAGTTGTCTATATAGACAATGACTGTCGAGGAAGCCACATACATCGCCGAGCAGTCTGCAGGCAAATGTGCCTTCCTAGCCCACAAGCCCATTGACCCAAAGGCCCTCAATGAAGTCGTTCTACGTATTCAAGGATTTATCATCGACCTAAACCTTCCACCCTTACGCAAGTACCAGTGAGTGTCTTATTCATATGACTGTGATCATGGCCCAAACACTTACATATTATAGCATTCCACGAAACAGTAGTCGTCTCATCGACCTCAAGCAATCTGTCACCCTTACAGGGTTAGGCGTTCAAGGCTTTGATGCTGCCGTTCGAGGCATCCAAAATATCTATCAAGTCTTCGCTAACCACATTAGCAAATCTGGAGGACGCCTGAGAGAATGGGTTCCAGGTCGAGACCAACAGGATCTGACACTTACCTTCGCTAGCCGCTACCTCACATCGAGTCGCGATGCTGGAGAAGAACCTCTGGCTGATTTGGCTGAGTTTGTGGACCCGTTCAATGTTCTCCGACCCTTGCTTCGTGGTGAGGTGCACACCGCCGACAATGTGGTGGAGTACTGGGAGTGTCGCAAGTATAGCGAAGGGTACGTCGCTATCAGTTATGTTAGTGTATGCTACCTCTGCTAATGACCAGAGACTTAGCTTTGATTACGACGCTGTCAAGCCATTCATGTTCGCCCTCACCAGTCTGGTGGAAGTTCAAGTTAGCTTCATGATTGTGCGTGTTGCACGTCAAGAGTACGCTTTTATCCCCAAACTGCGCGCTATATGTCTGTTCAATCGCATGGTGGAATCGGTAAGTCATATCACATGCGTTCACATTACTAACATCAGTCACTTACCACGTCCAAGGACTATAACCTATCTACTATACGCGTCCTCGCTAGTGGACGCACTGTCTCCTTTGAAGAAGGTCAAGCGCAAGATTGGTTATGGATCAGCATCGCCGCCGGATTCAGGAGGAGATGGTGGAGATAAGACGCCCAGCAAGGCAATGAAGCGTCTTTGTTTGTTGGAGAACAACAAGGCTGATGTTGAAATGAGAGGTACTAATTGACCTTAGGTCTTAGTCATCTGCCTGCCATCTGTTGACAAGTTCGCTATCGTCTACCAGTATACATTGCATCAGATCGTAATACAATCCCATATCTGTCCACTGTGTGAGATATCAAAACTCCCCAACCCCCAACTTGCCCTTCATCTTGCGCATCAACCGCTGATACTTGCAAAGCATATGCTCCACCATGATTGGGTCGAATCGAATCAATGCCTGCTCATCCTATGTGAGATGCCTTCAAGAAAGTCATAGACCCAGCAAAATGCTGCGATGATATCATCCTTCGGAGGGGTACCTACAACCAGTTGCCTGGCTTTATGTAAGCCACTACAGGCACCAAACCCTTGCAGATCAGAAAGGATTTGACCCATGATCTGTGCATCTAGAAGGGCGACTTGACCGGTATACGCGAGGTCGGTGGTCAACAGATATCCCAGTAAATCGCCTACCAAGGGTAGTACCTTTTGAGATGCCCATTGACCATCAACAGAATCCTGCTGCCTCCTTAATATCCACTGTATCCTAGTGTTCCTTGCAGAAGACTCTCCAATCTGCATCTGTATCAAAATATATATGAATGTACTTATCAAAGTTGCATCGCGATGACTAGGGGCATCCACTATAAGCATGCAGGTTGATGAACTACTGGGAAGAGATATTGAATTGGTGCATTTCTATGTTCATTTTCCAGGACTGAAGATCCTACCAAAAGCAGAAAGGGATCTGGTGGTCAAGAAGCATCGGAGAGTTGAAGAGGGCAACTCAGAAGATGACAGTGCTCGCAAATGCCCCACCAGAAAATGTGTTCAGCGCAGAATAGGGACTTAGAAATTGAACAAGAGAGTGTCAGTTCTCAGAAAGGCAGATAAAAGTTGGGGTCTATTTGCACCAGAGACTGGAGAAGTGTGGAATTGACTGGTTGTTTAGAATGGACAAGTAGTATAAGGAATTTGATGAATTGGGGTATTTTCAAGAGCTCTCAGATATAGAATAGTTCTCCAGAGGCATGAGAGTTGGTGCAAAGAGCCTGGTGCAATGATTAATAGGTAATAGACAATTTGTGTTCCAGCATATGCAACGTATATTTATATGTTGTGTCTCTTTATCTTCCTGCACAACCCTCTATATTTTTAAATAGTGTATGGGTCTTTAGTGATGATAAAGCTGATAAACTATAACTTGCACCTGAAGATATTTTTTAGTTCTGTTATAGCAAGAGGATGGGAGAGAGGAATTTATTATATGTAGACTTTCTGCTATTGTTTTAGAATTACAGCTGATGCTTTTTTTATCCTTGCATTTCACAAGTTGTACATATACTCATAAGGTCCTCACCCTAGCTTTTATATAATATACAAGATATCTGTTTATGCATGCAATGCATCTGTAGTCTAAAAACTTTGCATCATATATTATATTATATAAGCAGTTAATCTAGTCTCGTGTTCATTTTAGCGTTCACCACACTCTATTTTATAGAAGAGCATCTGCATATCTAAGAATATGCATGACATAAACCACATTTATAAAGCATATATATTAGAGATGAATAAAACTATTAAGACTCATAGTAAGAACCAAAAGCTGTGTCCTTTCCCCAATGACATGGTTTGTCCTTCAAAAGGCGTAGAGATGTTTGAAGAAAGAACATTACAGTAGAAATGCGACCTGGAGTCAAACCCTCATCTAAGGTCTGAGGGCCTTTTGGTATGCTCCACTCTGAGACACGATGTGGGAAGGCTCCTGAAAAGCTGATGAGCGCATCTCCTGGAGCATATCTGAAAAAAGAAATATTAGTCTTGGACTTGAAGTAAACAAGTACAACATAAACCTAAAGCGAGCTTGAAGTGGAGGAATCTCCATATGTCCTCCTTCAAAGCATCCCATAGGAAAGGTTGCTGTTGGACCACCATCTTTCATATCAAAATGGATCTGGACATCTAACTTGTAGACAATAGCACGTCCAATCCATGGTCCAGGATCTTCAGTGTACCAGACTCCAGCATCAAAAGCTGCACAGTATTCTTCATAATGCTCTGGAAAAGCATGCTTGAAAAGTTGGGCTAGAAAAATGGCAACTGGACGTGTGGCCTGAAAGTACTTGCGAACGGCTGCTGCTGCAATGCTACCATGGACCATATCTGCTGAGACATTTAAAGGCTGTTGACTAATGAGTGAAATTTCAATATATAGCTAAAGTTAATAGCTTACACCATTTTCATGACCTTGTTGTGGCCAAGCATGAACAAGATGATGGACACCAATACGCTCCATAGAGTCACCATTGCGTATAACATATGTGTCAACGATGCCACGGTCAGCATCATGGCAGATGTCTCTAGTAGGAACATAGGGCCGCAGCTGACTGGAGAGCCACTGAACATCCTTCCAGTAGGTTTTGAGACAGGTGCTCTATTTAAAGTAGTTAGCCAAAGCAATATATATAAGAACATTGACTAAAACAATATACCGAGATGCCATCATGATAAATCTTATCACCTCGCTTTTGAGCAGCAATGAGATCCTCCTCAGTGTGTCCTGCATATTGAGCACTTAAAGGGCGAGGATGGGTTGCATTGTACTCGGCAATAGTCTAGATATAGAAGAGTAAGTTATTTGCATTTAAAATATTCAAGTCATATGCTTACTTCAGGCTCATCAAGCCTAGAAGCAAAGAGTGCCACAACAAGTTTCTCTTCAGAGTCATAGTACTTGGCAGAGAAGGGGAGCACAGGGGTAGACTGGAGAGGGCCATCGCAGTATTCTGCATACTTGTCAAGCTCGTTCCGATTGTTGGTACGCAAAGCAAAAAGCTTTTCCAGAGAAATGTCCAGCCTGAAGGCAGGAGCATATTTACTCCAGAGTAAAGCCTTTCTCTGACCATCCTTCTCAGCAGCTATTTCTTTTGACTGGTGAGAGCGTGCATGATCTGGCTTTACAGCAGAAGGAGCAGGTGGAGGAACATTTGCTTCCTTGGGAATGGTCTATAGATTGTGTAAGAAAAATAGTTCTACTTATGTTAGATCTCACTTACAGGACACTTGTTCTTTTTAGTTTCAGTCTCTGCTGACTCACTCTCTGAAGAAGCCTTGGTCTTTGGAGGATTCTTCTAAATATTGCATTAGTATTAGAAAATGTACAACAGTGTAAGTTTGACTTACAGGTGCCTTGGACTTCTTCTTTCCCCCCTTTGCTCTCCCTCTTTTCTCTGCTTCAGCCTCAGCTTCACTGCCCAGACTAAAGTCTGCTTCAGACTCAAGATTCTAGATGTTGGAGATATGTCAATAGCTTATACTAAACAGAAGTTGATTAATACTCTTACTGAATGCTTGGACTTTCTCTGCTTGCTCTTGGTCTTCTTCTTAGAGCTCTTTTTCACAGCTTCAGGCTTGGATTGATTATAGGAGGACAGTAAGCACAACAAGTATTAAAGCACTACTTAAGAGAGAGAAGGTAGCAGTGCTGGTATCTGTACTTACTGGAGATTGATCAACATCTTCAGCAGAAGAGTTGGATTGACTTCTCTTCCTCTTTCCAGCAGATCTAGTATTATAAGACCTTGTCATAGCAGCTTGTAGAGGTCTAAGGCCAGTAGAGAAGGCCAAAGGCAGGTATGAGTGCCAGCAAAGCAGAGACAGTGATGGTAGGAAGATAAGGATGAGTGCCAGCAAAGCAGAGCTGATGGGTTCGTCTTTTGGGCGCTTATTTTGAGTTTAGGTTAGGGTTATGGCCACTCAATGTTTGAAGTCACATGACCACTCAAAGGAGTTGAATCACCAAGTCCAGCAGACAAATACAAAGTGCTTTTGAGTCCTCTATACTAACTGCTCCTTGCAGCATGTACTCATTAGATGCTACCCCTGCAGAAGGTAGCAGCCAATGACTACATCCTACATCAGGAACGTACAGGCTATGAAACTACAAAGCAGTAATATATAGAGATGAAAGAGGAGCGTAGAGAGCCTAAACTCTATAATGAGATACATGAGTTTCAGATCAAAGACTAGTAAGGAAAGAGAAGAAAGACGTACTGAAGGAGAGAACAAAGCCTCATGAGCCTAGGTTGAGGGATCTTGGTATGTTGAGGGGGTATGACCTAGAAATGATAAGTATATCAGAAATAGGAATGCCACAAGGATAAATAACACACCAGACAGAACTGATCAGAGAACATAGAAGATGAACTGAGCGCTCTTGAAGTGACGACAAGTCAGAAACCTAGAAGACAGCATGACATTAGCAAGACAGAGGGATCATAGAGCTGTACTTGCCAAATATAATAGCTGGAGTAACATATGGTGGGCTGGAGAACAGACACAATAGTTAGCAATAGAAACAATGTTAAACATAAGACTTATCTGATACTGCCCAGTAAAGAGAGGATAGCCGTAGGAGGAGAGAGAAGTAGCAGAGAGTGGTGGATGGACAGAGAAACCTCGACGCCATTGAGGCATGCTATGAAGCTCCCAATACACCCACCGGGCAACCACACAAGTCCCTGAAGATGGAACAGACCCCGACGCCGCTGGGGCATGCACAAAGGGGGTTTTTCTGACCTGCAATAAGGCCAGGCCCAGACTCATATATGACAAAATACAAGGAGGCGTCCCTCCATGTACAGTCATGAGCCCTTCTGGGCACGAAAGACGGACAGCAGTTGATCAGACTGCAGGCTCAAGTGGATAGGAACATGGTGGTGCAAGAAGAAGAGCGAAGTGGCCAGCTCATCAGCTTAAATAGAAGAGTGCTTATATAAGCATGCTCGAGCTTGATGAGCAGCTCGAAGTCCCTTGTGTGCGTTGCCACTGCTTCCATTTCACAAATTGTATTCACTTCGGCAGTCATTGTGTGCTTTGGAGAACGGTTCTGGGTGCACATGTGCAGGCTGTTTGGCATGACTGCAGGTGAGCCATTGCTCTGAATAGCCTTGACTTGGACATTCTAGTGAGCCCTCCCCCCACTCCCACAAGAACACCCCACATCTCCACCAATTCTGCATGGATTCCCTTCGTTCCACCTCCCACAGGGGCCCCTTGGATCAGGGATGCTGATGGAGGCACCAGCAGGCGGTCGCTTTAGGTGGTTGTGGATGACTTGGACGTCCTGGTGAGCCCTCCCCCTGCCCTGCCCCCATCCCCACAAGAGCACCCCACATCTCCACCAGTTCTGCATGGATTCCCTTCGTTCCACCTCCCCCAGGGGCCCCTTGGATCAGGGATGCTGATGGAGGCACCAGCAGGCCGTCGCTTTAGGTGGTTGTGGATGACTTGGACGTTCTGGTGAGCCCTCCCCCTGCCCTGCCCCCATCCCCACAAGAACACCCCACATCTCCACCAGTTCTGCATGGATTCCCTTCGTTCCACCTCCCCCAGGGGCCCCTTGGATCGGGGATGCTGATGGAGGCACCAGCAGGCCGTCGCTTTAGGTGGTTGTGGATGACTTGGACGTCCTGGTGAGCCCTCCCCCCACCCCCACAAGAACACCCCACATCTCCACCAGTTCTGCATGGATTCCCTTCGTTCCACCTCCCCCAGGGGCCCCTTGGATCAGGGATGCTGATGGAGGCACCAGCAGGCCGTCGCTTTAGGTGGTTGTGGATGACTTGGACGTCCTGGTGAGCCCTCCCCCCACCCCCACAAGAACACCCCACATCTCCACCAATTCTGCATGGATTCCCCCTGGGTCCCATTTGCTCCCAACTCCCTGCCCTGTATTTAGTCATTGTTACAGCCCTATGCTCATATTGTTGCCTCAACCTCCCTATTGCGGTCATAAATATCAGTCAGATCAATCCTTGTTGGAGATCGTTATCAGTTTGCACATGAGCACTCATCATATCACATCTTGCCTCTTGCCCTCATCTTCTCCCATTCCCAGTGCCTTCCTTCTGTCCTCCTAGCCTCTCTAGTCATGCCATTCCCTTCTAAAGTTCAAGTGTTCCACCCCATCATCTGTGCTGCAGAGTTATGGAGGATCATTTGGACCATGGTAATAGAGCTTTCCTTCATTCATGTCAGTACCACACCTGATAAAATGTATACAAATCATTCTCTTCAGGTTAAGGATGACATCAATGATGAAGCTCCTGCAGACCCTCTCACTGTTCTGTCGCCAACTCTATATCACTACACTCCATTCGATATTGCCACTCATCACTTCCCCAACGAGGAACTTCGAGCCGCTATTCACAAGAAAGTGCAGATGATAGGCGCATATGGATCCTCTGCTGAAAAGGTCCTTGGTCCAGAGGTGTATAAATATACATGCATCCTCTCTGCACAAGCATTTATAACTTTTATGGAACGTCGAAGAGTCCAGGTATAAATCATCATTTCTACTTCTTTCTATGCTGCTTTTATAGACATATGTTTATTTCAGGATCAGGCCCCTCAGCCCCCCTCCACCTCCTTCAATATCAATAACACTCCCCTTCCTCTTATCAGAGCTGCCTGGGTCAAAACCTTGGACCTCACCCTCACTAGTCCTATGCTTCAAAATATCAATCTAGCAGAGACTGCCTCAGTGTGGACTAATTTTGTCCACCTTGAGGCTCTCACTATTGCCTACAATATATGGCAACCCACTCCACTCCAGCCTTATATCTCTATAGGGCCTTATCTCCCTCCATCTCTACTAGTTCTTCATTTGCGTCCTTATGGAGAAGAAGAGGTATGTTATTTTTCAAAATATTGTATGAAGAAAGACTGATTCTTTTACAGTGCCAAGCCCATCCTCTACCAGGCTGGGAGACTGTAACTACTATGTTCACTATTTTATTGACTATTAGCTAATTATATATATTTTAGTATACCCATAGACCCAACAAACCCTTCTGGAAGAGAGATACGTGGGCAGCCCATATCAGTGCTTTCAGCACTGTCCCCACTATCCATATTCACTTCCTTCAATATGTGGTGTTTCCACCCTTCAATACCAAGTCTGCTACAGACACCCTTCAGCCATGGATCAAAAATATTGGTCAAGGTTCTCTCTCCACTATTGCAGTCTCAGTCCATCCCTTCAGCATCAGAGGACATTCTGTGTTGCAGCAGCAGCTTGAAGATATTGATGATTTGGAGGAGGCCAAGGCCAAGGGTTTGCTTCCATCAAGTGCACAGGATTTGGAAGACTTTGACGAAGAACTTGGGAACTACTTGTACTATGACTTGAAAAGAGAGGGAGGAAATTGGAGTGTTGATATGGAGGGAGAAAAGGCTAAAGTTTGGGGGAAAAAGTTTGGGCAATATAGCTATTATGCTGGTGCTTATATGGACTCCAACATTTCTTGGTTTGATGTAGATGCATATTAGAATAGTTAGTTTGTTACATATCTATTGATATGATTGCAAAGTGAGGCACTTGAAAGACTTCTTGTTTGATGCAACCCCTGATATGTATTACTTGAACACTTCACATAACCCATTATGTAGTCCACTATGATAGGGAGCAGTTATTAATGCAACATCAACAATCTTTATACTGTTTGCCTTAGGACTATGTAAATGTAGATCAAGAGGAGAATAATACAACAGTAATAAAAATACTCAACTGCTCGATACAAAGTAGCTTATACAATCTATTTCATTGTTGTGCAAGCAAAGACTAAATCAACTAAACACAGTTGAATACATACAAAACTAGTGCTAGTAAAAAGTGGTTGAAAAAGTCTGTTAGTGATATATGCATCAAAATCTTGGCTCAAAATGTAAGGCCTCTATCTTTCTGCTTGATATGTATATTGATTAACAGTGATAGTGAGTGATAGAAAGTATTTATATAGTTGTATGACTTGCTTATTTGTCTGCCAGTCCTATGTCACCTCTCTATTATTGTGGTATTTAAAAAAAGCTCAATAAGTTTATAGCATTTATCATTAGAATGACATACTAATCAAATGACCATCTAGCATTGATCTTTTAAAATAAGTGCATCTAAATTGAGGTTTGTATATTTTATTAGCTTATATCTGAGCCAATATAGAACCAATAATAATAATAAGTATATTATTGTCTAAATCCTTGATCTGCTATAATATATATATAATCCCGAAAAAGACCTAGACCAGAGGTCAAAGTTGAGGTACCTGTCATTACAGTGGCCTAGATCTATGAAGTTACCTAGATGTTCCTACCATCTATAGGTGTAGCATATGTCTACTATATCATATCAATATCACCATCCACAATTAAATGTGACCAGCAGAGCTTATACACTATTAGAAAGTGTTATGTTGTATTATACAACAATCTTATAACAATGAGTCAAACTTTGTAGCTATTTTAGCTTGCAGATCATGGTAGATACCTATAGACCATGATCTTTTGATATAAATCTATTTCTTGCAACTGATATACAACGCACATAATCTAAATCTACAAGATCTAGTAAATTTCTAGTTTTAAGGCAAGCTATTTGCAGCTTAATTTGGACCTATGTTTAGCATCCTTAAGAAATCTTCAAAAGCTGGTTTGAATATAGAGTGTTGAAGTAGTAGCAAAGTTATAAATTTATTGAACTTAGATACATGCAGTGCCACAAAAATAGGGCACTTGAAGTGTGTGCCTATGTTGGATGAGCTGAAGGCAGTCGAGTGCTCATGCAGAGAGGTAGAAGAGTTGGGTAAGACAAGATAATAAAAATAGACACTGCCACCCTTCTTTTTGATCTAAGGAGAATAACAAATCCTGACCCTAACCCTAAAGCTGTGCTGGAGGAGTAAGGAAATTTATAGTCCAGCGTCTAAATTTTTGTAGTCAAAGCCTTTCTGAGTCTGAAATTTATTCCCACGGGCACTGACAAGTGTTACATGATTTTGGCAGGAAGTGCACCTCATTATAAACGATTGATTTCGTTCCTCATCAATCGTAACTCATCTGTAGTACAGTTTGAATTAGAATGCACATAAGCCCAGTAGAAAGCCCCTTTCAATAGTTTTCTAATGAGCCTACATTTGTCTTATTTGGCCCAGTATTGACTCCGGTACAAGCAAAACAACTGGCCGCAAGCTCACTTACAGTCATCATCCGACCTGCCTTTTATAATAATGGAGGCATGTTTTATATATATTTTGCCACACCGGAGTCCTTGCCTATGATTTGACATATGACCAAAGTCACACAAGCCATTGTGGGACCAGTTGCTGAAAGGGGATCAGTAGCAGCATAGCCACTATCACATTAAGCGCTGATGACCATCACAATAACACTCTTGAACAACCTGTAACGTATGACATCACTGTTGGAGCTCCAAAACAGAGTCCCGGATGTGCCTCTGACCGGGAAGTACGCCATTCTAAGGGGCCGACCAATTTGGTCCCCTAGACCAAATTTGGTCAGGAGGATCAAGTAAACCCTAGCCCTAGCCCACAAACCCTAAGTCCATATATAGGCATGCCCCACCACAAATCTAAGGTGGGCGCTTCACAGCGTCGAGACAGCTCGGATGTCACGGAGGGACAAAATGCCAGTGTTTCATACGTACGTATAGTAATACATCAAGAACACGAGATGGGGATGCAATATACATGACAAGGAGGGAGGACTATGCTACAAGGCCGGGGCAATTCCGAAGGTATTACTATGGTACAGTAGTGGGAGTGCGAGACGTCCGAATCAGCGAGGATCAAGAAAAGAAAGCAAAACACGCCACACCCCGTGTGAGACAAATGTTTGTATGCAGCAGCATGGGTATGGTGTGGGAGCACAGAATAGAATATAAGTATAGAAGCTGAGCAGTGAATATGTAGGAAAGACGGTGTGACCACCTACTAGTGCATGCACTGATGATCCAACCGCCGGCGAGATGGAGAGATGATGGTATGGCCGCCATGCGCTGCAGTGCTGCTGGAAATTCGACATCCTAGAGACGATCAAAATGTGGCACCATACGCTTGCATGGGAGAGACCTGGCTGTAGGATAGCGCGAGCTTGAGTGATCATGGGAGACCTAGGTCAGTGCCGCGACCTACTGGAAGCTGGCATTAGAGAGGTAGGTGACATGCAAGTACTTGATGCCATTGACCTTAACAATATTAGACGGATTTCTAGGTTGCTCGCTGAGTTTTAGCCTGTGGTAGAGCTTGAAGCGAACATAGGAGGCCTGAGTTTTGATCACAGGGGTGACAGTGAGGTGCACGCTCAGCATGTCCGTGAAGGCCACAAATTCTATTGCCTTCATACCACCAGTCGTGTTACCATCCGTGATAGTGTCGTAAAGTTCGCGAATCATCCTGCAGAACCGCTTTGGCCAGAAGTGAGTCCCCTTCGTGAAGATGTTGTTTGGCTGCAGCTAAGGCGGGAGCTCCTCGATCACACCATCAATGGCCTTCTGCTTGACACCATCCGAGCAATACCCTTTCTTGTGGTTCTCACTGTTGCCCTCACCGCGTGCCCACATGATGGACAGGCACCGGTGGTACGTGTTCGGCATGCTTGCCTCGCACTGTCAGATCAACAGCATAGTAGTGGTGCTTCCAGAACATTATCGACCCACTCCTCACTAAAAAGCGAGGAGAAGTCAGTATAGTATGATCAGATGGCGACAATAGAACAACTTACAAGTAAAGTCGCTGTGCTTCAGACAGAAGTGGATGGTCTTCTCGACCTCCTCAAGCTTCTCCATCAGCGCGCGGGGGGTCTTGCAGATAGCGCAAGTCCCCTTTTTGTTCTCGAGCGCAGTATTGTAGATTGATGTTACCTCCACCCAGCCAAGCACCATCATATTGTACATCACCCACTTGTAGCACACGTGCAGCTCCATAAACAGGTAATACTCCTCACTATCGCTCTTGGGGAATGTTAGCGAGTGCAAGTCGAGTCCGGTGACAATAGAGAAAATGATTTGTGATCGTGTCGTTCTACGGAGGATCAGCACGGGCAAGCAGATGGAAATGGCTGTGGAGTCAGGCGTCACATCAAGGTGATACTGAGAGAAGAATGATGGGAGGTGCTGGATGAGAGACGGAGCTGCCATTGCTGATGATGAGGGGCCAGCAGTGGGATAGAACACAGTCGAAGATGCCTGGAGCTGATAGTGCCAGAAGATGTGCTTGCAGCGGCCTAGTTGGCAGAGAGTATCGAAGAGGACGTTGAGGCTATTGCAGCAGATGCAAACTGTGCTGTGGACAAAGGCACATCAGATTGGACTGTGTGTGCCCACTTGTCAGTGGCGCTCGGTGTCACGTCATGGTCCTCGTATGCGTGCAAGAGAGCGTGGGATGCCTACCGCTTCTTCAGGCTTGCCTGTAGATAAATATTAGTGCAGGATTCAACAGATAAAATGACATGAGTGACATACAGGAACAGCAGATGGCAGCAATGGCGATGCGTCCAGGGGGCTCATGGCGTCGACGTCCATCACCTCTTGCATCTCGCTAGCTGCAATGAAGGTGATTGCGGATTCCAGAAGGCATCTGGCCTTGACCCTGCATCAACTGGGACGTAGATGCGAACTCGCGAGGGTCCTGCTGCAGTGGCTTGTTCAAGAGAGAGGGGTCAAGGCTGAGCGAGCGCACGATCTGTTCAGCCTCTTCTGGATCCTCGGCTGATAGGTTGATGAGCAAGTCTTCTTGCTCCTCCTTGACTGTGACAAATGAATGGTATACAGCGATGTCCTCATTCACGTGGACAAGGCCGAAGGTCTCTTTGCCATCAGCAGGTTAGAGAACAGGCACCGGCAAGAGGTCCGCCGGGGGGTGCTTCTGGTTCTAATTGGCAGGTTCGAGCAAGGCATTCCAGAGTAACACGCACGCATTGATGAGGTGGATGTGGTGAGAGCCGAAGGTCGACATGGTGAAGAGGTACAGATTGGGGTTAGAATAGTCAACATGTATGTTGTGGCGGAGGACATGATCAGCAGCGAGGGCAGTGAGGATCTCGACACTACTCGAGTGTGTGCATTGGAGCGAATAGGGAATAGCAGGGGATACGGAAAACTCTGAGGGTGAGGGATAAGGGTGTGGGGGGGTAGAGATAGGGGGTAGCCAGGAAATACCTTTGCCAAACCTCCCATCCAGAGAGCCATCTCCATCTGAGGTTCACAGCCACTAGCTAGCAAGAAGTGTGCATGAAGTGCCTATGTCCGTTGGGCAGTAGCGCCCATCTCAAGTCCGACCATCGTTAATATGAGTCCAATATGGCATGCCCGGAGGACTATTCTGCCTCATGTTGTGTCAGAATTTGAAGTATTTACCTTACATAGTATTCATACTTGATTTAGGAGGAGGACAGCACTAGATTCTGTACAGTTCATAAGCATCGGAAGACTGGTACAATGTATTGCTCGAGAGAAGGCAAGACACCATATTCAATCCTTCGGACTTTCTACATCACAAACCCTATCAAAGTCTCTACTCGTCTTCCCGTACATCTGTCCTCATGCATAAGCACACTGGAACATCCACTGCGATGAGGTCTCCACCTTCCAAGAAGGCGTGCAAGCGTGCTGCTTCTGCATCTAGTTCAAAAGCTGCTGCAAAGAAGTCCTCAGATACCAAGAAGCAGAAGGAGGAGAGGGTGAAGGCTGAGCTGAGGCTGGCTCCCTCAAAGATAAAGGCATAGCCTATCTGGGAGAAGCAGGGCAACATCAAAGGGCCTGAGCGTGCAAAGACGCAGAAGGCCAGGACGCGCCCGAATGCACGTGCTTCACCTGATCTCGAAGATGATGGCCTTGAGATCTTGAGTGATGACAAGGCAAACAAGCAAGGGAGTAGTCAGGATGAGACAGAGGGCAATGCAGATGAGGATGCAGATGTTGAGACAGATGCTGAGGCTGAGCTAGGTGCGCAAACTTGTCATTCAGATCAAATCTGCACAGTTATAGATTAGCGATGGCAGACGAGTTAATGCGAAGCTGGGTCACACCGATATACGCATTCTTTGAGTAGCGGCCTGAGATTCAGTACAAGGACGGGCACCATAGCTATGTGTTCAAGTGCGCAAAGGAGAATTGCAAGGCAAAGAAGGAGGTGCAGCACTTTCTGGACACCCAGGACTTGATGTCCACATTGAACTTGAGGTGCCACGTCAAAATGTGCTAGGGGAAGAAGATGCTGAAGATCACGCAGGCTCTCAGGAATGCCGATGATGTGCGAGAGGAGATCTTCAACAAGGTCTTGCACGAAGCCCCACTCACAGTGCACTTTGAGTGCAAGAAGGGGGGACACATCACCTATATACATCAGAATCATGCGAAGGTAGAGACACGCATCAAGATCACAAAATGGGTGTGCGAGAGCGTGCACCCATTCTAGATTGTCAAGGTTCACGGATTCCTGGTGTTGATGAAGACAGGCCAGCCTGGTTATTACATCTCCTTGCCCTCGACAGTCTTGTGTAATGTGAAAATGGTCTTCGCACAGACTCGCAATCACATCGCATGGATCCTGCAGGTGGGTGATCAGTTCTATGTACAGCGTCGGGGGCAAACTTCTAACTGGCCCTACGTACTTGCAGGACTATGAGAGAAAGCTCATGTTCACGACGGACACTTAGACATCTCCAAATTACCACTCATTCATTGCACTTTGCGTGCACTTGGAGCATAAGGCACAGCCCTTGTCAATAGTGCTGGACATTGTAGAGGTCACAAAGTTGCACATCAGGGTGCACCTCGTGGAAGCCTTCGCTATCATCCTGGAGAAGTTCAGAATTAGCGATAAGGTATATTATAATGCAGCATGAGGAAAGTGCATGAGTGGAGAACTCATCTGAATGCTTGATAGGATGTCCGTGTAATGTGCGACAATGCCACGAACAATGACACAATGGTGGACCACCTCGTCGAGCTTCTGCTGGAGTTTGATGGCCAGTGCTCGCATGTGCATTGTTTCCTCCATGTGTCAGTCTCATTGTGAAGACCTTGATCTGGGAGTTCGATGTGCACCCGAACAAGGATGCCGAGGAGGGGGATAAGGTGTTGGATAAGGAGCTGTTTGCATTGGCCACTGACTTGGAGGCATTCGAGAGTGAGCGGGAGAGAAAGCATGAGGCGCACAAGCAGTCGGGGTCTCCAGACGATAGAGAGGACAAGGAGGATCAAGATGAAAATAGGGATGATGCTAGCGACAAGGCGGATCCACTCGAAGACTTAACAGAGGATGAGCAAAAGGCATTCGAGAAGAACGTGCGGCCTATGAGGCTGGCCATCGCGAAGGTGAGTTCCGCATATAACACATGATCCTAGTTGCGCAATGCAACTTACCATGGTACGTTCTAGATCAGAACACTCAGGTTCAAGATCATAAATTTGAGTACATGTCTCCTGCCTGCATGGAAGGGTGTGTGTAAGGAGAAGGGCCTCCCTGTGTGCCTTCTGCCCTGAGACATCCAAACGAGGTGGAATTTGATGTTTGATATATTGAATTTTGCTGTGAAGTATCAAGCCATAGTTGACGAGATGACAATGAGGCCCACGCACGGGCTAAGAGCATATGAGTTGATGGGTGAGGCATGGAAGGCACCGCGGCAGCTTCAACAGGTTCTTAAGGTTTGTGTGGTGCACAAACTTTAACCATGAACCTTACTGATGAAGGTTGTTTAGCCACACATGGCATTTCCCATTCAAATCCTCATCAGGCCATGTCTCTCATCGGGCCAACTCTCTCCTGCACGTGCAGCTCGCTTCTGTCTGCTCTCTTTCTGCCTAGTCTGTCCCTCTGAATGAATACCTGTCTTACTCACTCCTACCGTCTCTTCCACGTTTGACCCCCTTTCTGCTCACCATACTGAATACAGGTCTTCAAGAGTGCAACATTATCTTTCTCTTGCACAGATACACTGAACTTTGCGTGCATCATCCCAGTGATGGACCACATTGAGGAGACATTAACGGAGGCCATGCATGGCGACAAATGGTGCGCAACCTCATCGAGGCTGAGTATGCCAACACTTATGCTGGTCGATTCAATGGCTCCGAGTCAGGGGACTTGCGCAAGGGCACCCCTGATGGCAATGATGGGCCCAGCAGCGGTGCACACGCAGAGGACATAGATGCCAACCGAGGGGGCTGGGAAGATGAGGACACAGTGCGTTCAGTTGTTCCTAAGCCCCCTGCACCGTGCATGTACTAACAACCTCTACTCTAGTATCGGGACCTCTTTGAAGTCCTCGATGAGCGTGACAGCGCTTCTTCAGACACTGACATTGGTGATGAACTTCAACACTACCTCGCCACATCTGTTGATAAAAGTGGCAACGTGCTCCGCTGGTGGAAGGACAGGCAGGAGATCTATTCCAACCTCTCACAGATGGCCATCAACTACTTGATTATATCTGGTGCATTTGTTTCCAGAACTGCGGCTTTCTGTTTTCGGCATCTTCTGCACATTCATCCTACTGACACCTCATCATTGCAACAACTTTGATTGATGTCGAGCAGCTCTTCAGTCAAGGACATCTTATCCTCTCTCACATGCAGAACCGCCTCAGTGCACAAATAACACGTGCAATTCTCTGTATCAGCTCTTGGAGTCTCCTCAAACTCGTCAAGCCTGAGGATGCATGGAAGGTTGCCGAGCTCGAGAATCTTGATGGGGATGATGATATGGAGTTGGAGCCAGGCTGGGATGCTATTGATTTACACACGTAGTCTTGTAATGTTCTGAATATTATGTTATATGTGTGTTTGCTTTCCATACACCCGTGGATACTCCTGCAAATACCCTTGACCCCTGTCACCCTCTACCCCTCACTCAATACACCTCTACCCTCATTTATCCAGGGGTTGAAGGGTGGGGGTATGAGGGGTAAGGGTAGAGGGTGTCAAGCAAGACACCCGGGGGTTACCCCCCACCATTCCCTAGGAGTGAATTCCATCCCTTGTGCGTGCCCTCGATGCAGCTTCCGTCGGTTGCAACATCCTTGCAGGGATGTGGAGGCACCCTTTTCGGATGTGCTCGAGCTGATCGTGATGTGTCTGTGATGCAAGGTGCACAATAGGCCCTTAGTCATGCTGCAGCATGTCATCAAGAAGATAAGATGCACCTTTTCTGCCACTGCACTCCAAATACCAGCTATAGTAGCCCATTTGTCAAATACGTCCACCAGCTGGTCCTCCTGCTCCTCTTGACTCTAGTAGCGAGTGGGGATACTATCGTGGGCCTTCCTCTTGATAAGAGCATTTGAAATATCCTCGGCGACTTGACAACGGCGCAGATTCTTTGTACCTCCTAGAACACAGATCATGTACCTATGGTGGTGTGGTTCAAAGCTGCAGTAAGCTCGTAAACAAATGAAACTTACCTCATAATGATGTGCCATATGTCCTGGAGGACAGCCATCTCAGAAAACATATTCATAATGATCTTGCAGAAATGACAGCAGCTATCGACCACTACAGCCCATGGGTCATTGACATTGAGAAGCTCAAACCGATGCTTCAGCTCAAGAAGCATCTCCCCAATCTCCAAGTGCAATAGGGTCAGACACCAATGCTGTCAATGACAAGGTCAGAGCCGCAGCAATGTGCAGAGAATAAAAACTCACATAAGCTACAATGAGAGACTTCTGGTTAATGGTGGTGTGTAGTCTGCCGTTGAAGATCGAGCTCCAGGAGCAGTCCTCATTGACGATGGTGGCCTTGCTCATAGTACGGAAGGTCGTGTCGAGGGAGAGGGTGGTGGCTGTGGTTGAGAAGCAATTAGGTGCTAATCCAAATATGGCAGGACAGCATGGGAACGCGCCAACCTATCTGTGAGCGTGCAAAGATGCTCATTGCACTCCCTCTGCCGATGCTCACAGAACCTCGCATACACATCGGAAACCATATCATCTGTGATTGACGTCCCATGATATTCATTCAAGTCCTTTCCCGCTCGCTGCGGCTCTGAGAAATTTCGCAGTTCCAGCTTCTTTGTGATGGCTGTCTGCTTCGAGCAGGCTTCATAGTACTGTAAGTATTCCAAGCGGCAACAGTGGTACTCCAGTAAATGAAACTCTGCAGATACAGGGTCAGCTTTGCACACAATCCATTCACAACACATGCATGTTTGACGTGCTCGGCGATTGCGGCTGAGTTCTCAGTGAGACTCGACTCAACAATGAAGTCAAAGAGCTTGGACAAGACTGCGCTATGGTGGAAGAAGTGTGAGATGCCTCCTGGAAGACATCCTGGTAAGTATGGTAGATGGCATAAAAATATATGATTTACGCGATATGTCCCAGAGCAATACCTTGTCTCAGAACTCTGGGTTCATGGTCGAGAAGCAGTACTTCTCATCTGAGCCTCCCGATGCACCAGCATCGCGCCTTGTAGTGCAATCTGAACACCGAAACTGCACTCCAATTACGCACACCTCAGAAGACAGCCCATGGACCTCTCAATGGCCTGTTGCTGTCCATCTGTTCATTTGAACACTCCAAGAATGACAGTTCAGGCAGCGCGCGATCCACGGAAAGAATACCTGATGGAGAATCTTGCAAACCTTGATGTACGCCCACTCCGGGTTGCAATCTGACATGACTTGACACTGTTGGTAATGCATAAACATGGGAGGATGGAAGTCCGGTGCGCCAAGCAGCCAATCGGGGAGAAGTGCAAGCCACTCCCTGCCTGGCATTGTCAGTTGAATCTTGTCCTATAAGGCATCAGTATACGCTATACACTCCACATTGAACTTCAGTTGCAGGTCAAATGTTGACTGTGTTTTTCTAGCTTTTTTCCAGCTTGTTGTCTGCCTAGTGACCTGAGACACTAGCCGGTAAGTAAGTAACATTAAGGGACACCGTGCTGAGCGCCACCATCAATATGAATTACTTACCGCTCCATTCCATTTTTGCTTGAATGAATTCTGATCCTGCTGTGGCAGAGTACGCATGCAGACCGTCTGATAGATGTGAAGTTCGAACACGGACATGGTAAGATAGTGGTGGATGCAGAGAAAGGAGAACAGTGAATAGGGGGCAGTCGGGGGGAGCATTCCGCCCTTGTGTATATTAGGCAACCGGCAATATTCTAACGGTGTGCCCACCAATGCCGTTATTCATGCCCTGAGTGTTTCACCGCTTGACTACAAATTTTCTTCAGTTCCTCGGATGCACCTCCTCTTGACTGAGATTGCTCCGAAATAGAAGAGTATACCTAATAATAAATTTGAGTAGCACTGCAAACAACATGAGGGAAGTAGCAAGCCTTATCATACAAATGTGCAGGAGGACACAAGCCATACTCGCGCATTTGAACTGGTGTTGTGGCTAGTACTGACGACTGGGAGAATGCTAAAGGCACTCGACAGAAAAAATCTCGGCGTAAACCATACGAGGGCCGTCAATTGTCAAGTTGTCAGAATAGTTGATGGTGAATAGAAAGTGCATGGTGCGGCCGAACGGAACTTCAGATAGTGATATCGGTGGGCGGCGTGCCCTGTTCCTTTCATATATGGGCAAAGTGTTCTGAAGGTTCTGTAATGCACAATTAGTCCGACTTCCACAGCATATCATTAGGAGACCAAGTATGTGCATTTCCCTCTGGGGGCTTGAAAAATAGCTGAAGGCAGAGGGGGTTCCCCTCAGAAGTGAGAATGTCTGTGCTCCAAGGAGTAGGGATGGTGTCAATAATTTGATGGATCGTGCATACACTTTGGGCCCACTCAATGTGTAAAATATGACCGGAGGACGGCTTGATCTAGCACGAGGTGATCAGTTCCTCTGTTTGGTCGCTGTATCTATCGATAGTGAGATGGCAATCATGTTTGGTGATCTCACCGATGAGTTCAAAGATGAATGGCTGAAGAGAACACCGTGGCGCAAGGATGCCATTAACAGAACACTGTGGTGGGTGGCGGGAGCAGATTAGACATCCGGTCAGGACGTCTGTTTCATAGTCATGAATAAGCCATCCTACATTGAAAGATTCAAATACGGGCGCGTAGAGGGGGCACAGGCAGATGTTATCTGGATCTGAGAGAAGTGGCATGGTGGTTGTGATATCTCCAGTCGCAGTGCTGCCGGTGCTGGCTGTCATGCTGACTTAAGAGTTCACTAATATAGGCAAATGTTAGTATCCGACCATGTATCCATCGCATCTAAATGTCCAGACTATTGTTCTAACACAGGAACAGTCAGAGAAGTTAAAAGTTACTTACTACCAGCTCAAATGAAGGCCCGGACACACAAGTGTTGCTGCGCTCCCCCTACTCATTAATCGAGCCCAAACAGGCAGCATAGCCAAGCGCACTGCTGTCCCTCAGTGTATATTTCCGAGAGCATGCCTTATGACTCATGATGGATGTTAACAAGCAGTGAGGTTTGCCGGATGGGTATGTCGTAGTCACATGATCTAAAAATGTCACTGGGCTTATATAATTAGCCAAATGCAGCCAGTTTGCTTGTATCGGAGTCAATACTGGACTAAATAAGACAAATGTAGGCTCATTAGAAAACTGTTAAAAGGGGCTTTCTACTGGGCTTATGTGCATTCTAACGGTGATTCAAACTGTACTACAGATGGGTAAACAACAGTGTTAATAGCATAAGTGCTGAAATGTTTAGCTTCTATCTCGGTTAATAGTGGACCAAATGGGATGTAAGTACTACTATTAGAAAGGTATTGAATGCGACTTTCTAATGGGACTAATAGCACCCATATGGCATTAGCGCTCAAAGCTTGAAAGAGGCATTTGCACGTTTTTTTGTTTGGCTTATTGCTCGGCCAATAGTGACTGTAACAACATTAAAGTACCACCATTAGAAAGCTTTCAAAGAGCTCTATCTAATGGGCTATATCACTAATACAATCACTCATACAATGCATGTAAGTAGCAGTGCATTAGTGCATTAGTGCGGCACTTATTACTTCTATACACAGTTGAACTTACCACTATACAAAGTGTGGATTTACCTCTATTCAATTGGTTACTTACTTACATACAAAGGTTGCACTTACCTCTCTTTAACTAGTTGCTTACTCGCATACAAAGGTCACACTCAACTGGTTACTTACTTGTGTACAAAGGTCGTGCTTATCTGCATTCAATCATATACTTACTTCTGTACAAAAGTCAAATTTATCCCATTCAATTGAGGGCTGTGGCCCGGAAATGCGATTTTGTGCGCAGGCAGCTAGTATTGTGCAAAGGGGAGCCCTGCCAAAATATAATATAGTGGACACCACTTTTCACACCTCATGCACATTGGGTCCTTGCACAGCCACCCAGAGCACCCTGCCTATCTTAAGAGGAAAGGCTGAAAGACAGTAGCGAATAGAACGGTGCAAGCTTAGTAATTTACAATGCTCAGTAGATCAGTAACTCTTGCCTAGTAGGTCTTGAACAGGTTATAAGTCTTTAGGAGTCCGTATTGGATGTGAGAAAGTGACCTCAGTAAGCTGAACAGTATAACAGGCTTAGTAGATGTCAAATAAGTAGAGCACTTAGTAGTCCAGAAGAGAAAGGGGATCTCTTAGTAAGCTGAACAGTGCATGCGCTTAGTAGGTGTCAAACAGGTTGATCTCTCAGTAATTCAGGATAGAACGGGGTTCTCTCAGTAAGCTGAATAGTTGGCTGAGGTAGGTTATGGAAACAGATAGAGAACAAGTAATTTAAAAGTTGACATCCATTGGTGTCAAACGGAATGAGATATCCGTGGTACGCTCAAAAGCAAAGTTGTGGTTAAAATGGGAGTCAAAAGGTCCAGTCGAGTAAGCTCCTATTCAAGTGGGATAACTGGCAGTCCCTAGACCGAGCCATAGATGCATCTGCCCTGCAGGATGTACTGGCTCGCAGATGGGATAGTCGAGATTGTACTAAATAGTTATTTAGTTTCTCAACAAGTAGGATAATGTCCTTCTGTGACATGTGTCTGCATCATTGAAGAATGTGGATGACTTGCCAATGGCCAAACCTGTTAGCAGTTATTCACTCAGGGATACACTGTGACTGTGCACATCTTTTAGGTGGTGTGAGTTGCTAGTAGTCCTCACTGAAGGCCACAATCTTTGTCTCATAGACTAGAAGAGCACGTGTGAAACTTGTGAGATCAGAAAACAAGGAGATCTAGAACTGGTTTACTTGACTCATTGTAAAAAATAGTTGCAGATTGTGTCCGGTTGGATTTGAAAGATGTTCATAGTCTTGTAATGAACACTAGCTATTAGAAAGTGCTCTGGCATAAATATGTGGTCAGCCGCACTTTGTGTGGCAAGAATCGTAGTTGTTTGGTTGATCCTACTAGTAGTCATATGCTTGTCTCATGTACTTATGTCTAAGTATAAACAATTTTATACTGTGAAACTGTGAATGGCTTATTAAATCAGTTATAGTTTATTTGATGATACTTTGCTATATAGATAACTATGGTAATTCTAGAGCTAATACATGCAAAGGATTGTTAATACTGATGGATATCTTTGCAATGTAAGCTCACTGTCATGCTGTGTACTTTTCCTCTTCATGTGCTTCAGACCAGCGGGCTATTGATCCAGTTGTTAACACTAGCATCTGTGTAACTCTCGGATAAATAGCTCGTGTGTGAGAGTCCACCAGCCATTTTGCATCCTAGCAGTGTGGTAGAAGTGGAGTTTACTCCTTAAAGGAAACTTTGGTTGCCCTATATCTGGTGAGGATAAGAGTTGAGTAAGAAAAGATCATAACACTTAGCACTGCTACACTTTTATTAAATTTAATAGATATAATACTTGTATGCTGCCATGCATCTGGCATAATATTTGATAGTGCAGAGCATTACAGTGTAAATATTTATTGATTTATATACTATTATATCTCAACTATTGAACACTAGTTCATGAGTTGAGGTATGTAGATCAAAGATTTATTGAACTAGAGGTTAGATACTAGAGCTAGTAGCTCTAAGAGATGTAGATAACTGGAGCAATAGACAAGTATGCATAAGAGACTGAAAACTGGAGGTATTACCTCTTATATACATAGACTGCAGTCTGCAGACTGTGGACTGCAAAGTGTGGACTATGCAAGAAAATGAGATAAGAGAACAGTGTCCAAATGAATTAGATAAGCTGGATAAATAATGGAATAATCTCTTCTGGGATGTGATCATAATATATAGTATTAATCCATCATCAATAAAAGTCATCAATATAAGCAATCTCATCAGTCCTATTCCTCATCGATTGTTATCTGCCAGAATTGGCCCACTTCCAACCAAGTATATAAGAGGTAATACCTCTAGTTTTCAGTCTCTTATGTATACTAATCTATTGCCTCAGTGACAATCATTTTATATATCTATGTTTCCTAGAGCTAGTAGCTCTAGTATCCAACCTCTAGTTCAACAAGTCTTTGATCTAAATACTGCAACTTATGAACTAGTGTTCAATAGTTGAGATGTAACAATATATAAATCAGCAAGTATTTACACTGCAATACACTGTCAAATGTTATACCAGATGTATGGCAGCATACAAGTATTACATTTATTAGATTCAATAGAAGTGTAGCAGTGTCAAGTGTTATGATCGTTTCTTACTCAACTCTTATGCTCACCAGATATAAGGTAACCTGAGTTTCCTTTCCTTTAAGGAGTAAACTCCTCTCCTACCATATTGCTAGGACCCAAAATGGCTGATGGACCCTCACACACTTGGTTTGAAGTGGGCCAATTCTGGCAGGTGACAATTGATGAGGAACAAGACCCATGAGATTGCTCATATTGATGACCTTGATTGACTGTATATTAATAGCATACAAATCAACAACTATCAACTCTGCAATGCACTGCACTATAATAATATTATGCTGGATGCATAGCATTAGATGAGTATTTGTGTCTTTGTAGTCAGTTTGCTTGTGCAGTAGCCTATAAATACATTTAGCTGTGATTATATTTTAAGGTATCATAGCTTAGTGGTTAAGACATCCTTTGTGAATTCTTGAGGTCAAGGGTTCGACTCCTGTTCATCACTGTTTATTTATTTTCTAGCTATTTGATTACTTGAAGACTTATTATTTTTAAGTTGCAGGTCTAAGTGACAGACACTATTAGAAATAGCCCTTTGAACACTTTTTAATAGTGATAGTTTCATAGAATTAGGGTCACTATTATCTGAGATATGAGGCAAATAAAAAAACGCACAAATGCCTCATATTGGGCGGTTAATCTCTACAATAAACACTACAAAGCTTTAAATACAAGTAGTTCCACATCATTTGACCTGATATTGACTGAGTTATAATTCAAACAAAGAAGTATACAACTGTCGCCTATATTCATACAATATATGCACTAGTAGTTCTAACTATTATATCTATTGCAGCTTCGTGTAAACGAGAAGACTAGCAGCATACCTCTTGTGCTTCAAAAGATCTGTGGAAGTCATATTAACAATATTTCCAATATACTCTGTATTTTCCTCCATTTCAAATCTATCATTATATCACATTTCACTGGACTTAGTCACAATTTTGGCTACACAGTTAGAGAATGACCTTTGACTAACTTGAATGTCAAAGTACGTACATTGCCCTTTCGGTGCAAGCTCAGTAATTCACAATGCTTAGTAGGTCAGTAACTTTTGCTAAGTAGGTCTTGAACGGGTTATAAGTCTTTAGGAGTCCTTATAGGATGTGACGAAGCAGCCTCAGTAAGCCGAACGGTGTAACGGGCTTAGTAGATGTCAAACGAGTAGAGCACTCAGTAGTCCAGAAGAGAAAGGAGATCCCTCAGTAAGCTGAACGGCGCATGCGCCCAGTAGGTGTCGAACGGGTTGATCTCTTAGGAATGTAAAAGCCATCTGAGATAGCATCGTAGTCTGCATCGTTGAGATATGCGACAATCGATCGCCAACAATCCTATTGCCGGTGCTAGATTTTTTAAAGTTATGGTGGATATGCTTATCAAACATGTTCTTGGAGTCAGATTAGATAGGCCTGGATTATATGGTGAAACATCTGGATATTATGGCACTGTGGAGCAACAAGGGCATCTGACATTGCATTTATATATGCTTGTATGGATTAAAAATTCACTGAGTCCTCAGGAGATCCGCAATAGAATTATGGACCCCACATCTGACTTTTAAAAGGCTGTGGTGGAGTATTTAGAGGGAGTACATTAGGGAGAGTTTACGATTGATGAGGTATGAAATCAATCGTTTATAATGAGGTGCACTTCCCGCCAGCGCCATGTAACGCTAGTCTGTGCCCGTGGAAATAAATTTCAGACCCAGAAAGTCTTTGACTACAAATTTCCTTACTCCTCCAGCACAGCTTTAGGGTTAGGGTCAGGATTTGTTAGTCCCATTAGATCAAGAAGAAGGGTGGCAGTGCCTATTTTTGTTATCTTATCTTACTCAACTCTGAAGCCCCTCCACATGGGCGCTCTGCTCACCGGACATAGACACTATGGCTCTGCACCTAAGTCCAACTAATGCACTGGTGTACTGCTACTTATATACATTGTATCAGTGATTGTTTAAGTGATATAGCTCATTAGATAGAGCTCTTTGAAGGCTTTCTAATGGTGGTACATTTATGTTGTTACAGTCACTATTGGCCGAGATATAAGCGAAATAAAAAAACGCGCAAATGCCTCTTTATGGGCGCTTATTTTAGGGTTTGGGCGCTGTGTAGTCCGATAGAAAGCCCCTTTCAAACCCTTCCAAATGGTGGTAGTTTCATGTTATTTGACCCACTATTGGCCGAGCTATGAGCCAAACAAAAAAATATGCAAATGCCTCTTTCACGATTTGGGCGCTAATGTCATACGGGCGCTATTAGTCCCATTAGAAAGTCGCATTCAATGCATTTCTAATGGTAGTACTTGCATCCCATTCCGTCCATTATTGGCCGAGATATAAGCCAAACAGTTCGGCGCTTATGCTATCAACACTGCTGTTTACCCAGTTATAGTCCACTTTGAATGGTCGTTAGAATGCACATAAGCCCATTAGAAAGCCCCTTTCAATAGCTTTCTAATGAGCCTACATGTGCCTTATTTGGCCCAGTATTGACTCCGGTACAAGCAAAACAACTGACTAAATGAGGCAGTTGCCATTCCGGGCAGTAATTACATAACAGGAGGACAGTGTAGATTTCTGTTGTTGTGCGTCATGCCCGAGCGGATAAACTGATCCTGAGACAGGAGTCTGTAAAGCCAGATTTCCTCGCGATACTTATCCACACACTGCGGTAGATCCAGAAACAGGGGCTTTGGTCATGAAAAAGGGAGAAGCCTGGCTTAACACATTTACGCCTCCTGTTTCTTATATGTTACGCTGTAATCATGATGTCACAAGTTTATTGTCTGGTACGGCAATAAAATCTGTAATTGCATATGTCGCTGATTATATTACCAAGACCCCATTGAAGACGCATGTGATGTTCAAGTCTATACAGCAAGTATTTGAATGCAACACTGAACTGTTGGGAAGCAAGTCGTCTACCAAAGATAAAGCCAGGTCCATTATTACCAAGATTGTTAATGCCCTGACCGCGTCCTCTGAAATTGGTAGGCCTATAGCTACAATGTATCTATTAAAGCATCCAGACCACTACACTGATTACAAGTTCAAGACCTACTTCTGGAAAAGTTATGTATCGGAGGTGCTGAAAGCCTGGGATGATTCAGCAGCTATCGGGGAGGAACAGAAGACAAAGGTAATGCTGGGAATGAAATAATCTGGTGAGCAACAACAAGTGGTTGCCTTATCGCCTGTGATTGACTATATGTGGCGGCCTACAGAATATGAGGATATATCTTTGTATGACTGAATAAGATTGCACAAGAAAACCAAAATGGCCAAGAGAAGAAAGGGCAAAAGGCCTGATATAGCAGCCCCTGTAGACGACGTAAAATGTGATAGCGACTTTGAGAATGATTATGGCATTGATGATGATATCGATGCCATACAACAAAATCAGCAGCTGGCTGAAGAGATCAATTATAAGCATGAGGATGATGAGAACGAGGAGCATGAACTGAAGGGAGGAGCACATCCACTTGCTGAGGAGGAAGAGGAGGAATCTGATGATGAGCTACTTTTGATGACCAAGTCAAATAAGGCGCTAGCCGTAGATATTGAGAAGTTTAAGGAGGTGCAGCAGCCGAAGTCCAAGTCTAGACATTTCAAGTTCCACCTCAACCATCCTCAGTATAATACACATCATGTGATGCTAGTGGATGAGAGCCATGAGTTAGTTCCCAATTTTGTCGGTGGGGCCATCTCTCGGAGAGATGGTGGTGGGAGTCGTGAAGAATATTGCCTGACCATGTTGACCCTGTTCAAGCCTTGGCGCTCTGGCCACAACCTAAGGCCAGATAAGGATGCCCTATGGCACAATGCATTTACTAGTCATAGCTTCACTCCCCGGCAGGAGCAAATTATGGACAACTTCATGATCAAGTATGAATGCAACGACGCTAGAGATGACTTTTCAGCACAGAGAAAAAAGATGGAGAAGGGCCATAAAATGCCTATGAATCTTGACTGTGAAGATATTGATGACCTGGATACTCAGCACTATGGGGGATATTACAATCAGAATAATGAAGAGTCTGAAGCCCTGATTACTGCCGCCGAGGCTCTGGCGGAGCCTTCCAGTCGCGAGATATTGAGGTGGTGTCAACAAAAAGCCCTTGCAACTACAATCAATGCTGTAGGTTGGCTGGATGAGATGGATATCAAACAACTGCCAAAGCTGCCCAAAAAGATGAATTTCAGCCAAGACAAGGCCCCATCTGAATGGAAGCAGCTGCTGGCAGACAAGAGGCAGGCTATTTTGGATGCACGAGAAGCTCAGGCTGATGAAAATGAAAAATCTAAAAATTATAAGCCTAGCAACAAGGAAGCTGGAGAGATAAAGGTGGTGGACCAGAAATATTTTCTCAGTAAAGACTTCAAAGCGAGCAATGCAAAAGTGCAGAAGCTTATCGATGATACGGCTATTGAATTTAGTCTAAATGAAGCCCAGGAACGTGCGTTCAGAATAGTGGCCAATCATGCAGTCAAGTCTAATGGTGAGCAACTCAAGATGTACTTGGGCAGTATGGCAGGCACCGGCAAGTTGCAGGTAATCAAGGCTCTTAGTCACTTCTTTGCTGAATGCAAGGAGAGTTATAGATTTATGTGTCTTGCATCTACCAGAGCCGCTGCAGCTTTGATTGGTGGATCTACCTATCATTCAGTGCTTGGTGTTAATAGATCAGCCAAAAAAGAAGTTTTGGCAACCCTAATCCAGGCTAGAGCCAAGCTGCAGAATATAGACTATATCTTTATTGATGAGATCAGTATGGTTGATTGTCACGCCTTGTACACTACCTGTTCCAGAATGTGTGCAGCTCTAAGAAATGATGGCCAGCCCTTTGGAGGAATCAACATGATATTTGCAGGAGACTTTGCCCAACTTGCTCCCACAATAGGAGGATCAGTGTTGTATGACTACAAAGTTGGACATACCGTGCATACAACGAATAGTCACACCAAACAGGAGGGTTCTATTGGCAAGGCAGTTTGGCATCAGTTTACCACTGTTGTTATACTCAGGGAAAATATGCGACAAAGATCTTTATCGCCGGATGACATCAAGCTGCGAAAATGTTTAGAAAATCTCAGATACCGAGCCTGTACACCAGAGGATATTACATTGCTAGAATCTAGAATTGCTGGCAGAGGGCCCAATAGACCAAAGTTGAATCAACCCAGGTTTTGCAATGTCTCTATCATTACAAGATTCAATTCTCATCGTGATGAACTTAATCGGCTAGGATCTGAGCAGTTTGCTTGAGACACTAATCAAGAACTGGTCCATTTCTATTCAATAGACAAGTTTGGAGGAGAGGTTGACGATGATGCATCAAAGGCGGTCAAGAAAAAGGCAGTCAATCCTAGGAGAAAAACCAACTTGATTAATTCTGCATTGCAAGAGCAGCTCTGGGCCTTGGACCACTATTTGACAGACCACAGATCGGGCAAGTTGTCTCTATGTGTAGGTATGCCAGTGATGATCAAATACAATGAGACCACAGAATGCCGTGTGACAAATGGTGCAGAGGCAGAGGTGGTAGGCTGGAAATCACGGCCTATTGATGAAACCAAAAATGCCCTGGAGACATTATTTGTGAGACTGACTTGCTCACCAACTCCAATTAAACTCGAGGGGCTTCCACAAAATATAGTGCCCATTACTCCGAGCTCCCAAAAAAATAAAATACAGGATGCCTAATGGCAGCATATTATATGTCAACTGAATGCAAGTCAGCATTGTTCCCAACTTTGCCATGACAGACTTTGCTTCACAGGGTCGAATGAGACCTAACAATGTTGTTGACTTGCATAGTGCCAACAGTCATCAGTCAATTTATACTGCATTGTCAAGAGGGTCAATGCTTGAAGGCACAATTATTGTGCAAGGCTTTGATAACAAATACCTTACTGGAGGGATAACAGGGGACTTGAGACAGGAGTTTAGGGAGCTGGAGATTATAGATGAGATAACCAGGCTAAGATATGAGGAGAAATCTTCACCAAAGGTCACAGGCATCACTAGAGGTGAACTTGTGCATTCTTTCAGACAGTGGAAAGGAGAAAACTATATCCCCAAGGCAATGCATAAAGATCTCAAGTGGTCAAAGAGCAATCCCTTCCTTGTTGAGGAGTTAGATGAGGCCCTACCTTGGGAGATTATCCCCGATAAGAAGACTGGTATCCAGCCCATCAAAAAGGCTCCAACCGACATTTTTCCAGCCTCATACTATGTTCCAGCCAAGGGGTCCCAGACTTTACCTGCTACTAGCACGGACACTGGTTTGAAGAAAGATAAATGCAGTCTGGAAGAGGACCAAACTGAAGGTGGCTCAGAACCCAGGCAGACTAAGAAGGTCAAGTTTGCACAACCGATCAGCAACTCCCAAGCACCCAAGTTTAAAGGGTTTCCTTGGAACAACCATAGCTGTGCTTATGATGCCCTGCTTACTATATTATTGGCAGTATATACTGAATGTCAACAGGCCTAGAATATCAATATTCCAAATAACAATGCAACACTAGGCTATATTGGTGATATATTCAGCAAGTGCACTGGACTTGATCCACAGCATACATTGAAAAATGGAAAGGACATCATAAGAGGCCATATTGGCCAGCAAGACCCTGCACTTGGCTTTAATGGAAGTGAAGGCATTGATGTATATGCCTTGGGACAAAAGCTATTGGATACCAGTAATAATACAGTAAACAAACAATACCTATGCAGAAGTTGTCGTCACAGGGGCCCTAGTATTAGACTAAAGATGGTGATGTGGATGTTTGACAAGTTTATCTGGAAGAATCAGCTCAACAAGATGGGGTCTTACAAGGACAGGCTAGTTAATCTATGGCTGAAGGCATACTTTACTCAGAAGTCAGAGAAAAAATATCCCAACTGTGCCTGACCTATGATCAAGCAGCTGACTTATATGGAGGCTCCTAATTTTGTGACCTGTGTAGTTTATAAGCTGAAAATTGAAGTGGAGAACCAGATCACAATTCTAGAACATCCACAGTTATATAGATTATGTGGAATAGTATACTTTGCTCCAAACCACTTTGTAGCCAAAATTGTAGACAAGTCCGGTGAAGTGTAGTATAATGATGGATTTGAAATGGGGGAAGATACAGAGTATATTGGAAACATTGTTAATATGACTTCTATAGGTCTTTTGAAGCACAAGAGGTATGCTGCTAGCCTTCTCATTTACACCAAGCTGCAATAGATATAATAGTTAGAACTACTAGTGCATATTTTGTATGAATATAGGCGACAGTTATATACTTCTTTGTTTAGATTATGACTTAGTAAATATCAGGTCAAATGATGTGGAATTACTTGTATTTAAAAGTGTTTGAAAGTGGCTTGGTAGTGTTCATGGTATAGATTAAGCGCCCAATATGAGGCATTTGTGCATTTTTTTATTTGCCTAATGTCTCTGCTAATAGTGACCCTAATTCTATGAGACTACCACCATTAAAAAGTGTTCAAAGGGCTCTTTCTAATAGCCTCTGCCACTTAGGCCTGCATACTTATAAAAAATCCTCCAAATAGCTTGAAAATACACAAATAGTGCTGAACAGGAGTTGAACCCTCGACCTCAAGAAATTCACAAAGGACACGTTAACCGCTAAGCTATGGAACCTTGATATACAATCTCATATAAATGTATTTATAGGCTACTGCACAAGCAAATCTACTATAAAAGAAAAAATAATTATCTTAGGCTATGCATCTAGCATAACATTATTACAATGCAGTGCATTGCAGAGTTGTTGATTTATATACTATTAATCTACGGTCAATCAAAGTCATCAATATGAGCAATCTCATGGGTCCCATTCCTCATCAATCGTCACCTGCCAGAATTGGCCCACTTCAAACCAAGTTCATCAATGGGTTACTTGCTGTTCTACCTCATTTATGGCTATGAACCCCAGTTCCACATTCCGATATTGCCTATGGCAGTGCCCACAGCAGATGAACATAGAAAGGAGTTGCAGCAGGCACGAGAGGATACGACTGCAGCCCTGACTCTGGCAGCTGAGCGGATGAAGGAGTACTATAACCAGTATGTCTGCGATGCCCCAGAGTTCAAGGGAGGCCAGAAGGTGTGGCTTGATATGAGGAACTTCTGCATTCCTGGAGTCTGTCGGAAACTGGTGGATTGGTACGCTGGCCTGTATCCAGTTATACGCAAGGTGGGCAATCTGGCTTATGAGCTTAGACTCCCCAAAGGCCTTGTGCTCCATCCAGTGTTCTACGTCTCTCTCTTGCTTCCGCACAAGGAGAGTTGACTTCCTGGTTATCATCTGGCAGAGCCTGCAGCAATTGAGGTGGAGGGGGAGGAGGAGTACAAAGTGGAGGAAGTGTTGGAGTCGCAGTGGTATGGGTGGTGGAAGAAACTGCAGTACCTTGTGCATTGGAAGGGTTGGGGCCCTGAATACGACAGTTGAGAAGATGCAGTAGACCTCACAAACACGCTGCAACTTGTGCAGAAATTCTATTCAATGCACGCAGAGGCACCTGGTCCCCTCAATAAGAAGACTTAGTCGTGAAGGCACGACCCTTAGAAGGGGGGTATTGTCATAAATGCTCCATTCAGTGCCTGCCACTAGTGCCTTAGTTTCCTTTTTTGGACGATCTACTTCTCACGTTGTACTTATTGTTCTCCGTTGCATTGTATCTTGTCCTTTGCTCATTAGCACAATAGCTCCTTATTGTCCATAGTCACTATTGTCTCATTCCTATTGTTCTCCCGTGTCTATAGTTACCTATTGTCCCCAGTTTCCCATTGTCCTCTATATGTATATAAGGACCTGTACTTCACTGCCTGGAGACCTCAGTTTTGACCTCTTATCTCTAGTAAGTCTCTGTTACGTCTCAACTATTGAACTCCTTAGTTCAATGAGTTAGGACGTTTAGACCAAGAACTAGTTGTCGACTAGAGGTTGGATACTAGAGCGAGGAGCTCTAGGAGACGTTGGATGTATAGGAAGATTGCCACTGGGGCGATCTTATAGATATACACAAGAGACTGAAAACTGGGGGCCACTACTGAGGTGTCGCCCCTTATATACACGAGGGGAAGTCGCCGACTACGGACTGCGGACTGTGGACGGCGGACTACGGACTACGGACTGCGGACTACGGACTGCGGGCTGCGGACTGCGGACTGGGGGCTGTGATAGGGGAGACGGTATAGCCTGCCTGCAGGCGGAGTAATCGGGTTTAGTAGAGCTACTTGGGGAGGAACACACCGGTGAAGTGTCCTCCACCCATTGGTGACGGAGGCGCGGTGAGGTAGTATGATACCTGAGGTTTGGGTGGAGATGCGATCGTAACATTACCCCCCTCTTCCCCTCCCAGGTCGTCTCGACCGAGTACTCGATCAAGGTCGGCCTGCCACTCTGATTCGTCGAAGGCTTCCTGGACCAGGGTATCAAACTCTTTATCGGTAGGGTAGTGGTCGGCGATGTAGTGGAGTTTGTTGAGTCGACGGGCAGTGGTCGGGGGACAGAAGCCGTGTGTTACGTCGACGATGTCGAGCCCTTCGACGCGGAGGGTGAAGAACCGTCGGTCAGAGTTGCGAATGTACCATACTCCGTTAAGACGCTGTGCTGCAAATCCTGATGGAAGGGGTGCAGTCGGTTTGAGCTCGAGGGTACAGCTGTCAAGGTCGGCAGCCATGCGGTGGAAGCGTTCATCGCGGCCCGACACAGGGATGGTGTCCTGGGTGGAGACGAGCCATGTCTTGCGACTCGGTGCTAGGCAGTCGAGGGCGAGGCTTCGCATGGTAACTTCGATGGGTTCCATCCGGCGGAGGGTCCTCCAGTTGCGAACTTCTTCGGGAGAGGTTGGGTACATCTGGAAGAACGACTCGTTGTAGAAGTTGAGGGCTAAGTCGTTCTTGGCGATGAGCGAACAATTCATGTCTAGGAGTCGTACGAGCCCTCCATCGAGGTAGACGCGAAACTGTGCGAGTTGGGCTTTCGTCAGTGTGGGCATTATGGAGCGTAGCATGTTGTCGATGTGTTGGTGGGACCATTCCGTCGGGAACTGGTCCTCGTGAACGACTATAGTCGCAGTGGAGAGTTGGGCGACATATCGCCACGGTCTGGGTCCGGTCCCATTGGTGTGGCCGGGGTATCCGCGAGGAGGTGGCACACCTTCCAGCTGTGGCATAGGAAAGAAGAGGTACAGTGGTTTGTCGGGTGTAAGGTCATCGAGGGAGAGGACGCTCAGTGAGTCTGGGAGCGGAGGTGTTTGGCGGGGTTCAGAGGAGTCATTGACCCAGCGGGTGATGTAATCGTTTCATCCCGCCTGAAGGGATCCCGTATCGCTGTCAGAGATGTAACTGACATCTGAGACCGATGATGATGAGTTACTGACCGACGAGGGACAAATCGACGGTGTCGGCGACTCGGCTGTATGGTCTTCAAAGATGGTGGACAACGGAGCCCGTGGTTCGAGGTTTCGAGAGGGGGACGGGGTTGATGGACGGGTGACGATGCTTTGATGACCGACGGGTGGGATGTTCTCTTTGTTCGAGTCGTCGACAGGTGAACTGGGATCGTTCGTCATGGTTCCCGACGGCTCTTTGTCGTCGTGGGCCAGCGGGTTTGTGGAGCCGACTGGTGGGACTGTGAGAGTCCTGGGATCCACCGTCGGTTGACCGGTGGGGAGCGTCTGGAGATCATGTATTAGTGACATGATGGCCTTGATTTGATCATGAGGGATTACCCAAGGGTTATCGTTCGGTGGGTGGAGTACGGAGGCTTGGTTTGCGAAATCGAACTCGATATCCCACTTGGCCCCTTCCTGCTTGGCAAAGAACTGGGCCTCAGGGGTCTTTCTGGTTGTGGAGGGACCGTCGTGTGGTTCGATGGGGTCGTCATTGATCCTCAGTGGTTGGGAGAAGTACTGGACATCGTCTTCGTCAATATGTTGCTGAAGAGTAGGGAGAAGGTCTCTAAGTGCGTGGATCATGCGAGTCGTAGACAGGGATTCCATGAGCGACATAGCAGCATGAATGCATTCGCTCCGAGCTCCTTGTGCTATGGCCAATGCTTTCTCTTTCTCGAGCTTTGGGGCTCCAGATCGAGAAGTATAGTTGTAGAGGTTGGTGTGAAAGACCGCCAACTTGGCAAAGGTGCGGTACAGGTCGATGAAGATGACAGAATTGGGGATGTCTGATGTACGAACACGAACCTGGTCGTGTAGATCGGGGTGAGTCAAAACCCAGCTGACGCGGTCGGCGATGGTCGCGTTCTCGTCTTGTTCCTGTGAAACCTGTTCACGAGGAAGGTGGTCGTAGTTGATTACCGGTCGATCGGTGATGAACTTGGGAGGCATTGGCAGGGTGGGACGGCTGATGTTCCGTCCAGCGAGGTGTCGCCCACTTCGTCGGATAGGACCTTGAGGGCGATCTCTAGTGTTGCGAGTGCGAGGCATGATGAGAGTGAAGGTGTAGTAAGCTGGTAAGACAAGTGAGACGTTGGGGGGTTGGAGGTCAACTGGCCTCTAGTCCCTCTGTTTATATACTAGTGTTTCGGCTGCGTATGTCGCTTTCATCTATCATGAACTGCGTAAGGCTGTTTTATCTGTGCTTCTGTGTACTTCTGCTGCGACACTGCGGTGGATACGGCTGCTGCGACACTGCGGTGGATATGGGCTATGCATAGATGGATTACAATTATCTCAGAAAGGGAACTTCTCGTTGGAGAGCACCATTTCCTAATGGAGTCGGATTCCATCAAGACTTGGGTAGAGTCGATTTAATCGTGGATACGTCGGAATGGTGGACAGTGGATGAATATGTATCTATAGGGGATAAAGGTTCCCGTTCGTTCGAACCTTTCGTATGCGTGTGGATATTCCTGTTCGAGGCAGTCGTGGACCGCGTCGCATGCCCATTCTGGGTACAGGTTGTGATCGGCTAGTTCGTCAAATATGACATCATTTGCATATTCGTCGTTGTTGAACGGGAGTGTGTAGCTGTTTGATCGTTATTACAGTTGTATTTCTCCGTTTAAGTGGAGGCTTGCCTTTCGGTTCCATCGCCCGACGTAACGCGGACAGTGATGAGTTCGGGTTGGTGGACGGCGATACAGTGCATGTTGTGTGTAGGTTACGGGTATGCACTGCACTCTTGTTGTTTATATGGAATTGAAGCAATGTTGGTGTAGGCGGTGTGCTTCCTAATTTCCTTATATGGGCGATATTGGTGTGGCGGTGTCAGAATTATTGAACGTCGTGGATGTTGCCTTTTTGGGTCATTTCCCGAAGCGCTCTTTGTTAATCTTTTGGTGCCTTTTCGGCTATCTCCTGGGTTGTGCGAGGCACTGCGTCCGTTCGTGTTTCCAGCGATATTATTACAAAATCTAACAACTTCCTATTTAAGGAAGTGGGGGAGCACCTGTTGAGGCGAGCCTTCGACCAATGACGTCGGGAGTCACTAGCCGTCGGATAGGGAGTGGAGCTCCAGCCCGAGGCTATTGGGCGGAGTTGGAGGGTGTGCGTCGGGGTGTTCGGTCGGGTCGCGGTGCTCTATTGTATGGTACAGAATAGTAACTAAGTTGTACACGGAAATGACGACCAGCGTCAAGTTGAGGAGGTAGGCTATGGAGACGCCTGGTGGCGGTGAGCGTCGGTATTCGTTAATGAGAAGTGTCGTCATGGAGGTCTTACCTACAATGAGCACGGCGATGGCCGGCTGCTCGGTCAGGTACCCCAGCCCCATCCTGGTGTCGTGGCTCGGATACGGTCGGGGTGGTCACGGCTGTGGAGGGTGTGGTTGACGACGCGGGCGGCGACGTCGTTGAGGATGAAGGCGATGGCGGCGAGGGTGATGGCTTGGAGGCCGAGGACCGCGATGACGAAGAGGGCGAGGATGTAGAACATTGCCTCTGAGTCTGCAGTTTATTTGAGGCGGTGCGTCTTCTTATAAGCATTGAGAATATTGGGAGCATTTTTGAGGTTTGTTTCCGATTCCCAGGAGTTCTCAAAGGATTCCCATCCCTTCCAGGATACTAGATATTGTCTGGTTTTCCGCTTACGGCCGGTTGTTCTATGATTAATTATTGCTTCGACCTCATGTTCTTCTTCTCCTTCGACCATGTCTGGTGGCGGCCGAGGGAGGTCTGGTCCGTGTTCCTTGGTGGTGCGATATGGCGTCAGAAGTGCGGCATGAAACACGGGGTGTATCTTCCATTTCTTCGGGAGATTTAGTTTGAAGGTAACCGGACCTAATACCTCTGCAATGGTAAAGGGTCCTTCCCGTTTAGGAGCAAGCTTTCGGTATGGATACGGCAGTCTGAGGTTCGTTGACTCAAGCAGTACTTTGTCTCCTTTCTCGAAGTTCACGGGTTTTCCCGAGGTGTGTCGGGCCATTGCGAGGGCGCTTGCGCGCGCGCGATGCAATGGTGTTCTCGCGTTCTGTTGCAGCTCCGTGAGTCGTTCTTCCGTGGTCGGATGTTTTAGCTTGGTTCGAACGGTTCCTATTGCCTCCGGTTGGTACCCATATAGAAGTTCGAATGGGGACTTGCCTGTTGAGGAATGAGTCCGTTGATTGTGTGCGAATGCCCAAGCCGGTAAGAAGTCAGACCACTTGTTTGGGTTGTTTGCGCAGTAGATGCGGAGATCCAGGTCTACTTCTTGATTGACTCGTTCCGTTTGTCCATCTGTCTCTGGGTGGTAGGCTGTGCTGAGCGATGTCGTGATTCCCAGCGCTTCGTGTAGTTCTCGGAAAGCTTTTGCAGCAAATTGCGGGCCTCGGTCTGAGATGATCTTCTGAGGTAGCCCGTAATGGCTAAAGACGTCTTTCCAGAGAAGTTTGGCTGCTTCCATAGCGGTGACTTGCTTTGTACACGGAGTTAGTACCACTGCCTTGGTGACGTCGTGGTCGACGACCACTTGTATGGCATCATATCCGTCTTCCGTGGGAGGTAGGTCGGTGATATAGTCCATGGTGATGACCTGGAACGGGCGTGTATCACCGCCGTGTGGGATTGGCATTAGCGGAGGCTTTGTCAGATTTGTCCGGACTTTGGTGGTCTGGCAAACTGCGCAGCCTCGGCAGTATTGTGTGATGAATTGACTCATGCCGTCCCAGTAATACTCCCGTTTGATAAGGTCTTTGGTCTTCTGGATGCCGGGGTGTCCCATGTGTAGGGGTTCATGGTACATTTTGACGATATCTCGACGGAGATTATCATCGGGTGGTACATAGACCTTGTCCTTGTATAGTAATATGCCATCGTCTTCAGTCCAGTCCTCAGATTTTCCATACCCGGGTCGTTGTATGGTCGTTTCTTTGTCGGACAGAAGTGGAATAAGTTGCGGGTCTCGTGCTTTATTGCTTCGGATTCGTTCTCGAAGTTCGATGTTGATGGCATTCACGAAGATGTCTTCTTTGAGCATGGTAACATTTTTGTTATCATTTTGCCCCCCCTCATGGTCTGGTCTCCTGGACAGAGTGTCTGCCTGGACTAGGTTTTTTCCGGAGTGGTACTTTATGACAAAATTGAAACTGTCGACAAAGATGTGCCATCGGGCTTGTCGGCGATCAAGTTTCTGCGATGTTTTGAAATACGTAAGGTTCTTGTGGTCTGTGAGGACTTCGACCGGATGTGGCGAACCTTGTAAGAAGTGTCGCCAAGCTTCGAATGCTCAGACAATGGCGAGCATTTCCCGATCGTAGATCTGGTAATTCCGTTCCGCGGGTGAGAATGACTTGGATAGGTAGGCGCAAGGGTGCCATAGGCCGTCCGGTCCTTGTTGTCGTAGGACTGCTCCCGTTGCTACTCCGGAGGCATCGCATTCCACTTGGAATGGTTCTCGTGGGTCTGGGATGTGCAGTATTGGTTCCGATGTGAAGCGATCCTTGAGTTCTTGGAACGCCGCCTCGCATTCCGGCTTCCATTCGAATGGTTTGTCCTTTTTTGTGAGGTCTGTCAGGGGTCGTACCACTGTTGAGTAATCACGGATAAACCGTCGGTAGAAGTTCCCAAATCCTAAGAAGGCCTGTACCTGTTTGACCGTTTTGGGAGCGGGCCATTCGCGGATGGCTTTTAGCTTCACGGGGTCCATAGCGACTTCGCCTTTTCGGATAATCGCTCCGAGGAATTCGACTTCTGGAACTTCGAACTGGCATTTCTCTGGTTTGAGGTGTAAATCGTGTTCTTGGAGACGTTCCAGCACTCGTCGTGTACGAATGCGGTGTTCTTCTGCGTTGGTCGAGAAGATGAGAATATCGTCCATGTAGATGACGACCCATCGTTCACGTATTAAATCTTCGAAGACTTCGTCCATCATGCGTTGAAATGTGGCTGGAGCATTACATAATCCGAAGAACATTACCGTGGGTTCGTAGAGGCCTAATGGTGTGACAAAGGCTGCTTTGTGTTGGTCTTCCTTCTTGATCCGGATGTTGTTATAGCCGGCCCGGACGTCGAATTTGGTGAAAATCGATGATTGTCCCAGCTTATTGGTGAGATCCTCAATAAGTGGTAGGGGATATGCGTCCTTGACCGTAGCTTCGTTCAATGTTCGATAGTCCTGTACCGGTCGTAGACTGCCATCCTTTTTGGACACAAAGAAGAATGGTGATGCAAACTGCGATTCCGATCGACGTATAAATCCTTTTGCCAGATTTTCGTCGATGAATTCCTGTAATTTGCCTTGTTCGTGGAGGGTTAGAGGATAAATTCTTCCCCATCGTCTGTCTTTTAGGTCAAATTCCTTTTTGATCTTGATTTCATGGTCCCATGGTCGTGCTGGCGGGAATCGTTCGGCTGCTTTCTTCTCAAAGACCGCTGTGAATTCCCGTGCGTATTCGGGTATGAGTTCGTCGAGGGGGATATCTTTCTTTCCCTGGGCTGCGGCTATTGCAATTTCTGTGGACTTGTTCATCCTACGAATTGCGGAGGTTTCCCATAAGTGTTTAATGATTCGCGATGGGTTGTGGGTCACTGGTTCGTTTTCGATGTCGATTTCGGTGGACTCGATGTAGGAGAGGATCGTTCCCTGTAGGGTTCCTGGTGAGGGAAGGCCCCATATCGTTCCGACAGGGGCGTCGTGCGTCTCCTGATACTTGTGAATACGTTGTTGTTCTTTGATGACTTTTATACTGAACTTGACTTGTCCCGTTTGCCAATTAATGGTAGGGTTATATCGGCGAATCCATGGCATTCCTAAGATGATGTCGTCTCGACCTAGGTCTGCCACGTACCATCGGGTAGGTAGGCGTTGTTTGTTCAGCCGGAAGTTTCCTTCTACTCGGTGGGTGATAGTTCCATGTTTATTGATGCTGTCGTCCGCGTTTCGGAAGGTGAGTGGTTGGGGTAGTCGTACTGTCGGTATATTGTACTTCTTTACTAATCGAGTGTTGATGATGACTGCATCAGCACCAGTGTCGATGAGACCTTTGACTCCAACGGCTTGAGTTCCGACTTCAATATAACCGGGTATAAGGAGGGCGTGTCTGCGCCTTTCGGTATTGGTTACTAGGTTTACAATGAAGTCCGAACTCATGGGCAAGTCAGGCGTTGGTTCTGCCTGCCCGTCTAAAAATCTGTGTCGTAGGGGTCTATGGTTGCCTGAATAGCGTCTACTCGGAATTCGTCATCTTTCTCACTTTCAGCGTCTGATGTGTTAGCGCTCTCCTCCGAGGCCGACTCGAGATCCTCATCGAGGATCTTCCTAACCTTGCGCGGTACTCGACGGCCTGGCTTCTTCCCTTTTGGTCTGTCGGGACAATTCCTGGCTTGGTGTCCGGGCTTGTGGCATACGAAACATAAGTTTTGTTGCATATGTCTCGAGCGCTCTTCTACTGTCATCTTGTTTATGTCAGCAGAAGCGCTGGTGTCGGACTTCTCGGCGTGCTCCAACTGATTTCGTCGTACTTTCGTTTGCGGGGCCGGACGTTGGGTTCGACGATTTCTAGAGCTTGCATCAATTTGTCGATTGATAAGGTCGGCTTCATAGATATCTGTCGCTCGTCCGATCCAGTCGATGATTGTCTTTGGAGCTGGGTATGAGGTAGAGATCTTTTGTCGTAACCATGAGGGTAGTGCGTTCCGGTAATATGCCAGTCGAGCCAGGTCGTCTGTGACTCGGCTCTTCCTAATGAGTTCGTTGTATCTTCCATTGAACTCATGTATCGTGGGGTGGTCGGAGAGTCTGAGTTTGTCCAGCGATAGGAGGGCATTGTCTGCTTCGTGAAGTGGTGCAAACACCAGTCTAAACTCAGATTCGAATCCACGCCAGGTTTGGGTTCTTGGGTTTCTTCGTACTTCATCGATCTTGTTTTCGACCCAATATTGAACAGTATCTCCTCCGATGTAGGATAGTGCTGTCGCAATCCGGGCATGATCGGTGTTGTATTTCCCGGGATCGCCCAAGAAGAGCAGGAAGAGTTGGTCGAGGAATTTCTGGGATTTAGATCGATCCCCAGAAAAGACGTCAGGGGCCTTAATTTTGACTTTGCCTCCTGCCATTTGAGGAATGGGGACTGTATTGAACTGCGGTCCTCCTGTTCCTCCTGGTCCCCCAGGTCCTCCAGGTCCTCCAGGTCCGGGAGGTCCTCCAGGTCCTCCAGGTCCGGGAGGTCCTTGTCCTGGTCCTTCGGGCCATCCAGGTCCTCCAGGTCCGGGGCCGCCTCCAGGTCCCGGAGGTCCTCCCCCTCCTGAACCTTCAGGGTGGTCGCCGTCCTCTGAACCATCCCCTGGGCCGTCTTCCGGATCTTTTCCGTCGCCTGGAGCTTTAGGTTTGTTTTCCGGTACTCCTGTTGTTTCGACGATGGGTCGGGGGCGTCTTGGAAGTGTCGATCCGTATGCTGCGCTAGCGCTGCTAGCTGGTGTGATCTCCTCCTCACCTGGTTTCCAATCGGATACGATAGAGGTGTTACCGATGAGGTGTTCGATGGTTTGTCTGTCTGCATCGCTAGGGTCGTCTTTGATGTTTTTGACCACATGACTGGGGTGTTCCCAGTCGGGGTCCCAAGATCCCGAATATGCTGTTCCTTTGAATGTGAACTTGTATCTGGCGATACGTGTTCGGACATAGTCTGGTCCTGGTAGCATCAGTGTTTGTTCTGGTTCTGGTGAATGTTTCGAGGCTGGACTATCGCTTTGGTACGAAACTTCCGATGGAGATTTTGGTATTGGCACGGTTGTCTGCTCTGTCACTTCCTGAGTGATTGGTAGTGTCTCAGTTCTTTGAGAGGGGATTCGACTGGTTGGTGTGATTGGACTTCCCGTAGGGGTTCTTGGAGCGGGTTTAACAGTCCGGAATCTCTTGTATGTGTACTCGGTTTTGATATCTTTTTCCTGGTCGAGTCCTGGTTTGCGATGTGTGTCTGTGTACTCGAGGTCACTTGCGATGCGTTGATATCTTTCTGGGCAGAGTTGATAATGGCACGGTATCCACTGTCCTCGGGTGTTCTTGTGGTAATCGCGATTGTTTGTTTTGTGGTATGCGTGTATTTTTCCTGTACACGATAATTCCTCACTAGTCATACGTACTCTGTCTAGTACTGTTGAGTGGGTAGTGCCTCTTGTACTAGGGTTGGGTATCCGGGGTTGTTATCTCGGATGAATTAGAGGGTTCTGTTGATTGGTGATTGTGTACTTCCTGAATAGGTCCCAAACGTGTACTGGTGTTTGCTGCTTGAAGCGGAACAATCCCTGTGTGGAGGTATTGCTGTCGGCCCTTATAGAGGGTTCTGTTGAGTGGGTACTTCCTGAGTCGAGTCGCTCAACGGGTAGTACTATTCCTGACTTGCGGATGATGTTTTCTTCGGCTTGCGATAATCTGAGTTCTTGCCAAAGGGGACTTCGTGGAAGTACTCTGGGTCGAGTTGAACTGGACGATGGCGTTTCTAGCAAGGGGAATCTTTCTCCGTGTAGATAACTGCTACTTGGTTGTGGCCTCCTTGGTCGGAGCGGCGGTGTTACTGATGTTGCTGGTGACGGGGTACCCGGTATAACCACCTGTGGTATTACGGGTCTGGAGTCCTTCGGCGGCGGCGTCGGCGGCCTGACTGTTGTTCCTTCCGTTGTTCTAAACGGATGCGTGATGTGCGGACGGACTCTTCGAGTCTCTTCTGGCTGGCTAGTGTGGCGTAGGTGATCTGCGAAGATGTTGGTCGGAGGTCGTACCCAGTTGGGTCCGAGTGCCCTATTGAGCCAAGTAACTTTTGGTGGTGGTCTTGCTTGGTTTGCCGTGATAGCTTATACGCCTGAACGTCCTTCTGTTTTGTCGCGGATCGGTGCTTTGATTCGTCGACCTTCTTGAACGACCGTGTTCAAGGTTGCTTTGTCTGCTACGCAGTAACTTCCTCGCTTATCGAAGTCTGGAGGTTACTTTCCGGCGTAGGTCGAGACTTCACTACTAGCGCCTGGCTATAGTGACAGTCTAGGGTTCGTGTGCGGTGTGGGTTCTCTGCACCTAAAGAGGTGGAGCGTAAAAGTTTTCAGTCTAATGTTACGTCTCAACTATTGAACTCCTTAGTTCAATGAGTTAGGACGTTTAGACCAAGAACTAGTTGTCGACTAGAGGTTGGATACTAGAGCGAGGAGCTCTAGGAGACGTTGGATGTATAGGAAGATTGCCACTGGGGCGATCTTATAGATATACACAAGAGACTGAAAACTGGGGGCCACTACTGAGGTGTCGCCCCTTATATACACGAGGGGAAGTCGCCGACTACGGACTGCGGACTGTGGACGGCGGACTACGGACTACGGACTGCGGACTACGGACTGCGGGCTGCGGACTGCGGACTGGGGGCTGTGATAGGGGAGACGGTATAGCCTGCCTGCAGGCGGAGTAATCGGGTTTAGTAGAGCTACTTGGGGAGGAACACACCGGTGAAGTGTCCTCCACCCATTGGTGACGGAGGCGCGGTGAGGTAGTATGATACCTGAGGTTCGGGTGGAGATGCGATCGTAACAGTCTCGCTGTATTTCGCTCGTTAGATACTTCACTCAATACATCTTATCTCTAGTCCTGACCGTTGAGCCTTGCTCCGTTCTCACTGCACAAGTGCCCATCGATGCCCTTGCTCATCTCGTAAGTCTCCCTGGTCCTTACTCAATAGCCAGTCGTAACATCAATTCTGCACTCCTTTAGTCTCTGATGCAAACAGACCCCAAATTTTATCTGCCTTTCTGAGAACTAACACTCTCTTATCCAATCTCTACATCTCCTCTCAATCCCTATTCTGCACTGAAATATTTTCTGATGGGGTGTTTGTGAGCGCCATCATCTTCTGAGTTGCCCTCTTCAACTCTCCGATGCTTCTTGACCACCGAATCCCTTTCTGCTTTTGGTCAGATCTTCAGTCCTGGGAAATGGACGTGGAAATGCACCAATTTGATGTCTCTTCCCAACAGTTCATCAATCTATGCGCTTATAGTGGATGCCCCCAGCCATTGTGGTACAACTTTAACAAGTACATTCATATATATTTCGATGCAGATGCAGATTGGCGAGTCTTCTGCAAGGAACACTAGGATACAGTGGACTTTGCTATAGCATACAAGTGGATACTAAGGAGGCAGCAGGATTCCATTGATAGTCAACAGGTGTCTTGAAAGATACTACCCTTGGTAGACGATTTACTGGGATATCTGTTGACCGCCGACCTCACGTATACCGGTTAAGTCGCCCTTCCAGATGCACGGACCATGAGTCAAATCCTTTCTGATCTGCAAGAGTTTGGTGCCTATAGTGGCTTACATCAAGCCAGGCAACTGGTTGCAGGTACCCCTCTGAAGGATGATATCATTGCAGTATTTTGCCAGGTCTATGACTTTCTTGAAGGACATTTTACGCAGGATGAGCGGATGTTGATTCGATTTGACCCAATCATGGTAGAGCATATGCTTTGCAAGTATCAGCAGTTGATGCACAAGATGAAGGGCAAGTTGAGGGTTGGGGAGTTCTGATATCTCACACAGTGGACAGATATGGGGAGCCCATGTCGTAGTCATAGCCACTATTGTGACCACCTTGAGTTGATAGTTGCCCATTATTGTGGCCAGCTAGATCAGGCCTGACCTGTATTAATGCTCACTATTGTGGTCAGGCTGGACATAATAAATTTTCTTTCTCCACTTCAGATATAAACTAGCTAATAGAATATATAATATCTATCTAGTTATATTGTTATGCACTTCTACAATTGTATACTCTTGGAGATAATTTATTTTTATTGCCTGGTCAGGCTGGCTATTAATATACCAAAGCTTAGCTCAGGCCTGACTTTAATAATGATCACTTATGAAGCTGGCCTGACTACTATTATGCTGAACTGTAGTACAGGCCTGGTTATTACTATGAGGTTTTATATCTACAGCTGACCTATAATACTGGCTAACTATGATGCAGGCCTGTATACTATTATAAGCACTAATATTTGCGGCTGTCCTATAGTGCTGGAAAACTATAAAGCAGGTCTGCCTAATATTGTGGTCAATTATTATATAGGCCTGCCAATGATTACAAGCAGTTGTATTTACTACAATGGTAGATTTATAGCACTATAGCACCACTATAGGCAGTAAAATACGCTAAAAACATTGCTGATAATGTGAGCCTAACAAAGGTCAGGCCTCGCTATTACTGCGGTCATTTCAAGAACAGACCTGCCTATTATTTTGAGCACTTTAAGCTCAGGCCTGGCTATTATTTTGAGCACTTCAAGAACAGGCCTGGTCATGATTGTGAGCATTTCACATTTAGATCTAATTATTATCAGTCCTCTACTATATGTGTTACACAATAGATCGTGAACATATTGTAAACTATATATATATAGTACTAGCCAGATATCAAGCTTGGCTTAACATTGTGCTCTTTTGGCATAGCTAGTTTAGGGGCTGGTCTGCTTCTAACGATCCAGATATAGATGACCTGCTCACCCGCACTATTGCCTGCTTATCTGCAGTAGTGGTCATCTGCCCACTTGTCTGCACTATTACTCATACTATTACCTACCCATCTGCACTGTTGCTCACTCACCTGCACTATTGCCCACATGCCCGCACTATTGTCCGCTTGCCCGCACTATTGCCCGCCCGCCCGCCTGCACTATTGCCTGCCCATCCGCACTGTTACCTGCCTGTCCGCACTATTGCCCATTTGTCTATCTGCCCTATTACCTTTTTGCATTCTATTCTTGCTATTCTCCTATCACTTGAGCACTTCTGATGCTTTTTTGCTATTTTCTTACCTGATATGGCAGGTGGCCACCAAAATAGGTGGAGTAGCAGAGCAGGGTACCTCCCAGAGCTATTACAGACTGAATATCAAAGCTATTGACTTGATTTCTTTTGAGATATGTTTCTATATATTAGGAGCCTCACATAATATAACAAAGCTCCAAGATATACAAACTGCAACTATCAATATAGCCTATATAGTATTGATAAAGAGAGTGTTATGTGTCTCAGTCACTTTTAAGCTGTTTTCCTCTCTTCTTTTTGCATATAGTAGGTATTGCTTATACTATATAGGGCACATTATTATTTTTGGGCAATATAGCCTGCTATTGTTTGAAAGTGGCCATCACTTTACAGCCACTCAGTTTTTCTCACGCCTATATCTTAGGAGAAAGAGGTAAATCAGAGCTTTTCAATAATATACAACACTCTAGAGATTGATCATTATGCCAGCCTGTAGTGAGAGTTATAGTCTAGATATGAGTTATAATATATAATATATATATTGCATTAGATTGACTACATGGATTCTAATATATGATATACCAATGGAAAGCAGGAGAGTAGGGTGTTCCAATGCATCTATAATTATGACAAACGGACAAAAACTAGGAAAGATATGGGGGTTCATGTGGTATATACACTATTTGTGCATTCAACTGGCCGCAAGCGGGCAATAGTGCGGATGAGCGGGCAACAGTGCGGGCAAGTGAGCAACAGCATATGAGCGAGCAGGCAGTAGTGTGGGTGAGCGGGCAATAGTGCGGGCAAGTGAGCAATAGTGCAGGTGAGTGGGCAACAGTGCAGGTGGATAAGTAATAGTGTAGGCGATAGTGCAGGCAAGCGGGCAATATTGCGAGCAATAGTGTGGGTGAGTGGGCGATAGTGCGAGCAAGTAGGTGATAGTACAGGCAAGTGGGTGATAGTGCAGAAAAGCAGGTGACAGTGCGGTTGAGTGGGCAACAGTGTGGGCAGGTAGGCAGGTAATGTGAGGGAGTGGGCAATAGTAGAGGTGGGTAGGCAATAGCGCAGGTGAGTGGCTGATAGTACAGAAGGGTGGGCAGTAGATGAGCACTAATGTGAATGAGTGGGCAATGATGCAGATAGGTGGGTGCTCATTTAGATAAGCAGGCAATAATGTGGACAAGTGAGCAATAGTGCAGATGAGCAGATGATAGTGTGAGCAAATAGGTGCTAATGTAGTTGAGCAGGCAATGATATTGATGAGTGGGCAATGATGTGGACAAGGTGGCACTAACGTGAGTGAGAGAGCAATAGTGCAGATGAGCAGGCAATAGTGCAGGTGAGTGGGCACTAATATGAGTAGGTAAGTATAGGTGAACAGGCAATAATGCAAGTGAGCAGACAACTAGATAGTAATGCAGGTGGATGAGCAATAGTGCAGACAAGCAGATAATAATATATGCGAGTGGGCAATAATGATGCAGGTGAATGAACATTAATGCAAAAGAACAGATAATACTATGTAGGTAAGTGGCTAAGTGGGTATGATGAGCAAGCAGGTAAGTAAGTAGATAAATATTTAGCTGAGCAGACAAGCAGGCAACTATATATATATATATACATAAATGAGTAGGTTGTATATAGATAAAGCCAATATACAGACTAGTATGTAGGTGGAGCCAGTGTGCAGAGATATACTCATTATCTAGTTTGAAGATTAGGAAGTTTATACCTCAATAAGTAGGTAAATAGCCAATACCTCTAGCCTGACTACTAATATACCTAATAATATGTACCAGACGTGACCTAAATACTGAGCAGATATATTCCAGCCTGACTATTATTATAGCCCATGATATATACCAGGCTTGACCTAGATAATAAGCAGATATACTCCAGCCTGACCACTATTATACCTGTAATATGTGCCAGGCCTGACCTAGATAATGAGTAGATATACTCCAGCCTGAGCACTATTACACTCAACAATATATCTCAGGCCTGACTAGATAAATTGTTCAGATGTAGGACCTCTCCAGTCTGACTACAATTACAGACATGAATATCTAGTCCAGCTGGACCACTATTATGCCTATAGTTGCATGTCAGGCCTGACCCAGCTGGCTACAATAATGGGCAGCTATCAACTCAAGGTGGTCACTATTATAGGGTACAACTACTAAATTGTGTGATATGGGATTGTATTACGATCTGATGCAATGTATACTAGTAGATGATGGCAAACTTATCAACAGATGGCAGGCAGATGGCTAAGACCTGAGGTCAATTAGCACCTCTCATTTCAACATCAGCCTTGTTGTTCTCCAACAAACAAAGACGCTTCATCACCTTGCTGGGCATCTTATCTCCACCATCTCCTCCTGAATCAGATGACAACGCTGATCCATAACTAATCTTGTGCTTGACCTTCTTCAAAGGAGACAGTTGTCCGCTAGCGAGGATGCATATGGTAGATATGTTATAGTCCTTGGATGCGGTAAGTGACTGATATTAGTAATGTGAACGCATGTGATATGACTTACTGATTCCACCATGTGATTGAACAAACATATAGCGTGCAGTTTGGGAATGAAAGCATACTCTTGACGTGCAACACGCACAATCATGAAGCTAACTTGAACTTCCACCAGACTGGTGAGGGCAAACATGAATAGCTTGACAGCATCGTAATCAAAGCTAAGTCTCTGGTCATTAGCAGAGGTAGCATATACTAACATAATTGATAGCGACGTACCCTTCGCTATACTTGCGATGCTCCCAGTACTCCACCACATTGTCGACAGTGTGCACCTCACCGTGAAGCAAGGGACGGAGAACATTGAACGGGTCCACAAACTCGGCCAAATCAGCCAGAGGTTCTTCTCCAGCATCGCGACTCGATGTGAGGTAGCGGCTAGCGAAGGTAAGTGTCAGATCCTGTTGGTCTCAACCTGGAACCCATTCTCTCAGGCGTCCTCCAGATTTGCTAATGTGGTTAGCGAAGACTTGATAGATATTTTGGATGCCTCGAACGGCAGCATCAAAGCCTTGAACGCCTAACCCTGTGAGAGTGACAGATTGCTTGAGGTCGATGAGACGACTACTGTTTCGTGGAATGCTATAATATGTAAGTGTTTGGGCCATGATCACAGTCATATGAATAAGACACTCACTGGTACTTGTGTAAGGGTGGAAGGTTTAGGTCGATGATAAATCCTTGAATACGTAGAACGACTTCATCAAGGGCCTTTGGGTCAATGGGGCTTGTGGGCTAGGAAGGCACATTTGCCTGCAGACTGCTCGGCGATGTATGTGGCTTCCTTGACAGTCTTTATCTATATAGACAACTCATGATGTGAGATCGTGTCATACTGTTCTTTAGAAGACAATGTACTGACCGTTTCCACCGTCTGCAGCTCTTGAAGCCATCCTCCTCCTTTGCCTTCTCCAGGAAAACTTCGCTCAATGCCGTTTCTTCTTGAATAAATAAATGGCTTGAGAAGATGAGTATAAGGTGGGTACTCACGATACTTGTCACATCCATCACGAAGCTGAGATAGAACGGCCATTGAGACTGATATAAAATTGCAGCAAATTTGCAGTGAATTAACAAGGAGGAGTTACTATGAAGCAAATAGACAGGAAGCAACAACAGATGTGGATAAAGCAGCAACAGACTTGAAGTGGATGAGATGCAGGAATAGGGGTGGGGACTCAGAGAAGGGGGGTCAGGTAGATGCTCCATCTAGGACCATTGACATATGTGACAGTCTCTACTGACTGAGAGCGAGTCCATGCTAGTGCTTCGGAGGGGGTTGAATCACTAAATCAAATGGTAGGACTGGTGAATGCCAACGGACAGGTGCACCATGCATGTAATATCAGTAGAAGGAATCTTGGCGAAACCGCTTAAGTCCTCTAATCATGGCATATGCTTGACATTTGTGCCCTGTAGATGCATGGTTGTCTGTCCACTCCTTATAAAATCTGGTAGATTCAACCTCCATTAAACTGACTTGGTACAACTCACTCCTGTCAAAATATACAATGAAAGGATTCAATACCAATCTTGTAATAATATAAACAATGGCCAGAGTTCCACAGATAACAACAGCTTATTTGCAGTAAGGCAATATTGGCTGTTTGTTCCTGAAACTAGGAGGTTCGGCAACATGAGTGATCTTGAAGCCATTCTAGTTAGCCAACCAGCTGTCGCCATCAGGTTGTTTCCTCCGGATGAACACAGGTGCCTTGTATGTAATTTCAAAGACATAAATCATGAGGCAGCATAGCTGGAGCAAATGAGTGTGATTGGTCTAAAATAGTATCGCTGGTGCCATCTAATTTGCCTGTGAGATCTATGAGGTGTGCTAAAGATGGTCAAATGGACCAGGCTCTGACCCTAGAATAGGGTTAATCCTTGAGGCCACTAGAGTATCAAGTTCTATATAAGGACACATGCCTTTGAAGAAGGGTAATGTCATAAACACATTACAAACTACATATATAGTACCTAGGGTCCAGGAGTCCAGTCAAATTCAGTCTTTTGGCCAAAATTTTGAGGACCAAGGACCGTGACCTAACAGGACCGGCCAAAGACCGGTCTTTGAATGATTTTTAGACCAGACTCCTGTACCCTAATAGTACCAGCCAAGTGTCAAGCCAAGCTTGACATTGCACCTTTTTGGCGTGGCTAGTTCAGCAGCTGGTCTGTTCCTAATAACATGCTTCTGGAGAGGGCAAGGGGCATCTGGAGGTAAGAGTACCTCATTATCATCCTTGTCCTACTGATGAGCACGAGAATTGTAGGCTTTGATCACATTTTTGGCTATCCACAAACTGGCCGCTCAGCATCTTGGTCCACTGATAGTCAAGATGGTGCATCTAAGCCTGCACAGTTGAGAGTGAGATGAGTTTCTTCAGCCTGTACTTCTACAAGTTCTCCAGTTTGGCCATAAAATACATGATATCAAGTGCACAAACATATTTTTCAATGTTCTGAAGATGCACACTGACCACTTCCTTCAGGTCAGGATGCTTGTCGAGAAGGGACAATATCAGAAAAATCAGCCTTTGCAAATGAGTAATAATGACCACTATTATCAATTTATTTTATCACTACTATGAAATTACACTGTTATACTCTACTTTGATAGTGCAATTATATAATAATAAGTTCTAACAGACTTTATATCATTTTCAGTAGTGCTATATTATATAACTATATCACTACAATTGTACTACTTCATTGTTGAATATGTCTGATAGTACTATTTAGCACTATAGTAACACTATTTTAGTACTACTAACACTACTCCAGCTGCCTAATCTCTAGAGGTACATTGTTAAGTATCAGCATAATCTATATCTATCTCTCAAAGACACTCAAAGGTTCTTACAAGGTTGTGTTCAATATATCTGCCATGTCATTATGATGCTGCTGACTTAGAGAAATATCTGTAGTCTCCTCAATGCTAATATGCTTAAACACCATCAAACATCATATATACATCATCAGTATTGAAGTATTCTCAGTATCTGAGCCTAAATATATTTATTAGCAGATATGGTGTTAGCAGTTTTCTCCGAGTCCAGCAAAAGAGGAGATGTATTGACCTTGTACCCTTGGGAGATATAAGGTCTTGTGATGTAGTGGTCAAAGGTGTCTGCTCAGAAGGTGGCTATGCTTGCAGGTTTGGAGGTTGAGGGTTCAATTCTGGTATAGGCCAGTTTATTATCTTATTTTATTCCGCTACCAACCAGCTGCTAGCTCGCCTTTACTCATCTAGTTGTCCATCCTATTCTATGCTACTGCTGAATATTATACTGTACTATATGTAATAGATTGGTGCATCACATGTTACAAGACCCTCCGCTGCTAGAAATTTTGCTCCCTGTCACTGGTCACAAGTCTGACGACCATCTGTGATAGGTGGATGTAAACCTTTTTTGGCACTGTGAGGGGCCAAATATGACAATTTTTGGCCACCTGTGGTGGGCCTGTCACATCTAAGGCCACTATCTGCTGCCTCATTGGATCGGATCTGATGTTTCATACTCCGACCCCCCTGCTGATCTGTTACAAACAGTACAGCAGTACTATTGAGCTGCTAATTGTCCCTACTTGTACTAAGATTTCAGGTAACCTGTCTAAATAGTACTACTGTATATAATGGCAAAACTCCATCTATTTTAGTGCAACTCAGGTATAGATAGAGATATTTTGCACGGGTAAGTTTTCCTGATGCATTTGTCCATTTATTATTGGGGGTGGCAGGAAGATTGTGGTGATCAGCAATGAATGCTCATGTCCATATACAGAGAGTGCGAGCACTTGTGACACCCTTTCTCCAATGTCGGGCTGTTGCCAGTGAGTGCCTGCCCCATGCATTCAGATTTCCATCATTCACGTAATCTGTTAGGAACATCTGCATCTGCCACATCTAGCAGAGAAGATGATTGTCACCTTCCTTGAAGTGTCCCGTGCCATGGCCGTACTTCTGAGGTGGGCGAATCAGGTTTTTGAGATCCTCAATCGGACTGCTGACTGCGCGACATCCAGCCTGAGCATTGGGGATGGTTTGTAGCATGATCGCTTCTTGGAGTCTCTGTGTCAGCATCACTCTAAGTCGAGCTCAGATCGCCAGACTGAGACTCAGATGCAGCCATTGTTATGCTTGGAGTTATAGTACTAGATCGGATTCAGAATCTGCTGAGGCTCAAACACTCGTGGTGGGCATAGATGGCGCATGGATGGGAGGGGTAAGACTCTAAGAGGAGCAGATGATGGAGTAGTGTCGCATCTCAAGGGTGTGTTAGACCAGGTGGGTTGTGTTATGTCAAGCATTGCCTGTCTAAATGGCTGATAGACATTCAGAGCCTGCTCCCATCAGCAAAACCTGCACTTTGCTGTCATAAGCGACCGCTGAAGACGAAGATGATAGCCACCCGTCTCACCGACTGGCTATGATCGGAGGCTATCAGCTATGATCGCAGAGCATGTAGGAAGATTCAGTGCGATTACCTACGACAGTTGCCGACCAGTCAGCGCGGGGCAAATGATCTTATGAGATAATTCATGATCATACCTCTTCGACAAATCTGCGTCTGCGTCACCGTGGAGGCCAGTAGTAGTGAGTCTCAGGTGGGGGATTCTTAGGTCTGGAAAGACTTGAATTGAGGTATGGTCACGACACTGACATAGAGAGAGACAGGCTTCACGACCTCGGGGACGACCAACGCGCAACAGACCGCCACATGATATTGCAAAGCTGACGTTTGATGGCGCCGGCTTGTTCCGGGACGCCTCCGCGAGGTACAAAGTCTTCCTCCCCCCCGTCGTTCCTGCATTCCCCTCTTTTCTTCTCTCCTCTTCATCGACCACTCTCGTTTCAAGACCAACGGTATCCAGACTCCGGACTCCTCGACGTCAACACCCAAGCTCCTTGCCGTCTCGCAAGCTTCGAGAGGTGCTTCGGACAAGACGCTCTTCGTCTCCACGGCCGTCGACTCGACACGTCGACAAGATATCTCTGTACCGCGCTGCCGTGTCCAACCCGCCGGGCCAGCGAACACACCTGGAGCCGCAGCCATGGCAGTCTTTGCTCCCTGCCTGTAGGACATCTTTTCCAGGTTCTCGCACCTCTCGCTCGTCGCTCTTGGTTGCCGTCTCTGTCTCCAAGCTTTGGTTCTTTGCGCTGTTGCTTGGTCTCCAGGGCTCTCCTTTGGTCTTCGAGCTACTGGGATCTGTGAGCTCTTGGTGTCTCTGTCCCTCTCCTTTGGTCTTGTCAAGGCGTCGGCTGGTACGTCTAACCTGTTGCCTCAGTACTTGTAGTGTTAGTCCTTGCCAGCTTCCCGTGTTCTCCCCTGAACCCCCTCTCGTGCACGTGTAATCATCGTACGGTGTGTCTCTGTAGTCCCTGTTATTGTCTTGTCCCTCGCGCGTTGTTTGTGCTCGCAACACATTTCTATGTACTTCGCGTCGCATGTAGTACCAGTAATGTAGTAATATATTTATTTATCAGCATAATTTCACCTGTGAACTGCAAGGAGCATCGGGATTCGGAAGCCTGCGTGGTAGTATGCCGTAGACCGTACGGACCGGGATTCGTCTGCATTAATATTGATCTATCTGTGCCTCAGGCTCGACCAGGTGGTGCGGGCTGTAAGATCATACATGATCAGACGGTGCGGGTGCTCCGATCAGCTCAGACGGCCTTCGATCGTCTATTACCAACTCAAGTAGGTCTTCTATCATTAAATACGGGTCTGACCGTAGGCTACTAAGTAGATCACATATGATAGTTCACCATGTTACGATACCCCCTTTTGCTGATGCCCTTCTTTGGTCCAACACCTCCATAATACTCTCGGCCCTCGGGAGGTCTCGCATTGTTCTGTATAACATGGTGATATGAAAATCTATCCATGTGCATGGTTGCCAGTGCTAAGGCATACCTGCACCGGAGGAGGCATGTTCTGAGTTCTCTTTGTCTGCTGCATTGCGGCCCCAGGTGGTGTCAAGCCTTGGTTTTTTCTGAGCATAGGCACCCAGGCTTGCTATGGATGACTGCGCCCGCAGGGACCTCTTTGGCATATTGTGCCTAGGTTATTGGATTCAATTGCAATGAGGTCCGAGTCCCGTTGCTCACGCTGCCCGTTGCGCTGCTCGGAATGTTTGTTTTGCCTTTTCCATCTCACCCCAAATCGGACTTGTACTCAGACACTCAAGAGCTCAGTCATACCGGAAGTCTATCTACTTTACAGGAGGGACCTTGATGAAAAATCAGAAACCGTAACTTTTTTAGGATGCTAGCAGCGGCCCCACAAAGTTACGGTCGTAGATTTTCGAAGAAGTGCTCTGGTCCAGAGCCTATGATTTTCCAATGTTTTCTCCCTGCCAGAATCAGCGGAGCGTGACAGGTTTCCATCACATGACGAGGTCATTTGTGCTCTGGGTCAATCTTAGCTTGCGGCAACGCTAATTATGTACCTCTATGATAACCAGTTCTAGGATCGGAATGTGCCTGATATCTTTCAAAGTTGGTGCATGAAACGGTGATTGTACATGGTGTCAGCCTGATACAAGTTTAGGATCACAACTGCTATACAGCTTCTCTCCGCCGCGGCGTCGCTCTCAAGATATCATCAACGCTGTAATCAACGGGTTATTCTGCATCTTTTCTTTAAACCAGACGGAAAAGCTTACCGGAGGATCATCTCAGCCGCCTCGCTGGCACTAATCACTACCTGCCTCTTGAGTTTGTAGCTCTCCGTTACTCCCAGGGTTAACATGGACCCAACTGTGCCTTCATTCATGTCTGGACAAAGTCAAGTTATCGTTGTACCAACATTAACCACATTGCAACTTACCAAGCCCGGCGTCACTTTTGCCCTCATAGTGTGCGGCCCTCAGCTTCGCCACGAGGTCCGAAGAATCATAACCTGCGTTGTCGGCGAGAATAATCGGGATCATTCTCAACGCCCTGCCAAACGCCTCGGCAGCAATCGCCTTCTTGCCCTGAACTTTTCGAACCTCTTCTTCGACTGCACAGCTCATGAGCATCTCTGAACAACCCCCACCGAGGACAATACGCGTCTCCTTGACGGTCTGCGACAGGACAGAGAGCGCATCGTGGAGTGAACGGTCCGCTTCGTCGATCATCTGGTTTGTTGAACCACGCAGAACGACGGTGCACGCCTCGCCGGCCGCAACACCGGAGAACTTGATCAACTGACCGACAACGTTGGATCAGTAAGTGTTGCGCGGAGATGGAATAAAGAAAGAAATACCTTGTCCTCGCCAATCATGATCTCCTCGATCAGCTCACATCGTCCGAGTTTCACGAGCTCGGGATGATCGAACGTGCTAGCAATCTCACCTCCGGTGACGAGCGCAAGACGCTCTACACCCTCGAAGTCCGCATGCTCGATCGTAAGGATACCCTTTTCAGCAAGGAGTGATTCGGGATAATTGTAGATGAGTTGGCGGTTGACAAAACAGTTGATGCCATGCGTCGCAATTGCGTCCACCTTGGCCTTCATCTTCTCCTGCGGAAAGCGTTCATTTTAGCGTTTCGCTACAGGAATTTCGAATAACAAACCTTCTCAGCACGCTCAAGCTCAGCTAGTTTGCCCGTGCTGTCGACCTTTATCCGAGCACCGAAGACCTTGATCTTATCGGTGTCCATAGCTTGGGAAACGGAAAGATGAGCATCGCCAGTACAGACTGCATGGCGGCAAACGTACAAGTGTTCGCGATGAGGATCTTGGCGTTCTCTAACCGTTTTGGACAATTGGTACCAATGGTCTTATCAAGGATGAAACCTGTTGCGGACTTGAGAGACTATTAAGTTGTATCCTGTGAAAGTACTCGCACCTTCGTCCAAATAAGAGTCGGTCAGCTTGCCCCCAGCCCTCTTGATGATTTGGATGTGCTCGAGATTTGTTGACCCCTAGAGAGGACCTGTGAGCACAAGGAATTATGGATATTGAAGACTTGGTTTCGTGCCAACCTTGAGCCGGAGTACAGCATCTACTGCGAGGTTGGCAAAATATTCCTTGTCCTGGGAGAGGACTTTTGAGGAAAGGGTGGTCCGCGCGATGTTGACGAGATCTTGCCTGAAACGAGCAGGGTCCATGCTGGACAAAAGAGATTGAAGGGTTTCGCTGAGGGCCTTATGGATGTGGAGGGGGTGATACATACCTGTTATCCTTAGCGGCCTTTTCGAGTGCGCGGAGAGACGCGGCACTCGCTATACGGAAACCTTCGATGATGGTTTGCGGGTGAATCTTCTGAGCGATGAGCTTCTCGGCCTCCCTAAGGAGCTCCGCAGCCAAAACGCAAACACTTGTTGTCCCATCGCCGACTTCGTCGTCCTGAACTTTTGAGATGTTGACGAGAATCTTGGCGGCTGCATTGTCGAGCTGAATGGACTTGAGGATTGTCGCACCATCGTTGGTAACGTTGATTTCGCCAGAGGACCCTGACTGGAGGATCTTGTTCATGCCCTTGGGGCCAAGGGTGGATTTGACGAGATCTCCCAGGGCGAGTGCACCGACGAAGGAGGCCAGGCGCGCATTCTCTGCCTTCTCCTCAGTGGCCTGGAGGACGTATGAGAGAATGCGGACGAAAACGGGGTGGGAGGTACCTCAGCACCAAAAATGTTCATGGACATTGGGACACAGACGGGCCACAGGGAGACGAAGAACGCGGAGGACGGTGCAAAGAGCGACTCAGACTCGGACTCGCCTTGAAGATCAATAGTGGGATCACGTGGTGTGGCCTTGCACGTGCCTGGGTCTGGCAGAGGAGGCATCCTGAGCCTGCGCTGCTGCGGGTCCACGTCAACCACCTCCTACTGCTCTCCCTCCTTTCCTTTCGTCCCAGGCTTTCTTCAGTCGACCCGTCCCCGGCTCTTTTCTCGAGCTGCATAGACAATGTCTGGCAGCGTGCGAGTACGTCGGCAGGCTTCCCCGCCCGGCCGCCATGCGCAACCCCCTCCGACGTCCCAGAGGTTTCCTCATCCTCGACACGATCATCTGGACGCAGACGAGCGTCGTGAAGCTGCCTCAAGAGGCCTTGGCCCTGGTCGCAAGTCCCATGTCACCGGCGGTCTCAACCTTTCTCCTGGAGAGTGGAAGCTTCTTGCTGTCGTCTTGATCGTTGCGTCCGCAGTCAGGCTTTTCCGTATCTCTCAACCCAACAGTGTTGTGTATGTCCTTCGCCCCCCTCCATCCTCCAAACTTGCCCGTGTTAAACTGACCACCCCTGCTTCTCCCCTAGTTTCGATGAAGTCCACTTCGGCAAATTCGCCTCCAAATACATCAAATCCTCATATTTCGTTGATGTCCACCCACCGCTCGCTAAACTTCTCATCACACTCGCTGGCTGGGTCTTTGGCTACGATGGCAACTTCGACTTCAAGGACATCGCCAAGTACGTTTGTCCCCTCGTGCTACCCGAACGTTGCACTGACGTCACGACAGAGTGTACACAAACGTGCCTTACGTCGCGATGCGCATGGTTCCCGCCTTGATGGGTATTGCGACTGTTCCTCTCGCCTATCTTACCCTACGCGCACTCGACTGTCGTGTCACCACCGCCCTTCTCGCCTCCCTTTTCATCACCTTCGAAAACGGCATGATTACTCAGTCCCGTCACATCCTCCTCGACTCCCCTCTCATCTTCTTCACCGCCCTTACGACTTTGGCCTGGACCGCTTTCTGTAATGAGGATCACCACCAGCCTTTCACCGAGTCCTGGTGGATTTGGCTTTCCATGACTGGACTCTCCCTCGGCGCTGTGGTGAGCTGCAAATGGGTTGGCCTCTTCACCATCGCCACCGTTGGTTTGGGTACTCTCAAGCAGCTTTGGGATCTCCTCGGCGACCTCCGGGTCCCACCCAAACTCTTCCTCAGGCATTTCCTCGCGCGCGCGCTGTGCCTTATCATGATCCCCCTCATCTTCTACATGTCGATGTTTGGCGTTCACTTCCTCATCCTCAGCAACTCAGGTGAAGGAGATGGATTCATGAGTTCGGAGTTCCAGCACACACTCAACGGACGTGGGATGGCCGATACTTTTGCTGACGTGGCTGTTGGGTCGCAAATCACCTTTCGTCATGTCAATACTCAGGGTGGTTACCTACACTCGCACCCTCACCTTTACCCCGGTGGTAGCAAGCGTAAGTTTATGTCTATTCAATTGACAATAATCATCTTCTGGCCGGTCTGACGTGGGCTCAATACAGAACAGCAAATCACCCTCTATCCGCACCGGGACAATAACAATGACTGGCGTATCGTGAATGCGTCGGCGGACGGTGACCCATACACCGACTGGAACGATCGCGACATGTCTTACATCACCTCTGGTTCCCGGGTCAAGATTCGGCACGTTCAGACCGACAAGTCGCTTCATTCACACGATGTCCGCCCTCCGGTCTCCGACGTCGATTTCCAGCAGGAGGTCTCTGGATACGGTATTCCCCAATACGCGGGTGACACGAACGATGATTGGATCGTCGAGATTTACCGAGGTGACAAACGTGACAAGGAGTCAGGCAAGCGTCTCAGAACGTTGAGGACGCAGTTCCGGCTGAGGCATGTCATGACGGGCTGCTACTTGTTCTCGCACAAGGTCAAACTCCCGGAGTGGGGTTTTGAGCAGCAGGAGGTGACGTGCAACAAGCAAGCTGTCTTGGCCAATTCGTTGTGGTACATTGAAACCAACTACCATCCCAAACGTATGTCTTTCTCCCAGTTTCATTTTAATCGCGAATTTAACATATGCAGTGCCCGAGAACGCTCCCAAGGTCAACTACAAGTTGCCCGGCTTTTTTTCTAAATTCTTGGAGCTTCAACAAGTGATGTGGGCGACCAATGCGGGGCTCACCGACCGTCATATGTATGATTCTCGACCTGACGCTTGGCCTCGCCTGCGTCGCGGTATCGTCAGTCATCCATTATCAATTCCAATCAGATCAGTTCCTTACATTAGCTCCACAGAACTTTTGGGTAAAGGACAACCGTCAGATCTACCTCTTGGGCAACCCCTTGGTCTGGTATCTTAGCTCCGCTGCTGTCTTTGCCTACGCCGCCACTCGTGCTTTCCTTATCCTCCGCGCCAAGCGTGGCTACAGGGATTTCGAGAACAGTAGGTTGTGTTGCTTAAACGAAGTCGCGTTTTCTCATCTTATCTATGACAGCGAAAGTAGTGAAGTATGACGCAATGTGTGGATTCCTCTTCATTGGCTGGGCTCTTCACTACATACCCTTCTATATCATGGGCCGCCAACTGTTCTTGCACCACTACTTCCCGGCTCTGTACTTCGCCATCCTGCTTTCATGCACTGTGTTCGACCTCGTCACGTTCACCCTCCGACCCCGAACCCGACTGCAAATCGCCGCCGTGCTTCTCATCATCGCCATATGGAACTACTCGTACTTCAGTCCGCTTGCGTATGGCCTCCCATGGACAAAGAGCAAATGCTACAAGGCGAAATGGATGAAGACTTGGGACTTTTCTTGGTGAATTTTGTCTCTGTCCGCTTGAAGGTTTCAACTGAAATGCCGTCTTTATCACAGCAATGACTTCCTAGATGACGTGAGCCGTTTCAAGCCCGCCAGCCATCTGATCTCCTTTACTAATGCATATCCTTAGTATCCGCAATACAAGGGGGTTGTTGCGACGCCTCAAGCCTCATCTCCGGCAGTCGTCAACCAGCCTCCGAACCAGGGTGGTCCTGCAGCGGTTCCTATTGGCGAGCCAGTCAAGCTCGACCAACAGCCTCCCGCCGAAGCCGACACGACAACACTCGCTTTCGGCCAAGCCGAGCCTGGTCGTGATATTTTCGCTGACCATCCACACAACGATTTGAAGAGCAAGGAAGGCCAGGCGCCTCAGAAGAACGATGCAGAAGTCGAGAAGGACGAAATGGCACATAGCTCGCAGGACGTGTCAGAGGCACCGACGGCAGCTGCAGAGACGTCGGAAACGGTTGGAGACTCATCCTCGGCTAGTTCATCCACCTCTGAGACCTCGACTACGGCCACCAAAGAGGCATCCAACGATCACGATCATGCAGAGGGGCCGAAAGTCCAGGAAGAGGCGGAGGCGGACCGTGCGCGTGAGGAGCTGTTCCCTGACACAAAACAGCATTCACCGTAGTTGATGTATCTTCCCATTCGTCCTGTTTGTTGTATTGAGACTCTCCCTTATTATCTCGTATATATTGACAATGGTACAGGATCATACATCCAAGCGTAGTGTGTATGGTACATAATGAGAGACACAAGCTGGAATTCGGGGCGTATTTTATTCGGACAAACAACAACTAAGCTTACAACTCTCCAACCTAGAAGTTTCAAATTTGAGTCAACCAGCTGCCTGTGTTCGTTCAAGCATCTTGTTGACTGCAACTGGCCTCCCACTGGCAGGGTGCGCCAAGTCAGCCATACGCTGTTCTCTCATTCGCAGCAGGAGTTGGACGAGTATTGTGGGGGTGATAATCTCGCTACGTGTATTGTCCTCCGCCATAGCAACGACGTCTCCACTGGCAATCGTTCCATCGTGGATGACACCGGGAGTTCTGCCAGACCTTGTGCCGGGTCTTCGAGTTCCGCTAGCGCCACTCGCCATTGCCGTCGACTTGTGCAAGAATGACGACCTGGCCGAGTCCGTATTGGCATTCGGATCTTCGCTGTACCGATCCCATAGAGCATACAAGGAGATGATTTCCTGTGCAATGGTGGCGACAAGGCTCATGCTGACGTTCAGCCCAGCCATGAAGCCGATGACGTCTTGTTGGTGCTGTTGCTTCTTTTGACTGTGCGATGCAGAGCGAGAGGAGCGACGAGTGGGAGAACCCGAATGACTATGGTGGGAGGAACCAGAGTGCGAGTGGGACGAGGAGGCGGATTGTTGAATAGAGGTGCGTGTTTGGGCGTGGAACACCAGAGTCAGGTAGATGGCCGAGATGGCGATGAGATGCGGTGGATATAGCAGGCAGAGCTCAGAACGATATGTGTCGTTGATAATAAACCTTTCGGGAGCATTAGCGAGTTCCATTCCCAGAGCTAGGTAGCGGAGACGGACGCACCATGCCATTTGTAACGCACCTTCTTGTAGTTCCAGCTTGCCTTCACCTGTTCCCCAATATCGAGGACCGTCAACATCGTCAGCGTCCGCTTCCCCTGCCTCTGCCTCAGGGACGGCAGCACCTCCTTCCTTTCCGCACAGGGTCATGAGGGTACGGTAAGGATGGAAGACGGTGAGGTCGCACTCGAGTTCGTCGACGAGGTAAAACTCCATCTCGGCTAGCTTGGAGTTGTCTGAGGGAAATGACTTGATGGCATATTCTTCGCCTATTGACCTTGCATGTCAACGATGCAGTTAGGGTGTACAAGAGGAACTCACTACCGAAGAGCATGCGAGCTTCGGAGACGACATTCTTGATGTGAACCGGGGACTCTTCCGCCTTTGCGGCAACATAGCAGCAGGCGGCGATGACGATGAAGGGGTCCGTCTCACAGTACGAGTTCTTGACATAGAATCGGCGGAAGAAGACGGTTGCAGTGGCGATTACCCTTTGCCTCAGCTGGAGTTTCTTGCCGAGCTTGGATATTACTAGGATGGGGGGACGCGATCAATGACGACAACGGAGTTGGACGGGTGAGAATAGGCTCACGGTTGGCAAAGAATATGTTGAGGAAGCCGAGGTATTCCGGGTTGTCGACGTACTGGAGGTCATCGGAGCGGGCCTGGTGGAGGGTCGACCTGTCGACGATCCAGCGTTTGCTTGCAGGGCGAAGGGTGAGCAACCGGGGACTGAGGATTGGAGATGAGAGACGTACTAGTGGGAGCTGGACCAGAAGTTGGTGGCCATTGCAAGGCGAGTGGGTGCGAGTGCATTCGCAGAGCGGGTGAGGCGACGCGGCGGGTCCCGACCTGCTCCGACGCTGCGCCCGGCACGCTCAAAAACGCAGCGTGGACGCGTCTCACGCTTCTCACCACACCCTTTCCTCTTCCCTCACCGCTTCATCCTCCCTCCCCACTCTCTAGACGACGACAAGGACGTCCGCCATGTTCTTCCGTGCTGCTTCCCGCTCTCTCTCTTCCCAGACCCGCCAGTTCTCCTCCTCGGCCGCGCGCCAGTCCAAGGTCACCGTTCTCGGTGCTGGTGGAGGAATTGGCCAGCCCTTGTCCCTCCTCCTCAAGCTCAACCCCCTCGTCACCGAACTTTCCCTTTATGATATCCGCGGTGCCCCCGGTGTTGCTGCCGATGTCTCTCATGTCGATACCCACAGTGTGGTGCGTTTCTTCTTGCTTCGCCCCCCACTACCTTTAGCCTCACCTCGCACCAATCAAGGTCAACGGCTACCCTGCCGACAAGCTCGACCAAGCCCTCGAGGGCACGGACGTTGTCGTCATTCCCGCTGGTGTTCCCCGTAAGGTATGCCTGCTTCCCCCTGCTCATGAAGGTTTTGATAGTTGACCTGGCCCTGCCTTCGTCTAGCCCGGTGTAAGAACCACTCTCGGTCCGTCTACCCTCCCCTTCCCGTTCTAACTCCGAGTATGGCCGTGATGTAGATGACCCGTGACGACCTCTTCAACACCAACGCGTCCATTGTCCGCGATCTGGCCACTGCCGTCGCCCGCGTCTCTCCCAAGGCCCACGTCCTCGTCATCTCCAACCCAGTTAACTCTACCGTCCCCATCGTATCCGCGGTCCTTGAGAAGGCTGGTGTTTATGACCCCGCACATGTCTTCGGTGTCACCACCCTCGACGTCGTGCGTGCCCAGCGCTTCCTTGCCGGCATTGCTGGTGCCAACCCCAAGGATGTCCCCGTGACTGTCGTCGGTGGTCACTCGGGTGCGACGATCGTCCCTCTGCTTTCCCAGACCCCGTACGGCACGGGTGTTACGGGCGAGGTCTACAAGAAGCTCGTGCACCGTATCCAGTTCGGTGGTGACGAGGTCGTGCAGGCTAAGGAGGGTGCTGGCTCGGCAACGCTTTCTATGGCATACGCGGGTGCCCGCTTCACCGGCGACCTCCTTCGTGCACTCAACGGCGAGAAGGGCGTTATCACCCCCACTTTCGTCAAGAGCCCTCTCTTCGCTGACCAGGGTATCGAGTTCTTCTCTTCTAATGTCGAGCTCGGGGTAAGCTGTATCCTCCATGTAATTTTTGGAGCCACACTAACAGTTGCATCATGTGCAGCCCAACGGTGTCGAGAAGATCCACCCTCTGGGCCAGCTCTCGGCCGAGGAAGAGGAACTGCTGGCAGCCTGCTTGCCCGACCTCAAGAAGAACATCGAGAAGGGCAAGAAGTTCGTGTCACAGTCATAGATGACATCCTAGCACTACCCTACACTCGAGTCGTCGTACGGTCGTATGACGCTATACCAAAAGCGTTGTTGTAGAACTAGAATCTAATATGCCCGTCACCTGCGGGTTCAGCAACGTCAAGTTTCCTGCAGGCAATTGCAAGATGGATGCACACCGTGACTGCGCGTAGCCCTGCGCCTGCTCTTTAGAGCTTGTTGCAGACGGAAGGAAATCTATTCACGTACATTCATTCAACGCGGTGACGGTTACCTATGACTTTTGCCCTTGCCCTTGACGGTGGTGAAGCCGTCTTCGTCGACCTCGTGCTGTTCCTTTGGAGTCCGTTCCCCATCGACCAATTGTGGTGCTTCCTCTCCCAGTTCATCGTCGTCGCTCATGTCCTCCCAGTCGCTGTTATCCCCCGCTGCCTCTTCAACCACGATCTTTTTCCCCTTGAACCTGTCCGCGCTCTCCTCGAAGTCCCTCAATAGGTCTACCTTGCCGGCCGAAACCTCCTCCCACAGCCTGACGACATCTTTCGCGACTGCCTCCGCGCTCCCATCTTCCAAGTTGGCATCGAACTCGTCTGCCATAACCTGTAGCAAGCGATCTTCGACATAGTCGGGATCTGGTTTAGGCTCTTGCTCCTCGAAATCGTCAACGAGCACGGAGGCGAGCCAAGTGCACTTTTCCGTGGATTCGGGGCCGCCCCAGCCTTGATCGACGGCGATGCGAAGAGCGGGCCAGTAGGCGAGGCGTGCGATTACGCCGCGAGCAAAGAGCACAGACGACTGTGGTGGGCTGGAAGAGGCCATGGGCGGTGTGTGGTTGGTGTGGAGTCTGGACGAAAGACGGGCGAGGGTTGCCTCGCGTCTCACTCAGATTTCGCGAGCGCTTCTTGCTGTCTCAAACTGCCTCACTGATGGCAGTGATTGTTATGTGGGACACTCAACAACGTCCAAGCACTTAATCCATCACAATCACCAAGAGACTCTACTTGGGTCACAATAACAGTGGCCACGCATTTATCTTTATCTGACTGAGTGTACAGTAACTTGACCAGGACCCCCTCCGTGGCCTGGCCACGCATAAGTAACTGCTAGTACTTATCGTAGTCAACTGTCATACATAGTGCAAGACATCAACCACGCGTAAATCACCGTGCTTCAAGCAACTGGCCTCCTGCAGCAGCCCGCTCAATCCCCTTAAAGATGATCTGCACCCGCTTCTGCGTCCCCTCGTCCTGCGACGCACCCACCGCATCCTCCTCCCCTTCCTCTTCCTGCCCAGGCTGGCCTGCCATGAACTCCGCAACGAACTGCGCAATCCCGCGCTCTCCCACTTCAGTCAGCGCACGCGGACCCCATCGCCACTCGAACGCCTGTAGATGGTCGTCCGTCCCGGCGGGAGCTTGGGTTGCCCGCGCCCGCTTCGTCCCACCTTTTCCAGCCGCGGTCCCCACGCGGTGCTTCTCAATGTAGCCCTGCCGCATGAGCTGGGCAAGATACGCGTCGATCGTCACCGATTGAGTCGTAGCTTGGCTGCTGAGCGGGATGGGCGTGTTCGCCGGGAGTTGCAGCCGCTTAAGAATCGCGCGCAGGTCACCTGGAGAAGAACACGACGCGTCAGTGGTCTCGCCCAAGCCGATGTTAAGAATGCGCATACTATCGCTAATCACGCGCCCCTCCACCAGGATGAGTGCGAGGATGACATAGAGGATGCCTGTCGAGGCGAGCTGGTCCGAGCCGTGCCATGCGAAGATACTACCCGTCGACCGCTGACAGATCGGGTTGTCGTCCTCAGCGAACTCTTCGTTCTCGTCTACATGCTCCTTTTGCTCGAGCTCACGGATCTCGGCGTCAGGCGCACATGCTTGCTCGATGAGCGCCGGGTCAAGCAAAGATCGGAGGATGTAGGACTTCGTGCCAGTTGGTGCAGCTGCAAGAAGTCGTGGTCAGCGAAAGCTACCAATCACCGTGACCGGACATGAAATACGACAGAGACAACCCAAGAGAGCGCATATAGCCTCTCGCGAGCTGTCTGCGCGCCAGGACCCCCATACCACATGGAATGGAATGAACGGCCCGATATAAAAGCATGCGACGAAGGCCACGAAGTGGAAGATAAGTACTCAGGCGTGCAACTCAGAAAGAACCAATGTCAGGTTATGCGCAAGCACTCCGGCTGCAGTACCGGGCAGCGAGGCCATGGCCGAGGGCTTCAATATCCCCACATAACTCAGGCGCACGGGAAGTGAAATGACCCGGTGTTTGTGTGGAGGGCATAGAGCCACTGGGAGGCGTATCGTTGCCGATCAAGCCAGATGGCTAACCAAAGGACTGCTTCTCGCAAAGGTTAAAGGGGCAATACACACGGTCATTCTCTGCGTTCGTCCACGGTTCTCCATTTGACACCTCGCAAGATGAAGCAGTCTGGTATCGAGCCAAATTATAGGCGGGGGGTCGAGGCGTTGGCGAGTGCTACTCCAAGTGATTCATGTAGGAACAACCGCCGCACATCCCTTGATTGCCCCAATCTCACACAGCGGAAGCGGAGAGCTCACCTTTTTTCTTGACACCAGTATTCTTCAGAAGATCCGCGTCCTTCTCGCTCATGTCCTTGTCGGACGGCATGGCCTGCATCTCAACAAGTTCCATCGCGAAAGTCTTGTGGAGGATTTGATTCGCCGAAGCAAGGACGGCATTGAATGTGCGCGTGCCGGAGCCCAAGACTGTGAAAGGTATGTTCAAACAAATGTGAAAAAAAACGCGAATCTATAAGGGATACCTTTCTTGGATATCTCATCTCTCCTGAGCGGCAGCCTCCGTTGCTCGTGAAAGAGGGCAAGACGGACGAGGTCGCGAGCCTTCTTTTCGGTCTCCTGCAGGAGACGAAAGGGTTCGCGGAGTATGCGCACGTAGAAGATTAAGCGGCTCACCGCTTCGACCTTGTCTCCTCCTTCGTCGTCATCGAGCCCGTCTTGCGCGCGGTGGTCTTCTTGGGGCTCCTCTTCCGCTTGTGCCCGTCGTGGCCTGCCACCCTGAGTGGCTCGCGGTGGCTGCGATTGGGATGCCTGTGGTGCACGCTGGGAGCGCGTTTGCCGAACCATATCGTTGATAGTAAGATGCTGAGGCTGTTTCTCGCTGCTTATCGACGACGATGATGAGAGGAATGGAAAGAGCGGTGGAACAAATACATATGAGTCGCGTCCGAGTCGCGTCGCGTCTGGCTGGGCGTCAATTACATGACATTGGAAGCGCCGTGATCCTCTCCCTTGCCCTCTTCTCGCAGTCCTCCCTCCCTCTCCCTGCCACCTTGTCCTTGCAACAGATGCTCAGTGCTGTTGCAGCTCGAAAAGCTCGCCTTTCTCAATCGCAAGCGCAGATCCCTCTACAGTCAACGCCAACCACCCCTTCTGCTCCCTGTCCCCCACCTCCATCGGATACTAGGAACAAGCTCTCCTCAACTCTAAAACCTCCTTCCAAGAGGAAATCTGTTGTTCCTGCTGGCAATGCAGCCAAAAGAAGAAAAAGTCGGAGTCGCAAAACTTCCCCCAGTCATCAGTCTGCCAGGTATTTCTCCCAACCGGACGTGTTCAAGACCCAGGACGATGTAATCGTAGTCGACGGGACCGATAGCGAAACTTCCTCGACATCCCCCGACATCCTCTCGGAGGACGAGGATCCTCATATTGCAATTTCTCATCACAACTCTCGCACTTCTGCTCGTCAACGACCGTGGTCCCCAAGCGCACCTCTGCCAGACTCCTCGGACGAAGAAGCTGGTGGGATGGATGATCCAGTTATTCTTGATATGCCTATCCCGCCACGAGAGGACAGTGTCTTTGATCAGCCTTCTTCAACCTTGTCAACCTTCCGACCCGTCCTCAATCAAAACGTTTTCTGCCTTGCGCCCTCCCACATTCGGAACTCGGACGAGCCCTTGCGGAAGCGTACTGTTCTTTTGCTCGCGGCTTCCAACACCGTTGCCCTGCTTGGGACCTATTCTATCTCTGTTCTGCAAGGCGCAGTTACCCTCGGTGGGGTCACACTCATCGCCCCGTCGGCTTCACTCTCAGTTTTCGCTCCCCGCTCAGCACCCGTCCCCATCATCCGGTGTGTCCCTCTCGAAGCTTCCGCGTCCAATCCATCTGCCCTACAAAATCTACCTTCCGAAGTAGCGAATGCTGCAAAGTCCTTCGACGCCGTCATCATCCTGCAGGAGCTACAGACGGGTATCGAAGGATTAGGGAAAATTTGCAGAACGTTTGACGGATTTTTTGCCCCTTCGCGTTGGCACCGAGACCAAGTCAGGTTTGATTTGGGGCTCGATACAGTGTATTTTGTACGTTTTCGAATATATCCCCTGCTACCCCCCCTCTCAGACGTCCATGTGTATAGCTCTCTCATCAAATGCCGGACATCTTTCCCTTGGATGTCCCTCCGTCTTGGGACGCCGCAATCGGAGCTCTCTATCCGACGTCAAGCAATGAAAGTGAAGTCTCAGGTCAAAGAAGTGCATATCTTATACGAGGGCCGAAGAACACTGGAAAGACCACGTTTGCAAGGCTCATGCTCAACCGGCTCCTCTCCAAGTACGTGGCCATTAATCTTCAACAAGTTGAGGATCGTATTGAGTGCCAAAACCAGGTTCCAACGCGTCGCTTACTTGGAATGCGATCTCGGTCAATCCGAGTTCACTCCGGGGGGCATGGTCAGCTTGAATGTAGTCGATCAGCCCATCTTTGGTGAGCAACTCGACCTACCCACCCAGGACATGATCTAATTCCAATTGCAGGACCCCCTTTCTCCCATCCAAGCATTCCATACACAGCTCACTACGTTGGCGCGACATCCCCAAAGACGAGCCCATCGCACTATGTCGACTCCATACAAGCTCTGGTGCAGCTTTATGATCTCGATATCCAGAATCCGGCCCTCGAGGAATCAGACTTAGAAGACGGTCGTATCCGCTCTTTCATCCCTTTAATCGTCAACACGATGGGCTGGACCAAAGGTCTGGGAGGCGATCTCGCACGCAAGCTTGAGGATATCGTCCAGCCATCTCATATCTTCTCATTTGATGCTTCGGCCAACGACGATTGGGGCTCGCCAATACCAGTTTCAGGCTCAAGCGGACTCGGCGGACCACACGTCCACTCCCTGGAGAGCGTACGGCCTTCGTCGATCTCTTGTCATTACACCGCAGCCGACCAGCGAAATCTCTCCATGCTCTCGTACTTTCACGCCATTTTCCCCAACCATCCTCCTACATCACTTCTAACCTCCCCCATCGCGATGTCATGGAACGCAACACTTCCGTTATGTGCTCAGCATCCATACGAGGTGGATGCTCGAACCGGGTTTGATCGACTCTTCCTCGCAGGTGCGGGGACTGAAGACGTCGTACCCGCTGAGGTGCTTCGGGCCCTTACTTGCTCTGTGGTCGGACTCGTCAGTTGCCAACCTGGAACCCTCGACAGCCACAGCCATCTCGAAGCCGATGACGGCGAACCAGCTTTGCCCTTCTACGAGCAAGGTTCTCCGCCCCCTTCGCCGTATACATCGAAGTGCTTGGGTCTTGCCGTTGTTCGAGCTATCTCACCCGCGCCATCACCGCGTATCCAGCTCCTGACACCCGTTCCACCCAATCTCCTTGGTTCGGCACGAGTGCTTATCATGGGCGAGCTGCGTCTCCCGGTATGGGGAATGTTGGACTTTCGCACTCTCGATGATGGTGGCGATATTGCGGGCTACGAGCGTGGTAAGGTGCCGTATCTTCGTTGGGGCAAAGGGGAGGGAGCAGGTGGGGAGCGGCGTCGGGTTCGGAGGAATTTGATGAGAAGGGGACAAATGTAAAGGCAGGGAGGATGACGATGTTGTAGAGGTCGATGTCAAGTGGTTTGGGTGCCTGCCGTTTTGGACCGAGTGCGGGTGCTTTATGGATCGGTGTATTACTCGTGGGTACTTGGTTGCCGGTGACGATCGGCGTTTGGGAGCAGAAGCGCTGAAGGCCGTTGCTGCCAGATCAGCCACTAAGTACTACTTACTACTACTACGAGTACTACTCTTGTACCCAGCAGCGACTGGACTGGCCGTCCTCCGTTTCTCCTGCCCCCACACACGCCTCGGACGCGGTGGTTGGAGTCGTTCACAAGCGAGCCTTGGTCCCCTTCCAATCGCCTTCAAGTTTCCCGGCTGTTCGACTTCTCCACCTTCGTTCCCCCCCGTCTCATATCGACATTATTTCTTTTGGCCCAGCACTGTCCCTTCCTGTTGTAAATTCCTCCCTGCTTTCAACTCCTTACGCCTGGCCTGATTTGTGTCCACCTCTCGTCGTTGCCCTATTCGATTCCCTTGTTGGCTCTGCGACCACCCCATACCCACCTAGACCTCCGGTTCAGCAATGTCTGACGACTTAATGCAACATCAAATTCACGTCGACCATGCCTACCCCTCCGACGAAGAGCATTCCGTCCTCGAGGACGATTCAGATGGCGAGGACAGAGACCTCGACTACATGGACGACGACGACGGCTCATCCTCCCTCTCCATCCCAAACGAGTCCATCGACTTCGACCTTGTCTATGCTCTCCACAGCTTCGCTGCCACCGTCGAAGGCCAAGCAAACGTCGTAAAGGGCGATTCCCTCTTCTTGATGGATGACAGTAACAGCTATTGGTGGCTTGTCCGCGTCCTCAAGACCCAGGAAGTGGGTTACATCCCCGCCGAGAACATTGAGACGCCCTTTGAGCGTTTGGCTAGGCTCAACAAACACCGCAACGTCGATGTATGTCCCCTCCCTCATCCATTTCTCATTTCGTTGTAATTATCGCTCGTCTCCCCCATCTCTTTCCCGCAATTTCTCTCCCTCGTTTGACCCTTCTGTGCTCTCGTCCTTGCCATAGCCGCTAGTTCGTCTGTTGTCGCCTGGCGCATGCATAATGTCGACTATACTTGGTCCTTCCTTCACCGTGTCCCATTTTTGTTCCCTTCATCATGACTTTCGCGCATCTCAACGTAACTTCTCCAGCTCGCATCCGCTACCCAAGCCGAACTTCAGGAGACCCGTGACCGCCTCTACTCTTCCCGTACAGGCTCCAATCAGCCGAATACCCCTTCCCCCATACCCGGCAGCCAACCTTCCCAGAGTTCTAGACGCATTCACTTCAAACACTCTTTCGGCGTTCGTCGCTATGCACCTGCCATCTGGAACGATGACGAAGAAGAAGACGAGGACATAGAGTGGGACGACGAGGATTATGAGGACGAGGACCCGGACCTTGCTGAGGAATGGGAGGAACGGGAACGTACCATCCGTGGTGAACAGGGCGTCGTGCAAGCCGGAGGCATGGAACCCGACGATGGTATGAGTTGGGAGGACGGCGCCGTCGAGGAGATGCAGCGCCAGCAACAGCAGCAGCAGCCCCCTTCCGCCCCAATCCAGATCGACGACCATTCCCGCCAACAAGGAGCCGCGCCTCAAAGCGCCGTCCAGCCTCAGCCTCTCCGCACTCAGCCCCCACGCGATAAACTCATCATCATGCAGGACGAATCCGCATCTGCCGAGCCCATTTCGCCGAGCCGTACCATGGACCCCGCACAAGCGACGGAGACACGCAAGTTGAGCATGACGCCACCGGTTGCCCGCGGGTCAGAATACGAAGCCCCTGCGCAGAGTGGCCCGCTGCTCCCCAGCGCGATCATGCAGCAGCAGTCGGACGAGCGCAAGCGCACTCGCGAGGAGATCGAGGCTTTGGAAGAAGCTACGCGCAAGAAGGCCAATCTCAACGTCGGCAGGCCCGCGAATGGCGTGCCCCAGGGCAAGGTTACGTCCACCGTATCCGTCGGTGAGCACGGGTCGACGGGCAAGCCGGGCGGGGCCAAACTGCGTAAGGAGCGCGATCGGGGGCACGACACGACGGACGACGAGAGCGGCAAAGATAAGGACAAGAAGAAAAAGAGCGGCGGCGTATTTGGCGGACTGTTCGGGCGGAAGAAGGACAAGGACAAGGGCAAGGACAAGTCAGACACCGGCAGTGCCTTGAGCGTCGACTCCCTCGCCCGCGAGTCCGAGGAGTCTGGCCGGTCGCGCACGTCGCCGCTCGCCTCGCTTGAGAGCGTGTCCCCCATCACGGCAAGTGCTCGTCAACAGCAACAACAGGCGATGATCATGCAGAAGAACTCCACGGACCCGAAACGTGCGATACAGCCTGTCGCTTCTCCACCCCAGTCCGACACTCTAGCTTCGCAGACGAGCCCTTCGCAGGAGGGCGCTGTAGTTCAAGTTCAACTCTCTCAACATGTCTCGCAGCTCCGGCAACGCGACCAACAGCAACAAGCTCTCTACCAGCAGTACCTCAACCGATCGCCCGCATCGCCTCCGGAGGCGCAGCCATCCTACGGGCTCCAGTCTGCTTCCGCCGTCATGCAAGGTTCGATGTCCTTTAGCTCCTCCATAAGCTCCGCTTCCGGTCTTTCTGCGGCTGGCTCGCGTCCCCGTCCTGGCTCCTTGGTCCTCTCGCCTACTGCGATGGACGGACAGGGTGTCGGTCTCCCCGACCTCAGCGTTGTTCGGGTCTTTGCTGGAGACCACCTTCAGACCGAGGCAACCTTTAAGACGGTTCTCCTCAACAGCTCCACGACGGCATCGGACCTTGTCCGCCAAGCGATTCAGCGTTTCCGGCTCCCCGCAGGCGAAGACGAGAAGGAGTACTACCTCGCCATCAAACAAGTGGAGGGCTCGTCTGCCGTGCTTCGTCCGGAGGAGAAGCCGCTGGGCGTCTTCGAGTCGCTCGTTGAGGCCGCCTTGGAACTCCCGAAAGTCAAGCGGAGCAGTGTGGGCAGTATCAGCTCCGTGGCGAGTAACCTCTCGATGCACCCGGCGATCAAGAAGTTGTCCATGAACGACTTCACGGACGATTCCCAGGTCAAGTTCTACCTGAATCGCCGCGGCCGTACCGACGAGAGTGTCGCCGAAGAGGGCGACGAAACACTCCTTGCCGAGAGCGTTGAGGGAGATACTGAGTCTCTCCGCAGTCGTGCGCAATTCCTTTCTGTATCCACCTCCGGTGGTAACACCGTTCTCCCAGAACGCTTCAGCTCGCCCTCCTTCCGCTTTGGCTTGCAGCTCGTCGTTTATCCCGACGACCTTCCAGACGATATGGTGTTTGATTCTCAGACCGAGGCAATCGTCTTCAAGCACACCCTCCGTAACCGCCCGCAGGGGAACCAAGCCCCGTCCCCTGGCATTAACCAGAACTTGCGCAAGAAAATCTTCGTCTTCCCGAAGAACATCACCGTTGCGGAAGTCATCGAACAAGGATTGGATCGATTCGGCATCCCAGAGGGCGTCGTGGACGGAGGAGACGAGGTTGAGGATAAGCAGACCAAGCGAAGAAGCTCCTCGCGCGTCCGGTATGGTCTGGCTGTCGAGGTCAACGGCAAAGGTACAAGTCCCATCACGTTACCCGTTCACTTCGTACTTATGCTGAACACCCAGAACGCGAACTCCCTCCTTCGAGCAAAGTCATTGATGCTTACCCACGACCGCCTGCATATCGTCAGGTCGACCGTAGATTCAGTGACAGCAAACGAAGGTCCATCGACTCTGCCCAGTTAGTTTTGGGCTCTTCTGACGACGTCCGCCCCGACGATCCTGTTTTCATCCTCCGTCGCGCTGTCACATACCGCATCTCATCTTCACGCCATCGCTCGTCGGCACCTCTCGATGAGCTCGCATTGCAACAGCTCCGGGAGTCTGTCGCCAGCTCGAGCACGGCATCCGATACGACCGCTCAGGAAGAACCCAAACGCCAGATGTCCAAACAAGAGCTGATAGCGGCTCAGCGTGCCGCTACTCGGGCAAATCAGCGTGCCATTCTCTCCGCGCAGGCAAACTCTGTCCGCGGTTTGGATGTCCTCCTGCCAAGTAACGCCATGATCCGCAGCTCCCGCTATGAGGTCGACGACAGGATGCGCTACTCGTATGTGGAACCCGATGGCGAAACATATGACATCAGCGACATCGTCGAGAAAGAGTGGCGGAACGAGGTCGGGCCCCCAGGGACCAAGTCCACTCCCAGTGGTGACGATCTACTACACGGAGTCCTCGCTCATGGCAAGGACGGCTTGGGCGCTAAGCTCGATCGGGTTCTCAGCAAGATCAAACACGAGAAGTCGTCTGGCAGGGCGCCGGTGTCGCAGCCTTCCGCTGACCAAGGGCTCAACTCCTCCCGGAGCAGCACCGACTCAGCTTACTCTGCTGTTGGGACCGTTCAAGAAATGTCATCCTCGCGAACAGCCACTCCTACCGCGCGTGATGCTGCTAGGTCTCACTCGGTGGCTGCAAACAGTCAACGTGGTGGTTCACCCTCTGTCTCTAGGTTGTCAAGTTATCGCACCGCCAGCCCTGGGGAGTCGGACGCGTTCCGCGTAAATACCGCGACCCCGACTACTAGCAGCCGCAACAATCGCGGTTACCCTGTCCCACATGAGCGGCAGTCCTCCCTTGCGTCTGCGATGTCTGACTACAGGACCGCTACGCCGTCCTCGCCGCCGCCAGCGGGTGGCATGGCGATACCGGTTCCCAAGGTGGAGAAACCCAAGTTGATCCTCCCGAAAAACGATTTCGGCCTGAATGAGATGATGGCGGTCATCGAGATGCGCGCTTCGCTGAACAAGAAGCTACCTGAGCACAAACCGTTGGATCCGGTCGAAGAGATGTTGTTCGGGAAGCCAATCGAATGCCACACCCTGCACCCCGAAATTAGGAACATCTACGCTAGCACTTTCAAGCAGTTGGAGGAGATGGATCAGGTACGTCTTCAGGGCAACGATCCGTCAGTTTTCGCAGTAGCTCACAATTGTTTTGCAGGCTCTGGATGAACTTCTGCAACAGGCAGTCCACGTCCATTGAGGCGTCGACACTATATTTATGTGTTCTTGTATGCATGTTACAGTTGCTATGTGTGTTTAGTTTTTGTGTGGATAATGGGATATATTGAATTACCGGCTGGCCGGTTATACTAGTACACATTCGCGTCATTATGAGCATCGGATCATCATGGATGGACAACTCGACTTGTTTTCTCGACTGCTGATCGCATGGCCCCAGTCTCGTCAGCTCTCTTGCCAGCCTTCTCGAACATTTGCGAGCTTCTCCGACGCGTCAAGCTTTCAAGACGTGCTGCTCCAAGCCAGTCTCGCAGGGAACCCGTTAGCCGTCCAACCAACTCAACGGCATTTCCCCTTGGTCCTGCAGTTTTCCTCCTCGTTAGGACTGCTCGCCAGCCAGGAGAGCATAAGTCTCGTAGACTTCTTTCCAACTACTCTTTTGTATTGCGCTTTTGCAACGCAATATTCACCTTTTCACCATCACCTGGGGGGTGCAACGTGGGACGCGGTGAACCGCGTAATCCAAAACAATAACATGCGTGCAGTAAAGCAAGAGTGAACGAAATCCCCCAACCCAATAATGATATGTACGTGTATGCTACGAGTGTGGTCGTTGCGTCTGTGCTAACTTTGCGAACACCCGTTCATATAATCGCCTCCCCACCACCCGGACGGCCGCAATATCGCAAATGACCCCGATATCAATCGCAGCGAACTGGCCCTTCACGCCCTGCGCGACAGCGTCCTTGATCGCCTCCGTGACCAGCGTCCGGAAGTCCGGTATGGCCTGCAGCGCCCCCGTGTTCGCCAAAGAGGTTGTCCTCGAGGGCCCAGGTGCACCCGGTCGTCGCACGACGCGCAAGTCCGCCGTGCCTTCGTCGAACAGCGTATGATATCCGTCGAGAATGACGACACGCGCGCCCGTCATTAACCTGAAGTCGAGAGCGTGGTGGAGGTCGCTGTACAGGACGCGGAACCACCCCGCGGACTTGGCGAACGTGTCGACGAGGTGGCCCTGCCGCGCGGCCTGGACGCGGATGTCCTCGAGCTCCGCGACGATGGGCAGGGTCTCGCGTAGGAGGGATACGAGGCGGTGGAGGGCGGTGGAGAGCTTCCCGTGGCCGAGGAGGTTGCAGAGGTAGAGCTCTGCGTCTTCGTGGGGATTGTGGAGCGCGTCGAGCTCGCCGTCGACTTGCATGGGATCGTCGTTGGGCACGCGGGAGAAACGGAGGTGGTAGGAGGAGCGGTTGGTGGCGAGCTGGTCTGTGCAGGTGAGGGAGACGGTATAGTTGTCGGCGTAGGCGAACTCGACGGTCTGGAGGTCGAACGAGATGAGGCGGATGTCTGTCCACAGGTATTTCGCGGACATTTGTGCGACTACGAGATTAGATTAGTATGAGGGAAAGTGGATAGGAAAACGCAATGTCAACGACGGACCTTCACGCGCGATGACGACCATCTTTGACACACGTGCCCATTCCTCCAGGAACTCGTCGACGCACTTGTCGACATTGTCAGACAGAAAGGAAACGATAGCTTCCCGCGTGTCGTAGATGATACGCTTCGACGGTCGGATGACCGTGCTCCCGCTTGCGCGCTTCCCTATAGGCTGCTGCCCATACTTCAGCTTGACGCAGGTGACGACCTTCGCGGTGTCGTTCGACCACCAGTTGAGTGGGATAACTCGGATGTTCGGCATCGCAGCTTCAGCGGCAGGCGCACCAGACAGGATGTCTGACGACTGCACACAGAGCGCTGGGATTGTCCGTGCCAGGGAGGACTGAACGTTCCCGAACTCGGGAAGGGAGGAAGCCGTCGAGTTGACGTGGATATAGGGGATACCGCGCAGCTTGAACTGCTGCTCCACCTTGGTGTAAGCGACTCGCGCGCTGGGGATACTCGTTAAGGAACCAATCTTACGACGCATGGAAGCCGGAACTCACCAGCAGTAGGCATACAGCTCCCGCAGGACGTTCGTCTCCAAACGGAAACTGGTGGGATACTGCTCTCCGCTCGGGCCGGCTCGTCCTGGACCATCTTGGCGTTTCCGCTTCTGGCCCACAACGGCGTCCAGCCCCACACCACCTTCCACCGTGACCTCGTCGCCATAGATTCGACGAACATTGAGCCAACCGATGTCCTCCATGACGAGATCGTGGTTCATAGAATGCTCGACCTCCTTCACACTGATAAGCGCATACCGGAAGTCCTGGTCGGTTATGACGAGCACAAGGTAGTGGGTCGAGAAGTTGCCCAGCTGAATATAGACCTGGCCTTGAGCATCCTGTCCGAACTTCTTGATTTCTGCGTAGCGTACGAGCAATTAGCTCGGACGACCGAGCCCAGCGCGCAAACTCACCATCTGCAGAAAAATTTCGTGTCCGGAAGCTCTGCAACCCAAGGTACTGCACCTTCTGCTCTGCAAGATCGGTGATCGTCTGATGAACCAAACATGAGAAAGTCGTTAGTGCGGCATGCAAGTTAATTTTACTCACCGCGTTCCGTAAGAGGACAAGCGCCTGCGGAAGCATGAAAGGCGAGTCCTGGAGTCGCTGCGTAATCGCGGCGAAGCGAGGCCCACGACCAGCAGCAGCGAGGTCGCCGGTGTCACGAAGAGTCAATCGTCCTGTCCGAGGGTCGACGGTCACGACGACGACCTCGTCTGTGCACAGGTGCACTCGCAACGAAGGCGCGCCTTCTGCTCGACCGAATGAATACGACTTCCAAGACAAGGCACACGCGAGTTCTCACCATTCGACACGAATGTGACCTCCCCTGGCCGCGAGAAGATGTTGCGCGTGACCATCCCACGCTGTAGCTGAGCCTGGAAGAACTTCATGACGCCTTCTGTATGACGTCGGATCACCTTGCGAAGTAAGTTTTCGAGATCGAGCTCCTCCGGATCCTATACACGAATCATCACCGTCAGCTCTGAACCTATTTGACAAGGGGATTGCCACTAATGGGCAATGGGCCGCGTACAATCTGCAGCTGTCCTGGCAGCATGAACATGTCCTCAGCCGCGGGGGTGACACCGAGCGCACCGGCTTCGGGCTCCCACCGGACGTCGAAGCGCATGTTCTCGACCTCGTCTGACGGCACAGTCCCGTCGAGCTTTGACCGCGCCTGCAGCTCGGCCAGGACACGTGCCCGAGGGGAGCGCATAGCCTTCCGACCCGTCTTTTCCTTGACTTGGACAATGGAGATGATGAGCTTGCCGCCAAGCGTGGGCAGAGGTTTCTGTTGTGGCGGACGCTTTTGATTGGGTGGTGGGGGTTTCCGTACCCAATAATGCACGACCATCGTCTGGCGGTTGTTTGACATCTCGACGTTCATGTACTCGGCCCAACCTAATGAGCGCATGCGCTCGGCCTGTATGGATTTAGAACGGCCTCCTGTAGGTTGAAACTTTGTTTACCGACCTGGTACCACAAGATCTCAAGCTGATATGACAGAGACATCATCTCTGCCGTTATGCTGCGTTCACTGACCGGAATGGTGCAATAACATTGGTAGCACTTACGGAGGAAGTTGAACACGCGGACCAGAGGGGCATCAACCATCCCCTCTGGAAGCTGTGGTCGTGGTGGCGGTTCGACGCCTGGTGGAGGAGGCTCATCCGGAGGTAGATAGAACGCGAGGCGCGCATCCGCTTCATCCGTGATGTTGCGTTTCAACACACCGGAAGGAGTCCGAGGGAACTCTGCCACAGTGAGGATGGGACCGACCGGATAAGGATCAGGAAACTTACCTTGCATCCCTGTCTGGTCACCGCCGACAGTGAACAAAAAGGTGACATTCACGAAAAACCACCCGGTATTACCACCGGCGCCTTGTAAGCATAGTGACAACTCGAACAACTTGGGAGCAGTGAAGAACACCCTTCCGCCACCTGCGCGTCAGTGGCCGTGAGGTGAGAAACTCTTTCAAGAGTGCTGCAGCTTACCTATTCGATACTGCGACATTTCCCAAGGAACGATTTCCGACATTCGGAGACGGTATCGCATGGCATCCTCAATGTCAGCAAAAGTTCTAGAGACTTCGTCATCCGTTAAGGGGGTTGGAGGAACGATGAGTTCCTATGTTGGCATTGCTGTTGGAATTCTAGATATCTATCCCAGAAGACAAGACCTACCTTGATACATGATGGTAATCGCCGGTATGTACCGGTCGTTAACACATCCAAAGAGGTCAAGAGGTCATGATTTCGTAGTCTGCGTGCATGTTAGCTAGCCAGCACACCATGAATAGGCTACAAGACTATCGCTTGTTCAGAGTGTAGACGTACATACCTTGCTGGGTCCAGGGCGTCTCGACCATACTTTAATGCCATGATTGCATCCTCGAACTGCTGGTTCTGGTCCATAAGGAACGCGGTGATGTTCTAAACATGTGAATGAGTACAAGAAAGGCCTCAACATGGAGGAATGGACGGACCATGGCTTTCTGAACTACTGCAGCATCGCGGGACCACTTGGCGATCGCATAGAGCTTCACGACTTGACGCTTCATTCTGATGACCCAGTCTGCGACGGAACGCTTTCGAGCAGCGTCAGACATGGTGGGCATACTGCCACAGCCACAGACCGGATGAGGGATGCAACATGGGTCCTATCGGCGTAGCGCACTCACGTTTCGGCCATCTCGACGAGCTCGGCGTACATTGCCTGCGCAAGCCTGGAGACGAGCTCTCCAAGGGGTAGCTGGTCATCCATAACCAGCGGGAGTTCGGTCTCGAGTTGCTCGAGCGATGGTTCGTGTGGTTCGGCGTTGCCATTCTGAAGAGGTAGATGGGCAGTGCCATTAAGGAAGTGGCCGTTGACGGCTGTGTCCATGGGAGTAGGTCGTCAGAGGGGGTTATACCATGGACAGCGCGCAGGGAGGGGAGAGAACGAGGGCGGAGAGAGAGAGTAGGGGAGAGAGCGAGGACGGAGGAAGAGAGACAAGAGCAAGACGCGGATTCGAAACTTGTTACGCGCGCGAGCCACCGTCGCGCGCTGGCCCACAGGCGCCTACTAGGCGCCGGGAAGCGTTGTACTTACCCGTGCAAGGATATCAAGGGAGGTCAGAATTTGTTCAAGTTGACGTTATATATAGGTCAATAGGATGTCAGAACGAGCTCTCTCTTACGAACAACCGTCCCTAGCTCACCTTTTCGTTCTTGGGTCGTTTCTCTATGTTTTGAACCTCGCTCGTGTAATCGCAGATCACCTCTTCTATGCTGGCTTGGTCGCCCAGATCGCCCTCGGCATCGTCTATGGTTCCCCACTCGCCGACATCCTGCCTATCGCCTGGGAAACCACATTCACCGCCCTAGGCTACCTTGGTTTGATTCTTGTCGTGTTTGAAGGCATCTATCTCCGCTCTTCTTTCTTCTCAATAGTACTGATCATGACCTATGATGATCCCTAGGCGGGCTCTCTACTAATCTTCCTGTCCTCCTGTCCAACCTTCCTTTGTCAATCTTATGCGCGGTGGCGGGAATCGCTGCACCCATTGCCCTGTCCTTTGCGCTTCTAGACGCCGCTTTTAACTACAAACCCCTCGAGGCATTCGCCGCCGGAGCAGCCTTGTCATCCACTAGCCTCGGTACCACCTTAGCTGCCCTGAACAGCGTTACAAAAACATGGCCATCTCCGTGTGCGTTTCCCCACCAAGCCTACTCGACGGCACCCATACCACCACTGCCCGCTCAACGCCAGAGGACACCGATCCAATCGCGCGTACCCTGCCTCAGGAAAAGCAGACACCCCTGCAACATTCTCGCATCGGCACTATCCTCATCAGCGCTGCAATCATAGACGATGTCGTCGGCCTCGTCATAGCCTCTCTCATCCCAGCTCTCGCCTCCGTTGACTCGGACCCTCCTGGTGATAACCACGGCAACCTCGCCTGGACCATCGTCCGGCCCTTGCTCTCGTCCTTCCTAATAGCAGCGATTGCGTCTATTGTCTCTCGATTTGTCCTACGCCCGGTCTTCCGGTATCGCGGAGTCGGTGAGCGGTGGTGTGCCCCAGCGCGTGAAGGGAAACCTTGGGGGGCTTTTGCTCTCAGCAAAGAGGGTAGTGGATGGGGAACCTCGGCACACTCGGACGCAGTGAAGCTGTGCATCATGGTTATAACGCTTAGCGGAATGGTTGCGATTGCGAATTGTGAGCCATGGCCCATGGTTTCGTAGGGAGTGCATGCATTGACTGTGCCTTCCCAGACACTGATACGAGCGTACTGTACGGCGCATACGTCGCCGGTCTCGTCCTGACATATATTTGCCAACCCGCACCGGGAGAAGACTTCGACGAGTCAGCGGAGGAGCTCTCATTCGAGCAGACGTTCGGCCGGATAATAGGACCCCTGCAGGCCAATCTCCTTCTGCCCCTTTTCTTCGCCAGCATCGGCTTTGCCGTCGTGAGTGGATCAGTATTTGAGGCACTGGCATGGGCGGCATTGACCCTTGGATATCTAGCCATTCCTTGATCTATGGCACCCTACCGTGATTTGGCGCGGCATTGTCTACTCGGTGCTCATGACTCTCGCCAAGCTAGCTGTGGGCCTTCCCATCTTGCTGTACTCCGTCGCCCTTTCGTTTGTCCACACGACACTTAAGAATATGCGCATGCTTGTCTCTCAGCTAGGCACCAAGATCTCTCGGCTTCTGCACCCTGTAATATCTCGTTCAACGGGCCGAAATACTCCACATTCGACACCTACGATGCCACCTCTAAGCGCCGAGAAGATGGATAGCCATGATGCCGGTATGCTTCTCGGTGTGTCCCAGGAGTCAATATTAGGACAACCCACCACCTCGATCCCCGCTGCGGTTTTCATCGGCGTTGCGATGGTGTCGCGGGGAGAAATTGGGCTCCTGATCGCCCAGCTGGCCCGGGGAAACGACTCGGGCGGGGAACGGGGGCTCTTGGGTGACGAGGCGTTCTCGGTGTGCATCTGGGCAATCCTGCTCTGCACACTCGTCGGACCAATCGGGACTGGGATTGTTGTCGGACGATGGGGATCCAAAGTGACGACGACTCTGTGGGCATGAGCAAGGTGAGTGGCATGCCCATTGTTGCAGGGCGTTGAGTAGACGCTGACGTCATTGGCTTGGTGGCACTGACAGCAATATATTCGAAGCTAGAGTCGATTGTCGTCGCGCCCCCGCTCTCCCAGTCACTACGCCCGAGCTCGGACTCGGTGGAGGCACGGGATGCCATATACTCATGTCCACGAGTATCTTAACCGCCGTCCGTCCGTATCCTCCTCGTCAGACATGTGCAGCTCGCTGCGGTATCCAAAGGGATCAATGGATCTAGGAGTTAGATCCGGTCACTCGTATTTTGAAGAAGGCTTGCACATTGATATACACCTCCCATTTGGCGAGATGGGTGCTGTCCACTTGAAAACTCGGCTAGCCCTAGTACGTGGAGGGACTTCCAACGGATCGGTGATAATTCTAATTCTTGTATGAACGGTGATGATTGTATATCTATTAAATGCACGCATCCGTTTGCGCTCTAGAATACCGTCTAGCACCATGGTATGATATGATTTGAAGTCCCAGAAGGGTGCACGTTAGGAAGTCATTACCCAAAGCGATAGTCATCGGTGACGCCCCTCCACAACGTCCTACAATCCACCGACGCATTCAGCCGGGACGCGAGCAGGAACGCTCCGCTCAGTTTCCTACACACGAACGTAGCCGCGACAATCAGCGCATGTAAATCCGCCAGCCAGACCATCGCGACGCACCTGTTGAGACTGTACGTCTCCCTCGGCGGCGGCGTCAGCCGATGCTGCAGCATCACAGGGATCTGCGCCCTGATCTCCGCCGTAATATCCCCCCACGCCGACCCGCGCCCGAACCGGAACGGCTGCGCCGTCCCCGCCCTGAACGGCGTCCCGAGCAGGACCATCGACCGGACGTGCGCGTCCAACATCAGGTCGTTCTCCTCGCCCGTCAGGTACCCGAGCTTGCGGCTCCACTCGACGCACGCGTCGCGGTCCTCGGCGACGGCGGCAGAGAGGAGACGCAGCCAGCCGTCGATGAACGCCTTCGAGTACTCACGCGTCGCGCCAAAGTCGACGAGCTCGACCTTGCGCGTGCGCGCGTTCCAGAGGAAGTTCGTCCAGTTCGGGTCCGTCTGCATCAACCGGAGGACGAATAGCTCGCGCAGGCAGAGGTCTACGACCCGTGCGGCAATCTACGAGGAGGTCCAGGTTAAAGAGGATCGGTTTCAGTTTTGGTCCCGTGCTGTGCAAGGGGATGACACTCACGTCGTCGCGGTCGCGCTGCGAGAGCTTGCTGATGACCGACCCGCCAACGCTGACGCCGTCCATCCTCTCCATCACGAGCACAGTCTTCGTGCTCCCTTCCCATACCCACGGTACCTTGAATCGTTCGTCCCGCACAAGGCCCTCCCGGAACCGCCGCAAGAAGGTCGCCTCGCGTGAGTAGTCGCACTCCTCCGCCAACTCCTCCTTCATCACCTGGATCGTCCGCTCGAGGAACAGACCCGGTGGTAGGAGGCGGCCGGCGGTGAGGATCATCTTGACGTAGCCGATGTCGCTGTTGATCGAGTTGACGATGTTCGGGAACTGGACCTTGACCGCGACCGGCTCGGGCTTTCCCGTGGGCGACGCGGAGGCGGCGAGGACGGCGCAGTGCACCTGGCCGATGGATGCGGCGGCGAAGGGGAGGCGGTCGAAGGACTCGAAGTTGGACATCCACGAGGGGCCGAGGGAGTCCTGCATAACTTTCTGCAGGGCGCATCGTGTTAAAACGCGGCGGACGTGGTGACTTGGCCTGGCGGGCTATTCTGACTGACCTCCATCTGCCAGTCCGGCATGTAGTGTGCGCTGTCCTGCACGCGACGGAATAAGTCCTCTACCTCTGGTGGAAGGACATGGCTGTCTTGCGCACGAAGAACCATCAGCGCCTGGAATATCGCGGATAGCCATGTTATACAGACCTTGTATGCTCATGAACTGGCCAAGCTTCAGTGCCGCACCGCGCATCTGCGTCAACTTGGAGACGAGACGCTTGATATTACCCTCGGTCAACATGAGCGAAGGTGCTACGTTCTCGTCCGAGCTACTGGTTGAGCGGCGAACAAGTTCAGAAGTCATTCCATACCCCAGCGACGCAGCAAGGCCTGTGGGCAAAACAAATTATCCACTGGGCGCGCCAAATGATGCTCGAACATGTGCACCTCCGTAATGGAATAGACGACCTATTCGCGACGACGGCACTTTGGATGACTGAAGGGTCCGGGTTTTTGGCGGGTCAAGCACGATTGCCTTGTCATGGTCGCTGTAAGAGACCGAGATGGAGGATACGGAAGTCGAGACACACCTCTGTTTCTGGTATGTCCATGCTCGCGGAAATGTCTCCAACCAGAGGAACCTCGGCCCTCTCCATCTCCACCGAGGGCGAAACATATGGAAGACGGGAGGTCTGCTCGCTTGGCGTTTGGTCGACTCCTGAGAAATACGACGCCGGTTCAAGACTGTTGTGCGATCCCCGTGCTTGAGGGGAAGGGGGCACTCTGCGCTCAGAGGTCAACCGGTTGGCATTCTGGAGAGATGCTTGAGGGGTGAACTAGCGAAGCGATGTGAAACAAGTTCTCGTCGCATTCAAAAGTACATGCGCTCACCTCTAAATCCAATGCGTCTCGAGTAGAATGAGCCTGCTCTGTTGGAAGCGTGACACTTGGAGGGATGTTACATGGTTGGGACACGCTATTCCTCTCCTGAACGAGTGAAGTGTGTGCAGCCTCCGCAGTGGCCAGTCCTGGTTTGACGATGATCCTCACGCTGGGGTCGGCATCCGGGTATGATTCATCTCTCTTTCGCTTTCGAGACAGGCCCTCCGCGCCGAGTAGGCCGCCAGTCCTTGCCAGCTGTGCGGCACGTATCTGCGCGGAGTGGGAGAGAATGTCGACGAGGGAGCTCGCGACGCAGAGCCAGTTGTATGCAGGTCCAGGGGGCATCGCTTCGTCGAGGGGGATATTCAGCAGACTGCAGGGGACATAGCGGGTTGGGTGTGAGTATTACGAGTATGCGCAGGCGTCCAATGAGCCAGGCTCAGCCTGTCGACACTGGCGCTGTAGCCTTAGACTCAGACTGTTTGCCATCGTCGCTCTGCTGCACACATAGACATGGCTTCCGCGACTCAGAAACGCATATACCTCACTAGACACGCGGAAGCCGAGCATAAGTCGGTCCATTTCCTCCTCTTTCATCGCTCCTGAGCCCTTTTCTAACACAACCCCAGTGTAACCGAAGACTGGACGAGTCAGTCCCATCCATCGTTCACGTTCAACCTTCAAACCCAACGATAGCCCTTAAGCTTACGCATTCGCACAGTCCACGATGCCCCGCTCACCTTCCGCGGCCGCCAACAGGCCGCGTCCTTGAACCAAACAACCAAGGACACCATCCAGTCCTCCGCCGATCTCCTCGTTACCAGCGGTCTCCGCCGCACGCTCTCCACGACCATCATCGGATACCCCGCGCTCAGGAAACGCTTGGATACAGAAGGGAAGCCCATCGTCATCCTCCCGCAACTGCAGGAAGTCAATTATCTTCCCTGCGACACCGGCTCCGTACGTCCCTCCTCGTCTATGTTCCCCGCTCATGCTGCCCCGCATCCCGAATCACATCTTCCGTTCCCACATCCACTAACCCCCTTCCCCTTCCCCTTCCCCTTCCCCTTCCCCCATCCTCCACGCCCACACCCTCCAAAATCGACACATCGCGAAACCAGGCCCGCGAAGTCCTCGAAGCCGACCCCGAGTACGCCGGGCTCGACTTCTCCCTACTCAAGCCCGAGTGGACGTCCAAAGCCGGCTTCTACGCCGCGACCGAGGACGCGATCTGCGCGCGTGCGCGCTGGGTCCGCCGCTGGCTGCGTGTCCGCCCCGAGCAGCGCATCGCCGTCGTCTCGCACGGCGACTTCCTCCGCTACCTCACCCGCGGCTACAACACGCACGAGCCGTGGGCCAACGTCGAGGTCCGTGAGTACATGTTCGCCGTCGACGAGGCCGATGATGTGGACGGTGAGGCGTGGCTTGTGCCTGTGCCTGTGGAGCAGGCCGTCCCCGTCCCCGTCGAGGGTGAGTCGGAGCCGACGTCTTCGGAGCGGGCATGATTGTAGCGTGGAACATTGCGCCGGTGCCCCCGTGTACTGGTGTGCCTCCTGCCGGTTGTGGAGTGCAAAACTTCAGCACGGGTACGGTTGTGTGGGTATATACATAATGTCCATAGAGGAGCAGTACAATGCGAGAGTGCTAGATGTGACGCAACAACAGAGCATTAAATTAGAGGATATAATACAGTATTCGAACGGCGATCGTACACGAGTCGAACGTGTGCAGTAATCGGGCGCGGGGATGAGAGTTCGGAGTGCTAATGCGAGCGCAAATGCAGAGCGCAGTCACAGTACTAATGCGAGCGTGCGAGCGGAAAGCGAAAGAGTATGTACAACTGGAAGCGTGGTCGGAACGCTATGGAGTAATATAACAAAGCGGGTGCGAAGGTATAGGGCCGGTACGTGGACGCACCTAGCCATGGCTCTTGGTAGTTGGTAGGCATGATAAATAAATACCAGCATCCTCTCCTCTTCTCCTGTTTCACATTCTCACCTTCCCTCCCCTGCAACAGTCATACACAAGCTTTCACCCGAGCTTCCCCTGCTGAATCGCCTGGCGAATCGGATTTGACTCCTTCGGAATCGCTCCAGACTTCTCCAGCCGGTCAAAGAGCACGAACAGCTTCTCCGCCTCACGCTCCTTCTCCTCGTCAGTCATCTCGATCTCAGGCGCTGGCTTCTCGGCCACACCAGTGATGGGGTTTATCGGGACACCGTCCGCCGTTGCTGTGGGAGCGGAAGCGCTCGACCCGGCGGGCGGAGGGGGTGCGGACATGATGCCTTTATTGAAGAGGAAGCCGGCAACGTTTCCGTAGCCCACATATGACGCGAGTGTGCTCCCTACAAATATGTAAAGCGCAAATATTGGCAATCCAGATCCGGGAAAAGGGATATATCAACGCACCATCAGAGTCGCAGATAGCGTAGAGCATCTCCCCGGTTGCGTTCTTCAGCTTCGCATGGTGGACGCTCGCCAACGACCTCAGCAGCCTGCCCAACAGATCCGCCCTGCCTTCCAATGGACTTGTCCTGTCCAGGTCCTCTGGCAAGAGCCACTGACGCATTCGCGTCCTTGAGCCCTCATCCGCCTGACAGAGCTTCGTGAGAAGTACAACGAGGGGCGCCATCACATCATCTAAGGACTGGTCCATCTCCCGCATACACCGCTGACGCACACTCACGTCGTCAGGGTCGATGACGTCAGGCATGTAGTGGTTAAGCGAAACGTCGAGGAGGTCGTATGCCCGTAGCAAGACGTCGACGGGGGTGGAGGACGTGTGGGGGGATGAAGAACGGGACAACGATCGCCGACCAGCGGAGAGCGCAGACCAAGCGCGGTCAAACGCGCCAGGCTTGAGGTCCTTCGCTGGGCCAGTGGTCGGAGAGCCAGCGCGACTGCTACTTGAGGAACGCGAAGCCTTGCTGGTGCTCGTTTGGCTGGAGGAAGACTCGGATGAGCCGACAGGCTTCGGGGTAGAGGAAGGAGATATCTTGGCCGGAGGAAGCCAGAGGGTCCGCAGCGAGGAGGATACGGGGATAGTAATCAGGGCATGAATGACATGCGTCATGGGTGCAGTGAGGGGAGCAGGGAAGGATGGCGGCAAAGTGTTGAACGCCCGCAAAAGAGGGAGAAGGATCCTAGAGCGGGAAGATGTCGATATGCGCGCATCGAAAAGGCTACACAGAGGAAACGCACCCATCCAAACGGTCACTCCAACAGTCGCCCATTACTTTAGTTTCATTAGAATCAGGGTCGTCAACAAGCTAGACCTAGGTGAGCTAGGAGTGACGTCATAATTAGAGAGTCGGACGCGTACCTTGGGATAGTGTAACAACAAATTAAAAGTGAATTTGAGTAGGTCGGTCATGGCTTCGCGTGAAAACTTTGCGCCAGAAAGAATTGCTCGCGATAGCAGATCGAGCTTGTTCCCGATGAGCTCGATGATGCTAGGAGACTTGGCCTCGACGAGGGACCGGATGAAGGTGGCTGCGGAGGACATGGACACGGTGGACAAGAAGAGGATGCGGGAGGCGAGGAATATGCGCTCTGGAACGGTAGATTTCTGACAGAAAAAAGAAGGATTAGGGGAAACGTCTGGACAAGATGATGGGGACAGACCTCAAGCAACTCTACGGCGAAATCACCACCGCCGACCTGCTTCTCTATGAGCGTTACGCGAGCGTGATCGACGAGAAGCAGAGCATTGGCGACGCAGCGAAGGGCTTCGTTTGACGCGTCTGGAACATCCTTGTAGGTATGATACAAGGACAGGAGAGCGGATAGATTTGCAGGGGTGGAAATGATCTCTGAGCCTGCGGGATTCTTGCCTAAGGACTTGACGGCCTGAAGAGCGGGGGGAGCATCTGGGGAAAGAGATGTGTGTGTAAGGGATCGGTGGTCAGAGTTGAGAGACGGCAAGCGCGGGGGAGAGAAGCGAACCTTTGGAAGAGAGCCTCCTCTTTGAGGAATTGCTATTTGGCTTTGCGAGGTCGTCTATGATTACTTGGATCAAATCGCGACGTTTTGCGTCATCAATGGTGAGAGGAGGAGCTAAGAAAGGGAAAGGGAGGGATGAGTGGGAGGAGGGAGAAAGAATCGGAGATAGAACAAGGCTTCGCACCGTCTGTGATGGACTGAAGAACGGCAGCGACCTGGGAGCGTGAGGAGGAGGAGGAAAGGGCGGTATATGCGTCAAGGTACTTGGACATGGGCGAAGTGGTGTGGCAGGAGTCAGGGCGGGGCGAGGTCGAGGGTAAGGAGGAGGTAGGATGAGAAGGCCACGGCAAAGAGCGGAGGAGTTGTGCAGAGGCTGGCGGATCGTGTGTCGTGAAGAGATTTGCGGGGAGGCTCGTGAGAGATGGTGGCCGCAGGAAGGAGAACAGGAGGGGCCTGATGGTAACCAGATAAGTAAGTATAAGTACGTAGCTGACAGTGTCGCAAATCCGGCCCATCCCGTTCCGGTCCGGCTCCTCCCCCTCCGTCCCCGGATAAGTACACACACTTGCGAGTGGCGACGTCTTCGTCTTGCCTTTAGCCATACATTGTTTCCTACCACACCACTTCTTGTACTTGGACACTCGTCCCAACCATCCATAGCCACCTCAACTCTGGCATCCCACACCTCCCATCTGCCTCCGCCTTGTCTGCGCCGACCGAGACAAGCTCCTATTTACGCCGCCTTGATCGAACAGCGTGTGCCATAACATCTTGTCCGGGCATAATTGTCTTGAGCATGAAACGTCTCGAACAGCGCCGTCCACCTCGTGAGCTGAGCGAGAAACTCGAATCTGCCTTCCCGCTCGCAATTAAGCCCCGTTCGGAAGTCCGTTTACATGCCCGCTCGGCCCAGACACCCCGTCTTCCTCCATCTTGACCCCATGTGTCCCCGCAGCAGTCAGCATCGCCGACTCCATGAGATGCTCTCCCAGGTCTGGAAAGTTTTGCACCAGTGCCTCGTCCAGCATCCTCCTGTACGACTGCACACAAAACAAACTTTTATTAGCCACACACTTCCCAAACATGTCCGCCCCCAGCAACCAAACCGTCTAGGCGGGTAGGAGCGCTTACTTCGATCGCGTGTATCTTTCCGTTCATGAACTGGTTCTCCGTCGCCGCCCGCTCCAGCCGTTCTTTGGTGAGCAGCATCGGGTTCCGCGAGTTGTCGATGTCCGCCAGGACCTGCAGAGGCACCATCGTCGTGATCGTCTCCGACATCTTCTCGAGCATGCCCAGCGATTCGATGACGTGATTTCTGAGACCATGGATATCGCCAACGCCACCGTCAGCAACGAGCAAGTAGACACGCCGACACACCAGGCAAGGAAGATGGACGGACTGGGGTGCAATCGACGGCAACGAACAAGCCCGAGACCGCCGTTCATGAGCATTAATCAGGCGGAGCTTTCGTTCTTCGTTCTTGTCCGTCAATCAAGACAGGGGGCACGAGGATGGCGGCGAGAGGCTCAACTTCAAGTAAGTTACTCACACTCGGGCACCGACGTTCTTTCCGTTCCCCGGCTTGTCCTTCTCTTTAGTCAAGTCACTCACGACAGTGATTCCTAGGTCGTAGAGCTTCTGTGCGAGATTGAGGAGCTCGATCTCCAGGTCGCCCTGCGGCCCTGGGGGTGGAGGCGACTCCGACTCGCGCGGACTGTCCGGGGCCTGGGGAACGGGGGCGGAGACTGGAGTGGGTGTAGACATGATGTTACGGGCCATGGCTGAGAAGGACGGCAACTTTTATTCGGGAACTGGCTCGCCGGCAAAGTGTGCGACGCTGGTCGACTCGGAGTCGGAAGAGGGAACAAGACCCTTTAGACGCTCGGCCCTGGCCCCCCTAGATCTGCGGGCGATACTCAACGCCGCGCGACTCAGCCTGAATTGGACCGCCCGACGGAGTGAGTGCTGCTTGTCTTGTTCTTTCTATGATATTTACTATGTATAAATAGATCTGTTTCAGACGCAGGGTGTTGTCTGCGATATATAGGATGTTCGTTTTGTTCACGAGCCGATTCCTAAGATACTACCGACCGTCTGTTAAAGTGGTAACATACGACAAAAATCGACCCAGGAGAATTGCATGGGGGATACAGGCATATGCATGGCATGTGCAAACTTTTCAGAGCGTCTTCACAGTGAAGACATGTTCAGAAGCTCGGAACCGGTTCACGATGTGGCGTCGTAAGCCTTGAGGAGGACGATGATGCGGACGATGTGGTCCGCCGGCTCTTGGGATGTTTGGATGACCGCGGATGGACGGCGGACACTTGTAAGTCACGGAAAGAATCAGGCGTGGTCGAGTACTGTCGGGAACCTGAAGCACCCGTCGACACCGACAGCGAACCCCTATATAAGGAGCGGACAGAAAGAGAAGAGCGTAATGGATGAAGAAGGAACCGCATAGTTAGAAACCAGAAGAAAAGGAATGACCGCCTCGCCAGCGTCCCCGACGTCGTCGTCATGTGTCGATGGCGTGAACTAGGTCTGGGTCGGGTTGTGGATCGGGAAGAGGTGGGAGTCGGGGAAGGCTTGCTTGATACGCTCGTTGAGGAAGGCGTATGCCGTCACATACGTGACGTCGGTAGAGTTGGTCAGGCCAGCACCGCCGGTAAGCATGCCGACGATACCATAGTTGGCGTCACCGACAACAGACCCGGAGTCCCCGGGGGCGGAGAAAGCGCCGTCCATGTTGCTGTAGGGGTAGACAGCGAACTCCCTAGACGTTGAGTGAATAGCGTAGTCCTTGTACTCTCGAACAAACGATTCGATGCCGGTCGCGCGACCAAGCGTAACACCAGTGGTGGCGCCGTTCTTGACGACTATGAGGCACTCCTCCCCGTTCGTGTCTAGCATGGTCGACTGGCCAAGCTTGTCGTATGTGACGATGTCTCGGAGCTGCATCAGGCCACCACGCGGATACTTGAATTTGGCGCGGGTCTCGGCATGAGGATACATCTTCTTCATGAATTGGTAAGGCGTAAGTTTGAATCCTGGATGGAATGATTAGTTAGAGTAGACGACCTCGGTGACATAGATCGAAACGTACCGAGATGAACAACGTTGCCTCGGAAGGCGTCCCAGTCGAACTTGGCGCGGTTGAGCTCAATGAGAGCCCAATCTTCGGTACACTTGCTGTCGCCGGTACCGACGGACATGGGAGGAGCGTAGACAACATGTCCCAGAATGCGCTGGCTCTCCGCGCTTCAGAAGCTGGTGATGTTACGGAAGAACTCGAATACGCTCGCCTTCGACGCCTGCGCCTCTTCCAGCTTGCGCGTAATCTCCTGCCGCTTGGAAGTTATCTTGGGGTCCTCTCCCTCGACGCGCTCCCTAAGACCTGTAAGTTCTTCCTCGTAGCCGTCGACCATGAAGTCCCGTGTGGCCAATCTTGTCCATGATGGCCTCGAGAGCGTTCTGGAAGGCCCTGCTGCCAATGTGGATGACCTCGCGACGATGGATGCTGTTGTTCTTGCGGTGGTAGAGCTCGTTGGGATACTTGCTGGGCGGGAGAGCAACGTGACGAGCGGTGAGGAGGAAGACCCGGTCGCTCTCACCGCCTTCGCGGAGATAGAGACAGCCCGTTCCTTCGAAGTGCGGGAAGGCCTTGGGAGCAATCTGAAGACCAAGTGCCGGAGTGAAGGGAACGCGTACGTCGACTGTGGGGTCGACGGAGGAGGCGTGGTGGAGGAGCTGCGGTCCAGCGTACCGGGTGTAGATAGACTCACGGAACGCAATCTCGACGCCGGTTATCGCATACTCCGAGAGGAGCTCCTTGCAGCGCATGGCCGGGCCTTTGGCGTGGTCTGGGGAGAGCGTGCCGGGCAGTACGCCTACCCACAAGAAGAGGGGACCAGGTTCCATCTCGCCTTCAGCAAAGCGGACGGGGTCGATGCTCGTCCACTTGAGGTCGATAGAGTCGAAGAACTTGTATATTTTCTCGCCGAGCTCGTGCCACACGCTCGATATCGCGTGGGTGCAGACAGGGCGGGCCTCCTTGGGAACGCGCTGAGCCTGAGGGCCGCTAGGGAGCGGCCAGGCGGGGCCGGTGTGGTAGATGGAAAGGGGGTTGGAGGGGAGGCCAAAGAAGTCGTTGTGAGCCTCGTCTAGAGGCGCATGAGAGTGCATGTCTGTGACGACCTTCCCGATGTCGAGCTCGTCAACTGCGGTGGTGGTCGAGGAGGGAGAAGATCCGGCGTTTCGCGCCTTGCAATCGCTAAAGAAGTACTACTGTATTCTTCTCAGTTGGACGTCACTAGAACGAGAGAGCAAACTTGAACACGAAATTATTGAGTACGAGCAGATAGCAAAAGTTAAGGGGCTGGCTTGTAACGCGGTAGGCGTAAAGCTATTGGACCCTGACTGCAGACTTGATTGATTCCTGCACAAAGAAGTTAACTTTAAGGCTGGTGGGGTCACAGAGGTCGACAGAGGTCGACTCAAAGACTCTCGAGCCTGAGTCTCTGCCAGTGGCAGCTGGAGACCCTTTCCTTAAACGCTCGGCCTGACTTGACGGCGCACGTGTGGTCCCATCATGCTCTAGATCCGCTCAAGAACGCTCGATGCATCTAAGTACCACGTTGCCCTGACTCATAGATTCTGTCTACATTCATCCGTGAGCTATTAATCTCTCTAGGCAATCTCGAACCACCTACTAATAACATCGCATCTCAATAGCAATGAACCGGTATTGTATTTTACTCTCCGAGTCAACCCCTCTCCAACAAGTCCGACGTCTCATTTGTGTTTCTCTCGCAGTGGTCCCATCATCCTCGTAAGAAGAGGCGCATATAACTTTGCTTTCTCACTACCTGACAGCACGACATAGACTATCGATGAAGCAGAAGTAGGTAACTCGGTTTCTACTTGATACTATCAGCGCCTCACGACAAGTTGCAGTACCTTCTCGACCAGCTGGTACAATTTCTTACCCAGCGGCATCGCATCTCGAGAATCTAACGCCCTCGATATGTTAGCCTGCCCCAGAAAAAGATGAAGATGAGCTTGTAACCAAACTGCGCAAGCGACTGCAGGACCTTCTTACTTCGCTCCGCTCAGGGGCTGAAGGGACGAAATAAGCCTGAATTGATCGTCAACCACTCGCAAGCTATATGCGGTCGGTAAAGTTCGTCCCTTTGTCTTCTCATATATATCTTTCACAACTTCCTCTGGCACAGAGGCTAGCCGTTGTCTGCGATCCCATAAGAGAGACGAATCAATCACGAGCAAGTTCTTGGGATACTGTCCGTCAAAATTGTAACATACGGCAGAAATCGGCAGAGGAGAATTATATGCATATAGAAGCCACCTTCTTCACCGTGAAGTCTGGCCACAAGCTCGGCACCGGTCCTCGATGTGGCGTCGTGAGCCTTGTTCATTTTTTCTCCTCCACTGACACCCACATACTCCCTCCGTTCTCCAGGAGAAATCCTCAAGTCGCATCCCAGGCTACAATCGCGGGTGGCCCGGAACAACTTGGTCTTGGGCAAAATGACTACGACTCCGAACACCATCTCTCCTCTCCCTTCTCGCACAGATGGCCTCGGCATCTTCCCATCCGGTGACTCCCTCAGCAGAAACAGTGTATACTCGTACGGGCACACCCGCAGCAGCACTTGTACCGTCCTCTCCTTCGCCCAGCAGTTCCACCCAGAGAAGACCCCGTCACCTGCAGGTCTCACGCGAACGACCACGATCCGGACGAACCTGAAGGAGATCCAGAAATCCCCTCTACCACATCGCTTCAACCTCGTTCCCAGCAGCAAGAGACGTGTCCCAGAACAGCCTAGCAAAATCCCCAGGTCGTCCACGCAGTGGAGGTGGAAGAGCGGACAAGAGGACATAGAGAGCAGATACTCCACCAGGAGCCCGAGTTTGTATGCCACAAGCCCAGTACGTGCCAGTCCCGATTTGCGACTGTGAGCGCTCTATAATGTACTCCCAGGATCCTCAATCCACACAGCTTGCGGAAGAAAGGAATGAGGAGAAGCGTACCATCCTAGAGGATCTGCTCTCCGACGCCCTCGACTCCCCGGTGTTCGATTGCATCGCAACATTTAGTCCCCCCTGCACACCATCCCCGCAAACCCAGACGATATCGCCACCATCCTTCACGCTTGTTCAAGATCACCCTAGCCACAAGTCTCGACCGTACTCGACCACGCCTGATTCTTTCCGTGAGTTACCAGTGTCCGTGGATTTGCAGCCATCAACGAATCGCGACCGTAAGCTGTTGCCGGCTTTCTCCTCTCCTCTGCAAACCCCGCCGGTCGCAAGCCCCAGAGACGGCGCTCAATTCTATGAGGACCTCATCCCAGCTTCACCCACGACTGCCCAGGATGTGTTCAATACTCGCCATGAAGACACCCCACAACCGACGTCCGTCCATTTGCGGTCCAAGCGTCCCAAGAGTCGGCGGACCACATCGTCCGCGTCATCGTCATCCAGGGACTTTTTCATCTGCGGGGGCCTAGACACCTCCGGCTCCGCGTACTCGCAAGCCTCGCTGCACAGCAGCCTCGGAGCCACCGCCGGGAACCAGTTGCAGGCGACAAGCCGCCGCGCGACGGACGGCAGCTTCGCGTCGCTCACGTCCTCTGACTCTCGCCGGCGCAAGTTCGCAGTGCGCCGCCAGGCCATCTACGCCGAGTTCGGCTTCAAGCTCGCGTTCCCCGAGTCGGACTCCTCGTCCTCGATCCGGCACACGCACATCCCTCAGACGAGCTCGAGCAGGGACTTCGCCGAGGCGGGGTCCAGCCGGGCTGCGTCCACACATGTGGGCCCTCGCTCCGTGTGGTCGGCTTCCACGTCCGCCGCATCCATACGATCGCAGCTGCAGCACGATGCGGACGCGGATCCAGCAGACGACGACGACGACGACCCGCGATATTCGGAGCACCTGAACCTACCCTACCCTTCGACCCTCAGCCTAGCCAACCTATCCAACGCGGAGCGGTTCTCCGTCCAAGACGCCTTCCTATCGTCCAGCCGCAACCCGCTCCTCGACGACTACGCCGACCTCATGACGAGCACACCGCCGGCGAAGCCGCGCCCCCAGGCTCAGCACTCCGCGTCGCTGAACCGTCTGCCACTCGCCTCTCTGTTGGAAGTTGAAGCCCCTCTCATCAACCCCGGAGAACGCCTGACAACGGAGGCGGGCATCTACTCCTGCGGCTTCGAATTGCAGCCCTGGCCCCCTCTGCGCCTGGCGGGAATCGATCCGGAGAGCGGATGTGCCATCATCCGCCCCTCGTCCAGCACGCTGGAGCGCGCGCAGATGTTTGCGAAGTGGCAGGACGATCCCGGACACCACCCCATCGTTCAACAGCTCCTCAATGCCGTGGATCTAGCCATTCGCGAGTGGAACCGGGGGGGCTTGTTCGTCATTGATGAATATGTCTGAGGCTGTGGAGTCGAACAATGGAGGCCATCTATTCACATTTTCGATTTGTGGCGGGTGTTCAAGGTAGCGATAGCGTCTTCCTTCTTGCAGAACTGGTTATACAATGGCATTCACCGGAGGTACATATTATTGTGTGTATGTGGGGTCAACGCGATGCGACGAGTCGCCAGTCGCCCTGCAAGACGTCTGTCCACTCGAAGGTCTCCTTCGCTGCCCCACCCTCATCGTCAGCAACTACACCGCCGAAAGATACCTCCCCCGCACCAGCCTCGGCGATCGGCTCCACAACAAGCTGGTCGGCACACTGGGTAACACGTGCGACATACAAGAGCATCTCGGGTGTAAGCGTCGCAAAGTTGATGCCCAATGCCTACGTGCTCCGACATGAACGATTAAAGCACTCGACTAGATACAAGGAAGCTCACCTTCCAAGCAACGGTTGTCCCTACCGCCAGCTGGGACTTGTCCGCAATCTTCCGCAACGAGTCCCACCGAGCCGCAACAACAGCATGCTCCACGGCCTCCTCATTGACAGCCTTGGCCGTAACGCCATTTGTTGTACCCGCCTGGACGGCGGGGAAGGCGGCCTGAGCGCTCTCGTCATCGTATGGGAGACCCGCTTCGAACGTCTCGTCCGCCTCCTGGTCCCAGGCAACCTCGACCTGCGCCTTCTTTTTCTTCTTCTTGTTCTTCCGCTTCGACGACCACATGCCCTCTTCCACGTCCACGCTCGTGACGAAAATGTTGGGCGGCAACAACCCAAGCTCCTGCTTCTCGGATGGCGGGACCAGCCGAGGCTGTGGCTGTCGTGTTGGTTGGGGTGCGTCCTGGACTTGCAGAGATGCCTCGACCATGAGCGCGTCCGCGTCGGCACCCATCTGCGGCTCGGCGTCCGCGAAGGTAATTTTTGGTGGAATGCCCCGCGTGAGCGCGTCCTTGAACCCGCGCCGCTTGTTCTTGTTCGATAAGGACGCCATCATGAACACCGGCGGCTCGACCTCTGCTTCCTCGTTCAGAGCACTTTCATTGCCTTTGCGATTCCCTCTGGAAGGCCGCTCAGATTCCGGCTCTTGGGAAGGGGTGGACGCGGCCGTGACAGCAGGCTCAAGAGTGTTGGCGCGAACGCCGAGGGGTATGTCGTTCACGCTGGCAGGCTCGGCAGTGAGGACGAGGCGTTCGTACATTTTCTTTCGACGTCGGCGTAGGTTGCGATTGTGCGTCGAGGGCTTTCCCTGCCCGGGAGGGACGGGAGGACCAGCGATGGTGCTTGGGGATAGGTCAGCATTTAAACAGGACATGTCCTTGTGCTGTTACTCACGCCTTAGGAATGGCCCCGTGTGTCTTCCGTGCGGCGGTGCCATGTTTTGAGGTGCTCTTCGAAGTCTTGTTTCGTGAAGGTTGCACCGATGGTGCGGAGGAGCCGGAAGACGACGACGACGTCGAAGAATCGGAGTCGGACTCTGAGTCTGATTCGGAGGAACTGGACTCTGAATCGGATGAGTCGCTTTTTGACTCAGAGCTGGAGTCGGAACTTGAGTCTGTAGACGCATCAGAGGAGGGAGGTGGCACACGTCGTTTCATGTGTGCGGGACCAACAGAAGGGATTGCATCGGGTGCCTTGGAAAGAGCTCTTCCGTCGTTCGCCTTGGATCGCTTCCTAGCCGGACTGCCCGTGTCTTCTCAAAAGTCAGTCTAGATATGATCGCTTGAATTTCTGCTGCTCACCTTGGGGTGCTGCCTTGCGCTTTTGTGACGGAGGAGCATGAGCCTTCTTGAGACTATGGGGGAGACGGGTAGCTACTATGAGAGCCTTCGTTGGGAGAAGAAAAGCGCAGGGACTGACTGGACATACATTATGAGATCTCCATCACGGACGACGTCGATTGGGCTCGAGTGAAGAAGCTCGAAATCGTCGAGGAGAAGGATGAGGTCTTGTGCGCGTACACCGGCGTGATTGAAGGGGAGGAGGTCTGCACAGAGGGCTGTTTTGAGGTCATGTACGGTGGGAATGGCATGTGCGCTGAACCAGGCCTTGACAGGGGGCAGCGGCGCAACACTCTCGACCTTCACGCGCATGGCCGGTCAGAGGCTGGCTTGAGGGGCCAGGAGGGTTGCTCGGACTCGGAGGTGACCGCTGGTGACCGTGTAGCGTTGAGTTCACATCCAGCGCTAGATCGTGACCTTAGCGCCCCGTGATGAGGCGACTCACGTGGCAGCTCAAATGTAACTTACAGTATGCGCTAGCAGCCACGTCCACGGCCGTCGACCAACCCCCATCTTGCTCCTGCCACGCCGGGCTCGACGTGTTCGTCTCCCACTCCCTTTCTTCTCTTTTTCACGCCCTCGGGGCACCACTCTCTGTACTCTAGCAACAAAGATTTCGATACCAGCTCCCGCCGGCCAACATGGCCAAACACAACTATGACGAGACCGGTAACATGGTCGCATACTTCGTCTTCACCTTCCTCTCTGTCTTCCTCGTCCCCTATACCCTCGTGTCCTTCTCAGCATCCAGTACGCCATATTCCGTTTAACTCCGATGTCTTGGACTCAATTCCTGCCCCAGAGCCTCCTTCACTCTCCGGTTGCCAATGCCAGCATTGCATTGCCCAGCGTGAACGTATTCGCAAGCGTGAAAAAGGTTCTCTTCTCTCCCCGACGCTGCGAAGAAGGTACGCATTCACTTCTACGCCTGATGCAATACTTCTTGATAAAACATGGCTCTGTCAGAACTTTCGTCCTCTTGGTTGGCTGGTCAATCATGGCCTTCTTCGCCTACAAAATTTGGACCACCGAGAACATCAGCAAGGTCTACAATCCATTCGAGATTCTTGATATCAGTACCGTAAGCTGTCATCTTCCAACCCCCGCGCAAATACCCTCGTATGCTAACACAGGCCTTCAACAGAGCTCGACTACCAAGGAAATCAAGTCACACTTCAAGAAATTGTCCCGTAAATTGTGCGTGGCAACCCATAACCTCTTCAGATCAAGTCTTGAATTCCGTTTCTCATCAGCCACCCGGACAAGGTCAAGCTTGCTGTTAACGAGACTATGGAAATGGTCGAGGCCAAATTTGTAGAGATTACAAAGGCTTACAAGTCGTATGTCAGTTTCGCTCGCAGTTGTACGCATGTACTCATTGGATGTCATAAAAGATTGACCGACGAGACTATTCGGGAAAACTGGGAGAAGTACGGTCACCCAGATGGTCGTCAGGAAGTGACCACTGGCCTGGCCTTGCCTCCCTGGGTTGCCGACAACGTCTGGGTTCTCGCAGCATACGGTTTGATCTTTGGTGGTGCACTTCCCGCCATCGTTGTAAGTAGTTTGTCTAGCTCTAGTGAGTGTGCGCTGACCGTCATCTGGTAGGGTCGCTGGTGGTTCGGAAACATGGAGAAGACGAAGGATGGTGTACACGCTCGTAGCGCTGCTACGTTCTTCAAGACTCTCTCAGAGGAGTCTAGCATGGACGAAGTCACCACCTCTCTGGGCAAAGCCTTCGAGTACGAACTTCCTGCTAAAGTTGGCAAGGCAGAGACCGAACTCGATCACCTCGAGTCGGTTATCAAGGAGAAACTTGCGGGCAAGTGGGGCGAGCTTGTTCGGCTAGCGGAGGTTGTCCCCGGTGAACATGATACCCGCAGGCGAGCTTTCATCCTGTTGTATGCGCATTTCCTCCGTGTGCCTGTGCAGAATGCGACTTTGCAAAAGGGTAAGTTTGATCTGACCCTATGATCGATGTTACACTGATAGTTTGCCGTCTCAGAGCAAACTACCCTTCTCTTACAAACACCTACGCTTCTGAACTCCATGCTAAACATCACCACGTCACGGAACTGGCTCCTCCCGACCATTGCCGCTATGCGTCTGCACGCGTACATCACTCAGGCTCTCCTCCCAAGCAAGGTAGATCTCAAGGCTGCCCAGCTTCCCGGCATCCAGCAGTCCGACGCTGCCGCGTTTTCCAAGTCTGAGTCTGGTGACTTCTCCGATGCCGTCTCGTCTCTCTCTGCATCCGACTCCTCCGAGCTTGGGAATGCGCAGAAGGCACTGGAGCGCCTTGGTCAAACGGAGATCGTCGATGCTTCATTCAAGGTTATTGGCGAACGTTTCGTCACCCCCAGCTCGTTCGTGCACTTGCTCGTCAAGCTCCGAGTGGTGCCTCTCGGGCAGGATGGCAAAGCAGCTGCTGTTCCTAAACGGGACAAGGAGACTGAGAAACGAGACCACGAGTTCTTGCTGAGCAAGAAGGAGATGGAGGATCCCCCTAACGGCGAGTACTCCAGCCAGTACGCGCACGCACCTTACTGGCCTGCGGTAAGTAGCATGTCCTCGTATCAAACATGGATGCAGACTCAACATTCGCGTATTTAGAACCGGAAGCCGTCATGGTGGATCGTGCTTGCTGATGTGAAGTCGAACAAGGTCGTCGTGCCTCCGATGAAGATCACCGATGTCCCCGTCGCAAACCCACAGCGGGGTACCGATTACCGGTCGTACAAGATTCAGTTCCAGGCACCACAGAATGTCGGCTTGTTCACGTGGAAGGTTGTCGTTATCAACGACACCTTCGTTGGCGATGAGGCCTCCCGGGACGTTGTGCTCAAGATTGACGACCCGGCAGTGCTGGACGCAGACGACGCGAACGACGACGACGATATCTCGGACCCCGAGGAGGACTCGCTCGCCGGCCAAATGGCACTCATGCGCGGGGGCTCTGTCAAGATGCTGCCAGGGGAAGAGGAGGACGACGATGACGAGAGCAGCACCGATGACGATGAGGAGGAGGAGAGCGACGATAGCAGTAGCGATAGCGACAGCGACTAATTCAGTGCGTTTCCTTACGGGTTTAGGAATCTAAGTTATTATTGTACCGCATGAAGCGTTCACAGATTTTGGCCATCGCAAAATGTTGTGCGTTACAACATCATATCCTTGTTTTCCCGACGGCGAGCCAAGCGATCATGCTAACCGGATAGCACGTCGATGTCAGCCCCCGCCGTCAGCGCGTCAGCCTCGATCCCAATAACTAAGTATATTAACCTCAGGATTCCATTGTCGCCCTCCATCCCTCTCTTCCATCCCTCTAGCACAGCCCACTCGAGAACACCAACCGCGCGCCGAAGACCATGGACCCCGGGGCTCGTGAGGTATACCCGACAGGCGTGGCCGAGTTGTCCGCGGGAGGGAGTCATGACCCCGACGATCGCGGCGATGAGGTCCGCCCTAGGGTCTCTCGTTTGGCTGCCCCCCTCCCGTGGTCCTTGCGCTGTTGTTCTTCCTCTCCCGCAGAGCCCCCCGACCGACGACCATCAAGACTCAAGACCGCAGCGACCGAGAGCCGACGAGAGCCGACGGATTGGCGTTGGCGAGGCTGGGCGAGGGAGTTGATCGCCCCGATGACCCTGGTCTCCCGCGTCGGGGGTGTTGCTGTCGATGGCGTTGTGTTTCGTGTTTCGGACGTTTCATTTGTGGCCTCGGGACTCGGACCCTTCTTGGACTCGTGGTTGCCGTTGCCGTTGTGGGTTTGGGACTCGGACGCTTCGCGCTCGTGCTGTGGACTCGGGATTCGGACTCAGACTCGGACTCGGATTCGGACTCAGACTCGGACTCGGACTCTGACTCTGTCGCGCTGGCCGTGATGTTGTTTCGGGACTCGGACCGTTTGGGTTGACTTTTTCCAGGTTCGCCTCAAGACTCATTCGCGCCTCAAGACTCTTCGAGGCTGACGACGGGGTCCGGCAATGGGAGGGGGGCGCGGTCTGGGGTACGGAGCCTCGCCACCTCTTAGGCCTCTGGCCGTTTCCTTCTTTCGTTGTCGTGCCCTCTAGGCCAGCGGGGGCAACCAGCCGTGGGGGTGGAATGGGGTGCGAGGTACGGAGCCTCGCCACCTCTTAGGCCTCGCATCACTCTCCTCTCTCCGGTTGGTCCTTCGTTCTCCTCAAGATCACGACAAGGGCCGGCCGGCTGGGGTTCCAGGGGGAGGGGAGGGGTACGGAGCCTTGCCACCTTTTAGGCCTCTCCCCAATCTCTGTCCTCAGTTCGGTTCCGTGCTCTGGAGCCACACGTCCGGTGCGTGTCGGCAAAGTCTGCAGCGTCTCCTCGGAGGCGTTGCAGCATGCGCCAACCTTCGGGGGCCCTCTGTGGGTGGAGACACGGAGGCTAAAGATCCTCCCTTCGGGGAGCGGTGGCTCAATGGGTAGCAGTCGCCGTCCCTTCGGGGACACCCCTTCCTTGTGGAGGGATCCTTTTTCTCTTTCGGGGAGCTGCACTTCGTGGTAGTTGCCGCGGATGTGACCTTCTCGAAAGAGGATCGGGACCGTACAACGCATGTGAGAGTGTCTGCATTTAGGCGGAATTGGCTACATGGCCAGAGGGACGCGAAGGTGGTTACAGGATTGGGTATTCGACTTGTCCCCCCTGCTTCCAGTTCCGCTGAGGACTTGGGGGGGACGTCCCACATCATCCCATATCACTCCACTTCATCACAATCGCAGACGGACCGTGTCATGACACTTTGAGGGCCGCCCACGGCAGGGGCATCCAGCCCGAGTATTCCCCATCGATGAGATATGTACAGGACCGCCGGGGTAAACCTAGACTTCCACCGAGAGAGACCGCCTGGCAAGATCAGATTCTTCAACATGTAGAAACCAACAGGTGTATATCATCTCGGTCCACAAGCAGTTATATGGCCTGTTAGATGGTCTCAGGTAGACGGAGAAATCGAGTCCAATCCTCATTTATTTGTAGAAGTCACGAGGGGACGTATGAAAAGAGGATACCTTGACTGTGAACAGGGTTCCACGGGGTGGCCCAGGACAGCTCTCTCACTGGCAATGCTCGCTTGAACGTACTGAGCAACTCGATGCATGGCTTCGAGGCTCCAGGTGAAAGTCACAGCACACAGGCAAAGCAGGGGGAGGTCTGAGCGCGGGTGGAGGCTCCTCCTCTCGTCGGCGCCACACCTCCTTCGGGTTACCACTCACCACTCGATCAAACATATATAGTAAATACGTGTGCGTCGTCCTGATCGTGAACTGCCACTGTCCCAGCTAATCTGCATATCATAGCATGCCTTCCACAATCCCCACTACTTTACTTTCACGTCAGATGTGACTGCCGGCTTCACTCAAGCACACGTTGGCCTGATTCTGCCGGTGGATGCTCAGTCCGGGGCCCTCGTTCACATCAGAATCGATCGATGCATATCCCCCAATACCAGCATCGAGTCCAGAAGATAGAGGGCGACATTTTTCTCTCCTCTCTTCTGAAGATCCATGATGTCGCCGTGGGAGCGACAACGGTCGAGGATCTCCGTAAGGCTGCCTCTGCAGTACCTGCGCCTGACAACGACACGTTTGGGGAGTGCAGTCGTTGGGTGTACGCGGTCCTTCAGGAGTTAGACAGGCTGAAGGAGGTCGTGTTGAAGGATGTGGCGGCCCTCGAAGAGGAGTTCAGTACTCCTGCTGACAATCGAGCGAGTAGGCTACGCCCGACGCGATAGATTCCCCAATGTTGCCGTTTCCCAATACTGTGCATAGTTTGAACTCGCTCAAGAAACTGAAACTTAGTGGAATTGTAATAGCGTAATACAATAAGCGCGTTCTCAGGCTTGCAATTTTGCTCTCGGGAGTCAGTGCGACGCCGGTGGTAATGTGCCGTCCAACTCATTATCACACAGAAGTGTTGCGAGCTGGTTGACTATCTTAGTGACAATGGTCTGCTGATTCTCATCGATGAAACTGTGAGTATGCACGCAGCAACGTCTACACACCCAGTCACGCACTTTTTAATATATGGGCAAGAAACATGGGCAGTGTTTGACAAGTTGTGATGTTGGCGTCACGGTAATGTTTGTAATACATAATCTAATCGTTACAGATGAAGTACAGAGGTTGAGAAAGCTCGAAGCGAGTCCGTGCATTCTGAGGAGGTTGTTCTTACGTCGAGGACAGGCTCGAGTTGCTCATGATCTGGGAGAAGAACTGGAGCGCCGCCTCGCCGGTGGAAAGCGAGCCCCACTTGTAAGCAGGCACCTCGTGACCACTATAAACGTGTAGTTAGCCACACGTCCCCGGAATAAGAACACCGAACAGCGACTCACGCTCCGAAAATGCGGACGTAGGAGAAGGTACCCGCGTTCTTGAAAAGACCAGTGGCGACGCCCTTGACGGTGTAGTTCGCAAACTTCTGCTGCGCGTACTCGTCGCTGAACTTGGTCTGGAGCGCGTCGACCATCGCCTCGACGCCGTTGAAGTTCAGGATGAAGTCCGCATCGCCGTCGTACACGAGCGTGCGCACGCCGGCGTTGATGACCGTCTCGAGGTTCGGGCGCGAGTTGTGCATCCAGTCGCCCGTCGACGCGAAGTTGGAGTACACACCGTCGTTCGTCTCCTGCCACGTCGACTCGGCGCCGATCTTGCTCGTGACCGCGTCGCTCTGGAGGTACGGGGTCAGATCGGGCGGGTAGGCGTCCGGGTTCTCGGTGGGCACGTAATAGACGTCCCAGTTGCCGGCGAGCGGCGAGAGGATCTCGTCGTTGCAGAAGTTCTGCGCGTCGGAGCAAGTGGACACATCGCCGGTGTTGTAACAGTCCGTGATCTGGTCCCGGCAGCCGCCCGACTCGGTCCAGGACTTGTTGGCGCGAGTGATGGTAGACGAGGAGACAAGGGCGTGGTACGGATTCGAAGCCGCATACGAAATGTAACCAGGGTACTGCGAGAGTGGGTCCTGCATAATCCACGTCAGGAAATATTGCTAGAATCATTCGGCGAAACATGGGCGTACCGTGAGACCGTCACCGACCCCGAGGAACTTCAAGTTGATAGGAGTGCCAGACACGGTGCCGTTAGCGATGCCAGCATTCTGTTCGAGAAGGTAACTGAATGATCCGATCGATAAGTGCTTCCATGGACATTTTGAGCGCATGGACGTACGCAGCGAAGGTGGGACCGTAGTGACCACCGTATGATTCGGTCCAGATGGCAAAGTCGTTCTTCTGGTACTTGGAGAACCTCGAGTCCGCGAAGAAGATCTGGAGGAAATTCCAGAAGTCGGACGCGGCTTCCTGGGAGGTCCCAACGTTCAGTGAGCCATGAGAAAAGCCAACGCCGACGGGTTGGTCAATGTAGAGCCTATCGTCCAATGATGTCAGTCGTCGTACACCTACCGCACCCGATTGGAGCTCACACGTTGGAAACCTCGTTCCAGGAGTTGGGGTTCAGAGACACGCCGCTGCTGTCGTTGTTGATCCTGCAAGGACCGTTCTCTTGGAAGAGACCGATCATACTGGAGCTACCGGGCTGTTGTCCATCCGATAGTGGTGAGCAAGCTACGAACACTCCAAGTTGGTGGAAATTTCACTTACACCGCCATTGAGCCAGACTGAAAGGGGGGCGGTGTCAGGGTTATTGCGCGCCGCGAAGAACCAGAAGAAGATGCTCTCTTCCGAGGTGAGGTCACCGTAGCCAGAGGCTTGATACACGCCCTCGGTGGTCTCGCAAACACCGCTGTTCTCGGTGACGCGAAGCTTGCCGGGAGTGGTAGCAGCCGGTTTCTCGATGAGGTCCGCAAGCTTAAGGTTGGCCTGGTCGAGGGCAGAGCCGACGCCAGTGCCGCCAATGACATTATTGACGACAGGGATCTGGGCACCGAGAACGGTGGACACAGGCAAGACTGCCAGCAGCGAAGTAAAGACCGTGAGCTTGAGGAACATGGTGGTTGTTGCCGTCGCGAGGGTGGGGTGGGTGGGGTAGGGGGTAGGGGGAGCCGCGGTTCAGGCACGGCAGGATGGTTGTCTACCTCGCGGTAATATATGCATCGGTTCGCCCCTTCACGGGGCCGATATCCGGGCGGGGAATATGGCAGTCAATGTGGCTGGCAAGCGGCTGGCGAGGAACACCGTCTTGGGCGATACTGCATATCTGAGCTTCTGTTCCATGACAGACGACGGCAGAACCAAACGGCATAGGAATCGCGATTGCAAATACGGCTTTCAATAAGCCGCAAGCACGCGAGGAATGATCACGACGCGCAACCTGAGCTAACCTGAGCTGTCACCGGGCTTGCACCAGGCAGGATGCCTGCCTGTTCATTGAGAGCCATGTTGCTTCTCCTGCCGAGGCGCCAATGCACCATGCGTCTCCTTCACAGCTTCGACTTCGCGGACGGTTCGCAAGCAACAGACGCACCACGATTGCCGGTATCCAGACCAACGGGCGGAGTGGGAGTGATAAACAGATGCTGAGATCACGAGGTATTTCCGAATATCGAGCTCGGGTCGGTCGCCCACTCGATAACACCAGTTGCCAATAATAGATTTCGGTGTTCGGTCGTTCCAGCGGATGACTGCGGATGATCGCAACCTCTGAGCACCCCGTAGACGGCGTCACCAGGCACCGCCAAGCAGTCGTGCATGTCATGTCTTGGAGCCTCATAAGCACCGAGGTCGCTGTGAACGGCGTGCACGGCAGGCCAGCAACAGCCGGGTGAGTCGTCACGGTGAGGTTGTTGCCGGAATTACCGCTGTAACCAGCCCGTAAGTCGGGCTCTACAGTCGCAGCTCCGTCTTCAATCGGATGCAACCTCAGGCGCGGAGGATTGAAGCTTAAATTGTGAGAGGGCGGCTGTCCCTGACGAATTGAAGAGGCCGAATATCAGGTCGGACGCCCGAGCGAGACCGAGCGGGACACCTGAGAGATCTCAGCATGGTTCAGAGGACTGCGTGCACTTTAAAGACTTACGTCTCGTCAAGGCCTCGTTCTCCAACTCTTGCCAGGAAAATCGACGCCGGCCGGATTTGTGCAATAACCACCATGATTAAACTTCAGGTGATGCTTGTTAGATTTCGCCACGGTGAACGTGTGATACATAGACGACGCACTGTATCCCGCACTAGCGGCAACTTCGCTTGGGCGTTGAGTAGCATGGATGACTTGAGGGGCCCTTAAACGCAAACATTCCTTCAATCATGGAGGATTGGGGAGTGATCAAGCCTTGCAGAAAAGCACTCGTGTCTAACAGGAAGTCGATAGGATGCATGGGCATGCTGCGCACGACAATGGTGGCTGAGCGGGTGTTGGAAGCAAGAATACAGAGCGTTCCATTAAATTAGTGTGCCGTCGACGTCCAATTTGCCTTTGTAGACGGTATGCTTAATGCCGGGTCGCTCCTCCGCTCTGTCACGAACCAGAACCACACCGCGTCAGCCGCGAGGCCTGCTATCTCCACGCGCCACGGAGAGAGGATGGTGAAGCACACACCTGAACAAGCTCAATCTCCCATTCCTCCAGGTCGTGTTTCCACAGCCTCGACGGGGCCTGCCAGAACTCCTCGAAGACCTGCCCGCCGCTCGCTTTGTTCGCTGAGCTCGCACTGGCACTGGCACTGGCACTGGACGCGACGGCCGGCGTGCTTTGAAACTTCTTCAAGAAGTCGGAAAAGTGCTGCTTGAGCTCTGGGGGCGCGAACGGGTGCGGGTGCTGCTCCTCCGGTTCTGTAGAGATAACACCAGGGTGTGCGGCATTTGCATTCTGTTAGCACTGAAGGCTCTGGCCGAGGACAGTGAAACAAATGGCGCACTTGCGGGCCACTGCCGCTTGCCCAGGAAACGAATGAGCGGTTGGCGGGCGTTGGCGACGCGGAGTGAGGGGTGCATCGTGGAGGTCGACGAGAGGGATGTGTGCATCGGTCATTCGGCCGAGCCGGCTACTCAACACCTGGCGCCTGCCCGCGTCAATAGTGGAGACTCTGGTCTGAGCCTGCTCTTCAGGTTTGTCGTTGGCCATGGATAGCTTCAACCACAATTCTCGAACATGCTATATAGAGGGCTTCTCCGCAGACGTAAAAATACACAGACAAGTATTGCTATACAACGCTCAAAACAAGTTCACCATTCGTCCGCCGTGCTCGAATCGTCCTCCGTAGCATCCAGCGGTGGCCAGAACGAATCGATCTCCTGAGATTCTTCCGCATCTGCAGGCTCCTCTCTACCCTCCTTGGCCTTCCCAACGGTCTCTTTCACCACCGAACGTCGCACGCCAGCCGCTTTCAACTGCTCTACAGCCTTCCAGAACATAGCCTCCGCGTTCCCCGTTGCGGCATCAGCAATCACAGGCAGCAGCGGCGGTGGAGGTGGTGTGATGATGGCACTGGGAAGGGAGTTGGCAGTTGGCGATGGTCGGCTGAGGGTAGAGTTGTGTGTGTAAAAGACGGTGAAGAGCGGTGTTGCGGGGGACGTCTCTCGGGAAGGAGGAGCGGTAAGGCTTAGTGCTGCATCCAAGTATGGTCGTAGGAGCTCCTCAGAGCTGAACGCCTCTGTCTCAGAGAGCGGCAAAGAAATATTGAGGATGACTGTAGCACGACGATCAGGCCTTCTGCTGGCACAGAGCTCGGAGAATCAAACTCACATTTTCCTCTCGGTGCAGACATGCTCGCCTCGCCCGTGATCAGGGCATGGCATACCGCCGCAGTAGAGCCATTTTGCAAAGTGCCTGGAGGGAATACGAGCAAAGCGGTGTCAACCTCGTAGTCGGGCGGTTCTGGCTTGTCCGACGGCTCATCCTCAGCACCCTCCACAGATTCCTCGGTCTCCGGAGCAGGGGGGGTGGTATCCTCTGGTGCATCCACAGGTGTGAACACAAGTGGCCTATCGAGAACTGCGATGCATCGAGCCACGCGGTGGGGTGTAGGAAAACTGGAAGGACCATCCTGCGACGAAGAATCGGCCAGAGGAATGTAGTCAGGGGCAGACACAAGGGCCGTCGAGGTCAGCTGCTCATCGATGTCTTCTAACCGCACTTCGTATCGTGGTGTTGTTTTGGAAGGCCTAGAATTGTCCTTCTCATCCTCCGGAGGATTATCGGAGAGGTTTGGGCATGACTTCACGGAGAGCACGCGTCGACCAAGGATGTACGTGCCGCCCTTAACAGCTGATGTTCGACAGAACCCTTGGGCTGTTTCACCACAGCCGCCATAATGTCCGACAAGGAAGGGAGACGGGCCATAGCGGCCCGTAGAACGGAGATATTGTCGTATTCTCTGGAGAGCGGGGAGGGTGGGCTCTGCATATAGTCAGACACATAGGCACCACACGGCCATGACCGCTTTACTCACCTTCTCCGCTTGTGCAAAAGGCCAGCGCATAGGCGATCGCGTTCACAGCCTTCTCATCGAGCGCAAACACCTCGCGAAGGTACTGGACGAACGGTGTTTGCTCCTTCCCCTCCAGCTCCTTCTTGCCCTCGAATTCCCCAGCGGCGAACATAAGGAACCGCATCAGCCTTCGCTTGTCGATGAGCGAGAGCACCTTGCTCTTGAACACATCCTCCTTGCTCCCGGGTACGCTCTGCACCAATCCCGGCCGGTCGTAGACGGCGACCTTCTCCAGGAGTTTGAACGAGCCATAACGCGAGACCCCGGAGGCTATGAGTGCCTCGATATGTGGACCGATGGATGGCACTATGGATGGGGCGAGCGAGACAGCATACTGCCTTGCTTGTGGCGGGATAGTCTCTGAGCGGGAGATGGAGGTATACCTCGCCTTTTGAGCTGCGAGATAATCAGACGAGGATGCGTCCCGACGTCCAGAGCGTATGTCTGCCCACTCGGCGAGCTCGTCCAACGTGAGAGACGCCTCGTCGCCGCCATAGTACTGGTTATTGTCCACATGTGCGACCTTGAAGCCGGCCTTGGAGAGCGCGCTGCGCGACTTGGCCCTTCAGAGTGCGCGACTAGAATAGGAGACACAGTGCTCACGCAGCAGCAATGGATTCGGAGAGACCGGTACCCAGCACAATCGCGTCGAAATCCATTCCGTGGTCCTCGCCGTCCTATTCCTATGTTTGATGTGCGTCGCTGGAGTACCAGTGGCCGTAGTATGTAGAGGTCCTGAGCAGTGAGCAAGACTTCGAGCGCAAACGGATCAACAGTGCCGGACATTGCCGGGGCACTAGACGCCGGATTTCCATCTTTGCGAAAATTGCCGCGTGCCTCAGCTTTCTCAGCTGCTCTCTGCTCCTCCTTCCACTCCCATCCCCATCGACATCTCGTGCACCGTCCCCAATGGCCAAGGCAGCAGACAAGAAAGCCGACAAAAAGACCAAGGCCTCCGTGCCTGCGAAGAAGGCTGCCGCACCTTCCCCCGCGAAGGCTGTCGCTAAGCCTATCTCCTCCAAAGAGATTCTTGCTATGGCCAAGAAACAGGTGCGTATCAGCACGCGCATATGTAAAGCCTGGCGTGCTCATTATACGCAGGACAAGAAGTCCAAGGCCAAGGGGAAGAAGGCGGAGAGTAGCAGCGAGGAATCAGAGTCTGACTCTGAATCTGAGGACGCGAAGCCCAAGGCGAAGGCCGCCAACGGCACTGTGCGTTATTTTGCTCCACGCTCCACGTTTTTACTGACGTGGCTTGTTAATAGGCCAAAACCCCTGCGAAGAAAGCTAAGAAGGAGTCCAGCTCTGAGACTTCTGACTCTGATTCGGAGAGCGAGTCTCCTGCTACCAACGGCAAGGTCTGTTCATATCCCATTGCTTTATTCCCCTTCGTGAGTATTCTAACACGTTTTCATAGGCTAAGCCTGCACCAAAAGCAGCCGCAAAACCTGCTGCCAAGGACTCGAGTTCAAGCGAAGATGAATCCGAGTCCGAGGATGAAAAGCCCAAGGCCGCGCAGGTGAAGGCAACACCCAAGAAGGCTGCGTCGTCATCCGACGAGTCGTCCGAGAGCTCCTCCGAGAACGAGGTTCCCGCCAAGCCCAAGGCGACAGCGACCCCTGCCTCTGCGAAGAAAGTTGTTCCTGCAAAGAAGGCCCGCAGCGACTCTGACGAGTCGGACTCGGACTCTTCCGAAGACGACGCTCCCAAAGCGAAGAAGCCCACTCCCGCCGCGAAGAAGGATGAATCGTCTGACTCAGAGTCGTCGGATGAGGATGTGGATATGGCTGATGCTACCAAGCCCAAGGCCCCCACTGCCAAGGGTGAGTTCTGACGATCCTGAGTAGCCTCCACCTGTACTGACACTCGACTCCTATCTGCAGGTAAGCGGAAAGCTGATGACGACGCTCCCGCTCCCGCGAAAAAGGCTAAGATCACCGACGGCGACGCCGCGCCTGCTGATGACGAGGGCGCGGGCGAGATCAAGACCGTCTTCGTCGGCCGCCTCTCCTGGAACGTCGACAACGACTGGCTCGCGCAGGAGTTCGCCGAGTGCGGCGAGGTCGTCTCCGCGCGCGTCCAGATGGACCGCAACACCGGTCGCTCGCGCGGCTTCGGCTACGTCACGTTCGCGACGACCGAGGCCGTCGAGGCCGCGCTCCAGCTCTCCGGCAAGGAGATCGACGGCCGCCCGATCAACGTCGACAAGTCCGAGGACAAGGACCGGACCGCCGTGCGCCAGAACCGCGCGGAGAAGTTTGGCGACAAGGCGAGCGAGCCCGCGCCGACGCTCTTCGTCGGCAACCTCAGCTTCAACTCGACCGAGGACGGCCTCTGGGAGGTGTTTGGCGCGTTCGGGGACGTGAAGAGCGTGCGGCTGCCGACGGACCGCGAGACAGGCAGGCCCAAGGGCTTCGGCTACGTGGAGTTCACCGACATCGAGGCTGCGAAAAAGGCGTATGAGGGTGTCGCGGGCACTGAGATCGACGGTCGTGCTGTCCGTGTTGACTACAGTCAACCGAGGGACAACAGCGGTGGCGGAGGTGGCTTCAGTGCGCGCGGTGGCGGAGGTGGTTTCAATGCTCGCGGTGGCGGAGGTGGCTTCAATGCGCGCGGTGGCGGACGTGTAAGTGGTGTGTTTGGTCTTGCGTGTAGGCCATGGGGCTGATTGTCGTTGGTGCAGGGTTTCGGTGGCCGTGGTGGTGGCGGCGGACGTGGCCGTGGTGGCGGCGACCGTGGTGGTCGTGGTGGCGGACGGGGCGGTCGCGGCGGCGGACGTGGTGGTGCTCGCTCGGGGGCGATTGCTGAGTCCCAGGGTAAAAAGATGACATTCTAAGCTTCTGTTTCGGAGGTATTCAGGCGTTTAAACGTTCATACCTTGCATGCTTATGCTTTCATCTCTCATTGCTGTTTATTGTACCTAGCTAGTAGTTTGCGCTTTTTTCTCCATGATATCTCTTCTTGCTCCTGGTGGTCGACGCGGCCGCCGATCCAAAATGTACCATTACATAGTGCAGAACAGTCGTAGCAGCTGGCAAGGTTCGCCTCAGGCTGACATGTAGTCAGCCTTATACGTCCATGCGCATGCATACGAATGTCGCTCTTTCAGTTGCGCAGTCCAAGGCGGGAAAGAAATATCGTCATACACGCCCAGTCCGTCGAAGTACATTCAATCTTTCTCCGCGTACGCCAAGAGGTGTCGCTCTACTTCTGCTGTGTCCATCACTCGCCACTGGCCTCTTGTTTTGAGGTCCTCCTCGTCTCCTTCAGAAACAATGCCGATCTCAACTTCGTCTGCCTTGAAATCTGTGGCATGTACGGTCGAGATAGCTTCGATCGCCATCTGAAAGATAAGACGTGGGTCAATAGTCCTCGAGGAAAAGAGGAAGAACATACCTCAATAACCTCAGCGCGGGAGAGCGTCTTGCCCGCCTTGACAGCATCATCTGCACCATGACCCGAGTCCAGCTTCTTCCACTTCTTCTCGAGGTGGTTCATCGCCTCCTGCTGCTTCTGGCCAGCAGCTGTTGCGTGGAAGCCGACGAAGTACCCGGCAGGGTCGAGCTTGAAGCATTGTGGGCCGAACTCGGGGTCGATGCCAATAAGGATCATGGCTGAAGGAACGTTAGGAACACTACCACTTCCTGCTCAGCTCAAACTCAGGGCGACATACCAATACCAAGTGGCCTCATCGCCGCACGCTGCGTATATACCTGGTTGATGTTCGCCATGCGTCTGGCGAGTGCGTCGGGGGTGATCTCATAACCGTACTTGTAGCGGAATTCTGCAGCTTCTGACCGTGCACGCATTACTTGTGCGCGGGCATCGGCTAGAGTTTAGGCAGTGGGGAGGGAGAGCGAGCATCAGGGAATGGGGTCCAAGGAGTTGATCACGAGAGGACATACCGATGAGACCAGTCATGACGCAGCCGATAGTGGGAGCGATACTGAACAAATGAGTGACAGTGCCAGCATCGAGGAGCTTGTCCTGGATGCAAGGACGAGCGGTTTAGAGGCCGCGTAATTGAGGTGCCACAGATAATCGACGTACGGGGACCTTCTTCTGGGTAATGACCACTGCAGTGTCCTTCCCTCTCACAGCGATTGCGGTGTGCCCCGACCCAGAGATGGCCTTGAACGCATATTCTATAGAAAGTGGAATCAGCTACGGTCTCAGAATAGTAGATACTTCCTGCACGGACCTACTTGGTACAACCGACCCTCTGGGGAGAAGACGGTGAGATATCTGGGACACAAATGGGTGAGTCAACGTCTCCGGGCTATGTATAATGACCTGTATACCTGTCGTAAGAGGTCCTGGACATGGTGGGATGGGAGCGAGGGATGCGGTGAGCGGCAGAGAACGAGGACGCGCAAGTCAACGCGACGCGCGTATCTCGATCTCGATTCACGACGGCATCACATGACCCACAAAAGTATGCGCGCGCGCCGGCGAAGGCGACCGTGAAGTCATTTCTCGTCTGCCTCTCGTCGTCCTGCGCTGTCTGTTGTCTACGCACCCATCCGGAACCCTTCGCGAGGGGACTTTTGGTCGGAAATAACAGCTTACACGCGGCGCAGCGGGTGCGCGGGAGGAGCGGGGCAAGATGAAGGAGTCTGTGTCCCACCAGGCCCCCAAGGTCATGTACGCACCCTCACCCCCAGCTTTCCAAATTGCCACTCACGAACAAGCGCAAATGTAGCAAGAAGCTGCAGTTTAGTTTGCTCAATAATCAGGAAGCGGTCAAGCTTGCAGAATTTGAAGTCACTCATCGCGACCTCTACACCCCCATCGACCGTTTGCCCGTGAAGAACGGTGTCCTCGATCGGCGGCTCGTACGTGTGCAGCAGGCACCAGTCAATCTAGTAAGCCTGCTAACGCGCACCATAGGGAACTACAGAGAAGAATGCCTTTTGCGAGACCTGTGGCCTCAACTCCGTGGACTGTGTGGGGCACTATGCCTACATCAAGCTTGTCGTTCCCGTTTTCCACATCGGTTATTTCAAACACATCATAGCCATCCTCCAGTGCATATGCAAGGTGCGTGCTATGGCTACAGTACTGTGCTCTTTCCAACACAGTTCTCTTCCCCCAGACTTGTGCTCGAGTGCTTCTCGAGGAACCGGATCGTCGCAATTACATAAAACGCTTCAGAAGGCCGAACCTCGAGAACCTGCAAAGACAGACCCTCTGCAAAGCTGTCCTTGCTCTTGCCCGTAAGACCGTCTATTGTCCATACTGCTCCGCCACCAACGGTGTCGTGAAGAAGGCTGGTGCGCTGAAGATCATCCACGACAAGTTCCGCGCCAAGAAGACTGCAGAGGAGATGGAGAAGTGGAAGAAGACGTTTGGACCCGCTGTCGAGGTGCAGAAGGAGTTAGGCATGTACATCAACAAAGCCGTACACGAGGATTTGAACCCTCTCAAAGTCCTTGATCTGTTTAAGCGTATTTCCGACGAGGTCAGTCTATTCCATGCTTAAGTTGGTTTGTGCTGAAGTTTCTTCAGGACTGCGAAATGCTTGGCCTTCGCCCAGATTTTGGAAGGCCTGAACAGTTTATATGGCAATACATATCCGTCCCTCCAGTCGCTATCCGCCCATCTGTCGCTCAAGACGGCGCGTCAAATGAGGATGACCTCACCGTCAAACTCACCGAGATCGTCTTCAGCAATGCCCTCATCAAACAGGGTCTTTTGAAAGGTGCTCCTACTGCACAATTCATGGTCAGATTGTTATGCTCACACACCTCCCAAGAACCCTACTGACAATCCGTTGGTCCTGCAGGAACAATGGGAGTTCCTCCAGTTGTCGGTCGCCATGTACATCAACTCCGAACTCCCTGGAGTCCCTTCACAGATGGGCCAGAAGCCAATACGTGGCTTCTGCCAGCGACTGAAGGGCAAGCAGGGTCGCTTTCGTGGTAACCTCTCCGGAAAGCGTGTTGACTTCTCCGGTCGTACTGTCATCTCCCCTGACCCTAACCTGCGGATCGATGAGGTCGCCGTACCCGAGCGTGTCGCCAAGATCCTGACATATCCTGAACGCGTGACAGCCCACAATATCGACCGGCTGAAGAAGGCGGTCCGGAATGGCTGTGACGTACATCCAGGTGCCAACTACGTTACTGCAGGTAGCAATGGGTTCAAGAAGTACCTGAAGTTCGGCAATAGAACCGCCATTGCCGATGGCTTGCGGATCGGCGACATTGTTGAGCGGCATGTGGTCGATGGTGACATTGCTTTGTTCAATCGACAACCCAGTTTGCACAAGGTACGTCGTAGTAGGTAAGTAATCCACAACGGCGCTGATTATGTCTATTCAAGCTCTCCATTATGTGCCATCGAGTAAGTCTGTCGTACTGTGGGACTAACCATGAGTTTTCATTTGACACATCCAACCCAGATCAAAGTACGACCATGGCGGTCATTCCGTTTGAACGAGTGTGTTTGCGGCCCCTACAATGCCGATTTCGATGGAGATGAGATGAACCTTCGTATGCACTGCTTATTGATTTCGGTTCACACCCTGACCGATGTCTAGACGTTCCCCAGACCGAGGAAGCTCGTACAGAAGCCCTCGAGCTCATGTCCGTCAAGCACAATCTCGTAACACCTCGTAACGGTGAGCCCGTCATCGCCGCCATCCAAGACTTCATCACCGCCTCCTTCCTCCTCTCTCGACGCGACACCTTCTTCGACCGCCGTCAATTTACCCAGATCTGCTCCTACTTCGGCGACGCCGACCTCCAAATCGACATTCCGCCACCAACCATCTGGAAGCCCGTCCGGCTTTGGACGGGCAAACAGATCTTCAACGTCCTCATGCGCCCGAACCGCCGGTCCAGGGTGTTTGTGAATGTTGAGAGCAAGTGTAATAAGGAAGAAAAGCCGAAGGCGAGCTGCTACCCGCGGATAGGGAAGCCTGCATCCGATCTGTCGCCCAACGATGGTTGGCTCGTCATCGTCAACAGCGAGATCATGTGTGGCGTGATGGACAAGGCGACGGTGGGGAGCGGGAAGAAGAAGTCGGTGTTCGGCGTCATCATGCGAGACTACGGACCCCATGAAGCAGCGGCGGCGATGAACAGAGTTGCAAAGCTCTGTGCGCGCTATCTAGGTACGTGTATATACTTCTCAGCTCCATTCCTTGCCGAGTTCTTACGTCTCTCCATAGCCAACTTCGGTTTCTCGTTGGGCATTAATGATGTCATCCCTGGTCCCGTTCTATCTGGCAAGAAGGATTCGATGGTCGAGAAGGCTTACGCAGCATGCGAACAGCTCATCATCCGTGCCAAGAAGGGTCTCCTGGAGAACAAGCCCGGTTGCAACCAGGAGCAGACGCTGGAAGCCGAAATCTCCAAGGTGCTCTCCGACGTCCGTGGCAATGTCGGTGAGATCTGCATGGAGGAATTGAGCCGACACAACGCTCCTCTTATCATGGCTTCCTGTGGTTCCAAAGGTGCACATTTATTCCCTTCGTAAGCTTTGAGAATATTGTTCAACGGTGTGTCCAGGTTCCGTCATCAACGTTTCCCAGATGGTTGCTTGTGTCGGGCAACAAATTATCGCCGGTCATCGTGTACCAGACGGGTTCCAAGACCGCTCGCTCCCACATTTCCCCAAGAAGTCGCGTGATCCTCCATCCAAGGGTTTCGTCCGCAACTCCTTCTACACCGGACTTACGCCCACGGAGTTCCTCTTCCACGCCATCTCGGGCCGTGAAGGTCTGGTCGATACTGCCGTCAAGACAGCCGAGACCGGTTACATGCAGCGGCGTCTGATGAAGGCACTGGAGGACCTTGTAACGCACTACGACTCGTCAGTTCGTAACGCTGTCGGTGGTGTTGTGCAGTTCCGCTACGGGGACGACGGTCTGGATCCCGCATGTTTGGAGGGTGACGCTCAGCCGGTGGAGTATGAGCGAGGCTGGATCCATGCTTGTGTACGTCTCATTCCCGACATTTTGCTTCATACTCTTACACCCCCCGTAGGCGGTTGCGCCCAGGTCAACTCGCGGTCTCCTTCCCTTCGAGGTCATGGAGTATGTCGATCGCGCACTGGCGACACGCAAGTTCACATCGGAATGTACCGCGGCATACATCGCGACGATCCGCAAGTTCATTTCCGAGAACATTGCGCAGAAACTCGGAGAGGTCCGCAAGCAACATGGCATGTTTGAAGCTCTGGAGCGCGAAGACGAATGGGATGCCGACACCGACCTGTCGATGGGAGCATCCTGTGCGTTGATTCCACGGTTTCCTGCTTCACCGTTCGGTGCTCACCTCCTTCGCAGTTGCTGACAAGGTCGCCGTCGACAACAAAGTGAAGGTCACTGAGGAGCAGCTCAGGCTATTCCTCGACATCTGCTGGACGAAGTACGTTAAGGCGAAGATCGAGCCAGGTTCAACAGTCGGTGCCGTCGGCGCGCAGTCAATTGGCGAGCCCGGGACGCAGATGACGTTGAAGACATTCCACTTTGCTGGTGTCGCGTCCATGAACGTCACGCTTGGTGTGCCTCGTATCAAAGAGATCATTAACGCTGCGAAGGCGATCAGCACACCGATTATCAGCTGTAAGCTCGTTACCGCGGACAGCGAAGCCTCTGCACGTATCGTCAAGGGTCGCTTGGAGAGGACCCACATCGGGGACGTAAGTTTCCGTTCCACGGCGAATTTAAAGCGCAACACACTGACCACAACATGCCGTTACAGATTGCTTCAGTTCTTGAGGAAGCATGGGCACCGGAGTACACCTACATTGGTGTCATCGTCGACGCGAAGACCATCCAGGATCTCCAGCTCGAGCTCACTCTGGACGACATCAAGTGGGCCATCGTCGGCGCACGGAAGCTCAAGATCAAGCAGGAGTCGATCACCATCATCCCGCGAAAGAACCGCCTGCGCATCTACATCGACGGCGCCGACAAATACTACCGCCTCCGCGAGCTCAAGCGTGCGCTGCCCGACGTGGTCGTCAAGGGCGTGCCGACGATTCGGCGCGCCATCATCAACATCAAGGACGGCAACGACCACCGCGGCAAGAAGGGCGACAAGGAGCTCCTCGTCGAGGGCTACGGCCTGCAGAAGGTCATGACCACGCAGGGAATCGTCGGGGAGCAGACGACATCCAACCACCTCATCGAGGTGGCGCAGGTACTCGGAATTGAGGCGGCTCGGAAGACGATCATCAACGAGATCAACTACACGATGAAGAGTCACGGCATGAGCATCGACCCTCGACACGTCATGTTGCTTGGGGACGTCATGAGCTACAAGGTTTGCCAAATGCGCTTGGTGCGACATATGCGGTCTGAATGTTATGTTGTTCAACAGGGCGAAGTTCTCGGTATCACGCGGTTCGGTGTGGCAAAGATGAAGGACAGCGTCCTGATGTTGGCGTCCTTCGAGAAGACGACGGACCACTTGTTCGACGCTTCAGCATATGGCAAGACAGACGCCATCGCCGGCGTCTCTGAGAGTATCATCATGGGTAATCCTGCAGCGATGACCGGTACCTCTATGTGAGTCGTGGTTATGATACACTCCATCTCCGTGCAAACCACTGATAGTAATCGTCGCGTCCGTCCAGGCCTGCGCTTGTTACACCTCCGCCACCAATCAGCAAACCACGAAAACTATTGTTCGAAGGGGCTCTGTGATCTTGTATTCGCCCATGTTGTACACTAACTTATGTCATGAAGCATTTTGTACCCTTGCAGATAACGACCAACCAACTGAACCCAGATATGTCTGCAAGTGCGGAACTAATGCTCGCACATATTGAACTCCTGCTGGAACAGCTCCTCGTTCAATTTGTCATTCGACCTTCCCCTCTCCTGCATTAATTTCTTTCTCTCCTCCTCTGCCTCCTCCCGGCTCGTCGTTCCATCCAAGGCCATTTCCATGACATAGTCCCACAGCTCCTGTGGCAAACCCTGCATCCTCTGGATGTGCCTCACCTCATGCAAATACCACTCCCTCCGCAATGGCGGCACCGTCCCCGTCCCAAGTACCCTCTGTGTCGGGTCCACCAAAAAGAACGCCAGGATCTTCCTCACCCCTGGCCGCGCCTTATCCACCAACTCGAATGGCTGCACACAGTGCTGATAAACGTTCGGGAACGCGAGACACTTGCCCTCGCTCGTCGGCACAGACCCCATCATCTGGTTCAACTGGTCGTACACCCCAAACGCGACCCCGTACCCCCTCCAGTCGCTCTGCTCGTACCGCCAGTCCGCCCCGCGCATGTCGTCGCCCAGCGCCTGGCGGAACGCGAGCCTGCTCTCGGCCACGTTCTCGGACTGGTAGTAGTATATGCCCGTCGCGACGATCCGCTCGTTCGCCATGCCCTCCACGTGCCACGTCCCGCCCGCGTATCGCGGGTTGTCCGGCGTGAGGACGATGTTCGCGAGCTTGACCACGACCTGGAGGCGTGTCCCCCTCAGCCGTACCTGCTCCACGGGCGGGGGCGGTGCGAAGGGCGCGGGGTCGGGGATGGCGGGCCAGCGGTACTGCTCCTCCCATTGGTCCCACTTCGCGTTGTAGTCCGAGCCGTCCTCGTCCTCGTCCGAATCGGAGGGCTTCATGTCCTCGGCGTGGGCGTACCAGGTGTAGGGGTCCGGCTCGACGACTAGCGCGCGGTCGCGGTCGTGCAGGACGGCGGCGAGGACGTCCTCGAAGAGGGGGACGAAGCGCGCGAGGACGGCGCAGAGGGGCGCATAGAGCGCGCGATGGGCGATGGGGTGGACGTTGTGGATGTAGGAGACGGGGCGGACGGCGCCGTCGGGGGAGACGTCGAAGTCGGTGGGGAGCCATTGGTGTTGCGGGGAGCACATGCGCTGGATGCGGCGCGCGAGGGACTCGTATTGGGATGCGTATTCGGGCGCGCTGAGGATCTGGAGGGGGGTGTCTGAGCCGACGGGGAGACCGCGGGAAATGCTGTGCCCAATGCGGTAGCAGTAGAGGGAGGGGTGGACGAGGTCGAGTACTTGGTTATTTGAGCCTGGGTGCCAGTCGAGTTGTTCCGGCGGGACGTTCTCGAGAAGGAATACAGCAGCCTGCAGTTTATGCCTGAGCTCGGACGATATGAGGCTGGATGACTGGAACACGCCTGGAATGGCGGTGCTCTGGAGGTGGTATTAGTCCAGTTCCCTTCATGAACATCGTCGATACACAGCTGTAGGCTGCGGCTGATCACCCTCACCTGGATCCCGGTCTTGGGGTTTCGCTGCTTCGCGAGGTATTGGAGCTCATCAAACAGATAGTTCAACTGATGCTTGGTGATTTCTTCTCTGGGCCATTGCTTCTCCCCATGAGCGTTGTTGAGCTCGTCGCCTCCCCAGAACTTGTCGACCATGGCCGCGTCCTGTTCGACGATCTCGTCGCGCCATTTGTCGAGGATGTCCTGTCTGAACACCTTGTCCCACCACTGCGGTTTCTCGCGGATTGTTCCAGACAACCATCGGATACGAAGCTCTACGAGGGTTGTGGGGAGTTTGCCTGACCAGTCGAACGGGGACGGAAACTCATCGGATGTATGGATGGGGTCCCATGGGCTGGAGTTGGGGGCGGACATGCATATGTTGGGGCGGTTAGAAACGCGGTGGGTGCGGGTTGTACTGTATTCGCGCGGTCCTGAGGAGGCGAGTACGGGGTGGGCCTGGAGATGAGATTGATCGGTGATTCCGCGGGGTTTTGCTTGTGATTTACGTTTAGGCTTGCGACCGCGGGGCTGGCCTGTCTACTGCCTGTCTCTCTCGTCTGCCCACAATACACAATACCCCACTTCGTCCAACATACCACCCTCCTCTCCTCTCTCTCCGTTATATGCTCTCTAATTGGGACAAGTATGGCCGCTTCAGTCTCGATCTTGCCTCCACCGCGACCGCCATAGGCTTCTCCACAGCCAAAGCATGCACTCGCCTCGGGGTATGTCTCCACTCGTCTCTTCCTCTGCCCACCTCCCAACCTGCCCATCACAGTTCTCCATTACTCGCGGCATCGCTTCCACCGCTGCAGGCTTCACTGGCTCCGTCATTGATTACGCTTTGTTTGGAGGTGCTACCGGCGCAGGCCAGATCCTTGGAGGTGCTGTCTCCTCCGCCATTTCTGCCGTCGAGTTCGTAGCCCTTGCCCCACTTGTCCTCGGAGAATCTATCACCTCCACCTCCCTCGTCGCCGCCCATTCTTCCCTCTCCATCCTCACCACCATCTTCCCCGGAAGCGACGAAGCCAGCTTCTCTCTCGCAAGCTTCGTCGGTCTCGTCCGCCGTGAATGGAACGAGCCCGCCGAAAGCGAGGGATTACCAGAAGAACGCTATGGCTTGGCCGAGGTCCTCCGCGCTCTCGCAGGCTTCGCCGCCCTTCAGGGTGTTACCAGCCAATGGCAAGAGAAGCGCTGGTTCAAGTACATGAAAGAGGTTCCCGTTCACGATGGCTCTTCCACTCTCTCTCGACGCAAACGCGTCGACTCTCGCGTCACTATCACTGGAGATATCCTATACCCAAGCCATTCTGGTCAGATCGTTACTGCAGATATCACTGAAGCCGTTCCAGGTTCTTGGCCTCCCCGTCAATCCTCTTCCACTCTTGCTCCTCCCGGTCCCAGTCATTCATCACGGGGCCCACCGGTCACCCTACCCGTGGATGACCTCAAGCACACCCTTCGTCGCCTCTCCAAACTCGTCCTCGCCGGTTATGGCGGCCCAAGTCTTCTCTTCTTCGGAGTATCGCTTACCCCGTGGGAGAAGGAACAGCGCAAGGAGGAAGTCAAGCTTGCCGACGCCATCGACGCTTCCGAAAAGGAAGCTGCTGGAGAAGATGGTCAGGGCCAATCAAAGTCAAACGCCAAGAACATGCCCGGCGAGCCAACGTACTCCTGGTGGGACGTCCTGATGGGCAAACACGACCACGACATCTTCATGCATTGGGCAAGATCGCATTCTACGCCTCAAAGTGGCCCCACTGAGCCACAGCAACCAGTAAGTTCTGCGTTTGTACCGCGCCCTCCATGTGAGACTGAACGCGCGCATTTAGCCACATCCCCCACCGACCGCGCATGTCAGCTCAGAGAACCATATGCCTCGTTTCTGGGTCCTCACGGATCACGTTCGCAAGGAGGTTGTCCTCGTCATCCGAGGCACGATGAGTTTGAATGAGCTCGCAGTGGACCTGACATGCGACCCGGCCCCCTTCATCCTCCCCCCAACAGATCCCGTCACCTCTTCCCAATCCCACGGACACTCCGACCACCACCATGCTCATTCCCAGCCGAGCACGCACCTACATCCCCATTCCCAGCCGAGTACGCACCTGCATCCCGACCGGTTGTCAGAGAGGCTCAAACAAGAGAAACCGCGACGGACGCCCATATTCACCTACTTCGAAGACAACGAGCTCGACTCAGACCTCGAGAACATTCCCGGCTCATTCCCGTTTCCGATGGACCTCTCCGTGCCCTTCCCGCGGTCCCGCAGGAACTCACTGCGCGCTTCACATGCGCCGCGGGCGAGGCTTGCGTCGGAGGCCGGTGACGATACCGCGTATGTGGTCCACGGCGGCATGCTCAGGATGACGCGTGCGATGGGCGGGTCCGGGAGGCCGGTGCACGTCGCCGTGCGGGACGCGTTGTGGAAGAACAAGGGATATTGTGTGTCCAGTTTTTGTGTGATGGGAGGTGGCCGGGACTGACCCGTCCTTGTTCGCAGCTCTTGTGCTCTGCGGGCACAGTCTTGGTGCCGGCGTCGCTGCTCTCCTCGCACTGGTAAGTCTTTCCCGCGTTCGTCGTGATTGTCCTCGTCGCCTGCTCACCAAAGGTGGTTGACAGATGTGGGCTACGCCCGAGACGTGCCTCACCCACAAGGCGTCTGGTCTGCCCGTCGGCCGACGAGTCTCTTCATACTGCTTCGCTCCGCCTTGCGTTGTCTCCCCTCGACTCAGCGCCAAAGCGGCTGCTTCTGGATTGATCATTTCGTTCGTCTACGGCCACGACATCGTCTCGCGCCTGTCTCTGGGCAGTGTCCGTGACCTCACCCGGGGTGCCGTTTGGCTGTGTGCGGCGGAGAACCGAGACGACACCCGTTCAGACGGGTACAACAACGTGACGAAGAAGGCGCTCAAGCGCAAGATGGGCCGGCGCGAAGACGGGGACGAAGAATGGGTGAGCTCCTTGCGGACCTGTCCATCAGAGTACTGCTGACACGCGCGCCTCTGCCTCTAGTTCCTTGCCATCCGCAAGACGCTTGAAGCGAACATGCAAATGGCGGACCTGTTTCCCCCCGGCCGCGTGTACTGGGCACTCCGCGATGGGGACCTCCACCGCGCACATCGGATCGGGGCAGGCTCCGTACGGCGCACGCCCAAGGAGAAGGTGCGCCTGTTTGAGGTCAGCGACGTCAAGCAGGTGTTTGGACAGATCATCTTCGCGCGCGACATGCTCAGCTCGCACCTGCCGCACCAGTACGACCAGGTGCTTCACGAGCTGCTTTGATGCGCCTTGTTTTTTATGAGGTCGTTTCAGACCCCTTTCTCCTGATTCATGCATCCTGTGATGACCTTGTAGCATACCTAATGAGTATTGTATGATACCTCCGCATGTATTTGCCCCCCTGCCTTTCATACCGCATACCTCGGCTTCTACTCTGGAAGATTCCCCACTAGCACGCTGTACTCGCTGTCATCCATATCCTTTGTCTGTGCTCATATCTTACACGATAATACCACAATCATTCCTTCATTTCGCCATCCACCTTTACTTCCCGAGCGACGCGAGGTACCCCTCAATCACCTCCACGATAACTTCGTGGTCTTCCTGCATCGTCAGCCCACTAACCACGATGACCCCCACAACCCCCTCCACGTCCTTCACCCTGATCGGGAATCCTCCGCCATGTATCGCGTACTCGCCCGCTTTCTCCCCGAGCATGAACTTGGCCCGGAACGCGTCTTCGTTGCCCGCGAACTTGTTGTGCAGGAACCACGTGCTCGCGTGCCAGCGCAGGACCGCCGCGCGCTTGCGCGCGACCCAGTGGTCGTTGTCCGCCGTCGTGCCGCGGCCGGTCGCGCAGTGGAAGAGGAGCTGCGCGTGCGCGGCGAGCGTGATGTTCACGACCGCGGGCTTGGGCGAGGCGCACTGCAGGCGCGCGCGGAGGCGCGTGCCGAGCTCCCAGGCGGTGTCGGCGGTGAAGCGGGGGAAGACGCAGCGCTGCTCTTGGGCTGCGATGTCGTCCAGCTGGGGACGATGAGGACGGTGATTGTGGGGGAGGCGATGTGAGCGAGGCCGTCTGTCGACGTTGGCTCGATCGGATGTGGTTGAGGGAGGCTTACCGTGGTGGGAGGTGCGCGGATGGGAACGAATTGACCTTGGCTCATGATGGTCGAGCTACTGTACTGTGAGGGCAGTCGATGGTTGTTTCGATGGCTGCGACGATTGCCCCCGATATATAGCGTCGACGGCCTCTAAGTTTGAGGATTGCTGAACTTACTGCAGGGATGTTAGTAAGCCAACAGAATATAGCGTGGAACGACGGGGAGATTAATACGAATACGGCTGGCGACTTTCCCAATCACTCATCCTGCTACTGAATGGCCAATAGAATGCAAGAGACAGAAGGTGTTAGCTTCGTGAGTTCTATGTCCTCTTCCAGTCGCACGAACGATGTCGCAGACACCCACCAGCCATACTCTCAGACCAATGCGTTATCTTCATACGCCACGTTCAGAATGCTTTCCGAGTGGGTGACCTCAACCTGCATGACTCGGAGTACGCTTTCGCCCAATCTTCAATCGGCCATCCCTGCCTCGCGCGTGACTCGGCGCTCGCATGTTGAAGTCGGACTTGCGTCCCCCGCGCCATGTAGCGCCTTCAGCATAAAGAATGCACATGGCCAGAATGTTGAGGTTCACGAAAAGAGAGAGTATACTTACAAGCAGGTTGGGAACAGGAGCCTGAGTGGTACGAGCAAGTTAGTAACAAGTCAACAAGGCGGAATACAATTACGTAAGTGTCCTACACTTCCGAGTCTCACCCATTACTAGCACCACCGTCATTCTTGCTCTGTATCATCCCGATACTTATCATTTCGCCCTCTATCCCCGAATATGAGCAAGAGACGTCACTCTGAATCACCCGAACAGTCAGAAAGGCCAGCAAAGCGGGTCGAGACCGAGGCTGGTCTCTCCGCAAGTCCTGAGGCTCGCCAAACCACACTCGCGTATCCCTCTACAAAACCTTCACAACCCACCCGCTCTGTGCCCTTCCAACAGCCCACTGGTCTGCTGACTTTCTCATACACGCCTCGGCGCGTTCTCGAGTTCGACAACTCCGCTCTACGCTACTACATCGACCCACCCCCCGGCGCGGACCTCCGATATGGCTACGAGCGGTGGACCAAGCGACCAGAGGAGAGAGGCCGGCTCGATGGGCTGCTCAAGGCGGTAGAACGTGTGATGCAGAAGGCAGACACGAGCATGGGTCCGGGGAGCGGGAAGACATGGCTACGAGACATCGCTTTAGTGACATGGAGAGGTGTCATGACCAAGTGAGTTGCGTGCCCCGACCACTGGAGAACCATTGTCTGACGGAATGCCGGAGTGAGGATCTTAACGGCGCCGTATGAAGACCGGGATGGCTGCGTGCTAAACGCTATGTTCGTGAACGGCACCCTCTATCTTGAGGAGCATACCACGGACGCCAAGTTGGCCGAGAAGTACATTCCTTTTTTTTCTTTGTCTTTTTTGTGGGCTTCTTCAAACCACGCTGTAGGGAGAATCTTGCGCCAAGGCACCGCCAGTTGACTTACTACGGCTACTCGTTTGAGGCTTGGTGTACGTCCTCCCGCCCCGGAGTGCCCGAGCGAATACCCGGCCATCCCATAGGCTGGGGCGGCGACGTTGACACCAACGTCCAGTGGTGTAGCGTCATCAAGACCAAGCTCGGCGATAGTCGACTAGTTATCGGGGGCGAAGTCGACTGCGTGCGCGGTCAGTGTACTGGCTCTGTTGTCTTTCCTATCACTAAGCTGACGGCATGACGGCAGAACGTTTCGACGGTAAGACCGACACCTTCGTGGAGTTGAAGACCTCCATGTCAATACGTGGTCCGGAGGATGAAGCTCGCTTCGAAAAGTACGTGCAGCCGTACGTCCGACGGTTCTCAACTAATCCGTCTGCAGGAAACTGCTGAAATTCTACATGCAATCGTTCCTGCTTGGGGTTCCTGTATGAAAGCCCGATTCTTCTTTATGTTCCCTTGACTCAGATATTTCGAAATTTATAGGAGATCGTCGTGGGCTTCCGAACACCAGCAGGGCGTATCACAACTACACAGTCCTTCAAGACGATCCAAATTCCGCGTCTTGTTCGCGGAAAGCCTAATGCATGGGATCCACAGATATGTCTCCAGTGGGGACAACAGTTCATCGCCCTTCTAAAGACCCGGTTATCCGAACAACCCTCGCCCGGCAACGAGCATTCGGAAGCATGTTTGCCGCGTGTATGGCGGATCACCTTCACACCCAAGGATGGCGTCACGATGCGTACACTAGACAACGAGGGTATAAAGGACGTCCAGGGCGGCGAGGATCGAGTCGGTTTCTTGCCGTCCTGGTACTACAAGGAGGTCGTCGGTACCCCCACTGGCAACCAGGACACCGAACCCTCTCCGTCAGAGTCCGCATCTGCGAATCTCAAGGGCGGTCCAGCTACTACCAATGTATCATCACAACACGCATCGCATCATGGATGGGCTCTGTAATGTTAGGCTATGTACTTATGAGACGAGAGTTCAGCTTACATTCTAACCAGCCCGTCCGACCCGGGCATCTTGGCCCACATCAACGTCCGCGTCCGGGCCAATCAGAGCACTCCCCACCCGATGACGCAGGACGCTACGCTCAGAGTCGGAGTGGGATGTGGCTCTACACGTGGTGGCCCATGTTCGGAGCTGCTGGTGGGTGACACAGCAGGTAAGTGCGCATGTACGAATGAGTTCAACATCGCTAAACGATGACCAGCCTGAACTAGAATTAGTGCGAACTATATAACAGGAGGCTTGGATGCATGGATGACCATCATCTACCCTGTTCGCAATGTCCACTAACAGGAGCAACCTGAAGGCCACTGTCGCCATCCTGGGTGGAACAAGGAACCTCGGTATGTCCTGGGCAGTGCCACTACCACATTCACACGAGCGAGGGATGTAGCCTGACCGCATCTCATCGGTCATAGGTTACTATATCAGCAAGATCTTCCTGACCGAGTACCGTTGGGCCTTCCCTACTGTGCGCCTCACCACCCGCGAAGCCTCTTCGGCGAAGGCTCAGGAGCTAGCAAAGCTCGGCGCGGAGATACACTCGTTCGACGACTCCCTGGACATCTTCCTCGCCGCCGTCGATCTCGTCGTGAACACCCTCTCCAGCTCGGTCACCCCCGAGTTCAAGACTGGCCTGCTTTATGCACTCGTCCGCAATGGCGTGAAGGTGTACTTCCCAGCGAGTACGCCGGCTAGTAAGTCATGCAGCCGTCGTTTCCTCCGTAGTAGGACGTGTCCCGCTCACGACCTTGCCTCACAGCGACTACGTCAACACGGACCTCTTCCCCGGCTACTCGCACGAAGAGTGGCCAAAGAAGCGGGCTCTCGCCCTCGAGACAAACGCCATCCTCGAGGGCAAGGTGAAGATCATCCACCTCGACGCTGGCGGCTTCCTCACGTGGTGGGTCGGGCCCGGACGCCTCTTCAACTGGGACGCCGAGAAGAACGTCTACACCATCGTCGGCCCGAGCACGGTCAAGAACACGCTCACGCACCAGTCCGACATCGGGCGCTCTCTCGCGCAGGTCGCGGTCCTCGCCCTCGACCCCGCGACGGTTCCCGGCCATATATACGTCGCAGGAAACGTGGTCAACTATGAAGACCTCCGGGAGATCGTGTCCCACGTCAAGGGCGTCTCGAAGAGAGAGATCGTCTGCAAGGACATTGCGGCGTCCAAGGAGGCCTTGAAGAAGAACCCAACCCAGAACGTCCTTGACTATGTCATGTAAGTCGTTAGATGAATCATGGCGGGTGGCATACGAGGCCGATTTGCGATGGTACAGCATCCTCACGGGCGAAGGGGTGAATGGATTCCACGAAGAACGACAACGAGTTCGTGAACCCTGGACAGAGCGTGTGGAAGTGGAAGACGGTAGAGGAGGAGTTCCGCGGTTTGTGAGCGGGACATGGACTCTGTCGAGTCGTCCGAGTCGTCTGACTAGAAGCTGTCAACCGCGTATGGATTGTATGGATCGATTGTCTGGACGTTGACGCATTGACCACCAATACCGTCCGCCGCGTGTCAGGGCGGACGACAAAGGATAAGCTTGGATCGTCCCAAATCGCCCGATATATTCCCCGCCCGCATCATCAGGCGTGAGGTCGCCGACAAAGGATGAAGGACGACAAAGGGTTTGGTTGCAGTGCCACCCACAACAGAAAGACAAAGGGATTTGTCTAAGAGGCGCTCTTGACTGGATAACATAAATAGCCCGCTGCTCCAACACCCAAGGACCCAGTGCCGACGAGCTTCCCAGACCGCGCAATTAGCGGCCCATTGAAGTCATGGATGCGACGACGTTATGGACCATAGGGCTTCAGCGAGTGGCCGAAGCCCTGTGAGCCGTAACGTCTACGTCTCCGTACGGATACGGCGGGCATAGATGGGTGGAGCAGCTTTTGGGATAGGCCAAGGTCACATACCACTCACGCCACAGGGCACGATCGGGGGTTGGGGGTGTAGTGTCGCGGGTAGAATTACAATAGCGAAGCAATGTACCATTACAGAAATGCGAGGGATAGCGAGGATGAAACGGGCCTAAGAAGAATATGTGCGAACGACAACACCTCTAGTCCTGGTCGGTCCCGTCTCGGGGACGGTAGCGGATATTGCGGCTATCCAGCTCGGCCTCCACGTCTTCGGGTACGCGTCCTTTCACGCGGACCGCATACATTCCTTTCACGTACTTGGCTGGAGAAATTATCAATAACCATTATGCTCGGCACGCCACGGAAGTACGTACATGTTCTTTGCCACCGGGCAACCCAGCTGCTGTCGGGGTCTATGACGGCAATCGCGCCTTCGAAGTGGGTTGTGGTGCACGATTGTATACGATCAGGGTATCCCTTCATCTGCAGGTAGGAGGCAGAAGTCAGCGAGGAGTCCTTGAACGGGGAAAAGTCAACGGAACGCACCTGCATAAGCTCCTCGCAATTCGGACAGCCATGTTTCCGAAAATCGGCGGGAGTCTGAATGATGGAACAGAGTAGACAAGCACGCAACTGCTTCGCGCGTGGCTGACTCGGGATGGAAGCTGGAGGTCTGTCCTGGCTCGACATGCTGTAGCTGTCGTGGAGGTGGAGGAGAGGGTCGGCAAAGGCGGCTCAGCCCAACGCTTAGGGTGCTCGGCAATGCCCGCAACGGGCGCCACTGTGGGTACGACGTTGGCCGTTTCAGCAGCGACGACCTCGACCGTCACCACACCACCCCCATCATGGCTGGCCGTGCCCTCACGCTTCTGTTTGCTTTGCTTCCGGCAGCAGCGTCAGCCTACTCCAACACCCATCCGGTCCTTGCTTGGTCGTCTCGCAAGTGCGTCACCCAGTGCACTCGTCGTGTTCGGTAATTAACCCGCCCGCAGCTCCAAGGCTCTATCCTCCCCTTTGGTTTTGGAGGCTGCGAAGGCCAACTCGCACGCAATCACCAATGCTCTATATACCCACGACAGCATATGTGACCATGATGCAGTCATTGTAGTGGACCACCAGGGGGTGAGCAAGCCATTATTATTCTTCCGCATCTTGGACCTGACTTTGGGGCTGCGTAGCTGCACGCCTCTGACCTCCGTACCTTGTCACCTTCCTGCCATATAGCGAAGGCACTGTCCAACGCTCCATCATCGTTGCAGTTTGCGTACGTCCAGAGCGAGGACCGGCACGCGAATCCGTTTGTCGATCTCTCTGGCATGCTCTCCAAGCGCTGCGGGTCTCATTCGGTGAGCCACGCACCGGAGCTCGGCGAGCTTGAGATCGACGCGAGGAAGGGAAAACACGTCATTTCCATCTCATTACCCCCGTTGGAGGACGGAGAGGCTGGGAACTCAAGGAAGAGCAGCATGGCTAGCCACGGTGCGTACTTCGATCCCTGATCATGAGACTCCTCCTCAAACCTGCCATACAGAGTCATGGCTCTCAAATGAGCTTTCCAAGATCGAGAGCGCATTTTCCGACTACCTAGTGATCTACTCTGGGGTGCCCGGCTCCACTCTCCACGTTCGCCAGTCCTCAAGCTCGTCCACCTTCGAGGCGCAGGCTGCAGCGAGTCCTTCGGGAGGTATCCTGAAACGCTACCAGCTTCTCACTCCCGGCCTCATCCTCGTGCTCCTCGTCTCCCTCTTCATCCTTGTCCCCGTGATCTTCCTTGGTGTCTCTGCGCTTTCCAGCATCCAATCACCGCTGACGAACGAGATCCCCAAAGGTTTCAGCGCGGAGGAGAAGAAGAACCAGTGATTCGGTATGGTGGATATTTGTGTATGACCCTGTTTATCATACGTTCTTTCTACTGCATCCTTCCCGTCCAGAAGTCGTGTGTGATGGATTCCGTGCTGCTTGGGAATAGGGCAACGGGCTCATGCGCCTGGCTTCCGCTTTCAATGCAACATCCAGATGGAGAAAGGTGTCCTGGCTCCATCTCGCAACGTTTCCGAGGTGCAGCGTCGTCAGGATAACGGTACTTATGGCAATGTCAGTACATGCCCCATAAGTGAACGTGGGTATAATGATTGAGCGGGGTTACTAGGACATGATATACATTGTCTCACGTCCTGGTCCATGCAGGTCTCAATCATGAAGTGAACTGCAACTGCCTAGTCGGTGTGCCTCGAGGAGTGCATCGCCATAAGTACGCCCTCATACACAGCCCAACCAATCGCTGAGCTGAATATCTTGCGAGACATCCGGAGCGTCGCGCCGTCGAAGAAACCGGCTACTCCCCGTTGCTGGAACCAATAGTAAGGGACACGTTCCAAAGACACGGAGAAGACGAGACCGTACCTGCCAGACCGCGCGGACGGTACTCCATAACCCATGATACTTCATGTCCGACCGAACCTGCATCTTCGTCTTCATAACGTCGAAGGGCTGCGTCGCGAGAGTCGCGAGTGCGCCAGCAGACGCGGCCGCAAACGAGTTCACACTGGTAGAGAGCGAGAACGGGACTCCAACACCGACCGAGTTCGGCGAGGAAGACACAGCGGACGCTGCGGGGCAAGCAAGCCATCGTCAATTGAGATTTACTGCCGCGATGTCGGGAGAGCACGTACACAAAGTGGCCTTGATGTGCTCATAGAACACGACGAATATCCCCGCATACGGCGCGTCCCGGAGGGAAGAAGCTACGGCACCACGGAAAATCTCGGATGGTCCGGAGCGTATGAGCCCGAAGAATGCCTCAGGCAGCGACCCATAGGAGTAATATGAGCTCTGAAACGGCCGTCAATGCCACGAGGCGGGCTTGCGAATGAAACCGAAGTGCTTACCTCATACCGGGCCTTGATCACAGAGAAAGGGTTCAGTATGAGGCCGACGGTGGTTCGAGTCAGAGCACCCGCGAGCAGATTGCCTTGGGCAGTCAGCTTGGGGAGAGTTGAGGTCGAGTAGGACGATGATGGTGCGCGCAGAGGAGCGAAATACGGGGATGTGGCAAGGAACGTACGGAACTGGTTCAGCCCTGTGAAGTAGAGCGCAACCCCGGGGACGTTCCGCAGCAGCGATGCTGCTGTCCCGCGCCAAAGGCCAAAGACTCCATTAGACTGGACGATGTTGCAAGCGGTGCGGAAGATGAGGGTAGACTGGGGTGAGAGGGGGTTGTGCCCGTGTTTGCTGAGGTAGTCCGGTTGCTGGATGCGCGTCTTCAAAAGATCAACTGTGGGTCAAAAAAACGTCTCAATGCTCGGCTGATAGGAACTAATGAAGAGGCACTGACATGGCTGGAGGATTATTGTGGACGCGAACCCAGATACGGCACCTTTTGGTAGTAGGTGCGAGTGAGAGTCGGACGTCCGGGTTATTAGCCATTGGGCGTACCTGAAATGAGGTGCTGGCTAACATTGCTCATAAATCCGGCACAGAGCTTCCAGCCCTCCTACAGTCACCTTGTTCAGTCCGCACCGCGAGCAAGGCCAAGCAGAGACTGAGACAGTCACACCGTGAAAACGAACACGGAACATCCTCGCCCGGCGCTAGACATCACGCCTGTCCCTTTCCCAGCGCTTTGTATTCAAACCCCGCGAAGGGGGTTCGTCCAGCGCCAACAGTCGACTCGACTACGTATGACTTATAACCTCATGAGGAGTACAGTAGCAGTAATGGTTGCACGTAACTTTGATCATTTCGAGTATCAGTATTTGGTACACCTGAAACAAGCGAGCTGAGCGGATCATTTCCCGATGTCATGACGTATTATTAACGAGGGAAGGAGGAAGGCAGACCAGCAACACGCGCGAACACCATGTTGCGAATATTCCAGGCCACCACCAATCGATCCTTAGCCTGCGCCTCTTCAAGTTGTTCAGTTGCTCGTCCTCCACGCCGCGCTCATACTCACCAGTACACATGCGCTTGGTTGGGGCTTGGGCCTGCTGGGCACACAGTCACTTGTGGTACATGTCTAGGTCGTGTTCCTTGGGGGTGTCAGGCCAGTCGACCTCCTCATTTAGGGAACCCGCCAGGTAGCAAGCTTCGCCCGCTGTCCCGGCCCAGTCAAATTCGACAATGATTATGCAGAACGAAATTGGGATGGGGACGCGGTGGCTGCTGTAGGTAAAGTTGGCAGGTTGTTAATCGTCTCGAGGTAGTATTGTTGCTCTGTGTGAAGGATCGAACAGACAGACTTTCAGCAACAGAGCGCAATGAGTAGATGAACATGAACTGATGACTTACCAGCTAGGCCGCTACTCGCAATAGTACCTAATTATTTCCACGTCGAGCCATAGCATAGTAGCGTGCCGGAGTATCATCTGGTATCAGAGTCTCAATCAGACACGACATGATCGGGAGGACCTATGCGATGATTGGGCGTACCAGACAATGATATACAATTTGGCCGGTCTACCAGATTCTACCACGGACGCCGCCATGGTTGAGGTTAACCGTTAGATACCACCCGGTCTTTGCATACCAGTTGTTGGTAGCCGCCTTCCCGATGTTCCGATGTTGGCAAATATTTGCCTACCACCCCCTTTTAAGTCCACTCGACCTCTCCACACTGTCGTCCTGCTCCAAGCCCTACAAATAACCACCCTGTACATAACTGTCATGGTGCACATCAACGTTCCCGCCGGCACTCCGGATCCCTACGCCAACTTTCTCCCTCCCAACGTTCCCCATCCCAACCCCCACGCCTACACAGGGCCCTCCGACGCACCCCCCTCAGCGACCTTCGATCCTTTTGGCACGGCCGCCTACCAGGGTGGGCCCTACGATCCCACCATCTACCTTCAGTCCCTCGACCGAGTTCCTACTCCCCCTGGGGGGGGGGGGGTCCCGAGGTCGATATGAGTGAGGCCTTGCGAACGTCTTTGTTGACTCGAGCAATTCATTGTTCCATGGCGGTGTTCTGATGGGGAGTTACAGCTGGCTCTAATAAGAGCGACTCAGGCAGCCAGATCACCCACCTGACTCATCCATCCCACCGATCCATGTCTGATATCCTTCAAGATATTCTTGAGAATATCCGTGGTCATCGAGAGGAGGCGCGGGAGGGTATGCGAGATTTGAAAGATACTGTCGCCTCTTGCACCAAGATTCTTTGTGAGTGGCTTTTACCTGGCCGCTACGGCGATCAATACTGACTCCCATTCGCCCACTTGAATGGTAGCTGATAGCATCGAAAGCAACAACGCCCTCCTTCGGAGAATGTCGGCTGCCCACGTCGAGCAATCGGAATGCTTCATCCTACGCTCGACCAAACCACAGCATGAGTAAATACTTACTGCACGGAGTTGGTACGTTTCCTGTCTGGTGATGGGCACTCGAGTGGCCAAGCGAACATCTTGGTGGGCGTCGTAAGCAGCATATAATATGTCCTCGGTCTTGATCATGGTGTATGGATCGTTAAACTCTAGATGTTTGCAATGAGGACCCATGTTAAACATGAAGTGGATGTGAAGCGGGATGTTTAAGAGAAGGAAAAGACGGCGTGATATTGGCGAGAGTCAGGAGGGTAATGGGAGGTGGACCGGTGACCGGTGAACGTTGAACGCCACCTGGCTACAATATTTTACATACCAGTAGAAGCTGGCCGCGCTCGGAGCTGCTAGGCGCGTCCGCCCCCACTACCCCTGTTCCATGCAGTAAAAGTTTACCTGTCCAACGTCTCGAACGGGTTGCACAAATACAAGTGATCTATGGATACATAACGACAAAGCACGTAGACCTGTGCCCTGGGGCACCATAAGCATACGCCCATGCGCGAAGGTCAGAAGGAGTTGAGCGTACCGAACAGTATTAAACTGGATAGCAACCGATCAAAACACTTTGATAAACCTCGCATCGTGCCATATCAGCACGACCTGATCGGCAAGCTTCATGTCTGCGTTCCCCGGTTGAGTACTGGGTTGCCCGAGTCGCTAATAGACACCACTCACCGACATCATCCCCCATGCTCACATACCCTGCCATTTTGATTGTCCTCTCAGTCATTACTTGTCCAATGACCTCCAGGTATGTGCTGCCGGGACTGAAGTCCTGTGGACATTGGGACCAAACACTATAAGGTGCCGAAGCGACTCGAAATCCGGGGTCCACGTACCCTGAGCAGCTTTACCTCGACTTCACCTCCATCTGATGCTTCCACAATTGCCACGTCGTCCTTGAACTTCAGTCTACGTTATCAGCTCGTCCCTCCAAGTCTTTGTGGACGATGCGTACGCACAGTGATCAGTTTAGCGATCAACCTGACAGTCTGTCCCTGGTAGTTGGCCATGAGGGCCTTGTTGACGCGTGGAGAACGGTGATCAGCCATCTTTTCGCGGTTATTTTGTGGTGAGGGCCGTCAGAGGTCGTCGAGGAGGTGGTGGATTGAGGTGGAGACGTGGTCAGCGCTGCCGCAGCGCGACGCGACGCGCGACTGGACCCACGCTCGGTCACACGAGTGACGGAACCGTGACGCCAGGTGCACCGTGACTGGACTCGACTTGGACTGCGTCAATGTTGCTGCTCACGGTGAGCTCACCGCTGTTCACTGGATCTCCACTTTCTGCGCTTGCTATGGGTGTTCTCGACGTCGAAGATCAACCCCGACTCCGTAATCGACACACTATGCTCCACTATGCGCCGTATTGGCTCGCCATCCTCGTTCTTTCCTGCGTCTGGGGCTTTTTAGCAAGGCCAGCCCAACAAGACATCCAGCTCCTCTTGAACCCCAATGGGACGTCAAATATCTTGCTCTTGACGGCACATCCGGACGATGAATGCATGTTCTTTGCACCCACCATTCTCGCCCTACAGGCAATTACTTCACCGCAAATCCTTGCGCTGCACTCACTCTGTCTGTCTATCGGTGACGCGGACGGCTTGGGTGACATACGCCGCCGCGAACTCTCGCGAAGCTTGGACGTGCTGGACATTGGCGAGGGGAGGAGATGGGTTGTTGACATACCGTGAGTCGTCAAGATGCGCCGTCGCGACTCCTTGAGAGCCTTCCAACACCTGACCGCTCTTCGTATCAGAGAGCTCCATGATAATCTCGCCGTTGAATGGGATCCGCAAGTCATAGCCAACGCTCTGCGACCTTATGTCCTCGAGAACAAGATAGACACAGTACGTCCCTATACCATGGTCCTCCGTACGCTCTACTGAACCGCCGCGATTTCACCCCACGTCGCAGATATTGACATTTGACCATGACGGCATATCCTCTCACCCAAATCACATCTCCCTCCCCAAGGGCGTCGCGCACCTGCTCAATGCTCTCGCCTCTACCCCCGAAAAGCCCCACCCGCGCCTGTTCATGCTCGTAACTGTGTCCCTCCACGAGAAATATCTGGGCGTTCTTTCGCCGCTCCTCAAAAAAGCATCTATCGCACTGGCGCCGTCTCCGTGCGGCACCCGCACGTCCCAAGACGGCGGCTGCACCAGACGTGTGGTCGCCGTGTCAGGCTCTGAGGGCTACGCACTTGCACACCGCGCGATGCGCGAGCACTGGTCGCAGCTCGTCTGGTTTCGTTGGCTGTATGTCTCTTTCTCTCGGTATATGTGGGTCAATGAGTGGGTAGAGGTGGTTCTGCCCAGCGGCGCGAACAGTGACGTGCAGCAGTGAAGGTTGAGGATGCAATATGGCACAATACATCAGCACGGGCCCACTACGATGGCTGCCGGCAACGGTCTCACATATTGCATCTCACTTTCGTTTGGCACACTCTCCAACGAAGCGGCACGGCACCCATGAAGGGGTGAAAGGGCAGGGTTGCCCTGACAAGCGAGGTTCCCATGTGTCTGGACATATAACACGCCATTGACATCGCCGCAATTCCTTCCAATCGCTCCTCAACCTCCCTAGGTGCAATGACTTGCTTTCCTCCTCTATGTCGGCCTATCAGCCGCTATGTGAGAGGATTGTTCAAGCGGGCGAAGCGACACCACCACGCTCCCGAGCCATGTCCTGCCTCGACGTCCAAGGCAGAATCGTCTATGACGGAGCTACCCACAGGTGTGTCGGTGGCTGAGAAGGAGCCGCCTAGCGCGATCGATGTACATAGGTGCGTCACTCGTGTTGTCCCAAGCTCTGTATCTTCGTGTCTCATTGCAATCCAGTCCCTCCCAGTCACTCGTTTGTCATTTTTGCTGGGACACTGGCCCTTTCGCAACAGAACCTTTCCAACAGGCATGGAACGGGCAGTCCTCATACTCTGGGTTCACATATACGACTACCTGGGCCCAGATCCAAAGCTCAACAGACGCAGGATGCCGGTGGTGTAAGCTCTTGCTCTCGACAAGAACAGAAAATATGCTACAGGAGACCATTTCTGTCACCGTCGGCTTCCGGTCCAGTTCTGGGAGTCATTCCGTCACCCCGAAAGGGGTACACACATTGCGACTTGTTGTCGGCGATGCCCCACACTTCGTGTACTATGTTTATGCCGATCGTGGTAGGTCAATTTCGGAACGTTTTGTCGTAGAATCACAACACTGACGCCCTCTATTGATTCAGAGGACCCAGCCGCGGCTCTTCTTGTCGCTCGGCCAAGGGTACTGCAGGTCAACTCGCCTGCTACACGCTCCGAGGCTTCCGATTGCATCACGAATTGCATTCGCAGTCACATTCGTTGTCCTCCCCCTCACAACGCGACACTCCCTTTACGAGTCATCGACTGTTCAGACCCCAAGAAGCCCAAGCTCCGCCCAGGTTGTGGCGACAACGCAGCATACGTAACTCTGAGTTATGTCTCTGGAGAAGACCAGCCATACCGCACCACCACGGACAACCTCCACTCATATCTCCTCGGCATCGATCTGACCGTACTTCCGCAAACAATAAGGGATGCAATCGAGACCACACACTACTTCGGAGTGCGTTATCTTTGGGTCGACGCCCTCTGCGCCCTGCACGACTCCGATGAGGACATAGCCCGCGAGATTTCACAGATCCGCTCAATCCACCGCAGCGCATACTTCACGATCATCTCCGCCAGCGCAAGCAAGGCCAGCCAAGGCTTCCTCCAGGACCGCCCTCCCACCTCCCCTCCAGACGTCTCCCTCCCCTTTCGCTGCCCAGACGGCCAAGTTGGGACCATGTCTCTCTCACCTGCGTGGCGTCAGTACGACGGGTCCGCAGAGCCGGTGCACCAGGACGCATGGTGTCTCCAGCAACGCCTCCTCTCGCCGCGCGCACTGGTCTACGCGTCACACACGCTACAGTACCAGTGCCAGACCTCGATCGTCAACGTGGGCAACGCTGTCTGCGGGCCCATGGTCGGGAATCGCCTCCCCGACCTTCTGTTCCGCACTGAGGCCGAACCCTCTCCCGCACCGCTGACGCAGAACGACCGCAAGGCGCTACGCTGGTCGTGGATCGAGACAGTCGGGGACTACACGCACCGCGCCGTCGCCAACCCGGCAGACAAGCTCGTCGCGTTCGCGTCCATCGCGGAGCTCTTCGGCCGCACGTGGGAGACGGAGTACCTCGCGGGCCTGCATCAGCAAGATTACATTTCCTTGAACGCGCCTGAGCGACCCTGAGTTCCTGGGGAAGCAATCTCAGGAGCCTCAGGGTCTAAGGCAGGTTCTGCCTTAGAGCCTGGGACGTCCTGTCACGCTTACCCAGGAAGTCAGGGACGCTCAGCGCCCGGCAGCAAAGTGCACTCTTGCTGATGTGTGGCGCGCAACCCTCGTCCAGGACCTCCTGTGGTACAAGACTTTCGAGACGCGCTACGCGCGGCCGGACGCGTACAGGGCGCCGTCGTTTTCCTGGGCCGCGGTCGACGGCCGCGTCATGGCGTACTCCGTGGACGACCGCCTGGACCCCGACGCCGAGGATACGGAGGCGTGCGAGGTCGTGAGTTGCGAAGTCGCTACGGCTATCTCGCTCCTGTCGTTTGGCAAGGTCGCGTCGGGGACGCTGACCCTCCGCGCTGTCCTGCTCGAGGCCACCTGGAACCCGGATTCCTCCATGCCCGACCTATACCTGAAGGCGTCAGACGCTGCATCAGACTCCACGGTGACCCCAGTGGCCACATCTGTCCCCGAGATCACAGCAGAAGCCCGACACATTGGATGCGCATACCCCGACGCCACAGAAGACGTGCAGGAGGTCTGGGCGATCCCCATCCAGTGGAACCGGGCCGCACAGTACGCCTCTGGACTCATCGTCGCGCGGTGTACCGGTCGCGAGGACGCTTATCGTCGGGTTGGTTTCTTCCATTCTCCGGAGGACGCGTCTGGGGGATTAGTTTGGATGCTGGAGGAGGAGAAGCGGGAAATCCTTCTCCTCTGATCGTTACTTAGGTAGTACTTAGTTCCGTACACTCAGACCCCGTAGTTTGTAGTTTCACGTAGCTAGCTCAATCGTCAGGCAGCGCAGGCTTGACAATAAACTATCCCACTGTTTGTAGACACGACATACATATTTTTGTGCCAGTCGTGACACGAGGTGGGAAGCTGGAAGCTTACTACGATACAAAACGAGTCGTGAGCCCGCAGATTACACACTAAATAGGAGGGTATCAACGGCGTGCCATTGTCAAGACAACAGGAACATGCGGATGCGAAGGTCTAGGATTACTTGACCATATGTATCGCAGTAAACAGTATCATAAAAGTCGTGAACAGAACCACCTGCACACCACACCTGGCGAGGGTCGGAACCAAGCTCGAGACTCGGAGTCATGAACATGATGAAGGGGATGAGGAAGAGAAGACAGCGCTAGAATGACGTGCGACTAGGTGATTACGTAGGTTCGAAGAGAATGCATGCGACAAATCGACAAGGCAAGGGATGGAATATCATAGCGGGAACATGTTAGAGCCATAACTTGCGCGAGGCCTCACCTCGCACACCTTTCCCCCACCGATCGACGCTTAGGACTCCGGAGCCCCAGGGGCGTCGCCATTCATCCGTCCGGGAAGGCCGCCGCCGCGCATGAGACCGGCCGAGGCGAATCCGCGAGCTGCGAAGCCACCGCGTCCACCACGAGCACGGCCAGGGAACGTCCCTCTGTGGCCGACGTTCTCGGCGTTACGCGATTCCTTGTCGGTTGCCTGCTTCACCTCGGGAAGGCAGTCGTTAAGAGTCTGTAGACAGCGCTGTGGTTAGATAGGGTGTAGAGCCGCACACATACACCACTCACCTGGCCGCCCTTCATCAAACCAGCCCTCATGCCCTCCTCATCACCAAACTCGATGTAGCACATCTTTTGGTTACGACCGGCGAAGTTCCCCGGGTAGCTGATGCGCGTAATCTGAGACACGCTAGGTCAGTGAACATACCTCAACCAAACAGGAAGCGTATACTCACCCCCTCTTTAGCATCGCCGAAGAAATCCCTGACCTCAGCCTCGTTCGCAGGGTTCGACATGCGCATGAAGATCGTCCACGGGTTCCGCGCGGGCCTCTTGCTCGTCGGCGTCCTTGCACCCGTGCTCTCCGTCGCAGGAGACGTCACTCCGTCGTCGGTCCTCCCTTCTGGAGCAGCCGCTGCCGCCGCCGCCTGATTGCCGACCTCAGGCGTAGCCTTGCCCGACTTGGACGGCGGGCTGCTGAGGTCCACCTCGGGTCTCGCGCCTGGGGCGGGGGACGATGCGCCGTCCTTCGCCACAGCCTCGCGGTCCGCTCGCTCCTGCTGCTTGCGCTCCTTCTTCCTCTCCCGCTTAGCCCGCTCCTTCTCCGCCTTGTCCAGCGAAGATTGGTTCGGTGAGCCGCCGTTGAGTCTTGGTGTCTCCCGGCCCGACCCCGCGGAGAGTGGAGGCGGGGTCGACGGTTTCGACTTTGCGCCGGTGAGGTGTGGTGGGAGGGACTTCTCGGCGGCTACAGGGGTCGCCGCAGCGCCGGTGCTGGTCCCCTTAGGAGTCGCAGCAGCACCTGTGTTCAGACCCTGGATGGGAAGTTGCGAAGTCGCAGAGCCGGGCGTCGCGACAACAGTGGAGGGCGTGACGGTACGGCGGTATGCATAGTTGAAACCCTGGCTCTTCAACTCCGCGCTAACGCGGCCATCTTTGATGTCGAGAATAAGGGAACCATACGCTGCGTCGCAAAGATTCCAGTTCCAGCAGTTCTTCCATGCCGGGTCTTCGCCGTGCGGCTGTCCAGTAGGACCGGGCTGGTTAGGCGGGGGCGGTATCCGCTCCACGACGGAGAGCGCCTTGTCCAGCAGGACACGCTGATGGTCATCGATAACTGTGTCCACCTGCGACTTGACGCTCTCCCAGACCTTGTCAAAGGCCTCCTTCCCGACCACAACCTTGTGTCGAAGCCCGTCAAAGTCCGACTGGACGCTGAACTCGTTGTACGACGACGCATAGCGGAAGTGAAGACCTGCCGAGACCGTAAGATCCGCCTTGAGAATGAGCCCAAGCTGGCTTATGATGCCCTCCCGGCCAGGACTTGCGTGGCTGACGAGGAGACGCGTCTCGGTCGGGTCGAACACGCGCTGTGCGGTGTCGACGAGCTCACCGATCTGCAGCGCCGTCGTCCACATCGTGCCCTGCCCACCGGCAATCGTCGCGCTCCCATCTCCGTTGTCGAACATTTTGTGCGGGACGAGCGCGCCGCCGAGGCCGAGGAGCCGCAGCCTGACGCCGCCGATGTCGAGGCAACGCGTCGTCGCCTCGTCGAGCACATGCAAGTTCTCGATGTCGTACTGACCCGCACGGAACTTCTCGAGCACGATGACGTCCTCGCACGCACCCCAGACGGTGTAGACCGGCACCTGGAGCTTGATCTGGCCGGACAGGAGGAGGGGGAATTCGGACAAAAGGGATATCGTCACCGTGGAACGGATCGCCGAAGGCGGGTTTTCGGGCGCGAGGAGGTGATTCCGTTGCGCTGTGGGGATGAGTGGCGAGTACATTGTGAGGTGGCGGAGGGTGCGGTCGTTTATCCTGTCGAGGCTGGAGGCCTCTGCCGCAGCGTCAGTGTCTCAGGGGGGACCGCCGTGTTTAAACTACTGACCAAAGAAGCCAAAGTCTCCGGTGTGGATGATAGCGGACGCATTCGCCTCCCGCGCGAGTTCATTGAGTGCAGAGAGCCGGCCACGAATGTCGGCAATACAGAGGAGCCTCCCTTGGGCTGTGTCGAATACTTTTGTCTGGGAATTGACTTGGTGCTGAGGCTTTGGGTTCGGGGAGTTGGCCTGGCGGGTCGAGGTGGAGGCTGGACGAGAGAGAGACTGCATTTTGGTGGATAAAGGTGGAGGGAGGAGGAAGGAAGAAGGAGGAGAGGATTCTGCAGCCTTGTTCATCAGAATCTCCTCGAATTATCCTTTTTTGGAATAGATAACTCTTTTTGGACATTACGGCCAATAATATCCTTAAAACATACCGTGAGTGGTCTTGCCCCCCCATAAAGGCTGCACAAAGGATCCAACCATGTTGACGGTGTTCCCGGAGATGAACGAACAGAATACGTGATTGTAGAGAGGTCAAGGTGTGTGAGCGCAGGCGGAGAGCGATGTGCGCAATGTGCGACCGGGAATATCCGCAGAGCTCGCGGCCGGGACATTGACAAGCGCACCGAACAAGTTACGCAACTCATCGTTCTACCACGATGTGCTAGGCTTCCAACGTCGTCAACCTCGCATCCGAGCTCGTCGTATTCTGCGCGCAACGTCGGCTCACTCGCCCTTGCCATACAACCTCTCCGAACCATCCACTTGCACCCCTTCTCCCATGACCAACATAGCTCATGGCGACCAAGGCTCAACCACCTCCACAAGACAACACTGGATCCTTCGTACTCTCGCAGAGTCCACCGTCAATATCTCTAGCCTCCTCCGTCCTTGCTTCAGTTGTCCCCCTCCCAGAACATCCGCTCATCGCTTACTCCGTCTTCGCGTGCAAACCGGCCACAACCGACCCCCTTGAGCAGCTGGAGCTTGCCAGGAGGACTGTCTTGCTCCGGAACAAAGAAACGGTGTTTGCGGACTCTTTGCTCCCCGCCGTCCACATTTCCAAGGACACTGCGGTGCTCTATGTGTTCGCTCTTGGGTCTACCACCCGTACCTGTGACGCACACGAAGTCCTTTCAAGCCTAGAGTTCGAGGCATTGACGTGTGAGTAACCCCATATCTCCGTGTGATACGATTCCTTTGAGTTCCCGCACTATTTGCGCTTTCCCTTCAAGTTGGGAACGAGTCACGGCCCGTTTCGCCTTAGACCTCTCCTCACACTCCTAGTATAAGCGGTACTGATTTACTTGACAGTGACAGGATCTTCTGCATTTACACCCGCTGCCATCTATCCATGTTCCCCCGCCTGCTCGACTCAAGCAACACCATGTGAACGTTGCTCGGACACCACAATCTCCGCGCACCACACCTCGCTCACGCCGTTGCTCCCCAGGGCACCTCTACGGCTTCCCTTGAACCTGTTCCTTCAGGCTGTTCGTGATCGTCTAATTGATGATGTGACAGAGGCATCCAAACTTCATCCCCGAGGTCGTTGCGTTACCCGCCTCAAGAGCGGCTTTCTTCTCGGTCCGATACCAACTACCTCCGAATGGGGTTCGGGTTGGGAGAACTACACAGGCAGTCGTCCATTGATATCTTGCACTTTGCAAATCCACGTATCCTTCTCAACGCATACGCCTTCCACGGCTCGGCTCGTCGTTCACCCCATCATGCGTCCGACATACTACCTCCCGTTTCGCGCTTCACTTCCATTACCGGCTGGTACGCCGATAGTCCTGTTACCTCAAGGGGTCCCCGCATACTATCTGAGCACTTACAGCGGTCCCGCCGCTGCGCTGACCACCCAGTTCGAGGAAGCTCTAATAGGTCTGGGTGCAGGTCACTGGAAGCGCACAACGTCCTCGCAACAGGATGGCCCTGGCTACATCATTGCTTGGCTTGCTGTCCAAAACAAGCAAGGCGAGGACAAGGGAATGCCCATCATCTGGCCAGCCACGCTCTGCATATCGTATCATTCTAACTCTCCCTCGACCCATGCGCGCTCAACGCTGCCATACATTCCCGAATTGCCGTCACAGCTACAGGCTTCCCCGCCTCCACCCGCAACAACAATACCCACCACGCTATCGTTCACTATGGGTGCGCCTTCTCCTACAGCAGACGGACCATCCAGTGCTACGACTTCCACTAGTCAAGCGCCCTTGCCCTTCGTGGATCGAGACAAGTTGAGCTCGTCTGTCCTACGACGCCCTAGTCTTCTCCGGTCCTCACCCACGAGCGATTCCCTTCGGGCGTTCCGTACGCTTTCTCTTGCCAAGAAGCCCTACGCCCGTGACATCAAGAAGGTCGCCGGAGAAGTGGGAGGGTATGTCGACTCCGTCCTCAAAGAACGTGAACGCGAAAGGGAGAGAATCAAGAGGGAACGACAAGAGCAGGAGATCGCAATTGCACGTGCGAAGCTCGCGAGCGCGAACCCTCCACCAAAGGAAGAGCCACCATCCCCTCCATTAGTTAACCCAGAAACCATTCGTGCGAAGACCGAGGAGGTACCTGCTTCTGCTCCTGAACCCGTGCCTCTTTCAATGGAGGTCGAGATCGCGGAGCCAGAGTCCCATCCTACGGTGGAGTCCGATCATTCAGGAGACTCTCTCTTCTCCCCACCCGATGCTCCCATTGATCTCCCGTCTACCGACGAGGAGCCGCCACCAGTCACCGAGCAACTTGAGGAAGAGCGTGCCGACGCATCCCAGGAGAACAAAGCTACCGCACCTCCGCCTCAGCCTCAGCCTGATGCAGGACCGTCTTCGATGGGTTTCGATCCGTTTAATGGGTTTGACAGCTCATGGGCTCAACCCAACGGATACATGGACGTCGTCTATCCTGAGATGGACTTCAGTATGCCCCTCGACCCCCTTGGAGGCGGTCGTGCGACAGGGACCAGTGCCGACAACTACGACATGGATGACGGTTTCGGTGTGTTCACAGAGGACGACTTCGATTTCTTCGATGCCCCACCACCTCAACGTGCTGCTCCCCTTGCACCAACTATGCCGTCTGCAAATTCCTTCCCTTCAGGAATTGCGGTGATGAACGGACCACCGTCTTTAGCCCTCACTCCATTAGTCACCGTAGATGGCCCTCTGTCCGGACCCGGCCCTCCTTCCGCCAATGTAGCGCAATCGTCACCATGGGCTGCAACTCTCGGAGAGCCTTTCACTCCTAGAGGCCTCGCCGACATGCATGGTTTGGACGGTGCAGGGCTCCCTCCAGAGCTTCTTCCGCCGTCACCGACAAAGACGCCATCCTCGCATTCAGCACCAACCACACCATCCGTGCATTTATCCGAGTCGCAGAGACAAGGCACCCTTGGTCCGCGTATCTTCGATCCTATCCCCTTCGCGTCGAGTCACCGCGAAGCGGATGGCAAGTATGCGATTGGAAAGTTCGCACTGCCCTCTCCCCCTGCCGACGATGGCGTCGAGCCGCTGAGCGCCACTCCGACCCTGCTGCCCGGATGGAAGATGAAGTACAGCGCAGCCACGGACCCTAGGATAGGCGTCGTCCGCAAGCTCATCGGGGTAAAGCGCAAGAGTGTCGACCAAGGTCCTCGCTCGATCCGAAAGATGCCTGTCTGGGAATCGTATCGCGAGCCCGAAGACTGGCAGAGCGCCTCCTCGCCTCCTCCCGGGCCAGACTCTGAAGAGTCGGATGATGAGGTCTGGGTGGAGGACGAGGAGATGACGCTGGCACCTCGGCCGTCGACCCCACCTCCGTCTTACCTGCCTCTCGGCCCGAGCCTTCTCAAGACGCACTTCTGTCATTCCCAGTTACTCCCTATGTGTGCGCCGCTACGCCCCCCAGGAATGACGGTGAATCCAGTGACAGGAAACGCGCCGCCGATCTCCGTGCCAACCCCCGTCTCTCCCGCTGCGATCCTCGGCGCTGCATCCGAAAAGTCCAAGTCGCTAGAAGTGGCTGCGCAGATCCTGGTTAAGGAAGTGGTCGAGAACCCCGTATGGCAGGAAGCGTGGAGAGCAAATGCGGCGCTGTCTTTGACGCCTGCCGTTCTTCCCGCTCAGGTATGGCAAGCAGACGCGAGGTATATCAACCACCTGGTAGGCAATAGGCCACCGGAGGGCAACGTCAACGTGCAAATGTTGTTTGGTGGTTGTAAGTTTTCCTTTCCCACTACCCCTGAACAATGGCTGATTTTAATCGTATAATGTCTAGCGTCGTATGGCAACAACTCGGTGGTTACTCTAAACCCACTCGAGAGTCCTTTACTGGCCGTGAGCAAGGGCGAGTCTGTGATACAACTTTCCCCGACCTCTCTCCGGTTCTGGGAGAAGCTTGGCTTATCACCACGGTCTGGACCAAAGGACGTTGTCGCATTCGTTTTCTTTGAGGAGAAAAAGGACGAGGACCGCGAAACTGAGATAGAGAGTTGGCTAGTCAAGGTTTCTGCTGCGTATTCGGTACATTTACTCGTTATCATTTCAGTGCTACTTCGCTGACTGTATCGACAGGCCAAGAACTTTGGTTGCCATGTCGCCGGTAGCTCGAATGTCTTCATAAAGCCAGGACTCGCGCCCGTGCGATTCGATACGCTTCGCAAGACCATTTGCAGCTTTGTCCAGGAGATCACCTCCCCTTATACAAGCCTCGTCTTCTACATCGCCACCCCGTCGCACATTATCTCCTCCTCGTCCACGACGCTCCGTCAAATCCTTTCTGCAGTGCGACGCTTCTACAAGCAACATTCTCAGGGTGATATCCTCGTTCACCTCGTTCCCGAGTCTCTCATTTTTGGCACCCATATTCATCCTGCATCGAGTCTCGGTGGCCTGGATGCGTTCGTGTGCAGCGTCTATGACCGTGTCCTGCAGCCCGTGAATCGTGCGATGTCTCGCAAGTTGTTTGCCTACGGACCACCTGTCACGGATTACCTGGAGGCACCTGCGTACGCCCTCGTCCCTTCTGCAACAGGAAAATCTCGCAGCACCGCAGTTGTCCCTCGTATATCGTTTGCGCTAGAGTCGAGTGCATGCTCGTTCGACGTTACTCATCGACATATGCTTCTACATGTTGGGTATCAGATGTCGACGTGCGGACGTTGGATCATCGCCGCGTGTATCGACGCAGAAGGGGAGGCGCATGACTTGAAGGCGTGGCTGACTCCTGACGATAACGTTGAAGAGTTCATGGTAGCCCAGGTTTGGACGTTCGTCTACGCGTTCGCGAGAAGAGCCAATATCGAATGGCGCATCGTGGTGTCTAAACTTGGTCTGATGTCGTATTCAGAAGCCAATGGTCAGTCTTACGATTTGGCTCGTTCCCGCAACGTACTGAAGCATCCCCACCTAGCATGGGCGTTGTATCTGGATTCAGTCATGTCTTCGACCCCGATGGAAGGACCACCTCTGCATGTCACGCTGCTCTCTGTCGACATGGAAAACCCATGGACGTTCATCGCACCACCCGATACCAATATCCTAGATATCCTCAAGCGCAACTCATCTGGCGGCGGCTCCCAGATGCTCACCCTGAAATCTTTGCGACACACCCACACCATGTTTTCCGACGCTAATCGCGCTGTCTACTTCATCTCCCCATCCGCCCAATCACTGTATCCTACATATACTGCAGATCGTGCCGCGAAGTGTCCATCCCATCCCATACCAGGATCTTCGGAGCCATCTTTCATTCCAGATACTGAGGACGAAGACAGTTCCAGTTCATCGACCCCATGCTCCTCCACCGAGCTCCTCCGTGTACCGTCTTGGACCACCATCATCTGTGCGCCTTCCTCCGCGGACCACACTTCCGTCTCCACAATGCGTATATTCCAGCTCCATGACATCCACTCCCCACGCTCTACGTACGGCATAGCCCAGACCGGATCCGGAGCGCGACAGGTTCCAGCCGAGCACATGTCGGACATTGTGCGCAACTTCTATGAGCTTGCCGTCCTGTCCCGTGCAAGATGGAAGCTCCAGGCGGACCCAGTGTTGCCCTTTCACCTCGCCGCTCTGGAGGTGATGCGTGCGGCACTAGACGGCGGCGCCGTAGACCCATGAACGATCTAATGCCCGCCTCTGTATGGCACGTCCGCATTTCGACCGTCGCTCCGATTCGGAAGAGCGGATATGCATCTCGTTGAGTCCTATATATTTCTCCTATCCTATCTTGAAATCTATGTCGTAACGATCATCTCACGATGCTCCTTGTTGTCACTTTTTTGTTGGTTCGGAACCCCAGGAGTCCTCGGTCCTACGTCTGCTGCATCCCGCATTTCTTATTTGTCGTTGCCGTACATACATTAGGTAATGGGACGATATCTCCCCCGAATCCATCCTAGTTCTACTGTACCTATTATCATCACTCACGCAAAGACAGACTCTACACGCATCCTGATTCCTTGCATCTGTATGTACTATATAGACTTCTGTATTCCACCTCCACACGACAGTAATGACATCTGTGCCCTCTAGCCGGCGGTCCGGGACGGACGCGGTCTTTCTTCCCGCCCAGAATTCCCGAGGCAAGTCCCCACCGGACAGACAGCCGTGGTGAGTGGATTCTTCTCTTCCTGGCTCCTTCCGAACTCTCAAGGTGTCAAGACTGGCCGGGAGCATGCATCTCGGACACATTGCGGCCTGTCCTGGCCTCCTCGTGAAATGCAATTGGGCTGGAGAGGCGGCAATATTGCCTCGTGGCGTCGAGGTGAGCGTATTGTACGAGGTGTTTTCTGATGTCATGATGTCGATTCTCACATCTCCGATCTAAGGGAGTCTTGGGAGCCCGTCTTGAGCAGACATGTGTTCACGATTCCCCGATCCGGGACACCATCTTTGGCACTGGTGTTGATATCCCACGTCAACTAAGAGGCGGCATTCTTTCCCTATGGAGCTCTGTCGGTGCTCTAATCTGAAGGTAAATTGTAATACGCACCATCCTACGGGAGAGTCCGCGCTTTCCCTCAACAGCCCGGCCAGCACACTGCACAAAAGTCCAGATAATGGTCCGTGATGCCGTATTTCTTCTCCACCATCTTACCATTTCACCGCGGGTCCTGTCAAAGAAGACGCAGAACACCCAGCCCCGTTGGGCACGTTTGGCCTGTCCAGTTGGCCGATGTGTCAAGAAAAGCACGATCGATGATCCGCCTTTTGGTCGTCTTCTTTGCGCCCAGGCGGTGAGTGTATGCCCGTGTATCGTTCTCATGCGGGTGGCTGACTCTCGCCGGCCGCCCCAATTGAATAGCAGATGTTCTGTGCACATGACCGGATTCCTGGATGAATTATCCGTGGCGTCTAGGTTACTGGACCACCTACGTAGCTCTCGGACGAACGAGCCATGGTGCTCGGTGTAACGGTACCGCTAGGTATATATACGAGCTTGGCCGACGTTGATTGACCAGCAGTGACTCCCTACAGTCTCTCGCATTCGCCTGCACCTGCACTAGCAGTCCTCTTGCACAAGCCCCCCCGCACTCCACCACCCACAATCCACGATGCAGTTCAAGGTGCTCGCTCTTACCCTCCTCGCCGCCGTCTCCACCACCTTCGCGGCGACAGTGACCGTCTCATACGACGAGACGTACGACAACTCCGCAGGGTCGCTCACGACCGTTGCGTGCTCCGACGGGCCCAACGGGCTGATCACGAAGGGCTTCAGCACCTTCGGCTCGCTGCCGCAATTCCCCAACATCGGCGGCGCGGCTGCGGTCGCGGGGTGGAACTCGGCCCAGTGCGGCTCGTGCTGGCAGCTGACGTACAACGGGAAGAGCATCAACGTGCTCGCTGTCGACCACACGGACGCGGGCTTCAACATCGCGCTCGCGGCGATGAACACGCTCACGGACAACCAGGGCACGTTCCTTGGTCGCGTGAACGCAGAAGCGACGCAAGTCGCTGCCTCTGTTTGCGGTCTGTAAATGGTGTGTGCGAACGATTCCTTCCGAATCCCTTTCTATATGGACCGGGCTTGCTGACGTGAAGACTATGCTGCATGTCAGGCTGCATAGGTGTCATGCAGATTATACGCTGGGTTTCATGACGGACATTCGGAATGCTTACGGACTCTACATGGACACTCATGGTTTTTGTACCACTGGCACGGCGCAATGACGGACTCCGAGTCGAACTAGTTAGTACTTTGCAGCCACAAAACGTTCTGTATAACCCATCCATAGCCTTGTTGTAAAGCCAAAAGTTGTATCTTTCACTCTTCCCCGCCCAATGTTGGCAACATCTTTCCAAATCGCGCGCTGGTGTACTCTTGGGAGGGAATCCGGCATCGGAGGAGAGACAAGGTCCGAGGCGGGGGGGGCGGGGCCATGTGATTACCCCGCCTTCTCATCCGAGTTGAGCGCCTGCAATAAGCGACAAGGTCCGGACGCTCGACTCCATAAAGCCTCTCTTTTCCACTCCACTCCTTGCTGCCTGAACGTCCCTCACACTACTGCCATGTTCCGCTCGGCTGCTCGTGCTGTTAAGCCCTCCACATCTGTCGTGCGCCAGTGCGCATTGCCCCAGGTTGCGGCACGGTATGGCATTCAGGAGTTCATGTGCAACAAGAGACACTAACTGTTACAATCCCTTGTAAACTCTGGGGACATAGGCATTTCTCTCGCTCGCATGTAGTCGCGTCAGACGTTCGCCCCACCTCACTAGATACTTTCACGGAGGAAGAGGAGATGCTCCGCGAATCTGGTATGTCCAAGCATCTAATACGCGCCCAGGTGGACAAGCCGCGTTGACCGCACAAGAAAAGTTAGGAGGTTCGCGGAGGATGTCGTGGGCCCCAAGGTGCGCGAGATGGACGAGAATGAAATGATGGACCCCTCAATTGTGAAGGCACTCTTCGAGCAAGGGGTACGTTCTACCTCCTTTACCCCGCACTCTTCGCTGAGACATTTCGCGTGATAGCTCATGGGCATCGAGACGAGTGCGGAGCATGGCGGCGCGGAATCGTCATTCATGTCCGCAATCATCGCCATTGAGGAGCTGGCGCGCGTGGACCCGTCAGTATCCGTAATGTGCGACGTGCACAATACGCTCGTCAACACCGTTGTCCGCAAGTATGGCACCAAGGAGCAGCAAGACAACTGGCTGCCCAAGCTCGCCGAGAACACGGTATGACATCGATGGAGTCAGAGGAATAGAATCACCCTGACCGAACATGCCCACCGCAGCTCGGCTCGTTCTGCTTGTCAGAACCTGCCTCCGGCTCGGACGCGTTCGCGCTCCAGACGCGCGCCGTCAAGGACGGCGACCACTGGATACTCAACGGCTCCAAGATGTGGATCACAAACTCGTACGAGGCCGACTTCTTCCTCATCTTCGCCAACATCGACCCCTCCAAGGGCTACAAGGGCATCACCTGCTTCGTCGCCACCAAGGATATGGGCATCACCATCGCCAAGAAGGAGCAGAAACTCGGCATCCGCGCCTCCTCCACTTGCGCCCTCTCCTTCGACGACCTCCGCGTCCCCGCCGAGAACGTGTTGGGAGGCGAGGGCAAGGGCTACAAGATCGCCATCGAGATCCTCAACGAGGGCCGCATCGGCATCGCCGCGCAAATGCTCGGCCTAGCCCAGGGCGCGTTCGACAAGGCCGTGCCCTACACCTTCCAGCGCTCGCAGTTTGGCCAGCCCATTGGGACCTTCCAGGGCATGCAGTTCCAGCAGGCCGAGGCCGCCATCGAGATCGAGGCCGCGCGGATGTTGACGTACAACGCCGCCCGGCGGAAGGAGGAGGGCAGGGAGTTCGTGCGCGAGGCGGCGATCGCCAAGTACGTGGCGAGCCAGGTCGCGCAGAAGGTCTCGGGTGCCGCGATCGAGTGGGCGGGCGGTGTCGGGTTCACGCGGGAGACAGGCATTGAAAAGTACTGGCGTGACTCGAAGATTGTGAGTGGCAATGCGGGTCGGTTGTCGCTTGCGATTCTAACTTTTTCTTTTTACTATGACAGGGTGCGATTTACGAGGGCACCTCAAACATTCAGCTGCAGACTATCGCCAAGTTCATTCAAAAGCAATATTCATAGAACGTGCTGTCGTAGCTATCCACTCTCACCGCTTTTAGGACACTGTGCGTATACAAAGACTACCCCCAACGCATTATCATCACTATATGGAAGTGAGGTTAGCGATGAGGAAATTCATAGCATGTGGCGAATGGTAACTCGATCCCTTGCACACAAGTTGAAAGAGCTGAGTGTGCCTTCGCATGATTAGCCCCGCCTCGGGACGAGGTGTACCAATTACAGGTAACGACTAGAAAGCGGTAAGCCCCAACAACCCTTGGCATGAGCCCTCAATGTCCGCAATCTGTCGAACAGTCCTGCGTCAGGCCGCGGCTGGATGGCAGAAGTGCGTTACGCACCTCTTTTGGAGCATTGACACTCAGCACCACCGGATGGTCCTTCCCAACAAGCACCTCGTCCTCGATCCTGATGCCGATATTATGGAACGCCTTCGGGAACTCGGGAAGAGGAGGGACGTAAACGCCTGCAACGCGCATTCATACGCTGCAATTCCACAGAGCGGAGACTAGGCATACGCACCAGGTTCGATGGTGATGACCATGCCCTTCTTGATCGGCGCATTCTTGTCGGCGTGGTTCGACTCGTGCAAGTCTGTCCACGAATGTGAGCTTCCAATCAGTACATAATTTACACACGGACGGCGTACCGATTCCGACGGGATGTCCAATCAGATGGGGGTATAATGTATCCAGCGTCCTTGCTCCAAGCAGGAATTGGAACCCTATCCGTTCCAGCTCCTTCCGAAGCAGCCTGCAAGATTCCCAGTGGATCTGGATGATGGACATCCCCGATGACTCGGTGCATAGGCTGATGAGATGCTTCTGGGCCGTAAGCACGGCATTGTATAATGTTGCTTGTTCGGGTGTGAATGAACCATTCGCCGGGAATGTGCGGGCTGCGCAAAGGTCGATAAGCAAGCTGGCCTTGCCTTGTGCAACGAGGGGTAGGCACGCACTGATATCGGATGCATAACCGCTGCAAGACGGGTGAGACTCCAGACCAACATGCACGGCAGCTGTACGCACTTGTATTCGCAACCTGCATCTATCAAAACCATCTCGCCATCGGCTATTAGTTGATTATTAGAAGTATAATGGATTATAAGGCCGTTCGGGCTGGTATATGCGTGACGGTCAACGATGTCCATGAAAGGAAGACGAGGGAGACACGCACCCTGATGCTACAACTGGCACATACGCAGGACGTTGTGCGCCTTCTCGCGCGCACAAGTACTCGAAGTGCGCTGCAACGGTGTGCTCCGGCATCCCTGGGTCCGTAAAGCGCATGGTCTGTGTGGCAAGGCATTCAGGTAAAGAGACCAGATGACAAAACGGTCCTGCCTACTTTGTTGTGAGCACGCGCACTGATATCAGCTGCTTGTCGCATGACCTCCTGTTCGTACTTGCTTTTGATAGAGCGTAGGCGACTGACTTCTGGAGCCAAGGGCTGACGCTTTGAATTGCCGAGTGAGTCCAAAAGACGGTCGTACTCCGTCCGCGACATGCCCCCAGAAGGGGACAAGCACTACACCATGCGGCCCCTTTGATATGGCTAAAGACGTGAACGTGAATATATGCGCACCTTCAGCAATGACTTGGGAGACACTGCCCGTGTCCGCTTGGAGCGACTTGGCAGGTCGAAGTACACGTGAGAGGCGTCTTCAGCCAGGCTCCTCAGCACGGACGGGAACACGGATATGGGATCCGCCTCGTCCGCACCGAAGTACTGCACAACATCGTCCTGACACGTACGCGCACCGTCCCATTTCTCCTTCGCGGTGTCCGTACCCACGGAGAACATCCTCATGTAGTACCCGCGGGGCGAAGACGAACGCTTCTCGAGGATGACCGCGGCGTCGGGTTCGTCGAAGCCGGTGAGGTACCAGAAGTCGGATGACTGGCGGAACTTGTAGCTTCGTACGCCATCAAGGTGAGCTTGCAAGTGTACCTCTTCCCAATGGTTCACTCACAATATCACTGGGCAGCAAGAACAGTTTAGGCCTCTTGGAATGCAAATAAGTGGAGTGTGTGGACTTACGGCCGCTCATGTACTTCATCTGACCCGCAACGCACACGACCATACTGCCTTCCGGCAGACTCTCCATCAGCTCCCGCCTCCGTCTCTCATACTCCTCCTGTGGGATCCCGGGCGTCGTCTCTTCTGAACGAATCAAGTGCGCATGCGAGCAAGCGAGCGGTTGACCATAGATAGTGGGTTTGAGTTGTGCATGACCGTTAACGGTCACAGAGGGGGCATAGCGACGTGGAGGGTGGCGCAAAGCATGAGTAGTAGTCAAGGCAGCTCTCGAGGACGCGACTGTCCGTGCTGCCGGTCTTCGACAAGATGGCAGTGAGCGAGCAAACATGGGAGGGCATCAACAGCTAGAATGGGGATAATAGGGTTCATTACATAAGCGTCTCGAGGCAGGATATCGCGTTTGTCGCCGTCTACGCTCGATTCATACTCACAATCAATACATGGCAGACTTTAGTCAGGAGACAGGTTTACATAGCCCATAGCCAGCTTACAAGCTTCCTCCTCTACCGTCTTCTACTTCCACAAGCCCCCACCACTTACCTTGATCACGTACTCAACGATGTTTGTGGACGTCACGGCCCCCTTGGCCCCCGCGACGTCCTTGCATATGATCTCGCCCTTTGGAATGCCCTTTACACGAAACACCATCTCCCGGAGGTCTTCATAGTCGACGACGTTCCCGGCGAGGCAAATATGGCCGAAAACCGTCGCCATCGTGGCGGGGTCGAGCGCGAAGACCGCGGCGCGACCTACGTAACGGAGCGCCTGATGTCGGACTGGTGTTCTTGCAAGACGGTGCTCGGGCCGACGATGGCGTAGACGTTCCGACACGCTCCTTGTAATGCAATACTACATGTACATAGTACTACGAACACAGCGTTTTGCATGGTTACATCTCTCCCTCGCTCTCCTCTTGTTCTTCATCCGATCCACACTACTTCGTGTGAATGAAGTCCACTGCTTTGAACAGATCATTCCTGAACGCAAGGCGCAATTCTGAAGTCACATCAAACAACCCTACCAAGTTGAGGGCCTGCAATACAGCACCCCTATCACCACGATACCGGAAGCACTCCCGCATCGCCTCATACGTATCCGCCGAACCTAATCCTTCGACGCGAACATTCTTCAGGTTCGGACAGGCGACCGGAGAGTCCGAGTGATTCGACGACGCTGCGTGAAGCCCAAGGAAGACCTTTGAGACACTACACATAGTGCGTCCGCCGATATTGAGCTTTTCAAGGAGCGGGAACGTCCGGAAGACCCTCTCCCATGCGACTACGGTAGCGTAGCCGTGATTCCCACTGACTGTGAGGCAAGTGAGAGGAGACCGTCCATAGCACTCGACGATATCGTCCAGCCCCTGCGCCATGAACGAATTCCATGTCACGGCAGGGACATTGTCGATGTACAACGTCAAGGGAGGGTGCACGGAGCCCATCGAAGCCGCGATGCAATTTGGATACTCGCAACGTATCTTATAGTCCTCGCCCTCGACGGCCAGGTCGATTTGAGTAACGAGCGCGAGGGCGGGAATCGTGGCGGAGCGGTTCGGTGGTAACATTGCACTGATGCTGATCATCGTCTCGCCGGGGAAATCGATACCGTCTTGTGACTCCTGGAAACCCCCAGCGATCAAAACATCCACGGATGGGGATAGGTGCAAATGAGCCAGGAAACGGGATGTGTGGACCATCCCGTGCCTAGTCAACGCGATTGAGCGGAGGCGTGGCAGAGATATGGGCGGTCTCCGAGGGACGGGTCCGTGATGTGCCCATTCGCCTGGAAGACGGAAGAGGGTGGCGTGGACAGCCAATGCTTCTAGCTGCACACTCGCGGCAAGTGCGTCGAGGAAGCCGTCAAAGGAGAGTGTGTGGGAGCAACGTGAGAGCGACAGTTTCCGAAGCTGAGCGTAGAGCGATGGATCTTGAGGTGCCACCGTCTGAGATAGTACGAGGGTTCGGAGGCGGGGGAACCCCTTCGAGGCGAGGTGCAGGTTCGTATCCTCAGGCTCCCTGGCTGTGCGCCCAAAGACTTCGAACTCCAAGTCTTCTAAGAGGGGCATACCATCGCCGAAGATGAGCGAGAGTGCTGTGTGGAAGTGCCAGTCGTACTCGGCCTCGAAGCGGAGGGTTTTGAACCGGTGCGCATGGGGGTGTACGACGTCGAGAGGGTGGCGGTGGAGATGCGGCACACAGATGTCAATGGTGGCTGCGGCAGAACGGGAAAAACAGAGTGTCGTCCAGTCGATACGTTGCTTCAAGTCGATCTTCCGCCAGAAAGCTGGGGTTGAGACCAATACGTCGCGCCAGTGGTGACATACCAACATAAGATATTGCCAGCGTTTACAGCGAGCGAAGATTTGTACAAGGAGTTCATTGGGGAGTTCGTGGATGGGAAGTGAGGTGTTCCAGAGGCGCTTCAGCTCCAGACGTTCGCGGGATATCGAGTCGTCGAATTGCTTCTGTTTTGCATCTAATTCGCCAAGTTCTTGTATTATCCGTGTCCGCAGAATGTGCGATGCAATCCACGGGGATGTGGAAGCATACGGACTCGGGTGTGTTAAGCGGGGTTCCTCCTCCAAATGCGCCATCTCTAAGAAGTCGTTCACACATCAATAAATCAACCATTTTGAACTGTATTGGCGTACCGACTCGGACCTCCTTGCTGTCATTAACGTTGCTCCCTGCAGTCGCGACCCGCGAATCAGCTGTCAATTTCAGAGTAGAGGTTCCTTCCCGGCGAGTACGAGATCAGACCTGCGATTGAAAGATAGACATGCATTCAGTGCAACATGCTTGATTTATCTCAATCACGGGCGCTTACCGCTGTATGATCGAAATGATCGCTGAGCTGAGTGCAGCAAGAGTGCAAGTGCAAGCTTAAGAGTGCTGTTGGGGCTTTTCAGGCAGCCTTCCGAACTGGCGCCGCCCGAAAATCTATCGCTTTCGTAGAACTCAGCCTGTACTCAGCACATACTCCGACCAGTGTCTCCATATTGAACACACAGCCCAGGGATGTCCTGTGGTACAGAGGACCCCAGTACTGAGGCCTGAGGGTTCACAGAACTCGCTTCGTCGTATGGATGCATGTCCTTCATCAGCCAATGCCGCTGGGACTTGGAGAAGTCATGATATGCGGGTACGATCTTACGGACAGCAACTTGAATAATCCCCGACAGTCGCCCCATGTCGACGACCAACGTTCGTGAGCGCCGCTTCTTCTAGTTGAACGCAGTTACCAATCGCTCGTCTCGGCGCGCTTCATATGCTTCTTAATAGTATGCTACATCGATTGCTGACTTACCGATGATAGTGACAGTGACAGCACAAATACAAATTCGCAGCTCGCCGCCCATGGATTCGCTCCCGCGGCGCAGTACCGTTGACGATATCCCGAGTTGGCCACCAACTTCGCCGACCACCATGTGACGGTCGACTGCAAGGGCCTGGGGAAAGAAGTAGACAAGGACCATTGAATACACGCAAGTCGCATCCTTCCATTCATAGACGTCGAGACGCCGCCGTAAATGGAGCTGTACGTTATGCCTACCTCTTGAACATCCTGCCGAGTTCTCACCATGAATATAGAACGGTGGACTGAGATGCTAGCCGCGATGATGCGCATGTGGTAGAATCACTCAGACACGGTATAAAGACGCTGCGTCGCATTTTTGGATCCACTCCACCTGGACGTGACTTCAACCAACTCGAGGCATCCCGAACACCAGCTGCTGGCACAGACGATGTTCAATTACTATGACAAGGACTTTGATGATACTCCAGCCGACCTCTTGTACTGGAGCTGGTGAGTGGACCCACATCCAAGTCAGGTTTGAAGCTCCTATGATGTTTTATTCGGAATTATTCCCATAGCTTTGTGCAGTATCTGTATCTTTGCGTATTCGCAACATTCAGTAAGTGATCAAACTTTTAGTGCCAGAAAAATATGGGTGCTGACGGTCTCTTGGCGAGCAGCGTGGCTGGTCTACGAGTACTGCATAACCCTCGACAAGGAGATCGAATTCTTTTGGGGCCGGAGGCCGAACGGAGGCTCCTTGTTGTTTTTACAAGCCGATATCTCCCCTTGCTGGCGAGAGCCGTGGATATAAGCGGTTATACCGTCAAGAATGAGCCAGTACGTCCTCTACCTCCACATTGCTTCGCATAACTGCCGATAAACTAAATGTTTTACGCAGAGGTAGTACTCGTACGCTTACTACTACTGCTGTAATATAGGACGCACTGACAATTGTGCCGGTTAGCTGTTACAAGTTGGCAATAGCCTTCCACCTCGCAGACTCTCTGCAGTACCTCCCATGTGCAGGTAAGGGACAACCTAAATGATCCGCGCTGGACGAGATATTCAATGTCTGCCGTTATGCAGCCTTTGCGGGTGTGCGCGCATGGGTCCTCGGTGGCCGGAACTGGGCTTTGACAGCCTTCGTTGTGGTCCTTAGCTTGATTCCTATTGGTATAGAGTATGTAAGCACCGAAAACCCTTCCCATATAGTAATCAACTACTAACACACACAATGCTAGTCCAAGGTACCCTCAATAGAAGTAAGGGTCCACCCCTCCTTCGGCTGCGCCACCGGACGCACCTCTGGAGTCACGACAAGTTCTGAGGAAGAAAGGTGAGATCCATGGACATGCCCCTCGACAATCTGCCATTGTGCATCCCTAACACACCCGATCCATAGGCGGCGTAAGCATCCTTCTCGAAACGTGTCTACCTTCGTCCCCACAACACTCTAATTTCCTCGTGCCCCTACCAAGTGGTCATTGCCTCAAGGATTTGCCTCATAACGTCCGATGCCATCCTTCTCGTGGTAACTTGGTTCGCAACGTACAACATGGGGTACTTCCACTGGGAAGAACGGCGCAGCATCACTTCGTTCTGTCTGGAAGACACTTTTCCGCGACGGTGAGTACCTGGCTATAGTTCGCAGCACTCCATCTTGTGCCCAGTCTCATGCAATTGAGCGATAGGCACCATCCACTTCTGGTATTGATGCCAATGACACTATTGCGACCGAACCCGAGTACTAACGACCGGCTCCCTGGCAGTACTCTCGTCATGCTGAACATACTGTACCTGCTTTTCTCGCTCCGCACGGTGGGTCTCCCGCTTCCATACTGCATAGCGAAGCTGTTCTCTAAACCGACAATGTTGTAGATCAGGAGCCCGAGTCTTAACCCCTCTTGCTATGTCGTGGTCTTCATCAGGCCGTACGTCGACCATTACGCTTGTGCCTGATCCTCCAATTGACCAGGTTCACTCAGCGCCGCCACAATACTCGTCAACCGCTTCCTCATCCACATCCAGGAGGTCAACAAGCACATGGTTCAAGGTCTCGATTGTTCAGAGGACGAATCTATGCAGTCCCCCGACCACTCGCTCGAGATCCGGTTCATCAAGACGTTCCCGCAAGACCGACCGGCGACCATCATGATAACCCACGCTTCGCACGGTGACTTCATTCAACCTATAGACAGCACGATCTATCAGACGACAACGAAGGCACATGTATGAAACAATGGTCAATCTACAACAACTCTACCACTAGGACATCAACGGATTCAGGTATAGATAGATCGGTGGAAATTTTTATGGGGGCAAAGAAATCTGGGGCATGTGTTGAAACAAATCATAGACGTCGTTCATTCTCCATAACGCATCGGTCGGACTTAGTCCGCGCGCTTCGACGTCGACCCCAATGCCTCCGGTAACTCGGGCACGCCGGTGTAGACATCCGATTCGGTTCCTTCGAGGGGCTCGTCTGCGACCTTGAGCTGTTGCAGGATTTGCTCGCGACGAAGCCACTTGTCCGCGGGGACGAAGTACCAGCTGAAGATACCGAAAATTGTGACGACTCCAAGGATCACGGGTGCCTGTCCGAGGATTAACATCTGGGAACAAACTTGAGGCTACATGACTCACGAAGTTGAACGTCTCTGCAGTCGTGGGGAAGAAGAACGGCGAGACCTGGACCTGGTGAACGGAATCATTAGTTCTAGACGTCAACATATGCTATGATTTGACATCACTTACCGCAAAGACAATTCCGTTGAACAGGACAGTCGAAGCGTAGAACGGGGTCCTCCAACGACCAAGATAGAAGTGGGAGTTCGTGAAGTCATTGGGAGTCATTGTAAGACGAAGCAGCGCAATCAAGCCGTAGGCGGCCGTGGTTGGGATACCTCCCGCGGAAATCAACGAAGTGAACGCCACCTGGCTGGGAAGGATGGTGCACAACAAGACAGCACCGAAGACGAACATGACGGTGACAGCGTTGCGTGGCTGCTTAGCCTCGTCAACCTTGCCAATCCAACCCGACAAGGGCAGTACGCCGTCCCGAGCAACCGCGAATATGAGGCGAGAAGCAGCGACGATAGCCACGCTAGTGCTCTATAGAAGGGATGATTAGGACATAGGTGATAGTATCGCAAACAGGCGTACACACCAAGATTAGACCGAGACTCGCGATGACAGTCATCACGACGCTGCCACCCTTGCCAAGCGCGAGCGCATAGATTTGGACGAAGGGCTGAGGGGCCTCCAGAGCGAACAAGGTGTCGAGGTCGGGCGTGCAAAACAAGAAGAGAATCGTAGTTGCGAAGCCTAGAACTCCGGTAGCCACCACACTGGAAATGATGCCTCTTCCCGCGACCACGCTAATGAGAAGACTTCAATATCCTACCGGAACGCCATGCATTTGTGAACCTACCTGGCATTCTTCGTCTCCTCGGCAATGTGGCCAGATGCGTCGAAGCCGATCATAGTGCCCGCAGTGAACAAGCTATGAAAAAATCAGGAAGCGCCAAGGTCGCCGTGGGACAACACACTTACAAACAGAGAATCCAGTTCCATCCAGCCGGCGCTCCAGTACCGTTGTCTGCGCAATAGTCAGCACTCATGCTACAACAGATTACGCGGCAGACACTTACAGGTCATCGTGAACACCTCCTTGGCAGGACGGAATCCATAGGTCTTCGAGACACCAATGGGCAACCAGATAAGGCAAAGGAGGAAATCCACAGCGTAAAGAGCGACGGAGAACTTGAACACTGTCGAGTACAATCTCGGTGGGAGATAGTTTATGGCGATGGACAGAAGCAGGACACCCTCTGAGATAGCCCAGATGAGAGCCCGCCATTTAAAGTTGTCGTTGCCAATGCCTCCGGGAAAGTCAATCTCCCACACCGCCAATTGCGAGACGATGTAGTTTGCGGTAGTCTGCGGGGGCGTTAGTAACAAAGATCACAAGACGCTTAGGGATTTCGCGTACTTGGCAATTGCCTGCAGCGAAAGTCATCCACGCGGTGGTCGACCACCAGGCGACAACGAAGCCGAAGAACCTGGCATACTTGGGGCCCGCGCTCTCAGCCGACCAGATGTAGATCGACCCGCTCAACGGAAGCGCAGAGCAGATTTCCGCAAGGACCGCCGCGGTGATGAACATAAAAATCATCGAGATGATGTACGAAGACCTGCATGATGTTATTAGCTTGTTTCCTTGCACACCAGGGTCAAGCAGACATACCATATCGCGGCGGGACCGCCCGCAAGCAAGCCAAGGAAGAAACCGGACCTGTCACACGCCCGTCAGGATGCTTGTTCGTTATCATACCACACTGAGTCCTATCTACCGAACGCCGCCAATGAAGTTCATGGCAACGAAGCTAGCCGCAAAGCTCTCGACGAAATGCCAGCTTCTATGAAGCGACTACACAGAATGAAGAGTTAGTCGTGCAACTGAAAGGACCCGCATTCATTCGTACCTGCTTGTATCCGAGCTTACGCTAAAGATCATGAAAAACAAACACAGTCAGTACTTCTGACTGGGCCCCCCGGTGTACCCGAGGGGCAAGAAAACGCGACACTGGGGGCTTCCCTACGCAGGTGTGAGCGCTGATCAGGTTCCAACGGTGTAATCTCAACCCTTCCTGTTCGTCTACCACTCTTGCGCCGATAGCCATCCCCGGCATATCAGCAGATCGACGAGCAGCAGACTCGCAGGCAAGGATACCCGTAGCCGCACCAGTTCACTGGTAGAAGAGGACGTTACCGGAGGTAAGTCTCAGAATCATAGCCCATTCCTGCATAGTTTGGTCCCTCGAATGTCTCCACTCCTAAGTAATCACCAGCTTGATCTCGTCTTCGTCGAGGCCGTCGGCCGAATCGCGCTCGGCATCAGTCGCCTGCGGAGGCGGAAAGTCGGTAGCCTCGTTGTATGCCGGCATCTTGAGTATGTTGGCTTGGAGGAATAGCTGGGAGCAATCCGGAGCGAGGCGAGGGAAGCTGAGAGCCGTGAATTGCATATAAATACAACGTCGCTTCCCACATTCCCACGCACGCAAATTGCCATCGATACAGATCTTGGGTACAACTACTAACTAGGTATAAGGTTCAATGCACACCACATCCCGTCTCTCCCCTTGCACATTTATTTATTGGACATTGAGTCGCTAGGATTGAAGTGAGAATCCACTTTAGAGTGGTCGAGCATGAGCGGGAAGACTTACGGGTTTGAGCGCCTTGATGAGCAGCCACTCCTCGTTCGAAACGTCAGCCTTGAACGAAGCCTGCAGTACTATTAGTTTCAAGTCCACGCATATGGAGTAACACTAAGACTCGCCTTCAGCACGTCAATGCTCTGTCGTGTGATGTGCGAGTAAATCTCGTCTTTCTCGTCGAAGTGACGCCCAAACATCTTCGCGGACTGGTACACGGCGTGCTCGATCTTTACGGCAACACCACCACCAGCTTGCGACTTCTTGACAATCTGCAAAGCCCCATTAGCATACCAGTGCCACAGAATAAGTCCGTTGGTACCCACGTCGTGAGATTTGTGGTTGATCTCCAGCGAGGTACTATCGAACGAGGTTAGCCAAGCATACAAGGGAGGAGAGGAGCACACACATCTTGCCCAGGTCGATGATTTCCTTCTTCTGCGTCTCGGGGTCGATCTTGACGACGCAAAGCGGCGTGCCAACACGAAGGGTACCATCCAGAATGTCCACACCAAGAATGATAGGATCGCGCTTCGCGAAGGCGGCGATGGTCTTGAGACGACAGGGCCAGACGGCTTGCGGAGCAGCGTCCCTCCTCTTCGCCTCCATGATCTCGTTGTTGTACGCGGTGAACGCGTCGAACAAGTGGTAGATGATGTCCGCTATACTTCCGTTAACATCTCCGCATGAAGACGGCTCGTGGGACAACCGCACCTTTGAACAAACGGATACCCATCTCCTCCGCTAACCGCTCCGCATCCCTGTCGACCGTGACATCGAAACAGAGAATACACGCCAACTCCTTCGCCTTCTCCAACATCGTCGCCGAGCGCATGACGTCCCTCTTGTGCACAGGGCCGATGTTGATACCCGACACGGGGATCTTGCTCACTTTCAAGAAGTCCAGCAGCGCTTCGAGCGAGCCGAGCGTGGAGGCCTGTACGCAGACGCCGCGGCCAGACTTGTCGATCGAGTTGAGCAACGTCGTCAAGTCGGACATAACCTCGTCCATGAGATCGTCCTCCTCGTCGTCAGGTCCGCAGACAAGCAGACGTGAACCAGCAATCGCCTTCTCCAGGTCAGGGGCGACAATCTTGACACCAAGGGCGGCCTTAACCTCTTTGTGATGGACGTAGGCGGACTAGATCGCAGAAAAAATCCGTGAACGGCGTTCAACGATATCCAGCAATATAGACATACCTTGATACGAAGCTCGCGCAGAGGCTGAGGCGTGAGCAGCGCACGAACTTGAGTCACGATAGGACCGTTAAGACCGCAAACCACGATCTTGTCGCCCTCGTGCAAGATACCGTTGGACAGAACAACATCGATCGTCGTTCCCAAACCCTCGATAACCTTGACCTCCAGGACCGTACACTCGAGTTCGGAAAGGTACATTAGCCTGTCGCTCATACGCTGCTGCGTCAAATTGACGAGGAGCATGATCATGTCCGGCACGCCCTCCCCAGTCACCGCGGAGGTCGGGACAATCGAGACATTCCTCGCGAAGCTCTTGTTCTCGTAGTAGAGAACGGCATTGAGACCCTGCTCGGCGAAGGCGATGACGATCTTCTTGGTCATGTCCTCGAACTGACGCTGTACCGCGGGCTTCTGCTTCTCGAGCGAGCTGCGAAAGTCGTTGTCGGGGATGGGTTCCCAGCCATAAATACGGTCGATCTTGTTGAGTGCGACGATGAACGGTGACTTGCGCTCCCTCAGGAGACGGAGGGACTCGAGAGTCTGAGGCTCGAGACCGTGCTGATGAACGGTTGATCAACAGACGCCCTTGTCCATGAAGGCTTTAAACGCAACTCACCATGATATCGACGACCAGAACGGCGATGTTACAAAGCGAAGAGCCACGAGAACGCAAGTTGGTGAACGACTCGTGTCCGGGGGTATCGATGACGAGCAGACCAGGAATCTTGTATTCCTGCTGACCATCCCGGTTCATGACAGCCGTCTTCGTCTTGATGGCGTCCACTGGGAAATACGTCGCACCGATCTGCTGCGTGATACCTCCGGCTTCGCCCTCCTGGACGTTCGTTTGACGAATCTACGGCAAAATTCCATCATGTTCTCATCCAACACACAGATCATACGAAAACCTACCTTATCCAAAAGCTTCGTCTTACCGGTATCGACGTGTCCAAGGATACAGCAAATGGGGCTGCGAAGGTCGTCCTTGTTTCGTGCAGCAAGGGCATCCTCGTGCGCCTTCTGCCTCCTTGCAGCCGCCTCGGCCTTCCGCTGAGCAGCCTGGCGCTGCGCGGCGGTCATGCCATCGTCAGAGCTGTCGTCCGAGCTATCCTCATCGGAAGAGTCATCGTTGGAATCCTCATCCGACTCCTCATCAGACTCTCCCTCAGACTCGGACTCGTCCTGCTTCTTCGCAGGAGCCGCCTTCACACCGCCGTTAGCAGGCTTCGCGGGAGCATCGGCTGCTTTGGTAGCGGGGACGGGAGCCTTCGCGGTGGCTTTCGCAGCAGCACCCTTCTGTGCAGGGGCAGGAGCAGTCTTCCGCTTGGGTGCCTCCTCCTCGTTCTCGCTCTGGTCCCAGGAGTCCTTCACATCATCTGCCTTCTTGTCCTCCTCGTCGCTACTGGCATCCCAGGAGTCCTTGACATCCCCGTCCTTCTCGGCCTCCTCTGCCGGAGGCCCGGGAGTAGCAGCGGGAGGAGCGGGATCGGGGGTGGCAGGCTTCTCTTCGCGGACAGGGGAAGTATCGCGGGTGCCAGGAACGCTGCTGCCTGCGGCGCTGGCAGGTCCCTTCTTCTTCTTGCGATTGTCGTAGACGATGCGCTTAGGCTTCTCAGCTGCAGCACCGCCCTGCTGCAAACCCTCGATTTGCACGCCTGATGCGAGCAGAGCCTGCTTGCGTAGCTCGACTGCACGTTGTTCCTCCTTCTGCTTCTTCGTGAGAAGGCGACCCTCTTTCTTCGCGAGCTCGCGCTTGGCCTGCCACCCGCCACCCGGTGAAACATATGTGAGGATATGAATGGCGATAAAATATGCTTGACAGAGAGAGCGTACCTTCTCCTTCTCCTTCTTCCTTTGCTTCTCCTCCTCCTTTCTCCGCTCCTCCTCCTCCGCTCTCCTCTCCTCCTCCTCGATCCTCTTCCGCTCCTCCTCTTCTCTCCGCTGTGCCTCTTCCTCCAATCGCTTCTTCTCCTCCATCATCGCCTTGAGCGCGCTGATACCAGCCCCACCCTTCTTCTTGGCCGCCGCTGGGGCCGGCGCAGGCTCCTCGTCCTTCTTCGCTTTCTTCTTTTTCTTTTTCTTCTTGTCGCCCCCGCCAGCTACCCCTTCATCCTCCTCGTCTTCAGCGTCTGCAGCGGAAGCCGAAGGTGCGGGAGCTGATGTTGAAGGTGTCGCGGTTGCCGCCTCCTCACCGCCATCTGCACCCTTCTTCGCTGCTGCCTGGGCCTTCTTCTTCGCCTGCAATGTATGTTCGTGATTAATCTGCAATTCAACTTGACTGATGTCATGGGCGCACCTTTTCTCGTTCCTTCTTTAATTTCTCTTTCTCCTTCTTGGACAACAGTTTTGGCGCACCATCGTCTGCAGCCTCTTCATCCTCATCCTTCTCCGCAGGCGGCACAGGTGACGGCGAGGCCTTTTCCGGGGCTGCCGGGGCCTCAGCTTCATATCGAAGGCAATCAGTCCCCCTGCGAGCGCGAAGGGACTACCAACATACCAGGCTTTTCCTCCTCTTCCTCCTCATCATCCTGTGCTGCCTTTCCCTTCTTCTTCCCCTTCTTCCCCTTCTTCTCCTTCTTCACAGGGCCCCACTCCTCGTCCGCGAGCTCCTCCGCGGTCATCTGCACCCCCGGTTTTGGCGCGCTGACGTCCCCCTTCGCCGCTGCGACTTCCGTGTCCGAGCCCTCCCCAGGTGGAGGGCCATCCTCGAACGTCACGTCGTTCGCGCCCTTCTTGTCCTTCTTCTTGTCCTTCTTGCCCTTCTTGTTCGAAGCCTTGATGACGGACTGTCGATGCGAGGCATTTCCTGAGTTGCTGATTCACTCAAGAGATTGTGAGGCGTCAAAACATACCATCAATCCGCCGAAATCCTCCTCTCCATCCTCGTCCACCGGGGGTTCCTCCAAGCCGAGGGCGGCGAAGGCGGAGACGCCGCCCGCCTTGGCCTTACCCTTGGGCTTGAAGTCGTCATCTGATGCCTCACCGGCACCTACAGGAGCCTCGGCATTGCTTCCCGCTACAGAGGTCCCAGCATTCTCCCTTGATTCGAGGGCAGATGTGAGCAGGGAGGAGAGTAGGCGGCTAAGGCAGCTACGGACCAGAAGTCATCGTCTTCCTGCTTCTTTCCCTTCTTTGCCTTGCTTTTCGGAGCCATCGCGGGATGTGGTACCTTGCGAGATACTTTTGCTAAGATGTGCGAGCAATGACAATCTGGATTCCGCAGGGAAGGGGTCAGAGAAGGGAAGGGAGCTGGGATTTTGTCGGTATGCCGCGGGAGCCCGGGAGCCCGGAGTGTTATGGGCGCTTGGACTACTTGACTCTGAATCTTGCTCCTGCGCAGCGCCACCCGGCCCCCTCACCTCCGATCGTAACTTTCTGCTTAACCACACCGACTAGTGGTTGCTTGTCTTCTACATACATTCTAGTACTGGTTATATGGCTGGATATCCCTAGCGTTATGACATGGACTTTATTCCTACCGGTCAAGTACGCCTGCGATCCGCGTGGACCATTGACAAAGTTGTTCAAGGTTGGACACGTCTTTTTAATATGCACTCAATACTGCTGCAGACTGCGCAGCTGCTTACAATGATTGCTGGCATTTTTCACTCAAGGATATGTGCCATCCAATCTGCACCATGATTGACCATACACAGACCAAATCCGCGGCGCTATCCCGCGCAGCCAGGCCAGTAGTTGCGACTCACTGGCAAGCTTTCAAGATTCAGCCAAGCTCGCCTTCGTCAAATTTCTGCCTTACGCTATCACGACCATCATTAATCCCCTCCACGAGTCGACGCTCCAGGCCATACGCATTCAACGAACGGTCTTGCGCCCACGATCCTACAACTTGAAGTCCGATAGCAATTGTGGTGTCTTAGTCTGTATGCGCGTGTGCTTCCTCGGTTGCTCCTTTTAGCGTTGTTGACCGACCTCTGTGGGTCATCAGTTCCCCATATATGAGCTCAAATTGCGTCTGCGAACCTTTTGGGGTGAGTACATGCGCTGATTAGGACCGTACTACTACATGACGACCTTCCCTCCATGTCGGCAGAAGGCATCGTGCTCGGTCTGGTCTAGCCTGATCAGCTAGAGCCTCACTAGATACGCCATTGAATTCGCGAATGCCAGGCGAAGATACTACGACGGCTACCGAACGATCCAGAACACATCGTGTACGTACAGACTCGAATCACCTTCTGAGCCCGACAAACCGTGGCACTCCAAATGTTTTAGTCTAACATTACGTTCTCATTGAAAATGTTGAACCAGTGTGGGTGTCTATACAACCATGATTTAATAACCTGTGGCCGGTGGACAAAGTATGTACGAGACCACACGGGTTTGTCACTCGCAGGCAAGTCACCTATATGGGAGGTGATGACGGTCATATATTCAAGTAGTGAGTACTAGTGAGTTATGGCCCTTGGATTATCTCGTCGAACTTCGGCAGTGACCGCCGGGGAATCGACTCCACCTTCGTAATAGACGCCCGATTTGTAGGCGCCACAACTGCGATCCTTTTGAGGCTCTCTCCTTTACTCGCAACCATCGTGCGCCTCTGAGACCATCTGCACCAGTCATTACATACGGCATGGGTTTGCTCACTATTATCAAAAAGAACAGGCAAAAGGAGAAGGAGATGCGCATTCTCTTCCTGTAGGCCCAGCCCCCCAATCCAGTTCCATCCATTATTGACGCCGATATCGCGATGGTTATGGTTAGCGGTCTAGACAACGCGGGGAAGACGACCATTCTCAAGAAACTCAACGGAGAGGACATAATGGGGATCAGCCCCACATTGGGCTTCAACATCAAGACTTTCGTGCACGGCAAGTAAGCGACAGACGTAATTTATTACAGCGCAGCTCCGAGACTCACAAGCTTCGCTGTTACCCCCAGATACACGCTGAACATTTGTCCGTGCTCCGGTTTTGCTGCAATGTGCGACCAAGATTGACCTGATTCGTCCATCATTAGGGGATGTCGGTGGTCAACGGACGCTCCGCCCTTATTGGCGGAACTATTTCGAGCAAACGGACGCGCTGGTCTGGGTCGTCGACTCTGGAGACCGCATGCGCATGCAAGACTGCAAAGAGGAGCTTCACAGCCTCCTTCAAGAGGATGTATGGCGTTCCTCACCACGGGGGATCCTGCATGTCGCATTGCTGACCTTCCGTCTCCAGCGGTTAGCCGGAGCCTCTCTCCTCGTGTTTGCCAACAAACAGGATATCCAGGGATCTATGTCCAGTCTCGAGATCCGTGATGTGCGTGCTGGCCTCTTTGACGCCATATCCTTTATCGCTCACACGTACTAGGCTCTCGACCTCCAATCGATCCAGTCGCATCAATGGCGGATCCTGCCGTGCAGCGCGATGACTGGGCAGAACCTGGTCGAGGGGCTCGACTGGGTCGTGGGCGAAGTCGCCAGTCGGCTATACTACTCGTCGACAGACGCAGCGACGGGAAGCTGGAAATCCGACGGCGGCCCGCAGTCTGCCCAAGCGGCGGCTGTCCAATAGTCGAGGAAAAATCGCAGGTTTCGTGAGTAACGTTACAGCTCGTAGCACCAATACAAAGTTGAATGCGGATAACAGTAAGCGGACGGTAACCATGACCGAGGGAAAATCTACCCCATGCGGCATAATCGTTTTGAGACCACTATCCTGATCGTTAATTCAGTCGTTCGACAATCTTCAGCCTCTCACCAGGGGCAATCGCTTTCACATGCTCTACCCCTCCATGCAGCACGCCGACACGCATCATCGAAAGCAGCTGCCGGGAAGCCGGTGAGCTACGTCGCACACCAAGGAAGATGGGCAAAACATACGTTATAGGCGGCATTCCCATGTTCGTACACGCCCCCGCAGAACGCAGCGGTCGCGTCTTTTCCCCGCTGTCCGAGCAGCAGCTCCCTCCCCCCAGGGTGTTCGTCCAAGAACCCACCAACGTCATGGATGAACCCCGACACGATCACGAGCACGCGCTCTTCCGACTCCTTCTTGACTTCCCGTCCCACGCCACGCCCAGTCAGAGTCGGAGTCCAGAGCCCCCATTGACAGCGCAACGTGAGCCCGGATATAAGAACGCCGATCTGAGACCGAAGGGGCACTCACACTTGTCCCAGCCCACAACGGGCAGGTCGTCCACCTGAACCGGCCAGCGGATCTCGTCCTGCACCTTCTTGAGCTTCTTGAGCTGCATCGCGAGCTCGCCCTTGCGGATCTCGTTCGCTGGGAACACGCGCAGGTGCGACGCCAGGCCGAGCCTGCCGCACGCCGCGATGAACCACTTGGTCGGGTCGAACTGGTACCACTTTATCGCGTTCCGGTAGTCCATCGGAAACTGGTGGTGGAAGTTGTGATATCCCTCGCCCATCGTGAGGAGCGCTGCATGATGCCGTCCACGGATCGCATCGCAGGGGGAAGAGGGCGGAAAAAATGCCGCGGTCAGCACCATGCCACAACTGGTGAGCCGTCTGCCACACGCTCACCTGACACGAAATGGTCCCGCGCCGTTTTTCTGTCGTCGAAGGGGCTCTCCCCAATATAATGCGCAATAGAGTTGATGCAGAAGGTCGACTGCGGTGACATAAAGAGAACAAAGCGTGAGTACGATCGTCAGCGTTCCAACGTGTTTAGCGCGCTGAACGACCGTCCGCTTACATGGTGGACGAACGTGATCCGCCACATAGCAGCGTAGTACCACCCTCCCCGCCAGTCGCCCCATCCGAGCCCTGCGAAGACCGCAGGGAGCGCGTAGCCCACGACCGGTATGATCGCGAAGTACCACCGGTGCTGCCACTGCACGACTGGGTCGTTCTTGAGGTCGCTGACGTCTGCCGGTCCGGGCTTCACCGTCGGCTTGACGAGCATCCAGCCTATGTGGGTATAAAACAGGCCACGGTTCGCGTCGTACGGGTCGAGGGGCGTGTCGGTATAGCGGTGATGTGACCGGTGGCCTCGGGCCCACCAGTACACGGAGCCTTGGACAGCGCTAGCACCCATGAGGCAAAGGAGGTATTGTAGCGGTCGGCTAGCATTGTACGACCTGTGGGACCACAGACGATGGTATCCTAAGGGCTCGCGAGACTTCAGATTTGTTATGCCAGATGACGGCGGTGCACTCACCCGCGGTGATACCTGTAGGTCGTCAGCACTAGCGTTCCCGGTACGAGGATGGTAAGGAAGTGTACTTACCGAGCATGGAAATCACGTAGTACGTCACAGACCATATCAGGGTCTCCAAACGCAGCCGTGTTGTATACGCGCCATACAGCCCGACCGCAGGCGTGACGGTGAGAATCGCGAGGTTGAACCACCGAACCCGGCCTAGCAAACCACGAACGTCTCTAGCAGAACCCATGCCGGCAGCCATAACGGGGGACCCTGAGGTGAAGTCGTGAAAGTGTTGCGATGCCGAGAAGAGCAGCAGAGGAGAGGCGCGCCAGCCGGGGTTGGCAGATCGGAGAGGAACAAATCCTTGAAGGCCGGTGGTCGAGTACAAGGGTCGTGAAGATATACTCCCGGCACTCTCCAGACCCGCTGCTGATGAAATAGCACAGTCCTTCTCCAGCTTCTGCCCCCAGGCAGGCGGCCATGGCACGTTCCGGATTTTCCAGCGTGCGCCGGGGTGCCGCGAGAGCGGCCGTACGTGATCTCGATACGATAAAGGGACGATTCGGTTCATAAGACGCACCGCGGACACTTGTCACGCACTGCGCGACGGCCACAAGGCATTCATTGAGCGGGCGCATCAGGACGCAGCCGAGCTCTAAAAGCTAGAGCTTGATCAGCTGGGGCAGCTTTTGGGAAAGATTCACACCATCGTTTGCGTAAAAGAGGCAGGGTCGGGGCGCTGGAACGGGGTGAGACCTGAACGAGACTCGGCGCTGGCGCACGCGGAGCTCTCGGCCTCTGTCCCGACGCGTTGGCGCATTGGCGATGGCATGGCAGCGGGGGCAAGACCGTCCGAGAGCCTGCGAAGCTGGGGGGCCTGAGAGTGCGCACATCGAAATCGGAAGCCTCGTGTGAACAAGTCTAGGTGCTGGAGAGGGCTTCTGACAGAACGGGATTATGTATGCGGACTTCCGAGCGGTTGAAATGAAGCAGACGCACTTTCGATGTGAGCCCTACACTGTATGCATGCTGCATGGTGCCGGAAGTCGAAGACTGCGAAGCATGCTCTACGCAACGTCGGGTAGGCTATCGACGAACCAAAGAGCTCAGATCGTGCGAGCCTTTCCTTGGAACGAGGCTACGGGGCATCGGGACAACTGCCATCCCGAACATGCAGGCAGTCCAGAGCCCAGAATGTGTGAATGTGAGGTCTTTCGTCATGCGTAGCCTCGCGGGGTGATAGCCGGGAGAAGAGTTGCGCGACCACAAGCGTCCTGAGGCTCGCCCTTGATATACCCCCACGTGACCTCTCCGACGGATGTAAAGTGGTCCCAATGCCTCTTCCAACGCCCGCGAATCCGAGACATTGTTGACAGGGATCTCTTTACCGAACGTCAAAGCAGCAGATGAGGCACCGGAGCTGCCCATTTGACTCTTCCTATAGCATCCACACTGTCTTTCAACAGACGACCCGATAGACGGCGTACCGAGACCACATCCAAAACTGCACATGGCCTGCCCTCTTGAGCATTTCCGGGGCCTTCCCGAACCTTGGCCTACGTCATGGAAGCATATCTTGTGCACGCCGGGGCGAGCCAAGTCGAGGCCCGCTCCGGAGGGTTTGCACAAGTTCTATGAGTGTTCTACTTATGTACAAGATGAATATAGCATACATTTTATGCGCATCAGTACCGATAACCGGGTCAATTAAAGCGGCCCGTCTAGTGTCTAGCAGAATTGGTAAGCTGTAGTAATTCAACATTGGCACTCCCGCAAGAGGTGGAAGTTGGGTGAAAGCGGGATCGGAGCCACAACAGACCGAAGAGCAAAACAGAGCCAAGCATGCAATGTTCCAACGTTCAACGTTCGACTACACGCCCCGCTCTCAGGCGTCGACCACCCCGCACCTCCAGCAGCGTCAAGCCCCAGACGCACGGGAGCTCGTCGACGGTCAAGCAGGCTCACGGCAGATCCCTCAGAATCCTGCCCACGACCTCGTCGTTCATCGCCCACACCCCCGCCCGCCACCGCTCCCATTCGCGCGTGCTCTTCACCCACCCCCCTCGCATCATCCTCTCCACCGCCGCGCGCACCGCCGGCATCTCGCCCATCGCCATCCCGACGCCCGCCGGATTAGATGCGAGGAACGCGGACGCGTCGCCCGTGCGCAGCGCCCGCAGCGCCTGGACCTCCGACATTGCAGCCGGGCGCGTGACGACGACGCGGTCGTCGTCGATGAACCCGTACGTCCGCCGCGTGCGCTGCGTGACGAGCATCGGTGTGTTCAGCTCCGTCGCGAGGGCGATCGTCGAGCTCGCGCGGATCTCGTAATCTGCGATCGTGAGTTAGCACTGCCAATCGTGCCTCGGGCGGGACGGACGGACAGAGAGGACTTACAGCTGTTGTCTGCGAACGCGGGCAGGACGATGTCCGCGTTCGCGATGAGGTCGTAGAAGCCTTTGTAAGGCAGGTCGCGGTGGACCACGATAACGTGTTCGAGCTCGTCAGGGACACCGAGGTACTGCGATCCGACGAGGAGGAGTTGGAAGGGCGGCACCGGGGAGTCATGGTTCGGCTCGAATGCGCGGCGGCTTCCCACCAGGGGATGGTATCCCCAGGCCGCCGGGTCGTCTAGGATGTGTGGGTGAGCATGCCACACGCGTGCTGGCTCATAGACCAAGTCTGGGTACGCACGATTAAGGGAGTCGATCAGCTCCTGGAAAATGCGGGCGTAATCCCGACGCTCCATCTCGAACTTGCCCTGGATAACTGCCTTGCTGAGGTGTCGCGGCGACTTCTTAACGGGCAGGTTGGGTATGTCTAATAAGGGTATGTGCACGTCAACCGAGACGTGCTCGAAGTCTGACGCGGATAAAGTGGGCTCCCGGCTGTCGGCCGCCTCTGCAAACATGTGGAGGAAAGCTTTAGCGACACTGCGCGGGGTACCGGTGAGTCGGCGAACAGGTCGGGAATTTGAAGAGGTAGAGACGAAACGTACTGGTCACCGATGGAAATGAGGCGGATGGCATGTCTGCGCGACCAGTAGGGTACCCAGCGTCGCCAGTCCATGTCCTTCGCATTATGCACATAGCATACAATCTTGAACTTGTGAGTCGCGTCGCGCTTCTCCCACGCGTCCTTGAGGGCATCATGCCAGTATGGCAGACTTGGTGCCAGATAAGCTCAATGAAGAGGAAACTGCCGAACTGAATGGACGCACTCGTATTGACATGTCCCGAGGACAATGAGGTCCACGCCGCCGTCTCCCGTGTGGGAGTTGAGGAATTCGATAAAGCTTTGGTGATCGGACCGCACACCTCGATGCTTCCAAAGGTTCAGGTCTTCTACCACTTCTTGGAAGCCGAAGGGGAACGGTTGTGCGAAGACATTAATTTGACCACGCACGCCCTCCTTGTCCATTACGTCGGCTATCGACTTCGCCAACGCCATGTACACATCGCCATGGTAGACAAAGGAAGTTGCGAAGGTGACGTTTCTTCTTCGTATTGAGGGTGTTGCGGGGGCGGGGGACGTGTCATGGGGTTCAGGTCCTGACAGTTCGACTTGCGGGAGATTAACATGTGGCAGATTAGGATGCGTGAGCTCAGATGGGTCGTGGCCGACGACGGCAAAAGAGTGTGAGAGCAACCAAAGACTGCCAAGGGCAAGTGCGGCCGCAAGGCCGTAGGTAGATAGTCGAAGAGAGGTCATGGGGAGCGAGGAGGAAGGACAAACGAGAGGACGGGCAAGAAAGGTGCCCAAGGGGTCAAAGTCGTAAAGGAGAACGCGGGTGGCGATTCATAGCCCAGTTGAACATGAATATTTCAATAGCAGATGTGAGGGATGGCCGCCAGAAGGGGAACCAATGTCAACGTCACAGATCCGGTTGTACACGGCTAATTTCACCCCATCAACGCCCAGCTCAAGGCGATGCGTCGACGCGTCAACTTCTGGCCTTGCCCATATCGGGGAGATAAACCCATCCCCCCCATTCCACAAACCGCCAGTGTCCTTGCGTACACCCCCTTCTATACCAACAACTGGTGGTTATGCCATGCTACGTGGAGACGAGTGAAGGCAAGTAGAGGTCTGTTCCGTGTCTAAGTATTATGGCTTCAGAGAGAAAATGGGGGATTTGATAAGAGTGGAGCTCGCAATTGGTGCCGAGGTCGCATCAAAGGAGGTCTGAGGTAGGGAAGCGCGAGGGTCAACTCCGGTCCGAAGTTACAAGACCATGTCATGGAGAAAACGATTCTCAGAACACCTGGGAGCCTCCGAGAGCTTTGGGGCATTAATCATTCATTTCCGCCGTGCTGCGTATTCTCAGTGGCGGCGACCTCACAAGGAGACGGTACTGCCAAAGTTCAAAAACACTCCATGTCGGATGAATGAAAGTATGAATTTGTGAGACGACGCCGGAGTCGTCGGCGGCCGGCCTCGGTGGGCTGGCCTCATCTCGACGTGTGGTCGCAGGTGGTCTGAAGGCGCAGTTGGAAGCTGGAACAAGGTACCCACCAGGATCGCACAAACACGACCGGTGCTTGCCGGTCGTTATCATCGGTTGCCGGGATGTCATTCCTGCTCCTCCTTGACCTCCATGTTCAAGTGAATGGCGGAGGAAAGAGATGGAGACGGATCGTACGTTGCACTCACATTCGGCGTTGTCCAATTGTGAGACCAGACGGACTGCCCAAGCTGGTAAGTAGCGGTCGCCGGTGGGCTGTATGCGGAGGGAGGGTGAAGGCGGAGGTTGGGCGGAGGTGAGCCCTCGGAACCGTTGCTAGCGTGTGGGGGATCAGATTCGATCTCCGGGTCCTGACCTATATACAGTATGGGCGCCCCCTGCACTTATCATAGGCTTCCCATCCCCGGCCCGGGCGCTTGCTCTCTTCCAACTTCACCAACGACTATCGACTTGAGCTTGAGGCCTTGAGGACCCATCCAAGAGTGAACCGTAGACCGTCACGTCGTACAGGAGACCGTTTACATCCTCTTACTGTGCTGGTGTACCATCACAACGTGTAATCCAAGGCAATCACCTGAACGTCGACGGCGACAGAGTTCCGCTGAACGTGGTACATGACAATATTAATGTCAATGTCTATGCTTCCTATCTCCGACAGACGACGTCGCTCATGAAGGCTCTAGCGTCAGATTATCAGCGATTTCCGGGCGCAACAATACAGTCCAACGTGCGCGTGTGCTTTGGAAGTCTCTGCTTATGGAATAGCGCGAACCCTCAACGTAACGGCAAGCGGCCCCGCAATGAGAGCTGTATTCGACTCTTCTTCATGAACCTCATAAAGGTTATCGATGGTCAACATTGGCATCCTTCAGGAACCTTGCGGCGGTATGACGCCCGTATTCTCACAGTATTGCTACTGACGGGGCCGCAGTGATCTGGACGCGTGGAGCGTGTTCTCGGCGCACTCTTGGTTGTCTCAGACTTGTTGCTTCGCCAAGCATCGTACTAATCGTAACGAAGTGCAGGGGAAAAACCACGGCACATATCGGTGTACGGTGCACAAATCCTGGTACGTCGCTCATCTTACAGGCACATGCAGATTTCGTTCGGCGGAGCTTACCATTGTTTCTCACCAAGCTGGCCAAATTTCTACCACCGCCAGCCCTGGAAGTTCTCATACGGGCATTCTGCGTGCGGCGTGTGGCGGCCGAGCATGTCTCCTCTGCGGCGACCGATGACCCTGACCAATCTCGTCGTATACCTTCAAGGTCCCTTTTCGAGAAGATATTGGCGGCCAGTTGACATCAGTGACTAGCCTGTCAGCTAACACAGCGCACCGTGGGATCTCGTGAGTCGCCCTACCCCAGCATGTTGTGCTCACCAAGAGCTATTAGCAAGTACTCACGATTATCCTGTCATTAGGCTTCTTTGCGAGGGTGCTGGCGGGCTCACCGACAGCCGTGATACCACTCACAGGTCAGTTCCATGATGCTTCAATTCGAGATACAGAAATTTAAAGAATCGCCAAATGGCATGGATCCTCCGCCTAGTCCAAGCATTGTCTCAACGCCCAACTCGACACTCACGGCATGTCCCTCAATATTCTGTCCACCACACCCCGGTTCCTCTCCCACACGCCCTGTCTCCAGTCCATCCACTCCCTCCGATCCCTCACCCATCCCTCCGCAAGCATCCGATCGACCACCTTCCTGACGCCCTGCACCTCGCCCATCGCCACGCCGACACCCGCCGGATCCGAGTTGAGGAACGCCGACGCGTTGCCGGTCCTGAGCGCCTTGAGCGCCTGCACTTCCGACATGGCCGCCGGGCGGGTGACGACTGCCCGCGCGTCGTCGATGTATCCGTACGTCCGGCGGAGGCGCTCCGTCACGAGCAGCGGCACGTTGAGCTCCGTCGCAAGCGCCACCGTCGAGCTCGCCTGGTCTCTGAAGTCTGGTAGTACGCACGGTGACGTAAACCCGAGGCACGGTCAGCACCTGTCAATCTTCTCTCGCGACGTTCAAGGCGCGTGTCTCCCCCCTCCCCCCCTGAAATGACGGCACCGCGAGAGAACTCCGAAGCAGGGGGCAGCCTGAAGACAAGTGGACAGGCACTCACAGCCGAATTGGGCGAAGGCAGGCACGACTACGTCCGCACTCGCCACGAGCTTGTAGAAGTCCTTGTACGCGAGGTCGTGGTGCACCGTCACGACGAACGCCAGCTCGGCGGGTATCTCGATCCCTCCAGCACCGACCAGAAGGAGCTGGAACGGGGGGATGCTCGATTCGAAGTTCGGTTCGAACGAGGCACGGCCGTTGAACGGGTGGTAGCCCCAGGCGGCCGCGTCCTCTGCAAGTTCGACACCCGTTAGCGGCACGATTGCGAACTGGAGGCTCGCGGGACGTACCGCGTAACGACGCAATCAGTTCGTCGAAAACACGAAGATAATCTCGACGGTCGGCAACAAGGGTGCCCTGGATGACGGCATGTACCAGTTGGCGAGGGTGGGGCTTGATAGGTAGGTCAGCAATCTCCAGTATCGGTACATGGACGTTGATGGGTATATGCTGATATCCTGCTGTGTATAGTCCCGGGTCCGAGCTGTCCGCGATGGCACCGAATTTGTCTCGGAAGGCGTTCTTCACACTGCGCGTCAAGGGCATCAGAAGGCGAGTGCTGCAAGGCTTTATGTCTCCTTACTGATCTGCGATTGGGAGGAGACGTATAGCATCCCTGCGTGCCCAATGTGTTATATGGACCTGCCATCTGGTATCCTCTATGTTGTGCACGATGCAGACTATCTTGAATTTATGGTCCGTCTCGCGCCGGTCCCAAGCCGCCATGAGCTCGTTGTGCCAAAATCCCAAGCTGTGCGTATTTATGTGCACTTCCAACGATCGAGACGCAACAAGGCTACTCACTCGACTTCACACGTCCCGAACACGATGAGGTCAACGCCGCCCCCTCCTGTGGCGGTGTTGATGAAATCTGTGAGCTCCTCCGGGCGGCCTCGCGTGCCCTTATGTTTCCACAGATCCAGCTCCTCGACGATATCCTGGAAGCCGAAGCCGAAGTCCGGCGTGAACAGGTGGATTACGCTGGCCTCATCGGCGTCTTCGGGCTCGAAGTCCAAGACGTCGCCGATGGTCTTCGCTGCGGCCATGTAGACGTCGAAGTGAAATGGAAACGAGGACGCAACGACGATGTTCTTCCGGCGACGCGGCGGGAGGCTCTCGGGACTCGACCCGTACCACACGGAACTGTGATAGCCGTCCCGGTGGGGTGGGTAGTAGCGTCGTGTAGGGTGGAGAGAGTAGTTCAGCGAGCGCAGGAGCAGCCAGATGCTGCTGACGACGACGGCCCCTACGAGACCGAGGGTCGCGAACTGCTTGGGGATCATGTCGGAGGACAAGAGGGGAGGGGGGACTACCGCCTGTGTCAAATGCATGTTCCTGGTATATGGCATTGCCGGGTTTAAGGAGGTACCTGAATCAAGGACTGTAAGAAGAATATCCTGGTCTACGTCATTCGGCAGTGCAACCCTGTCAGAACAAACCGCGCCGAAATGCAGCCTCTCCTGACTGTCCACCACGAGTGACAATATATATATAATTGTTTTCTGCAGCTGATTGGTCTCAATGGTGGACAGTCTAGACAGTGCTGAGCGCGTCCGGTCATGTCTGCCGAACTTGCGATTGTGGAGCTACAACATGTCAAGACGCGCCTAGTCTACTGAGACCGTCAGAAGGTAGCCACAAGACGCTACTGTATCGGAGACGTTGAAAACCGACCGGGTTCCTCCTATTCATTCGGATTGTGGGCGATCCGCTGGATATTGCCTCCCAAGCCCCTTTCGGGGCCAGTATAAGCGAGCCTTCCGCTCCCCTGTTAGTCGACCTACCGTCTCATTTGTCCCATCTCCTTCCCTAGTACTGTACCGTACTCGCTCATTTCTCCCATTTCTGCATTCTGCCTTTCGTCGGGCCGGTGAGGTTAGCTTACTTACCTGAGCTACTATGCACCGTCCACGTAGGGTAGTCCGAGTCGGTCTAATTTCATCCGTTATCCGCGCGTTATCCCCTTTCGGCCCTGGTGCGAACTACAGCGCTAGCCATTTCCATATACGGAGCCGCCAAATACGAAGCGCCCACACAGATCCGCGTTTTGTAACTGCCCGTCTTCAACTGCTCTCCCCCTCCTTTGGCTCCGCGATCGGGCTCAGCTCACCATGGTCCGCCAGTTCAAACATCACGAGCAGAAGCTACTCAAGAAGGTCGACTTCCTTAACGTGAGTATGCAGTCTCAGGCAACGGCGGCGAGAAAGGCACTGAGGAGGGTCACAGTGGAAGCAGGATGCGAACTTGCGCGAGATTAAGGTAATGCGCAGGTATCACATCCAGGACCGGGAGGACTACCACAAGTGCGTATTCTTATCTCGCTCCATGATTCTCCTGTCGTGACGAGCGCATCGCGTCCCTGGTCATCCAGATACAACAAACTCTGCGGTTCGCTCCGCTCTTTCGCCCACCGACTTTCCCTCCTCCCCGCGCAAGACCCCTTCCGGTCAAAGATGGAGGGCCAGCTCCTGTCCAAGCTCTACGACATGGGCGTGCTCAATACCTCGGCGAAGCTCAGCGATATCGAGAACAAGCTCACCGTCGCCGCGTTTTGCAGGCGGCGTCTTGCGGTCATTATGTGCATGTCAAAAATGGCAGAGACGGTCAGCGCGGTACGTATCGTCGTTTCGCTCTCATTCACCCATGCCTGTCCGGTTCTTCCAAACCGACCACCATTCGATGCCGCGGCGGAACCTGCGTTGCGCCATGTCGGGCATACACCCGACTTGACGTACCTTCTGCTCCAAGCAACGTCGCGCAATGCGCGATATGTTGGCGCATATATTACGGGCGACGGACACAATACCTGGTCCCGACCGAGCGTGCCGTAACACGCACATCGACTTGGAAAATTCGAACAGCGCATGCTGCTTTCTTCTGTCCCTTCTGGCGTTCGCTCATTCAACTTTGTCGCTCCTTGGCACGTCAAATTATGCCGCTATCAGGCGGTCAAATTCATCGAACAGGGGCACATTCGTGTCGGTCCAGATACGATAACGGACCCAGCCTACCTTGTCACCAGGTACGGAGCCGCGCGCCCCCCTCTAATGGCGCACCCGCTCAATCCCTCCTTCGTAGGCACATGGAGGATTTCGTAACTTGGGTCGACACCTCCAAACTCAAGCGCACGATCATGCGGTACAACGACGAGGTGAGCGGTAGAAGGCAGTTGCGCAGTTACAGTTGTGTCTGACCTGACTTCTCTGATAGCTCGACGACTTCGACTTGCTATGATGGGTTTCCGAGCGGCCAGTGCTGGCTTATGCTATGGGCTCTCTCCCTGCACGTCCGGCCACATCCTATACCTCGTCGGAATGAGGCCGTATAGGCGCTATATGCTATCCGCCAGAAACGCTATCGTGACAACCCCACCGAAAGCATTCTTGAAGATGATCTTCGACACTTGTGGCTCACAACAGAAGCTACGCGGCCTCGATTCCAACCCCGGTCTACTAATATAGGGGTACAATGTTGTGGTATGCAACGACTAGGGATATCAGTTCTATGAGTATATGAAGCTAGCCGATGTATGTATGTACGTATATGGTATGTGTATGTGCATAGAGGGGCCAGATGTGCAACTAGAGAGTATACCGGACCAGCTCCAAACGGCAACAAAAGAGAGTAACGTATTACAGGTAAGCAAGAGACAGCGACTGGCGTGATAAGACTAGCAGAATGAAGCGCAACGTGTAGGACAGGAAACGACAGGAAGGGCGACAATGAAAGTGAAGGCAGATGAAAGATAGGAATAGAGTGCATACGTAGATTTTCCGTGTCGTGAAAGATCGTGACATGTCATGAAGGAAGTCGGGTCGGGTCCAGCTTCGTAGTCCATGCTTGGAGCTCCTTCTGGCTTGGCGCAGCCAGCGCATACGAGTTGGAAGACGTGAAGAGAGTGAACGTGAGCTTTTTCTAGAGTACCCAAGTCGAAATCAGTCTACAGTCTACCCAGGAGATGAAACACGCGTACCCCTAGGAGAGCTTCCATTTCGGAGTTGCTCTCCACGTTCACACCCGTCAGGCTTATCACACCTATCTCCTCGACCTCGTTCGAGTGTGCGAACATGTGGAGGTATGGCCTATAAAAGCGCACCACGAGAAGTGAGCTAGAAGGAAAATGACACAATGCAGGCAGCGCGCGCACCTTCTGAGCACGAACCAGCGCCGTTCCCAGATGTTTTCGTTCGCGTCGGTCATAAACATCAGGTGCCCCTTCTTTGTCGGCCCATCGCTGCGGTTATGTCAGCACCAAGACGGAAAAGACCTGCTGGACATTGAGCGTACATTCTTGGCACAAGCTTCGTGCTTGCATTGAGCTTGAGAGAGTCGACGGAGAGCGCATCAGACACCGAAGCCTTCCCAGAGTTGACGCTCAAGACATCGGGCTCAGGCTGCTCTTGGCTAATGACAATCTGTTCGCGCACGCAAATGGTAATGATCAGCACCCGACGTTTCCCTCCAGAACACGAACGCATGGAACCAGAACCTACCTCGCCTCGGTGGCCGAACCGCTTCTGCCACAGCGCCAGAGCTTTCCGCACGAGGCCCTCCGACGCGTCCGACGCCCAGACGTCCGCGTCCTGCTGCTGGACCTTGCTGCTCGGCGACGTGGCGAGGATTACCCTGATCGCCTGCACGTCCGCTGCGCGACGCTCCATTGTCACGAGCCTTGAGTAGTCTTCGACGACAGAAACGCCCCTCGGCCTCCAGATTCCAAGCGTCTCCTCACCTCTGACGTACTTCTCCGCAGTGTCCAGACGCCAGAGGTCTTTCGGGGAGCGCGTGAGCGGGGGCGTGAGCCGGACGGAGAACAGCGTGCTACTCTTCGGGAGCACCTTCGTCGACCCGAACAGGGAGGTTAGCCGCGAGGGCGGGCGGGCGTCTCGCATCTGGATCGTGACAGCCGTGTCCATGTTGAAGTGCACCGGCTCCGCGCACGTCTCTATCGCCACAGACCAAGACACCTGCAGGAGCACCCGCTGGCCCGAGCCTGTAACCCGGTTAAGCAGTAACGAGTTGTGCACACTCGAGTCCCAAAGAGCTTCCGCGGTGATGCTTCCGGTGCCATCAGGCTTGTACTCGATCTTCTGGTCTTGTTGGAGCGGAAGCGTCGTGAGGACTTTGGACGCCGATTCGTGCAGTAGACCCTTCGCATCCAGGTGTCGGACGTTGCCTAGACGTATTCGAGTGACCTCTGTCCACGGCAGCTGCCGCCCTGAATGCGACGAAAGGGTGAGGATGATACGGCGTTGAAGACCCTGGTGCAGCTGGAAGGAGCCGGGGTCGAGATGTCCCGAAGACACGACGGGTACGGGCTTGTACGTCCCATCCGGTGCGAGCTCGCAGACCTGCAGCCATGCAGTCACGTCGTGCATCTGCTCGACGACGAAGTCGTTCTCGGACCGACGCATGGGAGGGAGTGACGTTGGCTGGCTTTGCGGTGTGCTCACAGACGACGAACCAATACTGGATGGTATCCGTTGCTCGCGCATCTCGTCCCAGCGCTCCATCCGTTCAAGGTATGTCGGTTTGAGACGGGCATAGAACTCTATAGGCGCGTAACCTTGGCGGAGGTAGGTCAAGACCTTTGTCGACGCGACCATCGAGAAGCTCCGGCGGAACTTCAGCTCGGAAGGGCTTCCGGTATCCAGGTCTACCGCAGTCGAGGGGTATACTTCTTCCGATGTGAGGGAAGGTCCCAGGAACGAAGACAATCGGACCTGCAGGTGGATGAAGGAGAAGTCGTGGTGGGAAAGCCCTTTCACCTGGTCTACTATGAGGGAGAAAGTCAGCTTGCTGCCGGGAGGGACTGTGCCCGGTACGGGGGACGTAGCACGAGTGGAGGTGGCGGAGGTATTGGCATGCTTGGGAGACAGGACGACATTCGAAATCTTGATTTCGATTCTACATGAACCGATTGCCTCGGCGGTGTATCTGCAGAATATGGGCACGACAGAAGAGGAGGATAGCCTTCGGGAGAGGGAGGCCAAGGAGAGCAACGCATTTCCGATGAATGAGTAGTCGGGAGGGGGGCTGTCGTAGAATGGCTCCTCAGAGGAGAAGTGCTGGGAATAGGAGGGGCGGTCGATAAAGGTGGTGAGATTACGCATGCGTTGAAGCTGCTGCTGGAGACGATCTAGCGACCATACGTAGATAGCATTGTGTCGTCGGTCGATAACTTTGACGGCGACCGAGGGTTGCGTTGCAGATGCGAGGACAGGATCCGCAACGTCGCCGAATTGATCCAGTCCAGCGATAGAGTCAATGGCAGAGGCAGGCGCGGCGAGTGAACCGCCAGCGGCAACAGCAAAGTTGTACAGCACGTCCTTTCCAAGCTCCTTGCTGCAAGTGCTGTCAACGACAGGCGCACTGCGTGATAGCATTGGGACATACCTGATGATGTTGGCCTCTTTTACGAGAACAGCGTTAGATAGAACGACCTCAGCCATAGAGAAGGATCTGTGCGCGCGCCACTTGTCAAGGACTTTCCGGATCAACCGCAATTGCCTCCCAGTGTAGATGACCGGCTCGAACGGGACGTCCTCCAGCTCGGTCTCGCCCCTCGCCCGTGCGTCCAGCAGCCGCTTCATGTGAACCTGCACGAGCTTGAGCTGCCGTTCCATCTGCTCCTTCTCCGCCTTGAGGTCCTCCGCCTCGGACGACTCGGCGATCGCCTGCAGCCTGCTCTCGAACTCGACGCGCTGGTTCTCGAGCTGGCTCTGCACCTCCTTCAGGCTCTCGCCCATCTCAGGGCTGTCGTGGCTGGTCATCGCGTCCACGCTCGTGTCGTCCGTCAGCGCGTCCACTGGCCGCCCAGACTCGCTCCAGATGTCGTCCGCTTGGCTGAGGCTGCTCTCAGGTCGCTTCGCATTGTGGTCGCGCATGGTCTTCACCTTCGTGATCTTCTCGAAGAGCTTGTTCAGGTCTTCGTCGGGGAGGTTATCCAGGGATGGGTCCAGGCCGAGTCTAGCCAACGCCGCCTCCCGCTTCGCGAACGTCCAGTCGGCGTCGTTCAGGTCAACGCAAGATCCAGTTGGTGAGCCTGGCCGCGTTGCGTCGGCTTCCGCGGCGAGGTCAGCGGCGGTAACGCTGATGCTCATCTGCGACTTCGCTCTGGCACGGTCCCGTTGTTTTCGCACTTCCTCCGGGTTGTTGAAGCGGAAGACGTGGTGCTCCCCTATATGACGTTGAACTCACCTTTCTCATAGAAACAGTGTGGCAAAACACTTACCGAGGATGATACGGTAACCAGAGCGCAACTTGTGAGCCTAGACGATGACCATGAGCTCCAAGATATCGGACAGTTGTACGATAAATATTACCTGCCCGGGTTCAATCTGCCTGCCATTCAAGAACTGGAGACATTATGAGTAATATGCGAGACATGAAGTGTATCGGGATGGATACCGTAACAGCGTTTGGCATGCCATGCAGAGTGACCGTGCCGTCGGTGTTCTCGAAGTAACAATGCTCCTCGCCGATGCTGTCTCCACTCAGCCTGATCGCGCAAGGTTTCTCCCCCTCCAACCTCCCAACATCGGTCATACCCGGTTTGAGCTGATAGATGAGACACTCGCTCATGAGGGGATCCTCGTTCTGCGGCGCAGTCAGCGCACAACACCGAGCGGTCAAGCCTGCGACGTTTCCTACGCACCAAGTTGACCAAGTGGGGCATCCTCTTCGGCGTGTGCACACCCACGTTGTTCTTGTCGACCGTAATACCGAGCTCCTCGAGGGCCTGTTCTCGCTCCCGCTGGATCTCTTGCGTGCGCTGCATCTTCTCCTCCCAGGTCTCGTTCAAGCCCTGCATAAGCTTCTCGCTCGTCTCCAACTGCTCCTGCAGCTCCGCCTTCGTGACCGTCTTGATCGTCCCATCCTTCGCCTGGTATGTGACCTTCTGTTGTGCTGCCGGGATCGTCGGGTCGAAGACAGCCTCAGAACTTGCACCAGAAACCCGCGCTAGAGGTATGAGCACGTTGAGCACATGTATGCGCCGAAGTAGCACAAGGAACATACCTCGAAGCATTTCTAGCTCCTCCTTGAGCTCGCGCACAAGTTTTGCATTGGGGTCTTCATTGATGACGGCCTTGTTCTTGATCTTCTTGGCCTGGTCGGCATACCGCAAAGTACTGAGCGTCTCTTCGTACTGCACGTCGGCGGGCGAAATGGCAGCAATCATGGCCGTCTTCGAGTTCCCTCCCAGACTGTCCTTCAGCAGCCAGGTCAAGACCTGCCGTACCAATGCACTTAGCTTCCGGTCATATCTGACTGGAATATTGCACGTACGGAATCACGGTAGGGAACGAAGTCCTCTCCTTTGCCCTTCTTCCCCTTCTTGCCCTCCGCCATACTTGCAGCAGCAAGCGCAGCGATGACCTTTCCGAGAGTGGTGAGCGACTTGTTGATGTTCGCACCTTCCTTCAGCCGCTGTCCGGTAGCACCAGTCGAGTTGGCTCGCTCGGAACCGGCAAGATCGACGAGGTTGATTCGCGACACTTTCTCCGTGTCCAGGTTGGTGTCTACATCGTGCCTCTTCATCGTCAGCAGAAGGGTGAATACTGCATGCGAACGTGACGAACTATTGCAGTCACCATCGTCAGCGCAGCGCTTTGAAACGAATAATCAAGTAAGACAGAAATGGGGAAGAATACGGGTCGGGTACGGGTTGAGGCCTGTGCAGCTGCCCATGCTCCCATACTTAGTGCCAGTGAGATGTATGCACGGACTACGTAATATGCCGCCGGTGAGGACGATGGGACCCAGACCGACAGCAAAGGCAATGACATCCCTAGAAGATGTTTATCTAGATACACACCACCACCGTGAGCTGCCTATGCTTACCAGCTTCAAACTATCCCCTCAAATGCTCTGTCAGGTACGTCGCCTACTACGGGTTATCCGTGTATATACTTTCCGAGCGAACCCATCCCCGAGTAACTCGTACCCGTATATGTCCATCCCAAGAGAGAAAAGGGGAAGGTAGTACGCACGTCTCGTTCATGTTCGTCGCTGCGACCGTACGCGCCTTGTTTCCCTCGTCCATGAGCGTCATCATCTCGTCGTAGCTGTTGACGACAAGTTTCGAGAGGTCCTCGACGTACGGCCCGAGGCTGGGGTGTTCACGGACCCTGAGGTTGCCGGTGTTCTTCGGGTTAAGCAGGTCCCGCACCTTCTCGTTGTAGATCTCGATGTAGGATACTTCTACGGTGAAATTAACGTGGGGGGTCGACTTCTTCTGCTCGATCCGCGAGAATAGTTCGGAACATGTGAGGGGTATAATGCCCTTGTCGGCGCCGTCTGGAAATGAATGTCACTGAGAGGAAGGAGTAGAGGGCGTGGTGTAGGTACGTACAGCCCATCATACTGCATTGGCGACATTGGTGAGAGCACAGGCGAGCTTGGAAAGGGGGGGGCGTACCTATAAGACTTCCCAGATCCTAGCATGCAAGCGCGTAAGCCTCCTTCCTCGCTTCGTTCCCACTATGTTCCTCACGCACCTGTCTGTCCATCTGTTCGAATGCTTAGCATACATGCAGAAGATGCGACACGATGTACTCACAAGCCACAATACACGCGTTGAAGCCCGCAAAACCATGGTCCAGCAGCTCCTTGCCCAGGTCGTCGTACAGTGTTTGCTGAGAGCAGTAACCTGGTTCATTCCTGTCTCCTGCGGACCAGTAACTCTTGTCGAAGGTAAAGTTCATCGCCTTGCGCTCGGCCGCACGCCCTGAGGCCGCCTGCGCACCCGCCGAACCTGCCTCCGGGGGTCCTAGGATAGTCTGGTTCCCCTCCATCCGCACGAGACATTTCGCGCCACGCGCGATCTCTATTCGCCGATTATCGTATCCGTATCAATGACGGCCGTATGAAGAAGAAAAAAGGGGAGAAATTAGCAGGATGAACGCGAGAACGCATAAAGCACCGAGAACACGAACCGCGCGAGTTCAGGGGTCGGCATCGGACAACGACCTTGATGTTTCCATCGCCGCCATGTTCAGCCATGGGACAGGACGCCTAGTCGTGCGCTCCGAGGGCCGCAAGACGTCGATCACAAGCGAAGGTCTATGGGGAGACGTGAAGGAGCGTAGAGGATGGACTATGGAGAACGAGAGAGGCAGCAGCACCCAATCGCACTCAACACGCCGCGGCGGCACGCGCGTTGCCAGGCGCTCCCGATGTCGGCTACCAGCCTCATCCTCACTGTTTTGTTCTGTACCGTACCCTGCCCTCTTTTTGTTCTGTACCCCAACTGTACCCTACCCATTTCTCTCGTCAAGATCACCACGGATTGTCCAATGCACTAATCTCCTTCACACTGAAAATACATCGAAGACAACAGACATCTATAGGGGGCGTATGTCAATCCATGAGGTTGTCCTTGCTCCATTATGTATCTCAGGCCTACGGGCCCGGGGGACGTCAGTGCGTCAGCCATGAAAAATCAAGGAACTCAATGGGCACCATGGAACTCGCCGATGCTTTCCACCTGAAAGAATTTGAAGGAGTAGTCTCGGGCGGAATACCTATCTCGAAGTGATTGATTCACTTGGCACGACGTCGAAGACCAGTGTTGGAACCCGAAACATATGCTCCCAACACTCCACTGGAGCTCTTATCTTGAGATGCCCTCCACCCATATTACGTTTCCAGTTCAACTTCATCGATGCAGCAGAGTGTACTGCGATACATTACTGTACGTACATGACAACGCGGAGCGGATAATGCGACGTTTTCACTATCGACGGTTCAAAGGATACCGACCATGATATCTCTCACTGGCTGCGGCATCAACGTTTGAACGTGCAGCAGGCATGACATTGACGTACCCGGGTTGTTGTATTCGGTGCCGGAGACAGATTGGCCAACGCGGCGCGTATCTGTGAATAGACGACCTCGGGGCGGGTGCGTCCTCGCCAGCCTCACCGCCCGCCGACCGCCGACCGCATATATGCGTCGAATTTTCCTTGTGTTGCGCAAAGGAGCTAGAAGGGTTGCGGATGTGGTTGAGAACAAAAACCAGAGAGTCTAGAGAGGAGAGGGAAGCGGGGAAATCGGGGCAGGCGATGGACTCGTGGCGTGGAAGCAGTGCCGTCGCTCAAGCGTGTGAGTGCGTCTGCCACAACGCGATTCAACTTTCCCTTCCTCCGCCCACCGTCGTCCTCGACGCCCTCGACGCCCTTGAGGCTTACAACGCCTCCTCTATCGTCGTCCTCTGCGACGCTGCTACCTATCCCGCGGGTTTCCGACCTTCGCTGACATTGGCTCTTGGCTTCTGCATGCGTCTGGTGTACGTTCTTGCGCCTGCGTCGGTCGACTTCTCACTTGCCGATATTCCTCATGAACGTCCCGCACCCCGAGATGCTTCGCCAAGGAGTGCCGAATATGCACCAGGGCCTCATGACCCAGCAGCTCTTCCCCCAACAACCACAGCATGGTCAGCAGCCTAACCAACACCAACACAACCTCGGTCTCCTCCAAAACAATCAGGGCGCGAACCCCGGCCTCGGCATCATTGCTGGCCAACCCGGTCCCTCCACTCCCAACTACCCCATGAACATGCAGCCAGGCAATCCCCAGCGCCGCCCCGTGTTCATGTCCACCCAACCTAATGGCTCTGGTCTCCATCCTGGTGGTGGTGGTGGCCCACCTCACATGGCCGGTCTCGCGCCTAGCCAGATGCAGGGCCTGCAGAACATGGGTGGCAGCATGGGTGGATTTCCAGGTGCAGGTATGATTCCTCAGCATACCATCCGACGCGTTCAGTCGCAGCCGCTCGGCCAGGCGGGCGCGCACGCGCACATGGGCGGGATGCAGCCGGGCATGATAGGCGGCGGGATGCCTGGCATGCCCGGTCCTCCCCAAATGGGCGGGATGAGGATGAACCCTAACATCCAGATGCGACCGCAGCCCCAGCAGCACGGCCAGGGTGGAGGCGCGATGTCGCCCGAAATGGGTCTCCCGATGGGCAGACCTGGGCCTATGGCTGGCGTGAGTCAGCTCCAGCCCCACACACGAACAGTTTCGGGCTCGCAACTCATGCCGACCCTCACGCAGCCAGCGAATCTCGGGCAGGGGCACGCGATGCAGCACAACTTCGGGGGCCCGATGTCGCTATCGCATCAGCACCAGTCGTCGCAGATGGGGTCGACGCACATCGGGCCTTCGGGGCAGCAGCCGCCAAACATGGGTCCGCAACCAGGCGGGAACCGTGCGCAGATGGTGACGCCCGACAATACCATGTTCATGAATTTCCAGAACACGCCCATCCAACCACCGCTTTCTCACGGCGTCCCGCGGATGCCACTGGACAACATGAGCAACCCGCAGTTCAATATCGCGCACTCGCCCTCGCCTATGCACGCGGGAGGCGATATGTCTCAACGAGGGAACGCGCCAATGAACGCATCGGGACCAATGACTCCCGCGCAGGTGCTCAACATGAACGCCGGTGGGGATAGCTTCCCAGCCAATTCGTACGGTATGGGCCAGCCACCAATATCTGCTCCTCCCCGACCGCCCTCGCACAATGGACCCCACAATGGATTCCCGATGCCTTCATCTCAGTCGCAACCCTCCCTCGCTCCTCAACGATCACCCCGCCAACCTGATCACCTCTCCAACCCCATGCACCCTGGTGCGGGAACAATGCAGCGTCCTCAATCTCAACCACAGGTGGCACATCGATCATCACCTATCCCTTCTTCCGGTCGCGTTCGCACACCCCGTGGCTCCCAACCTTCACTGCCTATGAATGCGAGCGGTATGTTGCCGCCAGCACGCGTACCTACCGCTATCGGGCAGAGTCCACAGGGTCCCTCACATCCGTCAGCTCAGCCGTTAACAAGCGCACCCCCATCGGCGCATCCTGCGCAGATCGCGCCGCGGCCGCGAAGCGCGACACCGGCTGCACCATCTGCTCCAACGCGCTCCACGAGCACTGCACCACCTGCAGGGCAGCAGAGTACTGCTGCGGAAAGTAGTCAGAGTGCACCACCATCGGCGCCAGCACCTGGACCATCCGCTCCTGCGCCTGTTGTTCAACCTACTCCCGCGCAGATCCCGAGGAAGTGAGTTCTGAGCTTTGTGTTCTAGTCATCTCTGATCAGCTAACGACGGTCGTAGTCCCATTTACCCAGTAGGATTGGGACAAGGGATCAATCGCTTACTTCAACTGAGCTACCATTTGGGCGTAGAAAGTAAAGACGTGAGTCTTCGTCTCATCAATACAGCACTCCAAGTTAATGATTATGCAGCGGTTGAACATGTCGTACTGGACGAATTTCGTTGCGATGTACTTCACTGAGAAATCGACTATCAAGTTGACTCTCTGGAAGGACAATCAACAGGCTGAAGCGAAACCATTCGGTGCGCCAATTATCATTCGTAACCTGCTGCGCACGACGTACTGACAGCTGATTTTAGAAATCGGCTACCCCATCTTCCCGCGGTTCTTCCTCGTCACCAGTCAATCAGGAGTCAAAACCCAGACTCTCGTCCTCGACGGCGCTCGGGAACGGTGCATCAACCCTATGCACGGGATCGTCGAGTGCCCTGCCGCTCAGTGGACATTCCGTTATACGAACGGTTACTGCATTACGCTCCGCGGGCCCCTCACTGCGGAGATCGTCGTTCTGCCTCTACCTATGACGCAAACATCCTCGCAGCAACAGCTCCCTCAGTACATCCTGAAGCTGGACAGGCTAGTGTTTGACGCGATGACGCACGAGAAATACCTCGCCTTCGATGCGATCCACGGCAATCGGTTACCGGACTCGCCGCAGGTGGTTCCCATGTCGCCGGGTGGCGCAGTGAACCCGATCGGGACTGTAGACGACCCCAACAAGTTCGAAGAGCCCCGCTACATGTTCGAGAACGTCATGATCCCGCAGGAACCCATCAACGCCTTCGGTATCCCGCAAGCGACGATGCGATGTCTGGAGGTATGTTCGACATGTTGCCTATCTCAAGGTGTGTACGATGAACCGACGTAATCGGTTGTAGCTCGCGGAGAGCGTAACGCAGATGACCGATCTCATCCAATTTTCCATCACCAGGAAGTTGGGACCTTGTGGTGCGTGCTAATCTGCCCTCACAGCAACAGGAGCAGTAACTGATCCCGTTGTCTTCACAGATGCGTTGAAGGCCTTCGCGCAAAAGCTCCGAGAAGAACACCGAGGCAACTACAACGGCAACCTTCTAATAAGCGTCAATCCGGGTTACTCAGAAATTCCACACGGTCCAGGCGGCGTGGCGACCTCTGGGCCGTCTACCTCATTTGGAAACATGGGGATCATGCCGGGTCCATCGCAACCGCCACCCAGTGGCGACCAACCAAGTACCAGCCAGCCAGACGGCGTACCAAAGTCCGCAAAAGCGGCACCACCACAGTCTGCCCAAGCGTCGGGCTCAACACCATCTGCATCCACGCCAGCCTCGGCACCAACGCCAGGCGGCGCGCCGACCACCCCGTCGATAGCCAACGCGTCGTTGAAGCGCAAGCAGCCGCCCAGCCAACGGACGGGCGATGACTCGCCCACGACCGCGAACGCGAACACGGAACAGCAGCCGGCGAAGCGGGCGAATCGAAAACGAGGAAGGACACAAGGGTCATAAATCGGGCTCCACCCGCGCGGCGACACGGACTGCCACCGACGGGGTTAGACCTCTCCGTTCCGCTTCCGCTTCCCCCCTCCCCTGCCCGCTTCCCCTCGTCGTTTCGGCCACACAATCTGTCCTCTCGCGTTCTTCTCTCCTCTCCTCCTTCTCCTCCTCCTCAATGTCTTCCCCCGCTGTCTTCCCATGTGTTATCTGTTCTCGTGGATCTCGCTCCAATCATCGCTCAATTGATATTTTACTCAGCATAGCATATACGTAGATTTGTATCTTAGTGCCACTCTCTCGGGTCGCGTTGCGGAGGACCTTTCCTTCTCGGATCTCTCTTCGGCGAGGACCAACCACCACCAGGCTGCGGAGTACCTGTTGTCTTATCAATCATTTTTCTATTTATCCTGTCCTGTAGTGTATACTAATCATCTATCCCTCTACCACCTTCTTGGAGTCCGACTTGTGGCCAGCCACCGGCGGGAGGAAGTAAATCGGCGAAGCGGTGTATATAAACATCGATGCCAGTGCACGTATGCCGGACTCGACGGAGTCGCTGCACAGCTCTTCCGACATGTCTCGGGCTGGTACGTAACTTGATGAATTGCGCTTTTCGCTGGACCGTACTCTCGTTCTGGCTACCCTTACTACATGCTTAGAACCTGCAAAGACACCGTAGCAGTGCTTGGATAGCGTTGTCCTTCACATTGCCCTGCCTCTAAGCTGATTCTGATTCCCGTAATCGTCTTAAACAATTACGTATCTGGTGTGCGCTGTCGGCGTGGAGTCGCCCACCACAAGGCTAATGCTTGAGTGGCCGAAGATAAAGGGAACCACCGGTCGGATATGAGACGGAGCGGCACCTTGAACGGCGTGTGACAAGGTTCGCGACAGTCGGAAGCCCATGAACTCGAAATGCAAGATTTAGGTATTAGGTGCACGCGGTGTCTACGTCGCCATATGCATGATGCCGACTCCATATGTGCATGAGTCAAGAATCGCCAGACATCGTCTCAGCAGGTATTGACGTCATCGTAGTGAATCCGTACGTTTTCACACGCATACCATACTTATACGGACGCCTTGGGTGCTCCCCTTCAGCGGAGTCTGAACCCAAACGGCTTGTACGAGCCTACCTGAAGAGGGTCTCTTCAGCTCTCTCAAGCCATTGTTGATCTTTCGGACTATAACAAGGGAGTCCCTTAGCTTTTTACTATCTTCCCATACTTACACTCTCGGTTTTTCCTCTCTTCTTTCAGTGATTTCTACGGATTTTGTCGCTACGTGCATATTCCTTGCGAAGGAGTATAGCCAGAGCCCCACCATCTCCCCCGCCGAGACCGACTTTTCGGAAATCAGCCTCATCGATGACTCCTCGTCCAGCATCTCTTCCTCTTCCCCTCAGTACTCTGTCTCCCAAGCGGAGGCAATGTTCTACTACTCGGGCCTGTGCTCTTCTCCCAGGTTAGTTTACCGTACGGGGACCACCCCGTGGGCGAGGCCCACCGGACCCGAGGCTCAGCGCCAGTTGAAGGAGCTCCGCCCTGTCTTCGACCACAAGCTCAACACCGTCTGGAAGGACTTGGGTCCGAAGGTTCACGACGTCCTGGATTCCCAGGGGGTCTTGTGGACGACCATAGACGTCGTTCGCTTTATCAAGGTCGGAGAGGGAGACGCCGTCGGTCCCGTCGTACTTTGGATTGGTGTTGCTCCCGAGACACTCTTCGGTGAGGACGCCCATACCTCGGCGAACAGCTGCCTAGACCTCCTCAAGGAGTTCGACATCACCGATGTCGAAGTCGAGTACCGGGAGTCCATCTACGCCCGGTCGGCCGGTCCAAACCTTCTCAAGCCCGTTTCCGACTTACACCCAACTGTCGATGTCCGCGGTCCTCTTACTCCTGCGCTCGGGCTCTTCATCGCTGCCCAGGCTACACCTCACGCGGAGGGTACCGGAGGTCTCTATCTCGCCGAAGGCCACGACAGCAAGAAGGTCTTGCTTGTTACGGCCCGCCATGTCCTTTTCCCGCCAAACGAGGGGCCTAACGTCAGCTACGCCCGCAAAAACACCAGTGCGCCTCGTCGCAACGTCCTCCTTCTCGGCACCAAGGCGTTTGACAACCTCGTCAAATCCATTAGGATCAGGATCGGACGATACGGCATAATGGTCGAGCGCTACACCCGGCAGATTCAGAAGTTACAGGCGAGGGAGGCTGACGAGGACGAGGACGACGCTGAGGAGACTAGGGGGGAACTGAAGAAGACTCGGAGGTTGTTGGACGAGGCAAACGAGGCAATAGAGGCCCTTGAAAAGTTCCACGACGAAGTCCAGAAGAAGTGGAGCCAACCGAGCCAGCGCGTCTTAGGCCACATCGTCCGCTCACCTCCTATCACTCCCGGCGCTGGCACGGAAGGTTTCACCGAAGACTACGCCGTTGTCGAGCTCGACAGCTCTAAGATCGAGAAGGCCTTTAAGGGCAACGTTATTGATCTCGGTACATTTTGATCCATCTTACTAAGGCCGTCTAGCCTAACTGTTATATCCAGGTACGAAGATTCCGCCCGACGAGTTCACATTAAAGATGTATCCCCGTACCGACGCCACCACGACCTTCAAGTATCCGGATGACCGCCTCCTCCAGCTTCAGGGTCTCATCTCCGAAGACCTGATGTGCAACCCAGATATGCTCGATAAGGATGCTGAATCGTCCCTCTTAGTCATAAAGAACGGCAACACCACCGGCGTTACTATAGGCCGCGCTACCGGCATCTTCTCCTATGTCCGCGAGTACTTCAACAACGGCACTCACCAGACATCGAGGGAGTGGGCTATCCTCCCCTACGACAACAAGTCCGGGGTCTTCTCCGCCCCCGGCGATTCAGGCTCTATCATCGCTGACCCCCGCGGTCGCATCGGCGGCCTCCTCACCGGCGGTGCCGGCAAGACGGAGTCCTCGGACATCACCTACGCGACGCCCTTCTTCTGGCTCTTGCCGCGCATCAAGAACAACGGATTTCCTAAAGCCCACCTCTACCCGGTCATGACCTAGGTGCCGCGACATCCCTCGACGCTCTTTTATCTATGGGTTGGTTGTCCCTGGAGGCGGGTGCTTTGACTTGTGGACCAATGTTTAAGTTCGTCTATTTTCCGGTCTCGTCTTTTCGTATAACTAACGACCATGATGTCTTGGCCTGTACTTGTGGGCTTATGCCGTGTAGACTGCACTTTTAATCGATATTATTCCCCCCCGGCTGGGGAATTCTTCTCGCCGCAATTAATCCCACAGATGGACCTTAGACGCCTACGGCCTGCCAACGTTCCGGCGCTCAACGAGCGCTCGAGGCCTTCCAGCCTCATCGGCGCCTCCGACCTCGAACAGCGCGACGTCGTCCTGCTCCCTTCCACCGTCACCGACTCACCGCCAGTCGCCAGCTTCTCTGGTCGACAACGCTCTCTCCTGCTTCTAGTTCTAGTGGGCACTTACTGCATATCCTCATCCCCCTACTGCGGCGACAACCCGGATCTCAGGTCTCAACTCCAACGACCTGTGCTGCTTCAGGGTCCAGGATGATTTGCGCTCGGAGAGGGGAGAGCCATTGCCAGGGACCATAGGACATAGTGGTGGAGCTTATGGGAGTTGGCTGGGTGACGTAAGTGCTTCCTCAGTGCGCAGTTGGCCATCGCAACTGGAGAGGTCCCCGTCCCCTACGTGTCACCACCATTGTGTAGTCCTCTCCCTCCCTTCTTCAGGTCTCGCAGATCCACCCCAAGTGCGGTATGCCGCCCTTCCCCTCCTCTTCTGTCTGCTCCAACCCGTGACAGACTGGCGGCCACGACAGAGGGTCGTCTATCCTGGCACAGCTATTGATGTTAGCAAACACCCCTCTGTCCTAGTCTCCCTCCACGGCGGCCCACCTGTCGCTTGCCTACTTTCGTCCTGCAGCGCAGGTCGTTTCGTCTAGTTCCTCTCCACTCGCTTCGTTGGGTATCTAATATGTTACTTGTAGTCCGTTAGTTGATTAGTATGGGAGAAAAGTTATAGTACCCACACCTCCGCGTGGGTGGACTGTCTGAATTATCGTGCGGTATTGAACACTAGCCTTAAGAACCTTTAAATCCTCGTCTCGTGGGATAATGTAAGTATGCTCCGTGTGGGTATTAAATCTGCCCGTGTGGGGGTATTAATTCGACCGTGGGGGAAATCTGATTAAAAGTGCAGTATACACGGCATATGGGCTCGTTGTTCAGATTCGTCTCGTTTCTTTCCTCTCCTCCCTTCGCGCAACCAGTGACGGCCTTGACGTCCGGTCCCAGACGACTTGATACGATTAGCTTGACATGCCGGACACGCTCGCGAAGGGTACTGTATTAGGTGTGTACTTACATCGCCATATGATGATTCCATATGTGCATGAGGGTCAAGTCCAACTCTTATGGCATCGTGCGAGGTTGTCGCGTTGCCCGGATGGCTCAGTGTGGCCGATCGAACGACGCGGCGGTTCCACACTGGTTCCACCCGTATCTCTGGAACCTTGACGTCGGTGTCTATTACGTGTCCACGCACGTGTTATGCATGCGCAGTTGTGGCCAAGATAACGCATGTGGCATAGGATGAATACGGGGACAGTAGTATAAAATACACATGATAGCGGGGGTAGTGGCGAGTATATATGATTGTGACTGCGATTGCTGAATACTGAGTGGGTTGCCGATGTCGATGAAATTGCAAGACTTGTATTTCGAGATCCGAGAAGCGAGCCGGTCGGTCGGGCGATGGTCAATGTTATCGTGGGCGTTGGTCAGCGGTCAATATGGGAGCGCTTCGTGGCTAAAGTCGCACTGATCCCCGTATCGGCATCTGTTCGCAAAGAAGAGCTGATCAGTTTCCTCGTTCGATTGTCCATTGCCAAGTCGAGTGCTCGCCTTCCTGCAAGAAAGAAGCTGCATGGTTTTCGTTTCGTATTTCTAAACCCCTCGCCCCGCCCCCGGCCGATCCCCGCAGCCCTCCCCGGCCGCGGCCGCGAAGCCGCGCTCCCCACCCGGCCCCGGTCCGGGGCCCCAGCCACCGTCATCGTTCCATCGGCGGGTCGGATCTCCGCCGCCACGCCCAGCCCCGTTCTCCTGGTAGCCACGATCGTAATCTGAGTACTGGTTCCCAGCGTTCCAGCCCTGCCCAGGATCGTTGAGTTGGGGTTGTGAGGGCGGCGCGAGCCCGAGCGGGTTCGTTTGCTGCAGCTGCGCCATGAGCTGGTGCAGCTGCTCGGCGTTGAACCCGTTCCCGTTTGTGTACAGACCCGACACCGCCGCCTGCGCGCCGTCATCCATCACGACGTCCCCGCCCGGACCAGTCGCCAGCTGCGCAACAAGGTCTGCGACGGCCGACTGAGTGCCCGGCGGGGGCGAAGCGGTCCAGAGCACCGAATCGACTTCGGGCCCGGTCAACATGACGACCACCCCCTCGTCGACCTGATCTTCCCCGATCTGCGCAGACGGTTCTGCGGGGCAGTCCGGGATCTGCGTCGTCGAGGTGTACAATACCAGCAGCGCGCTCAGCTCCCGCTCCTCCTGCGCACCGCGCTCCTGACTGTCGTTGCCTCGTGGGGGGGGTTGGATCTCCGGGGGGAACTCGAGTGCTGCAGCGTCCGGAACAACTTGATTAGTCACGAGATCACAGGACGACACGATGCAATGCATGGCGTGCTCACGTTGTGGCTCCGCCCACTCGATCTGTTCGTCGAACAGCGCCGTCTGCGCGTGCAGCGCCGCGCCCTCGTCGCGGTCAAGGTCGCGGATGTTATGCGTCGGATGCGAGCCCTGTGTGTGCAGTGCCGTCGAAGGCGTCTAATTAACATATAGTACATACGCCGAGACGAGCGGAAATGGCTGACAATGGCAGGATCGTCGTCGTACACCGCACGCTCAATGAGCCTGATCTGCTCGAGCTGTCCCTCAGGGGCCCAGGTGACCGATCTCCTTGGCTTCCCCTTCTTGGTCAACCCGGATGGTCCGGCGGTGGTGATCACGGCCGTGGAAGGCCCCGTAGTCGGTGGTGGCACTGATGGCGGCGGCGTCGCTGATGCGCCGGTCGAGCCGTACGACTTGAGCACCTCCTCGAACGGGTTGAACGACGATGGCTGCGCGATGTTCGGGTCAGGCTCCTTCTTGACAGGCACGACGGGCGCAGGCGCGTTTTTCTTGAAGCTCGGCATCTCCTTCTTGGTCGGCTTCGGCTTTGAGAAGAACGACGAGTCCGACTTTGCGTCCTTGACCACCGCCTTCGCCTCCTTCTTCACGGGAGCCGCCTTCGGCGTCGTCGCAGTCGCGCCCGGGAGAGCGGCCTTCTTCGCAGGGGGTGCACCCTTGGCTGTCGCGCCCTCCGCTCGCCGCTTCTTGCTCTTGTCTGCGATTTTACCACGCGTATTTTGTCAATAACCGATACATGGCGCGACCCGGACTGACATGACTTACCCTCTGGGTTTTCCGTGTCCATTTTGTCGGACACCTGCTGCGCGACCAGTTTTCGCCATTTCTTCTCGAGGTTCGCTGCCATGTCCTTGACCGCTGATCGTTTTCGTTCGCCGCACATGCAAAAACGGTAGTTAGATACATGTAGTACATCGATGAGTCTCGGGTAGGCGGTGATTTTTCTATCAATTCAATGGATATCCGCGTCACACTTGTCCCCAAATGGTGCTCTACGCGACACGCATTTCACCCGTAGTACAGGCATTTACATTCATTCAGACAGGGAAAGCTTAACTCACCCGGAGTAGGAGGATCTTTGACGAGTCGCATGATCAGCTTCCCCAGCTTCGCTATCTTCAACTTCTCGAGTGTGAGCGGTAGGCGATCGATGATCTGGGCGTGTCCACTACATGTTAGTGTCCTCTTCTGACCAAACCGTATCCAGTAGACAATAGTAGCAGCAAATGGACGCGTCAGGCGTCACCCTATAAGTTCCGTCCCGCTTCACTATTGAAGCCGAAGTTAGGGGCTCACTGCCCGAGCTAATGCCACTCCGTGTCATGCTCGACAACGTTGTGGGACCCACTCCCGTCATTTCTGGGCTAGTGACCGGTCACATTGGACGACACCTTCAAAAGGAAAAGCGATGGGAGACAAGAAGACAGAGGTTAAATCCGAGACATCTGCAGGTAATCTCGGCCCCAGGAAGGAAAACAGGAACAGAACAGAGGTAGCCCTGGCCCGAGCTCCCTCCTATCGATGTCCGAGTCCTTTTGCTCACAGTCGCGGGGCGACGCACTAACTCCCCGCCCAACCTCTGCGCGAGGGACCCCGGGCCCGGCACCGCCCGCGTCAAGCCTTGACTAGGATTGCGCGCTGTGATGATCTGTATTGTTGGGCAAACCCCGCTCGAGGCAGAACCTGGCTATATGCGGGTGCCTTGACCGGCACACATGTCCCAAGCCAGATTTTCACCGCGACATGGGTATGCATACAGCCAGCTGCTGCAAGGACAGAGTCATCGGCTGGCGCAGTCCAAATTTGGCGCTGGCTCGTTGTATTTTCACGAAAGAGCAGGGAGTTGACGCGTCGCGTCGCGATCATGAGCGAAAGAACCCCGGAGGGGGTGAAATGCCCAGTCGCGCCACCGCACTGGTGCAGCTGCCTTAGCGGGTAGGCTCAGCCTCACGCGAAGGGGACGGGAAGCGATCCGGGACACGTCTCGGATCATTCAGACAGCGAATGAGAGGTGGGCGAGGGGAAGGCCCCAACCGTCTGTACCAAATTCACCAGACATGACGGGTGACGGGACGGTTTCATATGAAGGGGGAAGGGAAAGGCAGGATGGGGATGGAACGGAATATGCGAATAATAACTCACGTGCAAGATAGGCATGATCGTCTCGAGCAGCTGCGTCTCATTCCTTCCTTGGAAGGCGAGCTTGAGCCATTCGCGAATCAGGTCCAGAGCGTCGTTGTTGTCCACCCAGGCGCGGAAGTAGTGGTTGCCGGCGTTGTCCCTGATCTTGGTCAGTATTTCAAGCCGCGTCGAGGCCTCGACTTCCGACATTCCGTAGTCGTACAGGATGTTGACCAGCTGGTTCACCGCGCCGGCCCCGGTGAACGACGTAGGCTGGATGAGCGGCTTCACATCACGAAGTAGCTGGGTTCTTCGCTGTTCCAAAGTCAGTTGGTTCGGCGCGGGAGCTGGGGGAGCCGCAGGCAAGGGAGAGTGTTGGACAGGTTGTGAAGGCTGTGAAAGTTGTGGTAGTGGTAGTGGTGCAGAAGAAGGACCCGCCTGGGGTTGGGCGGATTGGCCGTAGAAAGACGAAGGAGGGATCCCGGTGTAGTAGCCACTCGTCGGCGAGTGTAGGACGAACGGGGACAAGGTGCCCTGCTGCTGCTGTGGAGGAGAGTGGGAATGATTTGAGGAAAGCGAAAGAGCGTGCTGCTGCTGAGGTTGCTGGAAATGCGAGGCGTTGGCGTGGACGTAAGCGGGATTAATCGATAATGGGGGAGAATTCGGGTGTGGCTGGTATGGGTATTGAATGCGAGACTGGGAATGCGAGGACAGGAAGGACGTCTGCTGGAACTGCTGAGGAGGACTGGCTGAGGACCCGTTCACGGTCAGCGCGGGGCTGTGGATGCGGTTAGAAACAAGATCTGATACGAGGACGGGCCACGCACTCTATGACCATGGATCCCGACGACTGCCCCTGGGACTGCAGATGCGATGAAGTGGTTGTTGCACCATTCAGGGAGGAATATGTCGAGACGGGCACCTGTTGGGACGTCGAGGCCGGCCATTGGGTGGCGCCGAACGAGGCCGGGTTGAAGGGTGCGGTTGCGGCGAGGAGGTGGTATGGGATCGCAAAGAAGGTGGGGCCGGGGGAGTTTGCGGAGGTGGATGGGGCATTCTGGACTGGAGAACGGGGAGGATGATGAGCACACTGGCTGGGATAGTGGCGGGTGGGGAACGCAACACTGGGTGCGGGCGCTTGTTCAAGGAGTGTTGTGCTCACCCTGGATGTCTCCGAGCAGGTCGTTTATGCCGCCCTGCACGCTGGCGGCCTGCTCCTTCCAGTCTTCCTGCGTCGACGTCCTTTCGTCGTGGACGGACTGCAAGTCGGGGATCGTTGTCTGCAGCCAGGCTGCATTCGTATATTCCATCTGCAACCGGGAGGACTCTTTTTGCACAGGGCGCTCTCAGGCGATTACTGCAAATCTACGGGCTTATTTCTAGCCAACAGCGAGACGGAATGGAGGACAGGAGAGCTGCAGTTGGCCGTCAACGGTAGATATCACCTTGCTGGGTGTTCAAGGCTACGCTCGCCGTTCGTGATGATGGTCAGAGGTTGGGCTGAGAGACTGTCTTTCAGCCTCCGCTTTCAACTCCTACCCCCTCCAAATACGGACGCTCTTCCCACGCACCCGCGCCCGAACAATTGTCTAGATCTCGCCGGGCTTATGTAAGTACCTCCGACTATTTTATTCCCTCTAATCGCCGTTTTCACACGTTAACACTGCGTGTATTCATCACAACGGCATTATTAATGCCCACTTGATGTTGCTTGTTGCCGACAATACCCTCGTTCCAGAATGGGCCACATGGGAAAATGGATAAACGCGTGATTGAAATGAGGATGATTAATATTTAAACACAGGTTCTAATGCCATTTGTAAACGAACAAACAGTCAATTCAACCAAACAAGCACAACGCCTAGCGCTATCACTACAGCCATCAACAAAGTTTTCAACTCCTTTTACCCCCCATTCAACCTCTTCTTACTCCCGCAGTATTCGACGCGTCCATCGCGTCGCGCCTCCCCCGTCTAATCCTTTGTCGCCCCCTCTCCACCTTCAAAGCCCAATATGACTCCCGAAAATGCAGCGCAGTTCGAGTATCATAAGATGCAGGTCCGTCTGTCGTTTCTCCGTCGCTCTTCTTTGTCCCGATCTCACCATGCTCCATTTAGCTTATAGGCAGTCTCCAAACGCTCGCCAACAACATGAAGGAGTGCGCTGCCGTCGCCGAACAATACGCCCACATCATTTCCGGGGTCCCCTACATGGGTAACCCCAACATGTTTCCCCCTCTCGCGAATGGCCAGTACCCGATGCCCATCATGGCCCCGATGACCCAAGACGAGCCGGGCAAGAAGCGCAAGTCGCGCGGCGACGATGGGGAGGGAAAGAAGAAAGCGAAAAAGGTCAAGGATCCCAACGCACCGAAGCGGCCCCCGTCATCCTACCTCCTGTTCCAAAACGACGTCCGCAACGAGCTCAAGCAAAAGAATCCAGGCATGCGCAATAACGAACTGCTGACAGCGATTTCCACGCTGTGGGGAAAGATGGGGCAGGTGGAGAAAGGTGTGAGTGCTCGTTGTGCACCAACACTGTTGGCGTCGTTTGACTGTTTCCAGGCGTACGAGACCCGTAACAGGGAACTCAAGGACCAATGGCGAGCGAACAAGGCAGCCTATGAGTCTGGCGGGGCTGGGGCATCCGCACTGCCTGTGAGTCCTATTGTCTCGTGTGTACCAGTTGCGACTGACCAGTTATTCCATAGGTTGCGGCCAGTGCTCCCGCTACCCCTACAGTCACCAAGGCTGCCCCCATCGTCGCTCCCGTCGCCGAGGAGGATTCTTCGGAGGAGGAGTCCGCAGATGAAGACGACGATGCATCGTCGTCGAGATCAAGTTCGGAGGATGGAGAGCGCGCACCTCCACTGAAGAAGTCGAAGAAGGAGACTGCTGCCGCTGCCGTCAAGGATGAGGCTGCGACGTCGAAGAAGGAAAAGAAGCACAAGAAAACCAAGGCTTGAAAGCTTGAAAGATCTTTCCATGCGATCCTTGTTCACTATGTGTGCTAATCTTTGTGCCCTGGGAGTGTGGTTTTTCGCACTTCGAAGTAGGGTAGTACTGTTGATCGCCTGTAATGTGCCATGCCCATGCCGTTTATCCGCGATATATAGCTTGATTTGACCTCCAAGCCTGCCAACGATCGCGCGAGATCTTGAATTGGACAAGTCATACTTAGAAGGGTTAGACAAATGAGCAGTGAGGGTGCGCAAGGGAAGGAAGGAGTGTGGAGATGGAGGTCGAAGAGCATGGGTGCTGACGCCTGCGCATGCGCGCTGAGTTGGTCGGGGCACGCAATGCTGTTGCTCAGCTATCGACCACTCGCCGGGATAGATCATCCCAGGATCATCCGATGGAGAGAACCGGGGGTACCATGCCGGCCTGCAATTCACGAAATTGCTTCCTTCCGGACCTGCCTTTTTCTCCGCCGCCGCTGCCAGCCTTGCGCAGGGCGCGCAGGCCAGTGCACACGTACAGCAGTGCCCCATGTTTGTACTGCCATTAAGCACGCCAGGTTACTTATTATACCATAGGATTGCGGGCCGTTGCGCAGCGGCAATGGCGGTGAGATATGGTCAATGACTCGGAGTCGGACGTGGCTCGGGCCCTACGGCCAAGTGGCTGCCGGGCTCCCTATATAAAGCTCAAGCGGCGGCACAAGGTGCCTCTTACTTACTGCATTCACTATCGCGACGCACCATCGATGTCTCAGCCCCCTCCCTACGGTCCGCCTTCCAATCCCGACAGACGGCCTCTGCCCCAGGGTTGGATAGAGAAGTACGACGAGAGGTGAGTGTTCTATGTTTCGTGCACAAGCCTCCGATCGGGCAGTGGAAATGGAGCAGTCCGATAATGATCTCGTCACCCCCGTATCCTTGTTCCACAAGGTGGTCAAGCAGGGTAACAAGCGGCAGGTTGGATGCGTGTGTACCAAGAATGTCGTTCCCTCGAGTGCCAGTCCCTGTTCAATCCGCCTCGCACTTCGTCTCCGCCGCAATGGCAAGGACGATGGTTGCACCATATACGCCTCCCGCTATGTGTGAGGGTGCCCACTTGAGGAAGCCAAGCCTAGGGATGTACGTATGTACAGCCAACGCGGCAACGAGACCATCTTTCGATGATCGTAATGAGGAATACCTAAGCCAACTGGGCTCTTCCACATTGCGGCATGATGACCAGATGGTTCCCATGAATGCTAGCTACTATCCGAAGTACTCACCAACATTTTCCTATTGCTCAGGTATCAGACTTGGTGAGTTCCTGTAATCCGATGCTTCAAGCATGTTGCTCATTGGTAATCATACAGGTTCTATATAAACACTCTGGAGAACCCTCCTCGTTCATCGTGGGTCCACCCACTTGGTCCTCCACCCCCCGAAGGCTACGGGCCCCCGGCAGGTCCTCCGCCGCCTAATAACCAATACCACAACAATCCCTACCCTCCGTCCGGTGGCTACAATCAAGGCCCTCCTTCCCAGCAGTGGGGTCAGTCCCCTCCTCCGCCCGGTCCTGGGTACTACGGGAGTCCTCCGCCACCTCAGGGTGGGTACCCCGGGCAGTACGGCGGTCCACCCCCGGGTCAAGACAACCGCGGTACGTATTGGGTGTCCTATCATGGAAGTTAGCCACTGACATGCGGACTTTGCGTGCTTTGCGTACTGACAGGCTGGTTCGGCTCGAACACTCCTCAACCACAACAGCAGCAGCCCGTATACGTGGAGCAGCGTCCTGCCAAGAAGTCTGGCCCTGGTATGGGAACCGCGCTTCTCGCAGGTGGTGCCGGTTTGGTAGGAGGTGCGCTGCTTATGGACGCCTTCGAGGATCATGAGGATCACGAGCGCGAGGAGGCGTACGACTCTGGTGAGTGCTTTACAATGTTAAGGATGGCATGTGCTCACGGTTGTTGTGAAGGTTACAATCAAGGTTTCGACAATGGCTACGATCAGGGGGACGACGGTGGTTGGTGATTCTCTCGTCCTGACCACGTTCGGCCTGCGGTCCACGATCTAGGTTATCGATATGAGCTGCTTCCGCCAGTGTACAGTACTAGTGCTTCTTGACTCACTTTCCTCTCGCGTCGATACCTTTACACATTTTGTAGCATAACACTACAGATACTTTGCTATGTGAGAGGATTTATTTTGAAATCAGTACCAGCTATGCCAATGACGAGTCGATTCGGATCTGAAGTAGAGTGGTGTGGGCGTCTGCCACGCGACAGGCAAACCGGCAGCCGAACTGTTCCTTCCAACTTACCACCACCACATAATCATGCGTGGTCACTTTATCCATGCCCATGCCGTCACCTTGAACTCTCTTTCATTTACAAACAAAGCTGTGTCAAGATCCCATCTCGTAAGTACATAACTTTTAACGCATGGATTGAGCGCATACATTTTGCTTACAGAAGGTGTTCTCCGTGTCTAAGAGCTTTCACCGGTCGCTCAATTCATCTGCCTTCTGCCTAAACTCTCTGATTCCGGCCTCAATGACTTCCCCCATCTTCCGAGTGCCATCGGCTCGGCGCTCGGCCGAAGATCGCCATCCCTTCCACGCCGTCTTCTCGGAGACCTCCCACCATTCCTCCGCGTATGGATGCCCCGGAGCACCCATGTACCCCCATGGCTTCCCGGTAACCGGCTGCACGAACGGGTTGATGACCTCGGCGAGGCTCGGGTGCAATGCGCCAGTGAAGTGGACGATACTTGGGTCCGCCATCCCTTCCAGGTCTAGGGCGGCGCGGTCGGGCGTATGGTGCTTGGCGTACGTCCCGAGGCCCTGCGCATTCCACTTCAGCCCGACGGCCCGCCAGTTGTTCCTGAAATGGACGTTCAGAACGTCCTGGTCTCTGAACCGGGAGTTCTCCATCTTCGCGGCAAGCGCGGACAGAGAGCGCAGGTCCTTCCGCATCAGCGCCAGGTCCATGAGCATAACACCGGCGTTGAAGTAGGGCAAGCGGCCTATCCCCTCGTGGCCGATCGGGGACCCAACGTCGGGAGCCGCGGCGAGCGTCTTGCCCTCTAGGTCCGTCTCCCAGAGTTCCCTCAAGTCTCCTCTAACCAACACGTCGGCGTCCAGGTACAGCACCCTCTCCACTGGCAAGATCGGAATCATAGCGATCTTAGCCCAAAGTAGCCCAGCAGGGAGCGTGGCGGAGGCAGAGGTTGGGGCGGAAGGTAGGTTCAGGAAGACTATGATCTTGTCGGCATCGCTGACAACGGGCTGCTGCAGCTTCGCCTTCACGGCATCGGACAGGTCTTGTCCGACGACAAAGAACGTGATCCGACCCGGTGTATGCATCACCACGCTAAGGATAGCGACCGCGGCGGCGATGGCGTACCTAGCGTCAATGGTGAGCACGACATTCATGCCGTAATAGTACGCGTCCTGCGCCGCGGGCTTGGTGGCTACCCTATCCTTCACAAGGAAGCCGATGCGCATCTCGGCATCCTTCTGAAGGACGACTTGGTAGTCGGTCTTCGATTCGAGAAGGGTGTACTCCCCAGTATGCAGAGCGAGGAACGCGTCGATCCCACGCTTCGGGTGATGGATGCTGTCCTCGGGCTCCTTGTCCCAGTGGTAATCGTCGAAGATCATAATGGCACCCTTGCGGGCCAAGCGCCACGCCAGTTCGCCGTCAAGGAACGTGTCGTCCGCCTCGTGCGAGCCGTCGACGTAGATCCAGTCGAACCCGGGGCGAGTCGCGGACATCTCCTCGCGCAGGAGAGTCATCAGGCCGGGAACGCTGAACTCGTCGACGATGCGGTACGGCTTGTCGGTGACGGAGAGGTTGTGGAGGAGCTTGGCGTGACGCTCGCGTCCCGCCTCGGTCTGCATGAGGTCGAAGTGGTCGATGCAGACGATCTCGCCGCCGTTGTGGCAGAGTTCTGTGAGTATGAACACTGCAGACCGGCCCTCCCACGAGCCGATCTCCAGGGCACGGGGGTGAGGGACGGTGACACGGTGGAAGACCGCCCTCCACCTGTCCTCGTTGTGGGTGAACCAGTCTTGGGTCTCGGTGAAACGGAACTGGTGGGTTCGCGCGCGGGTTTCGACCATGGAATGTCCTGCCAGAGGATTTTCGTGAGATGAATAGTGTGGGACGGTGGCGTAGATGGTCACCTTGCTGGTTGTGCTTCTTGTGGGGTATGAGTCTGTTCTGCTTTCACAACGCATCTGGCCTTATAGGCCCGTTGTGAGCTTCTGTATCGAGCCGCAGCTTGATGACCAAGCTGACAAAGGGCTTACAGCACTTTGTAAACTGGAATGGGCGTGCCGCCCCAAAGCTCACTCAGGAGCTCATTGGTCCACAGTAGCTCCGGGACCACGGTCGAGCTCCTCTCCAGTCGCATTCTGCCCGCGCTCGAGCGTTTCATTGCAACTCCTCCTTTCCCCGATCTCTGGAAATGGAAGCTGCTGTGTTCCTAATCATATTCCGAACAGCGAGTGATACTGTCCATCCGGAACACGAGATAGTGCCCGGTTGTCACGACCGTATACATTGACGCCTCATCGTCCACTGAGTCCCGCTAGCACCGGAACCTGGTACTCATATTTTTCCATCTTAGGACATTGCCCCCCAACCATCGACGTCTATTTGCAGACGCCATGAATCAATGCAGCCCTTGTCTTATCTAGCGCCTCGGCAAGCGACGACGCGTACGTGCGTCGTTGCATAACGGAGGGCACACAAACACCCACAGCTGCGTCATGGCGGCCTTTATCCAGATAATCGACTTGAACGCCGCGTCGTGCTATGCACTGCGGTAGAGGAGGATAGGAGTATATATAGTCAGTGAGTAAAATGTCAATGCAGCTTCAAATCACACTCAGCACGTCCTCACTTTGAACTCGGCCACATGCTCCAGAACGCCAAATTGATCCTCATCACCGGTGGACACGGATTCATCGTGAGTCCTTGCATAATGAGGTGGCAATACCGACTTTTCTGACTCAACATAGGGAGGTCATGTCGCTCGGAAACTAGTCTCCTTGGGTCATAACGTTCGAGTAACCGACATCGTGGCCGAACCCTCCTTCGGCGCTCCTACCGTCGGGGAAGTCGTCCGTGGAAACCTCTGTGACCCATCCTTCTGCAAGCGCGTCGTGAAAGGCGTGGATATCGTGCTCCACTTCGCCGCCACCATGGGCGGGATGGGGACCATTCACGCCGACAACGATTCCATCATCTACGACGAGAACCACGCGATGACTACCAACCTTCTGTCCGCCTGCAAAGCTGCCGGAGTGGTGGAGTTCTTTTTCGCATCGTCCGCGTGCATCTACCCGGAGTCCCTCCAAGGCTCCGGGGTGGACGTGTCCTTGGCCGAGGGCGACGTGTGGAAGAACCCTCCCCCGCGTCCTCAAGGCCTCTATGGCCAGGAGAAGCTCGCGAGCGAGCTTGTACTGCATCAATATGCGTCTACCCTCCCGATCAGGATTGCGCGTTTCCATAACATATATGGCCCCAAAGGCGCGTGGAACGGAGGACGGGAGAAGGTACCAGCTGCCTTCCTTCGCAAGGCGCTTGCTGCGAAGCTGTCTCAGGCTCCGGCAGTGGACTTCGAGATATGGGGGGAGGACGGCTCGCAGAGGCGTAGCTTCTGCTTCATCGATGATGCTGTCGCAGCAATCCTCCGCCTCATGGAGTCGGATTGCTCGGAGCCGGTGAACATCGGTTCCGACCAAGCCGTGTCTATACTCGAGCTCGCCAAGTTGGCCCTCCGGGTTGCAGACGTGGATCCCGCGTCTGTGACTTTCAAGTTCATCCCTGACAGACCTCAGGGTGTGGGTTCTCGAAACTCCGACAACACGTTCGTGAAGGAGACCCTCGAGTGGGAGCCGCGGGTTTCTTTGGAGGAGGGGATGCGTATCACTGGGGAGTGGATCCGCGGCCAGCTCGAGCGGTCACTATCAATGCAGATGCAGGATGACACCGACAGGCCCGAGCTCCTCCACCTCCTCCAGACAAGCGACATTGTCAACCTCGCCGCCGACGCCATCACATTCGCAATGCTTCTGCCTATCACCTCTCGTGGGCTAGGCTCCCCCAACGACTGCCTCGATAACCTCGAGCGGTTCGCTCGTTCGCTCGTGGAAACAACGGCTGACGACGTGGCGCGCCTCGGGGAACGGTACCACATTCGGGTCTACTTGGCCATCGACGAGGACGATGCCTTCCTCTGGAGATCGCGAAGCAAGAACGCTGCCGAAGACCTTCTTCACGCACAGGGTATCTACGACGTTATCACCCTTCCGCCTTCCCGCCGTCCCAAGGGGCACGTCTGCGCTCTTTGGCGCGACTGCGCGCGCAGGGCATACGAGGACAAGTGCGACTACTACGTCCTGATGGGCGACGATATCGTCCTGCATGACGCGAACTGGATGTCTACCATCCACCGCACCTTCGGCGCGCTATCCGCGGCGGAGGGGGTGCCGCACGGTATCGGCTGCGTCGCATTCGCCGACACGGCCTTCCCCGGAATGCCCACGTTCCCAGTCATCCATCGCACTCATCTCGAGATCTTTGGGGGCGAAGTCATCCCAGACATCTTCACGAACCAGGACGGTGACCCTTTCTTGTTCCAGCTGTATCGACGTTGGGGCTGTTCGACTATGATACCCCTGCGCATCCACAACAAGCACGGGGGTAATTTTGAGGCGCGCTACGACAAGGTCTCCGCGACGGGGTGGACTTTCGGGACCCTGGACGACGCTACCTCTGCGGTTGAGGGATGGCTCCGTCGTCGGGCTCCTGCTGTGCAGCGGAAGCTCACGCTTGACATCGTGGTCCCTTGCTATAGGGTTGTCATGGCCCACCTCGATACCATTCTCACTCTCCAACCCAGCCACACGTGCAGCACCATGTTCATCATCATCGTGGACAACCCTGAATGTCCCCGTATCGGTCAACTCATGCAGAAGTACGGACATCGCCCGGACGTTCGCATCCGGGCGAATGACAAGAACCTCGGGGCGTCTGCGTCACGAAACCGCGGGCTCCAGGAGTCCGCGGCGGAATGGGTGCACTTCCTCGACGACGATGTCACCCCCGACGCGAACCTTCTCGTCGAGGCCGAGAAGGCCATCCGTGAGCACCCGACCGCCGCAGGGTTCGTCGGCAACGCGCAGTTCCCCCCCGCCGACACGATCTTCACCGCGGCCGTGCACCTTGCAGGCGTCACGTACTTTTGGGACATCGCGGAGAAGATCCCGCATGACGTGCCCTGGGGCGTGACGGCGAATTTGATTGCGCGCCGGAACGTCGCCGACGGCGTCGAATACAACCTCCAGTTCCCGAAGACGGGCGGCGGGGAAGACATCGACTACTGTCGCAGGAAGCGCGAGTTCTCCCTGAAAAACGGGGGAGAGGCATTCTTTGCCGCTCCCGTGGTGAAGGTCACCCACCCGTGGTGGTACGGCGGAGCGAGGACGTACTGGCGGTTCTATATGTGGTCGAAGGGCGATGGGGGGCTCCTTAGGCTCTACCACGAGCACTGCTACCGCGACCTGTCCCCGAACGCGGCCGAGTGCATGCTTGTCTGTGGGCTTGTCCTCGTCTTGGGCATTTGCGCCGCGGCATTCGACCTCTCGCTTTCCTTCTCCCTGATCAAGCTCGGGTCGCTCTTCGGATCGGCGACGATGCTCGCGAATGTCGCGCACGACTTCCTACGCCACCTCGTGCTTCATCCCGAGAGGGTGCAGAACATGAAGACCACCGTGCGCGGCTGGAGGTGGATCTGCGCCATCGCTGAGGGCGCGGTGATCCGCGTCTTCTCGGAGTGGGGAAGGGTGGTTGGATTGCTGGAGCGCGGCGAGTATGACCTGTTGGGGATGCGTTTTGATTGGTTCTGTGGAACCTGGGGAGAGGGCCCGAAGCGAGAGGAGATGAGGAACAACCAGATCAGGGTTGTGCTGACTGTGGTGGTGTTCGTCTTCTTGATCCGCATCTTTTCTTAAACATGTTTGTTCTTGGATTTGTATGGACGACTATAGAGGCGATGTACTGAACCTGCATACGAATTTTGTGGGCAGTACGCGATGTGGAGACGGTGTCGAACTAAATGGAGTAAGAGTTACCATATATGTCGTTGAAGCGCGTGAGTCAGCCGGGACAGGCGGAGCGGAAGCGGGGGGGGGGATTTGGCGCTCGGCTATACGCGACCATAAATAAGGTTCAGGCGCGTCTTGTCGCGGTCGCGTCTCGGGTAGCCACGCAAAACTTGTCCTCCTCCCATCCCCCCGCCGTGCGACCCAGTCCCCATGCCCGTCACTCGTGGCCGCGCAAAGGCCGTGCATTCGGCGTCGGCGACACCTTCCACCACCGTCTCGCCCATGTTCAGTGCCGGAGCCTCCCCACCCTCGACTCCTGACACGTCTGTCGTTGACGACGAAGACACGGTCCTCAAACAGCCGCCTGTCAAGACCAACAAGGCTGCCACTGCCAGCAAGAAACGTGTGCTTGAAGATGTGTCGGAAGAGGAAGTTGAGACCCCCTCAACCAAGAGAGGTGCCAAGCGCAGGATGGTGCAGCAGGCTGCCTACGTCGAGATAGCCACAAAGAAAGTAACCAAGGTTGATGCCCTTGCTCTGTCACATTCGATAGCACAACTCAGATCTTCTGTGCAGACACCTTCACTTGAGGCTGTGCCGTCAAGTACCAGGCGTTCGAGCAGAGCTTCTGCCGCAGCCGCAATCGTCATTGACGACTCAGACACCATTGACGAGTCCGACGATAGCGGCTCTGAGTTTGACCCCACTGAGGACGCGGGCTCAGACTTCGCGGATGACGTCGACAAGTCTGACGAGGAGGCTTTGATCAAGACTGTTTTCAAACAGTCCTTGCAGACGGCGCGCGAAGATCAAGAGCGGGATGCAGGGTTGGTCAGTGCAGGTGCGGGATCCTCCAAGTCTCGTGCCCCCGCGAAGAAGGCGACTGCTGCGTCACGCCGACGCGCCAAGCAAACCGAGTTGATGGAGCTCGACTCGTCCAGCGAGCTCGAGTTCGAGGAACTGTTTGAAGTCACCTCGGACGAATCTGAGGAGGAACCACTCCGAGTTGCCAAGGGCAAAGGCAAGGGAAAGCAAGCGGTGAAAGGCAAGGTCAAGGAGCCGGTCGAGGAGGAGTTCAAGCCAGCGACCAGGAAGGAACTCAGAAAGATGACCAAGGAGGAACGCAAGATGGAAATGCTTCGTCGAAGAGGCGTTGCGAAAGAGGAGGCCGAGATGCGTGCGAAGCTTGGGCGCAAGTTGACTCTCGTAAGAACCTTCTACCTTTTGACCTTCGTCTGTTCTCATGTTTGCCCAGGCTGAGAAGGCGACGATTGCCCTCCACCGACACCATCCTGAACTCAGGGACGTGTGGGGTGACTTGGAACGAGACATCGAAGTCGTAGTACCCAAGAAGGCCGAACAGCCCCCGAACCTCAAGGTCCAGCTGCTCCCATTCCAATTGGAAAGTCTTTCCTGGTTAAAGGAGCAGGAGACGAGCATTTGGAGCGGTGGCATGCTTGCTGTGCGTCAAGTTTGCTCTGCTGCGATAAGTACCGCTTACATATCTGATATCTCGATTTCCAGGATGAGATGGGGTACGTGCCAAGTGTGTATATGCGCGTCGAATCTAGTGTACTGATACTCCCGGACGGGTAGTATGGGCAAAACCATTCAGATGATATCGCTTATAGTTTCCGATCATGGTGCGAAACCGAACTTGGTCATCGCGTATGTACACCGTCCTCTTCTACCAGACTGCCATTCTCACATTGCGGGCAGGCCTACTGTTGCCATTATGCAGTGGCGAAACGAGATTGAGTTGCACACCGACAACCTGCTGAAGACTCTTGTTTGGCATGGCGCGTCTAGAGAGACCAGCGTCAAGGAACTGAAGAAGTACGACGTCGTAAGTATCTTCCTATTCGTGATTCATGTGACAATAGATGCCGACGTCCCCACCAGGTCCTCACTTCTTATGCGGTGCTGGAGAGCTGCTTCCGTAAGGAGATTAGGGGCTTCAAACGTAAAGACAAGATTGTGAAGGAAAAGTCCCCACTCCATGCCATCGAGTGGCACCGAGTCATTGTAAGTATCCGTTACGGCGTGATACGTCGCAAGCATTGAACCTCTTCTAGCTTGATGAAGCCCACAACATCAAGGAACGGTCCACCAACACCGCGAAAGCGTCATTCGAGTTACAAGCGAAGTACCGGTGGTGCTTGTCTGGTACCCCTCTCCAAAACCGCGTCGGGGAACTTTATAGTCTCGTCCGCTTCTTGGGTGGTGATCCGTTCTCGTACTATTTCTGTGAGTGCCTACACCATGTTATCCGGTTACGCGGGTTGCTCACGCATAGACAGGCAAGGCCTGCGACTGCAAGTCCCTGCATTGGAGTTTCAAAGACAAGCGTTCGTGTGATGGTACGCCGTCCCCCTGTATTTGTTCTATTCAGCGCTCATGTTTGCTTGCAGAGTGCGGACACAGTCCGATGAAACACGCAAGTTGTTGGTCTTTGCCCCAACCGTTCTCTGCTCACAGTCCATCTGCAGACCTGTTTCTGGAACAATGAGATCTTGACACCCATCCAGAAGAACGCAATGACCGGACCTGGTGCCATCGCATTCAAGAAGTTGAAGATCCTTCTGGACAGAATGATGTTGCGTCGCACCAAGGTATGGCACCCTGCCCCCTCACGCTCTCCGAGAAGTGTCACGTCTTGAACGATTCGTCTTCAGATACAACGTGCAGATGACCTCGGACTGCCGCCTCGCACAGTCATCATCAAACGTGACTACTTCAGTCCAGAAGAGAAGGAGTTGTACCTTTCACTGTTCTCCGACGCCAAGAGGCAGTTCACCACATACGTTGATTCCGGAACCATTTTGAACAACTACTCCAACATCTTTAGCTTGTAAGTTTCTTCGTTGCTGGTTACATTCGTGTGGTGCTTACACCCCCTTCAGGCTCACTCGTATGCGTCAGATGGCATGTCATCCAGACCTTGTCCTTCGCAGCAAGAACAACGCTGGTGTGTTCCTCCAGGACGAAGCTGGGGAAGGTACTGTTTGCCGACTTTGTAACGAGTTCGCCGAGGACGCTATTCAGGCGAAGTGCCGACACATTTTCGATCGCGAATGCATCAAGCAATATCTGGAAGCCTCCGTTGAGCCCATGGTGCGTCATGATGGCCCGTCTATCACCGCGGAGATACTTACAGACTCATACAGCCTGCTTGCCCTGTTTGTCATGTTGCGCTCACCATAGATCTTGAGGCGCCTGCTCTCGAGCTAGAGGTGACCGATACCAAGCGTCAGGGCATCCTTGGCCGGCTCGACCTGAACAAGTGGCGGTCGTCGTCGAAGATTGAGGCACTCGTCGAGGAGCTCACCAACCTCCGCAAGCAGGACGCGACCACGAAGAGCCTCGTGTTCAGCCAGTTTGTGAACTTCTTGGACTTAATCGCGTATCGGCTGCAGAAAGCTGGGTTCACGGTATGTAGTCGACAGGCTCGGGTGGTAGAGATGGTGGTTGACGCTAGGGATAGATCTGCCGCTTGGAGGGTACGATGAGCCCTCAGGCTCGTGACGCCACCATCAAGCACTTCAGTATGCCTCTCTCTTCGTCTATGTCCCACATGGTGTTGACCAGTCGTCATCTAGTGAACAATGTCCATGTCACCGTCTTCCTCGTCAGCTTGAAGGCTGGAGGTGTCGCGCTGAACTTGACCGAAGCCTCGCGCGTCTACCTCATGGACAGCTGGTGGAACCCTGCCGTCGAGTACCGTCAGTACATTCTTTGTCTTCCACCATGCTTGCCTTATTCATCCCCGCTGCAGAGGCTATGGATCGTATCCACCGTCTTGGCCAGCACCGTCCTGTTCAGGCCATCAAGCTCGTCATCGAAGACAGTATCGAGAGCCGTATCATCCAGCTGCAGGAGAAGAAGGCTGCGATGGTTGATGCTACGCTGTCCGCCGATGAATCGGTACGTGCATGACGTTTCCACATCCTGAGTGCTCACTTATCCGTCCTTTCCTTAGGCCATGGGTCGTCTTACTCCAGCAGATGTGAGCCTTTCCGTCATCTAGTCATTTCCAATTACTGATAGCCACCTTTCCCTTCAGCTCGGCTTCTTGTTCAGACTGTAAATATTCGTCCTCGCTCGCGCTACACGTCTAGAGCGCTATCTCATATACCTGACACATCTCTTTCCCGTTTGCACCCTACAATCCCCGACTACAGACTAATATCTTCGTTATGTTTATCCATCGCCTCCCACTTGCTATTGATTATACATTTCGAATATTTTCTTTTGTAGAGTTGCTTTTGAGCGCTTTCCTCCCTATACGGACTTCCAGGCAGCCGCACTGTCGCTATGGCTGATGCATGATGTCCAGGACCCAAAATGTGATTATGTAGCACGTTTATAGTACAAGGTAGATGAAGTTAATCCAGTGATATTGTCCTTCCGATAGGATCATAGGCGAACGTTCTTGGGGAGCTTCTTGATGGCTTGACGCACACCAAGGTCCCCAAGGACGTCCTCGGAACCACCAAGGATGGCGTCGTACGGTGATGTTCGGTGGTACTGCGGATGAGGCGCTTCAGAGGCGTGGCTCAAGATGAAATGGGGATGGAAGACTCACGTTTTCGACAAGCTTACCCATGCCGGTTTGTGTTATGCCACGGCCCCCGAAAATCAAAGTCGCGTCCTCTGCGGTTTCGCGGCCAGTACGGGTGATATACCTGGGAAACAACACGGGTGAGTGGGCTGTTCTTGCCAGTCGGAACTTGTTGCTCGCGACTTACTGCTTCAGAAGGCCAATAGCCCCCGCAATCTTGTCCGACTGCTCGTCGTATGACATCTGCGACACCAGGCGGCCGTCAGCGCACCTGTTCTCCTCTCTCCTACCCCACGCGCGACGAGGGCACTCGCACTCACGTTGTTCATTTGGTACGTGACGAACTCGAGCCAATTCTGCCCGCTCTCCACGCGCGCGATCATCACCGCTAGGCGCGCCCTGACGACGGCCTGCGTGTTGAGCGGCTTGCCGAACGCGATGCGCTGGGCCGTCCACTTGAGGCACTCCTCGACGATCCTGCGCTGCGCGGCGAGTGAAGTGCAGACGATCATCCAGCGCTCGTGGTTGAAATTGCTCAGGACGACCTGCATGCCCTGGCCGACTGCGCCGAGCGTGTTCGCGAGCGGCGCACGCGCGCCATCGAACGTGACGTAGGACGTGCCCGCCGTCGGCGAGTACGCGGTCTTGATCGGCTTCGCGGAGACCGCGTCCTGGCGTGGGACGAGGACGACGACATACCCATTCTGCACGTCGAAATATGAGCATATACTCAGCGTCGAGGAGGAAGGACGGAAGGGAACTGACGTCTGTCCGCGCGGCGACGGTGAAGTAGTCGGCGAACGTGCCGTTCGTGATCCACTTCTTCGTGCCGGTGATGACCCACTCGTCGCCATCGCGCTCGGCGTACGTCTGCATGCCGCCGACGTCGCTTCCCGCGAAGGCCTCGCTGATGGCGAGACAGATGAACTTCTTGCCGTCGAGCACCTCGGGGACGACCTTGGCCTGGAGCTCGGGCGAGCCGAAGTTGAGCACAGGCGGGAGGCCGATGACTTGTCCTGCGAGGAGGCCGTCGACGTAGCCTCGGGTGCCGAGGCGGCCGATCTCGAAGTTGATGATGAGCTGCAGAGGCGTTAGACTGTCGTAGTTGCTAAACATACGTAGGTGGGGACGCACCTCGTGGAAGTGGTCAAACTCCTCTGGAGTAACAATGCCACTCATGAGTTTGCGGCCCTTCAGGTGCTTGCCGGGACCAATGCGCATCGCGGGGATGTTATTTTCGCTACGTAATGGCGTAAGTGTTCCACACAGGGTAGAGGAAAGAGAGGAACGGACCAAAGCTTGTCAACGACCTCTTGCGAGATGCGCTTTCCGTTGTCCTCGCACTTGATCGCGTCCGGCAGCACAACCTCTTCAAAGAACCTCCTAACCTCCTTCTGGAACCGCCTGTGGTTGTCATTGTAGTAAGGGCTGTGGAATCCGGGCGAGAGCCATGCGGGTTCTGCATATGGGACCCCTGAGAGTTCCCCAGGGACAGTAGCCTTCACGAACTCCTTCTGGCCGGCAATGGTGCCTATCTGCAACCTCGCATATTGCGGGCGAAGTAGGACTTCATGCCTGTGGAGACCAAAGAACGCCTCCGTGGCGTCCTTTCCAGCTGGTCCTCTCGCAGTGAGTTGAGGGAACACAAACTGGAGGTAGAGAGCGTACACACCGACGGTCTTGGTGAGCAGGACGCCTGCACCACCTGGGTGCAGGTTGACGAACTTGGAGAGGTCGTAGACCTTGGAGTCGACAATAATCCACTTCGCAACGAATGAGGGGGAGCGTGCCGCAAAGGATGCACCATCGTGAAACTCACCAAGTCCCCGGTCTTGTTATGCTAGAATAGATATAGACTGCTCGTCACACGCCATTCCACTTCGATGACAGGTGAGCGACAAACTACGCACCTGAGCAACCTCCTCGACGGTGAACGTCTTTCCAGCCATCTTTCCTCACTAACTTTGCCCAAATATTCGAAGGGAATGTGTGCGTCGATCCCTTGCAGCCGAGGAGAGTACTAGTAAGTATGCAGTCGGTCACCAGAAAGCCGGTCGAGTGCCAGAGTCCGTGCCGACCGGGGCACTTTCATCCGCGCCTAGTCCTGGCTTGTGATTCTTTCGGTCACATCTAACCAATCACCGCCCGGACATTCCACACGCTGCAGTCGACCACGAGACATTCGGATTTGGTATGTCTCCATACTGAACGCTTCCATCATTTTCATCCTGGACCGCTTTTATAATCCAGAACTTCCAGTGGAGATGCCCTCACAAAATGACGATGTACATCTGAAATGGATGCAGGCCGCAATGGACATGGTACCGCATCCTATCCTAACTCCGTGGTGTAAGGTTCTCAGGTATTATAGGCAGAAGAAGCCCTTGAGGCGCATGAAGTGCCCGTCGGCTGTGTCTTCGTTCGGAGCGATAAGATCATCGCACGAGCCCGCAATCGCACAAACCAGCTCCGAAACGTATGATCTCTCCTGTTCTGATGTCCCTTTCCATGCCAGGCTCATCTTATATTTGGGTTCTGCCTACACAGGCTACGCGACACGCCGAGCTCGAAGCGATCGATGAGATCCTCGCAGACAAAGAACTCACCCCAGAGGTCGCCGAGTATCCACTCTCCGACACAACCCTCTATGTGACCGTCGAACCCTGCATTATGTGTGCGTCTGCCCTGCGGCAGATGGGTATCAAGGAAGTTTTTTACGGCTGCGGAAACGATCGCTTTGGAGGTTGCGGGAGCGTCCTTGGTGTCAGCAGCGCGTCGGTTCCTTACCCCATCTCTCATGTCGCTTGCATACACGCTGACCTTTGGGTCGCTGCAGCCTTCCGCACCCAAAACATCGAGGGTACGAAGCGCACGGCGGATATTTGAGGGATGAGGCGATCATGATCCTCCGGCGGTTCTACATCACAGAAAACACGAACGGTGCAGTTTTTCTCGCCCCGTGTTGTGCTGCCTGGGTTGCTCATCCTGCCGCCCTCAGCTCCAGTCCCCAAGTCCAAGGCCAATCGTGTGCTGAAGACGGATATCCCCTCGCGCTCTTCACCCATGCCGTAGCCCTGGCCGGACCTTCAGCCTAGTGCCGGCGACATTGTGGATAAACCGAAGGGCTCTCGTCCCTCGCAGATCCTTCCAGTGTCAGGCCGATAAGTCGGCGGTCCGGGGATGATCGGAGCACCCTTCCTCTCCGACGGGCCGCCGCCGCCTTCAACTACAATGTGACACTCTGACTGGGAGGCATCGATGGACTCATCCGTCGACCACCGCGCGGCTGAGCCTGGGCGTCTCAGTGAATTAGTGTTCTGTCTTGCCAGAAGCTACCGATTGCAGTTTTCTGTCAGTGTGGCGGCGAATGCTCCATTGCAGTACTTCGATTGTCAAAATGGGGATACATGGACGGACATCATAAGGAAGGCGCCAAAGAACAGGCGGAGAGACCGCGGCATGAAAGGCTACCGGGGACTAGGAATGGTCTACTTTCGATTGCGACTTGACGGACGGATGAGCTATGCTGAAGGTGTGAGGAAATGTGCTATACAGACGCTTAATGAGGAGGTCGAGATTATCGTCTATCCTCTTTCCACGCTCACTGATTCTTCGATCAAAGTCATCATTGTTAAGTCGGATGCGGATGTTGTCACAGTGGGTTTGGAGGTTGTCGAGCCTGGCGAGGAGGCTGTTGAAGTCGATGGGAGCGCAGGATGCATATGAGCCCTCCGAGCCATGCGGCTTCTTGCCCCCATCCAATACACCGATATTCTCGTTAGATCTAGGTTGCGACCGAACGCATCTACTTCGTCAGAGAGACACCATCTTTTCGATTCTTGTCCGCTCTTTCGAAGGTGCCACAAGGATCTGTGAGTGCCTCGAGTTGGTTCTCGAATGGGCATGCCCCGTTGTTCCGGAGTCGGGAGTCTGAATGCCCAGAGGCTGTACGGCAACGTCAAGTAGTAGTATGAAGTTACGTACCGACTCACTGGTGACATTGTGCATGATGACGTTCCCATCCGCGTTAGTCGGAGAAGGAAGTGGAGGGAAACGCCCCGGCCGTCTGAGTCAACCATGTCTGACGCGGAAATTCGTAACGTCTGGCTGAACCGCAGGTGCCAGATATTTAAATTTGACCGACGTGGATAACGTACCTCTGTCCCAGTCCTCGTGTTGGACGTCCAGGGGCTGGGGATAGATCTTAAGCTTTCCGCCCACGTTCTGAGCTTCGCCGTACATTATGAAGCAAATTTGTAGGAAGAACGTGTGCCGCCATCCGAGGAGAAGTACACAACCCTGAAAGAAACCGTGGCAACCTGCTGTTCGCGATACGTATGCAGAGGTCCTGACCCTCGGGCTGGGAATGAATGTCGATTATATACGGGCTAAGTTACGGCATAGCCTGTGGTAAAACATAGGGTAAGAATCAGCATTGAGGTCTACGTGGGAATGAGTAGAGTTGGTCTATGGCAGCTGCAACGTAACACCGACAGAACATCCAATCGTCGTTCTCCGCTTCTTCGTACTATGATCATGGGACTCAAGGTTACGTCGACATACTATCCGGAGCGAATAAGCCTTAGGACGCGTGTTTCGGTGACCCCGAGTTCCAAACCTGGCTAGCAGAGGGGAACTCCCGGTCAAGGCAGGCCAGGGCACGTCCAGCGAGCGACGCCTCGTGGAGCAAAACGCCTCACGCAGGGTGAAGGGCCTTCTCATGAACCTTCTTCTGCCGCGAGCTGTTTCCTTCGCTCCTTCCTGGTGGCGGTCGACCTGAGAAGCCACGCCAAATTCTCGTAAACGACGAAGGTGACACACGTCCCCGGAAGGACGCGTACTAGGTTCGTGCCGAGCCCTCGATAAAAGCCCCGCACGCCCTCCTCTGTCCACGTCTTCTTGATACATGCTGGGATGGTGGGGTATAGGTGGGAGGTGAGATTATTCTAGCAGTCGTTGGGCAGCGATAGAGGAGAGACACGAGTTAACCACTGAAGTCATGAGGGGAACGGCACCAGCCTCGACATAAATGGGTGGAGGGCACTCACTTGTATTCGGGAGCGGACTACCTGGTATGGGTAAGTCGAAGTCAGGGCGAATATTTTGCTTGCTCCCGACATGATTGTGTACGCAGTATTTGACTGTACAGCGACCTTCAGTGAGGGAATCCGACTCCAAGTAAAAGCGAACAGCAGCACAAATCAACATACCAGTTTGTCATCAGCGGTGGTGTACTCCTTCCCAGCTTTCGCAAATTGTCGCCGTTTCCGGTCAAAGCCCCACCTCTTCATTTCCTCGTACGCCGTGAACTGGATTGCGCCATTGCTGACCCCGAATAACGCTAGGCTCGTGCCTCGGTACAAGCCGGCGATGCCCTCGTTCCGCCAGATACTCGAAAAGCCGTCTATCCAATCCAACAACAATAAATTTCACCGCAAGCCTTCCACGACCGAGAGCAATCCACACTCACGCCATAGACTGCGGTACGCTGTCGGGTCGTCCGACCTCGTCGTAAACATGCGGACCTTGACCACCCATATCGGATTGGTCATAATTGCCGTCACCGCACCTGCGGACGCGAAGAGACGCGGAAAAAAAGAACAACATGTCAGCCGAGCACAAGGCAGCGATGGGGGATGTGCGAACTCGCTTGCGCAGAACAGAGCAGATAAGCTCCAGGTGAGAGCTTGTAGTTCGGGTCACCACTCGAGGCTCGCTGCTTGAGCATGTGGTAACTGTATGCGTGTATCGCGCGTGACAGAGGTTTACGAGGGTTGGTGCGGGACATATCAGACTTCAATGAACAACCATCGAGACACGTGAGTGGCCGAGAACTCACAAGAGGAAATAGAACCCCCAGCTGGACGCGTTGCCGGCAACGTTGGAGCCGACACCGCGATAGAGTCCCTTCCAGCCGTCGCGGGCATGGATATCCTTGAGAGAGGACCATATGGCGCGCCCCACCCCACCCTGAGGTTTTTCTGTCGCTACCTGGAACTTGACTTTAAGCAGGTCCAGTGGGTGCATGCACAGCACCGCGACGACCCCAGCACCGAGCCCCGCGAATGCATGATCCTGGCAGGGTGAATGGGGTCAGCGGGAATACGCTACGAAGCAGTCGGAGGGGAAAGAGGAAGAGTACACACAAGGGCCGCAGTGGGGAAGAAGCTCGGCTGGGGTTGATATATTTGGGACATGCGCGGCGCCCGCTAACAGCTGCCTGGAACGAGCAGATGAACGAGGCGGAGCAGGAGAACGTCGGGGATGATGACGACGTGCAAATGCCGAGTCGGATGAGGAGCTCGAGCAGAGGATTGTGACGCATCTACTCACTGGGTCTTGGGCGTTTAGCGCAGTAGATTAGATAGGCGCGAGGCGTGCGCGTTTTTAGCTGTGACTCGCTCGCCATCCTTTACCTCGTCGCCGCTGGACTCGAACCTGCTCGACGCCGCGCCGCCCATCCTTGAAGGCGGACGCCACATCCCCCAAACGGTTAACTCCTCGTGGCCCCCGTCCCGAGCCGGCCCTGCACTCAGCGCCAACCTGCCACCCTCCACCCATCGATGGCGTATAGCTGTCATCGCCTTCCGTGCTCACGTTAACGTGTAACTATTATCGCCATCCGGGGCAATGTTTTCGACGGTGCCAGACAGTCACGCTGACACGATGTTCCTGTGCCAGAGATCTCGTTCCCCAGTCCGGCGGGCCATCGAAATCGATATACCCGCAGATTCAGATCCCTCTTGATCCCGTAAAGCACATGCCCCTCCTCTTTTCATCCGTGGCAACATCTCTCCGAACTCCACCCGTGGCGACGCATATAAGGCGCACAATCCGATACACGCTCTCGACCCGCTCTATCTCGACTTCCCGCTCGCGTGCCATGCCTGCTACTCCCACTGCTTGGGTGCCCAACCGGTACCCCGCCGCCCGCCGTTCCGACCACGTCGACGTGTACAAGAGCAAGAAGGAAGGCGAGGTTCGCGTGCACGATCCGTACCGATGGCTCGAGCAGAACACAGACGACACTGAGCAATGGACGACGGCCCAAGAGAAATACACGCGCGAGTATTTGGACCAGAATCCGGAGAGGAAGGATCTCGAAGACCAAATCCGGAAGAACATGGATTACGCCAAGGTACGTTGCGTGTTTTTGCGTCTCAGACCTCCGTTGCAGTCGCCAAATCTTGCCCCTTCCTCTAGTTCTCCGCGCCGTCGCTGAAAGAAGACGGGCGTTGGTACTGGTACTATAACACCGGCCTCCAGGCCCAGTCTGGTGAGTTTTTCGGAAATGGCGCGCAGTTCATAGGGTTCTGACAAGGTACCCATCCGGTGTACCGCATCAGTCATCTACCGCTCCAAAGACAGTACCCTCCCAGATTTTTCCAAGGCGAATGGCGCGGGAGGGGAAGCCTTTTTTGATGTACGTTCCACGGTCCTTCGTCACGTAATTATCTCGCCGACATATCTCCCCCACATAGCCCAACCTGCTTTCCTCTGACGGCACCGCATCCATCAATGTTAGCGCATTTTCGCGCTCCGGGGACCATTTTGCATACGGGATCTCTCTTTCGGTGAGCAGCCGTCTCATTCTGATTTCCGACAACGCAGTCACGGCGCGCGATATCGACTGTAGGGCAGTGACTTTTGCACGATCTACGTCCGACCCACGTCTGAGCCTCTTGTGCCCGTCGACGGGAAGGAGGTGTCCCATGACGAAGGGCGGCTTCCCGAGGAGATCCGCTTCGTGAAATTCTCTGGCATTTCGTGGACACACGACTCCAAGGGTTTCTTCTACCAGGTGAGTAACGCGTCGATGTTCCCAGGCGTGTAAATGCTCACCGTCATGCCTTTTCCGTCCACATAACCCTCGCAGCGTTTCGCAGACCGTCAGTCTCATGGCTCGGCTGCCGAGGACAAGGCGGGTACCGAGACTGACAGTGATAAGAATGCCATGCTCTACTACCACAAGCTGGGGACACCGCAATGTATGTTGTCCTATTCTGTTTTTGACTTCCCGTAGTTGACACGCGCACGATCCTGCCTGCCTATGGGGGTGAAAGTGGAAGACATTCTGGTATACAAGGACCCATCGAACCCCGAATGGATGTGGGGCACTCAGGTTACCGAAGTCGACGGTCGCTATCTACTGCTCTCCGTCCGCCGGGACACGTCGCGAGTGGGTACAGCCTCGAACTCGCCGCATGGTTCCCCTCTCTCATTCGTCGCTCCTCGTCACAGAAAAATCTTCTATGGGTCGCGGACCTCCAGAAGGACACGATCGGGCCGAACTTGGTGTGGGATAAGGTCATTGATGACTTTGAAGCGAACTACGAATAGTGAGTATCGCAACCTGAAAACCGGCGCGTGTATCTGGATTCCATTCCCATGGCTTCTATGTATCGCTTAGGCAGTCCCCTTGACGCTGATACGAGCATGCTTACAGCATCGCCAACGATGGGACAAAAATGTACCTCCTAACGAACAAGGACGCGCCCCAATATAAGCTCGTCACAGTGGATCTTGTCGATGCGCCGGAGAAGCGCGTCTTCAGGGATCTCATCCCCCACGACGAACATGCACACCTGCAAGACGTACTCGCTATTAATGGTGACTGCGCCGGGGTGGTGTACAAGCGGAATGTGAGAGAACCTAGCACAGCTATGGTTCTTGGGAGCTAACAATTGCACACTGTGGGCATCTAGGTCAAGGATGAAATCTACGTCTACCAACTCTCCACTGGCAAGCAGCTTCAGCGTCTCGCCCCAGATTTTGTCGGCGCCGCATCTATAAACGGTCGTCGTAAGCAATCGTGGTTCTTCTCCACGCTCACAGGGTTCACTACTCCCGGCCTTGTCGCGAAGTACGACTTCAGCGTGAAGGAGGAAGATAAGCGGTGGAGCATCTTCCGGAAGACCCTTGTCAATGGATTAAACCCCGACGACTTCTCGGCCGAGCAGGTACGTGTTTCAAGTTCCAATCAACTCCGCAAGTGCGTAGATGGTAATCCCGAGGCAGGTTTGGTACACCAGCAAGGATGGCACTCGTGTGCCGATGTTCATCGTTCGGCACAAGGACACCCAGCTTGACGGCACGGCGCCCGCTCTCCAGTATGGTGCGCACCACACACATTTCGCTCCACGCCTCGGGCGGAGCAAAGATAACCATTTGCGCGCCTGTAGGCTACGGTGGTTTCACGATCTCGATCAACCCCTTCTTCAGCCCGGCCATCCTGACGTGGATGCAGAAATATGGCGCCATTCTTGCTGTCGCTAACATCCGAGGAGGTGGAGAGTTCGGCGAGGAATGGCACCTCGCAGGGACGCGAGACCGCAAGGTGAGCAATAGGGTTTAGCCCTCGCCGCTGAGCAACGAACTTTGTTTGTTGACCCGGAACTCGCAGGAGAACTGCTTCGATGATTTTATCGCTGCCACGTACGTCATACGATGGCACTGTCTCTCTTCGTAAAAGCCCGCTCAAACCTTGCTCTTTCAGGCAATACCTTGTCGACAACAAGTATGCGGCCCCGGGCAAGGTTGCCATCAACGGAGGCTCTAATGGAGGTGCGCCTTCCTTCCTGGCTTATTTTGCACCAGGTGTTGATCCTTCGAGTTTGTTTGCTTCTTTGCTTATTTCATTGAACGATGTCTTCCTTCGCACCCGCGATGCATCGTGGGAATGGCCAGGCCTTCTCGTCGCAGCGTGCGTCAACCGCGCGCCAGAGGGTCTCCTGGGAGCAGCAGTTGCCGACGTGGGTGTGCTCGACCTTCTCAAGGTGATTACCATTTGCCTTCTTCACCGTACTGTGTTCCTGTGACCCCGCTGACCGCACTGCTTCTCCCTTACTTGTGATCCACTTCACAGTTCGCGGACTTCACGATCGGTTAGTCGGTTGGGCCACTTGCGGGACCGGGGTGGCCGGCTAACTTGGTCGTTTGCTCTATTCAGGCCGCGCATGGACGTCCGACTATGGCGATCCTCATGACGCACACGATTTCGATTTCATCTACCCCATCTCGCCTCTGCACAACATACCGGCGGACAAGGTGCTTCCGCCGTTCATGCTTCTCACCGCAGACCGTGCGTTACACTTGACACTTTTCGCCTCCCCTGATCGCTCGCTGACGTCGAACAGATGACGACCGCGTCGTGCCGCTCCACTCGTTCAAGCACGCGGCGACCCTGCAGCACTTGAAGCCAGGCAATCCCAATCCGCTCCTGATCCGCATCGACAAGAAGGCGGGCCACGGCGCTGGCAAGTCGACACAGCAAAGGCGCGCTCCTTCCTCCCTCTCCTGTTTCACAGTATAGCTCACGGTCCGGGCAGAATCCAAGAGTGGGCGGACAAGTACGGCTTCATCGCGCAGGCGCTGGGCCTCAAACCGCGAGATGGTTGAAATGCCTGTGGATAGGCGCATCTCCTTGCACTACTCAACGGACTTCTAGGGTACTAATCGCGAACTTGTTTGGGCTTTATTTAGTAATCATGGGCACGTCGCGTGCAGTGTCGATGAGCCTGTTGTGATAAGGCTTCACAATGTTACTCCGTTTGGATTTTGTTTAGACCTCCAATGGTTTTGGAGTGCTTGTTTCTCTAGTCCCTTGAATTAAGGCGTGTTGTCTGGTACGTGGACAACTCTTTTACGCAAATGTGTTGCTGAGCTGTGCGAACCTTGCTAGCCATAACAACTGAGATGGTAGCCAAATGCATTTCCTCGTGAACCAAAATACCTTCGTGCAACGCTCGGTTCCTTCGAAGAGAAGGGCCAGGAAGCCTTGATGTATCTCACCTGACATAAGATACTTGGGAGAGATGCACCCTGTTCCCGTAACTTACAAAGCCCATGAAGCAGATGACCGTCGCGGCCTTTGTCCGTGTTTAATGACCAATTCGGTCGAAGTAGCCCTTGGGAAATTTGTCAACATCGTCCTGGAAATATAAGACCCAACAGCTAGAGTGTGAGCGCGCCAGGTATTCTTCCTTGTCAATCACAATGTCCAAGTTTACCGTGGCGATCATGTGAGTGCTCAGCCTCTTTCTCCACGTATCTGCTGACCGTGGTTGTCCGCGCTATAGTGGTGCTGGGTTGAGCGGTCTGGCGCTAGCCATCTCCCTGGAGAGATTCGCACCAGACGTCGATTTTGAGATCTATGAAGGCGCGGCCGAGCTCGCGGAGATTGGCGCTGGTATAGGACTTGCACCGAGGACATGGGCGATGGTGCAGGCTCTCGGGATCGAGGACGCATTGCTGAAGATTTCTGGGGATGGGGGCTGCCCGAGTGCGTGGGACCGTATACGTTCCGTGGTGGACTGGACTTACACGCCAGATCGGGCAGTGATTTCGCTCGTGCATCGCAAGTCGGACCAAGCGAAGGGAGTCGACTTCGATAGAGTCGAGGTGACTGGTGAGTACTGAGTGCTGTGCTGTGTTTGGTGATGGTACAGGCGTTTGATAGGATGAGGCAGAGAGAAACTATTCGTTCCATAGAGCCGACCTGCAAAATGCATTCTTGAAACTAGTGCGACCGCCGCGCCAAGTCCGCTTGGGCAAGCGAGTGCTCTCTTACGAGCAGTCCGACGATGGCATTGTCCTACGCTTCCAGGACGGTACCACGGCGAGATGCGACGTCCTCTTTGGATGCGATGGTATTCGTTCAGTCATCCGAGCCGCAATGTATTCACAGTTCGCCGAGGCCGCCCAACGTGTCGGGAGGACCGAGGAGGCCGCCGAGTTGCGTTCTCATAAGGCGGCCGTGTTCTCGGGAGAGGAGATGTATAGGTGCCTGATTAGAAAGGATCAGCTGTTACCAGGAGAGCTCAAGAACCACCCGGCGATTAATAGCTCGGTGTTGATAGTGGTGAGTATCGAGTAGTCTCCTTGTCAAACCAACGCGATATTGAGTCTCTTTTGCTTACTGAACAGTACTGCGGGAAGAATAGAGTGCGTACTATAGCCCGAGTAGGAGCAGGCATGCTATGTTCACCGACCATCTGTTTAGCATCTTGTTACGTATCCGATCGCGCAGGGGCGTATCGTCAATGTGGGCATTGGGGTTAGTATTCCGGGGACGGAGGGGACTATCTATGAAGGACCGTGGACATCTCCTGCTAGCAAAGATGACATCGTAAAAGGATTTGAAAGTTGGGAACCTCAAGTCCAAGATATCATCAAAGTACGTGCATACGTTCTTTGGTTGCTCAATCTCGGGTGACATAACTTGAACATTTAGCATGTCGATAGTGGTCTCAAATGGGCTATTAATGTTGTTACGAAACTGCCCACTTTCGTCCAAGGACGGGTTGCCCTTGTCGGAGACGCAGTAAGCATGATGCATATCCAGCCCGGTCAGTAGATCTGATGTTCACGTTTATCGTCTTGCAGGCACACGCCATGTGCCCACATCTCGGCGCAGGCGCGGGTCAATGTATTGAAGTAAGCAGAGTCTCTCCAAGTGCAATCGCCAGGTCCCTGAGCGCGCGGTTCAATAGGATGCATTCATGCTCGCCCAGCTACTGGGTCGTCCGGCTATTATCAACACGAACGTCTCTGCAGCGCTACAAGTCTACGACGAGATCAGACGACCATTCACCCAAACTATTAGTGAGCTGGCCCGTAAGAGGGGCCAACTGCATCATCTTACCGCCCCACAATTCGCGGACCTTACCCCGGACCTCAGCGCCACCGGCAAGGCATTGGCGATGGAACAACTGTGGGAAGTTGGTAGGACGATGCAAGAGTTGAGGGATTGGCAGGATGGGTCCTCTGTTGCCGAGGATGTCGCAGGAGCTATGCAACGACTTGACCGAATTCTTGCCGGGGCGTAGCATATCTGCGGTCCGGTTAGAGATATATACCAATATATGGTGCGTGGTAGATATATCACGTTTATGCAACACCGACTTATAGTACAACCGCTTTCTGCAGTAGGTCAATTGTGCGTCCATGTCAGGTTTTTTGCCATGGTGCTCCAATACTCCGCGTGAGATCACGAAGATATTCTTGCTTCGCTCTCACCTGGCTTAGTCACCATCCAGGGGGAGGCAGTAATAGCCTGCCTATAAGTAGGTGCGTCCGCTGGTTACACGGCGATTCCAGAGCTCGTTTCAAGGTTTTCTCTCTTGCAATAGGGAGAACATTCAACCACAGAGTCCGAGACCCACGAGCCTGGGTACAATATAAGACCTCTGAACAAGGCTGGCGGGAGGGCGGTTGGCATCCAACCGTTCTTCAGCCATATTTATCGAGCAGCATGCCCAAGTTCACCATCGCCATCGTGTAAGCTATCTATTCTCAAAGTACCCTCTCCATTCTGATATAAGCGCAGAGGGGCCGGGTTGAGCGGGCTGATCTTCGCCCTCTCCTTGCAGAAGTTCGCTCCCGACGTCGAGTTCGTTATCTACGAAGCCGTGTCCGAGCTATCAGAGATAGGAGCCGGCATTGGACTCGCTCCTCGAACCTGGGCAATCATACAAGCTGTCGGTCTCGAGAAGGCTCTATTCAAAGTCGCGGGAGATGGAGGGCAACCATGTACGTTTTCCTATCGTTACGTATGAGTGCACTGAAGACGATATAACCCAACACGCAGCTATCCCCCATATGCACCGCAAGTCGGACCAAGCGGAGGGTGTTGTTATTGATCATACCGTTAGGGACGGTGCGAGTTATTGCCACGACCTCCCGACAGTTCTACTCCCACTAACCTTGCGTGCCAGAGATGAACTACTCGTTCTTCAGAGCCGAGCTCCAGAAGGTTCTGCTGGAGCACCTTCTTCCGAAGAATAGGGTACGCTTGAACAAGCGGCTTGCATCCTACGTCCAGCTTCCAGAATCTCGTGGGCTAGAATTACTCTTTGATGACGGCGGTACGGCGGCATGCGATGTCCTTTTGGGATGCGACGGCATTCGTTCAAGAGTGCGGGCCACGATGTATTCCAATCTCGCGGACAATGTACAGGCGGAAGGCAGGCCCGACGAGGCAGAGAAGCTCCGATCCCATGTTGCGCCTGTTTTCTCGGGTGAAGTGGTGTATAGGTGTCTCATTAGAAAGGATACGTTGCCTGAGGGTGTCGCCGAACACCGGGCGTTCAGCACATCAGATCTGGTGATAGTAAGTCTATGGAACGATTCGGTGGCTCAGCAAAAGACTTACCGGTCCCGTCCAGTATTGTGGTAAAAACAGGGTAAATACACCGTGCACCAGGCTATTACTTCTCTCATCATTGACGAAACCTCATCAGCATATAGTAACATATCCGGTGTCCCAAGGCCGAATGCTCAATATGGGTGCCGGAGTCAGCTATCCTGGACGTGAAGGGACGATGTACGAGGGGCCGTGGACCTCCGCAGCAACTAGAGAGGAGATCGTCAAGGACTTTGTCGGCTGGGAGCCAGACGTGCAGGATCTCGTCCGGGTGAGCATTACATTGTTCGGAACGGAATCACGAAGTCCGCTGACCATGCATGACAGTACGTCGATGGAGGACTGAAATGGGTCATCAACGTGGTTACCAAGTTGCCTACATACGTTCATGGACGAGTAGGTCTCGTCGGCGACGCTGTGGGTATTCGAGTCACGCAATCCGGGGGTCGTTGAGTTAGACTTTTTGGACAGGCGCACGCAATGGGCCATCACCTCGGAGCCGGCGCTGGACAGAGCTTTGAAGTACGTGTTTGTCCGTTAACGATAGGTTGCGGTGTTGCGAGAACCAACGTCTCATTCAAGTTGTTAACCCTCCTCGCACAGGATGCCTTTTTCCTTGCTATGCTTATGAGCCATCCAGACATCACCAAAGAAGATTTAACCGCAGTGCTACACGTCTATGATGAGATCAGGCGGCCATTTACCCAGAACATCGCGGCGCTCGCTCGGAGACGAGGACAACTGCATCATCTTGACTCGCCGGAACTCGCATGGTTGACAGCAGAACGAAGCGCAAAGGGAGATGCGTTCAGCCCCGAGCAGCTGGCGGGGGTCAGCGAGATGATGGAAAGGTGTCGGGACTGGCAGTTCGGACCTTCGGTGCTGGAGGAGAGTGCAGCAGCCATGCGAAAGTTGGACGAGGCTCTTTTGCATCGCAATGGCAGCCCCCTGTGGCCTGTTAACATTCTGCTGTGAATATGCTGTACCAAACTGATCATTCCATACTTATACTTATTGATGTGTCGGTATTGATATTCTACGGGCGAAGAGATGTACTAAGTAGTAAGTACTGTCATGAGTCCGGCGGAACACGAGTAACCTTGAAGGACAATCGATCGGCCGCGCTTGCCTTTCGAGGCCAACAAATATGGGCAAATAGCACCGCCACAGACCATGCGAGAACTTGGACATCCACCACCACACACTCGCTCCACTTTCCCCCACCCTTTACTTGCCGGCTGGGGCTTTCGGAACGTCGTGTGAAACCCACGCACACAAGCGGAGGAGATCATGGCGACCTTGAGAGGGTGTGTGGACTCATTATGTACGAGGTATGTCGTAGAATCCTTGGATGTATACTTGGTTTGACGCGTCTGGAATAACGATGTATGCAGCGCACGATGTCGTCTTGTGCTGACTCCCGCGACACGGTTTGGAACGCGCCTTTACTCGGCGTCCTCTCGCGATGTGCCCCCACATCAGCGAGAAAGAACATGGGCCGATGTCATTCGCCCCTTCGCACCGTCGGCACGCACTGTTCCCCTCGGGAACGGTCTGCCTTCAAGCGAAGGCGAAGATGACAAGAAGCAGAAACCGCTCCAGAACCCCCGCAACGAAGCTATCCCCTTCACCTACGTCCGGCTCGTCAACCCGGAGACCGGTTCACTCGACCCACCTGCTCCCCTTCGACGTATCCTCCCCACTCTCCGGCGCAAGACCCAGTATCTCGAGCTGGTGACGGACAAGCCCGAGCCGATCGTGAAGATTATCGACACCAAGCTGCGCTACACACGGAGCAAGGCGAAGAAGGAGCAGCAGCACCTCAACCGCCCTCCCGAGGAGAAGGAACTGCAGCTCACATGGGGCGTGGGCGTGGGCGATCTACAGTTCAAGCTCAAGAAGGCCCGGGAGGACCTTCTGGACGGAAATCGCGTCAACCTGGTGTTTGCGCCGAAGAAGGGCCAGCAGCTGCCTACCCCCGCGGACCAACAGACGATGATCGAGGAGGCCGTACGGTTGTTGGAAGATGTCGGGAGGGAGCGCAAGGAGAGGGCGGCCCAGAAACATATGATGGCGTTGTTCCTCGAGAGTGTTCGGCCGCGGAAGCAGACGCATGAGCTGGAGTGGGCGTACAGCGGGGACGAGCCATGGGAAGGGTTGAGGACGGTTGAAACGGCTCTGCGGAAAGGTGCGCGTGTCGAGGTTACTTTCCTGACACCCCCACCACCGAAGAAAGCGAAGGATGGGAAGGAGGTACCCGCTGACCCAGAAGCAGTAGAGCCTGCAGAGGTCAAGAAGCGGTTGGAGGAGACTATTGCTGGTCTCTCGGAGTTGGGTACCGAGTGGAAGTCGAGGGATGCCCGTAAGACGGCTGTCATTCTATACCTGGAAGGTATCAGGACAACATGACGATCCTCCTCCATCTGGACAACATTATCTAGCAGTGCTAATGTCGTACAAGATACCTTGAATGCATGAGACGGTCAAGCCGGGGCATTGCATTGTGGCTACGCATCCGCAATAATATTGGTGCATGCGGAAAGAATCTATCTAGCTCTACTTTTCAGTCAGACAATTATCCTAGAACTATGATACAGGCTTTCCAACGCATCCGTCGCTCGTCCGTCGCCTCCAACGTCTCCTCACCGGCAATCCCCTTGTCTTCACTGTAGGGAGCGAATGCGTCCACTGACGCTTGTGGACCGTCGGCGGCGGGAACGAGTACGGGGCATGGATGACCATCTTCCGCTTCCGCTTCGCCTTCATGGGTACCTGCCACTTGCCAACTAGCAAGTGCCTGTACGCCACCGGAACGTTGAATCCATGAGCGACCATTGCCTGCGCGATCTTGTGCAGCATCGGCGTCCACTTGTCCGTCTCCACCTCGCCCGTCTGCTCGAACCGCCGCGCCGCCCTCCGCAGCCGCCTGTGCCAGAACCGCGACGGTCGCTGCCTGCTCCGCTCGGCGTGTGACGCCGCGCCGAAGAGCTCGAGCGCGGCGTTGAAGAACCGCGCGTCCGGCTTCGTTCTCCACCACCATATCGTGCCCGCCCGCCTCGTCCGCACGCGCGCGCTGTCGACCGTGGTCGGGGACCGCGAGATGAAACGCGCGAGGATCGACCGAGCGCCCGTCATCATCGCGCGGTAGAGCAGGGTCGCGTTCCGCCTGCTCGTCTGGCGCTTCGTGTGCCGCCTTGCCGCCGCCGCGCTCTCCTCGCGCATCGCGTACACGTACTGCGCGTAGCCCGCGTCGTAGTGCCGTGCCCGCGGCTGCCAGCGCACGTCGCGGGCGAGCAGCGTCGTCCCGACGTACTCCCGCTCGCGCTTGTACGCTGGCAGGTTCCCGAGCGCGAGGCGCGCGTAGCCCTGCATGAGCGACGTGAACGCGTGCACGGAGAGCCGCCACGGGCTGCCGTGCTTGACGAAGTTCGGGTTCGAGCTCGCGATCGCGGCCTGCTGCGCGAGGATGAAGACGCGCTCGGCGAGCCCGATTTCGCCCGCTTTGACGAGGGCGTTGATCATGGCCGCGTAGACGTACGGGCCCCGCGTGACGGCCTGCCGCAGCGCGCACTTGTAGCTCAAGGTGGAGTGCAGGTTGGCGGAACCGTTCGTCGCGGGGTGGTCGGCCACAATCACGTTGAGCTCGGGTAGAATGTCGAACAGGACGGCGGCGATGGCGTCAGGTCGGCCAGTCGACGTGAGGTGGGTTATGAAGGTAGTCAGGGTGTAGATACTGGGCTGGAGGGGAGTGCCGGTGGTTAGGACCGGGGCTAGTGACTCATTTGGCACCGTGAAGACCTCGCGAGAGAGACGTGCCTTCGCGCCAAGGAAGTCAGAGTGAGGCATATCGTCTGCAGGGACGGGATTGGGCGCTTCGTCCGTAGTCGTGCCGGAGGTGGAGGACCGTGCTTCATTGGTGTCAAGGGCCGGATTGCGGAAGGGTGAGTCCTCGATCTTGAACTCCTCACTCCCGAGGCGGAGAGCTGTTAAAACAGCTTCACTAATGCTCAACTTCCTCAAAACGGTGCCAGAGCGGAGTAGGATATTGAAAGTGACGATGTCGGGGGACAACGGAGGCGTTCGATCGACGCACATATGCTGTAGGATCTGAGAGGCCATCGTCGGAGAGAAGCGATGTCGTAGTGAGTAAGAGAGGAGCGAGTTGTAACTTCGCCTTGACATGTTCAGAGGAGGTTGTGATGGATCCTGGCCAGATAACGAGTCGATGAGCCGCTTGAGGACGTCATGGAAGTATTGATACGCCTCTACTTGGACCATTTGACCGTCCCGTAGTATCCACACGCGGGCATTCGTCTTCGGACACTTGTACAGCGCATTGATGACGACTGCCACACGATGAGTATGCAACTGACCTGTGTCGAGGAGCATCGCAAATAAAGCTAAGCTCTGCAGGTACGGAAGGCGACTCTTGGCTCCCTCGTTGTCGGAGAGACCAGCGAAGGACTGTTTGACCGTTTCCAGGATTTTGCCCATGATCCTCATATCAGGGTACGGGGTATCGGCAAGCTTGGAAGGATGTGGAGAAGCAACGCCGAGGTGATCATATGTGATGTGGCCCTTTGCCAATTCCTGAGAAACGCCTTCCTGCAGCTTGCGAAGTTCCCAGTCTTGCAGGAGGATGACGAAGAGAAGAGATGCGACAATGATCTCCCCCTGCATGACCAAGGTTTCCACCAGGACTCGATACATACGTTCCGTGCGCTGCTGACCAAATGTACGCGCCGTTTGGAGCAGTTCGAGAGCTGCGCGCGCGCATCTCTCCGACACCAAGCCTGTTTGGAGCTTCAGGGTCGCTGAAGTGATATCGACGCGCTTCTTGGGGGTCAGGCGAGCGAACGGACCGAGTTTGAACAGGGTAGATGGTCGGGAAAGAGTAGAGGTGATGATGGTCTCAAGAGTGTTGGTGCGGATCGGAATGCCGGCCTCGATCATAAGCTTCGCATAAATTTGGGCCTTTCGAGCGTAGCCTCCGCGGACGAGGCCATGCAAGAACGCGTGGGAAGCAAGACGAGGGGAAACGGGACGACCGAACGAAATGGGTTGGAGTTGAGAAACGGAGCCCTCTTTCCCGGGGGGCTGAAGAGGATCACGGAGGATGGAGTAGCATGCCGAGTTCACAACATACAAAGCGTCTCCAAAGCCACCTTCCTTGATGCAGAGACGAACTGCTTGGGCAGCAGCGCGAGAGACTTGTGAGGCACTCAATTGGGAAGTGGTGGATACGAGGGTGGAGGAGATGGAGGGTTGTGGAGGAATGCGAACACTGGGAGCGGAAGCGAGAGCAGCGCCCCCGCTGTAAGCTCGCGTGTAGTGCTGGATAGGATGACTGAGTTGGGATAGGATGCTGTTACGTGCGCCATGGCGCGTTGGAAGATACAATTGAGAATGCGTGCTGGGCGCGCGCCAGAGGGAGCAGCCTTGTTGGATGTTGTGGTAGGTCACCTGCGACTTGGCCGCACGGAGATTGGTCCATGGATAATACGACCTTCGGAAGAGGAGGCTGGCCGTGGTCGACCAATTACATGGCATGTGTCTTGCATACTAGAAAACGCAACGAGTTGAAACGAATTGTTCCGACATCATGAGGATATAGTCGCTCACCAGGGCAGCCCGTTAGCTCCACCAACAGGAGCCGTTCTTGGGAAGAACGCTCTCTAGGAACTGAACAGGTGCAAACGACACAAAGCGGGATGAGGGAGGGGAGGCCGTCGCGTCGGAGTCGACGGGCAGAGGCCGATGATGTCCTGGCCGACCTGGCCCAATCTCGCTGCTAAGTTATTTATCGAAATGTTATCAACATGAATTTAATGTTGATGGCGAGACGAGCGCGCTGAACTCGCCTCGACGTTCAAGTTCCTCAGCCTGTACCAGTACCATCGCTTCACTCCAGCTCTTTGCTCTCTAGAGCCCCTAATTTCAGTAATTGGCTGTCTGTTTGTCTTTGGTGCATTCCTTGGAAGTGCTATCTCCGCCAACTTCGACCAAACACTTGCATTTTGATATCACAAAAGTCCAGCCATGAGCCACCACCACCCTCGTAGACGTGGGCACCATAGAGGTACGTTCGTGCAATCGTTTCTAACATGGTCTCACGCTTATGAACCATACGGTAACAAGGTGACTATGAACGGCCCGATTACTATGAGACACCAGAGCAGAAGCTGAGGAAAAATATCATCCTCTACGGCGAAGTGGTGCGTACAACCCCGGTTACCCCTTACCCATTGAGATGACCATAACATCGCCCTAGGACCCCTCCCAAGAGTTGCCTCGCCTTGCTAACCAGATCTTCGAGCACACCCCCACTAACGTACCTGCCGTAACGGAGGGTTTCCGGATAGGGTACGTCCATCTCTCTGAGTTTGACTCTAGAACGATGCTACCTGGATCCGGGACCTTCGCTCCTCCAATGGTGGATAGTTGGACCATTTCCCACAATACTCTTCTTCTATCGGCAATCTATCTACCCTGAACTACGTACTGATGACTCTCGTAGCGTCACGGAGCAACCTTTCAAGATCCCGTACTATGCGGCATTGCTACGGCTCTTGTATGACCGCGCTGTCTCCGAAGAAACGACTACGCCATTAGGAAGACAAGTGCTCGAAGACTTCTGGAAGGCATTCCGAGAGTTCATCGACAAGCATGCATGGAGGGAGACACGGCTCTGCGTACGTTTCATCTGGCTTATGTTCCCTCGCATCACCCCGCTCATGTTCCTTGACAGGTGCATTTCTTTGCCCACTTGACTGTCGCGCGAGTAATTTCCGCGAAGTCGATGTACGAGCTTCTCGACGCCTTCAAGGAAGTCATACTGAACATCGGCTCCTCCCACGACCGTTCAACCAAAGCCGCACTATGTGTTGCAGAGGGTCTCCTCATTGTTAGTCGGATAAATTTCATCTGTGCGGTGCAAGACTCACAACGCGGTATACAGGCAGGCTCCGCCATCAACGAGGACCCTTCTTTGGATATACCCGCTCTAATCGCAGCGGTTCACACCGTCGTCGAGGGTGGAGGCGGCATACCCACCAAGTTGCTTGTGCAGCCAATCGTCCACCTCCACGCTGTGAGGGGTGCATTTGCGCGCGCCGAACCCAAAAATGTGCCCGAGCATGCAGAGGAGGTAAGTGTATCTGCGATGTCACTTTTTGTTCATTCGAAGAATCGCTTCGTTCTGACGGGACTTGTTTTAGTGGCTTAGCTGTGCTCTTTCCGTACTGCAGGCCTTAAAGGCTAAAGATTTCGCACAAACTGCCGACAGCGTTCCTCAACCTTACTTGGATTACCCTTCATTGGCTGGCGAACTATTTGATCTGGAGGCCATTCTCGTCCCTCCAGAAGTCGAGGAGGATGGCACCGAAGGGAAGAAGGGCGAATGGTCACAGTGTTACGTTCGAGTCTTTGATGACGACGTAAGGCTCGCACCACCATGACAGCACCAGAGAACTGACCGTTTCAAAGATAACTCCGGATCCCATAACACCGGTTGGGTTCATCCTGCGGTCTAACCTCATTGACATACTTGACATATTCGAGGTGAACCGTAAGGAGTGTGCGCGGTTGTTGCTCGAGTACCCCAAGTGGACGCTGCCTGGGACTTTCAAACCCAAGCCTGGAGCCCCTCCGCAATCTCCCGTAGAAGGCAAAGGGTGGGATTTGGAGAACACGTTGATCGAGGTGCGTTGATTCGACAGCAGTGTGTAGTATGACTCTAATGCGGTTTACAGACTATTCTCAGTGCCCTGTTCCTGCTGCCTGAGTCGACGCACAAGTCAATCTACTACATTGCTCTGATTACTGAGCTTTGCAAGGCTCAGCCTCAGTCCGTCGGTCCTGCTGTGGGCAAATCGATTCGAAAGCTTTACGCATTGCTTGCGGATGGGCTTGATGTCGAAATTGCACACCGCTTTGCAGAGTGGTTCGCCATCCACATGAGCAACTTCAATTTCATCTGGGTGTGGAAAGAATGGTGAGCCGTAACATAATCTTTCCTGGGCTTCGAAAATCATAATTTAACTTGCTGGAAACCAGGATACCCGACCTAGCATTGGTGCCTCAACACCCTAGGCGTAAATTCATGCGCCAGGCGGTCGAGCGTGAGATCAGGCTGTCTTATCACGACAGAATTATGCGCACGCTCCCCGAAGCCATGTCAGAGCCTACTGCTCAGGTCATGGCTGAGTCAGCTCCAGGCCCCGATTTCGAGTATGAAGACCCAGGTGCGTCGGTGGTTCATAACATTCGTTTGGGGCTCGCTCACAAACAGCCTTCACTCAGGACACACCCAATACGAACCTGCCCAAGGCATCCTCAACCTGCTCCGTGGACGCGCAAAGCCAGATGATGTGATGTTGCACCTCGAGTCACTCCAGAACCAGCTGTCCGAAACCACCGACGACAACGTCGACACCCTCCTCCGCAAAATCACCGTCCAGTCCCTCCTGTCCATCGGTTCGCGCTCCTTCTCGCACTTCCTCAACGCGATCGAGCGTTACCTGCCCCTCCTCCGCAACCTCGCAGCTGGCCAGATCTCCGCATCCGGCTCACCCAACGCAGAAGCGCGCGGGGATATCATGAGCGCGGTCGCGCGCGTCTGGCGCCGGAGCAGGCACATGGTACTCATCGTGTTCGACAAGCTGATGCAGTACCAGATCGTCGACCCCACGGACGTCGTGGCCTGGACGTTTACGCACTATTCGAGCGTCGTCGATGGGCGTGACGAAGAAAAGGCAAAGGTGTTCAACGCGTTCCAGTGGGACCTGCTCAAGGCTGCTCTGGACAAGGCCAACGGACGTGTGAGCGTGCAGAAGAGGAAGGTCGCTGCGCTCACCCGGGAGGCGGACGAACGGGCTGCGCGTGTCCGTGCAAACGAAAGCGCTGCGATGGAGGTCGACGGCGATGCTCAACTAGGTGTGTAGACAACTCTGTTGCGGATCAAAGCATGGTCGAGCTTTTTTTTTCTAACACCGATGCTTAGATGCGGCTCCTGCGGGAGAGAGTCCTCAGCTGACTGCGGCGAGAAATGCCATCGATGTCCTCGATCGGGAGCAAAAGGCTGTCCTTCGCCGTACCATGGAAGGCTTCCTGGACTGTCTAGCTGTGCTGGCGGTGTCTAAGGAGGTACAAGACGTAATGACCGAGAAGTCATGGCACAATCGCGCGAACTGGGAGGATAAAGCATGGGAGGCTTGGGAGACGTGGGGCTGGTTCCGCAACTGGGCCAGGACGGTGGGTCAACTTGTCGTCGTCGATGTCAAAGGAGAGCTAACAAAGACCACATTCAACTCGCACCTGCCACCGTGGCATCCTCAATCACCTCAAATTGGCTCATGCAGTACTCGCCTTATCTCTCCAGACACGACAACAAGGACATGCTGGAGGCGCTTGCTACGTCCAAGTTCCCATCGCCGACCCACACGGCCGCCAAGCAGTTCCGCGTCATTTGGAACATTGTTGTGGGGGATGAACCTTTCTGGGAAAATCCCGAGGATCCGTGAGTTCTATTCCGCAATTGTACCTAGCTTACTGCCAGCCCTGCAATCTCGGCTCGCCCTACGTACTCAACGTGTACTGTACTTCATCGGCTGCCGATGTTGTCCCTTCCCACTCCGCTTTTGCTCCTTCTCCTACTCTCTGCATGCGAGCCCGGTTCGATAATGGTTATTTGTCAATAAAAAGGCCTCTACTACCGGATTTGGAACTGTTCGGCACGCTCTCCAAGTCGCCGCACCAATTTGAAGACGACCTCCCCACCGAGGAGTCCATGTTCAAAGCTGTCATGGTTGGGTACCAAATCGACTCCCTTGCTCGCACATTCGGACTCAGCATGGGCCGATGGTGACACCTTCGTCGGGATCTCACACCACCTCCAAATCCCCTAGGACGGACTGCAAAAAGGGTTTCGCAGCTCATGGTGGAAACTCGCTTCGACGCAGAGGCGTTAACGGTTCTTCACTGGGGGTTCGTTCACTGGGCCTTCCCTGCGGTCCTGAATACGGCAACAATCTCCTCCCTTACAGCCCTCGCAACTTCCACCAATTCCCTCCCTCTCCTCCCCAGAAGTGGAAGACTAGAACGGGATACGACTTCATGATTATGACACGACGGCCTAATCCCTAGGATTTCTCGCCGCCGCCTTTGGTCTGTAGATCCTGGGGATTGGGCCATCTATGCCGCTCTCCATGCGTGCCTTTCTCATCTTGTTTTTGCTCACTGTGTTCTTTACAGGCGGAGCTACACCCCAGCCGCATACATCATCTCTCCTTCTTTCCTGGCTTCTATCGCGCTTGCGTTTCATGTACTCTGCCACCCTGTTGTTAGAATATATGGCGTACAGTAGATAGTAATAAGCGGACATTTAATACCTTTCTTACTTTTACTTATTTATCGGCAACTCCCGTGAGCGCGGCCTTAAGCCTGCGCACTGCTCGTTCTTTTTCTCTCCTCAGTCGTTCTTCCGCCCGACTGAGCTGACGCTCCGTACGCGTCTCATTAGGTTATGAGCCCTGCTCACTAGCTGAGCAGCTCATCGGTTCTTATCGGAAGCAACCGACCACCTGGGACACCCTATTCCCACTCCTTACCCCACGCTCTCTCACCGGATCCTCTCTGATTGCTCCCGCGCCCGATGTCTTCTCCCTCGGCTACCACAACCGGCCTTCCTCCCACGGCTAAGGCTTCGACTGACGTCTGGCAACTTCCCACAGGCTCTTGGAGCTTTGTTCCGACGTCGCGGCCTCTGCAGAACGAGGAAGGATATGCGGAATGGGCACTGAGCATGAAGGGCGCGCTAGCATACGCGACGCTCTGGGACGTGGTGAGCGGCAGCGAGCCTTCCCCATCTGCTGGTGACCAGGACCGCCTCAAACTCTGGCTACGACGCGATGGAGCAGCGTGCAACATGATCATCCGCGCACTTGCGCCCGGCGTGATCACGCAGGTTCGCGACCTCAAGACCGCGAAGCAGTACTGGGACACGATAGAGCAGCAATACTCTCGTACGTCCCTGTCCTCCGCCGTCACATGGTTCCGCAACCTTTCCGCCCCGCTCTCCTCGCTCTCAAAGCTCGAGGAGCACATCGAGTCCTTCGTCAACAGCATCTCCCACATCCGGTCCGCCGGCCTCGATATCCCGGAGGCTCTCGCCGCAGGCCTTTTCCTGTCAACGCTCGTCGACCGCGACGGTGAATCAACCCAGTGGGACACGTTCACAGCGAAGATTAGCCTCACGGCGAAGTCCACGCTCAACGAGATGCTCGCGGACGTCCGAAACGAGCGCCGTCGCATCTCCGGTCACAACCCTAGCAGCACTGCAACCACGGACACCGCTCTCAACGCGGTCGAAACCGCCTTCGCTACGCTCGAGCTCGATGCTCGCGGACGAGGCGCGAAGTGGTGCCGGTACTGCAGGCGCGAAGGCCACTGGGGAAGCGAATGCAACTCGAAGGGCAAGGCCAAGAAGCCCCGGATTCGAGGGAAGAAGAGAGGGAAGGAGAAGGAGAGGTCGAATGTAGCGCAGGACGATGACGAAGACACCTCGGGCTCCGCAGATGAGCACTCGCACTTTGTACGTTCGGAACGAGTCCTATACACCTCCATTTCCCAGTACACCACCTGCGAGCCAGCCTCATCGCGTTCGACGCCCGTGACCGACTTTGCGTTCGTCACGCGGTCGCCACCCACGTCTGACTTTGCGTCCACGTCGGGATCGCGCATGCACAAGTCGAAGACTATTGTTATCGACTCCGGCACGTCCTCGCACGTTCACTCCCGCAAATCCGACTTCATATCCGTCAAGCCGACATCTAGCTCCATACGGGGTTTTGGTGATGGCAAGACAATTGTCGCTGGCCGTGGTGAGGCACAGGTTCTAGCACGCCTGCCTGACTATGGCTGCACTCATCTCCGCCTTACGGATGCCTGCTATGCCCCCAATACCTCTCCCAGCCTCATCTCTGTCTCACGGCTCGACGATGCCAACTGCTACACGCTGTTCGGCGAGGGCCGTTGTGTTACATTCGAGAAGCAGGACGGTGGAGCACTCCTTCGCAACGCGCTCACCAATGAGAAGGTTGTTCTGACGGGCACCAAAGACAGCGATCGCCTCTATCACCTGGACGTTCCACCCGCTGACATGTCATATGCACTGTCCGAGGCTCCTTACACCCGTCTCCAGTCATGGCACGGTCGCACCGGTCATCTCAACTACGGCTCTCTACGCCGTATGATCCGGAAGGGCCGTCTGCTCGGAGTGAAGCTCTCCAAGGCTGAGCTCGATGTCGAGCCTCCTCCTTGCCCATCATGCATCAAGGGCAAGATGACCCGTGCTTCGTTTCCACCCTCAACGGGCATTAAAGCGGAGCGCATTCTTCAGTACTGCTCCTCTGACTTGTGGGGCAAGGGTCAGGTGCAGACTCCCAACGGAAAGCGTTATCTGATGACGTTTACCGACCACTGGTCGCGCTGGCTCTGGGTTGCGTACCTGCGACGCAAGTCTGACGCATTTTCAGCCTTCAAGGAGTGGCTCGCTCTTGTCGAACGGGAAACCGGCCAAAAGCTTGCCACATTTCGGGCTGACAATGGTGGAGAGTATCTCACGGGCGAATTCATCGCATTCTGCAAGGAGAGGGGCATCCGTCTTGAGACCTCCTCGGCTAGGACCCCCGAACAGAATGGGATTGGCGAACGTCAGAACCGTTCTGTATTCGACCGTGTACGGACCATCCTCATCGATGCTGGCCTGCCTCCCAAGTTCTGGGGCGAGGCTGCGAACTACATCACCTACACGAAGAACCGCAATCCGACCGCTCCTCTCAAGGGTCGTTCTCCGTTCGAGGCCCGTCACGGCCGCTCCCCCGATGCCTCATTCCTCCACCGCTTTGGCTGCCGAGCATACGTCTATGACCATCATCCAGGACGTAAGAAGCTCGACCCTCGCGCTCTTGAGGGTGTGTTCGTGGGCTACGCTGAGACTCAGAAAGCCTATCGAGTATACTTTCCGGACACCGGGAAGATCATATGTTCAATTCATGTCAAGTTCAACGATGACGTGAATGGTTACACTGGTCCTTTGTCTGAGGGGGAGAGTTATGACTCGCTCTTCGAAGATGATTCCCTTCCTCTGGACAGTGACGAGAATGATCACCCCCGCTCGTCTTCCAGCCAACCTCCCAGTGCTTCAGTCAACCCTGCTCCTGCTGTCCTCGCTCCTCCTCTCGATGTTCCTCCTGAACCAGCTGATCCACCAGCCTTGCGACCTCGCGGACGCCCTAAGGGCTCCAAGACCAAGAAGGGTGGTGTGCCGACTCGTCACTCAACTCGCATCGCAGCACAGCTAGATGGTGTGCAACTGGATGCTCCCGCTGCGGACGATCCACCGCAAGCGGTCGAAGCTCCCGATGCTGCACCTCCCGCTCTGGTTCCAGGGGGAGAGGTTCCGCCTTTGGCCTCAAACACTGACGAGTTTGACGCTGGCTTTGAGTCTGAGCTCACTGAGCTGTCTGACTATGCTGCTGACACGTCTCTCCTCCTCGAGCACTCGTTCGTCATCTATGGTGATGAGCCCAAGACAGTCGAGGAGGCATTGGCATCCCCTGATGCCAATGAGTGGCAAGCTGCTATGCTCCAGGAGCTCGACTCAATCGCTGCTCTCGGAACATTTGAGCTCACGGAGCTGCCCTCCAATCGCAAGTCGATTGGCACAAAGTGGGTCTTCCTCAAGAAGCGTGACACAGACGGTCGTGTCATTCGCTTCAAGGCCCGCCTTGTTGCTCAAGGCTTCACTCAGGTCCCTGGCACCGACTTCAACAACACCTACGCACCTGTTGCTAAGCCCGAGTCCATCCGCGCCATCTGCGCACTCACGGCTCAACGTGGCGGTGTTATTCATGTTGTCGATGTTGACTCTGCCTTCCTCAACAGCGAGATACCTGACGGTCAAGAGGCTTACGTGAAGCAACCTCCCGGCTTTGTGCAGCAAGGGAAGGAGTCCCTCGTCTGGCGACTCTCCAAAGCGCTCTATGGGCTGAAGCAGTCTGGTTATCTCTGGTACCAGAAGCTGAAGTCAATCATGCTCGAACTCGGCTTCAGGATCTGTCGTTCCGATTCTTGTGTCTTCTTCCGTCACGACGGAGAGGATATCACAATCGTCACTTCCCATGTCGACGACCTCGCTCTCTTCTGCCCTGACACCAAGGCTGCTACAGCACTCAAGGCTGAGATTGTTCAGCATGTGCCGATCAAGGATGCTGGCAATATTGGTCTCCTCCTCGGGATTAAGGTCACTCGAGACCTCGATGCGCGCACCATCTCGTTCTCACACACACACAAGATTGACGCTGCCCTCGAGGAGTTCGGCTTGAAGGATGTCAAGCCTGTATCATCACCTATGGCCCTCGGAGTGCGCCTCTTGAAAAGTCAGTCACCATCTACCCCCGAGGATGTCGAGTACATGCGCCATGTCAATTTTCCTTCCGCTGTCGGTACACTCATGCACATTGCTGTCCATACTCGTCCGGACATTGCAAAGGCTGTCCAGAATGTCGCGCAGTATATGGCCAACCCTGGCAAGCCGCACTGGCAAGCTGTCAAGCGCATCTTCCAGTACCTCAAGGCGACTCGTGACTTCGTACTTACTGTCGGTGGGGATGGTCCGACCTCACCCCTTGCGTACTGTGATGCTGACTTCGGCAATGATCCTGACACCGCACGCTCAACCTCCGGGTTCTGTGTTCTCATTGGTCAGGGGTGCGTGTCTTGGTCAGCCAAGAAGCAGACAGTCGTCGCACTGTCAACGGGCGAGGCTGAATACTATGCCGGTGTGCACTGTGGTCGCGAAATCCTCTGGATGCGGCAGTTGTTTATGGAGCTCAGTTTTCTACCATCTCCTCACCCACCGGCAACTCCGCTCCGCATCGACAGCACCTCTGCCATCCGCATGATGGACAACCCAGACGAGGTGAGCAACCGCACGAAGCACATCAACATCGCGTACCACTGGATTCGTGATGCGGTGCATATGCAACTCATTGCGCCCGAGCACGTCCCCGGCCATGACAACACCTCGGACATCTTCACAAAGGCGTTACCTCCTGCACGTCACAAGCAACTCACGGCCCTTTTGGGTGTCGGACGGCCTGCTCGTTGAGGGGGAGTGTTAGAATATATGGCGTACAGTAGATAGTAATAAGCGGACATTTAATACCTTTCTTACTTTTACTTATTTATCGGCAACTCCCGTGAGCGCGGCCTTAAGCCTGCGCACTGCTCGTTCTTTTTCTCTCCTCAGTCGTTCTTCCGCCCGACTGAGCTGACGCTCCGTACGCGTCTCATTACCTGTGTCGCTCAGGCTTTTCTCCATGTCGAGTCGCTTTCCTTTGTACCGCACGTTGTCCATGTTGTCCACTCTGAAGTATCTTCATCTGTACCACCTGTTCTCTGCTCTGTGCTGTAAACTCCGTGCTCTCCCACTTCACTAAATATACCAAACCACTCTGCCCTCTCCTTGCTGTCTGTAGCATGTATATGCAGTCGTGATCGCCATGTATGATTTCTAGTATCTATAGTGGATATACACCATCTCGTGTCTCCAGAAACCTGTAATAAATTAACCAGTGTACAACAACAATGCCCATGCGTACGTATTAACCCGGTCGAAAACCGTTCGAACAATCAAAGCCAAAGCCGGGAAGACCACCGTCTCACCATCTCACCCTCATTAGCACCACATGTGTTTGTGTTACTAGTCCTTCTTCGTCTTCCCCTTCCCACCCCTACCCCTCGACCCGAGCGCATACGCCATCGTGCCTAGGAACACGGCCGCGGCGCCGGCCCACATCATCCCCGCGTCGACCTCGCTCCCGCTCTTGGCGCCAAAGAGCGCGACGCTGATGACCATCGACACCGCCTTGCGCACGACGAGCACCAGGGTGACCGTCAGACTTGACACGCGCGCCGTGAGCCGGTTCACGCCCGCGACGCAGGCGATGGACGTGAGCGTCGTGAGCGCGAGGGGCACATATCCGCTCGGCAGCGCGCCAAGCGCGTGGAACCACCCCGGCCACAGCGACATGGGCTGCTCGAGGCCGAGCGGGGGGTGGAGGACCGGCATGAGATTTACTACCGACTGTGGGAGGGACCGCGGGAGGGCGAGGAGGAGCGGCGTGCTCGCGTTGAGGGAGGCGACCTGCGTGAGGAGGTCGTCCCGGATGAAGTAGAACATGGGGAGGCCGAGGAAGTGGAGGTAGAACATGCTCTCCTGCCACGGCTGGATGTCGTCCTTAGTAGCCTTGTCCTTGTCTTCGCTCCCTTTCGTCTTCGCCCCCGCCTTCCCCTTGCCTTCGATCGTCTTCGGGTTCCCATTTGTTGCATCGTTACTCGCGCTCGCGTTGGCAGACCGAGGAGGTCCGCGCGTGTAGCGGTTGTACGTCCAGTCCTGCACGAGGCCGAGCGCGCCCCCGAGGACAAGCGCGAAAGAGAGAATGGCGATTCCAGTCGCGTACTGGGCCGTAGGCGAGATCCCCGTCGCAGACACAGGTCCAGACTGGGCGGAGGATAAGGATGAGGATGGGGGCCATTGGGCCTTTGTTCTTGGCTTGGAGGCAGAGAGCGTGGTGAGGACGACGCCCGCTGTAACGAGCAGCACCGACGCGACCTGTGCCAAGTTATACCTAGGCAACGGGGGCACAGTCAGCCTTTTGTTTCCCATCCACACGAGTACTAGAGGTGAGGCGGAGGTTTCTGAGGTGTAGTATGCGACGCATTCCCCTACTCTCAGACCGAAGAACAACACACACCTCTTGCCCGCAAAAAGCCACCCCATGACCATACTGACGACCAGTCCGCCGCTCCTGAAGATGATATGCACCGGCATTGGGATCCTGTACCCAAACGCGCGGTTGTTCAGCAGCGAGATCGCGTAGAAGAGTGCGACCTGTACGAGGTACGGCGCGAGCGGGATCTTCCTCTTCCTGAGCCACGGCACGGGCAGCCCGCGTACGCGCGCGACGGTGACGAACTTGGGGAGGCCGTGGATCGCGATGGAGAGGAACTGTGCGAAGGTGATGAGCGAGCCCGAGTGCGGGTGCGCGCGCATGAGCTGCTCGAGCGTGAGCGCATTGCTACGGATGGCGGCGACCAGGGTCAGCTCTGCAGGAAGGATATTACACACGCGACCGTCTCAGGATGGCCCCCAGGAGGTCGCGCTGGTGAGAAGAGGGAACGTGTGGCGTACCTGCAGCACCCTCCGAATATGAAAGTCAAGATGCTCGTCCACTCTGAGATGACGGCAAGTGTGAGGCCACGCACGCCTTGACCAGCTACGAGAAGGCTCATGTCGGATGAGCAGAGGGTATGCGGGATAGACGAGGAGTTGGTAGTGAGGAGTACATGGCTCGTCGCAAGTAGCAGTGCAGGGACACGTTGTCCATGCGCCCAGCATCCGCCGCGACCCACCCAGCTCCGTCCGAACACCATCCCCGTTTCCTCCGCCGGAAACGCGTCATGTCGCACCTTCCCGACGCGTCTCGAGAGCCCCAGTACTTACTATGTAGTAGTGATCGCACAATCAATATTGAACTATTGCGATCAAGCGAAACTACAAGAGAAACAGGCCTAGCGTACATTGCAATTGAACATCCTACAAAACACACTCAGAACATGTTGCTCTCAACTTAATTGATCATTACGGGGGGTATCGACTACCAATAGTACTAGGGTATTCCGGGCCACCTCCGCACAGCGGCGACCGACGTTGACTAGGGCTACAGTACTACATCTCCCACGCGGACAAGAAAAGTTCATCAAAGTAACCAAGGGGTGGAGAATATGGAAAGAGGGAAAGACTAGTGATGTGCACAAATCAAAACGAAGATACAGTATGTGTCATGGACCGCAGCGGCACGAAGGTCAATTTAAACAAAACAAAAGTGTGCTGTGGTGGTGCTGGTAAAGACGGGGTGTATAGTACTGTGGAAGCAAAGGGATAGGCTGTCCAGCACGCTAGAAGAAAGAAGAAGTGTGTGGTAATAACTACAACAATTCAACCAACGAACCCAAGGAAGAGAAGAAGAACCGAATACAACAAAACAAGGTGTGGAGTGTGGAAGGTCCGTATCCTAGTCCGCGCAAGAGGAAAAACAGCAAGAGAACGGTGTGCGCGTTTTCCTCGCATGGGGGTCATGTGTGTTCATACCATCGCCGCCGCCATCATCATCGTCGTCGTCATCGGCATCACGTCCCGTCGTGAACGCATAGAGCATAACTGGCGCATAGTCCCATAGATCATACCTCGACGTGCTGGTGCTGCTGTTGCTGCTGGCTCCGAAACAGCGCAGCAGCGGACTTGGAGTGCGCCAGCCTGCGAAACGCGCTGCTCGGCCCATGGCCCTCCTGCTCCGTTGGCGTCCCGCTGTCCTTCTCAGCGACTTGGCCCTTCGTCGCTGCCCACATGCGACTCAGGAAGCTGCCAGAAGTCGCCGTCCGCGCGATCGAGGGCATAGTCGCCGATGACACCACCGACCCGGACCCGCTCTCCTCCTCATGCCCCGACGAGTACGGCATTGAGCGTGCAGGAGCGCCTCGCCCACGACCATGGAGGAGGGACCGACGGACGCTCTGCGAAGGGGAAGTCGAAGGGGACGAAGACTCCGATGACGAGTACGAGTTCGACCGCTCCGGGCTGCCCAAGCGCAAGGTCAACCGCTTAATATTGTGAGCAGCTCCCGCCAGAGTCGGCTCGCCCTTGACTGTGCACGTCGATGCAGCCGAGACTTTCCTGCCTTGCCTGTGCCGGTACACGTAGGCTGCAGCAAGAATCTTGGACTGACGCTGGTCCGCCGTGGATGATGCGGCATTGCGGACCTCGACGTCGGACTCGCGGTCGGATCCGGATCCAGGACCGTCCGATGACGCGACAGACGAAGGGGACGAGGAGCCGCTGTCGCATGTAAGGCTCGCCTCGGAGTCCTCGCTGTGGCTTCTCGCGCTGCAGAGCGTGCTGCTCGACGACACCCTCGACAGAGATGCCTTGGGCTTCACCTCCTGCTTGTCTAAGGATGGTACGTTGAGGTACTGTGTTGAGAGGCGCTTGACGAAGCTCTGCACGCTTGAGATGCTCGTCGCCGGGGAGGGAAGCGATGGCGCGCCGCCCTCAGTTGCCTGGACGCGGGCCTTCGCACGAGTAACAGCCGCCGCGCGAGTCTCCTTCGCCGCCGCCTCCGCGGCTGCCTCCTGTGGGGTGGGACTAGACTGCGACAGAAAGGGCGCGAAGTAGTGCAGGGCCTCTTCCTCAGTGAAGCGCAGGTCGTAGTCGAGCAGGTAGAGCAGCTGCTTCTCCATCAAGTTGACCTCGGCGAGCTCGAAGAGCCGGGCGTAGTTCACCCAGTTCTTGTTCTTCGGCGACGAGTCGTTGAGGTACTTCGCAGCCACGATGAGCGTCGCAAGGAACACCCGATGGCGGGTGCACGGCATCCCTGGCATCCATATGAGCGCGAAGTCCACGAAGAAGAGAAGAACACCGGGATGTATGCGTCTATGCGGAAATGAAAACTCAAAAACTGACCTTTCGCCATCTTCGGCAGCTTCGTCCGTAGCCGCTCGAGGTAGATCAGCGTGGTCAAGAGGGTCGGCACCTGCACATGCGAGCTCTGGCATATGAAAATGATGAAGTCCTGCAGGCTCGGGAGCTGAGGCTGCTGCTGCTGTCCCTGGCCCTGGCCCTGTTCCGGCGACGCCTTGTGCGGGCTCTCTGGCGGGGTCGGGGGCGCGTCTGGCCCAGACTGGCTCCCCGCAGAGGCGGGCTGGGAGTCGTCCGCGAGCTTGATGACACGCGTCGTCTGCACCGCGATGAGGTTGATCATGTCGTATGACACGGGCTGGTGCATGAGCGTGAGCAGATCGCGGTTGTGCAACGACCGCGGGAGGAGGGACGCCGGATGGTGCGGGTCCGACGCGGACATGATGTGATGCGGAGGGGGGGAGATGGTATGGGATGAGATGAGATGGAATGAGATGAATGTGAATTTGTGGGGTTTATATGTACGGGTCGAAGGACACGCCAGGCGGCGATGAGACAGGAAGGGACGGGCGGGGAGGAGGGAGCGTGTGGACTTTAGCGGGGGATGTGGTGCCCGTCGAGGGCGAAAGCAAAAAGAAGAGAAGAGAATGAAAGGGGAGCGGGAGGAAGGGGGACACGGGAAAGGATAAGCGAGCTTTTATAGCGGCGGGAGAGTCGAACGGGGGACAAACAAGGACACACCCACACCACGGCCGAGCGACCGTCGATCGACGCGTAGCTGCTCGGGTACGGCGACAGCCTGGGGTGAAGGAGGTGAAGTGCTGCCAGGAGCTCTGAAAACAGGAGAAGGTCACAGCAAGGAAAGTAAATACGCTGAAAGCTCACAGGTGCGTAGATGACCACTACCAAGGCGGGGCAAGCGCAAGAGCAGCGCAGAATGCAGTTTAATTTCTTATATGCAGTTGTCGAGGAGGCGGGCAGGTGCTTGCGATTCGGACTGTCCCGACTTTCTGCTCCGAGGAAGGGCTGAGCTTGACCGGCCATCGTCGGTTTCTCTGCGATCTCGATGGTGTCCACTTGCAATCGAAGTTCCGACGGCCGCAGGAGCCTTGTTGATGCATTGCTTGTACGCCTTACTGAGGGTTATCGTACTCACCAGGACATGCATACGCTGGGCACCTGTGCATTAGAGATGGTCGTCGTTGGATGACAAGCGAAAACGCCACGAAGGTCCCGGCTATTAATCTGCCTTGCTGCTTCCATCGATCTAGGCGCCCATACCATGATCAGAGTCTCTGACCAAACGCATACATACAGAGATATTGGAAGCCAGTGTCCGGAACGACTCATAGAAACGTAATGTACAGAAACCATACTCCAAACAAGTAACCACCGGGGTCATGCGAGAGGAATATTTTCCGTAGGACCTCCACATTTTGAGGCCTAAAGCAACTGGACGTACGCCGCTGGGATAAGGCCCCGCCGGCCGTCAATCTCGCCCGTCCACCTATAAGAACGGTACGTGAACAAGACCACAATAGAATACACGTATACAAGCACGTACCAGTCATCAGACGTCTTCTCGACTACGAACACACGGACACCCTCCTCCAAATCCAAGTCACCCGGATCCTATACACCCAATCAGCTTCCTTGATCTGCCATATCAAACGGGGTACATACGTCGCTCGTGTACGGATACAATGCCTCTGCCCACTCCCCGGCCTCCTCTTGCGTCGGCTGCCTCCTCGGGAGGGCCGGAGGCGGAGTGGGGGAAGCAGCAGGCGCGGGAGCTCCAGCAGAAGACCCACGCTTCGGCGGGGGCGCAAAGCTGGAGTTGCGCTTGAACGCAGGGGGTTGGGGAGGGGCGACTTGGGCGGGTCCAGCGTTCTTGGCGGCGGTGGAGCCCCGGATGGACGTGAACATGTTCTTGCCCGAGCTCATGTCCACATCGCCGAATTTCTGGCAATGATATGGGATCCGGAATTGGAATAGACATTGGAAAAGGGACGAGGCGAACGAGTTCAGGGTGTGTGGAATACAGACAAATGAGCAACGAGTCGAGACGTGAGCAACGAACGACGTACCCTGCCCTGGACGAACTTGCTAGCTTCCGACGCAGCCGACGCGACCTCTTCAGAGCCGCTGCTCGGCACCCTCCTCGGCGGCGGCTTCGGAAACCCGTTCTGCGTCGGGGTCGTCGCAGCAGCCGGCCCACCGTTCGCCGCCCTCAGCATAGCAGCCGCGGCAGCCACCCGCCCAGCCATGGGCACACCCTCTTCTGAGGGCTATTCCACGCGTCACAACCCGTCCTCTGAACGCAGGAAGGCGCAATGACAGAGGACGTACCGTGTCCGCCGCCGCGGAAGGCTGCGGCCGCTTCCACCCATTCACTACAGGGGCCGCGACAGCAGGAGCGGCCGAGAGTGCTTGATACGCCACCGACGTTGCGGCCGCCCTCGTCCCATTCATAGCCCCGCTCCCTCCATTTCCAAACAGCTCCGGACGAGATGCGAAGTACCTAGACGCAAAAGAGGAGAGTAGGAAAGACAGAGATCAGTACCCGGGCAGCACGTCTCCTCGCGACAGCCAAGCGCGACACAAGCTCGGGGTCATAGCCACCGTGCGCGACTCCGATAAGCGAGGGAGCACTCACTCGTCCAGCAGCGAGAAGAATGCGTCCTTGTCCTGGGGTGTCAATCGTGCGAAGACCATCTTCTCCTAGCGTCCCGTCCCGTCCCAGTCGTGGTGTGTGAGCAAGCGGTGTGTGCGGTGTGCGTCGGGATCCGGGTTCAGGCCATAGATATATAGCACAGCTCGACTCCAATACTTTCTCCTCTCGCACGCAGTGTTCGAACTTGGCACACGTCGCGGCTTGGGTTGCAAGCATATCATGATCCTGTCAGCTAGAAGCCAGGCGGCTGTGCAACAACTGAAGATCAGCCGTACATATGCAGTGCTCCCTCCTTGCTCCCTCCTCTCAAGACAACAACGTGGAGTGCTCTTTGGAAGATGAAGCAGCTCTACGTTACTGCCCCAATTCACCGATCAGACAGGTCGGCGGCGACCACGATATGTAGTGAATCCATCAAATTCGCGCGTCGAGTCATGGTTCCTCTGCCGACCCGACACGAATCCCGCAGGACGCCGTGCAAACACCACTTTCGAGAAGCCGAGCCTTGTGTCCAGTCCGTTCAGAATCGGAGGAAGTCTCCACATCCACGCGCCCACATATGATCCCAACCGGTCCCATGGGCACGTTCCTGGAGCCCACACCGCGGTGACTCCATGCAAGCTTCGGAAGCGGGCGATAATTTACAACAGCGAGGTATCGATAGCTCGGTGAAAGATACTACGACATGAGATACGGTCAGCCCCCTAGCTAAGCGCGTACGATACAGATAGACAGACTGAGCAGAGGACAGTGCTAACTAGTGAGGAGACAAAGTAAGACGGAGATAACAGTAACAGAAGTAAGAGCCAAGGACTATACAAGACAACGACAAGGCTGACAGCAGAAGGATGGGCGAAGTGCGAGGTGTGTGTGGGCGTAAGCGTAGAATGGGAAGGTACTACTTCACGGACAGCAAGCAGCGCATAAACAGATGTAAGGAGGAGTAGTCCCAGCACAGCAGCAGAACGGGGTGGAGCGAAATCCGACGAGGCCAAACAGTACGTACAGGAAGCAAGAAAGCGGTGGCGCCCACACACAAGCACAAGCACAAGCCAAGCGCACCCAACGGCAACCCCAACCACGAGCCAAACGATCTTGACGATCATTGGCCCCAATTGAAGAAGTCGAGCTCGTTCATCCCGCCCTGGTCGCCGGCCGAATTCGCCCCCATCTGCTGGTGCGGCCCCGGCGTCGCACTCGTCTGCCTGGCGGGCGCCATGCCCTCATGCTGGCTCGCCGACGGCGATGACGCCATGAACGGCCCGCCCCCGCCTCCGCCCGGGAATCCCTGCATCCCGCCCCCGTACATCTGCCCGCCCACCGCAGACGACTGTGCAGAACCCGGCGGCGACCCCATCCTGTACGCGTTCGCGCCTTGGCCCCCTCCTCCCCCTCCCCCGCCCATGCCCTGGACCATCTGCTGCATCTGCGCCGCTGCGTACGCGGGGTTACCCATCGGCCCGCCGCTGAAGCTGGCCTGTATCTGCTGGGGAGTCAAGCTCGCTCGCTGCTGCTGCTGCGCCTGCATCATCATCGCCCGCTGCTGGTCCTCCGCGCTCTGGCCCGACATTGACATCCGCTGGCCCGCCACGGGCGACGGGTTCGAGTCCGACGGCGTTCTTGCGCTCCTCGCGATCCCCGGCATGCCTGGATTTGACCGGAGGGCCGGGAACTGGGGGCTGTCGACCATCGGGGAGCCCATGACGTTCGGCGGCGAGCCCGCCTGCACCTGTGCCTGTGCCATCCGCTGCTGCTCTATCCGCATGCGCTCCTGCATGACCTGCTGCTGGTTCATCATCTGCGGGTTCATACCACCACCGCCGGCCTGCCCGCCGCGCATCATCTGCTGCTGCATAAGGAACAGCTGCCGTTGCTGGGGGTTCATATTCGCGAGAGCCTGCTGATGCTGTGGTGTCATCATCGACCGCGGGTCGCCGGTGGGAGCCTGAGGGAACGATGGCTGCATGGGCGATTGCTGCGACACGGGCGACATTCTTGACGGGCTGCCATCACCACTGTGTTGAGGTGTGATGCCTGCTTGCATGCCACTTTGAGGGTAGCCACCCATCGAACCCGCCCCATGTGCTTGAGCGTTCCGCTGCTGTTGCTGTCGAGCCTGGAGCATTTGCTGGAGGAGATAGATCGATCAACCTTCGGTACACATCGCGGACCTGCGAGCTGTCCGACATACCTGCGCCATCTGCATCTTCTGCAGCTTCTCCTGCAACGGCAGTTGCGGGAACCCCTGTATCTGCTGTGTCAGATACTGCACAAACGGATGCCCTGGAGTTTGCAGCGCCTGGAAGTTCTGCACCGCTTGCGGGCCCATCGCCTGCAACGTCGCCATCTGCTGAGGAGACAGTTGAGGCATGTTCGGCATCGACGATGGCCCCGCGACGTTCTGCATGCCTCCCATCCCCATTCCGGACGACATCCCCGAAGGGGGCGACATCTGGCGGCCCTCCGCTTGCTGGTGCATGGCCGCCGCACGCATCTGCTGCTGACGCGCACGCATACTAGCCAGCTGCGCCTCGTTGGCACTCATGGCGCCCGGGGGTACTGGCGGGGGAGGCATGGCTGGACTGCCCATGCGTGGAACCGGACCGGGAGATATGTTCGCTATTGGATTCGGAACTTGCATGGGCTGGGACGGCGGGTGGGGTGTCGATGGGCCTGCACCTGGTGTAGCGAAGGGTGCGTTGGCCTTGGTTTCGCCCGTGTCTCTCCGTTTGTGCATGCTGTCCAGGCTTGGCTCCTCGGTCCGATCCCGTTTCGCGTTGCCATTCATGCCATGAGCTTGTCGGCGCGCGATCTCCTTCGCGAAGATGGTAGGAAGGTCGTGGTACATTTGGCGTATGCGCTCCATCTCAGGGAACTCGACAGCCGGAGGGCACTGCATGACGGGAAGCGACACCATGTTTTGGCTCTGTTTTGGAAGATACGGATGAGGCCGGCAGGGAGGGCAAGGAAGACAGTCTACTCACAAGTTTATGATTGTCGTCCGCAGCGGCTGCAAGCCACGTGAGATTTGACTGCAGTCTTAATGAGTATCTAGAGGTCTCTCTAGGTGAACGGCTGCGACAATCTCGAGAAACGCTGTTACGCACTGGTGGAACCTTGGCTCTGTGATGGGTACGCCTCTCGCTTGGTACTCCATAGATACTCTGAAGGGACATCAGCAACGCTGGATGGACCGGTCAGGACGTCTACCAACCTAAGTAAGAGTGAGTTGAGTTCCAATATGCTGATCACTTTAGGATCAAGCGAGGGCGCCTTGGAGGAAACGGATGTTTGGCTTGAGGACGTGGCGTCTGGTAGTGACGACTGACCGGACTGGTGGCCTAATACCATATTAGGGACCATAGTGCCATCCGCAGAGGGGGCAATGTGGTGGTCGCCACTCGCAGTCGCGGAGCCGTTGGCGAGCGCCTTGTTTGGGGACGAGGAAGGATTTTGTTGTTGGGACGCAGGGTTGCCGCCTTTTGTGGACGTAGACACTACAGGACGAGATGAGCTCGCTTTGACCGCGCCCGAGGGTGAGTTTTGGACCTCACCACCGGACTTGGCCTTGACCATGTCACCATTGTCCGCAATGTCGCCGTTGTCAGTCTCGTCGTCTGGAGCAGTTTCTGGAGCTGAGGATAATTCGCTGAGAGGAGTAGACTGACGAGATGCCCTATCCACTTCGTCTGCCGCCTGCTGCTGGTCTGTGGACTTGTCCATGTCTCCCGTCCCATCCGTCTTCGGAGGCTGTCCCGGGGGGTCGTCTGGCGGGTCCATGGCGTTATTCGGGGTGGCCGCATCCGGAGGGGGGCTCAGAGAGGAGGATGTATCAGCTGGAGGGGACCTGGCGTCGGTTGGACTGCTAGTCGAGGGCTCAGGAGGAGAGGGGTTTTCAGTGTCGGTGGTTGCGAGGGTGCCAGGGGGGACAGAGTGCGTGGAAGAGGAAGCTGAAGGGTCGTCGGAGGAGGTGTCGGAGAGGGAGGGAGGAAGCTTGGAAGAGTCTGTCAAGGACTGTTCCTGGATATCGGGGTAGAAGGGCCTGGCATCACGGGCGGGGGTGGACCACGAGACGAGACGATGCTGATCGGCGCGGGGGGAGTTTGAGAGAATGAGATTTTGGGGTTTGGTGGGACCTGGGATGGACGGAGAGTGATTATGATCGAGATGAATCATGGCAATCTATGCTCGCCAGATTTAGGCGGGACAGAAGGCGGGGGCGGGCGTGGACGTCGCGCAGATGTGAAAAGATGGCGGTGCGAGAGCAGCAACGAGAGCCGGCGATTCCGAGAAGGCGCACCCGGTGGATATTGAATGCCCAGATCAGGCCGCGACAAGGGTGCGAGAGAGCTGAGAAGAGCCCATAGAACGGTCGACGACCAGGAAGCCTAAATCGAAATCCAGCGAGAGCACCTCCGTAGCGAGCGCAAGCAAGGGCACACCAGCTCGGATCCCCTCTCCCCAGCCCCGACAGTGAGCCGACCCCGTGCGATTTTCCTGCCCATTTCGGCCATCCGCATCCACCAGCCCAGCGCGTGCTCCCTTCTCCTCCCTCCAATCCTGGCCAGTGTCCCTGGCGAGAGTCGGACGGGCGAAACGTCATTGGGAACACGCTTTATATACCCCCGGTCTCTGCCACAGAACCCTGTCGCTCCAGACTCCAAATATACTTGGCACCCCAGCGAGCATTTTACGCAGCGTGATCGATTCCATCGACTCCTCAGGCCTCAGATCACGCAACCTACCTGCTTTGGGATCCGAGATGAACATAACAATGCCCTCTCTAGATCCATCTCGTCATATACTCACGTCCCTGATCCCGCCCCATCTTACCAACATCTCCCCTGACGTGTTTCCTGTCCAACAACCACACCTACCCTCCCACACAGAAGTCACCCGTGCGTATGTCGCCTCTGTAACTATAACTCTTAAGTTCTACAGTCTCATCACGTCATTAACGTCTCACTGTATGCTGGCATCCAGCCATATGGAAGTTCAGAATCAATTCAGAATGTCACATGCATGCGGCGCGGCTTCTTTCATGAATTGAACCCATTCACGAGCCCTATGCTGCTCCGCCTGCAAAGTTACGAACATCAGCAACCAACACGCGTGGAGTCTCGGCACACCTCAATTCTCGAGCTCCGCCACATGCGACCTCTCGAGAACGAAAGCAGTCTGGTCTGAATATTCCGAAGGTCCACCTGGGTCCTGAAAGCGCTGGTGTGCATGTACAGTAGTCGTCACCAACTGACACCAAGTTATTTAACTCGCTGCACGTTTCATGGGAGACTTACTTTGGATTAGTGCTTGTCTGGTCATCCTCATGCCCACGCCCTGGGGAACGACATGATAGGTTCGACGGCGCGGAAGCCGACCGATATATCATTCACTTATCTGTCGCCTGCGATGCGCGATCCAGGCTGTCAGCCCATCATCGGTGCCACACTACCTTCTGGGAGCTAGTTATATGGAACGCTAATGAATAACTCACTGAAGCGAACGGCATACTTACTGTACGGAATCAAATGGACTCCGCCTAATGTCGTGCAACATTTGAGAGTCAAACGACGCTCTGCGTGGTGGCATCGAACGTTAGGCACCCAAACCGATGAGCGCAGCGGTAGACTGAGTACCTGTACCTGCGCTGAAGGCCAGGTCCTTCAGTTGATTGAATTTCCTTCGACTTAATCGTCCTGCAGCTCACCTTCATGGCAGACAGGCATTAAGTATTGGTCATGACTCTGGACACACTCGTGTTGATGATCGAGTGACGAGTTAGCGGCTCTTAGAGCATAAGACCATTGCATGTGGCGAGCGCCGGTGGTCAGCTACTTTCCCCCCATGTATGTAGTCGTGTCAATGAAACGTAGCCTAGACCATTTCCACAACAGTTGTGGCAAGGGTTTCCGTGGGTCAGGACTCAGGCTTCAGGCCTCAAGGCCTCAAGGTGCAACGACGTCGTAGAAGACTCGTGGAAGTTAGTTAGCCAATGATAGAAATCAAGAGCGCTACACTTAAGGCGCCACATATTCAAACACCGACCGGATTTGGCCGGTTGTAGGAGAGTAGAGCGCATCGAGAGAGCCTCCCAGTATCCAACGACCGGCCTGCAAGACAATGGTGAGTGTTGTTGTCAGTCTGAAGAGCGACCAGACAGGTTCCCCCGCCTGCTGTTCGAACGTTGCGCGCGGTTTCTTCGCTGTCGAAGCGTTTGATTGGCATGGATGACGATGGTCGCGTCTGGATGAGAGAACCGGCACTGACCACCTTCTCCTTTTGCAGGCCAAAGCTAAGGCAGCGCCCACATCCAGCGGTGGCAAGGCCGCCAAGAAGAAGAAGTGGTCCAAGGGCAAGGTTAAGGACAAGGCCCAGCACGCCGTCGTCCTCGACAAGGCCACCTACGATCGTATCTTGAAGGAGGTCCCCACCTTCCGCTTCATCAGCCAGTCCATCCTCATCGAACGGCTGAAGATCAACGGCTCCCTGGCGCGGGTAGCCATCAGGCACTTGGAGAAGGAGGGGCAGATCAAGAGGATCGTCCACCACAGCAGCCAACTCGTCTACAGTGCGTATCCATATTTGCGCTTCAATGAGGTGGATATTGACTGCGGTATCAGCGAGGGCAACTGGTGGCGGAGGTGCCGAGTGAACGTCGCTGTCTTACTTCCCTTTTGCTTTCCACTATCGCATGCACGCATATGTATTACAACCGCACAAAACATGCCATGACATGCCCCGCCTATTGTACGATCATGTCCCTGTGTGAACACCGCCCGCCATTCCTGAGACGAGTACCGGAACGTTGCCCGTACGAGTCATATTGTCCTTGAGTATCACATACCTCGATTTGACCTCGATTGTTTCCCCCGCTGATCTGCCGCTGGACTGAATCAGGCAGGAGTGCTTGCCTCCCTTCGGCCTCACACTGCTTCTAGCCAGCGCCAGTGGTCAGGGTACCTGGAGCCTGGCTGGCTGGCTCGAGCAGCTCAAGACCGGTGCCATCGACGTGATTCGACAACAACACCCGTTTCCAAAGGACCAAAGCGGGAGCTTTTATCCTCTTATCGACGATCGGTATCCGTGGGACGGCTTGCCGTGGCAGGGAGTGGCGAGGAGTGGCAGGCCCAGCCGTCAGCGCTTTGTTCCATGCTGACATGACACGCGCGTCCGTTGTTCACCGCTTCTTCTTTCCAGTGGCCCATCAACGCTCGGACACACAACACACGCGTTTTCGGTCGTTGTGGGCCTTCACAACCGCTTTGGCAGCGAGAATGACCCCCTCTCAGGCAGGAGGCGCGGCTTGGCCGCTTTGGCCGTCGGAGCAATATAAGGGTGCGTGCGTCGACCGCAGCATACCAGATATCCACCGCCTCACCTGCCTTTCCGTCGCAGCGCCGCAGCTTCTTCCTGCAGGTTTCTCGCGAATATTTCCACCGCCCCTTCCCTCATAAAGAGCCGGAGTCCGTCACGCTAGCTCTGCGACCCCCACAATGGGCTTCACCTCGACCACTACCTTCGCCTCTTCCTCTGCCGCCGCTGTTTTCGCCGCTGTTTTCCTGGACCCAGCCAGTCCTCAGAACATGAACGAACCTACAAGTCTGGTACCCGCCGGAGTCCTCGATCCGAAAGTCATGAACATGGTCAACATCCCAGTGAACTCTGGTGTAGTAGGTACGTGGCGCGGTCTCGCACGCACGCATCGAGTCTGCGGCTCACGCCCTGACTTCCAGAGTTCTTCATCGACGTGCTCGTAACCGCGGTAGCGCGTGCGGTGATCGCGCCGCGCTACAAGGCTGCGCTCCAAATGAAAACCCTCCTCCTCATGCGCTGCATCACCGAATACATCGCTCGGGGCCTCCTCGACACGCGCACCATCCTCACCGCGGTTGTCTACCTCTCGGACATCCGACTGACCACATACGACATGGGAGACTTCGTCTGCGAACGACTTGCGATCGGAGCGCTCATGATCGCCCATAAGGTACGCTTCCTGCCGACGTCCACGGGTACGGGGTAAACTCACGGACATATGCTCTGTAACGTACAGGCTAACAACGAGCCATCGTACCCGGCGTCCCAGTGGCTCCAACTCGCGCAAGTCGCCTTCGGACCCTTTGGTCAGCACCTGACGCGGAAGGGCCTCAACAAGATCGAGCGCGAGTTCCTCTCCTGCCTCAACTGGAAGGTGATGCCGACCAACGAGGCGCTCCGCGCACACCACGACGTCTTCATGCGCTACGCGCGGCGCGAGCTCGAAGCGTACCTCGCCGCGCAGGTGCAGGTGCAGATGGCAACCGCCCGCACGCGTCCCGTCCCCGAACGCGCCGAACGCAGCTACCCGCGCGCAACTGTGGCGGCGGCGGACCTCCCGGACCTGATGTACCCTGACACGCCCTCGCTCTCCGATGGCTACACGTCCGACTCGTCCTCGGGCATCATCACCCCGCCCTCGTCCAGCCATACCTACGCCGCCAGCGGCACGCACACCGGTCGCGTTGGGCCCGCCCGGAAACCCCGATCCTCGCCTTACCCCTACGCCCGTCCCCCGCGCCGCCAGTCCTCCCATAGCAGCACCCCGGCGCACGAGCGGCACGGCCACCGTTCCAGCTCCACCACCACAAGCACGAGCATGGGGATGGACCCGGCCCTGGAGGCCACGATCCGGTACTACGCCGCGGACCACGGCACCGTCCTCCGTGAGTGCGGCGGCTCGCCGCGCTACGTCCCCTACTCGCCCTCGCAGCGGTGGTGGCCCCGGCGAGACCGGTACGACCCTGCGCCCACGCCTCCTCCCTCCACTGGAACTGGAACTGGGATCCCGGCGTGGAACTTGAGCCTGAGCTCGAAGCGCGAGTCCACTGCAGCCAACCACCCGTCCTACCGGCGTGCCGATGACCCCTCGTGGCGCCGGTACCAGAACTGGAGCTCGACCATGCCGGGCGTGGCGGCCAACGACAAGTGGGGCACGTTCGGGCTGTTCAGGCAGTGAAGGAGGAGGTGGTCCGCATCACATCGCGGGACGGCTATTACGGCCCTCGCATCGCTAGTGCATCCACCGCGAGATGAGACCATCTGCGCGTGCAGACACTCTTCCACAGAAACTGACGTCCGGTGTGGGTCGCGGGATTCGGTGTCCCCAGCGTGGCATCGAGCATGTACCCTTCGCCACACGGACCGCCATGTTTGAATTCTTCATTCTTTCTGCTCTGATCGTGGTTTCGTCCTCGGACTGTCGGACACCTGCATCGGTCTGTTGGCCAGGCGCGGCACGTCCGGCCTGGTTGCAACATGCATTCCAGATTCCCGTAGCACTATACCAGTGCTGCCGCACTCGCATTTCTCGTGTACGATATGTATACTACCGTAGTCGCTTTGATGGCCCTCGCGTTCTTCGGGTTCCGGTTGACTCGTTCACATTAATGTAACATCAGCTCCTCATATTTGAGGGTCATCGGATGAACATCATCTTCACATCTGTCGCGAACAAAACTCAGGAACGGTGATCGAAACGTTCAACGTCCCGGGCCATCGACGGCGGGAAACGGATTTAGGGAAGAAATCAAGTTGTTGTTACAGCCCTCTAGACATTAATTTTATCACATCGTCCATTCCAAACAATTGTTTCGGTCTCTATGCGCGAGCCGACAACGATTGAGAGGCTTCCTCCATTTCCTTGCGCCACCTCCTCTGGATATCAATCGCCTCGAGGAAGATCTTGTATTTGGCCTCAAGCAGCTTCTTCTCCTTCGGGCTCGCCGCCGGCTCCACCATCGTCCCGGCAGGAGTCATCTCAACCTGATCCACAGCCCATTCGTCAGTTCATCAGCCTGCACTGCGCTCGTCGTCCATTCACCCATTCTACAGCCTGGCCCTCCAAACGCCAACCTGCCCCTCGGGAACGGAAAGACACTCACCATAATCTCCCAGAGCGCCTGCCCGCGCTGCTCCCGTGCAAGCTTCTCCTTCCTGATCTGTGCTTCTGCCGCAAAGCGCCCGAGCATCGCCGCACCGAGGACGACCGCCGCGCCCGAACTCTCGGGGAGCACGACGGGCACGCCGCAGGTGTTGGCGAACAGCTGCATGAGCATCGCGTTCTTCGCCTGGCCCCCTGACATGTAGATTGAGCGGATCGTGTGCCCCTTGGCGTTCATCTGGTCCACGATGTGCCGCGTCTGGAGCGCGATCGCCTCCATCGTAACGTTGAACTTGCGCGCAAGGTCGGTGAGACCGGAGTCCTGTGTGTTTGGTCCCGATGGCGATCAGCACGGTTTTAGGGTTGGGTGGTGGCGGAGGAATGTGACGTACGAGTTGCAAGCCAACAATCGATCCGGTCATACGGGGGTCTGCCAGGGGCGAACGGTTGCCTGGAAGGATGCAAGTGAGCGAGACGGGGTCGGGTATGTTTTAATGTTCCTGTGTTGCATACCGTGCAGGTCAGGATAGAAGTGGAGATCCTTGGTGAGCTCGGTGAGGTTCTCAGCCTTCTTTTCCTCGCGTAGTCTCTCAAGCTCGTCGTGAAGGACTGGTGTGATGGGGCGTTGCAAAACATGAGATGAAAAATGGGACCGGGATATTGCGTAGCGCATTACCATCGTGGATATTGGTGTCCCGCTGCTGTGCGAGCTCCTTCAGCCTTGGATATGCAGAGTGGGTCGTAATCATGAAGTCAATGAGCTACGGGTTTCAGGTCAGTCCCCACCCACGAACATAGCATGGGAACTCACTTGACCCGTGGAGGACTGGCCGCCCTCGTTCATCCACCAACCGGGGAAGACCACATCTTTGTAAGGACCCCAAACGCCGTTCACGAACACGCCCTCAGGGCTCTGAAGAGGTGCCGTTTAGCATTAGTCGTCCGCACAACGCGAATACCACCCCCAGAAGTGCGTTGTAAAAGGGCCTGTGATCGGTCTCCTGTCATGGACAAGCTTGTTCAGGACCCGAATCCCGGTTATGCCCAGCCAATGAACCATTAAAAGGGCGCTTCATTGTGTGCGGGGCCTCCAAGATTCAGGTCATGAAGCAGCTTTGCGACCATGACCTAGTCCCGGAATCAGCCGTCGAGGGAATGTCCCAGAAAGAAGTACAGGAAGAAATCGGGAAGGAAGGCGATGTGTCCTAAAAGTCTGGTGAATTCCGTATAGGCGGGTGGGGACCTTCCCCTTTTACCCCATCGCGACGGGAAGGGTCCCGCCTCAAGGTTAGACTGCATGCGCCGGTATCGCGCGGGCTCTCTCCTGCAGCAGCTGGCTGTAGGCGTGCCGATGTCGCGGTGGAGAGAACCAACCGGTTGTAAACCGGGCTTAGGATATGCGCGCCGGGTCATGCACCCGTGCCAGGTTCTGTCCTGAGAGGGTTTACGCGACAGCGTACGGTAGTGCATCCCCAGTCAACGGCTGGCGAGGGTGGCGCCGGATCCCTCGCGAAGAGGTTTGGTGGTGAGTTGATGTGTTGCGCCACGATCGTGAGCGAAAGGACTCCACTGTCTATCGGAGGGTGCTCCAGCCGGGCAAGCCCCCCCCATCCGCCTTTACGGATTTCATCAGACGTTTTGGACACATGCCCTGTCTTCTCGTTCTCTTTCCCGGACGTAGATATGGGCCATTGCCCGTCGTGCTGGAAACTAAGCGAGCCAAGATACTCACCTGAACGATGTGGCAAGTGCTGGTTCCGGCAACGGCAGCGAGCCTATGCCTCGACTCGTCGAGAGAGGGGACGACATCCGAAAGCTTGCCTTGGACCTTGTACCTCGCCGCAACAGTCCCCAGCCAACCCGCGTACCTATAAGGGATCAGGACTGACAAAACTTCGCGCATTACAGCTCACTTACGCGTCGATGACCCCACTACCAACAGGGGTGCCCTCTAGCAGCCCTGTCTCCTCCGCGGCCTTCTTGGACAACCCGTTTCCGACGGGCATGCCGGCAGTCAGGACCTCCTCCTTCCCGAGCTGCGAGAACTCGTTCTCCACGAACTCCTCGAGCCCGATCTTCTTGAAGAACTCGGGCTGCCAGCCGCCCTTGATCGGGACGAACGAGCACTTGCATGCGACGGAGCAGCACGAGCGGCGGTTGTAGCCAGTCGCACGGTACGTGAGGAAGTCGGGGAGGTCGAAGAACTGGCAGCGCTTGAAGAGCTCCGCTTTCGTGTTGCGCTTCAACCATAGCGTCTTTGGGATCTCCATTTCCAACTGTGTAAGCAGGGAAACCCGGAGCATCGTGAGCACATGCCCGCATCCCAAGCCGGCCTCTACCAGCAACGTCGCCAAAATGTTGGAAAGGAGTGGCTGTAGTTTGCAATGCAAGGTAACGGATGACAACGTCAAGATGCATGGCAACCCATTACTACGTTGTCGTTGCAAACGGCTGTCACTCCTTCACAAGGATCTGGCTGTTTGCGGATGGCCGACCTGATGAAAAAGCAAGATTGCGGACGTACGCTCATCGTACCACCGACATAATCGAGCACGACAGACCCGGTGCTGTTGATGAGGTCCGCCTCCTTCTCCGCGCGGTGGTCCGCCCACAGGATAATGTTGCGATCGCCGTTCTGTCCGAGCTGGTCGCCCTTGGTGACGACGACGGGTTCACCATTCTGGTCTGCGACCGCGAGCGAGCAAGTCGCGTCGAAGCCGATGCCCTTGACCTCGGATGGCTGGACGTTGGCCTCCTTCAAGCAGGCCTTGATGACCTTGCACATGCCGGTCCATATGTCGTTGGTCGATTGCTCGAAGATGCGGTGATCCTCCTCATCGCGCCAAGTGATCGTCTCCTCCGTGAAGGACGCGACGATGGTGCCATCAGGTTTGACGAGGCCAGCGCGAACAGAGCCCGTTCCGACGTCGACACCAATGTAGTAGGTAGACTGGGACATGGTGATGGTCAGTTTTCAAGAGCTTGAGTCCCAAATTGACACGGTGGGTGGACTGACCTTGGCTGCATATATATACAATATTATTGGAGCAAGAGTGTCTTCCGGACCCGGATCCGAGACCCGCTCAAACCTCACATAAGTTATTGTCGCTTAGCACTCTCCGATAATCTACTACCCAAGTATGCATTCCCAAACTCATCGCCCTTGCATCGCCCCTTGCAAAGGCAAAGCGATCTCCCCAAGCAGCATGCATTCTAGACAAATCCACACGGATAGGCCCTTTCAGATATCTACCCTACAATGTCGAAGGCTTGCATCTCCCTCAAGCATAAACCAACAGTTGTGCATCGAAAGGCATGTGGTCATGATGCATATGCAATGGGTTGCATACATAGCTTTTGTAACATCGTGCAAGTGAAGTAAAGCAGCATACAACAAACGACACGCAGATCCCCAACGTCAAGCCATTTAAACCTCCTTGACCTTGACGGTACCGCGCAGCAGACCAGTCTGAAGAGGCAGGCGAATCAGAGGATGCATCGCCGCAAATGGCAGCAAGAAAACGTACCCGACGCGCAGCAATGAGACCGACTTTCTGACCGGGGACGGCAGAGCGGGCAATCGTCGACGCCTTACCAATGTGTTGGTGGTTACCACCACCGTGAGGGTGGTCAACCGGGTTCATAGCAACACCACGAGTACGGGGCCAGCTAGGACGACAGTTAGCACCCATATTATCGTTTCACCATCTAATCGCAACATACTTGTAGCGCTTGGCCTTGAACTTGTAGTAAGCGCGGCCAGCCTTCAACAAAGGTTTGTCGATACGACCACCACCGGCAACAATACCGACGGTTGCACGGCAAGAGCCAGACACGGTCTTCTTGGAGCCAGACGGAAGACGGATACGGGTCTTGTTCTCATCGGGTGAGTGGCCGATGACGGTCGCGTAGTTGCCAGAGGTGCGAGCGAGCGCGCCACGGTCCCCAACCTTCTCCTCTACGTTGCAAACAATGGTACCCTCAGGGAGCTGGCCAACGGGGATAACGTTGCCGACGGCGAGCTGGGCCTTCTTGCCAGCGTAGACGAAGGCACCAGTGTGGAGACCCTCGGTCGCGATGAAAGTTTCTTGGCGGAGCTTGTAGCGGTAGGGGTCGCGGAAAACGACCCGGGCAAGAGGAGCACCACTGTTTCGCGTTCAACGACTTTGCGCAGACGGAGGAAATGTGCCTAGCAATTACGCACCGGCCAGAGTCGTGGATGATCTCCTTCACAATACCCTTGACGTAACCATTGCGCTCCGCGAAGTCGAGAGCGCGGAATTGTGCGGGAGCCTTGTTAAGGTGTGTGTGGGACTTGAACTGTTGGGACAGGTAACACAGGTTTAACGAAATGTCAGATCCAGGAAGTGAACGAAACGTACGATAGCGTGAGACCGCCTTTGCGCGCGAATTACCCTACCCATGTTGATTCTGTGGAGAGAGAAATGTAAGCTGGAGTGCTGAGGTAGAGAACGAGGGTAGCCGAAGGACGTCAAAGTTCATCCAAGTGTCGCCGAGTGCATCCAGCCATTTCCCCTCGAATTTCGTCCGTTATTTCGACCTGGTGCCATCTAGCAACACTCGGAGGGGCCTCCGGAGACGTTCATAATAGCACAGAGGGGCATACTCACAGTCTCGCTGGTCGGCGGTGTTGTCGATTGCGTTGGCAGGCAGTTGAGTGAATCCCAAAATGGGAGCCGCAAGTTGCCGAGCGGCAGCTCAATCCAAAAGCGCTGTCAATGGGCGCCTCACAACTCAGAAAGTGCAGCTGCTTCAGGCAGTAACTCAAAAAGTCCCTTTTCTGCGTGCCCTGTGAAACATATGAACGCGATAATTTGTTTTAAAGATGGCGGACATATGTTTGACACACAGTCTCATTGAGAGGGGACTCTGTGCCGCCATCTAGAGAGATACTGGGCGTGTTCATACGCCAAGCACGTGACCTTGACGTTGCCTGAGACTGGGACGCGTTCCACGTCGCTTCCACCCCCAAGTTTACGACTGGTCTCGATGCACCCCTGGCTCCTTCTGCTTTTGCCCTTGCACGTCCTTGCTAGCAAAGACCGGCTGCTTGGTGTCTCGCCGGAACTTGCTGCTCGCTACGTATCCACGAAGAAGGGCTCCGCGGAGACATGGCAGTGTTTAGACGGCTCCAAGACCATTGATTGGTCCGCGGTCAACGATGACTTCTGCGACTGTGCGGACGGAAGTGACGAGCCTGGTTCGTGATCGTCATGGCTTGCCAGTAAGCTGTGTCTTAATGCCCTTCGTTCAGGAACTAGCGCATGTCCCAACTCCCGCTTTTACTGTATGAACACTGGTCACGTCGGTTCATACATACCGAGCACTAGAGTAAGGGATGGTCTTTGTGGTACGTTGATATCTCTCTCTTAGTATTATTGTTGCTCATGTCCTGCAAGAACCGGAGTGTTGCGACGGTTCGGATGAGCCCAAAGGCGTTTGCCCAAACGTCTGCAACCAAATCGGCGAGGAATACCGGGAGCGCGTAAAGGCGGAGAACAAGCTTCGCAAAACGGTATGTTCATTCACTGTTGGGAAAGCATTGTAGTTATATTATATCTGTTGCAGGGCTCCAAAATTCGTTCGACGTATATTGCGTTTGCCCAGAAAGAGAAAAAGCGTCTAGAGGAAGAAGTCGCCGCGTCGGCGCAGGAGATTTCGACTCGCGAGAAGGAGGTTGCCCGTCTCAAAGGTGCGCCGCTCGCCGTGTCCGTCTGTTGTATCTATCCGCTAACATAGAAATAGATCTTGTTGAGAGGACTGAATCTCTATCGGCGGCGGCGCTCCAGGAGAAGAAGTCGTCCCGTAAGTGTCAGTCTTGTCCATGCTTCCTCCTTGTATTCATCTGCTATATCAGCTCTCTACCAGTCTCTCATGACCCATTACACGGCCCTCAAGTCGCTTCAGCGGGAGCATAAGAAGCATCTGGAACAGGAGAAGGCGCTTGGCGATATCCTCGACCAGCTCCGCACAGGCTACAATCCCAACTACCAGGACATGGCCGTCCTCGAGGCCGTCCGTGGATGGGAGCAACTCGCCGGCCTTCCCCACATCAACGACGTTGGCAAGGATGACGAGAATGCCGACGAGCTGGGCTCTGACGAGGTTGAGGACGTTACTATTGAGGAGGAGGCCGTTGAGGAGGGCATGTGGACTGCTATGCAGCTCGAGCACCAGCTGGATGATCTCCTCAAGACCGACTACGATGGCCTGCTCATCGAACACGACAAGCACGTCGGCACGCCTGCGTCCCCAACCGCGATTCGTAAGTGCTGTTGACGAAGAACCTTTGATGTATCCTGACACATTTGTATCACAGTCTTCAACCTCTCGGCGTACCTCCCCGACGCGCTTGTTCCTCAGTACGAGTCTCTTCGTGACCAAGTCGTCTCCTGGCTCGCGTTGTTTGGCCTTACTCAGGACAAGAGGGGTAGCGCTGCTGGTTAGGGCTTACACGTTTGGTTTATTTTTGGCTATTCTGACCGGCGGCTCTGTAGACACTTCCAAAGCACAGAAGGCGCTCAGCGATGCGGAGCATAGCCTCAACCTTGCACGGAAGGAGACAGAGGACAAGGATCGGGAGCTTGCTCGCCTCGCCGACCCCGAGTGGTATGGTCGAGAGGGCGAGTGGAAGAAGCTTGCCGGTACCTGTATCGAGAAGGAAGTCGGAGAGTAGGTGCTGTCGCTCGCTGGTTGTCGCTCAGATTGAGCTGACATCATTGCAGCTACTTCTATGAGGTCTGCTTTTTCAATGAAGCGCGCCAGAAGCCGGCCAGGGGTGGCTCGACGTTCAGCTTGGGGTAATTCGTGCTCATCATCAAGGGGTGACGAAATTACTGAGCTGCATTATCAGCAAATTCACCGAGTGGAACAATGCCGAGGGCATCAAGAAGGGTTCGCCCGCCTACTACAGCAAGCAACACTACACCGGCGGTGCTAAATGCTGGAACGGCCCTCAGCGTTCTGTCACGGTGAGTGCTGTTGTTCGGCTCCTTCAGCTGTCTCTCATGCCCATGGATCTTTAGCTGGTGATGAGCTGTGGCCTGGAGAATGCTGTGCTTTCTGTCGCGGAGCCCGAGAAGTGCGAGTATGAGTTCAAGGTAACCTCTCCTGCACTATGCTTGGCACCCTCTGCCGAGGATGTTAAGAGGGAGGAGTTATGAATGCCCTAAAATAACCATCTGCTGTCTCCCATGCATTCAATCATATTGTTATCTGAGCTGCAGTCGGTCATGCTTTATAAGTCTCATAGGTGTATAGTTTTGCATATTGCACTTGATTGGAATACCAAAACAGGTGTAGGCCAGTAAATGTCAACCACAAGCTTAGAAAGAGCCAGGGAAATAAAGAGAGAGAAGACAACTCTGACATAACAGGCAGATTAGGACATAAAAAGTGCACACCATAGTTATGTATACACTACTTGCCACTTGGTCATATATTATACTACATGCATTGACCCATTTTAATATGGGAGGAATTATGCAAATATTTTGAAGTTTGTGGAGAGTGGATATCTGACAGGACAAGAATATAGGATAGTAGACTTAGCTAAGCTGTGCAAATGCATTAGAGACACCCTACACCCCAGCCAGGTGAGGCAGTTTATGTGAGCCACTGGGCACAATATCATATACAAGATTAACATTTGGCTGGCACTATATATAGTAGATGATAAGTGGTAGATGTTTATGCACTTAGCAATACTTGTATGTGGGCACTAAGCATAATGATGACATATTGTGCTTACTTAAATAAGTCAGAGAGGCCAGCACCCAGCCAGAAAAGTCACAGGTTGCTGATATTGATCACACTGCACTTCTGATTATGTGAAAAGTCTATCTACAACAAAGTCTGTGTATTAGAAAGTGGCACAAGCAGTTTTGTAATTGGAAAAGTGATTAATTCTAGTTGCATTTCCAGTGGCAGTCACTGCCCATGCATGAGCTCAACATTTATAGAGCCAAGCTCAAGTATTTATAGTAAGGCTTGGTATTGCTATTAATAGATAGGACATATAACATATATAGAACCCTTGCCTTATATAGCTTAATATATCACGTGACTTGTAGCGTGCGAATTATTGGTCAACCAAACATAACCAAATAGAGCTTATACTCAGCTAGGAATCTGCCAGCTGTTTGTTTTCCCCTCCAAATTCAACCACTCCTGCCTTCTTATCTTACCTCCCACCTTACTTTCAGATAACCACCTGAAAAGGATCAAACTACAGACTAGAGAGTAAGTACATTAGTTTGGCTCTCACCAATGTAGAGTCACTAAGTTGCATCTAGTCTTTTGTTTGTTTGACTTGCCACTATCTTCTGTTCAACTTCTAGTTGGATTATCTGCCTTTTCAATCTTCTACTTGAAACTACAATAGTTATGTCTTATCAAGGCCAGTTTTCTGTGCTTTATTGTTCTGAATCATTGTGCTGATAATATTGCAGATAAAGTGCTTGTGCAATTTCAAAGCACCTTTGCAGAGCCAAATCACCACATCAGTACTTCCCCGAGTATCTTAATGGCCTTAATGCCTCTTGATGCCTCTTGATGCCCCTTGATGGGAGCTCTAAGATGGGTAAGAGCCAAGGCACAGCCACTAGCGCCCACCTCCTAAGCTCTGCTAAGTCTCCTCCAGCTGGTCGCTCTGGTCCTCAACCACCAGAGGTCCGATTGCCGCGAAACTTGGAGGGCGGCTTCGTTAAGCTATGCCGATGCTGCACGCAAAATTTCAGCTCCAACCGTGGATGTGGTCATGAGCGGTGAGCAGATTCGTCACGGGCGCTTTTAGAGCTAAGAGCCATTAAGACCGGCAAGTGCCCAAGGTCCTCGGGGAAGTACTGATGCAGGCTTCAGACTCTGATAATCCATCCTGGGCAACACTCTCAGCTGAAAACACATCAGAGGAAGATGGCCTAGACTCAGAGTCCCAGACAACAACTCCTGAACCTGCACAGGAAAAGGCATCATCGTCGTACACTACGACTCTCCATGGTAAAGCAACTTTTTCAACATTATCTCCATGTCTCAACTCAGTTCAGATTTTGGTTTAGCATCAACAACATACAAGAATCCTTCAAACAATTTGAAGAGGGGGCGCTCTCCAGACTCTCTATCTGCACATCCATTGCTGGCAAAGAAGACAAAGTTCCCCCCTTTGCCTCATGACACTCTTCTCAGGAATTGCCACACCCTCCAACCATCCCTCCGTCCTTCTTGCCATTACCACAGCAACATTGGCATCTCACCACAAGAACCCACCACAGCTTGGGCGGCGCCTCCGTTGCATCATACAGCCTCTCAGCTAAGATGGCCGCGCGCACCTTTGTCCTCTCATGAAATACAACCTACCCTCCCCAGCGCTCCAGCACATCAAGTCCTCCGACCACGGAAGCACTGGCCACCCCTCACCGATAGCTCCGGCATTGAAGATTGGGCATTGGTAGATGATGCGCTGCACACCCAGGTCGCTTCTGCCCACATCCTCCCCAGCTATGCACAGTTACCTGCACCATGGGAACCGGACGGTGGTATAGTTGGGCGGGGCAATGGGATGCACATCCCCCTGACGCGATTCGCCGATCTAGAGAAGGGGAGCAAGGGTAAAGAACGCGCACGGTCAGGATGGACAGCGCCGCGGTGGTCGAACGTGGGCGAGTTCAAAGCGCGCCTCGACACGATGTACGGACCTGGAGACATCAACCGGGGCCTGGGCAGAAGACCAAATAACGTGAGTGCCACTCTTCTGAACGCGACCGCGGTGGGAAGAGGATCGCCGGGGGGCGGTGGTAATAAACGAGAATTGGGCATGCTCACTGACTTACTTGGTGATCATCTTCGTAGATCCTGGCCGGCAACGTGGAGTCGGGTACTGCGCCCGACCAACCTGCTCTTGTCGGCCTACGCGATCCTGAGGCTGCGCAAGGCTCCACGTTAACGGAGGACGAAGATGACCCGGAAATGTCGCTGGGAGGGATGCGCCGAGGGAGGCTTGAGAATCCGAGTCCGTAAAGGGATACTCGTGCATTCAGGCGTCATGGAGCGTCGGGAAAGTCGTCGGAGATCGAGTAAATTTGGTAGGACCGACCGTCGATGCCGCAGTCTTCCGAGGTGGCACGCCCGGGTGGCACTCGCGTGATCGTTGCGATCGGGCCACAGTTGTTGAATGACTTTTCTTGCTAGATACCATAGAAGGATGTGCACGTTCTTGCTCGCGCCAGTTAGGATATCGCGTTCTAATGTAGCTCAGGCAGATGATACGAATGTGGTTTCATAAGTGGGATGCGTGACGTTCCGGCCGATGAGATGAAGGAGTAACAGGGGGCGTTCAGGCGAGCTGCCGACGCTCCAACCCTCGTCCTGGTCCTATCAAACCGGTGACCGGGGTCCTGACTTTCACTCATTCTGCTAGTTTTTACGGAATCCCCAAGTGTTCACTCAGAAGGGCAGGAATTCGCTTGAGATTGAAACCATGGCATCTTCATAATATTAGAAAGCATGCCTGATACATTTTCAGAGGAAAATCGAACTTGAACCAGGGTATTTGCAGAAGCCAGGACGAGGCGAAGGAATCGGGCCAGAAGCGCTCATCCGTGGCGCGCGTTTCGCAGCTCGTCAAGCGCTCATCGAGTGCCCCGGTGTGAGCAGGCGACTTGTCTTTTTCAGACTCGTTTCCGTCGTGAATATGATACCAAGGGAGAACATACGTACACTCGACCTCATAAATGGCCTTTGTGACTCCAGGACAGATAATAATGTCGAAATGCATCCCCTAAACCAAAGGTCTTCGCAGCGCTAGCCTGAACCAGCTACTGGCAGGGTCTCCGCATTGGAGACTACGGCTGCATTTAGTCACAACTACTACTATAATTCAACGAGCTCCAAGAGCAAACCCAACCAAGACCTCGCCATATACCACTGTCCCCTTCCCCATCTGACTCGCTCCAAACGACGTCGACCTACGATGGTCTCGATTGAATACAACACCAATACTTACCTGTTCCACCCCCAATACACCGAAACCAGCTGCCTGGAACTGCCTCCAGCTCAAGCAACAGGGCCCTGCGCGCCCAAGTTGGCCCATGCGAGCGAGCTGTAGACGTAGTACTTACACGCACATCAATGGATATTGGTGGGAGGTTGTAAATCCGGCATATGGCGGATGATCATGGATCCAGAGTCCCAGGTAGTGAGTCCTGTGAGACGGTGCACGAGCGAGAGGTAAACAAGGGCTTTCGGAAGTAGGGAAGACCGCCGTCGGTGAAGGCGGAGGGTAAGGACTGCTAGAGATAAGCTTCGATAGCAAGGCTCGTGTAATCTAATCTCGGCTAGAGGGGTCCTCCTCCCACTTTGGTGGCCGGGGTCCTGATTTTCATTCTCTGGGGTTGGTGCACTGGACGCTCGCCTGAACGCCCCCTGAGGAGTAAGTACTGGGCCCGTTATGAAGCGGTCGAGGGAAACGTGCGAGGACGAGGCGGTGCACGGGTGATTGCGGTATGACATGTGTGACTGTGTTACATGACAGCGTCACGGTGTGTGACGGCGGAGGAGCCAGCGTTGGGAGCTGTTTTTTGTGCTCATCACGACCAACATCTCGTACTTCCTCTCATCATCGCTGCAAACGACCCTTGCCCCCTCCCCACTCTGAATATGCTCGCTCTGGCGCCGCAACCGATGCATACACCTGTAGATGTCCCTCATAGAACGCAGCCACCCACCCCGAGCTCATCAACAAGACCCACCTTCCGCAAAGTCACCCCCTCCTACACTTCTGCGTCCTCATCGAGCCATTCTGCTCATACTAGCCACCCTGGATCCCACTCATCCCACCCCGCTCCCCTAGAGGCTGTCTCCTCATCTCGACGCGCCACGCCACAGCGGACACCATCCTTCACATCAAATGCTCGCACCACCGTGTACGATGGACACGAGGACGATCCTTCAACCCCCCCAGGGTCAGAATCCGAGGACAACGAGCCGGAGACGAATATGCAGTCTAGCCCTGTGCCCGTGGATATCCACGCTTATGACTCGACGACATTGCTGCGGCTCCTAGCCAATGCATTGACCGAGATCGCGTCCATGAACACAGACCGCGACCATTCCGAACCATACCTATCCTCCTCTTCGGCCCATTCGCATGCCAGCCCTTCCGAGCCTCACCCTCCGATATGGCGGACGTTGACCACCGCCTCCCGCCACGCCCTTTCCACCGCCTCGTCCCTCTCCTTCCATGCGCGCAATGTCCCAACAATCCCCTTGGAAGCATACCTTACTCGCATCCAGAAGTACTGCCCAGCGAGCAACGAGGTTTTCCTATCATTGCTCGTCTACTTCGACAGGATGATGAAGCTGGCGAAGGAGGCATGTGGGAAGGTGTTCGCGATTGACATGTACAACGTCCACCGGCTCGTCATCGCCGGTGTGACGGTGGCGAGCAAGTTCTTCAGCGACGTCTTCTACACCAACTCGCGGTACGCAAAGGTGAGCCCTACTTAATCTGATCACCGGTGGTTCTCGATGACTTATTAGCGTGCTATCCTTCCTCCAAGGTCGGCGGTCTCCCGTTGACCGAGCTCAACCAGCTCGAGCTGCAGTTCTTGCTCCTGAACAACTTTCATCTGATGATCTCACAAAGTGAGATGCAGTTATACGCGAGCAAACTGGTACAACAGTCCCAAATACCCTCTGGTATCTCCCTCCTCCCATTCCTCCCCGACGCTTCCTCTACACCTCACGATTTCCGCCGATCTCCCGTCGGCCCTGTGAAGTACTTCGCAGCGCTCGACGGATACATCACCCATCTTCACGCGCGGGCGCGTCCGACACAACGCGATTCGGGCATCCACGCACATCCCCCTTCGTACACACCGTCTTCTTCCCGCCCAGCGTCCGAGTACCGGAGGTCGACTAGCTCCTACTCAGCATCATCTGCCTCAGACGCAGTTACGGACTCTGGCGATACTGAGACCGACTTCGATGGCGAGACCGACGACGAGCCAACTATCCGAGCGCCTCATTCGTCGGCGTCCTCCGAGACGATGAGTCTTCATTCCGCTGCGAGCGATGCAGACTCAATATACAACGAGGATGACGGGAGCGAGGTCGGGGAGAATGCGCATCCATATCCGCACACTAATGGTACGCGGACCGGAGACTACCACCATCGGGACATGATGAGCCCTTGAGGGGGCCTGTAGACAGCGGGACTGTCCCCACGGGCGACGCACCGCGACGGACCAATCGCTGTGCGTCATAGACGTGTTCGGGGTGCTGGGATGGCGGCATTGCTGGGCTGCGACGGGCGTATCCGCACGCGCTCGCTGTACTGTGAATGATGTTATTATCGTAAGTACGCACCGGACTTCGTTCCAAGCTGCTTTTTGCCACACACATACGACATTGATCGTGTATATACACTCCATAATCAGGCGCTTCGGTTTCTTTATTCTCCTTGCTACATTGTACAGTGGTCATTCTTCTCCATGGCTCTCATGTTCATGCACAAGTATGTTATGTCGCGCGTCCGCAAATATACTGAGCGTCATCTGTATTGCTTGTTTTGCGTGGTTGCCCATCAGTAGTACATATATTCTATTCCCTCTCGCATCCGGATGAATAGGGATAGGCATAAACATCCTTCTACATGAATTGTACGTTCGAGGTCGGACATGGACTGCTCGCGCAGGGGGCGTTAGCGTGATTGTGACCGCCGGTTTCAAAAGCTGTACTTAGTGTCGGGTAAGACGGTGTTAACAAAGTAAACAGGTTGGCGCTTAGAGAGATGAATCGGGGTCACAACGTTGTGGTGATGCGCGATGCTCCTTCTCAAGTTCTCTTTCCTCAGGTCCTCGTCCAGGCCAGACCATGTCGCTGCCCAACGGAGACTCGACATCCAACGACGGTATGGACGTAGACAGGTCGCCTAGCGCCGCGGCTAGGCCAACCTTCAAGGTCCCTTCTGTCCCATCCCGCCCGCGCGCCGCCTCTGTTCCCGCCACTTTGCGGGACAGCGCGTTCCAGGTTGGGTATGTGTACTCGAGCAAGATGATGACCCACAGCTGTCCCCGCGGCCACTGCGAGCAGCCGGAGCGCATCTCGCGCATATTTGACATTCTGAAGCAGCACGGCTGCCTGGCCGAGATGAAGCAACTCCCGATCCGACGCGTCCTGAGGGAAGAAGCGCTCCTCGTCCACAGCCAATCTTTATGGGAGAAAGTCCTCGCGCTGCACGGTAGGCCACTGTCATCGAAGGATTTACTTTCTTTGGACGTTATTGATCGGACCCTTTTTTGCTAGCGCTCACCGAGCAGGACATAGCTGATTCCGAGGCGTACTACAATGACCTCTCTCTGTATGTCCACCCCACTACGCCATACGCAGCTCAGTTGAGTGCGGGAGGCGTCATCGAGGCAGCTCTTGCCGTGGTTCGTGGTGAAGTCAAGAAGGCATTTGCCATCGTACGGCCACCGGGTCACCACGCCGAGCCTGACGAGCATATGGGTTTTTGCTTCTTCAATAATGTCTCGATCGCTGCCAAGGTCGTTCAGCTCAAGACACCAATCAAGAAGATATTGATTCTAGATTGGTATGTGCGAGGAATCGGGAGCGGCATGCCCATCGCTGACCGATCGACAGGGACGTCCACCACGGTAATGATTTGGGAAAACCCTACTACTCTATGCTCACACAATGCAGGCAACGGCACGCAACGGGCCTTCAACGACGACCCATCCGTGCTCTACATCTCCCTACACCGCTACGAAGGGGGAAACTTCTATCCTAATGGGCCCTTCGGGAGTATGACCTCTTGCGGGGAGGGTGCCGGTGCTGGCTTGTACGTTGCAATGACATAGCTTGGCTTTCTAGCGGCGGAAGTTGACGATTTCATGCCCGATAGTTCTGTCAACATCCCTTGGCCTGAGAAGGGAATGGGCGACGCCGACTACATCCTGGCTTTCCAGAAGATCGTCATGCCTATCGCTCTCGAGTTCTCTCCGGAGCTTGTCATGAGTCAGTCCTACATTTCGGATAATAAATACGCTTATTAACTACCGTGTTACAGTTTCTGCCGGGTTTGACGCGGCGGACGGTGATGACCTCGGCGAATGTCATGTATCACCCGCCGGGTACGCGCATATGACCCATATGTTGTGCTCACTTGCCGGGGGCAAAGTCGTCGTGGCGCTTGAAGTAAGTTTTAAGGTTCGTGAGTATCAATCGCGTAGCTCACGTTCGAATCATAGGGAGGTTACTCTCTGGACGCCATTGCCAACTCGGCATTGGCGGTGACGCAAATGATCCTGGGTGGCGTGCCTCCTCAACTACCGCCCATGACCGCGTCCGAGGCCGCTACTGAGACTATCTATCAGGTGGCCATGGAGCAGAGCAAATTCTGGAAGAACGTCGATCCCAAGGCCTGCGAGCCTATTGAAGGTGAGTATATGCGTTCACAAACGATGCTATGGTGGTGCCTGACGAAGCGACTTGCAACGCAGAGATGGAGCCTATCGCAATCGCCCTCCCAGGTACGCCAGGCTACTAATACGCAGCGAAAATATCTCCTCACGTTTCCTACTTAGAATTATTGAAATCCCATCGCCAAGAATATTTGTTCAAGAACCACGGAATGGTGGAAGTGCCACTCATGAACCAAGCCCTCATAGAACGCTTCCAAGCCCAGGTCGCTTGCACGTCGGTATCGTTTAGGATGCCCAAAAGACTATTATCGTCTTACCGCCGTTGACAGCCCCGATATCATGGAGAACAACACATTGGTCGTCTTTGTACATGAGTTGTAAGCTCATAATGTTGAGTGCTGGGTTGATCTTCTAACATTTCCTTCAGCGGTAACCTTCGTGTAGAGCTGGAGTCCGTGATGTATTGCGATGTTCGCCAAGAGCACTCATACCTGGTAGGTGATCCCCCAACCCCCGCATCCCTTTCTCCGCCACGTGCGCATACAAGTCTTGACCGCCAGGGTGTCACTTAGGTGGATTGCTCGAAAGAAATGCTCAGCTGGGCAAAGAAAGAGAACTATGCCGTTCTCGACGTCAATGTCTTCGGAAAGCCGTTCCCCAAGACAAAGGTGTGTTGTTGATCAAGAAACGCTTCAGCGCTGACACTTCCGCCTGCAGCTGAAGAACACCGACGATTACGCCGGTGCAGTCATGGTATACCTCTGGGACAACTATATCCAGTGGGTCTTCTTAAGATGAACCTACCATCTAGCCGTCTCCCTAAACTGTGGTATCCTAGACTCACGGATGCGCGTCAAGTGATCCTCATCGGCCACGGCCCAGGATGCGCTCCCATCATGAGCTTGATCCAACAACGCGGTACGCTTGCCTCTTTATATGCACCCGAGGACTTCACCGATCAATGCTGCATTGCAGCAACGAGCGTTATGAAGACCGTAAAGGGTGTCGTACAAGTCGTGGGACATCACAACGTTCCGTACACCCCGCGGGACATGGAGGTCCTGCGCCAGTGGTACTACGATGCAAGTCCCTCTCTGCCCCCCATTCTGTGAACCCTAGCCACTCACCCGTCATCCTTTCGAACGGACGCAGAACTCCATTGTCGTCGTTCCCGCCAACCACCGCATATTCCAAAACCCGAAGACGTTCAAGAAGCACGGAAATATCTTCCGCATAGGTACATGGCTCTGTGCTATATAGCGTCCAGGTGCTCACATCGTCGTCCGCACAGCTGAGGAGAAGCCGATCAAGCTCATCATCAAGGCTATGCCTGGGATCCAGAGCTACGTCCGGGAAAAGCTCGGCAGTTCAGCCCACGCCAATGGCGAGACGAAGCACTAGTCTCGGGTTCCTCCTCCGAGCAAGTTGTCGCAGAGGGTTTCGCCTCTGTTCAGTCGCAGAATACCAGGTCTCCTTGTCAGGTGGGGATGTCGCGCCGCAAAACGTTGTAGTGAACGACGCATCGCCCAATCCCGGGATCGCAGGTCCATCTCGTCGTTCGTTTCCGTAGCGTATCGTGACGACGCTTCTTGAGTCGCGCTCTGTATGAATCTGTTGTGTTGCTTTCGAATTGTTCTCTTGTCGTCCTTTGCACGTATATACTGGTTGATCTACTCGGGTTTCCTGCTCAACTCAGAGTGGTCAAGATCCTTCACACAGTCTGAGATGACGATGAAAAGAGCGATCCAGGGTGAATCTAGACCTACAACATCTACAACAGACGGTATAACTGCTACACAAGCATCCCGGTCCACGCTCGTCAGTCACATCGCGTCCTCATCTTCCGTGAGCACCTTCATCTTCCAGCTCCTCATATCATCGTCCGGCTCCTCCAGCGCCCATAGGGCATCTTCATCGTTCTCGCCGCCATTTTGGCGTAACTGGTTTGCCGGGCTGTCGACCTCCTCGACCCCACCCTCAATGTCGACGTCTTCATCTTCCTCAAGCATCTTGCGCCGCGCGATCTCCGCTTCGTCCTCCTGCAGCACACACCGGGTCGTCAGCGGAGAAATACGCAGACCCAACACGAGCGTTCCGCTTACGATGTCGAACTCGTCTTCCCGCTCCTCGTACTCTATATTCTCGTCCACCTCCTCGAAGCCGCCCGCGAAAGCGCCCCAGCGCTCGTCCGTCGGACAGTGCCAGATGAAGATGTTGCCCATGTTCGTGCAGGAGGCTATTGCGGGTTTATGCGGATGCCACTATCATCCACTCCGTCAGCATGGGCCGTACTGGACATAGACAAGAGGGCGTACATGCATGTACGTCAGCAGTTCGCGGCCACCATCGAGCGTGCTCGCAAGGAGCCCTTCTCGAGCCAAGTCCCAAATGTAGATTTTGTGGGACGCATCGTCCGCCGCACCTGGCCCGAGCGTGGCAGAGGACGTGAGAACCGGGGCTCGGCGGAACAGCTAAGAAAGACCTCACCTCCTGCAAGCCATTCCCCGTCGGGGCTGTACGACATGGTAAGCCACGACACTTTGCTGATGGGGTCGTGGAAACGGAGCGTCGGTTCCAGTTCCTGCTCTATGTACTCGTTGTCCGCGCTCGGGGGCGCATAAACCGGCAGGGTGAATTGTCGCAGGACACGGTCGGAGGAGTTGGTCACTAATCGTCTGCGCTGGGCGACGCGTCACTTCTCTCGACATCGGGCGGAGAGGAGCTATGATGTGGCGCACCTTCCTGACGCGACGAACTCGAGACCTCGGATGACTCCTGCCCCGGATATCTTATGTCGAGCTATCATCTGGAGGTAGCGCGAGACGTGTGAGCCGCTGTGGCGACATGGGTTCAACCACTTATACACACCGTTTTTGTGCGAGTGTTGAACACCAAGACAGTACCCAACGTTGTGCCCACGAAGACGTGCTTGCCTGAGGGGTCGAACCGTACCGCTGTCGGTGCAGACCTGGCATTATGTTGTAAGTTAAGAAAGCGGGAGACTGGGGGTTTTGCGCACCTAGACCTATTGTACTGGCCCTCGTCGTCGCTCTCGTCCAACACCTCGATAAGCTCATAGCGTCCCTTGCATTCCCTACGCTGGTCCACAATATAGACTTCCCCGCTACTCAGGAGCACCAGGATGATTTTGCTTCCGTAGCTATGAGCACGCGAGGATGAGCTACACAAGGAACATGGTACGCACCTATTCTTCGGGTGGAAAAACGCAGATACCACCGGGACATCGAAGCGGATGGTTGCTCGACGGCGAGGAGGGTCTCTGTCGGAGGCGAGGTCCCACAGGACTACGTTCCAGTCCTTCGATGCCGTCAGGATATACCGCGAGTTACGGGACCAGCTGAGGATCATGAGAACTCACACCAAGCCCCAAGAGCTGATCGCGACGCACTCGACGGAAGTGATTCCCTTGACATGTCCATCGCACCACCGCGCTTGGCCCTTCGTGTCCAAATCCCATACAATGGCTACTCCGTCTATGCGTCCCGCGAGAATGAAACGGCCCGATGGGTCGTACCGCGCTATGCAGGCATAGGAGTCGAGGGAAGTTTGGATGGACGTTGGGTAGGGGGAAGTGAAGAGGTCTGGAGTTCGCGCCGAAGTCAGCAACGTCGACCAGTGAGAGGTGACTGAGCTGGCCCACTTGTTATCGCCTTATTCATGTCTCTACGACTAGGGCAGAGCCAGATTCTCGACGGTGAAGAGGAAGCGAGAAAACCAGAGTGGGTGGAAGGGAGCAGGAGCAAGTTGAGCAAGTTGGAGCAAGTGAGGCTACATAGACTGCAAGCGCCGACGCGCGGACCACAACCACCGACTCCCGAGCCACAATTGCATTCTCGCTCTGGAACGGCCACCTTCCTCCATATATACTCACGCGAATGTCCTCTTTCACGGCGCAAGAGCCGCCTAATCCAGATGAAGCCCTCTTCGAAGACCTCAAGATTCCTGCGAACTATAGAAAATACGACGAGACCACCGAAACGGAGATTATCATGCATCTCGAGGAGTGGAAGAGGACCGCATATGGGGTCCTGTGCAAGTTGCGCGATGATCTCCGTGCGTTGAGATTTATAAGTGCTCCGTGTCAAGCAGAGATTGTTTACTACACCTCCCCATTCGACGCCGATGGACCGTGGGTGCTGGACTCGAGTCGAGAGGTCGCCAGAGGCGAGTCACCGGTTTAAATTTTCTTAGTATCTCTCCTGACTGAGTTCTCAGATATTTTGACCACGTATGCGACACCGGCCGCTGACTTTCAGGAGCGCGTACTTCGCAACTTCGTCAAACCTATCTTTCAGCGTAACCCCCACCCGTCGGTCAATGTCGAGACAGGTCGCAAGCTTCCCCGCGCGGCCGGCGGTCCCCTTGGCCACCTAGATTACATGGAGGGACAGGAGTGGAAGAATCACCCAGGGGTATCGAGTGTCATGTCCTGGTGCCTTTCGCATGCCGATGTACGCCATGTTTCATTGAATTCCTCGCCGTTGCCTCCTTATGCGTTCTCAACGTAGACGTCAACCGTGGAAAAACTATGGCATCTCTTCGTTCCCCCAATCATGACTTTGCTTGACGACTACGAGGCGAAATACAAGCTACGAGGTGTCCAACTCGTATCGCAACTGCTCGAGGCGTCCCCCCCTGACTTGTTGCGCCGCACAGGGATCGATAGTCTGATCCTCAACGTGAGTTCGGTCCCGCTCCCATGATGGGTTCAATGTGCTCATCCCCCGTGGTTGCAGTCGCTTAAGACTTGCATGGCATTCCTCCAGCATCGCGAGACCCCGAACCTTATTCGCGCCACAGTACCCACAAGTGTACGACTCACTGAGCTCACGACAGCAGAAGGCTCTGCCGCTCGCTTTGACCAGCTCTGTGCCCTCCTGGGGGACGACATCATAGGCAACATATGGATATATGCTTCGAATGATCCAGACGCCCTACAAGCATCCGTGGATGCCATTCCTACTGTCGTTAAGGCTTTAGGTGTCGGCACCTCACGCTACCTCAAGGTGAGTTAGCAAAGGCTCGTAGACGATTCCGGTTTCATACCTACTCTATCAGGGTTTGATACCGCAACTCGTGTTCCCCCTAATACCCGCACCAGATAATGGGGCTTCCATCGGGTACAAGCTGTCGTCCCTTGAAGCCCTCTGTGTAGTCATAAAGGCTTGTGCGCCGAGAATTCACAAGTGGCAGGGCACGATTTTAGAGGCCATCCTCAAGTGTTGGGTCGACCTCCCGGACAGCAGTGTCAAACCAGAAGGTGACTATCGATGCTTGTGAAATGATGAGTTGCTAACTAATGTAAATCGTATGCAGAACAAGCTCGGTTGAGAGATCGATGCCGCTCTGTATGCACTCTACTGGCGAGGGTCTGTGAGCCCACGGTCCATGTGCGTTCACCGCTCCATGTACACTCCATGAACTAAGCCTCATGTCGATTCAGAAGGACTACCAACGCATTCTCTCGCTCGATTCAGCCCTCTTTGGGCCACTTCTGCAACTACCCTAGATAGAAACCTCGGCGTAATCAGAGATGCAATGCAAGACATCTCCGTTGCAACCCACTCAATGTCGCTCATCGCTTGGGGGATGAGTGCGGAACAGGTGAGTAACAAACAACCGCTACGATAGTTGTGGCTACGGGCTCAATGGAGACAGTAAAGAAGTATGACCTTGAATGATGCCCATTCGGCAATCGACCCTAGCACACATAGGAGAGCCTCGTTTGGGACGTGGCACAGGCCGCAAGGACCGCGCTCATGTAACACGAATCAATGAATCTGCGTAATTAAATTCGTCCAGTCGCCGTTGTATATCCCCTTTGTTCCTACCCATGCACCGTTGAAGACATGGTCAAGACAACGAAGCTGGGAGGTACCACGGCAGATGTGGTGGTAGCCACAGTAGCGTTCTTCTGATGGGTCAGTACCTGACTCGGAGTATTCCTTCACACTCGAGACGTTAACGCACGAAATGGTGTAGAATTGGCTATAGCACGCATGGTGGAGTTTCTGACGAGCAAGCTTTCGAGTCCATCAACTGTAGTGGCATGGATGCCTTACTTGCAGGCGCCGAGATGATGGTGAATAGTGGTCTGTTTTCTTCCATGCCTAACTCCTCACGATTTCGCCGATGTAGAGACCCCGGCTGCATCCTACAGTCCACGTGGTTACCTTGGAAACTTGGAACCACCTTCTCGCTTCTTCAAGATGTACCCTGGCTACGCGGACAATAAATTTCTATCTGCGGCGGACAGCAAGTTCACACATTTGTCTCGCTTCAAAGAAGAGGTAGGTCGCAATTGTACATCCAAGGTGTCGTTCGTCCTGACTACCTACCCAGGATTTCCAATTCGATTAGCCTCTCATTGGCACGTTGATGTATATGGCCGTTCAGAATGGGTGTACCCACTGCCCAATTGAGCATTACCTGGGTTGGCGCCCTTGGAGAGAAAGTCATTTCCCTGCGCGGCTCATCGTAAGTAGATCCACGCCTTCATACTAACTGCCATCAGTAGATCTAACGAATGCAAGCAGGAAGAGGGACGCACCGTAGAGAATTTGCCCTCCCCCCCGTGTTCCGCCACACCTGTTCTTCGGAGCACGAGGATTTACACACATTGACTGCTTGGGTATTAAACTTGGGCTTCTAACCGTGTGAGATGGTATAGTACCCCATGGACTCGCTCCGGAGTCTTTCCTGTCGCATTCGGGTCGAAAGCTATCGTACTACTAGTAGAAGGTCAACAGTTTTCGATGCAGTATCATCTCCTTTACTTACGCCCAGGGCGTTGATGTTTTCTAGGGAATGCGCACTCAATGAGTCGTGGGTGCCGCCGACACTTCCGTCGGGCCCACTGACAGCAGTCTGCGACATCAACCTGCACGCCCATCCGAATCTCCGGAAGCGATGTCATGTTCAAATGTCCGCCTTCCGCACCCGAAAACAGAACTACTTAGATGCGCACAAGGACCGCCGCCCGCGTGTAAGAACCCAGGTGTACGTCATCTTCTCCGTCATGTCGTCTGATCAATCATGGCTAATTATTGTCCACCCTTCAGCTTCCCAGGAAAGGCCGAGTACAAGGAGAAGGAGAAGGGAAACCGTAAGAACACGTCAAAATGAGAGTCGCCGACTTGCCTGCGCCTGCGCTGTCAGTCACTTCTCGGGATCGCTTCTAGGTTGTTAAGTAGGTAGCGACAATAACGTCCAGTGAACCATCCTCCAGGCGAATTCAAACTATTTTGAACCCTGTCCTGCTCGCCGGCGCTGTCGAGGAAGGCTTAGGTTACCAAGCAATGACCACGTCCGCATGGCCCGGCGGCTCATCCCACGGTGCTTGTACAGGTTTGCCGAACCCCAACGTCCTGAAACCCAGGACGCACGCTACGGATACGCCGTTGACTATCGGCATCGTCGATACACTAGTCATGGTACATACGTCCAACGCCGCTCGGACATATGGGGGTTATGTGGCCTCTGCGACCGGGAAGATATCCGAGTCAGGTTTGACTAAGGCATCAAGGCTCTATTGTTCCCCTTGCGGACTCTTCGACCACAGGTTCACTTCATCAACGACTAAGTACCTTATTTCTGTTATGCGCTTCGGTGCATTCCCATATGACCGATAAGTTTGAAATTGAGTCGTTGTGGGTGGTTTCGAGCTGACATCTCGGGCGGCGACCGCTAGAATTCTAGGTCAGCCTTGGGAGTGATGGCCCGCCGATTGCGCAACAACAACAATCGTGGTGCAGAGCTTTGCGCGGCAAAGAATGCTGCTGGGAGAGGTGATGGGCGCGAGGAAGACCATGCCCCCTGGAGACGAAACTCTGATCAATCATCCGGCAACTCTGGCATGAGAACTGAGTACTGCCAGTGCTGTCCCACCGGACCGGTGACCTTTGAGTCGAATACGACGGGTTCACGGCATGGCTGACACGTTTTTGTTCAACGGTCCGACGCCATTCCCCTCAGCCTTTCACTAATAAGTGCGAATGCGGGGCATCTCTGAGTGTGTTACAGCTGTGTGATCAAGCCATTACATGTACCCAATGGCCGATAGATAGTACAGCGACGTTATAATCTGGACAACAGATGGTAAACAGCAATAGCGGTCATGTAGACGACCTTCGCGGTGTCCAGCACCTCAACTAGCGGTATCCGGCACTTTGACTCATAGAAGAGCCAAGAATAGAAACCTGTAGATAATATAGAACTTGGTCGTCAGGCATCAATATAACACAATCGACAAGTAACAGCTAAGGGGGACGGGCTCACCAAAGAGAAAGTATCGGCAACCGCATGGACAACAAAGTTCGAATCGCGACGTCGAGGTCGCCAGAGACGTTGTAGTGACCATGTGCTGCTGCCCAGCCTCTTCCATTGCCGGAGTGCATCAGCTGCGGTGGGACGACGCGCTGGGTCATCGTCGGTCATCTGGCGAACCAGCGGGTCCACGAACTTCAAATTTGTAAATTTCTAGAGCGTGGATTAATCCCATACTATGCCACGGAGACGAAGTTGTGCATACCCCGGTGAAGTGCTGACGGAAGAAGTTTCCCAGAACGAAAATGTCGACATTGAACGGATCGTATGGAACTTCATCCGAGAGCTCCGGTACGTCTTGATCCAGACCAGATGTGCCTAAGACGAGTCTATCGGTATCATCTGGTCGAAACCAGGAGGAAATGCCGAAGTCGACCAAATAGTAAGTGACACTTGCGCCCGCTCGAGATTGTACCGGCGCCCATCGTCGCAAGTTGTGTGGCAGGCGATCCAAACGGACGGGATGGAACCCCTGGGGATAGAGCGATGTCGCGTCCATCATAAGATTCTTGTACGCGCAGTCGCTGGAGACCTGTAAGTACCCGGAGCCCTCTTATTAACAGAGACGTACGTACCGGTGCGCTACGCCATGTTCATGGATGAATGCCAGACCCTACTGGAACATGAATACTCGGTCACAGTAACGACAACAGACATACCTCGAGAAGTTGTTCGCCACAGTCAAGTATACTTTGTACGGACTCGAAAGGTGGCCTATCCACGTAACGCAAGAAAGGCATTACGAGATACGACTTGGTTGGATCGTCCTGATCTGGCACAACGTCCAGCACTGGGATGCAATGGTTGCGAGGATCGTCCCGCATCCCCCGAGAGGAAAGATACGAGGCAATCTTCACCTCCATAGAGTCCGTAGCAACTCTCTTCAGAAGGACGAGCTTGCCGTCGGACACCCTCGTTGCATCCATGAGATGGGGTCGAAAAGCCTGCTGATGTTCAATGTCCGACAAGTTGTGCAGGTTATGGGGACTCACTTACAGGGGCCCCTACGAAGTCTTCCGCAAAGAAAGGCTTGATGCTGGGATCCGATTTCCAGGAGGCAATCCACCCCGGTCTGTAGCGAGGTCGGAGTAGGTAACCGCGCGACTCGAGGTATGCTTGACGATCCCGCCAAGGAACCTCCACGGATTCAAGCTCGGCAACGAGATTGTTGTATTCCTCGAGAGCATTCTGAGCCATGGTGTAGGAACGGTTTATGACGGGAGGGGAGGAGAGGGGAGGGGATAAGGTGTGGAAATGTGGGGACCCAGAGGGTGTTGAGGGTCTCGCATTGACGTTACGGTCGAGTCGAACCTTACGAGGCAAGTTCAAACTCAGAACAATGAAACAGGATCGGACTTCAAATATTGATCAGAGCCGACGCAGCGCTTCTGATGACTCCGACTTCTCTGAGTTGGGAATGTGGACCAACTGACACCCACTCTCTTCTCACGCGTCACCACAGATTCGAGTTCTCAAGTACTAGTCACTGCCTGCGATGAGCGCGAGGGCCCCGTCCTTGACAACTTCGACGCTTTGTTGTCTCAAACGCCATCCTTGTACTGGGACGCTTGCGTTGTACATAACTACTTGTGGGCGCGTGTGAACAGCGCTGGCTAGTACGTCTACGCTTCACACTTGCATTGCATTTTCGGGAAACCCAGTGTCGCGCGGCCGGTGTCACTGGACTTTTGCGCGCGGTCTTCGTCCCTTCCACGGTCGCATTAATAATGGCGACTGCCACACCCGTACAAGGCGTGGCTTTCTTCCAGACTTGAACACATATAAGATCCCGGGTCAACCTCGTGAGGTTATCTTCAACTCGCCGATCCACCAGCGCGATACCGCAGTCATCCTAACACTCTCTACTGCCGTTCTTTCGTACTCAGGCTGCACCGCCCATTCTAATCCGCTCTTTTGTCGAGGTACGTCTATGACCGAAATCGTTTGCTCCTTTGCAATTGCAGTACTCACACCTGTGCGACCCCATAGATGTTGAGCATTTCGGACCCGGTGCATTTTACAACCGACATACTCACACTTTTGTCGGTTACCTTGAGTGTCACGGTCTTCGGTGCCGGATACACCTCGTACTGTGCAACCGGTCCCCGGTATCAAGCAGTGGTGGCACTCTTGGATCACTGGGACGATTATGTAAAGTCGTTGACCCCCGAGGAGAGAGTGTCCTTTGAGCACGCTCAACCGGGAGAGTTGGACCGCATTTCTGAGACAATCAAAAGGTAACGTAGACCACTAATCCTATCGCGTTTGTTAGTGGCTCCTCGTACTCATGGATGCCTCCCAGGCTTCGGAGCGGCACGGCAGCCATGAACGTGGAACTGGATAACCATCGTTGGTGGCGGTACTTCCCATTGTCAGAGGTTTGTGGAGAGTTCCGGGACTGGGATAGTACCATCCGGGAGGCGAACCATGATTTCTACGTGAGTCAAACTTTTGATCTGACCTTCTTGATTGTTCTGAGGCATGTTTGGAATTGGCAGACCACGACCGAGAGGCTACGTGGCACGCAACGGCCCAGCGCAATGCGGGCACAGGCCCAAGCTGCCACCGCAGGTACGCGGACTTTGTTGACCTGGTTACTGGTACCCTTACACGACTACCCTTCTTTTAGGTACACAGGGGGTACCTACGGTAGACAGAAACAGGGCTGTCAGGTGGTTGAACACTGTTAGGGCTCAATTGCCCGATATCAGACTGCGGGGGATCGTGGATGGGCTCAATGGTAAGATTTATTATTTTCTGCCAGTGGTCGAAGCATGTCATCCTCACAATTCACAGCTGTCATGGTTTCTCAATGCTAGTGGCCCCTCGGGCGGATGGGAGTAGATGGACTGTATCACTACAGCATATGGATGCCAGGCTCGAATGTATTTCGTAGGTTATTGATTGATTGTTTACCATGGACCTCGGGTGACGTGTAATGCATTGGCAATGGGCATGGCTACGGCGAGCGCGTAAGTAATCAGTCCTGGTGGAGTGTCCGGTCCGCATTTTAATAGAAAGAATTGTCAATTTGCCATTTTTAGCGGAGGAAAGAATAAGTTCTTCACAAGCTTACATCGACGTCTGCAACTTGAAGTAGCGATCACCTTGTCCAGGGTTTGTTGCAGGATGCGTGCAATCTCAGTGACAACGTCAGCCGAGGAAAGTATTATGTCTACGCCGTGGAGTGGATATTGGTTTGACGAAACCATCACTGCTGGCAGTGGACCGCGCAAACCGGTTGTCCCTTCGGATATAGCCGGCACATGTTCCGCGGCCCTCTGACACCGTGACGTCCAAGCAGCGAATTTCGTGTTTGCCTATGTCCCACCTTCCCCCCCTACTCCTCCTTTGTCTCCCAACGATAGATGTCCCCTCCACCACCACCCACTCATCTGTTAACAGATATCGATGGGCCAGAGGCACCAAGCTTTCCTCGTCGCCCGCGTTCGCCCCCACGGTGCTCAGCCCAGCGATCCAGGACAGAGACGTTGCATAGCAGCCTTCCACCACCAGTGGTGCTATGGCAGTCTCCCGCTGCTCGCCATGCGTCGCCTCATCACGCTCATCAGCCACCCAGAGAACGCCGCTGTGGTTCGTGCCGAGGTCCGGCCGATTGACGGGCAATACGGCCGACATGGTGCACAGAAGCCCCAAATTCCTGACGTCCCTTGCCCGTACGCCGCGTCTCTCTTGGGCTCGGCGTGGACTACGGATTTGGAGGCTGGTCAGGAGATGTACACCTCTGGGGTAACGTTGGAACAAGCTCTTTTGCCCGCTTGGTTGGGCTGCTGGGATGGAGGTGAGTGATGACGGCCCTTTCAGCCCGATTGTTGCTGATCACAGTCGCCGGACCCACGCAGACAACGACGACGGCATCTCCATACTAGACATCACCGAGCCTGACCACCCCGCCTACTGCTTCCTCCGCCGGTCTGAAGGTGTTCTAGACGCATATGGATACCTAAGTGCATACTATCCCGTTGGCAAGTATAAAGCCTCTCTGCCTACGGGCAGCGTAAACGAGAGTATAAGGAAGGCTGAAGACGTCGGTGAGGACGATACCGAAGGCGAAGGTGATGGTGAAGACGGTGAGTACTTCTTCGGCAGAATGGGAGTCGATATTGAAACGCGGCCAACCCAGAGTATCACCATCAACGCAATGAGGAAGTGCACGAGCGACACAGGTTACAGGCCATCCAGGCTCTTGAAGGTGTTCCCCGTATCAGTGCAGACCTCCTACGCGAGGCTTGGCCCAATGTTCGCTTCCGGGACACCCGGCGTCCTCTTGCCCCTTCGACAACGATAGGAGTTGCAGAGGCGAGCACACTGTCTGGTCCTCCGTCCCTTGTCGACTTGACCCTGGACGTCGCCGTGAAACGCTCCCTTGACACCGAGGATGCAAGTGACGTGGGGCGACTCATCTTGCTCCCGGGGAAGGCGCCGGAAATCAAGAATGTCCTCCGCAAGCCTCAAACCGTTTCCTGATTCTGGCACCCAGCTCCTCGTCCGCGTGCTGTCGGAGCTGAAGGAGGGCGCTCGAGTCGACCTCTCCAACTTGCAGCTCTCTGGCACCCAACTTATCGAGGTTCTATCTGGCTGTGGCGAAATCGCATTTCTGGACGTATCGTTCAACAGTATCCTCATTGTGGACGATGTCCTGAAACTGCTTGAGGCAGCTCCTACCCTTCGCCGTCTCGTGATGATCGGGTGCTCGTCTATCGCTGACGCGCATATACTCGCTCTAGTGCAAGACGAGCCGTCTCGCTTCAAATCTCTGGAAAGCCTTTTCCACCCTGCATTCCTCACCGTCGAGAAGCCGGACCCCTACCCTACTGCCTTCACGTTCGTGAACGCGAGGGACAGCGGCAACCTAGCCTGCGCTTCCCTGCCATTCTTCACCCCAGCGCAAGTCATCCAGGCGCTGATCGACGTCCTCCCATGGAAGGCTGCAAAGGAGAACCGCTACATCATGGACGCCTCTTTGCCCTTGGTGGGGTTTTCCGCGTTTCACGGCGGAACGCGCATGCCGGACGAAAAGTTCAGTCAACGAGCAGTCGTATCCGTGCCGTTCCTTTCCATCCGGATCCCCCGCGGCCAAAAGGACCTCTGGGTATTCGTCTTGTCCCGCGCCTCCAAGTTTTGTTTCACCAGGAAGAAGAACATGTGGGGCTTCGTGCACTTCACCAGGTCTGAAGAAGAACCCAGCGGCGACGCCCCGAGTCCGGTGACCGAAAACGCTCCGACGCGACAGAGGATGCCAGTCCAAAAGCTCGGATGCTCGGGTCGTCTCTACGACCTGCGAGGCTTCTTGGAGTGCATGGCGAGCGAGGGGCGCCCGATGCCGTCCGAGGCTGCGGTGAAGGAGCTGGAACGCATCTTGTACAAGAAGCATAGCAAGACCGGTGAGTTCTACTGCCCGCTCATGGGGGAGGAGGATGCGCAGGAGATAGAGCCGACGGGGAGCGATCGTGGTTTTGGTGAGCGGTATGATGAGATGGGATTCAGATCGTGATTTGTGGCTCCGCGCAGCATTTTGCCATGTCATCCCTTCTCTTTGTAGGGAAAGCTCGAAGGTATTTTCGTGTACACTGTATCATCGTGGCCGATGATGGGTGCCGTATAGCCTTCAATCTCCCACGGCCGTACTTGTGTGTATGCCGAATCAATTTCCTTGCCACCTTCTCCGAAGTACGTCGTGCTCTTCCTACCATATGATTATAGCAGGATCGCGGCGCACATTAGACCTTGGACGCCTGCTTTGCACCCAAGACTTATTGCGTTTCGTGTTCATGACCCTTTTCGACTGACCTTCTCATCTCCCAGAATCTTCTCTCTCGGGACCGGGCGAAGCTTGCTCGTCACAGTGTCTGGACCCGCCTCCCGCCTGTCATCTTCGTTCTCGTTCTAGAACCCACTAGGACGTGACGAGCCCCACGGTTCGCGAGTCTGCAATTGTCGCGCTACCGGGACCCGGCTGTCGGCTTTGGGAACGTGGGGTTTGCAGAATCTCTGGAGACCTCGGCCTCTTTGCCGTTCAGATAGCTGCTGATATTTTCTCCCTGGTGAGATCCACTTCTCGTCACCCGGAGCTCCTGATCCCCGTGTATTGATCCCTAACTTACAGGTTTCTGTTCTCGGTGCTTCAAGCCGGGGTGCTGCTATCATTGCTACTCATCGTCTGCTGTTCTGATGTAGTAGATTGATACGTTATAACATCAAAGTTATTGTTTGCTGAATACCACAGAAATTGCCACACAAGTATTGATTCTGCCAACGGGTACGGCGCATTGACACTGGTCCGCTTTGATAATATCGCGTTTCGTGTGGACATGTGTGAGTCCCGGAGTTTCGATCCCCGATCCACCACACCAGAGGCGTGCGGGAGTTTGTTTCCAACATATCTGAGTTCGAAACCGTCAGGGTGTTTGTTCCAGAAGTAACGTAGCTATTGCACGACGGCGGCCGCACCCTGCCGCTGCTGCCGCCTGTATCACATCGTCACGTTCCGGCATCCCGCTTTCTCGCTCCTCATTCACGACGACACCTCCGGCGCCGCGGTATATCGAGCCCACCACGCTCGGGCGGAATCCCAGGCTCGAAGCGTACCCCGGCAAGAAGCTCGTCTCGCGCATATGTCCGTCAACCAAGCCACCTACCCATCGTCGCCGTCCCCTCGGGCGGGAACGTGCACGGGCCATCCGGGTCCTGCCAAAGGATACACGAACAGTCACATATGAGCTCGAGTTCGAACGTTCGAAAGAGGATGAGGATGGGGTAGAGCAGGAGGGAACGCATACGTACGTAGACCACCGAGTCCGTCGGCGACGTCATCCTATCCTTCAGCGCAGGAGCAGGTCCGTACGGCCCCGGCGTGCCGCTGCGCGATACTATCGTTACCTCGGTTGAAGAAGCGGCGTGCCCGGATTCAGGTTGTGCATGTGCTGCTCCGGTGAGCCTGCGGTGGCGGAACAGGACGTAGAACACGAGGGCCCCGAGGAGCAGGAGACCCAGGACGCCACCGACGACGCCGCCGACGAGTGGGCCTTTGCAGTGGGGTCCGAGTGGCTGGAGTCGGAGCCGACTGCAGCCCCGACACCCATGGCGACCGGTTGGCTGGATGTGGTACCACGGGCGGATTACGAAGTTGTCGAATCGGTCGAGAACGTGATGGCGATTGTTGTCGATGTCGATGAGCTCGAGACGGCCGTCGGTTCGGGAACGTCTGGGAGGATGAGGTTGCGAATCAGCATCGACTGTCTCCCCCTTTCGCCGTGGTGGCAGGACGAGACTCACGTGCGGCTGGCACCAGCCGAGTGGCGGTTTCGTTGAACCTGTCCGCTTTCTGTAGAATTGTCAGCAAAGGGCCCTACTAATCGAGTAGAGGGAAACCCGAGACGGCACAACAGTACTCACTACTACATCGACATACGCCCATGCTGGAAACGCAACAACCAGACTCACGATCCTGTTTTCGTCGTCGTACGGTTCCTTGACCACGCACCCCAGCTACATCGTGTAAAGAATACAGGTTAGATCTACAATGTGTTTCAATCATCAAGTCACCCACGCCTGAGGTCCTCCGCCGCTGTCGAACTGGCACAACTGGCAAGCCTCGACCACCGAATACTTGACCGTGTTGCGCGAAGATTCGTCAGGCCCAAAGAGAGGTCCATCGTAGAACTGGCCGGGGTCGTCCAACGGGATATTGATAGCAGCTAGGACGACGGTGAGAAGCGCAGCCACCAGAGCATAGGCTTCCTAGAGCCTACCTGTGTCGCCTACACACGGAACCGAGAGGTACGCGGCGACCAAGCAGGGGCTTTGTCCCCTGCTGTTGAACATCTGGAGACGCGATTGTGAGTTTCGACGCAAACGGGACGTGAAGAATATCCACGCTCACCCATGCGCGCTGAGAGGTCCAAGCGAATAGAAACGGCAGCGACGGAGACAAGACCAAAAAGGAGCGGAGGGAACATCTCGCCCTAGAGCCGTACCACAGACGACAGCTCCGGCTCCAGCTCTCCTTGGAAGTTCAAAAGTTCTGCAGCGGGCGCGTTCGCCTGTTGAAAGCACATCGCCTTGGTGTCTTGGGCGCAACGGAGAACTTCTTCTTGAGCATCTTTGTGGATGCGTCCCCCCCCCCATTTTCGACAAAAGGGCGTCGAAGGTGGGCGAAACGTTGAGCTGAACGCCGGCGCCGAGGCTTCTCAACCGCCGCCGAGGACACGGGCGGCAGAGGTGTGGTCAGGCGGGCAAGAGTAAGGGATATGCTGGTGGCAGGCAGTCCGCTGAGCATCCCCTGGCGGTCAGGATGAAAGACTGGGAAATAACTCACTTGAGAGAAGGTAGCGGAACGATACGTAGAAACGTCGAAGGAACTTGAGAAGGCTACGGCTGAGTGTGACCTTAAGTGGCCGATCAAGGAGTCGAGGCTTCGCCTGACCCGATCTACAACGCATCGCGTCCATATCGAGAACCCAGACCATCGCAGATCGCCCGAGGCTTGTTTGGGGATTCCGGTCGGCGACGAGCGCAGAGAACATTCTGTGCCGATACGAGGAGTTGATGTCGACGACTTCTGAATCGTCGCGCCGCCCGTCGGAGGATCGCGTGCGATTGCGTGAAAGTGATTTGCATTCCCCATCTGTTCTGTGACTAGTACATATTTCCCCGTGGGCATGACGTCGCCGGACCCACGTCCAACGCAGACAGGTGTGCCACGTCTAGAACTGTACCTGCAGGAACAACCCAGGAGAAGGACGGATCACCAGAACACGCTCGTCGGCACCACCGAAGCGCTCCGCTGAACGTAGCCCAGACCCGTCCGGCCTTCACATTCGCGCGGAGGATCAGCGAGCCCGGAGCGCGTTGGCGTTACGCAACGTGCACCCTCCCTCACCCAACGGCATTCCAGGGGCTTGCGGCAACTCACCGGCTAAGCGGAGCCTCGCGTCCTCCCCTCGCGACCCTTCCAAATTGCCGAGCAGACGGTGATAGGGCGCACCCAGTGACCCGCAAAAGCCCCAAGTTGCAGGACGGTGCGCCTGCGCCGCGCCCTGGGTATGGACTGAAGCGTGGCAGCTTCGACTACCGGAGAAGCGACGAACGTCTGCAAGGAATACGGTCGGGACTGTCGCTGCCGGCGCCCATGTTCCTGCAGGAGGCTATTGCGGGTTTATGCGGATGCCACTATCATCCACTCCGTCAGCATGGGCCGTACTGGACATAGACAAGAGGGCGTACATGCATGTACGTCAGCAGTTCGCGGCCACCATCGAGCGTGCTCGCAAGGAGCCCTTCTCGGGCCAAGTCCCAAATGTAGATTTTATGGGACGCATCGTCCGCCGCACCTGGCCCGAGCGTGGCAGAGGACGTGAGAACCGGGGCTCGGCGGAACAGCTAAGCAAGACCTCACCTCCTGCAAGCCATTCCCCGTCGGGGCTGTACGACATGGTAAGCCACGACACTTTGCTGATGGGGTCGTGGAAACGGAGCGTCGGTTCCAGTTCCTGCTCTATGTACTCGTTGTCCGCGCTCGGGGGCGCATAAACCGGCAGGGTGAATTGTCGCAGGACACGGTCGGAGGAGTTGGTCACTAATCGTCTGCGCTGGGCGACGCGTCACTTCTCTCGACATCGGGCGGAGAGGAGCTATGATGTGGCGCACCTTCCTGACGCGACGAACTCGAGACCTCGGATGACTCCTGCCCTGGATATCTTATGTCGAGCTATCATCTGGAGGTAGCGCGAGACGTGTGAGCCACTGTGGCGACATGGGTTCAACCACTTATACACACCGTTTTTGTGCGAGTGTTGAACACCAAGACAGTACCCAACGTTGTGCCCACGAAGACGTGCTTGCCTGAGGGGTCGAACCGTACCGCTGTCGGTGCAGACCTGGCATTATGTTGTAAGTTAAGAAAGCGGGAGACTGGGGGTTTTGCGCACCTAGACCTATTGTACTGGCCCTCGTCGTCGCTCTCGTCCAACACCTCGATAAGCTCATAGCGTCCCTTGCATTCCCTACGCTGGTCCACAATATAGACTTCCCGCTACTCAGGAGCACCAGGATGATTTTGCTTCCGTAGCTATGAGCACGCGAGGATGAGCTACACAAGGAACATGGTACGCACCTATTCTTCGGGTGGAAAAACGCAGATACCACCGGGACATCGAAGCGGATGGTTGCTCGACGGCGAGGAGGGTCTCTGTCGGAGGCGAGGTCCCACAGGACTACGTTCCAGTCCTTCGATGCCGTCAGGATATACCGCGAGTTACGGGACCAGCTGAGGATCATGAGAACTCACACCAAGCCCCAAGAGCTGATCGCGACGCACTCGACGGAAGTGATTCCCTTGACATGTCCATCGCACCACCGCGCTTGGCCCTTCGTGTCCAAATCCCATACAATGGCTACTCCGTCTATGCGTCCCGCGAGAATGAAACGGCCCGATGGGTCGTACCGCGCTATGCAGGCATAGGAGTCGAGGGAAGTTTGGATGGACGTTGGGTAGGGGGAAGTGAAGAGGTCTGGAGTTCGCGCCGAAGTCAGCAACGTCGACCAGTGAGAGGTGACTGAGCTGGCCCACTTGTTATCGCCTTATTCATGTCTCTACGACTAGGGCAGAGCCAGATTCTCGACGGTGAAGAGGAAGCGAGAAAACCAGAGTGGGTGGAAGGGAGCACGAGCAAGTTGAGCAAGGCTACATAGACTGCAAGCGCCGATGCGCCGAGGCCCGACCACAACCACCGACTCCCGAGCCACAATTGCGTTCTCGCTCTGGAACGGCCACCTTCCTCCATATATACTCACGCGAATGTCCTCTTTCACGGCGCAAGAGCCGCCTAATCCAGATGAAGCCCTCTTCGAAGACCTCAAGATTCCTGCGAACTATAGAAAATACGACGAGACCACCGAAACGGAGATTATCATGCATCTCGAGGAGTGGAAGAGGACCGCATATGGGGTCCTGTGCAAGTTGCGCGATGATCTCCGTGCGTTGAGATTTATAAGTGCTCCGTGTCAAGCAGGGATTGTTTACTACACCTCCCCATTTGATGCCGATGGACCGTGGGTGCTGGACTCGAGTCGAGAGGTCGCCAGAGGCGAGTCACCAGTCTAAACTTTCTTAGTATCTCTCTGACTGAGTTCTCAGATATTTTGACCACGTATGCGACACCGGCCGCTGACTTGCAGGAGCGCGTTCTTCGCAACTTCGTCAAACCTATCTTTCAGCGTAACCCCCACCCGTCGGTCAATGTCGAGACAGGTCGCAAGCTTCCCCGCGCGGCCGGCGGTCCCCTTGGCCACCTAGATTACATGGAGGGACAGGAGTGGAAGAATCACCCAGGGGTATCGAGTGTCATGTCCTGGTGCCTTTCGCACGCCGATGTACGCCATGTTTCATTGAATTCCTCGCCATTACCTCCTTATGCGTTCTCGACGTAGACGTCAACCGTGGAAAAACTATGGCATCTCTTCGTTCCCCCAATCATGACTTTGCTTGACGACTACGAGGCGAAATACAAGCTACGGGGTGTCCAACTCGTATCGCAACTGCTCGAGGCGTCCCCCCCTGACTTGTTGCGACGCACAGGGATCGATAGTCTGATCCTCAACGTGAGTTCGGTCCCGCTCCCATGATGGGTTCAATGTGCTCATCCCCCGTGGTTGCAGTCGCTTAAGACTTGCATGGCATTCCTCCAGCATCGCGAGACCCCAAACCTCATTCGCGCCACAGTACCCACAAGTGTACGACTCACTGAGCTCACGACAGCACAAGGCTCTGTCGCTCGCTTTGACCAGCTCTGTGCCCTCCTGGGGGACGACATCATAGGCAACATATGGATATATGCTTCGAATGATCCAGACGCCCTACAAGCATCCGTGGATGCCATTCCTACTGTCGTTAAGGCTTTAGGTGTCGGCACCTCACGCTACCTCAAGGTGAGTTAGCAAAGGCTCGTAGACGATTCCGATTTCATACCTAATCTATCAGGGTTTGATACCGCAACTCGTGTTCCCCCTAATACCCGCACCAGATAATGGGGCTTCCATCGGGTACAAGCTGTCGTCCCTTGAAGCCCTCTATGTAGTCATAAAGGCTTGTGCGCCGAGAATTCACAAGTGGCAGGGCACGATTTTAGAGGCTATCCTCAAGTGTTGGGTCGACCTCCCGGACAGCAGTGTCAAACCAGAAGGTCACTATCGATGCTTGTGAAATGATGAGTCGTTAACTAATACCAATCGTATGCAGAACAAGCTCGGCTGAGAGATCGATGCCGCTCTGTATGCACTCTACTGGCGAGGGTCTGTGAGCCCACGGTCCATGTGCGTTCACCGCTCCATGTACACTCCATGAACCAAGCCTCATGTCAATTCAGAAGGACTACCAACGCATTCTCTCGCTCGATCCAGCCCTCTTTGGGCCACTTCTGCAACTACCACAGATAGAAACCTCGGCGTAATCAGAGATGTAATATAAGACATCTCTGTTGCAATTTGGCCCACCCAATGTCGCTCATCGCTTGGGGGATGAATGCGGAATAGGTGAGTAACAAACTACCACTATGGCTACTGGCTCAATGGAGACAGTAAAGAAGTATGACCTTGATGATTTGTCATTACCCATTCGGCAACAGCATTAATGCAAACAAGATCGACCCTAGCACACTGGGATATATGGCTGTGTACCGTGTTCGTGGCATAGGCAAGGCATAGGAGACCTGGGCAAGGACCGCGCTCATGTAACACGACTCGATGAATTTGCGTAAGGCAACCCTTAAAAGCCGTCCAGTCGCCGTTGCATATCCCCTTTGTTCCTCACCATACACCGTCGAAGACATGGTCAAGACAGCGCAGCTGGGAGACGGTACCGCGGCAGATGTGGTGGTAGCCACAGTAGCGTTGTTCTGACGGTCAGTGGGATTCAGACGCGAGTCTTCCTTACACTCGAGACGTTAAGGCACGAAATGGTGTAGAACGGGCTATTGCACGCATGGTAGCGTTTCTGACGGGCAAGCTTTCGAGTACATCAACTTTAGTGGCAGCGTTATTTGCGGGCGTCGAGATGATGGTGAACAGCGGTTTGTTTTCTTCCATGCCTATGATAGCTCCACAAGATTTCGCTGATGTAGAATCTCCAGCCGAATTCGGTCCAGGTGGTCCGCTTAGAAACCTGGAACTGTTTGCTCGCTTCTCCGACAAGTACCCCGGCTACGCGGGCAAGGCAATCCTATCTCCCAAGGTGCGGTTTATCGTAGTCACTCCGTCGCACATCGATTCCAGACTCGTACATCCCTGTACACTCGTACCACAGGGCGACCGCTACTTCGGTGCAAACGTTGATGTGGGTCTTTGGGGATTACTGCACGGCCCGTGATGTCGTACACGTAATGTGATGGGCTACAGCAATCAAAATGCTACAAACATAAGAAAAGCACATGCGCGAGACGGATGGGGACATAGATACGCTGGCACATGAGGGCCAACGATATCAGAGGGTGCAAGCAACTTGTTGCTAGTCATCGCCGATTCAAACCGGGGGCATCATGGTGATGGAGCCATCCGGGCGGGAGAGCAACGATGTTACAAAATCTGACCATGGGTGAGATGGTGGCAATGAAAGGTTAAGAGAGTCTCCTCACTTTGGATTGCCGTGTATGTACCCTGCATGCCCGGTGGCATGCTATAGCTCGAATAGACTCGCAAAATGCTCCTGTATCTTTCGGTCTGGTCAATGGTGTCTTGGTTGATGAGCCGTTGCTCTTAATAACAACATGGGGGGTCAGCGGGAAGCACGATCAAGGGATATCAAAATGCGCTGAAGGGTGCGGCTTACCTGAGACCTCGGCAGCAGTATTGGTGGAGATGGGGAGCATCTCAACGTCATTAATAGTCGCGGTCGCCAGTGCCGGTTCAGCAGCTGGTGCTGGCGTAGTATTGTTAGCGGCTTGGTTAGTCCGAGTCCTGCGATACTTCTTGGTTGTAGTCTGCAACGGGTCAGACCAACGATGCAAAACCCAGACCTAGAATATCTCGCTCACGTAATACTCGCTGTCCAAGTTCCGGATACCCTTCGACACTACCTTGTATTCCTGAGTCAATGGGGACTTTCCAGGCAGATACCGAGCCCATGGATTGTTGCGCAAGTCAACCTTGAGATCCTCAAGGCGGTCTTCGTAGCTGCACGAGCACGAGGGGAGTCAGATACGTAGCGTGTGCGAAGGGAGGGGGGGAGAGGATTGACACGTACACGCTGATAGCATCCAACATACTGGCGAACTCGCCTGGGTGGTCAAGCTCAAATTGAGCCTTTTGCTCTGGCGCCAGTTTTTCGAGGATACGTTTCCACGACTTCAATATCTTGCGCAGCTCCTTGATGCTGCTCTCGGTGGGACGAGACGTGACGTAGGCCCCAGTTGCTGGTGCGGCGGTTGCGATAGAGTGAGCGAATTGAACGAGATTAAAGATGTTGACGGTAAACCCGAAGTTGTCCCTGGCGCTATAAGTCTGGTTTGGAACGGCGGCACCCAAGTTTTGTGACCCTGAGTTCTGCATCATGGAATGCTGAAGTGAATGCAAAACTCGAGTGAGTAGGGAAAATGACGCGGACACCAAAGCTCACATTGCGAGGAGGGGAGGAGCTAGGGTTGCGGTGACAAGGGACAAATCCTGGAGAGGGCAGGTTAGGGGATGGATTGCGTGGGCATGTTCAACCATTTATACGCCAATGCGGTTTGTTTGGAGAGCCGGATGCCTAATCGGGAGTCAAAGAGCGATGTCGGTGTCCACGGCGAGAGACTACCTGGGAATCAGTGAGAAATGTCACGGTACGCCTGCGCAAGCAGGCGTGACTGACAATCATGGGGTCAGCCCCAGGCCCCAAAATTTCGCATGCGCCTACAAACCCTTACGTATAGCCCTGATACTTTGACGTGACCGGCGCGGACTGGTGTGCTTGAACGACATGGGCGTGTCGCCGAAGTATAACGAAGACAAGGGCTACCGGGTCCGGAAGGTTGATTGCAAGTTGCATTGGCTAATTATCGACGCATCAAGGAGTCTCAACCATCGGTGGGTGCAAGTAGGTCCAAAATACAAACTCCGGCCACTCCGCGGACTCAACTCTCACAGTCGGAACTTAAACCGGATGTCTATTTGTTTTGTTCTGAGTTTGAATTTGAAATGCACCCACGAGTCTCTCACGAATTAAACGCTTGCCCTGGTCCTGCAGCCTCATGGCGGTGACCACTGGGACGGATCCCTGCGCCGACCATCTCTCTCTCTTCTACCGACCCCCTTAGTCCCCGCCATGTCAAGAGGCACCTCTGAACGCAAGACGGATCGCTATGCAAAGCTTGCGCCCATTGAAATCGCGTGGAGGGACCGGCAACAATACTTAGAGTCCCGCGGTTACATGCTCCGGCGTCGTTACCACCCTGACTGGCAACCGTCTTGGAAGTTAGACCCGAGTATACGAGCCAGAGATGCTGAAGACTCCGTATCAACTCATGTCAGTGAGTCCAAGTCTCATGGATTGTTTGCGTTCCTCACTATTTGCAGATGCTGCGGTCTAGCCTCATGGACGCAACAAGGATCGCAGACGGCAAGCTCGTCCTTCTGAAGCGCATTGGCACAGAGTCGACAGAGTTGAGTATCGCCCAACAGCTCTCTTCTCCGGAGTATCGCTCCGATCCCCGCAACCATTGCGTACCTATCCTTGACGTTATACCGGATGTGGACAACCCAGCAATGTCGTACATTGTGATGCCTTTCCTCCGCTACGTGGACGATCCTCCGTTCCGTTCCGTGGGGAACATCCTCGACTGCGTCGATCAGCTGCTCGAGGGTCTGGTATTCCTGCACGATCACGGTATTGCTCACCGGTAAGGACTCTAAAGCTCATGAATTCAAGAACGATAACAGACCAACTCTCACTGCAGCGACTGTGCATACAAGAACTTGATGATGGATGCCGCACCCTTATACCCTAAGGGGTTTCATCCTATGTATACCAGTTCTCTACCACGCCAGATCATGCGTCCTGCTCCACTTCTATCACGCAACGACGTACCGATTGTCTACTACTACGTCGATTTCGGTATCTCTACATGGTTGAAACAGGAAGACACCAATAGACATGTCGTGGGCTCGGACGGTCTGGACCAGGACGTACCCGAGCTTTCCGACGACGTTCCTTACGACCCATTCATGGTCGACATCTTTGTCCTCGGAAATTTCTTCTGCCAGCACTTTACACAGGTATGTTGGGCAGTTTATCATTTCATCTGCGAGATCGTGTTAAACAAATGCGACAGAAATATTCAAATGTGGATATCCTTGAACCGCTGGTCGCCCAAATGACCCGCAGGGAGCCCGCTCATCGACCCACCGCCGCCAATGCGCTTCAGCAGTGGAAGGCTGTCCGACGCAACGTCTGGAGCGTACAGAGGTTCTGGAGGCCTCGTCCACGTGGAGAGCGTCTGGTAATTAGAGCAATCTCCGACCTCTTTTCCCTGGTAAGCTTTAGTCCGGAGTCCACGCGATCTCGAGGCATTAACTCCTAACCGTACAGTTGTATCTTTGCTACAGGTTCCTACGCTTGTTTCGATGATGACTTCGAGTAGTCGCAGTCACTGATACTTGATCGTTCGTCGTGTTGCCGTCGCTTCCTTGTGTGCTATCTCGTTCTTATACTGTAACCCTCGTTCTCTAACGGATAACGGATGACTGGAGTCGACTAGTTTTGAGCAACCTGTTCTCGTAATATGGCGCAAGGCCTGGTATAAGTGCAACGTATGACATGCAAAACGATATTTAGCGGCGAGCTAAGTATAGCAATAGATCGCCTTTCCTTCCTAGGGGGTCGTTCGTCGAAACCGACTTGGACGCAGGCACACTAGCAGGCTATCTGACTTATTACATGAACAACTGTACATTCAGACTCATGCGTCTCGAGGAGATTCGTACAATTGTGAGAATAACCGCATTGAGTAGGGCCCTGATGCTTTCGCATGGCCCTGCCACAGGAGGTTACGTACAACAGTGACCGCTCCGGTCGGCAAGTTGGTAAGTAGCGCGAGTATTAGACTGAAGCGAGACTGAAGCGAGACCTCGGAGACTTGCATACAGTGCAGTTCGGCACGTTGAAGTAATGCGCCCCTGCTGAACGACGAGATGTGTGGGACACTACCAGTGGTTTCAACACAATCATAGCGCACCAATCAAGGAAAAGACCAATACTCGTTACCCGTCAGCTACCGTCTTGGTCTTTCGATTTGGAGCCTGGTCTCCAGGGACAACGGCACGGTTGTGCCCAACATGGCCATCCACCACCGCATCTTCGGGCGTAGTTATCACGCAGCACCCCTTGTACGAAGCTCCGGACAACCCATTGTTATCCTTGCGTGATCCATAAAGATCAATATCATTCAGAAGAGTCGCCTGGAAATAGAGCGGCCGCCGGGCCAATGTCAGCTCGAAACCCACATCGATAAAGTTCAAACTTACGGTCTGGGCGCGCCGAGTCGGGTGGCCACGCGGAAAAGCGTACAATAGCGGATAGCTGCTGGCCCTCGCTTACGATTCGATGCCGCAAGCCCATCGCCCGCAAGGGGAATGATGTACTTAGCCCCAACATCTATGCAGTAAATCGTGAGGCTCTCCGAGCCTAGCAATATGGACTTCGTGTCAGATGACTCCACTGGCAAACGAGCGGGATTACATGAGCAACGACAGATACTATATCAGCAAGCGGACGGCTCAAAGCTCGAAGACACCTTCTCACCTGCAGGGCCGTGCGGTTCAGGTCCCCAACACGAGCACCGTGGGATGAGCCACTAGGACGCCATGCGGGCGTGGTGCATTGCCTGGTAACCGCTGGCCTTGTACCGAGCAGGGCAGCCATTTAGTCGGCAGCTCCTACTTGTTCTCTAGACGTCATTGCGATGTCACGGCGCGATCCCGAGGAGTCATGTATTGACTCCATGTCATCCGAGGGACATCTCCAGTTCTAAAGGACGAATAGCAATGTAATGGGCTTGAGCGACAGGAGGTTACTGACGGATATATATAACGTACATGCATCTTTTTATTGTACGCGCGACGTTCCCTTGTGGGAATATGGCCTGTTGGGTTGGAATTTGAAAAATGGCAGTGGGAGACCGACATGAACACGAGAATGCCAGGCTCCCTTCCCCAACTTTCGGATATATCGAGGACTGGTTTCGTAGTGGGCGAAGAGCGGAATCGTGAAAGCACTAGAACGAAGTCCCTGTCCTGACTGTGGTGAGAATCATGGCAGTGGGCGGAGAAGAGGAGTTCAAGTTGCCAACCAGGATTTTCCGTTAACAGAGCGAGTTGTGGAAGCAGGATTCTCGAGAGAACGTGTTTGCGCTCGGAAGGACAAAGAGGTGGACGTAGATACTTCTAGAACTCCAGTACCCACCTCGCCATGGCAGTGCAGACTCGGCAATGACCGTGATCGGTGATGTCACGACAGGAAACGTGTGGCGCCCAGCGAGGTCTTGTCCGGATCCGAGGCGCACATCATGTTTCTCCTCAGGACCTAAGATAAGTATCCTCCGAAACTATCCGCCTATGACTCCCAGTGGGCACGACTCCACGCAGGTCGCCTTTGTGCGCAGAAGATCTATGTAGACCTCTCGAGCCTGTCTCAGAGCGCGGCGGACGAGTGCGACGTGTCGCTGGCATGATCAACTTGAACGGTGTCGCCAGGGTGTCGCCCACGTCCCTGACGGCCTTCAAGCGGACCATTTTGACGTTCCGCCGCCGGGACCGCATGTCCGCATACGTGCCTCCAAGAATGGCTTTGACTACTGCCTAGCGTGCGGTCCGCATGCAGGCAACTCGGGGACAACTTACAAGCCTGAGACTCGCGCCGTTGTTCCGACTATGTAAGTACTTGGACGTCGCTTCGCGCTCGGAAGGCAACTGGAAGGTCAGCTCCGCCTCCCGAGCTCGGTGCCAGAGGGGTGCCGGTGCCGGTCCACGGACTCATGGAGCCTTCTCGAGGTTGGGAACACGAAGGTCGGGCAGTTCCGTATCGCGACAACACAAGCTACCGAGCATTGATACTGACATGGGTACTGTCGGATGGTATACCGGATGCACTCCGCACGGGTGACGGGCACTAGTAGCTACTTAGTGGGATCTGAGAGGAGTCGTAAGTAGACTACGCCGTCACTACGGTGGCAGAAACGAGTGCCTGGCCGTCCTAGAAGTCGAGCTACACCACCGACTCAGAAACATATTCACACAAGGTCAGATCGGGCGCCAAGGCACCCCATTAAATTGATGCTTGAATCATATCATTTGAAGCATTAGGACGATAATTACTCCACCGTTTTCTAACGGCATGACATTATTTTAACATGTTGGCACACCTCGTCCTGACAGTAGGGCATCCCAGGCCCACGCCCAGCGCTGCTTTGCTGCTTGCTCGCCACCACTAGCGATAATCCAACAAAAAGGTATGAAATGACACAAAATATATTCCATAGATAATCAATGACACAGTGCATAATACATACAAGTACAGACACATACAGTAATAGGGTCCTAATACAGAGACACGTTCAACAGGAGAGGAGGATGTATATGCATGCATGATGACACGTACACGATGAAAAGAGAACATACCTCAACCATGACATGAGGCGGCAAAGACCCAGAAGCCAGCGATGGAGGAGCCATGAGGACGAGAGCAATGCAAGCAGAACACCGCCAGAACCAGGCTGCCAGCAGTGAGCACAAGACAGTCAGAAGACCAGAAGACCAGTATCCGAGACACAAAGCCTGAGAGCGAGGCCGCAAGCCACCGCGATCAGACACAACACGACAGCGAAGAGCACAGCGAGCACAGATGGTAGCGCAAGAGACCCAGACCAAGTATGCCAGTGTAGACGAGTCCCCATGGAGCCCGAGGACCGTAACCAGAATGACGTTGAAGGTCCACACTTGACGGACGGTACGGGTGTTGGACTTGGAGAAGGGAAATGAGAAGAGTGACGGTGCCAGCGATGGACGTTGCCATTTGACAAATCCATTCCGTGGCCTTCCGTGATTTGGCTTTGTTTGTACACAGCCATGAGGCGCTCGCGAGTCCAGGCAACGATGGCAAAAATCAGTTGATTCAGACCCGAACAGACCTTGAAGCAGGCACGTTGGCGGGATGTTGTCGGCAGCCCGCTCAAACAATCATAATTACATTTTGCGGTGGGAAAGGTACGTGCAATGTCAAACTCGAGGTCAATTTGATGTCGCGCGAAAACCTCTTTTTAAGCTCATTTGGAAACCCTTCCAGTGACCTCACTTTGGGTTGGCGGTGTAGTCAAGCTAAGTAGTCAAGCTTGTCAAGAGCCTGGAGATTGAATGAACTTGGACAAGCCGACGCGCTTGTCGCAGCCAAGGCACCGACTCGCGACTCGCCTGGTCTCGCCAAGCGTCCCGGTGAGCGTCTTCTGACAGTACACTGTACATGTACAGTACTCACTTAACTCAGTACTGTATGTACCCCAGCGAGACGCGGTGAGAACCTCCGCACAGGGCGGCGCTCGGGACTCGGGAAGCTCGGATCCCGTCGACGCCGACGCCGCATTCAAGTGGAAGAACTTGAAGCTTGAAGACGCAGCGGCGGTGCGGGGGAATTCGACAAAGCAGTCATCCGGCGTCCTAGGATCTGGCGGCAGCCCATACCATATGACCTCTGAACAGACAGCTGAAACGTCTTCTGCGTGGGTTCGCTGAGCTTGGACTGCTTGGTTCATCCAATTGCAGGTGCGGATCGGAGGGAGGAGCACGCTGTCACGAGCGTCCCGGGCTGGTCATCTGCGCGGAGATGGTTGAGCTCCCGCTAATGCGTCCGACATCGTCTGCGGGCGTGCAATGGTGAGTCTAGCGTCCCATGAAGGTGAAATGTTCGGTCGAGTTACTTGGGATGCTCGTTGTACGATATCGATGCGAATGAGCCGACGGCGGGCAGGTGAAACTCGAGCTCTGCTCGTAGCCCGAAAAAAATTGCCATGGAGATTATGGATCACGATCATATGAACCCCATGGAGGAGAAAGCATGCAGGAAGAAGATCCAGAATGCCATGCTTATTGAGAGCGGAGACGTGTATGGCAGGGCGGCGTGTGAGCGGGGTGTGCTGGTGGGAAACAACATTGAATGATTCTCGGAGCATGTGTGTGGAATATATAGATGTGCGTGTGATATGAGTGAGAGTCCGACACGGCGTGATACGGGGCGCAGCAAGGGCGGATGCTTGTAGGGAAGCAGAAGGGAAGACCATGATTCAGGACGGCGCGGTGGTATGCAGTTGCGAGTGGAAGCGAAACTAAGGGTGGGGGCGTTGCGTACAGTACTTTGAGTAGAGTCAAAGTCAAAGTTACCACAATCAGAGAACAGAAAATACACTTTCCAGGTTAAAACACAACACGACGGTGGAAGTCAAGGTATGTGAGATGGATGCAGAGGATGTCTGGGGAACGAAGGAGCCAGATGATGAGATTGAGGCAATGCGACTTTTAGAACGCAAAATCCCGACAGTCCGTAAGCATGCGAAGCAAGGCCAAAGACCAGTGCAGCAGTGCCAGACTGCCCCAGCGTCGCGAGGATGAGATGGGCCGAGGTGACCCTACACAGTGCAAAAAGCACCGCGATCCACAACAGGCGCCAGCACCGACCTCGCAATCAGCGATTCCGCACTGCCCTGCCCGGAAACTTGGCGTCGCTGCTCCTGACTTCCATCGCCGCGTCGCCTGGCTCCATTCCCCCTGCGAGAACCACGCTCGGCACTCGCGCGGGAGGGCGTTGTCGCTAGGGGCGCGGTGGATAGTCGTCGGGGCCCGGGAGGGTCCGCGGAGAAAGGGAGGTGGTATAAGCGTCGGGCGTCGCCGTGTCGTTTGTAAGTTGTGCGAACGATGATTAGGTTATGATAGTGATACACTGATAGTACACTGGTGGGGTGATGTCGATGAGGGGTGGGCATTGCTTCTGTGATATGTATGAAGGGGATGTTGTGGCGTGCGGAGCGCACTCATGAAGTGAACGCCGCGGCGGTCGCCGCGAACATGTTGTGGTGCGGCTGGTGGTCGGGAGGCAAGGTCTGGAAACCATGGCCGAACGCGCTGTACTGCATGTGGTGCATGAGGAAGGGCGAATGGGCGGCCGGACGTGCAGCTTGCGCGAAAACCGACGTCGAAGGCGCGTGGCTGAGCCCGTTCTGTAGCGACGCGAGGTAGAAGGGGTCCGTGGTGGCGAAAAGGGAGGTGTTGGGAGAGGGAAGCTCGTAGTGCGAGTGATCAAGGGGAATCATGTGCACCGAGAGGCTTGTTTTGCGCGGGCGGTATGCCGACGAGGATGCGGGGGCATGGACACTTGACACAGACGTCTGTGGCGTACGTGCGGGGCTCGATGGGGATGTTGGGGAGGTGAGGAGGTCCTCGACCATGCGCTCGTCCTCGTCCATCATCTCGTCGGCCTCCTGAGTCTCGTCGATCGAGCATCTCATTCTGGTGCTGGAGACGCTCGTATGTCGGACCCATACGACCTCGGCGGGGTCAAGAGAAATGCTCGCAGACGGCGCACGAAGAACAGGGGAGTTCAGAGGACCGCCTCGCGTGGCACCAGGGGACATGTGAGAGGACATCTGCTGAGCAAGAAGGGTTTGCTGGAGTTGCGCCTGCGATTCCCTTTGTGAATCGCTTGCATGGAGGACTGTGGCGGGCCGGCACACACCTGGAGAGCTGCAAGCTCCATTGCTTCTTGGCCAATGTGATTGGCGTTGAGGGAGGCGACGAGGTCATCGACAGAGCTCATGATGCGGGGGCGAGGAGAGATGGTGTATGGTCGTGCGGGGGAGAGGGGTATGCGGGATGTGCGAGAGGGGAAAGACGGGGAAGGTGCTCAAATACTGGTGCAGATCTCGCTCAGATCTCAATCACGGTCCGGCCCAGCTACCATATACGGGATCATCGTTCCGGCAGTCGACGACACTCGTGCGTGGCCGCGCCGCTGGTCGCTCTTCGCCTTACGCTTTCTGGCTCTTGCTCCCTTCAGGCTTCCGCAGGCAGGCCATCTTCCTCGCCCATGCCGTGCAGATCGAACTCTGCTCTTACCATAGGCCCTGGATGATGAACTCACGCTGGGACAGCGTTTCCCCGAGGTAACGCAAACGTCTCACCCTGGTCTCACCTCACGGATATCAACTCTATCGTGCCTTCGTTGTTAGGCGCGGCGGCAGGAACGACATGGATGAAAGTATACGGATAAGGATAAGGTACGGACGGGGCACGCACGACAGACCAGCAGTAGACCAGCACGCACCTTCCGCCCTCGGCATCGTCCTCGATTCTTCTCGTCCAGATGATGCTGATCCTCTGTCCAATTCGTGCTCCCAGTCCAGTCAGCCTGCGCTTCCTCTTCTTAAGGTTCCCATCCTCCCTTGCTTTCTCATACTCCGAGCGCCCCTCGATGACGAGGATCTGCATCCCCCTCCTGGTCTCGGCCGTCGAGCTCGTCATGAGCTATCCAACAGTACTGGAGTGCTTATTTCTGAGCAGTGAGCAGGATCTTCCGAGAGGCGAGACCGCGCTTGGATCAGACGACCGGTGTGCCTCATGTGATAACGGTTCTGGTAACTGATATGCCTCCGGATATCTTCTCAGCCTTCTAGAAGTTCCGTGTGGCAGTCGGCGAGCTGGGCAGAGACTATCGCAGACGGCAGAACGTCGTCGTATATGGCACCGGTCCATGCCCAGCTGAGCATCTCTCTCCCAGGCTCCGCGTCGCATCTCCTCCGACCGCGTTGCATTCTATACCTGCCTGTCTCTGTGCCGTCCACTCGGAGCTCCCCCCTTTGTGTTCGGTGATACGGCGCACGACTGCGGACGTCATTGCGGTCACGAACAACGGCGACGTCTCATAGCCTCATGCCTTCCTGGGCACGGTCCCCACACCTTGTCGTCGGACTCGCAACTCACAAGCAGCCCCGCCGTCGGCGCTCCTGCCCGGCTAGGAGGGCCTTCGCCCTGCGCTAGTCTCCACCTGGCTGGTTGCCCGCTTCCGCTTCCTGCAATAAGACTCTCCGCGCTCCGATCGAGGGATCCCTTGCAGCTTTCCTTAAGGCCCGCTGGTCGTCGCTGGAGCTCACTACAGCCTCCGCTATGCTATCGGGATGCTCCTTCCGCGGAGCATCTTCGATCAACCGAGGTGCTTGTTGGCCTGGCCCGCCGCGGCCCGCGCGGGCGTGCGATCAACCCCGAGCACCTACCTTCCATACGGGGACGCGACACGCCGATGGACGAGCGGAATTCGAGCGGCCGGAATGTGCAGCGCGTTCTAGGCCGGCAGCGACAGTCCCGACCGTATTCCTTGCAGACGTTCGTCGCTTCTCCGGAAGTCGAAGCTGCCACGCTTCAGTCCATACCCATGGCGCGGCGCAGGCGCACCGTCCTGCAACTTGGGGCTTTTGCGGGTCACTGGGTGCGCCCTATCACCGTCTGCTCGGCAATTTGGAAGGGTCGCGAGGGGAGGACGCGAGGCTCCGCTTAGCCGGTGAGTTGCCGCAAGCCCCTGGAATGCCGTTGGGCGAAGGAGGGTGCACGTTGCGTAACGCCAACGCGCTCCGGGCTCGCTGATCCTCCGCGCGAATGTGAAGGCCGGACGGGTCTGGGCTATGTTCAGCGGAGCGCTTCGGTGGTGCCGACGAGCGTGTTCTGGTGATCCGTCCTTCTCCTGGGTTGTTCCATGCAATGCTACTTAAACCGGCTCTGCAGGTACAGTTCTAGACGTGGCACACCTGTCTGCGTTGGACGTAGGTCCGGCGGCGTCATGCCCACGGGGAAATATATACTAGTCACAGAACAGATGGGGAATGCAAATCACTTTCACGCAATCGCACGCGATCCTCCGACGGGCGGCGCGACGATTCAGAAGTCGTCGACATCAACTCCTCGTATCGGCACAGAATGTTCTCTGCGCTCGTCGCCGACCGGAATCCCCAAACAAGCCTCGGGCGATCTGCGATGGTCTGGGTTCTCGATATGGACGCGATGCGTTGTAGATCGGGTCAGGCGAAGCCTCGACTCCTTGATCGGCCACTTAAGGTCACACTCAGCCGTAGCCTTCTCAAGTTCCTTCGACGTTTCTACGTATTGTTTCGCTACCTTCTCTCAAGTGAGTTATTTCCCAGTCTTTCATCGTGATCGCCAGGGGAGGCTCACCGGACTGCCTGCCACCAGCATATCCCTTACTCTTGCCCGCCTGACCACACCTCTGCCGCCCGTGTCCTCGGCGGCGGTTGAGAAGCCTCGGCGCCGGCGTTCAGCTCAACGTTTCGCCCACCTTCGACGCCCTTTTGTCGAAAATGGGGGGGACGCATCCACAAAGATGCTCAAGAAGAAGTTCTCCGTTGCGCCCAAGACACCAAGGCGATGTGCTTTCAACAGGCGAACGCGCCCGCTGCAGAACTTTTGAGCTCCTAAGGAGAGCTGGAGCCGGAGCTGTCGTCTGTGCTGCTCTCTCATCTGCGCTTCTAGGGCGAGATGTTCCCTCCGCTCCTTTTTGGTCTTGTCTCTGTCGCTGCCGTTTCTATTCGCTTGGACCTCTCAGCGCGCATGGGTGAGCGTGGATATTCTTCACGTCCCGTTTGCGTCGAAACTCACAATCGCGTCTCCAGATGTTCAACAGCAGGGGACAAAGCCCCTCCCTGCTTGGTCGCCGCGTACCTCTCGGTTCGGTGTGTAGGCGACACAGGTAGGCTCTAGGAAGCCTATGTCATGGTGGTTGCGCTTCTCACCGTCGTCCTAGCAACTATCAATATTTCGTTGGACGACCCCGGCCAATTCTACGATGAACCTCTCTTCGAGCCTGACGAACGCTCGTGCAACACGGTCATGTATTTGGTGGTCGAGGTTTGAGAGTTGTGCCAGTTCAACAGCGACGGAGGACCTCAGGCGTGAGTGACTCGATGATGGTTCGAAACACATGGGTAGATCTAACCTGTATTCTTTACACGGTGTAGCTGGAGTGCGTGGTCGAGGAACTGTACGACGACACAACAGGAATCGTGAGTCTGGTTGTTGCTTTTCGGAGATCACCTTGTTTTCGAATACGTGCATCGTCCTCCAGATACCCGGATGGTCAGCCTAGAACGGCGGTTCCAGCATGGGCGTATCTCGACGTGGTGGTGAGTCGTGCAGTCTCGCCCCCCCCTGCACTATCAGTAGTTCCCTTTGCCAACAGGTCTCCAGAAAGCGGACGGACTCAGCGAAACCGCTGCACGGCTGGTGACAACCGCAAGCGAGGCTCCTCCTGCTGCGATGGCGCAAGGGGAGATGGTTGATGCTGATCCGCAACCTCATCCTCCCAGATGATGTTCCCGAATCGACGGCCGTCTCGAGCTCATCGACGTCGACAACAATCGCAATCACCTTCTCGACCGATTCGAAAACTTCACAATCCGCCAGCGGCGCCACATCTAGCCAACCGACCGCCATGGGCGTCGACGCTGCAGTCGGTTCCGACTCCCACAAATCGGACCACTCGTCGGCGGCGTCGTCGGTGGCGTCCTGGGTCTCCTTTTCCTCGGGGCTCTCGTCTTCCACGTCCTTCTTCGCCACCGCAGGCTCACCGGAGCAGCACATGCACAACCTGAATCCGGGCACGCCGCCTCTTCGGCCGAGGGGACGATATCGCGCAGCGGCACCGTGACCCCCGGGACCGTACGGACCTGCTCCTGCACTGAAGGATAGGATGACGTCGCCGACGGACTCGGCGGTCTATGTATATGCGTTTTCTCCTGCTCTGCCCCATGCTCTTTCGAACGTTCGAACTCGAGCTCACAACGTGCGACCGTTCGTGTTTCGTTTGGCAGGACCCGGATGACCCGCGCACGTTCCCGCTCGAGCGCCCGACGATCGGGTGGATGGGGACGGCGACGATGGGTGGCTCGGTCAAGGGACGTATGCGCGAGACGAGCTTTTCCCCGGGGTACGGTTCGAGTCTGGGGTACCACCCGAGCGTGGTGGGTTCGGTATACTGCGGCGCGTCGGAGGTGTTGCCCTGATTGAGGGCCGAGCCGGAATGGGACGGAGAGACGGAGCAGCGGCAGGGTGCGGTCACTGTCGTGTAACCGTATGCATCCATGCGTCAGGCGAGCCCCCACGCGAACGGGCCTTGAACTCAGAACAATAGGATATGTTGCCAACGGAGACAAACTCCGCGCCTGCCCCTAACATGGTGATTTGGAGACCGAAACTCTGGGACCCATACACGCCCCCACGAAACGTGACATCATCAAAGCGGTCGGAACGTCGGACGAGGCTACACACATACGATGGTTTGCGATACACTGTATACGATCGACTCCGGAGACAATATGAGCCGTGCTTCCCCTAAGGAGCTCGGACACATACGCATGTCACAAATAAGGATCTCGATCCATCCTTATCATATCTCTCGGGTCAGTGAGGCCGGCTCGATCCCTATCCCGCATATCCTCCTCCGAACGGGTAGTAGAACTCCGAGCCCTTTCGAGCACAAATGGCATTACACCGGCAGTTTGAGATCTGCATCTACAACTTGGACTTCCAGCCGTGTGAAACCGAACACTGGACTATGCCAGGTTCTCTAGTATGGTATTCGACACACGGTTACTGTCTAGATAACAAACGACTAGGGTGACATCGGGTACGCAGAAGAATCTCCGCGATGACCAGAACCGCGGCTGGTAGATGCACCCAGAACAGAGACCTGAAGAACTCGTCATGGGTCTCCTTGGAGGACGAGAAGTGGAACTCACCAAGGAGAAAACATCGGAAACGGCCTGAACAACGAAGTTTGCATCGCGTGGCCGGGGTCGCCAGAGACGCTGCAAACCCCACGTATCATGACGCAGCATCTTCCACCGTTGGAGTGCTTCCCCTGCCGTTGGGCGCAGTGCAGGATCCTCGTTAGTCATTTGGCAAAGTAGCGGAGTTAAGAAGTCAAGGTTGGTGTATTTCTAGCGCACTGGTCAGCTCGAAAATGATACAGAAGAATGTTTACTCACGGCGGTGAAGTTCTCACGGAACATGTTTCCAAGAACAAAAATGTCTACCTTGAACGGGTCGTAAGGAACCTCGTTCGATAGCTCCGGAACGTCTTGATCAAGGCCAGAGGTACCCAGAACTAGTCTCTCGGGTTCGTCCGGGTGAAACCAAGACGAAATTCCGAAATCGACAAAGTAATAGGTAACGGGTACCTGATCACGAGATAGCACTGGCGCAGGTCGTTGTAGGTCGTGTGGCAGGAAGTCCGAACGAATGGGGTGAAACCCTTGGGGATACATAGCTGTGGGGTCCATCATAACGTTCTTGTACGCACAGTCCCTGTATACCTGTGAACAGTGAGATCTGGTTGAACATGCCGGATATCATACCTATGCGCGACCCCTTGCTCGTGAAGGAACACCAGGGCCTGAAGAATCATGAGTACAGTAATCGTCCATGGGAGACAAGAACAGCGTACCTCAATTGTCGCCACAATCAAGCATGCTTTGAATGGATTCGAATGGGGGATCATCCACGTAACGCATGAACGGCATTACGAGGTAAGATTTACTAGGGTCGTCCTTGTCAGGAAAGACGTCCAATACGGGTACACAATGGTTGCGAGTGTCCTCCCGCATTTCCAGAGAGGAAAGATGTGTGGCAATCTTCAATTCTTGCGATTCTGTAGGGACCTGTTTCAAAAGGACGAGCTTGCCATCCGACACTCTCGTTGCATCCATGAGTGAGGGTCGCAACAACTGCCAGCTCGAATTCAGTAAACATTAGCACAGCAACTAGCTGCTTAGCTTACATGTGCCATCGGGAAGTCTTCGGCATAGAAAGGTTTAGTGCTCGGGTCCAACTTCCAGGAAGCGGTCCATCCCGGTCTGTAACGAGCTCGCAGCAAATACCCTCGGGACGCTAGGTGTTCCTGACGAACTCGCCAGATGACCTCAACGGGATCGAGCTGGGCCACGCGATTGTAGTAATCTTCAAGATCAAAAGCTGTTTGAGCCATGATACAGAAGAGAGAAGCGGGGGAAGGGGGGTATCGAACGGTGGGGAAGGGAGGAGACAGGGTGGCGATGCAGACACCCTCAGCTTGATTTCAAAGTCAGAAGTCTCAGAACTATATATGGTCGTTCATTGTGTCATGAGCGTGGTTGTGTAACGTATTGTACGTCGGTAGTAATGGCATGTCATAACCTGAGAGGTGTTTCAATCTTTGACAACACATCAATTGTGAAGCGTGCGGTTAGTTTCCGGGAACAAATAAATTCGGGGCCATTCCATTGGTGGTAACACGCACACGATGCTTTGCTAGAGGGGCGTCATTCCCTTCCTCAACGTTCAACTTGCACAACCGCATCTTTCAAACCAGGCAATGGATAAGATGACAATTCGGCGGCGGTTTTATTCCGACAGACACATAGATATCAGCACCGAAGTTGGGCTCATTCCGCAGGCTTTGTGTCCACGATACGCGCATCCTAGTTAACATAATCCATGAAAAGAAAGACGTCTCCGCCATCGTAATTCTTCATAGTTCGCCCTCTCCTGCTTGCGTTCATTGGGTCATGATGGCTCTATGAAGAGCATGTGTCGACTTACGATGGGCCGGGGACGCTCAGGACCTGCTCTCCAATTGCGCTACCTAAGCAATGCTCAATTGTGCATTGTCATCAACGCATCGACTAGACTCTGATTGGATTGGAAATTCTAGGTAAGGGTTCAGCTCGTGGCGACACCTCCGAGTCGGATGTGCAATGGCGACCGCCTCCTCTTTGAGCGAGACATATCCTTGGACTTGCTATCAGCTGGGGAATAATGTCGTTCGCGTATTGGGTGCTGAGCGGGTGAAAGTGATGACCCGGAAGGTCGTTGAGAGTCTTGATTGTTCCTGTAGTCAAACTATGTCCAAGGGGCTTGAAGCAATAACCCATTTAACGACCCCTTTGCGCACGAGGTCGATAGAGAGAAGACTGACGAGTGCGCAGAAATAGTCACATCGAGAGCAGCAGTAGCCGGCACTAACATACGTGGCGCGAATTAGCGAGGATCTATGCTGGGCATTCTACGTAACACTAACCTTTCTCCGCTTCTTCTTCATACGACATTCGACTGACCTCGACCTTGGCGGTGGATATCGGGCGCACCTGGGTGTATTGAGCTGCCGTAACGTGTTAGAGTTTACAACGTACCCACGACGCAACGACTCCGCACGACCCTCTGAAAGACCAATATGATCCAACTTTCGCTTCTGAGGAAGCTCTACAAGAGCTCGGACGACCGGACAGACTGGAACAGGTTGATCATCTCCGTCTCACAAAGCGCAGTGATGCACCTGTCGACACAACGCCAAACCCCAGCTCGTCTGCACAATATATAGCTGACTGATAGGAACACACCGCAACGTTGAAACTTTACTTGCGTCCATGTCACCACCAGCTGCGGAGATGAAGGATTGAAGGACAGAATCTGAGAATGAGTAAAGTTTTTCGGAAGAGTGACAACGCCAATCATACCTTGACATATAGTGAGGTCCTGTTCGCATAGCCAGGGTACTTCTCCAAGAAGCACGGACAAGCTCCAAGTTTTCGAGTCAACTGGCATCTTGTCCGTAAAATCCGGCTGGGGATTCTACATTAGCAGTGCATACCACTGAGAGGGGCGTCCCGGGCTTTGTCAGTGTATCTTGGCATTGTCACAGTAGGAAGGAAATGCAGAGGTGAGGCAGATGACGGGAGGGCGATGAGAGCGGTATTTTATAGACGCCCGCGGTCCAATGCTCCCTCCACGGAAGCGCCCCCACTTTGTGAGCGAGTGCAGGCGAGCGTCTAGTAGGGTCTCACTTTCCTTACTTTTTTAATTCCGCCTTGTTTCACGCTTTGTTTTGCATGAATTCAACCGAGTCTGCATTTGCATTGAGTTCTTGCTTGAACTAGGCCAGATCAACCCCATCGCAGAAGGTGCGTCTTTAATGATTCTTTGGCTTGATTTCTAATGAGGATGCTCAAAGGAAGGAATGCAGATTGCATGCACGGTCCGGCTGACCAGCGTGGGCTGTTCATGATCATATCTTGGCACCAACTCTCACATTCGCCTACTCGTGACCAGCACGCCCGACCGACTATCGGAAATTCTTGTCTCCGTTACCGATACTTATCTGCAGAGGTTCAGAGCGCAAGCTGACGCCCGAGCCTCGAGCCTCGAGCAGGGGGCAGCTTATCGTCAGTTCGGTCTCGTGCGAGGTGGTCAGCCGAAGGACGGAGCTCCTTCCCGTACGCGCCATGGCCGTTATATGGAGCTGAAGCTGGCGTGGATGCGCAACACAACGCCTCGTTCACGACTTCCACCTCGTTCTCCAGGACGATCTCCTCTCTTCGGGCGACGCTCTCTGGGGACCATCGCATCCACACGGTGTGGTTGGACTCGAGCTTGCGGTTAGCTGGATCGGAGCGTATAGCTTTATCGATCGCTGGTCGCCCGCACTCAGATACTTCCGCTGCGATCGCTTGCAAATACTTTTACAGTTGCAATACCCCGCACGGCTAGAACGGGCCTAGCACGAGTCAAACATGGATCTGCAGATCATCGCCAGGAAGGATTTGCCCCTCCTTGCAGGTCTCTTCATATCCCTCTGCATCTACGCAGGCTACAGAACCTGGGCGAGGCGCAATGCCTCACGCGGTCAGGGCACGACCCCACTCGTCGAGTCGCCCAGTAATCCCACCAGCGAAAAGGCAACCTTGGCGAAGGCGAAAGAGCGCACACCCGGAGGTATGTTACGCAGTTCCTCTCGGGTTCAATCCAACGCATTCACCGCGCATGCGCGTGTGCTACTGCTTCCACTTACGTCCTCCGCATATCGTCTTCGCGTTGCTCACGTTCGCTCCCTCCCCATCCACGCAGAATGGCCCCCCGTGAAGTTCGACTACCCGCGCGTGGTGCCGAGCGCGACGCCCTTCAGCACCCTCAAGCCGATCCCGTACCGTCCGTTCCGGTGGGGCGAGTACCAGTAAGCCCTTCCTCTCCTTTCTTACGCTCCCCGCGTGGCTGAGCATGAGAATGACGCGCGCGCACTGGCAAGCGTGACGATGGGCATCAGGAATATGCTCTGGGACGAATGGATCGAGCTCGACCGCGACTTCGCGCAGACACACAGGGTGTGCGAGCACCGTATACGAACGCGTGGGGAGAAGCTCGTGCAGGTTCACCCCGCGCAGCCGGGCGTGGTCGAATCGGGACATGCTGCGGGTACGTTATCCCATTCGTCAGGGCCATGTACCTCAAGGTCATTGCGCTGACCCTCTTTGTCTCTCGACATTGACAGCTGAGGAGCTCCTCTATGAGCTGGCAGAATATCTCTCACGCAGGCACCCGGATGTATATCGCGTTACGCGACATCCTGTTTCGACGCAGGAGGACGAGAACGGCTGGTATGGCGAGGGCAGAATCAAGACGATCACGATCGTACCGTTCCAGGAGACTCATGATTTAGAGAAGGAGGAACCTCTGAAGGCGGCGCGTTCGTTGTGAGTCCTGGGAGCGATGCAATGGGGTTTACCAGGCTCTAATTGAATGATTGGTCACGGTGTTTAGGATACAGGAAGATTTCACGATCATGCTGGAGGGGTCGGATGGACGCTACTATCTCCAGGCCGGTGCCGTATGCATTGCAGGTGCATCCCAGCTTTGAAAGCTTTCGCCAGAGCATTATCCTGATTAGAAACAACCACAGGCTCGTGGCGGCTCGACGACAAGATGGGCATGCCGCTCGAAGACATCCACACGTCCGGCCACGTCCCCAAATGTAAGTGAATCGACCGATCATTGGGCACGTTGTCCTCCATTACCGAGCTCGACTCTCACGCCTTCCACGCGCGCCAGACAAGGACAAACTCCAAATGAGCATGGAGCGCTACTTCCGTCGAATGTCCGTCGACAAGCCGATCGTGCGCAACAACTACGCCTTCCAGATCGTCGCCCCGCCCGAGATGCGGGGGTCGGCGCCGCCCCCTGGCTCGCTGCTGGACGTCGACCCGGAGGAGCTCGCGTGGGCGGTGACGATGAACGGCGACGAAGAGACATCCCAGTACGAGCGTGTGAGGCACATCAACGACCAATACGAGGACGACGCCGTCCCTGCGTTGCTCCCCCTCCGACTGGCCAAGGTCGAGACCCCAGCGACGTCTGAGACGTTGTACTTGAGGACGGAGAGGCAGACACTGCGGAGGCTGCCGCGTACTGGAGCGATCGTGTTTACGATCAGAGTGTACCAGACGCGGCTGGACGAGCTGGTCAAGGAACCGGGCGTACCTGGTCGTATTGCGAGTGCGATTCGCAGCTGGCCGGAGGACGTGGCAAAGTGAGTGGCACCTTGCATTCCGAACGCGATGCGTTGAAGACCGATTTGGGTGCAGGTACAAAACGCGCGGGGCCTACGAGAGTATCCTGCCGTACCTGGATGAGTGCCATGCCGAGCAGGTGGAGAGAGGGATCATCGGTGAGGAAGACAAGAAGGCGAACTTCCCGTTCTAATGCGGGGGTGGCGTAGATGAACCATAGAGTATAGTGTTCTCACATCCAACTGTAGCGGTAGAGTCGTCGAAATTATTGCGCGCTGTGCCGCGTGGGATATAGTCGCGGCGCGAGCGACGATCTCGAGTGGCAGGGGCCAAAGTCTGTGGACAGGGAGCACGCTAGGATGGCGTCGGGGACCTGAGTTTGCATCCATGGCAGGGAAGATTTCCTTCCACGCGCGGCATGCGGCTCATGCGGACCTGGTTGGGTGCGAGTCTGCTTCGATTTCTCCCTCGCATGCGGCGAGTTCCTTGGACAGGGTGAGTATAAAGACGGGGGAGTGGCAGACGGGTGTTTCTCCGTTTCCCCGCCGCAGCTCTGTGCGTTCTTCCCTCCCTCTGCGGTCGCCGCGTACGCGTTGAGGACGTCGATCGCTGACGTCTGCGGCACCTTACGCGAGATCGAAGGGGCATATTGCGAGCCATATCGGGAGCGAGAGCAGTGCACCGGCGGCAGTCAGCCAGGGAGTGGGAGGCTGTGGGAGAGATCGCGGAGCAGCCCCGGCAATGGTCCCGCCCACGGTGGACGCATGGCAGGCTCAGAGCCCTGCTCGGCCTGCTCGCTCTTCTCAACGGCCTGCTGGCCGTGGTCATATGCACTCGTCATCACACCGCCCTTCATCACCACCGCCCTCGACGATGCCCAAGCCGACCCTCATCCAGTCCATCCTCAACAGACCTTCCCAGTCATACCACCACCCCACCCAGCGCGACTACCATTCCGCCCGTGGGGAACTCTTCAGACTCGCCCACGCCACAGCAAAAATCATTCCCGGCCAGTTTGACGACTCTGGTCTTGACACTTCTACTCCAGGAAACTCTGACACCGAGACTTACCACTCATCTGCCACCTTCGACCGCTCTTCCCAACGACCATCGTCCAAGTCGCGAGCTCTGTCGAGCCACTCTGGTTCAGATGTCTCTCAGTCCCAGCGAACAACAGAGGTGAGCACTCTACTCCACTCCGCCTGGGGGTTTTCCGGTTATTTTGGGCCGACGGGGCTTATCGGTATACCGTGCGGTGAATAGCCCAAACGCAACCCCGCCCACTCTATCGCATCAACCTCTTCCTTCGTATCAGTCAAGAATCCAGATGACAACCGCTCCCACACTCGCAAGCCCTCCTCTAACGCCCCCTCCTATCAGTCCCGCTCCAGCTCCAGCAGGGATCCCTCCACCAAGGGGAATGAGGGAGACGTCGAAGAGACCACCGACGAGGACGAGGACGGCACCGACATCTTCTACACCCCTCGCACCTCCCTCGCTTCGTCATCAGCCTTATCCAGAGCGTCCGCCCTCGCCATGCTCGAGACCCCCGTGCTAGCCTCCGCTCTTCTCCCCCTCCATACTAAGTCAAATCCCGTCTCCGCACCCAATCCGCCAAATGACGACACACCTCCAGTCTCGCGAACACCGTCAGGCTCGTCATTATCATCTGTGGCATCATCGACCAGCGGCGGTGACGACTCTCCCTCGCTATTCTCGGACCCGTCGCGCGGCACGTCCACACGGCCCACGACTGCGGGCAGCTCCGATCGTGGGGCCAAGCACGCCGCGAGCTCTGTGGAGACCATAACTATCGCGTCGTCCAACTCGCGCCCCCGTACACTTTCCGCAGGAGCCAAGTCCGCCGGCTCATCGTCCTCCGCGCGCTCGGGCGCAAGCACCATCCGCAAACACCGCGAAGAGGCCGGCAAGCTGACGTACACGGATGAGGACTGGGCCAAGGACATCCGGTGGCTCACGCCGCCGAAAATGCCGGCTGCGTCCAACGGCCGCCGCGGCTCGAGGACACTCCCGCCCGACCTTCCGAGCCTCGATAACGACTTGTCTGGCCGTCGGAGACCGGGGCATGCAAATCCGAGGGGGAAGGGCGACAGGCGGAGCAAACGCTCGCGCCATTCGCGCGGACGGATGTCTGCCCTCTGGGAGGAGGACGAGAGCGAGGACGGCAGCACGGACTTCACGAGCTCTGAGGCGAGTCGCTCAACCACGCCCATACCGGAAACCCCACCGCATTCCATCACTTCTTCCCCCCTCGCGAAAATAACGACCCTCCCGTTGTCCGCGGAGCCGCAAGAGGAAAGCGCGCCATCCGAATCTACGCATTCTGAGAGCACCCCGGACGTACGCTTGGAGAAGTATGCGCGAGGACACCGGCGGACATACTCGACAACCTCGTCACTCTTCCGTCCTGGCGGGTCGTCAAATGCGCATTTACCGACACACCCGCTCCCAAATCCCGTTCTTTCATCATCGGCTACCTCCACTCCGAATGGCTTCACGGGCCTCACCCTCCCTCATGCCGGATACTCAAACGCCAAAGGCAAAGCAACCGCGGAGGGCCATATCGATCTCGTTCGCTCAGGCGTCGCGCAGAGCAGCATGGCAACGATCGAAGTCATCCGCGGTGTTGCAGCAACGATCGCAAACGGCACACTACCACTCTCAACAAACAACTCCTCATCATCGAAACCCCGTCGAACAATATCGTTTTCCCTCGGCCGCTCGTTCACGTTCAACTTCAAGGGCAAGAAGCGCGAAAGCGCGACGCCAGTGCACCTCCGCGGCGGCCTCCCCCTGCCCGTGGCGTTCACGGCGCACGTCGCACCGCCCTCCTTCGTGCCTGAGTCGCACGTCCTTGTACAGGTACACGCGGTTGGCCTAGATACCCTCGACTCGCTCATCGTACACGACAAGGCAGGCATGAACGGCAACAGCGGCGGGTTGACAGGCGGGAAAGGCATCGGCGGCGGGAAGGCGGGCTTCATCCCCGGGCGGAGCTTCGCAGGGAAGGTCATCGAGTGCGGCTGGGCCGTGCGCGAGGAGGTGTGCAGGCGGGGTGAATGGGTCGTGGGGCTGCTGGACGTGAAGAAGGTACGTTACTGCCGCTTGTATATCTACACCCCCAATACGAATGCAGCCTTGGGCCCGAATCCGAATTTGAATGTGCGTGCACTGACGCTGTTGACCCCAGTGCGGCGCGCTCGCAGAGTTCATCCTCGTCGAGCGCCATCGTGTCCACCGCGCGCCGCAACCCCGCCCGCGTACCCCGGCACCGCTGTTCCAGCCGCGAAGGCGGATGCACCTCCGGAGCGCGTCTCTTCCCCCCAACGGCCATTCCTATGCGTCCTCGCCTCTCGCGCCTGCCGCGCTGACGGTTGAGGAGCTTGCGCTGTTGCCATTGTGCGGCGTCCCGGCCCATCGCGCTATCCGCACGTTCGCAGACGTCCTCACCCCGCCGCTGGGCACCAAGTCCTCTGATCCGCCAAACAAATCGGACAAGCGAGCCCTGATCCTCAGAGGGCACGATGGCGCGGGCGCGCTCGCCGTGCAGATGCTCCACGAGCGCGGCGTCCGCGTCGCCGTCCAGGTCCCCGAATCCGCGATGCTCGCCGACGATCAACCATCAGCAGCAGAAGAACCAGCCCCGGCGCAGAATGGGAACGGGAACGCGAATGGGCACGGGCGCAAACTCTCGCTCGACCTCGTCCGCCCGTCGCCGTCGAAGTCCGACAAGGACAAGGACAAGGGGAAGGGGAAGGAGGGCCAGAAGCCGAAGCTGAGCAAGCAGGGGCGGACCGAGGGGCGCCTGCGCGGGTGGGGCGTCGAGGATATCTTCGTCGGGGAGCCGTTGGACGTCCTCCGGCAGCTCGCAGAGGATGGCCAGTCGTTCGACATGGTCCTCGACACCGTCGGCGGCACCGCTGTCTGGGAAGCCGGGCAGAGGCTGCTCACTACGGACTGGACCGCCGCCGCCTCGCGCTCGTCGGCCTCTCTAGGGCGGGACGAGGGCTCGCGCAACGCGTCGCTCGACGTCGACCTCGGCGCGGACCCCGCCGCGATGGGTGCGAACGCCGAGTCCCATGCGAAGCTCAAGCGGGGCCGGAGCACGAGCAAGAGCAGGCCCATGATCACCCACGCGCAGTTCACAACCCTTGTCGGCGACACGCCGCACCGCCCGGTCCCGACCGCGCAGGACAACCTCAAGGGCGGCCTGCGCTCGCTCCGGCGCGCGACGTCGACGACGGCCAAGTCCTCGCCCGCCGTGCTCACCCGCGGGGCCAGCAAGCGTGAGAAGCGGCTGGTCGGGTACGCGTGGCTCAGCGTTGCGGCCGACGTTGACATGGAGGGCGAGGACGTGCGTGACTCGCTTGGCGCGGTCGTGCGCATGGCCGAGGGCGGCTGGCTCAGGCCGCCGTGCGTCGACGCGGAGGGCGAGGCGGAGGAGGCCGGCAAGATCGTGCTGTTTGAGACGGCCCCCGAGGTGTTCAGGCGGGGCGTCGTCGGCCCGCTAGGCGTGTTGGCGGACGGGGGAACGTGCGCCGTACGGATCGTAGGGTAGGGTTGGCCCGAGACGTCGTTGTGTGTGGACGACGAAGACGACAGAGATGTGAATGGCTTCTAGAAGACCGTCGACGGTATCTCGTAGGTGTGCTTCCTCGTTCTAATCATTTGGTTTGGTTTGGTTCAGTTTTTAGTTTCCCCTTGCACTGCGGACTACTTACTGCTCGTGATTGACATCGGGACAGTGTGTATGTACCCGTAGAAATATTATTGTCACTTCGGAAGCTTCATGGTATTGTTGTTGTATCTAGCGGCATTTGTATTTTCCCTCCATCGATACGTACAAAGACTGCTCATTGACGTTCACGCACCTCACGCACTAATAGCGATGATGTTGCACCAGTATCCTCGTCACATCATGCATCGTGTGTGTGCGTCGGGAACGGCAAGCAAACCTGGTTTGCAGAGGTGATTGACAACAGAAGATCGACATGGTATAGAATACATCCCCATTCCGCACAGCGATCTAGGACCGCTTAGAAGAACTGCTTGAAGTCATACGCGACCTCCCCGTTCTTCGCCGCCGAGGCAGCGCTTTTCTTCGAGGAGGCAGCGTTCGCGACCTTCTTCGGAGCAGCAATCTTCGGCGCGGCTTTCGTGGCTGCCTTCCCAGACTTTTTGGCGGCCCTGGCCGCAGGCTTGGCCGTCTTCGCGTTGAGCTTTGCCTTCGAAGCAGGCATGGCAGCGCCTTTCGCACCGGCAGCAGATCGAGCCTGCTTCGTACCCTTCGGCTCTGGCGCAAAAGCAACCCTTTTGGCGGGTCGCGCGGGGGCCTTGGCGAGGGCCCGTTTCCGCTTGCCGGGGGGCGGTGAGGACTCAAGCTCGTCGACCTCTTCTTCATCTTCGTCCTCATCCTCGTCCTCGTCTCCCTCGACCTCCTCACCTTCGTCCTCCTCGTCATCGCTGCCTTCTTCCGCGTCACTGCCCTCACTCTCGTCCCCACTGAGCCCAACCTCATCTACGTCGTCGGACGCGCCGCCATCCTCCTCGTCGGCGTCGTCAGAGGGCGAGACGAAGTAGCCCGCGTCAAGCATGCCTTTGCGCACGTCGACCTCCCCGGTGCGAAGCTTGACGAGCCCGCCCGATTTGCGCAGCTCCTTGCGGGTCGACAGCTTGGAGAGCACAGACGCGTCCTTAGCATAGACGTCCGCGAGCGACTGATCGGAGGAGTTGCTGCACGAAGGGATTGGGTTGGAAGGCGCAGTGTAGCGGACCAACTTGCCGCTACTCCAGTCGCGGAGGACAGTGCGCGCGGCGCCTGTCAGGTCGGGGTTGCCCTTCTGTTGGACAAAAGCAAAGGATATATCAGAAGGCGGATTGGATGTGGGCTGTACAAGATGTGGCAAACCTTCTTGATAAAGCCGTTCGCACGGGCGAGGCTGGAGAGGAACGCGGTCGCGTCTCCCTCCATGAAGATCGGCAGGTTGTACATGAGCATGAGGTCCTCCCTGCTAGAGCGGGAAACGAGCTCTGACACTGATCACGTCGTTAGCATACACGAAGTAGCGACGCACGACGTAGACCAGGCACTCACTGACTGCGGAGGGGTCCTTCAAACGCTCTATGTGTCCCCTGTTCCGCAAGAGGATGTCGCGAGCACGTATCCGAATCGCGTCCTCGTCCGACAAGTCTTCCGCATAGTGCCACAGAAGCCCTGGAGTGTCAATAATGCGAAGTGACTTCCCGCCCTCGAGGTCGACAGTGACTTCTTGAGGATGGGTTGTAGTCGTTGGTGAGAAGTCGTTGGTGGAAGACGCGAGCTTGTACGTCTGCAACGCAGCCTTGCGGAGAAGGGAGTTGACGAACGACGTCTTGCCGGCATTTGTCACGCCGACCACAGCAAGCATCAGTGGCTCGTCGCCCTTCTTCTGTGTCGCCCATTGCTGAAGGAGGGCGGTCAAGGAATCCAAGCCCCACGCATCGTCGGCACGCTCGCGCTCCTTGCCCTTTCCTTTGCTCCACGTATCCGCGGGAGAAACGGGCAGACAAGCGGTGGACGACCTGAATAGAACCGTAGGATGTTCCTGCCTCAGCGTCGCCGCCCATGCTTCGACAGCCTCCCTGGGACACGCGTCTGCAATGAGACGACGAACGATGTTAATACTCGGCGCGGCACACCTATGTATGCGCGAATCACGAGAGGTACACGGACCAATTTTGTTGAGCACCAGCAGTACCTTCTTCCCCAGCTCTCTAGCGACCTCCTCCAGATGCGCACTCCGGCACGAGGGTGGATCCCGAGCATCGAGGACCTCGACCACCACGTCGGCCGCATCGAGCACGACCTTTAGGTTCGGTAAATCCGGATTGATGAGCACCGGCACGTCGTCCTCGTCTTCGTCTACGTCCATCTCTTCGTCTTCTTCATCTTCAGGTTCCACAGCGCGCTGTGCCGCGATGGCCTTGATGCCGTCGAACGTGTCCTCGCCCTCGTCCTCGCCCTCGCCGTCTTCTGCGGCCTGCGACTTAGTCGCCTTCTTCTCGTCCTTGCGCCGCTGCTTCTCCTCCACAGCCTGTCCCCCCTACCCGTCAGCGTCAGACACACAACACAGACGGACGATGCACGCACCACACGACGCTGCTCCGCGACCTCAGCGAGGATCTGGTCCTTGTACGGGAAGTTGTTCGGGATGCCCGGGTCCTTCGCGTGCTCTAGCATTCACATCCACATCCACATCCACATCCACACGCTGAGTCCTCTCAGCCTCCCCAGCACAGAAACGAGACACGCACTGCTCTTCCACTGGGGGTTCTTCTTGGCCACCTTGATCTTCTTCCGCCTCGTCTCCTTCACCTTCTTCTTCACCTTCTCCCGCCGGTGTATCGCGACCCGCTTGCTCGTCTCTGCGGCGGCAACTCACGTCAGCAATCCGCAACCCCAGGCAAGGCGTTCCGTGGCCCACTCACTTTTGCGTATTCGAGGCATGACTGACTATGAGAGAGAGAGAGAGGGGGAGAGAACTTGGACAACGCTCCGGGCCGCGCAACTTTTCCCGTCGCGGCCGCCCAACGATCATTTTCAAAACGGCAAGCGCCGGACGGTTCTATGGGCGCTTGGCCAGCGATAAGCGTCACCGCAGCTAAAGCGCTCGCCAGAGCTTGAGTGGCAAACTCCTCGGACATGCGATTGCGACATATCAGATATATCAGAGGCCAGTCAGACGACCCGGAAATTTTAGCAGGGGCCAGCTCGGGCTCGATCCCACACATGCAGCGGAGCGATGGTGCGCAGCTGTCTTCTGTCAAGTGACAAAGACCTAGGCCAATGTATGTATGTAAAGTCACCCGAGGTCGACGACTCGTCGTCATGGCCATTGGCATGTTGCGACATTGACATAGCACCAGTTAACGAAACGCGGCGAAAAAATTAAACGCACGGACGTAAAGCAGCGGACAAACACTACAACGTTGACATGTATAATGTGTATACTGCTGAATGGGATGATGTACGTACGTATAATTCCCGCCTCTGGTCCCCTACACGCCGCTCCCGTTAAGTACCATTGCGCGTCCCTATCCGACGACGCGTTCATACGCGTAAGCCAGTACAGTCTATTTGCAAGACTGAATGAGAAGGAAGCGCAGACCCCTCTCTCCTACCTACAACGTACAACAGCAACATGTACAACAAACGCGGCGTCACGTCATACGTACTATGTAAAGAGAAAACCTACGTATACACGGCCCCCCAATCGATGATGATGATGATGATGATGCGTTAAGTGACCAGGTCCGTGTCCGTATGTACACCCACGCACGACGGCGACGTGCGCGTCCACGGATGAGAGAGCGTCTTGACATCGGCAACGTACGCTGTCCCTGCACGACGCATTGTGCATACGCGACGCGTCGCCGACGGGAACGAGCCGACTTGTATACGGCACCGTCGACGACGTCCATCGCCAATCGCCAACCATCAACCTTCCACACCTGCCATCCCCAGCTCGGCGTGCTATCTTCATCGGCGTCAATTGTCTCCCCGCGCAGGCCAGCCAAGAACGGGAGAGATCGGAGCCAGAGCCAGAGGAATGCAAAACAGCCTAATAGCCGTAGCCCCTACCGCCCCCGCCGACCATCGCGACCGTGCTCTTGCCCTGTGGGGGCAGACTGACGTTCACGCTCACCGGAGGGCCCCCTGGGCCCCCAACTCCGTTCACCCCAGGCCCGACGCCCACCCCGGGACCGACGGTCATGTTTCCGCCGCCGGAGACTGGCATGGGCACTGGCTGCCCGACCGAGGCGGCACCGACGAGGGCCGAAAGGCGAGCGATCTCCTCTCGCGAAGCGACGAGCGCGGACGTGAGCCGCTCGTTCTCGTTCGATAGGTACTCGACCTTGGCCTGGAGCTGCGAGAGCCACGCCTTCTTCCGCTGACGGCACTTGAGCGCGGCTGGGAGCAGACGAGCAAAGAACAGAGGCAGTATGAGCGAACGGCACGACGGCGCAGCGGCGAAAAATTTACCTTGCCGATTTCGCTCGAGGAAGTTTCGCCGTTTCTCCTCCTCGGTCTCGGGCTTTTTCGCACCGCCCTTCTTCGCGTTCGATGGGGAAGCCAGCGCGAAAACGTCGTCGTCGTCTTCCTCCTCTTCCTCGATGCTCTCTGACCTTCCCCGCTTCCCTCGGCCATTAGTGCTCGTGCTGGCCGTGGTGCTCGAGCGCGTCCGCTTCGTGTTCCCCTTCGCTGCCGCTGGCTGCGACGCGAGCTCAGAGTTCTCCGCAACCGGTGACGACTCCTCATAAGTGCTCTTCCTCTTTGTCCCCCTCTTGCCGTTGGCTGCCGCGGCAGCACCACCGTTTGTCTGCACGCTCGCGGCGGCGGCCTTCTCCTGCTGCTCGCGCTTAGTGAGCTCTTGATGGGCCTGCGAAAGAAGGAAAAGGCCATTCGTGGACGAAGACGCCGCCTCTGCAGCCGAAGTGACGTAAGAGCTGTTTGGGGGCTGATTGTCACCACGCGTTGGATTCGAGTACGCCGCGGTATGAGACATGGACAAGGGCGAGGGATTGGTGGGCGAGGTGCTGTTGTGGTGGTTGGCGGTGGTGTTGCTCGCAGGAAGCGCGCCGGTGATGGCGGAGAGAGTGTTCGGGGTGATCGTCGCGACATTCGAGAGGGAAGGCGCACCGTTTGTATTCATGAGGTTGATCCAGGCCGCGGTGCCGGGGGACGGAGGGGGGAATACGGAACCGATGATAGGCGTGAGGCCTGTACCGGGGGTGAGGCCGGTGCGCGGAGTGAGGCCAGTGCGGAAGGAGGCTGGGTCGAAGCTGGAGAGGGGTTGATCGTTGTTGCTGTTTACCTGGGGGCCAGCGAGCATGGCGGGGGACAGGGGCCCCGACCTGAGGGAGTTTGAGAGCCCAGCAGAGGGGAAGCCCCATGCGTAGGTTGAATCGGAGGGAGAACTGATGGCATCTATGGGAGGGAGAGTGGTCTTCGCATTGTCGTCGCGGTCATGGGATTTTGAGGCGGGGCGGGAGTCGTCGCGAGCGGGATGGGATGCGGAGGGGCGAGTGGAGGCGTCGGGGCTCTTTTGTTGGGTGCGAAGGGAGGAGTCGTTTGTGGGGCGGGCGAAGGATTGCTCGAATGGATTGGGCTCGAGATCAAAGTTGCTTCGCTTTGGGTTCTGGGCGGGGCGCTGCTGGGAGTTGTTCTGGTGGTGGGCGGGGGGCGGGGAGGGATCGTCGTTGAGTGGGATGACGTTGTCGGACGGGATGTTGTGCTGAGGGCTGCTGGGATGGGCTGGAGAGGCCATGACGTCCGCCTGGGAGAGGATGCTGTTCGGGAGAGGATGACGACGAGAGCAGAGTTGCGTGTGCCGTGAAGTCACCAGCTGCTCCCCTGATCTCAATGACGAACGCTGACGTCGTTATGTACACCACAACATCAGCGGAGTCCAAACCCTCTTCTTTCCCCCCAGCCCCCCGCCACCCCCCCTCTCCGGGGTCCCCCGCCCGAAACAACGTCATGGTGGACAAGGTTTGTGTTGCCCCTTGCGCCATCCTGTCGCCCGTACTGTACTACTGTACCACTACATGGCCCCCGCCCCATCGGCACATCGTTGGTGTCGCCCCCTCCCACTCGCAAAGAGATGCAAAAGTCCTCGCTCCACGTTGATCAAATTTTGACTACCGCCAGCCATTCTCGTGATCGGGTCTAGCCTGTTGTTTACCCTTTTGCCCCAGCCACGGCTCGATGGGGATGGCACCTTCCCCTCCTGGGAGTCTCGCCGTGTAAGTACCCAGCGTGAACCCGGCCACGTCTTCTCTTTTCCGCCCGCCCGTGTGTCCTCGTTGCTTCCCGCCCTCTGCGCTGGGCCACCTCCAGTTCGTTTCGAATCTTCTTCCCCGTCCGCGACCTTCCATCGATCTCCCTCTCTTGATCCGCCTCGGCCTCTGACACTCTCCCCCATCCCCCATGACCTCCTCCGCTCCGTCCCTCCGCGCCTCCCATTCTCCATCGCGACAACATTTCACTCCTCTTCATTGCCTATGTAGTACTTCATACCGCATCGAAACCACCAGCTGCGTCGCAATGATCTCGATCCCTTTCTCGTGCAGATTTCTCATCGGCCATCGTGTCAATGATGCGACCATCAATCCATTTGCCAAAGTAAGCAAAGTGTTAGCCTGGCCTTGCATTAATGCTCGTCTTTCTTTCTCGTCTCGATGAGTCGATACAGACATCCTTCCACGTGCATCGTCACGTTACGCTTGCCTGGTGCTCTTATCCCGCCGCCTATCTGCCATGCGACCTTCATCGCTCCCGATCTGCTGCCATCGGCAAGCTTAACCACAACGCTTAGACAGTGCGTGATACGTCAGTCATCCAAGGATCATCCCTCCCTATCTCGGATCGCCCCCGCCCACGCGTGTGCACGTCATCCTTGCTGTCTGCGCATGCATTGCTAGTCGTAACAAACGGAGAAACACGCGAGCTACTCAAGAAGGCTCTCACGTGCACTTTGGTATCCCAAGTGCCAGTTCGAAGATGCGTTCAAAATACGCCCACGTTGTGCAGCATCGTCTTCTCGCAATTTCTAGACCCCGCACGTTGGGCGCCATCGATTAGCCTGGCCGTGAATTAAAGAGTTTCCCTATTCATTTCCTGCTCATTTCATTGGCTACGGAGCTCGACATTGCACGCAGCCCCGGGCTTGGGATGCCAGCTGCACTTCCTGTTCCTGAGCTCCGAGTGCGGGCGTCGTTCCCCACCGTGTCCATTCCGTAATTCGCTCCACGACCTCTCTCCCGGCCACAGTGGCCTCCCTTCGGGTCCGCCGTGACCGTGGGTGGTCCCAGCGCAGATCCATCTCATCGCACTGGATGTCCGAGGTGGCGCACACACAGATGTGGATGGAGGCATGCAAACTCCAATAACTGCATCCATCCGTGTACCAATACCAGTATCCCTGGTCTGGGTTCTAGCCTGGTGGCAATAGCAGTCGTCGCGCGTTCTATCTCCTCTGAGATGTTCGACCACGCGAACCTCCCCACTCCGACCTCTTCGCGTGCACACTTCCCTCATAGAATGTGGGGCTCTGCCGAGCTAGACCCCCGTGTTGCGCGAAGCATGCTCAAGCATCGCGACGCTGCCAGGAGGCTAGCCAATCGCCACCTCGCCAGACCGGTCGAGTCCCAACCGTTTCGCGCGAACATGTACCCTTACGATACTCCAGCGCTTCAGCTTCAGTCATACGCACAATGCTCGGGTATTTGGATCTCAGCGATGGGACGACCCGGCAGGCACTCCGGCGTCCGGCTACTTGTCTGACCACGCTTTTACGGCTCGTCAGAACGACGACAATGACCCTCAATGACCTCATTCCCCAAGCTTGCCAGTTCGTTCTCTCGAAATCGCGCACTCTAATCGATACATAATCTGTCCACTCCAGCCGTCTGGCGTATCTCTGAGCCAGATGCTCGAGATCGTGTCTCTCCTTCCCTCCGAGTCCGAGTCGGCGAGCTCGAGGGGGGCCAGGCCCAGCGGGGATGCTTCTGTGCAGAACATGCGCGAAACACGGCCAACGTTCGACTGCGAACGTCGAAGACGCGCTCTGCAGCGCGTGCACACGAGCACGACGGCACCATCCAGGCGTGCAGCGCTTCGCGTGGGAGCGCGCCGAGGGGGGCGTGGGCCGCGTTCTCCAGAGTCCATGGAAGGGAACCCAGGATTGAGGAAGCTCAACAAGTTGAAGGCAGCCAAAGGCCTGTCGGTTAACGTTACGGTTTAGTGCACCCTCTGGCCGAGCTTGGCTAGCGCTTTGGAAGGCAGTATGCTTACCTCTTGGATGCGTTGGATTCTTGCAGCCTGTATGCAAATATGCATCGTGGTCTAGATCCGCTCTCTGATCGTCCTCCCAAAATGTTCGGAGCGCCCGTGCATTCTGAACGTTCCGAGCTCGAGCTCCAGTGTTACCGTCCGAGTCCAGGGATTGATTCATATCATTGGCATCCAGGTACCGTCTCGCCGCCTCCGAGCCCCATGTTCTGCGAAATTTGTTGTCGACAGGCTTACTCAGTTTCGACTGTTCCGCGCTTTTTGTTGCTCATCACCAATTTTTTTTTGCTGACACGGGATATCGAGGACGATCATAGGTCAAAGTTCAATAAGAGCTCGCTTGCGCGCCGAGCGCCTGCCGTGCAAACCTCAAATGGTTGCGATTACGGAACGGCGCACGGTAGAGATTTGTCTTCCATTAACGAGGCTAGTCGCGACCACAGACCCGTGATCATATAGATATAGTACATGAACGTGTCACGGTGTCAGAACCTCTTCCTCGGAGCGACTCTGGTCGGGTCCACCGCACTGCAAGTTCCTCGAGGAGACTTCAAATCCCGGGAGAGGTGTGGGACATTACCCTATATGAATATTTGCCATTCGGTGTTTGACACTGGATCGACATCTCTAGCATGAGATGATTGCGGTCGACAATTCAACAACGCGTGAGGTTTGGGCGTTCTATGATACAATATTTAACATGTCTCGATCGCACCCTGAGGCTGTCAGAATGACACGGAAGGCGGATCTTTCGCCCGGTTGCATTGACATTGACAAGACAGATAGGAGGCCTTTGTTAGATCTCGGGGTAACACCCGTTCACTCGTGATTTTCGGGGAGCAGCCACCTCTATTCTATCACGAAGATGTGGAAGAAGATAATTTGAAGCGCTGTTGCTGACATATCAGATTGAGTGCGCCGTGTGGTTAGCGGTTGGACCTGCGCCGCCTTCCGTCGAATGACCCAGCACCTGGCACTAGTGCCATGACTAGAAGACAGTAGAAGACCTGTGTGATCGAAAAAAGGGTGTCCGATCTGCCTATTAGGTGATCCCCACTTGCGGAACAGCAGTGGGCGCGGCCAAAGTGAAGAGAGGCGTCCGACTCTTGCGGCGCCGCGGGACTCAGGCACGGTGACGGGGCTGTCGTACGTTCCAATTGCAAGACGCACAGCACAGTTACACAGCTGGACGTTTGAACGGTGGGGAGAGATAGGCTGATCGGCATCCTCGGTGTCAGTACCATCGGTACCTGTAGACGACTACTATAATAAGTATGTACTGTACTGTGGCCGGCAGAAAGTCAGCCACAGAGCCCGCAGCCGTCAGCTCGCACCTTCGCTATACCGATGTGAGTGAATCCCCGAGACCCCGCACGCCAGATGCAGGGTGCTTCGCCCATCTCGCGGTTCGCTGTCCGCTAGACTATCGTGCCAGCGTCAGCACGTCGCCATGCTACCACGCGCAACTGCATTGGCTGCCCAGAAAGACGTACCCACCACGTTATTTGAAGACATGGTGTGTGGCGCGGTGAAGTATCAGCTGGAGTCGTTCGTGACCCGTCGTGTTGACTGGCCGAACGGATATCCCCGCGACCCTGGCCTAGCCCCGTCGTCGTGCCGTACAGAGGCCATCGTACATAGAATCTGCCACACTGTCGCAATGAAATCTGTGAGTGAAGCGCGGGCGCAGTGGGGGAAGAGCGCAGATGCACCCACGCGAGAGACGCTGACTGGGAGCGAGAACGGGGAGATAGAAGGGAAGTCGTAAGTTACAACGTCTGCTTATCTCGTCCATCTCGGTGCGCACGAGCGATCTGCCGTGCGCGGCGTCTTCTCCAGCTATACCTCATCGGACCCTGACTTTATACCGGCGACTTGGTTCGTCGCAGCATTGATTATATACTAACCTCTCCCCATTGACGTAGCGCGCACACTCCAGGATCCCCGCATGCAGGTGTTGTCTAGCGGGCATAGCGCCCGGGGGCAGGTGCGTACACTTCTATCTATTGAGACGCGTTAGCCGACCCCAATGTCGCTCTCATGCCCGCGGGTGCAGAGCACGAGAACACGCACGTCGCTTAGAATCCTGTCCCGCACTGTTGCGTGGGCCTTCGCGGGAAGCGGAGCCGGAAGCCGCACATCGCTACCGAGCGTGCCAATGAGGCGGCTTCTAGATTATCGCGAACAATGCGTGTTGAGCGGAGGCTTTGTCGCGATGTCGTGGGCGATGCAACGGCGGCGTCGTATGGCATGGGTACTGGTTGGGCCTGGATCACGTTCGCCGATGTCTTCTCCGGTAAGCACGAGGGTCTCGACCAAGGGTCACAATGGTGTTGCTGGAGAGAAGAAGGGGAAGGTGAACGGCGTCTATGTCAATGTGCTGTTGTAAATCAACGGTGGGGAGACACCGCAGGCCGCAATAGCCCCGCTCCCATGGAGTGAAAACTCAGAGGTCGGCTCTTTAGGACAAAGCACTACATTATTGCATGTTCGGCTGGGAGAGCGACACCCTTTGGACCTCGAAGCTCTAGACATCATCCCCTGTACACCAGTAGGTAATGCACGTGGCGGTGGTCAGTTGAGAACGAACCTTGAAGCGAATTACACGGTACCTCATAATCTGAAGGCTTCCGCCTCGGTGCCGACACTGTGCTCCGTGAATTGCGGACACGGGGTTCGAGGATATTAGCCTTGAAAATACGCGTGAGGGCTACAGGTACTGTGAGCAGGGGTGGTATCGCAGGAGCAAAGCGGGCTTGATGGCTCGTATGCCGCAACTCTGAATTGTGGCCGCCTGACTAGCCCGTCACGTCCGGAAACGGCAGAACCCACACATTCTGGTAGTGCCTTCATATGATACGCTGCGCCATGTAGCGAATGTAAGTCGGAGTTGCGCGTGGACAAAGGATAAAGCTTGCCTCGAACGTGGTTAATCGATGCTTGTAGGATGTACTTCCTTGGGTACAAGCGTTACTGGGCAAATATTGGAATGAAAGAGCATACCATTCAAGTTGCGCACGGTGGAACCGGGATGTCGGAACAGGGGTCGAAAGTGCGACAAGACAAGTTTCGCAGTTTGTCAAGGTGCGTCAACGAGGCAATAAGGACGCAAACTGCCGATTACTTATCCTGAATGCGCAAGAGTGTCGTCGGTATCACGGACATTTAGGATTGGGTGTGAGTTTCAAAGAAGTCTTCATGGCCTATATGCACGCAGCCGTCTTGTCAGTGACATGCATCAACAGCAGAGGTGCCAGTGGGACATACTTAGGTTACCGGAATACATGAAGGTCTTAGGTGAATGATGGTTGAACTGGCTATAAGCTGAACGTTGAGTTACGCATGTAGCGGATTGGAGGAAAGCTGAAGCAAAAGGGACGGCTTGCTCTGATTCACGATACCCCCAAGCTTGTCACACCTTGTGACAGCATTGTCGATGAGTAGGAAGCGTCACGCGAAGGAGGTGGCATAGGCTACTTATAGAAAGCATGGTAAACCGTACAAGGGCCATACAGGGAGGAGTAAACATAACAATCGTGAGGGGAGTGCGACCCTGTTCGCATGCATGATAGGTGGTACTGCCAGCCATACCCCCACGCAGGACTGACTGCTCTTCCGGCTGCCACTGCACGCCATCGACTCGGCGCCGATTTTGGACGCAGGCTTATACCTTGAAGCCACGCGACTTTCGGCGACCACGAGCACGCTCGAACTGGACAGCAACAGAGGTTAGATGTAAATCGCGTGCAAGGGATCGATCGAAAGCGTACTTTGCGGCCCTTCGAGGTGGTGTAGGGCTTCTTGTGCTTATGAGGACCCATGCCGAAGTGCTTAACGGCCTCACGGGTGTTCCTCTTGCCGCGCAGCAAGACGGTGTTCGAGCCAGTTGGCGCACGAAGGGCGAGTTGGTCAAGGGTGAGGACCTCACCGCCGGCCTTCAAGATGCGCTCCTTGGCAGCGGTGGTGAACCGGAGGGCTGCAACGGAGAGCTTGGGAACCTCAAGCTGACGAACATCGTCCGTGACAGTGCCGACAATTACGATGACCTTGGAGTCGCGGTCAGGGGCGTTGGCGGTCTCCTTGACAATGCGGGAAAGGGAAATGGGGGGGCGGTTGATCTTGGAGAGGAAAAGACGGTGGAGGATCGTCTATTGACAAAATACAAGGTAAGTTCACTTCACCTGACGAGACTTCACAAAATCCAAATGACCTTGTTGAAGTCGGAGTCCGTGCGCCTGGCGAGGAAACGGTAGAGCTGCAAGATACACGTTTGAATGGCAATGATACAGAATTGCTACTGAAGCACACACCTTGACCAGCAAGAGCAGGTAGGGATCCTCGCTCTTGGGGGCGGTACGGTTGCCCTTCTTGACGTGGTGCTTTTTGATATCGATACCCTAAACAAATAGACAGCAATGAGACGGAGTGACAGGACATCGAGCAGCACAGCGAGCTCACCATCTTGCTGTTGCCGGGATTTGCAGTTTGGCGTCGTCTGCGTCCACTGACTGGTGACGGGCGGTGACAAACGGTGGCTGAGAACTGTACATGACCTCGAATTAAGGTTTGACGCGCGTAGCTGACTCTGAATTCCGAACGACTAAGGCACCAAACAAGGCCAAACGCCTTGCACCAACCAACCATCATGGTGAGTCTCACCCCTTCGCTGCCTGCCACGTCGCCCTCGTCGTCGTCCCCGTTGGGCTCGTTGGTGGCTTCAATGGATTGATTTCACTGACTGGACCTTCTACACTTCCGTTTTGTGCAGTATTCCGACACTGCTCCCGCCGCCGACCCGTACAACGAGGCTTACATCACGGACCCGCCGCCGCCCGCGGCAGCGCCCGCTTCCGACTCGCGGGATCGGGACCTTCCTCCTGCGAGAGGGCGATCCCGCTCCCGGAGTCCTCAGCGGTCTTCCAGCTACCGCAGGTCGCCCCCTCCTCGCCGCCCCCCTCAGCCGCCCGTTGTTCGTATCCATTTTAATTTCTCATGTTTACCTCATGTTTACCCGGCGAAGCAGGCGCCCAATCCCTCCAACGTGTTGGGGGTCTTTGGCTTGAGTATCCGTACGACTGAGCGTGACTTGGACGACGAGTTCAGTCGGTTTGGCCGTGTCGAGAAGGTCGTCATCGTGTATGATCAAAGGGTACGTCATCTCGACTCGACCGACTTTAGGAGTGTGCTTATGTTGTGTCTAGTCTGACCGCTCTCGTGGTTTCGGGTTCATCTCCATGTCCACCGTCGACGAGGCTGGCAGGTGCATCAAAGAGCTCAACGGGGTGGTGCGTCAAGCTATTCAACTGAAGTCCTCCAAAAGCTCATGTAATGCATACAGGAACTGAATGGCCGACGGATCCGTGTCGACTACTCGGTCACTGATCGCCCACATGCTCCTACTCCTGGGGAATACATGGGTCACAGACGTCGTCGTGGTCGCGACACCTACTCAGGCCGGGACGGTGACCGCTCCGAACGCAATGACCGCTACGATGACAGGGAGCGCCGTGACCGTGACCCTTACCGCAGTCGTCACGACCGTGACGACCGAGACCGCGATCATTATGGCAGGGACAACAGGGACTGGCGCGACCGCCGCAGCCCACCTCCTCGGTCGCGCTACTCACCCGAGTACAGAAGGCGGAGGAGCTACTCGAGGAGCCCCCCGAGGGGTAGCAGCCCTACCCGCGCTAGAGACTATGACGCTCCGTCTTCCAGCGCTTTGCCTGCTAACGGCAACGGGGATTCTCGCTGGTGAAGCAACCGTGCGTTGACTGTCTCTCCGTGTGCTCTCCGTTGTGGCTATGCTTTGATTTCTTGGTATGAGCGGCCCGCTATGGAAGCCCAGGGCACAGAAGAAGATTGTCAAGCAGAAGGACGCTGCGGTCTCGTATCCGCAAGGCTTACGTAACCTCAAGTTGTTCCTTTCCGCGTCTCCGGACTCCGTTCCCTCTTCAATAGCACAAAAATCAACCTGTCAAGTTTGCTTTCCGTACCGACCCCCAGTTTCCTGTACCTTCCTACGACTACATGAAAATGTTTGCAAGTGCAAGGCGTCTGGTATTTGATGGCGAAGATGGACCCGTCAAGCGCGCATTGTTCCAAGATCTGAAATTGCCGTATGTGGATGAACCTTGCCGTCGCGCATCATCTTCGGTAAGGTTGTCCCCCATTTCGCTCACTAACCTTTACGTAGGCGTTGAGAGAATACTGTCAAGAAACGCCATCAGTGCAGGCCTTAAGACGTATAATCGTGAGGGCAATGACCTCACATCAAACCACACGTTTGCTTCATCGGGCGAGGGCGCAGGTTGTCGCTTAGGGGTATGGGTTCACATCTACCATGGATGGGTTGGGATGCAGAACAGGTGTGTGCACCGTGCTGTGAATAAATAAATGCCGCATGTCACTGTAGGATACTTGGAATATATTCCTTGCCTTTCCCATCGTGTTGGCGTCGACGCCTTGACTTCATATCTCCATACACCTTGCCGCTACTCTCGAATCGAACTGTGCCCACATAACTGAGCTTATGCTGCGGCCATCGTCGGTATACCTTCGCTGCGGGACTAGGTAAGCACCTTGCAGGCGAGTAGTTGTGCTTGTTACGATTGAAAGTACTGCAGGTTTCCAAACGGACCCGTTCCCTGCTATGGTGAGGGAGTCTGTCGCTGTTGGAGGCTGGTTTGGTACAGCCCCCTGCGCTTTCCGTAAGTCAATCGCCTAGCTTCGTGACCAAACCCCCGCATTTCACGCGGCACGCGGACAGTCTCGGCGCGAGACTAGGAACGTATTGCCTTTCGGAATCCGGGCTGCTTTGACACAGATGATCAGACAAACGGGCTCAATCGAAGGACCATCCCTTTCGGCGACGTCTGAGCAGCTCTACCATGCCGAAGGCAGAGCCCCTCCGTTCTTGGCTGCGAAATTTGAACCACGCCTTTCGGGGATCCCTGTGGGTCCTTGAGGTGTTCTGGTTGTTAAAGTTGGCTCCAGCCTACACCTCATAGTCCTGTCGGGACCTATAAAGAATCCTCTGTGATGCTCTGCACCTGCAAGCTCGCACCCCCACTGGCTTCTAACTCCACTGCTGAACCATGACCACCACCACCACCAAACTCGGAGGCACGGCGGTAAGCGTCGTCGTCGCGAAAGTTGCCGTAAGTCTCATACATATGGAGGAACAAATACAGAGTGCCTTACTGGTGACGGTGTTCGGACAGCATGGACTTATGGGTATGACGTGCGTCTTCTCATCGACATCGCCGACAAGTGTTGCTTTTCTGACATTCCCGTGAATACTACAGGAGCTCTACACCCGTCCCGGATGAGCAGGCCTTCCAGTATATCAAGAGCGGCATCGATGTGCTCCCGGAAGGGGTGAAGCTGATATTGAACTCCGGTGAGCTTACCTAGCTATGCGTCCGCTTACTGGAGAAGACTGATTGTATGCGTTAAGCTGAATTCTATGGCCATGGATGGACGACTGGTAAACTCGAACTTTTGGCACGCTTCTTCCAGAAACACAAGGACTATGCAGACAAAACTTTCCTCTCGGTCAAGGTAGGACCTCTTGTGCTGGCATTTGCCACCGATTCTGACTCAGGCTATTCTCCCCAGGGAGGGGCCGCAGGGTTCGGGAAGATAGGCGGCAAGTACGCACCCGTTCTCAACACCCCTTCAAGTTTGAGGAAGTCTAACCAAGGTATGCAGGGCCGACGGTCTCTGTCCGCAGAAGTATCGACAAGTCGCTCGCGGCGCTCGGGGGCACGAAGAAGATCGATATGTTTGTACCCGCCCACGTCCATCCCGAGGTGCCCATTGAGGATACATTGCGCTACCTGGTCGAGCTCCTCCGGGAGGGCAAGTTTGACCACATCGGGCTCTCTGAATGCCGTGCGGACACGATGTGGCGCAGTCATGCTGTAGGGATTTTCACGGTCTTAATATGAGCCCGCGCAAACCCTAGTGGCGGGTCTCCCCCATCTCCGTGGTGGAGATCGAAATTAGACCAATGTCGTACGAAGAGGAGACGAAGAAAGGTGTGTTTTAAACCCCTCTATTGTTCATACTTAAGTTACCAATGTATTGACCGATCCACAGTCCTCGCCGCTTCTGCGGAACTCGACATCGCGGGCCTCAGTTTGAAATGCAGTTGACCAACTTGTAACCTGTCCCAGTCCTCTTGGGCACGGTCTTATTACTGGTAACATCAGGGGCGTCGACGATCTACCCGGTACGCACATGCTATTGCTATCGCGCCGTACTCTCGACTCACGCTATTCGTCCGCTGTCAGCCGGTAGCTGGATACGCGATCTGACCCGACTCAAGGACGAGGTACGTCTGCCACAACAACACTCCATCTGCGCCAGCTCATAGACGGCCAATGTTAGAACTTGCCGTCCAACCTGCGTCCCATCGATGATGCGCTCCATATCATGGCCGCCAAGAAGAACTGTACCCCCGCCCAGCTCAGCATCGCGTGGGTTGGTGCCCTCGGCGAGAAGGTCATTCCCCTCCCTGGATCTACGTGCGTAGATTTGCTTCGCGTCTTTGGAGAGGTCAACTGGTACTAACATAGCTGTAGGGCATAGTCGGAAAGAGCACACTCTTGAGAAACTTCAGGGAGGCGACATCGCGCTTTCCAAGCAAGACATCGAGGAGATCGCTCAGATCCTGGAGGCACTGAATCCTGTGAAAGGAGACCGATACTTCGGGGATGCCGTAGACTTGGCTGTAGGGTTGAGTCAGCAATATGGAGTCCGGAACAAACGCAAGTCCATAGTGAATGATGTAACGCAACAAGGGCTGAATCGTCTAGGCACCAATTCATGTTTAGTTGAGCAACTCAGATGATTGCCCATCAGCGCTTCAGCGCTGAACTCCTGAGGCTCTGATGAAGACAAGGGTGGTTGGCGAAGGCTGCCTTGAGCAGGAACAAATTTTATTCGGCGCGCGAACCCTAAATAGCGGTGATTGTGGTCACAAACACGAAGACGCACAATTCGGAGGACCATCCGTCGAGCAGTGGATGACGGGCGGTTCCCGGAAATGTCGAGCACAATTTTCTTTGCCCACGTTATCCATGGCCCGGAAGAGTAATGTACCGGAAGAGTAATGTACCGTGCTCTGTGTCCAGATCCCTCTGTTGCACCATATGCGGCATAAATCGGATGTTCGTCGGGTCTGACCGTATGATGAGTGGTCAGACGACGGGTAGGTTGAAAAGAAAATACGAGTGGGTGGGCGTTACCTAGTGTGCATGGAAAGAAACAAGCCGTTTTTGCACAACCTCCCAACGCATTACCTACCCGTTCTTCGTTGCCCGCCGCATGATCCAGCCCAACTAAGTAATACTTCAGCTTGGTGTTTTTATGAGCCGTCCGTGTTCGAGAAGTTCTTCCGGCCTGGTTCCAGCCCCTCCCAGGTTGCCCGCCCGGCATGCAGTATTGGCTAGCGAATTCGAAACAAAGGTAGAAGCTAGTGAAAGTGATAAAGCATCGTAGGAATCGGTGGAAAATGGGCATCAAGCGCAGGCAGGAAGGTCATCGGAGGGGAGAGGAGGAAGTGTGAGCCGCATGGTTCGAATCGGGCCGGACGAGGGTCATGCTGATGTTTGGCGAGTGGCTGGCCCGGCAGCCTGGGCATGGACACGCGTGAGTCCGACTCGGAGGCAACGCGACGGTCGCACTCCTCCACTCAGCCACGTCCTCTGTTTTCCACTCCGTCTACCCTCGTACGCTCCGAACCCATCTATCATGTTTTCCCGGCTCCTGGATGTCACGGTCACTGGAGTGACTGGTCGCGACCACTGCCTCGGTTACAAGGCTCCTGTCTAACCGACGGGAACTAGACCCGAAGTTCGTCCCAAGCAATACACACTCATCGCTGGTTCGCCTCGATCTATGCCCGTCGATCCCGAGGATATGGGCAAGCCAACTCTCAGTACCAATACAGCTTCCGCAGGCCTCAAAGTCCCAAGCCAGCCCAATGAGCCAACCTAGCACTGCAAGCTGACCTGTCGCACCGCTCGGGGTCCGACACGACATGAAGAATGACGTTCATGAGAAGATTGGTGCTCACGGGAGTCCATCCAAATCCGTGGTGCGCTGTTGACATCCAGTCGGTCGGCATGCTGGTTGCTTCGCACAGCCGTGTTCGCCAAAATCACTAGGACCGGTGCGTTGCCGATTATCTCTGCGTGTCGTTCGGTAGCGCATGGTGTTGTTGAGCCGGGAAGGGCTCATTCTGTGCGTTGGGCAGAGGGTTTCATCTCCGAATTCTCGAGTTGAACGTTGTTATCCTGGCGTTGCAGTGGCAGTATAGACAATGGTTCAGCCGCGGGGCGGTGGCGCGGTATGCTTGTTTAGATGCGCTGGATGATCTGGTGTTGCCAAAGGATGCACACAGGATACATGTTCTGGCGAACTTGGATTAATAGTGGGATTGCCAGTGCGGGCTGGTGGCTGGTGAGCTCACCTCATCTTCAACTTGCCCCCAAAGCGCTGCTGTGACGGTCACGCTTATTGTGACATGCACTGGTCCGAGGAGAACCCAGCCTTGAACCAAGCCGTCGCCCGAAGTCCCCGTCTTGTGAAGGTCGAGGAAAAACACTGCTTAGATTGAAGGTATATCGTCAAGACAACCGCTTCGCTGAATTGCAACGTACTTGGCTGTGGCTGAGCGGAGAGCTGCCCAAGTGCTGACCGCTTCGGTTCAATTCTGCTCGCTTCCATCCATTCGATGGGAGGAAGATGAATTGCATCCAGCTGGGCTGTCTATTCCACATTACCATGCATGCACAGTGCTGCACCGTCGTCTTTGCAGATTTCTTCACTGTCGTTTCTCAGGAAAGGATCTGTGCCAGCCATGCACGACATCTTTCCGACGCTTGATAGCATAGCATCATCCTGTGTTCAGCGGAAAGAAGGCTTGACGACGTACGATCCACCGCTTCAGCCCTGATGAGCCGTATGGAGAAGGGAAGTGGGTAGGCGAGACTGAGGGAGGAGCAACAAACAACGATGGAGAGCACGAGGCGGAGTAGCGGTCGGAGGGCAAGGGTTCAAGGCGCGTAGCGCCATACTGACGGGCACTAGAAGATCTAAACAGGCGCATCGCGGCGGGCTTCTTTTAAATTTGTTGGTCGCTATAAGAGGCCTTGTCTCGCACCCATCCCCATGCCCGCCTTCTTTTCCTCTTTCCCCCACTGTCCTTCGGTATCCCACTAAACACGTTCCTTCACCACCACGCTCTTTTTCCCACTTGCCACCGTTTTCCGTAGCCTCTCGAGCTGTCGTAGTCAGCAATCAATATATGCCGCTCGTCGACCCGCCCTACCCCTCCTTCACACACGTCGTGACGAAAATGTACCCGGCCCCACGTCCGTTCGACTCTTCCCGCCTCCCATCTTACCGCGCCGCCCATGTCGGCCGTTTCCACCCGTACCCGCGAGGCCCTCGGCGGAACACAGAAGCCATCTACACCGTGAGTAAATGCGGTTCGCAAATCTGTCGTCCGCCGCCCCATCTCCGACACGATGTTTGACACATAGCCCACGGTGGGGTATACCGCGCCCCTCGACCCCATCGCCGAGGAACCTGAGGCTGTAGTGATTGTAGGTCACTCGCGACGCTCTCTGCCACCTGTTTGTCGTCAGCGGTGTTGATTCGCTTTCTACCCTCTTCCAGCGCCCTCTCACGGTGTATTATGACGGGGACAGCATCTACGGTCTGCCCCTCGGGAAGCTCGACAAGCCCGTCGTTGGGGAGTGGCGCACTGCGGGAAAGTTGAAGGGACCAGCCAAGTCAGCGACTGTGTTGGCGGTAAGTGCAGATGTCCAACATTTCACTCAAGGCGCGTGGCCTGATCCGTGTGCTACAGGACGTGTTGTTGACGCTGCGCCGCACCTATCACGCTTTACTCGCGATGCGAGTGTTCCACGCAAGGGAAGAAAAGTGAACCATCTTCTCCAACACGTTGCCCTGCGCCTACGCAAAAAGGTCATCTCGTCTTAACCACTCCTTGGTTCCCATGTGTTGCATTCCCCTGTCCTTGCTACGTCCCTCGCTGTCTCTCCAAGCTGTCGGTAGTCACGCTCCCTGCTTTCGAATTGCGTATATCTGCAACTGTATCTATAGGCTCTCTATCTTCGTGCAATCCTTTCCCTGATCAGCCACTCATGTCGTGTATATGTTCGTTCCGTTTACGCTACAGTGCATATCTTGGCCGTGTCCTATCCCTACTGGGATGTCTCTGCTAACCATTATCCCTCCTCGTACAATCCACCGCTCTATGTAACTACACCGTGCTTGGTTCCCCGATCGTGCGATTCATTTTGTGATCAACGATGGCCGAAATATCATAGTCTGCTATCGCGCGGGAGCAGCGCCTCAAGAGCCTTCTCCCGATTCCCAACCTCCTCCTTGATAATCCGCGAGAAGTCCTTGAAGTTCGGCTTGTTGGCGTCAGCTGCACAATCAGAACATGGGAGGCAATCGAATCAGATGGGTAGCAGTCACAGATAGGTGCCATCTCGAAGACGAACCTTGCAATTCAAAAGCGACGGTCTCGCTGGTCGTGATCTGCGCACCGGCCTGGCGCATCCGCGCAAGCGCTATAGGGACCTCCTGCGGGCGAGAGCTGGACACGCCGTCGGCGAGGACGTGCACGTCATACCCGAGCTGGAGGAGGTCGAGAGTGGTTTGCAGGATGCAGATGTGCGACTGTCCGAAAGGGTTTGCAGGGGCAGAAGTCGGACGCATTACATATAATATCAGCGTCTGTCCGTCCGTCACGGAGCTCATGATATGGTTGCCACTAACTTCGATGCCGAACAGGACGATCGATTTGAAGTCGTGCTTCTTGAGTAGCGTGGTTACGGGTGGTATCGCCATGGAGAAAGCGGTCTTGTCATATGCGCCGAGGAAGAGGTTCCCGAGCGGCGCAGTGTCGAGCTCGGGTACGGTGGACCCGAGTGCTGTCGTCGAGAGGACGAGGCCACCGTGCGGGACGCGGCCGAGATCGGTTCAGTGTTTGTTGGCTGGAAACATATGATACTCGGGGGCACACACCTCGAGGGTTCTGTTCCGTGATTACGATCGGAACATCCAAAACCTGTCAGAGGCGCGGAGGAGAAGACCGTGTCAGTCGATCCATATTAATGGACAGATACACAGTTACTGCGCAGAAGAAGCTTAAAGGGCCACAGAAATGGGGACAAGGCGGCCGATCATGCTATTCCGAGAGCAGAATTCTACGAAGCGGAGGACGAGCAGGCACGAACCTTGGCGAGCTTGAGCATCCTGCTGCCTGTGGCGACAACATGGTCGAAACTATGGACGAGGGGACCTGATCCCGATCGAGGCTGATGAGGAGGGGAAGTTTCATATGAGAAGAGCGGAGTCGGACGCACGAAAGCGGGTCTGTATGTCGCATACGAGGAAGACGGTGCGGCCTGGTATCAATCTGGTTACCGCGGCCATGGTTCATGTGAAAGCCCGGGTGCGGCGATGGTCGTTCAGCGGCGGGAGAAGAGTCTTCAGTGGCGGGAGAATCACGTCCGAGAGCAGGCTCGAGGCACCTTCAAGTTTTAATCAGTTTCTACGGCGATTCTTCGGTCCGCTGCCTGTGGTCCGCACGGCCGTGACGTTCCGTTCGGAGGGCCTCCCGTTTCCGCAGACGGTGGACTTGGACAAGACGGAGAGCCGTGGCGCAGAGCCCGTGTGGCGCAGCGCGTGTTTCACGGAGACGGAGACGGAGGCACGATATTATAATGGCATTAATATTGTCAATGACGGAATCGGGCCGGATGTGATGGGCGTTACAATATTGCCGGCGACGGAGCCACGTTTACGGCGGGTTGGCGGGGATCGCCGGGAGAGACTGGGTGGGGGGCGGGGGAGACAAAACGAACCAGGCGAGCGCGTCTGCGCAGGGCTGTCATCTCATCCTCATCCTCCCCCGGATCCTCCGATCCTTCCTGGCCTCTGTCGTGGTCCCGTCCTTCGTTTGGTCTCCCACTCTCCGTCTCGGAACTGTCTCTCCTTTTGTATAACCATCCCAAAACCCACACATGTTCAAAATGGACCACGACTCTCATTTTCAGGACGGCGTCGACGCCGAACGGATGAGGGTATGTTTTTCTCCATTCCGAGCATATTCGTTCCGTCCCGAGCATCCAACTCTTTTACCCATCGACCGGGCTTGACGCCTCATCTTAACTGCGGGACCCTGCGCCTCAATCCCCTCGCTAATCCCGCTTGCGCATTCGTGTGATGTGCATGCCCCATCGCTTCGTCGTTGATTTGCGTCGGACAGCGAATATGCTATTCTCCTTCTCGTTGTGTTCCACATAGACTGACCTCACCTATCTCTTAGATGAGCTCCTTCACCTTTGGCCAACCAGTTTCACCTTCGGGCGCAAACCTTCCATCCCGCCATTCACGCTCCTACTCTCGCAACAGCTCTGTCTCGGTTCCTCCCTCTCTTCCCACCACTGTCTCAACCACATCCATGAACGACTCCCGCTCCCAGTCCCCCACCCGCAACTCCATTACTGGCGCGAAGCATAACTCCCACCACCGCCGCCGTTCGTCTGTCTCAACTCGACGGGAGTCTGCTGATTTGATGGGCGTTTCCCTCCCGAGCATCCCCATATCCTGCTTGGAGGACAACATCAACCTCGGGGACAAGGATTCGATACGTCGGCGCGCTCTGTGGGCGTTGGAGGGCAAGGATGCGAGAGGCACTTTCTCGGTGGAAATCCCGGAGCTGGATGCACCTGAGGCCCCCAAACGAAGCTTTGATTTCCGTGCGTATTCTCCACGAGCTCCCACCAGTTCTGTCGTTGACCTGAGACGATAGCTACGAAGCCGTCCTTCCCCCCTGGCATTGGGACCGGATACAACGGAGGTCTCAATACCCTGATGGGCAGCAAGCGTGACTCTATCAAGTTCATGGCGTCTACGTCCTCGAGTGAGATCCTCGGTACTCTCGTCGAGGAGGAAGAGGAAGAGGACGAGGAGGAAACTAAGGCGGTCGCGACCAGCCCCGAGAAGCATGCCTCAGTCCCCACCACTGTGGCCGCGGCGCCATCTGCTCCCGCCCGCCCCAGACCAGCGAGCTTGAATCTTCGTCCCCTTTCCCTGTCTTCGAACAGCCTTTTTCAGGCGGAAATCCTTACGCCTACGCCTACGCCCACGCCCAGTCCCCGTCAGGGCCTGAAATCTTTGACCCTGGCTTCGTCCCCGAGCTCGACACTTGGCGGTGCGTTGAACAGGCGCCAGTCCGTCATTCTGTCGTCCTCGCCGTCTTCACCCGTCCCGCTCAATTGCCGGCCTCCACTCAACGTCGTGACCGACAACGCCCCAACCGTGTCGCCCAACCGCAGGAGCAGCATTTCCTACATGACGAACACTGATGGTCAGACCGTGTCCGCATGGGGTCTTCCCACGCCCGATATGACCCCCACATCGAGCAGTCTCGACAAGCGCCGTCACACGTCAGTATCCAGCTCGGGCAGCATGGATCTCGGGCAGCTCAGCATGCAACGCGGCCGCCCCCTCTCCATGAGCGAGCAGCATTTTTTATTTCAGGCGCACGAGACCCTCGTCCAGCGTATCACAGATCTAGAACGCGCTCTTGCGCACTCTTCTAGGTCGCGCCCTGCCTCGTGCGCCTCTGATGTCTCCTACGCATCGTCGGAGTCGTCGGACGAAATGTTGCAGCTCATCGCCGACCTCAAGGCGGAGCGCGACGAGCTGAAGAAAGACGTGGACGGGTGGCGTACCCGCGTCTCTGACCTTCAGCACCAAATCGACATGCACGCCAAGCGCATCGAGACGGAGCGTCGAGACGCTTGGGTCGCCAGGCAGCGCGTCGGCCTTCTTGAGGTCGAGAAGGCTGCGCTCGAGAAGATCATTGCGGAGAAGATCTCCCAGGCGGAAGACGCCCTTGCGCGCCTTGCGGCCGCCAATGCTACTCCTCGGCCCTCTCAGGACGAGGTCGCGCATCTCAAGGCTGAAGTCGAGCGCCTGCGCAACGTTGAAGACGAGTGCGCACGTCTCCGCGCTGAGCTCCTTGAAGAGAGGAAGAAGCGTGAGGACATGGAACGTGACCTCGAGCACGCCGGTCTTCTTGATACCCCTCGGCCTTTCAACGCCATGTCCAACGGCGTACCTGTGGCTCGGGCCATGATGCACGCGAAGCGCGGTCTTGGCTTCCGCTCGATCGACTCCGAGAGCTCCTTCACGGACGTCGAGTCTATCGATGAAGACCACCGTCCCGGGCTGAAGGCCGTCCAAGAGGTCGACGAAGATGACAGTGAGACGACTAGTGATGACGAAGACGACGAACTTGCGCGGTATGAAGACGAAGAGGAGGGTGACGAGTACGAGTTCCCCACCTCCATGTCGTACGAGTCTGTCATGGAGTACTCCCGCGCCACGACACCCCGTCTGTCTACGGATTCCGCCAACTCGGCTCCGTCTCTGTGCACGAGCCGTTCCCCATCCGTCTCCCCATCACCGCTCCCGTCTCCCATGGAGCCAACGCAGGCGCCAGCGCACGCGCGCCACGCCTCGCTGTCGAAGGCGTGGACGTTCCCGACCGGCCCTACTGTGATGCCTGCTGCATCGCGCCCGTATGAGGAGATCGACCGCTTCTTCGGGTGTCTGGAGGATGTCGACAACTCTCCTCCACTCGACTCGAAGCTGCACTCCATCGAGAGCAATAAGAACATCTTCGCGCAGGCGCTTGTCGAAGACGACGATGACCTCCCTCCGTTCGTTCTTCCCTCAGACGTCGGCAACGTTGTCATGTCGCCTGAGCTCGAGTCGCCCCAGCGCTCTCTCGATATCGTCGTCGAGGAGGACGAAGAGGACGACGACGATGACGAGGAACAGGAATATGATGATTACGACATTGACGAGGAGTTTGTTGGGGAGGTCGATGAGGGCGGGATCAGGTTCACGTTCAACCCGCCTCCCGATTATTTCTTGGATTCCGACGCCGACACGAACACGAGTACCTCGGACCTTTCCATAACCTCCCCCACGTCCCCCACGTTCCAATTTGCCAACAAGTCGGACAACATCTTCGAGCCTGTCGACGAGTCTGAGGAGGACGCCAGCTTCACGTTCCCTCAGCTGAAGTCCCAACGCAACAGCACGCTCCCGTCGAGCATTCCTCGTCTGCGGTCACCCTCGCCGTCGATGCTTCCTCTTCCAGTATCGTCGCCCACGCCTCCGAAAATTGTAGCACCAGTCCCTTGTTCTCCTACGTCGTTCTCGACGCCCCCGCTCAAGCGTTCCGCGACAGCTCCCACATTCATCCCTCAGCCCCGCGGCCCGCCTTCTACCCCGTCTAAGCTTCCTAAGGCAGCGTCGTTCATCCCGCAGCCCCAACGCGTCCCCGCTTCCCCGAAGCCGAGTGCCATCCCCATCATGACCTCTCCAGCTTCCAGTAGGCTCCCATATAGCCCTCCTTTCTCTAGTATGTGTGTGTCTAATTCGCCTGTGCGTTCTGCTGTTTACAGTCGGCGCGGCTTCTAGGTCACCCTCAGTCACGCCCCGCCCCGCTTCCACGGCTCCAGAAAACCTCGTATGCCTCCACTCAACCTCAGCTCGCTTCTCCCCCTTCCCCGACCCCTCCGCCGCCGTCCCCTCCCGCCTTGTATTCCCCCACTCTGCCTTCGCTCATGTCGCCCACGTTCGCTGCACGGCTGTCGTTCCAGACGCTCACGAACTTTATCCCAGTCCCGTCGATGTTGTGGTCCTCGCGCACCGGCGACGGATGCTATGACTCGACGAGATCCACTACCTCGAGTGCCGCCGACCATGCGCGCACCGACTCTACGTTCGTGAATGCGACTATCCCTACTGTGAGGAGCCCGGAGGCGCCCAAGGAGCGGGCTTACATCCCGAAAGAGAAGCAGCTTGAGAGGCTGAGGCTCCGTATGGAAGAGGAGAGAAAGAGAGGCCGTCCTACTGGCACAGGCCTCGGTGTTCAAGTTAATAAGTCGCAGACGGGGGTGTTGGATATCTAAGTTATTGGGTACGTCGCCCATCTTGTTCCGTACTGGACTGTGCTCACCCTGTGTCTGTTAGCGTTTCGTTCTGTCCCATACCGCCACGTATGCACACCACGCCGTCTCGCATGTCACGGACTCAAATTCGCTTTGTTTCGCTGTGTGCCATATCCCCCCGTATCCCTATGATGCCCCGCTCCCACGGACTGAACGCTCCGTCTCACTTCATTCCCCCACCCCCCCATTCCGCACACCCCCGCACGGACTCGTTTGTACATATCGTCTCAAATACGGCGAAGTTCCCCTCATCCTTGTGCTTCTACCATTACCTTGCGTTCAGTTCCGCTTCCCTGTTTTATGTACGTACGACCCCTCCCCCCCCAGAGCCTGTGGCTCTTTCGACTTCTGCCTCTCGTTGCCCTCCCCGCGTCGCCCACTCCCGGCGCGTCGCACTCAGCCTTGACCGCGAGGGGCCATGTACAGTACCATTACCCTGTTTTTGCCCCGGCATTTCTGCACCCCTCCCTCCTTGTTCCATACTTCCCCCTCCCCCCACCACCCCTGTTGAAATACTCAGATATGACCCCCCATCATCCCCAGTCGACGAAGTAGCCTTTAGGACGCAGCAGATACATACAGATCATCCCGTCCTCCCAGAGCGAGAGACCCTGACGTTCACGTTCACGTTTTTGCAGGGCTGTCTACAGTACTCGGAGTTGCGAATGCCTCTTGTGTCGTCCTCGCTGCGAGAGCACCGCCGTACGATGATCGTGTTGCACCCACGCACGGCCCGTTGTGCTGCGCGTTGCGTTCCGCGCATAGCTCGATTATGCTCACCTCGACTTATCATTATGCCTCCCTAAGTTCTTTTTAGTGTTTTGTGAATGTTCTATGGGTTATTTTCTTCATCTTCCGAAGAGCGTTCGTGTGCGGTGTGCGTGGTGGTGTATGTGGTCGACGTCTGTGATGTTGGTGTGGAGTGGGCGGCGCGAAGTGTGTGAGTGTTGGTGGGTCCCGGTCGGTTGCAGGTGGAGTTATCGGCGAACTCGTTGATGTCTGCAATCCTCCTTCGTTTGAGGCAGTCCAGCTCGCTGCATGCTCCATCACCTCCGACGGCGCCAGAGATTGTTGCAGCCAAGTAGCATACCCGAACGATTGAAAGCATGATCAGAAATGATCAGAACCAATCCAAGCCGTTGATTTGAGTGACGATCGGGCTAAATGCTATGATACAAGACTACTAGTGCGAATGATACTTATATGCACGAAGAACTGCTGCGAGATAAACACTACCGTTATCGGGAACGAGATACTAATGTACAAACCAGACTTTTGACGGTTGACATGTGTGAACTCTAAGCTAATCGTTTTGGGGGAGTGGGTGGGACAAGAAGGAGCGTTGTATATGTACAATCAAATTGATAGCGAGAGAGAAAGCAATTTTAGTGGGCTAACACGATAAGAGCTGGGGACAGGAAGGACAGCTTGGCAACGAAAGGACAGCTTAGCAACGAAGAGATAACTCAAACTCAAGAATGGGGAGACGGCAAAGCAACGACACCAAGAAAGAGCACTTGCGACCGCAAGACAGCGCACGACGACACACCACAGCACAACGCGCGACACTCACTTCGACCGGCGTTCGCCCTTCAGGAAGTCCAGGACCGCCCAAAGCGCGAGGGATCGACGGCGTAACGCCACGAGCAGATGCTGCGTCGCAGCTGATCAGCTCCAAGCATTCGTGCGCGCAGTAAACGCCTGCAGAGGGACTCACCGCAACGGCCGCCTTGACTTTTTCGCCGACGTCATCCTCCGCCCTAACAGCCTGCTCGAAGAAGCTCGCGTCGCCCGCCACCGGATAGTCAAGCTCGAGGGAGGACACGTCACCGTCTGGCACCTCCTGGCAAACGACGAGAGGACGCTGTGTTAGCGACGAAGAGCAAAGGACGACGCGTTAGGGTGGGTAGATCGACGAGGGCTGGGCGAAGGACTGGGTGCTCACAAGGTGGACGTGCTCGGGCTGTTCCGGTATGGTGGCCAGCTCAGTTATGTGGTCCACCGTTCTGTAGTCGACCGTTTGCTGTTCAAGCCGATCGAGGGCCCATACACGTCAGTTTTGAATGCGGGGTTTCAGTGGGATCGACGTACCATAAGAGCATCTTCACCGCGTCGAGGGGTACTCCTTGGGTAGGGATGGAACCGACCGACGTGTGTCGACCGATATGAGGGGAGGCGAGAAGGGTCGGAGGGAAACAGGTTGGGTGAAGCCATGACCGACGTCAACGGGAAAGTGGGAAGTCAATAGCGCGCATATATTGGGTCTGACTTTACGACGACAGGCAACACCTCCAGAGAAGGGACGGTATCGCAATAAAGGACGCAAGAAGAAATGAAAGGCGACAGAGGGTAGAAATGAGTGTAAGTGGGGGTAGGAGGAGAGTCGAAACCCGGGAGGGTGGACGGGCCCGAGCCCTTAAGTAGGCGGGACCAGAAAGGCGGGAAGGTATGTAAACGAAGCCACGGCCCTAAATGCGTACCGCTGTATGGGCTGCCCCCAAAACGCGACGCGCGAGCGTCCTAATCTACACCCTCCGATCTTGCCCTCGCGCCCCGCCACACGAAACGATCTCCGCGACTGACCCTCTGTCATTGCTCTAGATCCTCGAGCATCACTGAGGTCGGCATAGAGCTGCAATACCTCGGCACTGGATTCATACGCTGAAAGGTCGTCATCCCGGGAAAACGGCCGTCGGGAGGGAACCCGCTGGAAACAAGATGCCAGGGTTGAGAACGAGCCACAGTAGCTTGTAGCGTACGTCTATTCAACAATGTTCCTGTGCCAGTTTTGAAAGCACGCATACTGCAATGCATCAATGTGGAATCAAAATTCTGACTCGGAGGCGTTCTCCCAATCGTCTCCTGGCTTGCGGAGGAACATATGTATCGCCATCCGAGAAGAGACCTAACGACGAGACCAGGACAGTGCCGGTCCCCTCCCATCGTGCGACTACTTCACGAGAAAGCAAAAATCCCCTCGCTAATCGTCCCCCGTGCCCGTATACAACATGAACCCTCTAGCCAGGCACCCTCCGGCCCTATTGTTTGTTTCGCTGTGAAGGCGATAGCGGTCACATCACGTGTGACATGGGTCACGAGCGCTTGCGGGACGGGATAGCGATGATGTTGGTGAGTCCTCATCTACACCAACCACCATCTCGAAAACCCTGTCCCAATAAGTTCTGTGTGCTTGTCTGCTCAAACAAACCATCCAGTTTAAAATGTCTGCTTCAAAATGCGCATACAAGTGCCCAAATATCAAGCATCTATTTGCGCAAGACGGGGGAGTGCCACTCAAGGACGGAAACAGCACATAGATCCAGCAAACACGACAGCAGTCGGAAGAAGCAATGTGCAAGAGCAAGGGAAAGCGACAACGACAACGACACACCTTAGACCATAAGTCACGACATTTGTCGTTGACGCCTCCAGAGAAGCGGAAATTATCGCATCATAGCGATGGCGACAAACCGATATGTGAGCGCGAGCAACGTGTTCATTTGGTGTTGATGCTGTATAGGCATCGTCCGGAGGGCAGATCGATTGGCCGTCCACGAAGGATCGACCAATCGCTCTGGTCTTGGTGGTGTCCGTTTCGAAGAACCTCGACCAGGAATAGTGCGGATGCCAGAGGCTAATGCCTGAGGACTACGGGTGGTTGTCGTAGCGTTATCATGGCGAAGTATGCCAATGTGTTGCCGGAGATATCGAGCCGCAACTTCTCGAGATTATCTGCGGAGTACTTGAGGGACGACGACGTCAATCACCATCGACACAGATTAAGACAAAAAACAGACATGAAGACAGCAAGCAGCAGAGGAACAACAGCATCGTCGAGGACGAAGCGGAGCGGAAGATGACGACAACGGGAGGCCGGGACTCGATCGGGGGGTTGTAACTCCGCGCCTGCCCTTGCAGCAGCTCTCGCCAAGTTCCAACGGCCCGATTCGCTTCCCTTTCAAAGCCACCTTCAGCCACCCCCTTTCATCCTGGCTCTCCCCAACATTGCGCTGTATCTGCACCTCGTCTCACCGCGCTCTTTGACTGTGGACGGCTTGGGTCGCATCATCGTCAGTCTGGAATCCCATCGCTCCTGTGTCAAATCTTCCAAATCGTGGTACTAGCAGCCGACGGTCATCGCACCCAGCCTCCGACGATGCCCTCTCCCTCATTGCTTACCCCCCAAATTATCCACCTGAGAAGTGCCCTGTTACTCGTCAAACATATCCCGCCTCCAATCGCCTCGGCTCCCCGCAGAGCAGGCAGCCTCCTGACTTCTATGAACGCCCACTCGATTTCTCTGAACGTCAAAGCTAGCCTCTAGATGGAGATGTGGCACAGGACGAGGATCATGTCGCCGAAGGACTCCATCTGACCGGTTGACGGTGGTTGGCATTTCCTGGGTGAGCTACCTACACGTTCCTTGCCTCCCTCCGTTTGCGACTGTTCCATTACCCTGGATTGGCCCAATTTATACTGCAACGCCAAATCCAGGGTGCAGCACGAAACCACTCCATAACCATTTGCCAGACTGTGCAAGATTTGCGCGAGATCCATTCAAGACCTGTGCAAGACTCTACCTCTCCCCTGTTCCTCTTCCTGTACCGATGCGGATTAAAATTTAGACCCAATAGGCATGAAGGATCCTTAACCAGGCGCATCTACGGTTTTCCTTTCCAACCGGCCGCCCACTCATATCACACAGGTTGTCCAGACGTGGTCGTCTCCCTAACTCCCGAATGAAACAAATGCGTGAGCACACTTCCTGATTTATCCGTTTTTCGAGACCAGCTCCCAAGAACACCTACGCCGAGTTGATTCACCAAGAAGCGGCATCTTCCCTCCATAATGCTTCCGGCGTCTTATGTCGTTCATATTGTCGACGTACAAGCGTGCCAGTACATACCGCCCAACAAGTTTTGATACGTCTAATACATGTCTTTATTGCAAGGTACAGCTTGACAACGACGTGCGTGCATATGGTAGTTACACAGTAACTGCTGAGGCAATTCAAACCCAAGATACTATGCTACAAGTTCATGGACTATATATGTACAGGTGTGCAGAAGAAAGCAAAGGGACAGCAGGTTATGAGATACGAGAGGAACTGACGAGAATGGTACAAGAACCAATGCGCTTTAAGCTTTTTGAACGAGTAGGGGGTCCTGTGGTATGATTGCATAACCTCGGCACCAAACCTCGAACGTTCGCCGTCGACGAAACGCTCACTTGAACAGCTTGACGCCGAATTTGAAGCCGCTGCTTGTTCCCTGCAACACCGCACGGCGGAGCGCGCCGAGCAGATCCTGTCACATCGTTATGCATCAACCCTCCCGCGCGAATCTCCAGTCCAGAAGACTGAAGCACTCACGCTGAGGACCAAGGCGAGCTTGCTCCGGCTCAGCCCCGCCGTCGGGATCCCGGCAGCTAGGAGCTCATCCTCGTCGTACTGGACCCCGACCACGGGAATGTCTAGCTCGAAGCTCGAGACGTCGTTGTCTGGGGCTGCCGCACAGCGCCTAGTCGGGCGCTGCGGGGTAGAGAGGACAGTGGTGGTCACAGACAGCAACTCAGCACTTCAGCGCACAAACAACGACAAGCGACGGAAGACACGAACAATACGCGGCTGTGCTGGCTCGAGGTTCGACGACGGCTCTTCCACGTGCACGGACGGATCCTAGGATGTGATGTTTCCCTCGAAGAACTTGGCTCGACGGGACAGAGAACGCACCGTGAACACGTCTTCTGAGCGCCGGGAGCCTCCCCGGGGGTAAGGGTGAAACCTGGCGACGTGCGTAGAGCGGTACGTGGGGAGACGAAGAGACGGGTCAGACGCGATCATGACCGAGGTGAACGACGGGTATTGGACAGTGATATACATAAATAGTGTTGTGGGAGTCGGCAGAGCAAGGAGACCGATGGAGCTGGCGCACACCCCAGGCGCAGCGGGATGGAGAACAATTCGGGGAAGGTGGGCAGTAGAGGGGCGGCGAGAGTACGGGGAGATAAATAGAGCAAATTTAAAGGGTCTGAGGAAATGGAAGCGCTGCGCCGGGGGAAAAAAGCTGGAAAATTGCACGCGCGATAGGCCGCCCGTCTTAGAGGATGATTGAGGAACGTTGACAGGGAATGCGCCGAGAAGGCGTCCAAGGCCGTGCCCCGAATATATGCGTAGCTGCATTTAGTCCTTAACGTACCGCTTGCATATCCTTTCTGCCTCTCTCGACCTGTCGCCATGGCTCGTGCTCCCCGAGGTTCCTTCCTTCCTCGCCACCGGCCGATCGGAACTCGGGTGTTTGGGGTGACGAAGAATCGAACGCGGTGAACGAGTTTTGCGAGCAACAGTGCTCGCAAAGGCATCAAAGGGACAACAGAACGCTGTAGGTAGTGCTTATCTCAGGTCAGCAATCCTCCTGCTCAACATTACAGAATATGAATACGCTCTCAAAAAGCTCGCTGAGCCAGGTCCTCTCAGTTCCTGGAAGTGCTGGACTGACGAGCTTTCTGGCCTCGGCCGGTGTTAGCGCCTCAATAAAACTCCCCGCACGTATCATGGTGCTCACGTCGAACAACTACAACCAACTCTATTCATGTCAATCGAAACACCGACTAACGAAAGTCAGGAAGAATATGAAGGACCGCAATGCTTCCCCGGTCCAGGATTAGGACTCGGGGAGATGGTCACGTAACGCGTGACACGTCACATGGGTGTCGGATAGAAGGGCGCAACAGCACATCGTAAGTCTTTTGCGTCCATCTTCCCCGCACATTGAACGACTCAGAGCATACGTTTTCGTCGACCTCTCTGGTATGATACCCAGGGAAAACTTGACGATATCCGTAAAGGACAATGTTTCACGGCCTCATCAGCCACCGATATCCCAACAACAGCAAGAACCGCCGATATGACCAGCCAGCCTGAGGCGGCATCGCCCATTCAGAAATAATGTGGCAGCAGCACAAAATGAAGAAGCAACAACGACAAGGGCTCGAAGGGAGAACGTACCTTAGGCTTCCGGTACCACCCAGCCCTTCTTACCCTGGAAGACCCGACCTTCGTGGTCACGGTGGGCTCACGAAAAGATAAGTTCTGTGTTTTGGAAAAGACTTGCGGTCCGTTGGTCCGAAGGCACAACACGATTTGGCTGGCGGTGGTTGGTGATTTCGTCGGCGATATGGTTCCAGTGCTATCCCAGCTGGATGAGGCCATCGTCGTGGGCTAGCCGATTCATGTCCAACATTCCGGAGGAGGGGGGGCACGGAAACACCTCAGGGTTCTTCGTCGAATTTGCGGGCCGCAACTCTATGTGGGGGCGCTGAGGTCGCTGCAAGTTGCGAAGGGGTTCATGGCCAGAATTATGTGATATACAAGTTATGAGAGTCATAGAAAACGGAGGTGTGGAAGACGACACGGTTCCACCGTAACGCAAGCCGTAACGGGACGGAGAGTCAGGGGGAAAAGGCCGGGAAGAGCGGCCGGGTCTCGTCTCTCAGGGGATTTGGGATGCCGCCGGCCTCGAACTCCGCGGCCACATTCAACCGTTCATTCGGCTCGACTCAGCTCTGCCTCGAAGACCCAGCACGCTTCATTCAGGTAAACCGCGCGTGCTTTCCACCTTGGTCCTCGGCCTCTTCGCCTTCTGTTGCCTCGTGTCGTCTTTGCTCTCACATCTTCTGTCTTCAGCTCGATCATCGGAAGTTATCGTTATACACGGGGCCTAAACCAACTCCGATTCCTTTCGACTGCGTCCATGGACCGTTCAGCTCAAACTTACAATCAGATCATCTGGTCAACTTCTTCCAATTGCCTTCTACTCTCATCCTGACATTCTCCAACAGTGGAGCACTGCGTCTCGACAATTGTGGTCGTGTTGCCGAAATGAAGGCGTCACAGGAGATGGACCCCGAGGTCGATAATTTGCTCGGTGAGCACTCGTCTGCACGTCACATTCGACCGCAGGCAACCTAACATCCGTCGCATGTCTCCCACTGCTGTTGTCTGCCCAAGGTGCACATCCACATACTGACCCAACCAGCGCACACTGAGGGCCGATCCGAATCGCAACACCGCAATATTTCCCGGAACCCTGGTGGCTTCACTCGGACGACCTTCCGAAGACCCTCGCCCTACTTTGTCCCTCGAAAGAGTCCCTATGCTCGCCACCCGTGGCTTACCAACCCTCTACTTCCATCCAACTGAGTCGTAATCACCGACCGACTACCTTCCACCTAAGTAAGCACTTAAAGCACCTGAGTCTTAATTTCCGTCTGCAGGCTCCTTCCACCCGACTGCGATCGAAACGACCCCAACCCCTCACGCACCTCCGGGTGGGCAACGAGCAAGACGCCTATTCCCCTTGTTCGGCCGCCCAATGCGCTTCCCCGCCGTTGATCTAGGAGGGATCCTATCACAGCCGACCCTGGACCTCGGCGCTGACAGCGCTGACCCCACAGGGCAGACGTTACTCCGTTTCTGGCATCCCGACGGCCTCGTGCCAGAGACATGGTGCACATTCGATCTCCGTCACATCACAACACATGCACCCATTAATATTTGTCATTTATGACTCTACGCTGTGCGCATATATGTACGGTACATGACGCGGCAACAATGCTAGAACTTCCCAGTCGAAATGATCAGCCTTGCATGCACGGTGGAGCAGCAGCAGCATTTTGGACGCTCCAACCCTGATGTATATATGTACAAGACGCGAATTATTGACATGGTTGTTCGGACGGGTACCTGCACTTCGTTGCAGTTCAGTCACGATGTGGGAGAAGCACGAATGATCAGCAGGATTGGGATCGTTTGTTTGGCAAAAGCTTTAGAAATAAACAAAGCCACGTGGGGGGCCGGCCCGAAGCGAGTGGGGTCGTCTGCTGGGGGCACTCTGAGCCTCCCAACACCCTCTCAACACCCTCCGTACTGCGCATTCAGCTGCTTCCTTTGTGATACGCTCCCCCGACAACTCGAAATGTTCGGCACTCTCATCCATCTTGGAATCGACGCAGCACTGTTGAGTGCCTTCCTCGCCGGGATAAGGCGGACAACGGGATTAACGTGAGTCGACCACTTGTGGATCCTGAGCACGAGGTGGCGAACTGGTGGGATCTCTACAGGCCGAAGTTGGCAGATGTACCTAACAAGGACGTTCGACGTGAGTGTCTTGTCATTTCCGGCTCTTCCGAGGCGCGGCTAATCAGCGTGGTGGTCTTCCAGAGCTGCTCCGTTCCTACCTCGAGTTTGGTACGCAACAAGTCTAAGTTCATCTATTAGATCCTTATCACACTTTATCACGGTACAGGCGAATATCTCTTTGACTTTGCGGTGGTCGTATGCGGGGTATGTACATTCCATCCACCTATCACCTGCATCCCTCCTAAACCGCTTGTGCCATCCAGCGGTCTTCTTCGTTCGAGAGGAGATGAGCTACCGTTATGAATACCTCTCGGATGAGAGTTTGCGGTGCGTTGTATCACTTCCTTCCTTGTCTTACGCTCACCTCCTATGCAGCTACTTCTAATGATTTCACATACACTGTCCACCACTCTTCGCACCCTTTCTGCCGCTCCTTGGAGGATGATGGAATATTTATAGCCCTGGGTTACATATGTCACCCGTGTACACGTACATCCCCACCTTCCACAACCCAGCACGACCCTTCACGCGCCGTACGAGCAGTCATCCGAGGAAGTTGTACACGAAGAAATGTAGTACGATCGAGCCGAGCGCGAAGTCCGCAAAGGCTCTGTGGTTTACGGCGTAACGTTAGGATCCTGCCCCCGTTACAGAATTGACGACGTACCGCTCTGGGGAAACCTCCTTGAACTCGTTCCGGTTGGTGGGGTTTACCTGCGAGCGGAGGGAGGCGGTGAGGACGAACTGTCCGACACAGCTTGCGAAGCTACAAACAGACGATGAGCGAAAGCAAGACATGACCACATTGAAGCGCACCCAGCCAAGAACGCGTTGAAGGGGAAGTTGGTGACGAGGATGCAGTAGAGGAACTGGATGATGCCGGAAAGCATAAGGAAGACCAGGAACGCGTCGATCGTCTTGAGCCGCGTTGAGGTTGTCTCGTAGTACGCCTTCCACAGACTCAGAAGCGGGCTCTGCGATGAGCCAGCCATCTTGGCCGGCGGTGCGGTTTTGGGAGCGGCCATGAAGGAATGTGTGTGTCGGGAAGGCGGAAGTGTACGGTGTTGACGTGGAGAAGTTGAGGCAAGTATAGCACCAGCGCAGTCGTGACAGTGTCCAGAAGCGGCAGCTACGCTCAGTAGGCGCCCGTGATCCGCCCAAAAAGTCCAGCGAAGCGCCCACAGCGGTCCTTCGCTGTGTCTCGTGTCTCGCGTGCTCCCGGTCCCGTCCCACACCATCCTCCACGACGCGACACAATGTCCAACTTCGGTCTCCGTGTTGCGGCCAGCACCTCGCGGGCGGTGCGTGCTGCTTCTCGCTCATGTCGCGTACAGTCAAGAGCGCTGCACCAGCGAAGACAACTGTCGTATCCAGTTGAGGAGGGTTTGGGGACATTTCTTCCGCCCCATTCATTAAAGATGCTTGCGGAGGACTATCAGCAGGGGCTTCTGGATAGACTGAACGACCAGGTCCGAGGTACGTCACTGGTCCTCCTGGAAGTGTAAGTCCGGCCGCTAAGCACATAGCTGGCATTCGTTAGGAACCTCCCTCGAGAACAAGACAATTGTTCAGACCATCATTGACTCCGCACGAGATCCCGACAAGGTCTTGGAGTTCAACTACGCTTCAGAAGCCCTGAACAACTCGTTCTTCCTTGAGAACCTCGTACGTGCCTCCCACCTCTCTTTATACACCTGCTTCTTTAACCTTACCCGCCAATGTTACCTCCGTAGAAACCGCCTCCAATAGACGCATCATCGCACGAAGGCGCGCTCCAAGCGAGCACCTCCAGCTCCCCCTCCCTCATCCGCCGCATCACGTACGACTACGGCTCCCTCGCACAATTCAAGTCCAACTTCAGCGCCGCCGTCCTCGGCATGTTCTCCTCCGGCTGGATCTGGCTCGTCACCGACCAGGACGGCCAGCTCGGCGTCGTCCCCACCTTCGGCTCCGGCACGCTCCTCGTCCGCTCCTCCAAGCCCTCCGCCGCGCTCGAGGAGTGGCAGCGCCTCGTCGGCGAGCCCGTCCTCCAGTATTTCGAGGACCTCCCGCCCCGCCCCTCCGCCCCGTCCTCCTCGGCACCGTCCCCGGCGGCGAGCTCCCCGGTCTCGGGCGCGACACACGGTCTGCCTGGGCTCGACCCGCACACGCAGGCGCGGACGATCGCGTCGATGCCGCGCCCGCGCGGCATGTACGCGAGCGAGACGGGTCTGACGCTGAACGCGACGGAGCCGGACGCCAGCAAGGTCGGAACGACGCTCTTCCCGCTCCTGTGCGTGTCCGTGCACGAGCACGCGTGGGTTGGCGCCGGGTACGGCGTGTGGGGCAAGGAGGAGTACATGCGGCGCTTCTGGTCTGTCGTCGACTGGGCCAAGGTCGTCAAGGTGTACGAGAAGGTCGCCAAGGCTGTCCCCAAGTGAACGGTATCCAGGCGCCGCGGCCGTTCGTGCGAGCTGTGAGGGGCGAGTGAAACCGACGGGCCGTTCTAGGCTGGATTTGCAGGTTCTCCGTCCCGCTTTGAACCCTTTACTCATATACAGTCATTTAGAGTCCAAAAGTACCCTTAATTTGGTTTGGATCATACGTGCTGGAGCAGATGGGGCAGCGAGGAGACACGTCCTGACACGTCCAGGAATCTGAGGATACATGTACATGCCCAGCTAATGACGATCACCATCTCCACTCGATGTTGCCCACGGAACTCCCCCGCATGCCCTTATACGGCTTATAAACCTCGCCGGTGAGCTTGAGTTGCTCAATTTTGATGGCCGAGAAGTTGTGCTGCAGGATGTCGAAGCGTATGCGGAAGGCGCGAGAGGGTCGCGGGTGCTCCGCCCTGTCAAACGATTAAAGTTTGACGTCATCCAGCATGCGAGGACAAACCGCCACTTACGTAGACGAAAACGTGCCGCGAAGGTTGTAGTTCGCAGAAGGCATGACCTGCCTGATCTCCCAGACCAATGTCTGTGGTTTCGGGCTGTAGGTCCACGAGGCGTTGTGGGACGCGAGACAAGTCGCGCCCGACGCGCCTTCGCCTAGATACAGTTCTACGAGCACGTTCTCCATTGTCCGCGTTGTGAGCCGCGAACTGAGCGTCAGGTCTATCGTCCCTCCGTGTTCGTCGACTTGAACGGTGGGGCGGAACGCGATGGGTATTGAGGTTTGCGCAACGGCGCTCGCTGTGGCGGGGGTGTACCGGTAGTCCATCAGCTTGAACTTGCCATCTGGGGGCACGAAGGATAAAACTTTGTCACGCGACCATCGCTGCAGGCTAGATGGCTCATGAGTGGGGGAGGGAAGTGGGACCATGTGCTGAAGACGTACCGGACACAGGGGTGGAAGGAGCAGTCGTGGAGGGATTGTGCATTCGAGAACGAGAGCAACATGTCCGGAGTACCCGATAACTTGCAGTTCGAGTCGACTCGGCCCCATACCGTGCTGACGGCGGGCGTTCCGTTCCTGCACAAGGGACCTCGGTCGGATTGTGTGTGTGAGCATGGGCGAACGGACATACTTGTTCACGATGGCTTCCAGTGTCTCCAATACATCGAAGTAGATCTCATTGTTGTTGTAGCGCACTCCAGCTTTTCGCCATGGGATTGGTGAGGCAAACGGGTGTGATGTCGCGGAGGAGCTAGCCAAGCCGGAGACACCAGCCACTGAGAGCACTTTGTTAAGAAGTGATGGTGGAAGGACTATGTCTCGGAGGGCATTTGGAGATGTCGTGAGGGGGTGGCCGCCTGAGTCAAGGGTTTCTTCCAGTAGCTATGGCATGAGATCGGGATGGATAGTGTGCTCGCAATGATAGTCAAGGATGCGTACCTGGTATACTATGTCGAAGTTGTCCTTTAAAGTTTCCGAGGACAGGTGCCCGAAATACTCGTGCAAGATGTCGACAAACGTTTGCAAGAACGCAAACGCGTATAGAGGGTCCACTGTTACAGACAACGATTCACGCCCAAAATATTAACAAAGTAATTGGCCAAACTCACCATCGCCGCTCACAGGACATAAATACCTCAACTCCCCGCGTTTGACATGACAACATGCACTAGGACTCTCCAGGTTCAGACCTTGCACGTATAGCACAGGGTCCACGTCACTTGGGCGTCGAGAGTTCGAGAGTGCGGTGTTCACGGCATCAATGTGGAGGAGAGGGTAGGCAGGTGGGAAGGAGTGGAAGCCGGACTGTACGATGGCGCGTCTTGGGTGGGTCAGCAGGCCGAGATCTCTCGGGGGAAGAGGACTGACCCTGTGTTGTCAAGGATAATGAGACCGTCGATAGCCATCTTCAGAAGGGGATACCGGCCGTACTTTCCAGGTTATTGGTTTCCAATGAGAGCGAGGAGAATGAGAGCAAGGAGTGCGCCTCGGCGAAACGTCGGTCGATACGGACAGTTGACACCGCCACCAACATATATGGCCAGAGTTCGAATTCTTGCAAGAACCAAAAGGTGTTTCACAGGCCACCCGTGTGCTGAAAATATGTGATGGCAACGGAACTCATTCTACGTTTGATTAACACTAATGGCGTCATCGCAGTGTTGAGCTTGCGGCCAAGGCGTGGTCAAACTTGGTGTGGTAAACTTGTGGTAAACACCGAAGCAGTGCGCATTTAATGAGCTGAGTGAAAGCTACGTAGTCATTTTCCGATGCAGAAATCACGAAATACAGCATCTAATATGTCCTCCACGTCGATTAAACCAGAAATCTTGCCAATGGCCTGGGCAGCATAGCGGAGCTCTTCAGCCGCGAAAACGACGTCTTCCAGCGCTGTGGTATGAACGAAATGAGAACAACGCTGTATAAGCACACAATGGGCACGTACGAGTGTCGAGGAACGCATCGAGGAATTGCAAGGCGTTCTCAAGGTGAGCGCGGTGGCGGGAGTGGGTGATCAAAGGCTGTTCCCCATGAAAGCCTCCTCCCTCCAATAGGTGATATCTGGAACAAAATGAGCGGAGTATACGCAATGGCCCATGAATGCAGTCACCTTTGTTGCAGCGCTTTCCCAAAATGGTCCATGAAGAACCGAGAGCCCTCGCCTGTACCCAGGCTGACACCCCACGTCTTATGAGAGACTGTGCTGGGTAGTAGGGTGTCAGGTGACAACAGGTCCATCTTGTTCAACAAGATGAAAGTGTCATCTTTGAGGAGTGGTGCGATGGTTGAGGGAATCTCCAGAGAGGAGCCAGATGCAGCGGAGCCAGTAAGCACTTCGGGTGCCGAAAGGACGCAGAGCGACACGTCAGAAGACTGAACACTGAACACGACCCAAGGATCAGCGGTTGTGCAGGCATATGCGACGTGAAATCTACTAACAGATGCGTTGCCCTTTCGACCCCAATCTTTTCTACTACGTCGTCCGTCTTTCGTAGGCCCGCTGTATCTGCAATGATAACAGGCAGGCCGCCAATATCGAGCGAGACCTCTAGCACGTCCCGCGTTGTTCCTGGGATGGGTGTAACGATGGCCGCTTCACGCTGTGCTATGTGGGTAAGGACTTAGCTGCATCACTAAAGCAACAGATTGGGAGCCCACAAACCTAGGAAGTTCAGAAGAGTGCTTTTGCCGGCATTCGGCGGTCCAAAGATCGCCAGACGAATACCGGACCGCATTATCTCCCCTCTACGGTTGTCTGAGAGATGATGCTGTATGGTATCCCGCAACCCCAGTACCCGCTCTCGAGCTACACCAGAGTAAGCATTCCATTCGTGGCCCTTCAGGGTGGACGAACCTTGGTCATATACCCCTTCTTCGATGTCCTCTCCTTCGCCGAAGTCAATGAGAGCTTCAACAAGGGCTAGACATTGTATGATCTCATTACGAAGAGTCTCAAGACGCGCCCTTGTGGTACCCTGCCCGATACCATCAACCTCAGTTTTAACAGGCAATGCCCCCGACTCACCCCAGCTGTTCTCAAGGCCAGCTTGCGTTGACTTTCGGTTTCTGCATCAATGAGGTCCCTTAGCCCTTCCACCTGGGTAAGGTCAAGGCGACCACCCTCAAAGGCGCGTCGGGTGAACTCTCCACGCTCAGCCGGGCGACAAAATGGGAAGAATGAGATGCCATTGAGCACAGAGGATATGATAGCGCGCCCAGAGTGTACATGCAGCTCGAGCACATCCTGCGTAGTGAATGACCTCGGTCCTATAGTGATTGTTTACGCGTCAGAACACGGTGCATATAATTGCGAAGGGCTGAGCTCACACACCTTTGAAGAACACAGCAAGCCCGTCATCCAATACCTCTCCAGACTCCGGGTGGACGACGCTGCACCGGTGCATCTTCCACGGCTCAGGGTCGTGTTCCCACACTTTGCCTTTCCCCTCCGCCCGCGTCCACACCATGCCTCTCCACACATCCAGCGCGTCCGGCCCAGATACGCGGATAACCGCGACGCCCGCCTTTCCAGGAGGTGTCGAGAGGGCATAGATTGTCTGTCTTTGCGCGTCAGACAGTACCAGGTTCGATGTTCGGTTGCCAGATGAGCCCCCAGAATACGCGAAAGACGTGTCCAAAGCCAAGGAAGAGGTCATGTAGAGCCTTGAGGAACCGCGTATTATGGCACAATGGAGGGATCCAGGAGATACGAGGCGGTGTAGGCTGCCATTATTAGCAACGAGTTTTCTGGAAAGCCGAGGCGATGCCGTCCTGGGGATACGTATAAGTGACCTGAGGGAGTGGGCGGTGCGCGTCTGGAAAGGAATCCTGCCAGACATGCTTCTGCAGGCCGCTATGGCTGTTCTCGCTGTCGGACGCGATGAGGACGAATGTGTGTCTAGCGCCGAGCGCCCATCTCCAGGATCGCGATTCCCACGGCGTCTTTGTGCTGAAACTCTGGAGGGCCCTGCCCACTGCCCGTACGCGTTATCACCTCCCCCTCCCTTTCTGTCTCTCTCATCCTTGGAAACCGTTTGTCGACATCACACAACCACCGAGTACTGTTGAAACGTTCTCGATTGAGTCAAGATGGGGCAGTCACGTTCGTCAATTCCTTTGCGTCTTGTAAATGCCATTTTGACTGAATGGTCGTTTCATTCGCCATGCAGCATCCCAATTCATGGAGGACATGCAGAAGCGGTCCAACTGTGCGCGTTGTTCCCTAACTTATCTAGCATTAACTTACTCACCAAGTAACACAATTCCGTCCTTCAGTCAATGCAAGCGAGTTGGAGCGACTGAAGAAACGGTTCATGAAGCTCGACAGGTACGTACGCAAGGAAGTGGAGGGTGGGCGGAGAAGGGGTTATATATCGATTTCTTTCGGCAGTGATGGTTCAGGGTCCATTGATCGCGAAGAGTTCCTGCAAATACCCCAGATCGCGAACAATCCGCTCGCATCCCGACTAATAGCCATTTTCGACGAAGAGTGCGTCTCTCCCAGATGATCACTGCTTCATTCATGATGACGCTTACAATTACTGTTTTTGAATAGTGGAGGAGGAACGGTGGACTTCCAAGAGTTCGTTGGGGGCTTGAGCGCGTTCAGTAGTCGAGGAGGGCGAGAAGAAAAGCTGCGATGTGCGTCTCAACTACTGTCCGCTCAGGCCGATGCTAAGCCGCTCACTCTGGCAATTTTTTCCTCCTTCAGTCGCCTTCAAAGTGTATGATATGGATCGAGACGGATTCATCTCAAACGGGGAACTGTTCCTCGTCCTGAAGATGATGGTCGGAAACAACCTCAAGGACGGGCAGTTACAGCAGATCGTGGACAAGACAATCATGGAGGCGGATAAGGACGGAGATGGGAAGTTGTCGTTCGACGAGTTCGTCCAGATGGTCTCCAATACGGCACGTCCCATTCCTTCCTATCATCACTATCCCTGTAAGACAACGACTAACGTTACCTGCCCACTTCTCTTAGGATATTGTCAAGCAAATGACTCTCGAAGATCTCTTCTGATGCCTACTCATCTTGGCATTTCATTCTCCTCACCCCACCGCTTTCGCATCGCCCCCGGATTGTCACGTCCCTCATGACTGTTGTATATACGCACGCACGTCACCCATCCCCTACTTGTGATCTCGCTGCATACCATTGAGTGTAATATCCGTCTCTGTACTCCGCCGTATACTAAAGGTTCAGGTGTTGTTCTCTTACAAACACTCCAACGATTCACTTTAAAGTCGCCCACGGCTGGCTATGAGAAAGCCCTCGCAGATCAGGGCGACACACTTCACCAGTTACTCTCCGGCGTCCGACAAATGCCCGACGAAAAGTTACTGTGCATGCTCTCACGTCGGAAGGAACGTCAAGCGCCTCTGGGATCTATTAAAGCGGTGTGGAGCACGTCTACATTTACATGAGGGAAAGGTCGCCGAACTTCTCCTTGTACCCTGCACATGGAAGTGGATGAGCAACTGAAGATCACGAACGTGTGGCAAATACTCACCGGGTACGGTCCACTTGCCCTTCTTGAGCATGTTCTCGACGGTCTCGACGATGCGTGGGTGCGCCTTGCCGACCTCCTCCACCTGTTCAGAGTAAGACGTATTTAATATGCACCTCATCGAGGAAGCAGCGCGGGTTCTACTCACAGTGAGGTCCTCGAAGGGACGTGCGTCCTCAATGTTGGCGAGGGTCGCCTGGAGATCCTTAAGCTCCACGTCGATCTTCTCGGTTGTCTCCTTCGCCTTCGACACCTAATTTCCTCACAACGTATAAGCAACTCCTCCTCTCAATCTATATCCACACACGGGAAAACGAGTCGGAGGGCACTACTCACCGCCTTAGCCTCAAACGTTTCGATGGCCTTGATTTGCGTGTTCACGTCGTAGGTAACAGGCTTGAAGTCGCGGAGGATCTTCTCAGCCTCGTCGACAACGGCCGTGTTGCGGAGGACAGAGCGGTAGTGTGTGAGGTCGACGGTCGTGGGCTGGGCAGCGAGCTGGCCTTGGATGCGCTGGGCATCGGCGTGCCGCTTGCGGAACGCCTGGAGGGACGCGATGGTCTCTGTCGTGTCGGGTATGAGCACACGTCCGCGTCCTTCCTTCCGCCGTTGCACCACGACGCAAGAAAACACTAACCCTTGCCAAGGCCCAGCGAGGTGTAGATGCGGGCGAAGTCCTACAGCAACCCAACCCCAAGTCAAACGTCACGAAACCTTCCGTGTGGGCCCAGAGGTGCTTGTTTTTGGGGGCTACTTACCACCGTCGCGGCGACTGCTTTTGAGGCCATTTGGAAGCTGGAGCAAGGAGCGAGGTCAACCCACGGGGAGAAAAGGAAAGCGAGGGAGATAATGCGCACAGAAAAGAGGGTGAGTCGTGGAGGTCGTCGCGGAGTAACTTAGGCTCGTGTAGCCCGAACGTCGCCGGGAACGGCCGATGCACGGGCGCTAGACTCGTCCCGCATACTTAGTCGGAAGCCCTGATGGCGAGCTTCCACCTCAGTCCACTTCAATCCTGACAGCATTCTACAGCCTCGCTCAATGTCTTATTCTCTGCGATCTCATATGGTTTGGAAGATGCCACCATCGTGTCAGTGTCACACAGGACGAAACGAGTATGGATAGGATATCAAGCGCTCTACAGCTGAAACAGTTTCCTAGCTCTTCCAAGTTCCGAGGTATGACAGTATTCACGGTCAACGCCAGCTCCGAGCTCGTTCGCCTACAAACTTGTGAGTATCATCGGTTTATGTGACAGTCATCTCTCTAGATCTGAAAGGTGGGCGGCAGTAATGGCAATATTAATGTAGTTCCTTTTGGTCCCGACCAGTCGGCGTCCGGCTTCAGTATGGGGAGATTAAGTTACTGTATGCCGCAACGGTTGGATCTTGGCATTGCCTCAGTCTCCGGCCCCTCCAGTTCTTGCGACCAGGCCAAATGGGCGACTTGATGGTTTCTCTAGAACGGCAAGGGAACGGGGATGATGGGTCCTTGCAGGAACGCACTGCTCGAAAAGGCAGCTGGGACGATCGCAAAGGATGCACGTGACCGGCGCACTATGTCATAAGGTGTCCGGGAAAGACAGCCAAGTTTCTCGTCCATCCTCCTTTCCCCCCGCAATCTCGCCACAGTCCTGACTGCCCCCCGCACGATGAGCACCACATCCTTTCACTATGGCGCGACCCCAGAGGCCGCTCGTGGCGTCCTCGAACAGATCGAACAGCAATTCCGCCTGAGCAAAGCCGATCTCACGCGGATCACCTCCCAGTTCCTCAAGGATTTTGAACTTGGGCTGAGCGAATATAATCACCCGATGGCAATGATGTATGTACCATGCTACTTGTCCTCCTATAAGTATCCTGATGCTTTGTTCTCAAGCCCGACATTCGTGACCGGTGTGCCAGACGGGACGGAAACTGGGTGAGTACTCTTGATTGCTCTGTGCTCCCCATCAAGGCACGCTCGCACGCTATCTCCTCTGCCTTCGCCGCATACACCGCCTACGTCCGCACTGATTGGTGTGGTGCGGTTTCCGTGCACGTCCGTATCTACCTCCGGTGCAAAGAGCGTTGGTCTTCCATGTTGACGCGCTCCCGATACGGTACCGGCGACTCGCTCGCTCAATATGGAAACTTGATGCTTCGCCTCGAGTTCTCAGTCCGAGATTACGTGCGCTCGGCGTAATTGCCCATCGATAGGGGCGAGTTGGAGAACGCAGCTCACCCGCTCGTCCGCATCGAAGCGGGAGACGGTCCCGAAGTAGCGCCGCACCAAAGGTTATTTACGCGCATGGCTCGTACTGCCCCCGTCGCGTTCTCTGTCACAAGACCGCGATGGCTTCTTGCGACGGAGAATTGAGGCAACGACGTCATATTAGGGCCTGTTTTGCTTTATTTGTCAATAGCCTCGTGGCGTTGGGGATTGAGCAACTAACAATCACACTTTCGAAGGACATTCCTCGCACTCGATCTCGGAGGGACAAACTTGTGCGTTCAACATCCTATTATTTCTGTCGATCACAATGAGCATTAAATAACGTGAAACAGGCGTGTTTGTGAGATTGAGCTTCTCGGCAACAAGGAATTCGTGTTGAGACAACAGAAGTACAAGGTCTCTGAACAACTGAAGACCGGCGAGGCTACTGCTCTCTTTGGTCAGTAAAGCAACGAATCTGTTAAAGCCGTTCTCTCACTCGTAGTCTGCAGATTACCTCGCGGATTCCGTCGATGCCTTCCTTACCGCTTTTGCCTCTGCTGTGCCCTTCTCAAGCTCCAGCAGCGAACCCGATAACCCCTTCGCTTCACCCACGTTACCCGAGGAGCCTGCGGTCCCCCTCGGGTTGACCTTCAGTTTCCCAGTCGAGCAGACTGCTCTCAACAAAGGAAAGATTCTGACGTGGACGAAGGGCTTTGCGGCGAAGAACGCCGTCGGTAACGATGTCGTGCAGTTACTTCAGGACGCTTTCGACCGCAAACACCTACACGTGAAATGTGTCGCTCTGGTCAACGATGTGAGTTTTCTTAGCTTCGCGTTGTGAGACTCTAGCTAACATGCACAGACTGTCGGAGCATTGCTGTCTCGCGCATACACCAGCGGCGGTTGTATTCTCGGTGAGTGTTCGGTGCTCGTGTGGGTAGATAAGCATGGGCTGAGTCAGTCCGCTGTCATACAGGTAGTATATTCGGGACTGGTACCAACGGCGCCTTCGTGGAGCGCGTGGAGAATATCAAGAAGCTCGGCGATTCAGAAGCACGAAAGAAGGGTGGTTACATGGTTGTTAACACTGAATGGGGTGCATTCAACAACACCGTTCGTGCGGTTAACTTTTCTGTGTGCTCATCATAGCTGACGTTTATATTGTGATCCATAGCGGACGGTTCTTCCCACTACGCCATACGACAGCAAGGTCGACCGTCAATCAATCAACCCCCGACTACAGGCATTCGAGAAATTTATCTCTGGCATGTACCTCGGGGAGATCACCCGAAATATCCTCCTCTCCCTTGTCGACGCTGCGCCGAAGCCTTTGCTGTTCAATGGCCGCTCAAGCGATGTTTTGAACACCCATTATGGCCTTGATACAGCCGTTATGTCCGAGGTTGAGGAGGTATGGGAATCAGGGCGCGTATTTGCCGCACCAGTCGGGAGCGCGGAGCCCGCGCAGAGTCAACTCAACGGCTCGCCCTCTGTCAAGAAGGAAACGACCACACCCGAGCTCCTGGACTGGCAAGATGCCAGGTCTGTGGATGTGGACCAGCTATCAGCAGACGACATCGCGCGCCTGGAACGCATCCGTGGGATCATCATCCAACGTCTGTCGCTGGAGTCCGAGGACGTGTCACTACGAGATGCTGCGATCGTCCGCTGGGCAGCGTCACTCGTCGCGAACCGCGCTGCGAAGCTCAGCGCATGCGCCGTCGCCGCGGTCCTTGTGCAGACGGGCCGTGCGAAGCTCGGTGGCGGCTTCGCCACGGATGAGGAGAAGATCGGCGTCGGGGTGGATGGCAGGTGAGCACAGGCTGTCCGGCGGCGGCGGGTGAGATGCGTTGCTGAGATACGGGGGTTTCAGTTTGATACAGCACTACCCGAACTTCAACACACGTCTGCGGTATTCGCTGGGCGAACTCGTCGGCGAGGAGGTCGAGAAGAAGGTCGAGATTGGGCTCGCTAAGGACGGTAGTGGGGTCGGAGGTGCGTCTTCTGGTTCTATGCTGTGTTGGAGTTTGTTTGATTAAACTTGCCCGTTGTAGCTGCGTTGTGCGCCCTCCAGGCTACCAAGCAGGGCCACTAAGACTTGGGCTCGGAGACGGCTACAACGTTGGGTTTACAATCCATAAAGGCTTAGAGGGTGCGGAGTACAAGAAGACGCTATATTTCACGTGTATCCTAGCCATGTATCCTATCTGTACTGATTCGCATTCTCCTGTGCACTGTTCTTGCCGTGTCTTTTAACAGTAATTATGCCGATGCCTTCCCCCATGTCCGTATTAGGCACGGAGACATGTAGATGTTGGCCCGTGTATATGTATATTCTGGCAATATGTGGTTACATGCTTGTGTGTGAAGGGGTTCTAGCTAGTTTGTCACGCCAATTAATGTCGCGGGTGCAGCTGAACACCGTCGGCTACCGAGGCCTGGGTCTTCTTTACTCAAGTTTATGTAAATGGCACAGACCCTTAGGTAGACAGCTCTTAGACCGTGTCGAGAACCGGACTTGGAGAGCGCTGGAAAAACCCCCATGGCTCCCACCTGCAGGCTGCCAGTGGGCCCGTGTGTGCCTCGTTCTCAGGGTGTCGCACAGTTGTCGTAACTTACTCGCTTGGGTACGAGAAGGCGGCCGGCCATTCGCTGAATTCCTGTAAGGAGTCACTTCCGCTTGCCCCGGAAGATTAGACTCGAAACTGAGTACAGATACAGTTTTGGATCCGCAGTCCACGCTCATGAATGTTCACATTAATTAGGAGGCAGCGCTGATACCTATGATGTAATGATGGGGGTCCAAGCCTCGGAGACTCGGACATGTCAGACCTGTCTCAGTTGTCTAACGAAACGCCACTGCACATTGTGGAGGGTTAAAGCAGTCGCAATGAGCCGACGTTTCCCAGTCAGCAGAACATCGACAGGTTAGGATAGGTTAGGATGTGTCTGGTCTGTACAGGGATCGAAGGCGTGTCAATATGATCATAATTTCTACCGTCAGGCAAACAAACGGTCAGGGGGCACTGCGCGTTGTCATTGGTTTGCTGTGGCCCTGAATGCACTGCTGGATAATCGGATAAGGAGGTTCGTTGTGGCCACATGTGTGATGGCTGTTTACACCCCAGGGTCCGATGTTCATTTCAGTAAAGGGAGACCGCCGGCAAGTTGTGTATCAGTGATCGCCAGAAGATCGGATCTATCTACTTATGTGCACTGGGCAAAACATATAACTTGCGATGCTCGTGCGCGGGGGGAACGGAGTGGGGCGATGCCCTTCTTGCTCTCCCATTGCCATCTCTCTGCGTCTGGTCCACTGCACCCGCTCTCTGTGCCTGCATCGACGGAGGAAGACGCGTGGGGAGCCGATCATCACGCCGACGACCGGTATGGCCGTCCGGAGCATGCTGGATCGGGCTAACAGGTTGCGAGTCCGAGTCTGAATGGGAGTCCGAGTGGAGGGATGATGCGGATGGGCAATGTGCATCGGCGGCGGTAGGGGACGGGAGGAGGGGCAAGGGCCAATCGCGGATGCAGAGACGACGCCCCATGCGGTAGAGTGACAGTGGCTTGCAGGCGGAAGCAAGAGGAAGAGGGATTGCCGGAAGCGGTCGAAGCGCCTTGGTGTTAAGACGCTCCCATTCGCCCTGGTCCCCGTCGATTACCGTCGTTGCCCCCGACACCGTCCTTCCGGCTGCCCACCCTCCCACTCGTACCCCCACCACCCCCACCGTCCCCGCCCGCCCTGCCTCCCACCTCGCCCACGGCACCACCCGTCTGCTGCGCCCTCAAATTCGCTCCTCTTTCCTTGGGAACATGCCCGCGACTCAGTCTCCAAACTCTAACGGCCATCTCTCCGCGGTCGCGGCGTCAGGCCCTCCGTCTGGATCGGCACCCAGGACGAAGCAGGTCCGAGTGCGCTCCCCAGGCCCTGGAGCCAACAGCCGAAACGATGCGGTGGATAATGGCGGACTAGACGCACGGCCCCCGCCCAAGCGGGCTCGCAAGGCAATCAACTGCGAGCCGTGCAGGAACAGCAAGCTCAAATGTGACAGGTATGTCCATCTCGGCCACCATCCTTCATTTGCTGCGCGTTCCAGCCGCGTCTGTCTCCCGCCGCGCGCCCTCCCCGGGTTTTGGCTTGGCTCACCTCATCTCCTCGCTGTCCTCGGACGTCCAGAAACCGTCCCTGCTCATCATGCGTGCTCAGAGGTACGGCTCTCCCGCCCTCCCACCGACGCTTTCCTCACTCCGTTCGAATAGGCACCACTTCCCTCTGCTACCAGGGCCACGATGCCGACCCTTCATTCCGTAGTCACGTCGATCAACAGTATGTGTCCACCACACCTCTTCTCCATCACTCTTCTGCGAATCGTTCTAATCTCCGCCAACTTCGTGAACATTAGGCGGCCTGTAGACGCTGCAGCCGAGTTCGCTCGGATACGGCACTCCCTCAATCTCCTCGAACAACACGTTAGCTCCAACAATCCAAATCCAAGTCGGGTTCCTCCCCTTGGCTACCCCCCAGAACCCATCCATCGTGGCTCCCTGCCTCCCAACCAACCTTCTCCCTACGATACAAATGCTGCATCGAGGCTCAGCCCGGAACCCGAGGGCTATTCACACGATAAGGAGAAAACCGAGGACGTGGACATGACGAGTACACCCGGGATGCTAGGCCAGCAAGCGTCCGGCGGCCTCTACTCGGGCCCGACTAGCGCTGCCTCTCATCTCATCTCTGTAAGCTTTACTCGTGCGTTACTCTCCTCGTCTCTCACGTTGATTTCAATCTGGCAGCCGTCCGACCGTGACGACATCGATAACCAAAATGACAGACCCAGGTCTCCCCCGTCACCCAAGACTCGCCCCCGCGCAATCTCCGACCCCGTCGATCACAATGGGTCCACAGGCGACTGGGACCAAGATCTGACTGCGCAGCTACCCGACATCCACATGATCGACGGCCTGATTGAGTACTACTTCGAGTACTGCAATTGGGTCTACCGGCATGTCAACGAGCCCACGCTGCTCGCTGGTTGGGACAGGTACAAGAGAGGAAAGCACGGTGACCGTCTTATCCTTGCGACGGTGTGCATTCTCATCGCACTCGCCGCCCGCTACCTGCCTCCAAGACATGCACTCCTGCAGGGTATGTCCGAAACCTGCGAGGAGCTTGGATCGAAATGTTATGACATCATGCGCCATGCGCTTGATCGCTACCGCAAAAGTGCCTCGAGTCCGGGGCGATCGTATTCCCTTGAGCTCGTTGAGCTCCTCCTTGTCCGTAGTCACTACCTAACCTTCGCTAAGGAGGACCCAGAGGAGACATGGAACGTGCGTGGGGAGCTTGTCTCGATCGGGACCGCTATGGGCCTTCATCGCGACCCTGGCTCGACAAGGTTCGAGAAGAGCGTTGCCGACCGAAGGCGGTGGGCATGGTGGCACATTGTCCTTCTAGAGCGGTGGCAAGCGTTCATGTTTGGACGCCCGCTCGCCATTGCTTCCCAGCATTTCAACACCCAATTGCCCACGTATTGCGACCCCGCTCTCGACAAATCGCAGCGTCTGTTTCTTCCCAACATCGCCTTGTTCAAACTCGCCTACGTGCTTGGGGATATCATGGACGACGCGGTGTCGTTCCGTGCCGTGCCCTATTCCTCTGTGCAGGAGAGGGAAAAGATGCTCGCGGAATGGTACGAGGCGCTCCCCTCCGAGCTTGACCTGGACGAGTATCGCATCGCTCGCTCTCTCGCAAGTCCGATCACGTCCGTGCGTCGGCTTGGGGTGCAGAGCGTCATCATCCGCACCGCGTACCACCACATCCGTTTCACCCTCCATCGTCCGTACGCGAAGGTGCCTGAAAGTCTCGAGATTGCCGTCAGCGCGGCGTCTCAGCTCATCACCCTTGTTGGCCAAACCCGCCCGGACTTCCTCTCCAACACTGCGCTCGCTGTTCCAGGCCACATGAACTGGGGCCCCTTCCACGTCTTCTCGGCTGCGATGTTCTTCTCGTTCCAGCTCATCACCAAGCCGGATCAGCCTGCTGCCAGTTTGTTCCGGGAGAACATCCGGAAGTCCATAGCATCTTTGGAACAAAGCCGGTGGATGCCTGTTGCGGACAAGGCGCTGACGATCCTTCAAGCACTGGCTCCGCTCTACTCGGACGAGTCCCTCGAGGTTCCCAGGGAAGAGGCCGAACGGAAGAAGGCGCAAACGCTGAGCCTGGTCCGAACGCTGGCGTTCCCGTATCAAGACGCCCCGTACTCCCGCTCCGCGGACTCGCCCGGATACAGCCGCTACGACGCGGCGGCGTTCCAGGCGAGCGCACAACCGAACCACAACGCGAGTACGTTCCCGGCTCGCGCAGAGAGCGGGCAGCGGTCAGCGCCAGTGTCTGCTGTCCAGTCGCAGGCGCCACACCAGTCTCATCCGACGCAGCCCCCCGTGTCTGCGACGCGGTGGACATCACAGTCCCAGCCCGAGCTCAACAGTTTGCAGTACTCTCAGCAGCCAATGCAGCCGCCATACACACCGCACCGCCCATCTACGAACAGCATCTCCACCACCCCAACCCACGGACACGTACAACAGCCCCAGCTGCTGCAGTACTCCCCGACCGTGCAGACGAGCGGGCAGTCGTTCCCGATGGTGCGGTACGCGACGCAGCAGTCGGAGGTGATGCAGCAGCCGCTGCCGCACCACCAACACATGTTCCGCAGCAACGGGCAGGGGTCGGAGCTCGCGTACATCCATCCCGCGGACGAGAGCGCGATGTGGGGCGCGTCGATCGGGTTCGGGCTGTCGGAGTGGAACCAGTTCGTGGACCACATGCAACGGCCGGACACGTTCACGCCCATGGGGGTTCAGGGCCCGGCGCACTAGCCGCCGTCCACTGTCGTGTCGTGGTCCTGGTACCACGGCGTCGACCTGCGAAAATCGCCGCGGGGGAGTTTGCCAGACGTTCTGGGGGGAGGACTTTAGATTTGTCTGGCGGGAGCCCGCATGTGTCTGCGTGTGTGTGCGGTTGTGCTGTAGTTGTGCAACGATATCTAACCTGTCGATGTTGCTTGAAAGTCGTAGATCTTCTGCTCGCTCTGCTGTTTTGGCTTCTGTGCTGCTCTCATCACACCGCGGTCTATCATCGTGTATCTATTATTCTACTCACAGGGTCTACTTACTTACATAGGTGTAGGTTGGATGTGCTATACAAACGTACACGAATATATCCCCATCTGTCGGAACTTTCCTCTCTTCAATTCATGCTAATCTACTTACTACTGCAACGCGCTGTGGTCATTCCTAGAACCAGATGATCGATTGTCAAGTTGATGCACATCTGAGTCGTGTATTTCCAAAGGTTAATCCTCCTTTTGCACGCTAAGCCCAAATGTGGGCGGATAAGTGTCCCAAAAGGAATGGATGAGCAGGAAACTTCTCGAATCTTCGTGGTGGTCTGCAGCTGGACGCTGTGAAGATGATAAAAGTCCTTGATTGCGGGCTGCTTGGCTCGATCACCCTGCACCTGTATTCCGTCCCGTAATCCATCCTTTTGCTTCCACGAGCATGGCCGACGCGCTCAAGGACCAGGGAAACAAGGCTTTCCAGGCCAAGGACTACGACAAGGCTATTGAGCTCTTCTCCCAGGCTCTCGAGCTCGACCCCAGCAACTTCGTGCTCTGGTCCAACCGGAGTGCCGCGAAGGCGGGAAAGAGGCAATGGACGGGTGCGCTGGAGGACGCAGAGCAGGTACGTCTTTCTGTCTCGTTCTCAAGCAGTTGAGACTGACGCGCGAGACGCATGTAGTGCGTAAAAGTGAACTCCGCTTGGTCGAAGGGTTATGCGCGTAAAGGTGCTGCTCTCCATGGTCTCAGGAGATACCAGGAAGCTATCGATACGTACGAGACTGGTCTCAAGATCGAGGATAGCCCTGTCCTCCAGAAAGGTCTGAAGGAAGTTATTGACGCGAAAGGTAAGCATATGCACCACCTCCGAGTCGTCACCTCTCACCGCGCGTACTGACATGTTCACGACGCGAAGAGGCAGATGAGCGTGGCGATGGCGCAGAGGCGTTCGGTCTCGGAAAGATGTTTAGCGACCCAGCGCTGTTCGCCAAGCTCTCCGCCAACCCCCGCACCGCGAAGCACCTCAACGACCCGGCGTTCATCCAGAGGCTGCAGCTCTTCCAGCAGAACCCCAAACTCGCCGAGAATGCGCTTCAAGACCCGCGTATGATCGACGTGCTAGGCGCGCTCATGGGCATCAACATGCAGGGCTTCGCGCGCGAAGAGGGCTCGGATGAACTCCCCCCCGGCGTATCAAGCGCCGACGTCCATAGCCAAAGCCAGAGTCCCCCTCCTGCTACGACTTCACCCCCACCACCACCCGCCGCTTCGTCCTCCAAGTCTACAGAGTCTGCCAAGGAGGAGGACGTCGAGATGCTTGACGAGGAGGAAGCCGCAGCGAAGAAGCAGGCGGAGGAGGAAAAGAAGCTCGGCGCGGAGGCGTACAAGGCGCGCGACTTAGAAAATGCTATCGCGCACTTCCAGAAGGCTTGGGACACATACCCCAAGGACATCACGTTCCTCACCAACCTCGCGGCTGCTTACTTCGAGAAGGGCGATTTCGACGAGACCATCAAGACTTGCGAGAAGGCCATCGACGAGGGTCGTGAGGTACGTCCCTGCGTTCGAGCCTAAGCTGCGGTTAGGCAAGGTTTAATGCGATATCACGTAGATCCGTGCCGACTTCAAGCTCATCGCCAAAGCTTATGGACGTATCGGCACGGCTTACCAACGCAAGTGCGACATCTCCACGGCCGTCAAGTTCTTCCAGAAGTCCCTCACCGAGCACCGCACGCCTGACATCCTCAACAAGCTCCGCCAAGCCGAGCGCGAGCAGGCCGAGAAAGCCCGCGTCGAGTACATCGACCCGGAAAAGGCTGCCACCGCGCGCGAGGAGGGCAACACGCTCTTCAAGGCCGGCGACTTCGCCGCGGCCGTGAAGGCGTACACAGAGGCGATCAAGCGCGACCCCAGCGACCCGCGCGGGTACAACAACCGCGCGAACGCGTACACGAAGCTCGTTGCGCTCCCTGAGGCACTCAAGGACGCAGAGGAGGCGATCAAGGTCGACCCGAAGTTCGTGAAGGCGTACATCCGCAAGAGCCACGTGTTGTACACGATGCGCGACTACACGAAGGCGATTGAGGCGGTGCAGCAGGCCACGGACGCGGACGAGGAGAAGAAGCACGCGAAGGAGATCCAGGACCAGGTGACCAAGTGCCAGCAGGCGATGTTCTCGCAGCGCGAGGATGAGTCGGAGGATGAGACGCTCCAGCGGGCGATGCGTGATCCCGAGGTCGCGGTATGTGCTGCTCTGACGGTTTCGGTCGGTGTGGTGACCTATACTGACTTGCGTTCGTACGGCAGAGGATCATGGGCGACCCGATTATGCAGTCCATCCTCCAGCAGGCGCAGTCGAACCCGGCGGCGCTGGAAGACCACATGAAGAACCCGACCGTGCGCCAGAACATCATCAAGCTAATTAACGCCGGTATCATCAAGACCGGCGCCCGGTAGTGACCCTGCTACGACGGGGATCTTCACCGTTCGAGCGGTTCTTTGATTTCGGGGTGCGGACTGCTGGATGTGGTGTGGAAGTCACAATCGTCAATGTATCTATACTTCGCTCGATGACGCTCATGTAATACAGGTTTACTTGCCATCTCAACACACAGCCGCCAGCGACGCCGTCTAGGCTGCGTTGAAGGGTGTCTGAAGTATGCATACGGAGTAGACTTGGGCATTCCGACGACAGTCGTACGGAACAGACAGGCAAACTCTGCGTTGCGACTGTACAAGAACCCTCAAAGGTGGCTAACTCGAAGGCATGCAAGTGCCGCTGACCCTCGCGCACCCTTGTGGACACGGGAAGTCCGGGTTGAACTGCCAGAAGAACAGAGGGTCCGTCTCGTTGGTCAGCACCCCGCCCATCAGCCTCGCCTGCGTTGGAAGGTCGAAGGATTGCTCGAAGACCGAGATCGAGGGGATGCGGATCTGGCCCCAGCCCTGCTCGATGAGCACATCAATGCTTGTCCCGTAGATGTACTCGCGGAAGCCCGACCAGCGAATTGCGGAGGCGCACTTGGGAGGGGGAGGGAGACAATCATTCAGCACGGGCGTGCGATTGACAATGAATCGGTGAGGTATGTCTTACCATTGGACAGCTCTCCGCGTTGGTATACAGGCTGAGTTGCTTTAAAGCAGCCTGCGCCTCGCTCGGCGTGAACTTGAACGCACCGTCAGGGTCGGTCATCACGGCGGTGCAGTTCGTAATGGCAGCGATCTCGCCTGGTACATTTCCGGCGGACCCGGGTCAGCATACGCATACGCACACGATGCAGGAGACTGGGAATCGGCCCTAGCAACGTACCGTGCAATGTCGGATTGCCCGTCTTCGTGTTGGAATTGACTCCGATGCAGACGAGCTCGCCCAGCCCGGGGCTTGTGTGGTTGACGATGGCGGTGGCGAACGCCGAGAAGGGACAGGGGGATTCGAGCTCGGCGAGCGCGACCCGCATCCAGTGCGCCCTCGTGCTGAACGGGATGCCGTTGATGGATAGCGTCGGGTCGGCGATGATGGGGGCATGGACTCGGACGGCGTGCTGGTGGCCGTGACCGTGCCCGACGACGGGTGGGATAGTCAGGAGAAGCACAGTAACGGTGTGTCCTAGGATGCTGAGTGAAGGCACCATCGTGGTTGAACAGCGCGGCTACAATTGCGTTGGAGGGGTATTAAGAGGCCTCCGTACAGCGGGGGAAAAGTCGAATAAAAACGGAGGCATTAATTGCAACTTGGCCAATTCGAATGAACATGAGGAATCAGGGCAACTACCGGTGTGCCCTGGACCCCTGACCATGAATGTTCCTGTGTGTGTTGGCCATGGGACCGACGTACAGTATTAGACAAAGCGCTATACGCGGTTACATAAAGTCAAGGTCGGTCTCAGCACCCGATGGAGCTCGAGCCCAGAGTGTAATCCGTGTGCGGGTGCCGGGTGGTCAATAAAAGAGGACATATCTCTTACCACAAACAATGGACCGCAATGTTTTTGCCAAACATACATTCCAGTTAACACGCTCAACACCTGATGTTACACGTTGATATAGAGGTACTTCCTGTCTAGCCCTCTACACCCGAAGTTCCTCAGGGGGAGAAGCCCAAGAATAGCCTAACGAGCTTCCGAAAGCACCGATGACCTGGTCCTCCAACGCCATCCGTTTCTCCTTGTCGGTGCCTTTCTGGATCTCGCGCCACGCTCGGATGCTCTCGTGAACCTCGCGTGGATTGCTGAGTCCCACGACGACGGGCATGGCGTTCTCTTGTCCCTTCCTGAAGCCGTAGCCCGCCGCGAGGTTCGGCAGACCGCCGTCCCACTGCGCATCGCTCACGATTCCGTTGGCCTGCTTCGCTGCATTCTTCGACTCTGCTGGAGCCGGGTGCCATGATGGCGGATTGGGCGTAAGGAGACCCATGCTCAGCGGAGAGGCGGTGACGAGCTGTGTGACCTTCGCGCGCTTGCGGAGCGGCTTGGCGTACGTCGCGAACGTGCTGTTATTGAGCGATAGGTGGGAGTACGAAAGGAGGACGTCCAGCGGCTTGTACGGCGGCGTGTGGAGCACGAGAAGCGCAAGGCGGAGAAGCGTCGAGAGTGTGTACGCTGTGACCGAGACGGTTTAGAATGCTGCGACTGCGCCACTTTCCACCGAGGCGTTCTCACCCGTCATCCCAATGTGCCTGATCTTGCCTTCCTCTTGCATCTTCCGGAGCTCTGCGTAGGCATCGAGGATCTTCTGATCGCCCTCGCCCCACACTTTGCCTTCCTGGCCTTCGGCGAGCCCGTACTCGACGGCCTTCTCGAAGAGTGCCGTTTCAGGGTTTCCGGCCTCCAGAGGGCCCACAGGCGTGCACACGAACTCGACGTCATGCAAATAGACGGTGTCGAGGTAAGTGGTGTGGAAGCGCTCTAGGCTGCGTTCGACGCTCTTTCGAATTGTTCCAGGAGAGTAATCGAACCCGGACTGGTTGAGGCCGTACCGTCCACACTTTGTCATCTGTACGTGTAACGCGTCAGTTTAACAAGGAACGGTAACTGACGCCAAATGGAGAAATATACACGAGGGGAGACGGAACACGGGAAGACGTACAAGTTTGTATGACGAGCGGGGGAAGATGGGCTCGAGGACCTTCAGGGCAGTGCCGAGCACTATCTCCGACACGCCATAGTATGGCGAGGTATCGAAGGCGCGGATGTTGTACCTGCAATCGAAGCACCTCGGTATGTGTTGTATCGAACAGGATGGATGTGGCGCACCGAAGAGCCAAGCGTACGGTGCGGACCGGGACATCGCTCGCAATCGTAGCCTCGGAATTATAAAACGCAGAGAAAGTGGCACCGCCGAACACGATCTCTGGGAGCTCCAGCGGCCCAGACTCTTTCTTCCCAGTTCATCAGTATGTACTATCAGCAGGCGTATAGAGGACGCAAACTCACCAATGAGAGCCCCCCGACAGGAGCATCGTCCGGATCGTCCGCGATGTCTTCAAGCACAGGGAATGCATACACCGGTTGGGTAGAGCCGAGTGGGACGACCATGGTTGTATGCCACGCAGATACTCGCCTCCGGCCTCAAGCTTCGACAGTGGTTGGGAGGAGGGTAGATACCCGAGTAATTGCGGGCCGCGCCCTTATAAGTAAATCGGGGTCTCATGTCGCGATATGGTCGTCCCGGTTCCCGATTCCCAGCTGTAGGCAGGTCACAAGTCACTGACACGCATATCGCAACAGACGCGACGCCGCTGCTGACAAGAGCTTACAGGGCGATGCTTGCAGAGAAGACGATGATAGACTCAGCCACATGACGCCCCAGATCTAGACGCCCACTTGTTCTCTCTCTAAGTTACGCCACCACCGTGTGTGGGATGTACGTAACTTATACGGTATGTTATAGAGACAGTTCTCCATCACCTTTCCCGCCAGTAACGTCTACATGTACTGTTTTTGTCGGGATTGAGCGCGCGCGTCGTGAACTGATCTGTAGGACCTTGTTTCACGAAACTCAGACCGTCCAATCGTCGGCTCAAGGGTTGCCTCCAAACGCATCATGTCTAGTGAACAGGATAGAATGCATATAAGGAGGTCCATGTCGCGCGACTCAGCGGTGGCAGCCAGGTATACTTCACCCCCATCAAACCCATGATGCATCCCCCACCACTCCTCTCGTCCAGTCCTGCAACACAACCCTCTGGAGAGTCGCCCCGTACCTCAATCACCAAGAGGTTAGGAGTCGATTTTATCCGTGCCACCTGTTGGGCGTCCTACCATCCGAATGTGACCGACTCGGAGAAGACTCTCCAGTACAACAAGTTCAACATCATTTCATACTTCGCGGCGTACGTGTACCGTTATATTATCTATGTCGGATTCTGCTGAGCGATGGGTGCCTGCAGTCGGACAAATGGAAGAGCAGTGTCCTCGACGTCAACCTTGACCCGACGCGGCTCCCGGAATTTGTGAAGAATGCGTAGGGTGCAGCCCTCGGAATACTCGCTACCACGAAGCTGATGACAAGTTTTGTAGAACGCCATGGCTTTGGCCACAATCGGAGGCTGGAACAGTGGAAACTTCTCAGCACTTCTGCGAACACTAGAAGACCGCGAAGCGTTCGCCGGCATAGTCATCAACTTTGCTAAGAAATATCAGCTGGACGGTTACACGGTATAGATATCGAGTATGTCAGCACGTGCATCCTCCTCGACGGCCTGCCAGTGTCTCTGACTTCACCTCGCTCTTCAGTGGGGAGTACCCCGGTAAGAATCCCGGAAACGGCAACGCGTTCGACCCCAACGACACCGCAAACTTGTTCCTGAAAGCCCTCCGCAGTAGGACCGACGAAAGGTTCATCATCTCCGCCGCAACCTCCACAAGCCCATGGGTCGGCGCAGATGGTGACCCTCGACCAACCTGTCCGCGTTCGCCGCCGTCCTCAACTACATTGCGATCATGAACTACGAGACGTCGAGACCAACGGCCAAGGCTTCTCGAAGATCGTCGGCCCGAACGCACCCCTCTACTCTGGCTGCGGCGGATCGGGGAATTTCACGTCGTCCGCGGAGGGCGCAGTGGACGCCTGGAACAAAGCCGGCTTCCCGCTGGAGCAGATCGTCCTTGGGGTCCCCGCCTAGGGCCACGGCTTCAGGGTCCCCCGGAGCGCGGCGTTCTTGCCGAACGGACAACTTGCGATGAACACCACGTTCGCTTACGACGACGCGAGCAAGATCGTGGGCGACTCGTGGGACGACCCGAGCTCGCCTGGCGGCACGTTCAGCTTCCTGGGCCTCGTCGACGACGTGGAGTGGCTCAAGGAGGACGGTACTGCCGCGAGCGGGATCGTGTACACGTCCGACGCGTGCTCCCAGACGTCGTACATCTACGACAACGCCCCGCAGGTCATGGTGTCGTATGATGACGCCGGGTCGTTCGAGGCGAAGGGAAGGTGGATCAGGGAGAAGCAGCTGGCTGGCTATGAGATGTTTGAGGCTGCGGGCGATTACTACGACATCCTGCTGGATGGTATCAACAAGGGACTCAGTACATCATGAGCCTGCTTTATGAACGATGATTTACGCTGGACGCAGAAGAAGGCTTCCAGTTTCAGTTGCAGGTGTAGAGTATTGAGTGTACAATACCATCTCATCACACATTCCGCTCATTCAGACCAAGCCATGGCCATTTGTACATGACCTATGATCATAGGAAGGTAACATCGGCAGCTATGTTCGCGGCCATCCCATGGGCACCAAAACGCGCTTGCCTGGCGAGGCCGTTTGTTTCACGGGGTACACATTGCCCTGCACCCAGACTGAACACTTGCAATCGTAACAACATCAGGGGATAGCACCTGAAACTGCGTTCGAAGTTGCAAACGCCCCAGTTATTTGTCCAACATTGAGCCGTGCACCAGTTGCATGCCGAAGAGGGGGATTAATAGTGGAATGAGAGGGGCGACAAATGTTACACAGTGTGCGTATCACTCTCTGAACTCCATATCTAAACCACGACAGACGGAGTCACCTCAGAGCTTCTTCCGCTCCCAGCTGCAGAGTGGCATGTCAGCACACACGTTGTCACCGCTCGGCTGCGGGGAGTAGAGGGCGTACCTTTTTTCCAAGTGCTGGTTCACGGAGAGGAGCTTGGTGTTCTCGTCTGGCTTGACGGTGTTCCAGGGGGTCGGGTTGTCCTTCGTCCAGACGACTGTGTGGTGGGTCGGAGGTGTTAATTGGGACACGGAGACATGAAGCTTTGAAGAATGAATGAGACGTACCAGAGGGACCGCGCGCGAGGCGCGTCAGATACCAGCCGGCACCAACAACGACAACACCGACGATAGCGTAGCTAACCAGAGTGAGCCAGAGGTCCTTGCGTGAAACACATCCGGAACTCTCACATGGGGGTTGCCTGTCAGATAATATGTCTGGGTCAGCACCTACCGCGTCAAGCTCTCACAGAAACCTCAGAGACCAACCTCAACGGCGAACCAGTTCTTCATGAAAGGGGACCTGCGGAATGACATGGTGAACGAGCGCGGGGAGGGACGAGACAGCGACGACAAGGTGGTGGAAATGGCCAGGAAATGGGGAACGGCTTGCGCTTTTCGACTTCACCCGATGTTTCCCACGGCCTCACCGAACAGACGCCTGGCGGTCCTCTCCGCCGACCGGCCTGGCTCAGGCGAGTCCCGTCCAGTCGTCGCTATCTCATTATCATTAACACTCTTAGCCCTATCAGTCCCTTGAGACATGAACTCGAACAGATGGTCAGACAATTTCTACCAATCCAATCGCTACGCCTCAACGAGCATGATTATAATACACTACATGTGCTGAGCGCTTAGTAGCCCGTGGTCCGTGCCGTCGGTCCGAAAAACCTTTGCCTTGATCGAGCTGCAGCGCGGGCTCATCTCAGTTCTTTCTTGCATTCTCGCCGACGGACTACGCTTACCTGCTGCTTACAAAGAGCTATGCCGAGAGAGAACAGAAAGAGAGGAAAGAAGCATAAGAAGAAGGCTGAAGAGGCGGCAGAGCCGGAGCCAGACTCGTACGAGCCCCAACTCCAGGACCAGGAGGACGAAGCAGGCCCGTCTTGGATAGTGCGTGCTCGGGACGACTCTGCTGTTGACCCGAACGCGCCGTTTGGATATGTGGACGCGGAGGTCAAGGCGTACTTCCGTACCGTGGACGTCCAAATACGCGAATGGCAGGAAACCAAGCCGGAGGTGGAGGCAGATGAGGACGTCGACCCAAACGAAGGTGCGCCTTGACAAGTGTTGGTACCGTTTGCACAGAAGGCTTACATGGCTTGTGTAGACCGTCGCTTGTTCTTCGTTGCGGCCCTAACGGAGATGTCTGGGAAAGAGAAACAATTGGCAACCGACCCCGATTGCTCGACCATCCTTGAGCGGATGGTCTACTCCATGGATGACTTTGTTCGGAGGGTGTTCATGGATAGGCTAAGTGGGTCGTGAGTAGATGTTTCTACTCCTTATATGCTGCGCGTCTCACTGAATCCAGACGGACAGGTTCGAGCAGCTGAGCAAGCACCGTTTTGCATCGCACGTATTCCAAACTTTGCTCGCCGTTGGCAATGAAACTGTAGTTCGGGAGGTGAGGATTCGCACGCTAGCTCGGGGGCGACGAAAGCTTGACATACTGTGCAGTCTCGAGGAATCTTCCCTCCCCCATCTGATACCCAAGAGGATGAAGGGGAGCTTCGGACCCTAACGCAGTTAGTGCTAGAGGCGTGCGAGGTATGTTTCTATGTTATTCACCTCTTGCACTTGAAGGTGAACCTGAAGCTTGCAGGAACTACTACCTTCGCTCTCCATGCTCATCATGGATCCATTCGCCTCTCACGTAGTCCGTGCCCTCCTGTTGCTCCTTGCCTCCGACGTCCTCCCTACCGAAGACGAAGCCAATGGCGCCCCTAGCAGGTCTGCGTTCGCCGTACGCTCTAAGAAGAGCGCAACGTACAAAGCACGTCAAGGCTCCATGAAGTCTGTCTTCGCCACGGAGAACGGCGATAAGGGCCAAGTCAAGACCGCTCAACGCACACCCAAACAATTCCGGAAGGCGGCCATAAACATCCTATCGACTCTAACAGACCAGCTCGGCGGAAACGAGGTTCGAGCGCTGGCCGCCAATCAGGTGGCCAGTCCGGTCTTGCAGGTGCGTGCCTGGAGCCACCGTGTATGCCTGTATGTTTTTCTGACCCTTGACAATTCAGATACTGCTTGAGCTGGAGGGAGCATACGGCCAATCTGACCAGCCTGGGTCTCTTATGGACCATGCTCTGGTGGGCATGATCACCGCCATCCGTAAGCGTCCCCTCCGCGCATGTCGTAACGCGCCAACGTTCTAAGATAGCTTTTGCAGACGAGAACCCTGACGGTGAGGCTCCTGAGTCGGACTACCTCATGACCCTCCTCCGCGACCCTACCGCCTCGCACCTCCTCGAGACGCTCGTTCGCAAATCGCCCGACAAGGTCTTCGATATCATGTGGCGGACCTATTTCTTAGGGAAGTTGGCAAAACTTGCCATCCACCCCGTTGCGAACTTCGTAGTTGCGAAGGCGATCGAGCGGCTGAACGCGGAACAGCTAGACGCTGCTTTGGAGGAACTGCAAGGCGTCGCGGGGAAGATCGTCAGTAAGTGCAGTGTAGATAAATGTCGTGTTCCACATGACTTAGGTGCGCGACAGAGAACTCCAGGACTGGTGTCTTGAAGGCACTCGTAGAGCGCGCGTGTGTGGTACAATCTGGTATCCAGGGGGTGGTTCAGGTAACCTCAATAAGTCGTTGTGTTTGGGTTGGGACTGAATTAAACCTCACCAGCTCATCGTTACCGCCTTTGAATTGGACTCCGAAGAGGACAAGTCATTACTCGTCCCGTGCATCCTGCGGCTCAAGCCTTTACCGGTAAGCGCCAGTCCGTCAATCTCCGAATGTCACTCTGACTTCAACCACAGGAATACCAAAAGGCTCTTGCAGCAGCTAGCAAGGAGGAAGATAAGGCCGCAGATGACGGACCCCGTCACAAGCGACACAAAACAGAGGATCCTCTGGAACCGAAGGTTCCTGGCGCAATCCTATTACAGTCAATGCTTCGACTACCTTCCCCGCATAACGAGTCTGTCCTTGTCAGGTGGGATTCTCTGCCTCTCAGCATCTTACCCGGCCTTCTGATCCATTATCCCCCAAAGTCTGCAGGCAATGCGCCTCGACGACCTGACGCAGATGGCGCATCATGCGACAAGCTCACGTGTGCTCGACGCCGTCCTCGAGTCCGAGACCGTCCCCAAGACAGCCAAGCGCAAGTTCGTCATGACCTTCATCGGCCACTACCACGTCCTCGTCGACGACCGCATCGGCAGCAGAGTCGGGGACCGCTGCTGGGCGTCTGCCGACCCCTACCTCAAGGTTCGTCGTCCTCCTCCTGTCTTTAATGAACTGGGCTGAAGATGTGCGCGTCCGTGAAACAGGAGAAGATTGCGCGGTCGCTGATCCCGCACGAGCACGCGCTCGCGGGCTCGTTCTACGGCAAGTTCTTCGCGCGCAACCTGAGCTTGCACGTCCTCCAGCGCGACCCCGAGCGCTGGAAGAGCATGCAGGCTGCCGCCAAGGACTCTGCTGCCGCCGCGTCCGGCTCGAACGCGACCACCGCGCGGCAGCCTCACCCCCGAGCTCCTCTCGGACAGGAGCATGAGGTCGATTCAGGGGGGGTCTCGCCGAGGAACGCAGACAAACGCAAGCACAAGGTTGGGCCCCAGAACGAGATCGACGCGCTGTTTGACGCGACGCTTGGAAAGAGGGTCAAGAGGGCCGAGCTCGCCGATGTTAACAAGGTGCAAAGGCAGGATGCGGAGAGCGACTCCGAGGAGAAGGGCTCCAAGTCCAAGTCGAGGAAGCAGGACGGCCACTCCGACTCCAAGAAAAAGAGCAAAAAGCGGAAGGATCGGGAGGATGGCACTGCAGACAAAGACTTGGACGACGTCTTGGGAGCTATTCGCTCGGCGCCTAAGGAGGACAAGGGGTCCAAGAAGAGGAAACAGGCTCATTAGCTTAGCTGGGATTTGGGCTGTTCCTCCTGTGGGGAAAAAGTAGACTACACGACACTCACGCAGGATAATATAATATGTGAAATCACAACACACAACAGGACAGCATCGCGGCTCGATACAATTCGAACATCTACCACTCGCACAAATCGGTACAGGAGGAATACAACGCAGTGAGCGATCATAGGATATAGTGTACTTTTCATGCCATGGTGATATCTCCGTCGGCATCGGGACGTGGTGCACCGCGCTCGACGGAGTTGACAAGTTCCCGGCGGACCTCGGGGCTGATCTGCGGATGCGGGTTCGCGCGGACGACGTCCAGCAGCGCGTCCTTCTGGTCTGGAGTGAGGTCTGACGCGTATCTGGACAGAAGTCATTAAACTCGATCATAAACGGGCACGGGCATGATGCGAGAGACCTTTGACAGAACACAAGGAGACTCTGGTGCCAGAGCACGGGGAGCTTCTCCACGTCGCCGGCGCGGCGCGCCTTGTACGTGTTCGAGAGGCGGATGAAGTGGAAGACGAGCGCGTCGACGACCTTGTACGGCAGCGCGTGCTTCTTGTCCAGAAGAACGCGGATGAAGAGCGAGTTCGCGCCTGATAGCGGACACTCGTGGTCAGCGGGCGGTGATCTGGTGAAGCCGCATGTGCCCGTCTTACCAGCGTAGTCCATGTTGGCCAGCCGCATGAGCGCGGCCGCGGAATGGCCGAGGGGGATCTTGACCTTTGCGAGCACGGACGCGACAATTGCAGCTTCCTGCAGCGTGCAGCCTGTCTATATGCGCACAACGATTCGCTCAGAGTCCAGGAACATGGTATGCGGATGAGTGCTCACGGTCAGCAAGGGAAATACAATGCCCTTGAACACCGCGCCAGGCTTGTACATCGCGCGCTTCAAGCTCTCGTAATAATGCACGTTGAGCTTGCGGTGGTTCTTGTTCTTCCGCGCGCCTTCACGAGTCAGGCGGATGTCTTCCCGGATGGCGTCCAACAGCACGACCTCGAGGAACAGACGCGCCTGTGGGGGCTTCATTTGGGAGATGAATATACGCGTCGCCGCATGGCATGATTGCGGCGACCAGTTCTCTGGGTGCGTGAGCGCGAGTATGCGCGACCATTGCGGGAGGGAAGGGATAATTTTGAACGGCTTGGGGAGGGGACCGGACTTATACCGAGCCAGCATCTGGCCGACTCTGGAATATTGTGAGGTTGCGATACGGTCAGAATGAGGATAATGCGTACTTGGCGTAGACCTCCACGACCTTGGGATCAAGACCGGCTGCCGGGTCCGGTATACGGTCGGGGTCTGCGAAACCGTCAAACGTCATTTGTCAAGGATGCGTGCAGACTGGACGTACCATGACGCTTCTCTGGTGCACCATCTGGTTTGCCGGCTTCTAAATTGTCCAACTTGGAGAAAATTATGTCTGCGAGTGTCCTCCGCTCGCCGGCATTTGCTGGAAGCATGGCATCCAGCGCTTTCATGTCATCTTCATCGACTTCCTGGCCTTGGGTGTCATCAGGGTGCGTCATCAAATTACAAACCTGACTCACAATCTCTTCAATTTCCTCGATGTCGTTGTTCTCGTACTCGTCCAAATCATCCAGGTCGTCGTCATCTGCCGCCATCATTGCTCTCGGAACCGAGAGGTCCTGTTGATCATCGTCTTCGTCCTCATCGTCCAGATCCTTCTCGCCCAGTTCCTCCTGCTGATCGCGGGCGAGCTCGAAGATGCGCCGAGAGGTTTTTGGGTCTAGTATTGCCTAGAGAAAACAGGTGGGGGGTCGGACCCGTCCATGAGTGCACAATGGGAGTAGCGGGCGCACTTCAGCGGCCTCGTCGTCGTCATCCCTTGTTTTGGATTTCCTACGACGTCCTGGCTGGGATAGGCGTCCGTACTTGGCGTACACTTCGTCCTCGCCAAGTTGGACATGAAGAGGATCGTGTTTTGATTTGGACGCTGCCTTTTGTGCCTTCGGCATGGTGGTGGGCGGGTGGGAGACGGGGACGGGGACGAGGGAAAGAGGAGTAAGCAGGGGTCAGCAGGATGAAGCTGGGACGAATTGCGCAGAGGAAAAGTTGGCAGATCTCGATTTGATTGGTCGCAGGCCGCGGTCCGCGCCGAGCGGACAATCGATCTCGACCACAGCCAAGGCAGACGGCTTCAATGTCCGTAAATATGTGTTCAGCCACACTCTCTATCGCCCTCCGATAAGTACCCTCTATCCCCACCCTCCTCCATAAAACCCGCCCACAGCTTGCTGCTCCCATCCCCGTCCACTCCCGCCCATGTCCTCCCAGCAGTCCCTCTCCGTTTCTCCGGTATGTCTTGTCCCAATCGCTTCACTTTTCTTTGACGGACGTCATCTGACTCGGAACGTCGGGTTCTTCTGTCCACTTTCATTTCTGGTCTTCACCGACCTGCGCCTACACCACCCCACCATACTACTTGAACGTTTACGCACAGGCATCCCGCCGCTCACAGCTTGATTTCCAGATCCGTACCCTGGACAAGAACGGCATTGTCATTGACACCGTCGGATTCCAGCGATTTGGTTTTGATTGCGAGGTACCCCTCGACGTCCTCCGTTCCCTCTACCTTCGCCCCCACTATGTCGTTACCGCCTCCTCCGAGAAGGACGAGCATGTCGAGGAGAAGGAGATCGAGCACGCAAAGTTCACCGGTCCCTACGATGCGTACCAGTCCAAGTCCATCTTCCACCCCGACACCCAGTCCATTTCCTACACCACCCTCTCCCGCTTCCCTCCCGTGAGGCTCCTCCCTCCCTCCCAGCGCAAGCGCATCCTCGTCACCGGTGGTGCCGGTTTCGTCGGCTCTCACCTCGTCGACCGCCTCATGATCCTCGGCCATGAAGTTACGGTGCTTGACAACTTCTTCACCGGCTCCAAAACTACCGTCAGCCACTGGGTGGGCCACCCCAACTTCGAGATGGTCCGCCATGACGTCGTCGAGCCGTTTATGATTGAATGCGACCGTGCGTCACCCCTCGCTACCACGGAGCGCCCTGACTGATCGTGAACGGCGTGCAGAAATCTACCATCTCGCTTGCCCGGCCTCCCCTCCTCACTACCAGTTCAATGCCGTAAAGACGATAAAGACGTCGTTCATGGGTACCTTGAACATGCTTGGCCTCGCGAAGCGCACCAAGGCACGCTTCCTCATCACCTCGACATCTGGTATGTCCACATGTCTGCTTTATGAGGTTCCTTCACTGAAGTCACATAACTGTAGAGGTATACGGTGACCCTGAGGTGCACCCGCAACACGAGGACTAGTCAGTATCCCCCCTGTATCCACCGTTCCGCCTCCCTGATTTTGCTCTAGCTGGGGACACGTAAACCCGATCGGTCCCCGTGCATGCTACGATGAAGGTAAGCGTGTCGCCGAGACCTTGACATACGGTTTCCACCGTCAAGATGGTGTCGATATCCGTGTCGCGCGTATATTCAACACCTACGGTGCGTTCCATCCTTCCCTCAGACAGAAGGTAGTCCCTGATCGTTTCTTGGTTGCAGGCCCTCGCAGTAAGTATTGAACACTGCGAGTGAACGCCAGCCGACTGACTTGCTCTCCTAGTGAACCCCTTCGACGGCCGTGTCGTCTCCAACTTCATCGTCCAGGCCCTCCGCGGCGAGGACATGACCGTCTACGGCGACGGCAAGCAGACGCGCTCCTTCCAGTACATCCACGACCTCGTCGACGGCCTCATCGCGCTCATGAACTCGGACGAGACGCGCCCCGTGAACCTCGGCAACGGCGACGAATTCACCATTGGGGAATTCGCAGAGCTCGTGCGCGAGATTGTCGAGAAGGTCCAGCGCGAGGACGGCGTCGAGCCCGCGCGCCGCGTGAACATCGTGTACAAGCCGATGCCCTTGGACGACCCGCAGAAGCGCCGCCCGGACACGACGCGCGCAAAGCAGGTGCTCGACTGGCAGCCGCGCTGGACGGTGCGCATGGGCCTCGAGGAGATGGTGCGGTACTACAAGGCGAAGATGATCGAGGGCAGCCTTTGAGACCGGAGGCGGGCTCTGCATCCTCCTTTTGTCGATACTCGATTCCTTCCCTCTTGATCATGGTATCCTTCTGAAAGACATAGATACCCGCGGTTTCGAGGTTTAGTCTGACTACTCTGATGTGGACAATACTTGGGGCTTTTCGTGACGCTTTAGCTAATGGTTGAATGCGGTAGGCACGACGCCCGACGCACGACGGTACATAGACGAGATACTTACGGCATGCATGTGGCAGCACACACATAGTAACGATGAAGGACAATGAAAAGATACAATAATCAGGGCCTTGGTTGCAGAATCTCCTAGCGGGGGATGGACCCTCCAGTCACCAGGGGATACTTTTCTGCAAGTGTATATCTTCCTAAGCGTATTCGAATTCCTTACAGAGGAAACATCTACCGTCGCCATTTCGCTGGACGAAGAAGCCTCTGGGATGAATCTGCTGCAACCTTCTTATCAACGGTGAGTACTTGAGTGGTCGTACGAACAGTGTAGAAGGTCCCAAAAACCGAATAACCACAATGTATTCGATTATAACCAGAGAGTCGAGTCTGATCCAACACGGTACTTTTCTCTATGCAACTCTCAAGAAATAATATAAGCGGGAGCCTACAACGTGAGGATAAGCAAGAAGAAAGCAATGAATGGGGGGCGACGATAGTAAATGCTTCAGATGTTAGCAGCGATGAAGATACAGATACGGAACTTAATGTGAGGATGATATGTACCGACTATGGGGCCGCGTCGCGCCCCGCGCAAGCCTACTTACTACAGATATCGTGCATCGAGATGAAGCGTAGGTAGTATGTAGCGTGAGCGCGATGATTAATGTAACCACACCCCTTGCGGCCTCCGCCACGCTCCTGCCGAGGTGACGAAGGCAAAAGGTTGTTAAGAAGCGATAATGGTGGGACTGGCGAGATGGGGAGGCCGCGAAAATGAGAGGGGTCCCTGGGTTCTCCAAAACGACAATGTCCCCGGTTAATAATCAAGAAAGGGCCCGACCGGCAACGAGACGGTAGGGAGCCGCGGCCGAACGCCGGGTGATGAGCGAGTGAGTGCGAGACGGGGGGGGAGAAGACCGTGAAGCCCGAACCCCATCCTCCGGTCAGGTCGGGAGAGGGCTACCGGAGCAGTCGTCGCTGGAGGCCTGTCCCTGCACCGGACGCGATGACCTTCGCCATTGAGCCCTTGATGACGTGTTTGTCGGCGGGGCTCTGTGGGAGGACCGTCGCACGGCGGATGCGTGCGACCTGTTGTGCCTCCTGCGTGACCGGCTCCGAGGGCATGAAGAGAAGCGAGTCCTGCTCAACAGGCGGCGGGGGCCGGCGGGGAGGCTTCTTCTTGTCCTTCGGCAGGTCCATCCGCTCGGACAGCTGCTTGATGTCTGCGCACGCGAGTGGTGACGCAGCATCGGGTAGGGCGGGTCCGGGTAAGCGATCATGGCTGAAGGGGCGCGGGTGGGAAGATGACGTACTGGAATACGAGAAGCCGTCGTTAGTCGAGTTGAGCCAGTGCTCGTCTTTACGTTCCGAGTACCTGTGCGGGACACACCGGGCAAGTATATCAGCATCCTAAATATTTCCGCGTTTGCCGAAAGGGGCGTGGGGTCGCTAAAAGACCCCCGATGTCCCGCGCAGGCACACGAGGTGAGTGAACAATACGTACTTGCGCAGGGGGCGACCATCAGGCGCAAGTGGCGACAAAGCCTGCTTCTGGCCCTCTAGGTAGATCTGGTAGAGCTCCTCCTGGCTTTTGCGGACCTCCTCCGTCACACAGCAGAAGGAGAGTGGGGAAAGGGGGTCACGCTCGGAGATGCTCGGGTCGTCCTTGAACTCGGCCAGTTGGTCCAGTGCAATCTTCATACGCCGCGCGTGTGGAATCTCACGAGGGTCGAAGTCGCTGCGAGCGGGAGCCTGTCGTGTTAGGAACTTGTTCAGGACCTGGTTGACGATGGAGGACGACAGTAGGGCAAGGTAACCGTGCGATGCTACAATGCGGTAAGAGCTGATAAAGTTGGGGAGGTAGAAATGGAGCTTACCCTTGACCGTGAATAGCTGCGCGCCATTGGGTACGTTGACCAGTGCCTGTCGCAATTGGTGTGCGTACTCCATTGGATGCGACTGACTACGCTCGGACTGCACACACGGTCAGCACATACTTGTAGCTCGACATTGGTGTACAAACCTGTATAATCAAGACTGGACATCGGATGTTGGCGAGTTCATCTGAAGTCATCGGTGTTCTCTGCTGGAAGCAATCAGCTGGCCATCGCGCATCGAACGTAGGGTTGCACTCACGTTGAGTACAAGATTGCAGTTGGTGATGACATTGGTTCGTCGGAAAGGAGGGTATTGCACGGCCCAGAAAGAAATGAGCTGTTGTGGCGCATGCCAAGTCGGGAGCAGTCTTCTGACTGAACAACTGTCACACGCACCTCGTCGACCATATCCGGATGTGCATCCTGACCACACACACGTGAGGCTCCGGGGACAATACTGGGAGACTTTGTGGGACTCACCAACGCATAACAGTTCACGAGCTCCTTTGTGGCCGTCTCAAAAGACTCTAGATCCTCCGCGTAACACCACAAATGACACAGCTCCTCGAACGCATCGAATATTGTCTTCAACCTGGAGCTTCGTGTGAGGATCTGCGCTGATAGAGAGGGAATCGAAGGCGTACTCTGTTTGCGGAGTCACATTACACAGCGTCAAACTCAGGCAGAGTTCCGGAAAACTGCCATGGAAGTTCGTCAACATGGACCCACGACAGGCCGTGCCGATCGACACTCACAGAGTCGCGAAACGCATCGCTTGCCACGAGTACAACTCCGGGGCGAAGATGTGGGCCGGGGGAAGACGAAGGTGCTGTTCACGCCAAGCTCAACTTGGAGCGCACGACTCAATAGGGGATGAGAACTCACGTAGAAGCAGTGGGCCAAGTCCGCCGCCTGAACCCAGAGGTCATAGCGCCCTGTCGGCCGGTACAGGGACTTGCCTGTTGTACGCGTGTCGAACGCGATGATGTTGAAGTTAGCATTGAGACGAGGGTCGTCGAATTGGGGGTGGAGCCAGGTGTGGTCGAGGAACAGCGAGTGGAGCATGACCAGAGTCGGCTTCTCAGGATCGAAGCCGCTGACATTCAGCGAAGACGAATTGGTCGTGTAGTATATCGACGCATAATCGTCGGGAGACACGAGATCGACGTAGGGCATAACTCTAGAGGGCGGGGCTTTAACGCGAGTGGAAGACGGGGCTGGCAAGGCAGGAGACGGCTCTGCACGACGCGCGCATGAGGAGAGAGGGTAAAGAGCGATCACCGAGCCCCCATACGCGAAGGTGTGGTCATCGACCAGTCGCAGTCGCCACGGTTCAGTTCGCTGTGGCAGGCGCGAGTTGTCGCCCGATCAGCCGCCTGCCGCTAAATTGATCCCCCTTATGTCAAAAGCTCCTACCTTAATTATCTCACATCCTCTAGTACCGATTGATTCCATCGGTTCTGTGGCGAACGGATGTCATTCTGCACATGGCGCTGTGGAGAAACGGCGCAGATCTGTGCGGAGGAGCTTGGGTTGGCTTCACTTATTAGGGGAGCCTCATACGGATAGGAGCCGGACTGATCAGTCGCCGTGTCGATATTCTTTTGACTGAGTGCATCCTTCCCGCGACCTGAGCTATTTTCTGTAGCGTAGTCGGTTCAATAACATCCGTTCTCCCGCGTTTACAGTAATCGCGAAAGACACGGAAAACGCCTTCCTTACCACAGCCAATCCTAGGCTTCCATCACTAGTTTTAAGTACAAGTATCAATCGTGGCAGGCAGATATCCTTTGATGCCGCCGGATGCAGTGTCAATGCAGTCCGGTTATTGAAACATTGATTTGGCACCACAAGTCCACATCGAGTGACATCAAGATAGGATCCCAAGCCTCATCTCCACCTTGCACGTCAGGTTTGGCTTGGGTTTGGCCTTGCAAGTTTGTGCCTCCCGGTGGGATCACCGCCGAGTCCACAAAGAACTGACGGTCGGCCCAAAGCGCAGCACGGCGCCCCGACGCGTATTTATCCATCACGGCCAGTAGGGGTATGTGTGGGACGGCTTCCCTCGGACCCGACAATCCCGCCCAACACCTGGACGACCTTCTGTTGACGCTGAGCAGGCGTGGCCCTATCAGCACAGTTTTTATCAAAGAAAACCCTGAAGGGCGCCCATACCTCTCGGTCCGTAGCCAGCGTCGTGGGGAACATCGCGGGTACACCGAGCGCCTCGAGCGCCGCCTGCTGTTTGGTCACCAGGCCATCCCAGGCAGGCAGCACTCGTTGGCGATCGAATTTTTGAAGCTCTGCGCGGAACGACTCGGTCATCGCCTGCCACACGAAGCCGCATAATCAGCACTGAGCATCAGAACGACAGAGAGGTGGAAGGGCCTAGACGAACATCGGCTTCGTATTGTGTAAGGCCGGCCCCAATAATACCGGCCCTGCGGTTGCGTGCAAGACGCTGTGTTAGCGAGTATCCAAATTTCGAAGTCTCGTGTCGAGAGGGCGGCGTGTGGTGTGGCGCAGGCGAGATAGCCCCGATGCGCGTGCGATGGTAACGACTGCGACAACACTCACTTCGTGCGTGCCGCTTGGACCCTCTCCTCGTGCTTCTTCTGGATCTCTCGCCGCTCGCGCCAGAGCTGGCGCTCTAAGTCGGCCTGTTCGGACCTCAGCTAGCCACGGTGCGAGGTCGCCCGCTGATCAGCGAATCTGACTTCGGTCCGCGATCATCGTCCGACTCACAACTGCCAGCGTTTTCAGAAAGTCTGGGTCCTCGGAAAGCCGCGCGAGGTGGGGCAGTGATTGCTGGAATGTGCACGCCCGCAAAACCTCCGGCGGCGTGTGGGGTGCTCGCGGATGCATGTCATCCCCATTCGACGCCGTCGCGTCCAGACCGGTATTTTGCGACTGGTCGGATGCAGGGGGGACGAATCCCGGCGTTATGGCTGTGCGTGTTGCATGTAAGCGACTAGGGCCCGCTACCGCATTGAAGGCAGTAGAAGACTGCAACTGCGAAAGCAATGATGCGACCGAGGGTGAATTCGAGGACGATCCGGTTCCGGAGTTCACGAGTGCATGGTTATCGGCGTGCGAGTCATGATACGGGTCTTTATGTGTATTCCTTGCGATGCCAGGTCCTGTGTTCGCAGCTGTGTTGCTGTCAACCAATCCACTGGATGTATGCACATCGGTAGCCACATTGGCTCCATCTGGGTTGGCAACCTTTTGCCAAACGTCCGACGATTTTAGCTGATCAAGCAGTGCTTGAATAGCTGAAGTATCCTGTGAAGCAACACTTAAACATTGGAAAAAGATCGCGAATGGATTGACCTACGTTGATGTTGGCTGACATGGCTGCGGTCACGGTGGTGGCAAAACCGCAACGCCATCGGCGTGATCGAAACTGTGACACGGTCTTCACACGGAGTGACCATGTAGTCGGCCCGGCCCGGGCCAGTGACCAGCCGAAAAACAGCCTGTTGAAAGATCGACGCGAGATCATCGACATCTAGCTACGACTCCTGGTACCTTCTCGGTATATTGAAGAATGTATTGTGAGGCATCGCATAGAGTATAACGTATGTGTTACATGGTTAAACAGGGGTTAGAAAGTGAAGCGATCACAAGCGTATGGGACAAGCTCAAAAGCAGATCCGAATTACCCATCTTCCATTGACCACCGTTGTGCGACTCGACACACGCTGAAACCGCGTGTCCGAAAGACACTCATACACAGACCTTCCTAGTATATTTTCCCCCGTGGCGCGTGCACTCTTTAGTCAGCCGTTGTCAGTGCGACACTCGGGGTTTGGGACAATTCCTCGGAGGCAATGATCGGGGACTGGCCATCTCCATAACACTTTTTATATAGCCCAACACGCCTTCTTGTCCCGAGTGCGCGGTGAACTTCTGACGCTGCGCAGGAAGTCAAACACGAACCGTCAACCGAACAAGCACCAAGCATAACCGCAGGCAATTCATAACGAGGTTCATGTGCGGTCATGGACCACACGAAATCAGCACCCCGAACCCGTCAAGGCGCTGATACAGCGGGCATTCTTGTGGACATGTGTCACAGTCGAAGAAGCAACCAGCTGCAGGTTGCAGGGCATTCATAACATCGAAGCCGAAGCCTGCGTTCTGCAGCACAATTAGAGCAGCGATCCTGAAGACACCCGGGGGCGCGTTCATACCTCCAAGCCTCGAGGGTCCGGCCTGCAGGTGTTGAGGTTCCTACACTCCCGACACGAGTGGCAGGTTGCGGGAGGTTGGTAGATGAACGCCACCACGGAACTGCGGGATCTAATTGGTAGCTACTGCTTCCTAAGTTAAGGGCTGTACGGAACGCGCTGAATGACAGCACGCACCTTCACAAGTCATTCGCGAACCTTCCGTCCACTGCCACAACGTTGCAGGCCACAGGGACGATGATCGTGGTAAATGTTCTCTGACGTTCGGTAAGACTATGATAATAAATACATCAGTTACGTCATCTACTTCCGCGGAACTTTGGAGACGCCTCGACTCAAGGATGTCGCGTCTCACACTCACCTTCTGTATCGGTGCGTTTGGCGAGCTGGATCAACAAACATGGGAGGTACGACTGGTGTGGGGAAGAGAGGCATACCCTGCACTGCGCTATCGCAAGCTCCGTACTGGGGTCGTACTTGTGAGTTGGCGTCACAAAGTCAGGGTCTCCCAGGACCCATAGGGGACCGTGGAGGATGGCGAGACTGGATCTGCAGCCACGCGAAGTTCGGGACAGGGACCAAGTTTCGGCATTGTCGTAAAGTTGCCGCGTGTTTGGATAGCGTGGTAATCGCACCTAGGCCCGGCGGAGACAGGGCGGAAAACGGAGGTCAATCATATCAGTGAAACCGGCGGCATTCTGGTTGAGAGGGACTCGTGAATGCGCCAGCGGGAGGTCGACGTTGCCCCGAGCGAACGTTGACGCTGAAAAAGCAATCCATATAAAGAGGTGGTCGCCACCAGCTCTCGAGCCGCTTGAAGGGACTTACAGCAGATGTGATCCGCACTGCTTGACATCTGAAACACGGCGACCAGTCTGCTCCCCTGTGCATCAGGACTTATGTACACCATCCCCAAACCTGGGATGTGCAAGCGAAACGAGTCAGAGTCGACGTCACCAATTCGGGTGATAACGCCTACCAGCTACCGCCAATTGGGCGTCAGGCCCAGTTGTGACTGCTCTACGGTTCGGATGCAGGGAGAAATTCCACGTTCAGGAGTTCAAGGTACCGGTGACGATCGAGAGAATGAGGGGGATAAGCGTTGATGGCTTGAGCCTTGACGTTGTGCAGCGGGCCGGAGTGGCGACACAGGCGGTAATATGATCGGTTTCCTGTAGAGGCAGAGAGGCTGATTGGGTGCATGATTCGAGAATCGGAAACGGAACGCCTTGGACCAGCCTTGGACAGAACAATGGTGTTTTGGGGAGTGCAGGCCGCCTCGTGGCGCAGATGTGGAAGGCGAAGCAGGCGGCCATGGTGGGATGTCTGATGGCGGTGATTGGAGCGGGCGCGTCTGGCGGACACCCTGGAAACGAGAGCGGCAGCAACGGCTGGCGCGTGCGGGTGGGCAGCATTACGCGTGTGGAGTCCTGTGTGGAGTGCAGGAGGCCGCAGGTGCGGGCGGGCGAGGCTTGGGCCGGGGACTGCGGAGGGCGGGTGTCGCGACGCGGCGGGGACGAAAACGGGTGATTTGCAGAGCCGAATCGCTGCCGGCGTGCGGCGGCATATCGAGGGAGGCTAAATGAAGGAATTTTTCGGGCGACGGCCCTGTTTCGCGTGTCTGCTGGGCCGGCAGCGGCACGTGGGAATTTAGGTCGAATTGTGGGTTGCCAACGGTGTCGCCCAGGCGCCTACCTCGCCTCTTGTCCTCATCTTCTCCCCCGTCTCCTCCTCCCACCCGCCATCCGCCTTCTGTCCCTCTTCCCCCCTCCCGCAGCTCGTCTCATTCTTCCTTCTCTCTTTCTCTTTCTCTTCCTATCCCACCCGCCATGCCTCCTCCAGCGGAAGCACCCCAGGCGACTTCGTCTCATATGATGAAGACGACAAAACGCGGCAGGCCCTTCCTCAAGGTGTGTACTCCACGCATCCTCCTCCATCTTTAACTCATCGTCATTCCGATCCCTTCTAGGACACGCTGGACTTGTTTGCAACGCTCGTCGTCTCCCTGGAGCTTACTACCAACAGGCAATACTTCCGCAGTTTCCCCAACTCCTTCACCACGTACGTGTCCCGTATATCGTCCATCTATGCGTCTCCCCTCATTCTGTACTCTCAGCGATGACGCAGCGAGGAACCTCGCGTCGCTCAAGTTCTCCCAATCAAATCGCGGACCAGATCCCCGAGAACCTTCCCGCATAGTTACGACCACAACCACGACAACCTTCTCCATGACTCGCGATATGGCCAAGGCTATGTGCCAACAGTTCATGGATGCACGCCTCATCGAGAATGCTGCAGATCCCGGTTCCAACCTCTTCAAGGAACGCGGTGTTTACGTCTTGACGCCCAAGGGTCTTCACGTTCTAGAACGGTTCATGAGCAAGAACGGCATCAACGGGGATCACCTCGCTCGCGTCTTCTCATCCCAGCCCATCTGCATGAAACTTCTCCATCTCGAGCGACGGTCGGTCGACGACGAGATCATCGTATCCCATTCTGCCATCACTGCCCTCTTCCGTCGCTTTGTCGGTCGCCAGCCCAATTCCGCTCCCGAGTACATGGACAACATGGACGCCTTCCAGAAATACCACGAACGCTCCAAGGGTGTAGCGTTGATGGACGTGTCGGAGAAGACACTGGGTAAGAGCCCTGCCTCCCACAAGTACTGCTTTGCCGCCGTGACAGCTTTGGAGTGGCTATGCGACTTCACTTCCGTGATCGGTCGGGAGGAGGCGGCCGAGATGTGTGCGCAGTTTGTGCGGTTTGGCCTCATCAACCTCGTCTCCGACAAACGGAAGAACAACGACTCCGCCATCATCTTCACCGTCCGCGGTGCCGCGGGTGGCGCGAACTCTTCCATCTCGGTACGTCGACGCCTGTATGGTTTCCATTGCTCTCGCCTGACTGTTCATTGTAGCAACACGGAGAGTTCCGTTGCACGGCGAAAGCGATCTACCGTGTTACCGATGAAGGTCGTCGACTGGCTCGTTGGGACATGCCGGATGGTGCTCGGCCGTCCCCGAACAGTTCGACCGCCAACGTCTCGAGCGCAGCACGGACGTCGGAGGACCACAGCGTAGACGCATCCACTACTGAGGGACCCGTTTCGAACGATGCGAAGATCCATCGCCGTATCTCGATGACGGAGAAGTTGAATGCCAGCTACGACCCCGACAAGAAGGCTCACAAGGAGTCTAATACCGATCGTCTCAAATTCATCATGGAGGAGCCGCAGCTGCGCGCTCTCTTCCGAGATTTCCTGCGGAGCAACTTCTGCGAGGAGAACTTGTCCTTCTATCTGGATGTTCAGGACTTCAAGAAGTCTTTCAGCACTACGTCCAGCGCCATTGCTGCGAACCCGGCAGGAGGTCGAGGGGGCAAAACGACCCCTGGTCAGGTGGCGATGGAGAAGCACCACGAGGCCCTCATCCAGAAAGCGTTCATCATCTATAACACGTACTTGGCACCATCTTCGCAGAGCGAACTCAACATCGATCACGGTCTCCGAAACGAGCTGTCTGGTTACCTCTCCGACGTCATTCAGAGCCTGACGGGCAAGACCTTCCAGGGTCGCGTCGAGCTAGAACAGGCGAACGCCTTCAACGCGACCCAACTGCAGACGATGATTCGGTTGTACGAGCGTATCCAGACGCACGTCTTCCGTCTGATGGCCTCGGACTCTGTTCCGAAGGTGAGCACATTCACTCTTCGACATAAGTTAGCCTTGTCTGACGAGCTGTCCAGTTCATTAAGACCCAGAAGTTCCTCGCCCTGAAGATCAAGCTCGTCGAGGAAGACGACGGTCCCCTTGCGGACTTCCCTCTGATGAACACGAGTACGTCGACACCAACGGTGCCACCAGGGCTGGATGCCACCGAAGAAGAGGTTGGAGGGGCATACGTGACAATATCACAAAGAGCAGCGATCCAGGAGCGCGCCCCAAACGAACACCGATAACGTGGTTGATTGATTCATATCCGGCCTCGGTTGGTTGGCACACTCCTATGCATCTCATCCTCGCTCTTGATATTTTATGCCCCATGTCAGACTGCAACCGTATGCTCTTACCATGCACGCACACTCATACACCTGTCATCGTACTACAGTCCTCGTGGTTGTCGCATCCCGTCGTCGTCCCCTCTCTCCTCGCTACGCTCGTTTATGGCTTCGTATTGCACTGGGCGGGGTCCTCGTTCACTAATCATGTCTCATCACCTACACTTCGCACTCATTTCGCTACCGGGCTCGGTCCTCAGTACTTTTGCATTTTATTCTTGATCATCCACCCACATCCCCCACATTGTCGCCGTTTGTTTGACAATTTCGTTCACGGTCTGCGCAAACAATGTACATCTACCATACCTTAGTACCCGCGATACTAATCTGACGTCCCATTGTGCTTCAATGGATCCTAATACATGGTTCGTTCGCGTGTATTGCTGGATATGATCATCCACGTGGTCCTTTTACTTGCCACAAGAAGAGCAGGGCAGCCTCAGCGAGCATACACTCCCCTCTTGTCTTGGCCGCCCTGGAATGGATGGATTGTGGAACCACTGGATCAGATCTTGGGGCTCGGGCATCGAGACCTGATAAAGTCCCAACGTGCAGCCTAATTGAATATTGACCCGAGCGCGAGCACCTCCTGGAATGACCACGCGGAACTTCCGAGCGTCGTCGGGGCCCCTAGGGTCGCCGCCAACCTGAGCCTTTGGAGGCGGCGGCATGCTCGCTGTACTATCTCAGCCCGGCCTGGCGTCTTAATACTCACATCCAAATATAGGGATTACGCCTACGTGTTCGGCCGGGCGTCAGGCTAGACTCGGACTCGGACCTTATTCCACACCGACAGACGTGTCTTGGACGTGCCCGACACTAGTGCCAGTGGGGGCTTATTGACCTTGTCGTGCGACTCTCCCTCTCACCGCCACGTACACACCTACGCACCCTCGTCTGCTCGCTTACTCACATTCTGTGCTACGATTTGCTCTAACTTATCACTATGTCTTGGATTCTGAACCCGGACGGCGACCGCTCTCAACGTAGGCGCCCCCACAAGCTGAAGCAGTCTCCGAAGGATGCGGATGGCAAGCCCCTTGAGCCACAAACCCCCGGCACTGCACCAGGCTCCCCTTGGACGGACTTCCCCCTCAAGGACGAGTACCCAACTGTCTCTGATCCTGTGGACCCTGACAGACAGGTGTCCACCAAGCAAGCCAATCGCCCCTTCCTGGCGTAAGTTCAAAGCTGTGTGACTGTATCCCGTATAATGTGCCCTGCGCTGACCCGTTGCCCTCTGTGGGTGCATAGATACGCGAAGTACCGCGCCGAGCGTGAGGAGGCCCACCAGGAGTGGCTGAAACGGAAGAAGGAGCGTGAGGAGAAGCTTGCACGAGGCGAGGAGGTGGGGCCCGAAGAACCCGACCCCACGGAGGAGGTCGAAGTCGGCTGCCTGGGGATCCTCAAGTTCATCCTGTACGCGACCCTGTTCGTCATCCTCGCCGGCAAGTTCTTCACCGGCAGCTTCCTGTGGGAGCAGGAGCTGCCTAACTTGCGGCAGTTCATACCTGTGCGTGCTGTTGCTGTCTGTTCTGAGGACGTCCCGCTGCCCCCTTCTCTTCTCTCATATCTGGGGGCGAGTACGCGGGCGAATGGGAGGGGGCGCGTGACGGTTCTGACTTCGCATTGTGTCTGCGCCTGGATACTGATTTGTGCTTCCCGTCGTTCATGAATCCGGACACGCAGACAACTCAGCGGCTTTTCTCCGAGAGCTACCTCGCGCAGTTCGACGGCGCGGACCCCGAGAAACCTGTGTTCATCGCTGTAGGTCATCCTTGCGTCTCGATGTGTCGCCCCCATGCGTGTACCCGCGAAGCTCACTATGAGTGGTCCGATCCAGATCGACGGAGACGTGTACGATGTCAGCTCCAACCGTGCAACCTACGGCCCTGGCGGGTCTTATCATATGATGTGCGTACACGCGTCGTGCACCATGTCGATCCGTAGGCACCGGCGCTGACGGGAAGGCCTCATTCATTCACTCTCTACAGGGCTGGGAAGGACGCAGCGAGAGCGTACGGCACCGGCTGCTTCCAGACGCACCTCACGCACGACCTTCGCGGGTTAAGCGAGAGCGAGATGAGGGTGCGTGAAGCTGATCTTTCTTTTTCGTTCCCTTCCACTGCCACGCTCGCGTGTGCACTGCCGCGACGCGTTGCTTCGCTGTGTGTACGTGTCTGACCATCGATGGGCTGCAGGGAGTACAGCACTGGAAGAAGTTCTACACGGACTCGAAGAAGTATGCCAAGATCGGGCGTGTCTCTCACCCGTCGATCGACCCTGCGAGCTCATACCCGGAGCATTGCGATTCGAAGAAGGCCCAGGCGGCGAAGGAACGCGAGCGCGAGGCCAGTGCGGGTGCACAAAAGCACGAGGAGCTCTGATGCGAGGTTTCTGAGCGAGTCTCACCTCTCCCTCAGCGCGTTATGTGATCGTAAAAATATATACACAAGCTGATATCATTAGGGACAAGTGTACCATAAGGATACCAAAGCGAAAGAGCCAGTCACGGAGCGATTACACATGTTCTAACAGCAGAAAAGCTGCCCGCGGGCTGAATCCGGCCAGACCGTGGTCGACGCAACCAAGTCCTAGAGGATCGGAGAAGACTGAAGGGTCAGCGCCATGAAATGAAAATCGGCTCGATGGTCGATTCGCTTACCCTTTATGAAGGCGCGAGGTGAGTGGACAGGTAGTTCTTGATGATGGGAAAGTCTGCCATCGAGGCATCGACCATAGCAGAGTAATCCACGTCGCGGTACTTTGCTACGACGAGGTTGCCTCTCCACGCCCGCGCCTCATCGTACGTCTGCCCTTGGATCTCACGGATGCACTTGTTCACGGGGAACGGCATTCCGTCTCGTGAGATCACGGGGTGGAAGAGGATGTACGGCGTCGCGAACTTCTTGATCATGCCGTCCAGAGCTTCTATGAGCTGCAGGACGCGGGCGAAAGCGACGAGTGTTCGGCGAATTAGCAGGACATCCGGCAATTAATATGAAGGAAATGAGACCCACATGGTATCGCCATGCATGGGAGCCGAGTTGGTCGGCGATGTAGTCCATGTACACTTCTGGGTGAGGAGCGCGTCCGCAGCGGTAGGGTTCTGCGGAGCAGCCCGCCGGGAGTGAGACGGCAGTGATCATGAGCGGGACTATGTGCGGCGGGCGGTCGTCTGCGGGGAAGACGATGGCGTCGTAGGTGGGCATGTTGGAGTTCATGGCGCGGGGGTCAACGGGGCGAGCGAAACGAATGGGAAGGGTGTATTGTACACGCAAAGGAAAGCGAAAAAAGGAAACGGAAATGGAACGAAAAATGTCTATGCAGGGGGGAACTGCTGGGAGCTGTAGCTTACCGTGTCTGGGGAGGGTCTGGAAAGCGGGAAGACCACGAACTTATATACGCGAACGGTCCATCGTGCGGCCGGGAAAAGGAGATTTTGTCGACCTGATGAATAGTTGGTGATTCGAGAGAGACCCGAGCGGCGGAAGGCAGGGCCATGGTGACGGAGTGCAGCCCTCCTCACGAGGCGGCCGCATGCACGATCGCGGACAAACGGGTGTAAAGAACTATGTAATGGATGGGATTCAGACGAATTGATCATGACGAAGGGCGAGACATCCGGGAGGTCGAGGGCGTGGCGGGAGGGCTTGAGCTGCGTACGGAGACGGTGAGAGAGTGTAGAGAAAACGCAGCACTGTTTCCTAGTGGGACGCGAAGCCATTACACACAAAGGGTTCTTAGCGGGCATAGTGGGGCATCAGCGGGGCATCCTGCACATGGCGGCGTACAAGTGAGTGCAGAGCGAGCGGCCTTGAGGCTCAGAGGTGTCACGGATGCGAGCCGTGGGAAGACGTGACGTCGCGCGGCTAGGCGTGTCACGGCAACTGGGACCTTGGCTGAGACCCGGTGTGCCACTCTGCGACGGCCTGCAGCATACAGCGAGTCTCTGCCTCCCGTTAAACCACCTCCAAGTCTCCACTTTCCCGGGACGCATTGCGCAGCCGCGCCGGGCACAACTCCGCCGTGTCCTACTCCTGTCTCCCGATGGAGCCCAGCATCCTCGTCGCGACTCATCTCTCAGCCCTCTTTCCACTTGCCCAGTCAATCCCGGTCTACTCAACCCAGAAGGACATCATCCATCTTAGCCCCCAAAATGAACATGGCCACCCCCTGGAGCACGCCTCCTTCTCCACCCTCTTCCACTCGCCCCTCACAGGGACAATCCTCCTGCGCGTTACCAATGGCGGATTTATGCTCGAGCTCCTCTCTCTTTCCTCTGACGTTCCGCCGCTTCGCTTCGACTTCCCCGCAGCGATATTACCCTCCCCCTCGATTGTAATGTGGGAATCCAAGGAACTCCACGTCCTCCTGGCCACCAGATTTGGATCCCTCTACCGGATTGTCATTCCCCTTCGCGAGGGCGCCCCACTCTGGCAACCAAACGCGAACCGCCGGTGGTACCGCGAGCATGTAATCCAGGCTGCGGTTGACGAAGGCCTCGTTCAGGTGCAGGGTACCCATTGCGTGGTGATTTCTCTCCCCGGAGGATTGCTGTTCAGGCTGGAGGCGGAGGCACTTGGGGGTGACACCACGGATGGTGAGTAAATGCTATTCCGCCATCCAGCCTATATGGCTAACAGACTCCCCTCTCTTCTCCCGATCATTCATCAGACATATGGCGCGAGACCAGGTCCGACGCACGCTCTTTCCTGCACTCGATCACCTCTCTCCTTCATACTGGTCCTCCCGGCGCCACGGATATCGTTTCCATTTCAAGCCACCCGCAGCCGACGGATGTCGGAAACGTGTGGACTTTATCTCGAGACCGCCATCTCCGTATGTGGACCGCTCGGGGTGGGTGTGTTGCGGAGCATGCGCTGCCGTCCACGGCACCGGGGCGCAGTGGGGTCTCTTCTCGCGCTTCGCCTAGCCCCGTGAAGCCGTCCGTGCTTCTCCCGCCAATGCCCCAAAAGTTACTCTCTATCTTCACGCCATCTCACACCGATGAGCCGCATGTCTTGGTGTTTATTCCTACCGAAGGTTCTTTGGCTTCTGGGGGCTTCTTCCAACTGTTTGCAGCCGACGGCGATGCGTTACGTCCGGTGACCGCCTTCGACGCGTCGGAAACCAGTATACATTGCCACTTACAGGACTTCATCGTTCTGGATGACACGCTGTACACAGTCTGGGACAAGCAGGGCCAGTCCATGGTTGAGGTCCTAATACTACCATGGGACGAATCGGAAGACACTAGTACTGGTGGCTGGAGCTCGGCTACGTACGCGCGGGAAGCTGAGCTTACCCCCGCCTATTTGGATGAATTACTACTCTCTGATGGCTCTCTCGAGGGCAAGTTTTTCGAGGCCATCATGCGGCCTGGGACGTTCTCTCCCCTCACGTTGCAGTCTGCCGTCAATCAGTACGCCGACGCCTGTCGGTCTCTCCCCCCTCCTTATCCTCCGCAACTTCTTCAAACCTATTCCACCGTCGCCGAACAAATAACGTCAATTGTTGGCTGCACCGTACAGCGGACCAAGGACCCCAAAACCGGCGCCCCTCTCGATACAAATTACTGGAACGCACTCAAACGGGACTGGGAGGGCTTCATTGCTCGCTGCCGTGAGATCGAACGGAACGGTCGGTGGCCCTTGGCTATCGGGCGCGGTAACCCGGACGATGGCGTCCTCGTCATTGAACGTGAGCGCATCGCCTCTCTAGCCGGCGAAGACCATCCTTTACGTCTGCACAGGGAGCTGTCTTTATCTCTACCCGTTGGGGAGCAGTTCGATCTGCTGACGATTCTCTGGACGATGCGTCAAAAATTGGGGCCACGCCTTCTGCGGTCGTTGGAGGAGCGCTTGAACGAGGTCGTCCGCCAAGAGATCGCCTTCTCCTACGCCGACATCATCCAGGACCAGGTCCGGGCTTCAAACTTGCACGAGGAAGTCGACGAAGGCTTGCAGAGTTGGATCGCCGGCCGCATCAGAAGTTTAGAAGATGTCGCGAAGCAGTCCGGGGCACAACGGCGTCAGGCGGGGCTCCAGCAAGCCGCTAACGAGGTGCTCAATCTGGTCGGAGGGTTCGACAAAGAGGTGAAGAACGAAGAAGACGACGGGGAGTTCCTGTCGCGTCCCGTCAGCCCTGAGTGGCTGAAGGCGCTCACGGCTTCGTACGCGACTACGTCTATCTACGCGCGGTACGACATTTCCCTGGCCCTCGTGATATTCCTCCTGTTCCTCGCGGACGACCTCCCGCTGTGGGAGCCCGGCGTGCTCGCTGAGATCTTCGTCGTGTTTCGCGGAATCGCGATGCTGCGTTACGGCGCGGGGCAGCCCGGTGGAGACAACGCCACTCCGACGGCCCAGGCGGCGGGACCAGGAGCGGAGGAGGAAGTCGTCGCGAAGCTGCGCAACATGCACGTTTCCGCTAGCCGCGGGGCCAGATTCCAACCTACGTACTCTCTGATCCATCGGCTGGTGAACGCGTACGGGCACTCGTCCGCATCTGGGCTCCGCGTCTCAGCCCATCGCTTCCTCGATGCTACTGGCCTCTTACAGTCGCTCTCTCCGGCAGACGCTACCCCGCTGGAGACTGCCTTCTGCGAGCGCCTCCGTCAGCTGGGCTATCACGAAGTGGCACGGGAGATTTTGTCGTGGTTCCCGCGTACCGCAGGAGTGACGTACGTACTGGGCCATTTGTGGTTAGACGAAGGACGGTATGACGACGCCGGCTCCGTCATCGAGGTTCTCGCAGGCAGCTTTGGTGAGTCTATAGCTTCCTTTCCGCCCGTGCTGGTTGTTCGAAGTTGGAGCTAACTGCGCCGCCCAGGTCCGCACTCTGCATTGTCGAGCGAGGATCGAGACGCTCTCAGGGCCGTGCTCCCGGCGGGCAAGCTCTTCGAGACGCAGTTTGATTTCTATCTTCATGCCTCCGATCTGTTCAAAGCCGCGTTGAGCACGTATCACGATGTCCTCTTCACGCAGTTCGCTCTTTCGAACGCACCTCCGCACGTGGACACGACGCTGTTGTGGAGCAACGTGATAAAGGGGTTGACCGATCTTGGACAGTACGAAGATGCGTACACGGCACTCATATCCGCTCCGTATGAACGACTGTATGTATCTCGGCCAACATGGGTTGCGCTTCAAACCTCCGTTTCTGCCGGGTATGCTGGTCGCTAACGTCCGACTTGCAGGAAGAGGGACTCGATCAGCCAATTGCTGTACAGGATGTGTGAGGAAAACGCCGTCGACAGGCTCATGGCCCTAAATTTTGCCGGGCTGGCCGACGAGGTGGAGGACGCGCTGGCTTTCAAGGCCCGGAACGCGGACCCCCGCATCCGGCCGTTCTATTCAAGGATCCTCTACACGTGGTATGTCTCCAGGGGGGACTATCGAAACGGTGAGTGTCCGCCCCCCCCGTTTCTGCAGCGTTTTCTGCGGTGTTGACAGGTGTGTAGCTGCGCTTACGATGTACCAGCGTGCCCGGAAGCTGGAGGCCCTCATGGGCGAAGCTTCTGCTTTCGCTGATCTCGCGGAACTGCAGCTCGAGGCCTATGCGGTTGCCATGAACGCACTCGCGTTGGTGGACTTTAAGAGTCAATGGATCACGTTGCCGATTGTGACCGAGACTGGACGCGAGGTGAGGAGCTCGCTTCATTGGGCATGCTAGTTGTTGTTACTGAGATACTTCCTAACCCTCTCTCCGTCTCTTCAAGCCTCGAAAGCGCCGAAAACTGTCCAGGTACATCCCAGAGAACAAGTACGCATTGGGCAAGCGGGACTCTGAGGTGGTGGAATTGAAGGATATGCAGTATGAGTACGCGTTGCTGTCTGCAAGAGTCGAGCTCATCCAGAGGGACCCCACGTTGTTGTCGGCTGGTGGTGCGTTCTGTCAGCCTACATGGGGGCGAGCCGTTTCATATTCATGCCTTTACAGAATTTGCGTTCCCTCCGTCCTCGATCGTGGTAAGGCTAGCGCAGGCGAACCGGTTTAACACCGCGATGGCGACTGCGCGAAGTCTGGACGCTGACATGTCGGATCTGTTCGGTCACCTCGTCGGACGGTGCCTAAGGCTGTCGAGGAACCCAGATTCTGTAATGTAAGCGTGTCCTGTCGTCATTACCGCGGGTCATGGGGGCATGCTCATGTTTTTGTCCAACCACGGTTTGCAGGAGCGAGGACACCTCTGATTGGCTCCTTACGGACAAAGTGTCGTCTTGGCCCGGCACCTCGGCCGAGCGGGGCTGGCGGTATCTGAGACAGTCACTCGAGCGCCACGACGGGCCCCAGACAGACTATAGGTATACCAAGGTCGCGCTAGAGACGATCATGAGCTCCGACAGGACATCGCCTCCGCCACCATGGCTGATCCATACGCTCGAGGTGAGCCCGGTTTGGTGCGGAGCTAGGCATGCTGTTAACGGAGGGCATGCGCCTTACTATAGGAACATCACCCCGAATACCTCATCCGTACCTGCCTGCGGTACGAAGTGCTAGAGGCCGCTCTGGACCATACGTTGTCGATGACGCGTAGGGTAAGTGCCGATGGATCCCGCTCTTCTGCACAGTGCATGCCGTCGCAGTTGGTGGCTCATTGAACTTTGAACTTTGACTGACGTGCGGGTATCTCTTCTTCCAGAGCGATTCGCAGCTCACGGAGGAAGTCTCGAAGACCGCCGCCGCTACATGGCTCCCCTACACGCTCATCGATCAAGTGCTGGTCGCAGCGGACACACAGCCGGACCTTTCTTCTCGAGGTCGTGCTCTACTGGGGGAGCTACGCACGGAGATTGGGGCCCGTATGAAGAGGGTGCAAAAGTATAGCCAGGCCTCTGTGTATGAGTGCCAGTAATCGGACACTCTCCGTTCCATTGCCAAGTTTGTTCAAGTCCTGCAGTTTGCCGTTACATACTTCTGTCGCTGCTGTATCTTTTCTTGTCCTAATGCTTAATGCCGTGCTACGGCGCAATTCCCTTCAACCTCTATTTGACATCGGTGTTCGACGGCCGACAACCCAACGACATTGTTTCGCGTTCGTTTTCGTGCGGAGTGCCCTTGGCCTCAGGGTTCTCCGCCGGTCGGGTCGGATCCCGTCACATATAGTAATCGCGTTTCCCGCCGCGGGCGGTTTGGGTGCGTCCCACCCCTGCGCCGAGCGGTGGGGTCTTGCTTGCGCAGCGCCACAATTCGTGAGTGGTTTAGTCGAGCCATGACCGAATCGGAATGCGGCACCACCGCGAGGATCACTCGTTGAGCTCGGCTTGGCAGGCTAGACGGGAAGCACCTAAATAGTCAGTTCTCCACTGTATCGAGTCAAACCCGTGGAAGCTCAGATGCGGCAACGAAGGTTCAGATTTTGCGAGATGCAGCACCTGGTTCTAGGGCAACATCTCCTACCAGGTCATGCCTTCCGTCTAGGTTCCCTCACGCCCACAGCGTTGTGTTGTGCCTGATTTAGAGTGCCCAACATCGCACAGAATGTACCAACTTCAAGTCGTCTGTGACTCGATGCAGGGAAGACTGCCAGGATCCAGGGCAATATCAGGAACACACCGGAACTTCTCGACCATGAAACAGGGGACTAACTAACTACATTGCTAGAGGTTCAATGTCGGAAGCGTGAGGCCATTCGCATGAATCCTGATCATGAGGGACGGCAATATCGATACGTCTCTTTCACAAAAGCATTGCTGCGGCTGATTTTGGACGGGATATCCTGGCAGCCAGTGCGCTGGGGTTTCACACGATGGGCAATCTTCCACCCAGCCGAAAAGCATTGCAAGATGATAGAGCATGGTTCACTGTCTACGACCATATCCTGGACCGGAAAATGTCGATAAAAGCGCGTTTGCCTTAATGTTTAGTAGATCGGTATAAGCCGCCTTTGAAGTGGGTCAACGGTGGTCTCCCAATCAATACGCCCGTTTACCAACATGTTCAGGTCCTGATCCAGAAGATGGTCGTGACTCTAGAAAACCACAAGTTCTCGTCGCTTTCCAACGCTCAGGTTCTGGCGGGTCGGAATGTCGGGCATTTCCTGTCGGTCGGGTCTTCGTTCCTTGTCCGGTTAGTAGTGTATGAAACACGTGGACTAGCATACATGTCATAGAAAATCAACCGGATACATACCTATTCAAGGCTACAAGTTAGAGTATCAGTGGACAAGCCTGACTCGAAGCCTTTTTTAAAATTAAAATTTGCTACTCAAGGTCAGTACCGCCACATCCCCAAAGCGGATGCCGCGTCTCCGGGGTCCTTTGGGCGCTCCGTGACCCTCACCGTCTGAACGCTCATCATGCCTCCACGAACTTGTGCTCTCTGCAACGACGCCCGGGCGATTCTGAAGCGGCCAAAAACGGGGCAGCAGATATGCAAGGATTGTTTCTTCTATGTTTTTGAGACCGAGGTTCACAATACCATCACGCAAGCAAAGCTCTTCAAACCTGGAGATCGGGTGGCCATCGGCGCTTCCGGCGGCAAAGGTGCGATTCCAAACTGTGAACGTTTGAAACCCCAAGCCCGTCGGCTGAATGGCGTACGCGAACAGATTCCACTGTGCTTGCGCACGTCATGAAAACTTTGAACGAGCGCTATAGTTACGGATTGGAGCTGTTTCTCCTGTCCATTGACGAAGGCATCACGGGGTACCGGGATGACTCCTTGGAGGTATGAAACTTCCCCTCTCGTAGCTATGCTGGCGGTCTCATTTTTGTCCCATATCATCAGACGGTCAAGCGCAATCAGCAGCAGTATGACATGCCGTTGAAGATTTTATCTTATGACGAACTCTATGGCTGGACAATGGACGCAATCGTCGCGCAAATCGGGAAGAAGAACAACTGCACCTTTTGCGGGGTGTTTAGACGACAGGCACTTGATAGAGGGGCCGCGATCTTGAACGTCGACCACATCGTTACTGGCCACAATGCCGATGACATTGCGGAAACCGTGCTAATGAACAGTAAGCTTTATTTGAGTACCGCGCGGACTTCCGACGATCTCTTCTGCTGTAGTCATGCGCGGCGACATTGCCCGTCTCGGACGCTGCACCTCTATTTGCACACAGGGCGAAGATACGATAAGAAGGTCAAAGCCTTTCAAGTACGCGTACGAGAAGGAGATCGTGATGTGAGTTCCCTTGTCTGCAGGGTGTTGCAGCTGTACCGAGCCCTACGTCGTCAGGTATGCCTACTTCAAGAAGCTGGATTACTTCTCAACAGAGTGTATATATTCGCCCGATGCGTACCGCGGTCATGCAAGGGCGTTCCTAAAGGACCTCGAGGCTGCACGGCCAAGTGCAATTATCGACATTATCCACTCTGGCGAGGCGTTCGAGGTCAAGCAAGATGTCAAGGCAACACAAAAGTTGCAACGTATGTTCGGCCTCTTTCTTCCGGCCTCAATACAACTGACTCTACGCGTTGACAGAAACATGTAAGCGATGCGGGTACATGTCTAGTAACGAGCTGTGCAAGGCTTGCACCCTGCTAGAAGGCCTGGAACGGGGAATGGCTAATGCCGCTGTCGTGCGCCGGGTTCTGTTTATGCTCCCAGCCTCGTTACTCATATGCTTATTCTAGACTGACCGGGCGCGGAAGAAACTGGACGCCGATGGCCCCTCGCCCGGTAATTTACGCACAATACCGTTCTTCCAGCTTCCTGCCAATTTACAGAATTCGCCTTCTGTCGAGACAACTTCGTAGTTGTCCCTTTTGTCTCCCTCCCTCCCGCAGAGACCTATTCCGTAGTGGATGCCCACTGATGTAGCCCTAGTTTCGTAGACGTTCCGAATAGCGGATAGAAAGCTCCTTATCGGATTTTTGTATCAGCTCCGTGAGTGGTTGCGCCCCGGGAGCGAGTGGACTCCGAGCGACGCCCACACACTTCGGCCTGTGTCTATTTGAAAGCTAGAGTTTTGTCTAGTCCGTTAGAGATCGGTGTGTGCATGCTCGAGACTGAGCCACACGAGTGGCGGTTTGTGATAGCGAGCAAAGGGCGGTAGTTCAAGCTTCAAGCTTCAAGCTCGAGAGACTGAGACATTTCACATTGATACTATGTAGTAGTAGTCGTCCCATAGACTCACCGCGCAAACCCCAGTCTCAGCACCGCCACCGCCAGTCAGGATGATTCTGTGAAACAAGACTGAAACCGGCACTGGCCGTCTTGGCACTGTCATAGGTATTATCCTCATGAATGAACTGTGGTTATATGTACACCATGCCCTCGTATTACCGGGGAAGGAAAATTGGATATTAGGCAATTCACCAGCTTTCCGCACTCGATTCTCCCCCAAATGGCCTGGTGCACTGACCTCGCTGTTCATAGGAACCTTGTGTTCAGACATGAAGCGCATGTTGGGAAAACACGAGAAAGATATGAGGAGATTACAGCGAAATATGATGGTAGAACAAGCGAACGTCGCTATGCTTCCGACTTCTTTTTCTTCTTTTTCTTCGTCGCGTCCCCATCAACATTGCTCTCTCCTGCTCCTGCCGCTGCCCCCGCCGCCTTCTCTGCTTTGCGCGCCTTCTTCCTCGCCTTGCGCTCCTCCTCCGTCTCAGTCTTCTATAAGCGAGCAAGCAGTTAGTGCGACGTGGGAGGATTCGCCACCCACAACAGGACATACCTTTTCCTGGTTCTCCTGGTCGACCTCCATAGCCTCGCTCTCTCTCCGTTTCCGCTTCTTCTCCTTCTTGCTCTCCTTACTCTCCTCCTCCTCCCCGTCCACGTCCATCCGCGCCTCCTCGATGCCCTCCGCGATCTCCTCCTTCTCCGCCCGCTTCTTCGACTTCCGCTCCTCCTTGGCCTTCTTCTTCTCCGCCTTCACGTCCAGCACCGCCTTCACCGCCGCCTCCATCGGTTCGCGCTGCGTCGGCATGAGGTCAACCGCGTCCGCCGCGGTATTGTACGTCCGCGTCTCGCCCGTCATCTCGAACCGCGGCTGCTTCTTGCCTGCGAACGCGGAGCGCACCGTCGACGCGTCGCCCTGCTGCTCGAGGGTGTGTAACCGCGCCTCGAGCTTCGCGCGGTTGTCCAGGCCTATTGAGGGCGCCAGGGGCTCCGACTTGTCGTTGGCGTCCGTGAGCGCGTCGACGCGGATCGACAGCGCGGCTTTTGTGGCGACCATACGGGCCATCTACGCATGCGCACAACATGAGGAGTGCGACCGTTACTCTGCAGGCGAGAGGCGTACCTTTCCTTTGAGCTTTGGTGGTGCTTGACCGATGAGGGATGCATGGTAGATGAGGCCGTACTTGGGCGTGTCGTGCTTGGTCTTGAGTGCACGGAACAGCGCCTTCTCGGCACCAAGGATCTGAATGGTACTCGCTGGGTGCTTCGCGAGGTTGAGCAGGCTTCCGGCGTGGCTGATGAGCCGCGCACCGACGAGGTCGCCGACGAGCGCAGTCAAATTGGGCGCGATGGCGGTCATGCGGCTCTGGAGGTAGCCGGCGAGCTGGGTGCGGTAGGAGGAGATGGAGATGACCTGGTCGCATAGCGAGTGGATGTGCGCCATGTCGGATTCTGAGATGTCTGTGCCCATCGAGATGACCGCGGCCGCCTTCAAGGTGGCCTCGAGGTCTTCGGGGAGGATGTCGGCGAAGTCTGTTGATGCAGCGTTTGTCCGGAAGCCTGTCGTTCCACGGCGTGAGGTGAGCTCGATCTCTTTGATTACGAGTTTGCTTACCCATCTTCTTGATGACTTTCGCGTACGCAATGTTGTCGGCGATGATCTTCGCCATCTCGGGGAAGTGCCAACCGTACCATTCCTAGAGGCACTTTCGTCAGTCAGTTTGAGGCACCCTCTCAGTCAACCCGCAAGCACTCGCCTTCACACGCATCGCATAGATGTTGATCTCCTTGTCAAGGTCGTCGAGCAGAGCAATCGCCTGAACGACCATGGTGTCCACCTTGTCCGGTGAGAACTTGAGCTTAAATCTACCGCCACAAGTTCAGCCTCGCCGTCAAGCATTACTGTAATTGAGGGCACACCGTGATAGTGAGTGACTGAGGCCCAAGCTCATGGTCGCGAGATCCTTCGGGTCAAGGCCGTCCAGCAGTGCAGACAGCTGGGTGCGAATGCCGTGGAAGAGTTCGGTCATGTTTGGTGAGACGACCTTGATGTTGAGCTTGTCCTTGATCGCCTTACCTGATCACACTTGTGAATACTGGAATTTTAATAGCCATAACTCTCACCACGTACCAATGCCTGCCTCGAAGACCGCCAAAGTCTCCTTGCTCTTCCCCTTCCCCACAATCTCATCTGACAGGAACCTCTTCAAGCTCTTGGTGAGCTTTTGTTCCTGCAGCGCGGTGATCTCCTCCACTGCCGTCGCCGTCGAAGTGAACCGGTGAATCGCCTTCAGCTTGAGCCTAACATGTGCGATTCGCGGTTTGAACAATAGGGAACGCGCGAGAACCAAAGAGAACCAAAGTAGGGTGCGCGCGTGAGCACCATGGAAACCCACTTGGAATAAATGTTACTTACAGCTTGTTGGCCTTCTCTGGTGTCTCGAAGTCCTTCCAGATGTCATCGCTCTCGAGTTTTCCGTCGTCTGTGAGCTTGAACAGACAGTAGCCAAGCGAGGTCTCGTAGAGAACGAGCATTTTTGTTGTCGCCCCCTAGGTCCTAGAATAAAATGCGAATAATACAAGCCCAGCAAGAAAGAGAGCGTCCAGAGACCGCAGGAACGACTTTCCAGCCTTTGCTTGCAGTGCGTCCGAAATTTTGAGGCAAGAGGTCGTGGGAACACGTGCCGACAGTGATCGCACGGGCGCTGGTTTCCGGAATGGCGGGCCCGCAACCTCGGATCGCGGACCGCGCACGGATGATTGGATGCATGAAGCTCGATGCTGTTGAACACAACTCGCACGAACATCCTTATCGTCTCCCACCATGTTCAGGGCTCTCGCAACTTGGACGGTGCTGGCTCTCGCCGCGCTCGTGAGCAGCCGGCAAGTAGCGTTTGACGTTGCAGCAAGCGTCGGCAACGCTCATCCTGTTCCCGTCGGGTCGTTCTCCCAACCCCGAGGCAATGTCTCGACGCGTGCTTTGGCTTCCATCACATCGCAGAAGGAGTATCTGGCTTTGGGTCATCCTCGCTTCCCGGCGCATCAAGTGCGGGTGAAGAAGAGCTCATTCTGCGATCCTACGGTCAAGTAAGTACCGCCTTCCACTGTGCAACTGGACATGCAGAAGACGCATATACTCACCGCATTCTAGTGTATACACGGGTTATTTGGATGTTGATTATGGCGCGAAACATCTTTTCTTCTATCTCTTCGAAGCAGGCGTGACCCAGACTCCGGTGAGTTACGTTCTAATGTCATCTCTGTCTGATGGTGCAAGGGCACATATAGCCAGGATCCATGTGCTATGTGTAGCCCTCACTGTGCTGCGAGTAGACAGCTACGTGTCTTACGCTGGCCCAGATCTTACCTCATATTGTGGACGCGTACCGCCCTCCGTGGGATAAATTGGGAGCCCACGAAACGGGTGGCGCGGCCATAATGGAACACTAGACTTGAAACTAGCGCTTTATTGTCTACTACACTAACGTTACGAGTGGTTCACTGACAATTCTCTATAGACGATGTCATGATGTGGATTAATGGAGGTGAGGGCTTTATATTTGAAGCGTCGGATACTTCATGTAACCATCATATCGACTTGACTAGGACCTGGTTGCTCATCGTCTATGGGACTTCTGATGGAGCTCGGTACGGAGGTTCGCAACGCCTTCGGCGGCGTGCCTGACCCACCCTCCATCCGACAGGTCCGTGTAATATTGACATGAACAATGTCTCGAGCAACGGTACCACTTGGAACCCCCACTCTTGGAACGCAGAAGCAAACGTATTCTTCCTCGATCAGCCGTACGTCTTCTTGATCAATTCACCCCGAAATTCGAAGCTGAGCGGGGGTCGATAGTGTCGGCGTTGGGTTCTCGTACGCGGACTACGGGGAAACGGTTGAGACCACCGAGGATGCGGCCAAGAACGTGCATGCTTTCCTGGCTATTTTCTTCGAGACATTTTCCCAGTTCAAGGGACGTCCCCTTCACCTTGCTGGAGAGTCGTACGGCGTAAGTGCAAACTAGTCGCCGAAGGAACTGTATTTTGACTGCTTTGCAGGGGCGCTATCTCCCTGCGTTCGCCAGCTACGTCTATGACCAGAATACGGTTGCGCTGGCTGAGGGCAGAGACACATTGAACCTGACCAGCGTCATCATTGGCAACGGTATCGTCGATATCATGATGTGCGTCTTTATATTCTCAGGGTTAAAAACAGACAGTGCTTACACTGATATCACCAACGTTGACAGGGTTTACCTCGGAAGATACGAGATCGAATGCGGCACCGCTGCGTTTGACGTCCCCTTCCAGACCATCAGTAACTGCGTCCAAATGAAGACTGTGGTAAGAGGTATTGCGGCAACGAAACGCATTGGTCCACTGACGCTCCTTGACGCCCGCATATTATAGCTGCCGCGCTGTCAGAAAGCCATGCAGCAAAGTTGTGTTGATATCTTTGATGAAATCAGTTGCAGAGCAGCGATAGACTTCTGTCAAAACGAAGTGAGCGGCGCATTTGAAAGAAGTGGTAAGATTTTCACATGATGGTCGACTTTCCACTCCGACGTGTTCTCATCGCTCTGTAGGACGCAACTTCTACGACGTCTCTAAGGTGATCTCCCACCCCCAAACCGTCCTGCGATACGTCCCGCTGAAAGAGCCCTCCAGCCGTGCCTTGGGACACTCTGTTACCTAGAATCCGCGGTTATCAAGGACTACCTGGACCAACCCTCTGTCCGGGAGCTGTTAGGCGTCGAAACTCCAAAGAACTTCAGCAGCTGTGACACGGACGTCGGCCGCGCATTCAACCAACGTCTCGACAAGTACGCCGTCCCATCGCAGTTCTACATCGCGGGCCTGCTCGAGCGCGGTGTCTGCATGCTCATCTACTCTGGCACATACGACTGGCAATGTGGCTGGTACGCGAGCAAACTGTGGCTTGAGAAGCTCGAGTGGAGCGGAAATGCGAGGTACAACCTGCAAGGCTTCCGCGACTGGACGGTTGACGGAAACAAGGCGGGCGAAGTCAAGTCGGCCGGACCTCTCACGTTCGCGACCATCCGCGGCGCGGGACATATGATAAGTCTCCAAGTTTGTCTGGCGTTCACGATGATGTGCTGACGTAAGGATTTCGCGTCTATACGTCCCGCACGACAAGCCCGTGGAGGCGCAAGCGATGATATCTCGGTGGCTAGCTCGGGCAGAGCTGTGAGATGATTCGTGAAGTTCCCGTTCCTCCCCGGGCGTTCTGGGATTGGGAACAGTGGTATTGGGATAGAAGCTGGTACGTCCCCCGCTTTTCCGCGGCATGGCCGACGTGACAGGGAGTATGAAGCCGTTACTGGCTCCTTGCTGGTTATATAGGGACGGGCATCTCGGCGTTTCGGACGGGAGCGTGTGGCAACTTTCCCACTGCCAGGCAATTCCCAGGGGCGTTCTAAATGTCGTAATCTTGGGTGATTCGCCGATCCCGCCAGGATCCGCCTGCCCGCCGCCCCCGCACGGCGCAGTTGACGATGCCTTCTGTCTTCTGCTCGCGGGACTCTTCCTTTCGTCGACCCTTACATGAGATCCGTCGGGTTGGATCGATCTATTGTGCACTATGGCTCACCGCCTCTACGAGCGGTCGAGGACCCCAGACGACCTTGATCATGCTCTGGACGTCATGCCTCTCGTACGAAAAGCTCCCGAGTCCGTGAGAGCTTTAAAAGAGGCAGGCCCGATGTTGGCAGCGGTTCACGTCACTGCTGCGACTTCTGTGCTCACACCAAGTCACCCTCTCTGGGGTTTTCGGGCATGCATCCCGAGCTTACACTACTTTGCGAACACGAAACTCGTAAAGAGGGAGTTAGGACCGCGACCAGCTCTTGTATGAGGGCACAAGCGCCGATGCACTTTGCTTAGTTGCAGACACGACGAGGACCAATTGGAGCCGACGACGCGCGTTCTGATCTCAACGCCATCATGATCTCACCTACTTCAGATGTCTACTTACGTGTGCCTCGCGGGGGATGACCGACAGGGAAACGGGAGTGGATGTGACCACTGACCGAGTGGCGTATTGTGTCCGGACTCCGGCATATTGTGTTCTTCCACCTCTCGGACAGCGTGGTTGAGCGAAGCTGGGAGGGGAAGAGGCGGATGCAGGTTGCCGCGATGATGGTGGTGTCGTGGGTTGGTCGTGGGCTATGTCTATATCCCACCATTCTCGGTAAATTCAAAACGTCGAGTTGTTGGTCTGTGTCTGTCGCCTGATGATTCGCAGACACCGGTCGACCTTGATCAGAGGAGAGCTGTGAATGTACTGTATTACATATGCTCGTGGAAGCCGTCTGTCGAAGACGACGCTTGGCCGGTGCGCGGCTTCTTATTGGATGCAATCACTCCCACATTGATATGTTAAGAAAAAGGGCAAGCTTGTCTGGGGTGCCTCTCCTCGGTGTGACTGGAGGGCACAAAACATGCATTCTGCATTCTGTGGCGGTCGGCCTCGCCCTCAAGACATGTCGATCGATCGACAACATGGTCTTGAGGCTAAGCTTACATAGTATTGGCTGGTGGGATGAAGCTGGGAAGGGTGGGAGGCGTCTGCGATATGAACCTTCGAGGGTTTCTATGGGGATGAGCAATCTGCCGGTTTCCCCGAACCGGGACACTGGTACACGACAGCGGCGAATCAGATCCCCGCTTGTTAAAGGGCCTCCTCCATCCTCCATCGCCCTCCACCCCTCCCTCCTCCCTCGCCTTCCGTCTTTTTCGGTGCTCAAGGTCGGTGCCCCTCCCTCCCGTCTGCCATCGGCGCAGACAGCTTACTGACTGCCTCTCCATCGTCTGTAGTCACTTTCGGGCTGCCCGGTAGCGCCCCTGGACCACTTCCATTCGTTTCGGCATCGGCCAATTTGTCCTCCAGCAGGCTTTCCACTCCGGCAGTAAGCAAACCAGATATCCGTAATGCCTTCGTTCGCCTCTCTTCTTGCCCTCGCGGCACCCTTGATGGTCCTCGGCGCCCCCGTCAACAAGCGGGACACCGCCACCAACCTCCTGGTCCTCAGTGCGTACTATTTCCACCATAGAGTCCTTTCGACCGAGGTCTGACGACGTCGGCTGCAGAGTTCGCAAATGTTCTCGAGCAATTCGAGTCTCAGTTCTACCAACAGGCCCTCCAGAAGTTCCAGACGACAGACTTCACCGCCGCTGGCTTCGTTGATGCCCAAGTTCCCGTGCAGCAGTTCACACAAATTCAGTTGGATGAGGCGACGCACCAGACCGTGCTCGAGGTATGTTGCTTCCCATTCTGCGTATATGTTCCAAATTCAATGCAGTCAATGTAGTCGGTTATCCAGTCGCTTGGTGATCAGCCCATCTCTGACTGCAGCATCGACTTCGGCAATGCGCTCAACGACGTCCCCACGATGGCCGCGACCGCCCGTGTGGTAGAGAACTTGGGAGTGTCCGCGTACTTGGGTGCCGCGCACCTAATTGACGACCCCGTGATCCTCACCGCGGCGGGCTCGATTTTGACTGTGGAGGCCCGGCACCAAACTATCCTCAACGTCCTCAACAACGGCGTCTCGATCCCTCAGGCATTCGATGTTGGCCTCCTCCCCAACGAGGTCCTCGCGATCGCCTCAGCGTTCATTTCTGGCTGTGACCTTGGTGTCCAGGGTTCGTGAAAAGAATCGCGCTTCCTTGATGCACTGCTGACGCATAGATATAGCGAACCAGCCACTAACTATCACGAACACCGGTGCTGCCCAGCCCGGCACGCAACTCACGTTCTCGTCCCCTGCTATCAATGGTTCCACGGACGTGAGTTGCATTCACTTCGTCCGAACCGATTCCCGAACTGACAGGTGCTGTGCAGGGTCTCTTCTGTCAGATGCTCGTCGGCGGCATGGCCACTTCCATCCCGCTTCCCTTCGACCAGTGCATCGTTCCCCAGGGCATCGAGGGCCCGGTCGCTATCTTCATCACCAGCGACATGCAGCCCCTCAACAACAACGTTCGCGACCGCGCGACCCAGGCTGTTCTCGCTGGCCCGACCATGACTTTCATTGACACTCAGAAGCAGCTACTCAGCCAGCTTGTGCTCGCCGGCTCTAGCAGCAACAACAGCTCGGACGCGAGCACTACCACCATCTCCCCGTCTGAGGCCACCTCCATCATCGCCAGCGCTTCTGCCGCGTCCACCGCCTCTGCCACTGACAGCGCGTCCTCGTCCCAGTCGACTCAGGCCTCCTCGTCATCGTCCTCCTCTTCGTCCTCGTCGTCCTCTTCGTCTTCGTCGAACTCGTCCAACACCCAGGAGTCGGACAACACCGTCGTCGACTCGCCCGGAACCCGGAACCTCCAGACCGGCCCGAGCAAGACCGGTGCGATCACCATCGACGGATGGCAGGCGGACCAGCCTCTCCTGTCCGACCCCTCGTCCGCCGCCGCTTCTGCGTCGGGCAGCGCGTCCGCAAGCGCAAGTGCGACTGACAGCGTCGCTGCGTCTGCTACTGACAGCGCCGCCGCGTCTGCTACTGTCTCCGCGGCCGCGGCCGCTTTGACTGGCAGTGCAGCCGCTCCGTACTAAATTATCCAGTTGGTTCGACGGCGACGCGGCCGTGGCTTCGAGACGACACGCGATGTGAAATAGGGCATGACGCGCGGACGTTTTCCTCCTTTTGCACACGGACTCGGCGGACATTCTGGGCCTGATGAGGACTATCACACCATACGTCACCACTATCGCAGCGTAGGCTCCCGATAGATAGGCGTACAGCTACTGGTTTGCTTCTTGTTTGTAATCACCATTTTCGTTATCCCTCGTCGTTTGCGCTTTGTCGCCCTTCGATCGCTTTGCGAATTCACACACACACACACTGCCCGCCTGTTGTTAGACGTTTGGCATGCTGGTCCGTAGTTCTGTACCTGTTGCTCTGTATGGTACACTTTTGGCCGAAAAGACACCCGTTTAAACATCCTTCCGACGCCTCCTGGCGTCGAGTGAGTCAACTTTCAAGTCGCCGCGACGTGATGGCGTTTTTCGTAAGTCGATAGCCCGTCTGTCCAATTCGCTGTCCCTATATGCGGCCTGCTTTGCTGACGAGGCCCGTTGAGCAGATAAGAGGATGTCCTGAAAATCACCTCTGAGTCGAATACTCATACAGGGCCGGACAAACGTGTCGAGGTCTGTGCTGCGGTAACACGCAGAACGTCTATAAAATCACGAAGTCTCCATGATCTGACGGGTGTGGCTGTTGTGCAAGGATGTCATCGCCTGCGATATTAGAATCTACCCCCGAGCTCACCAACCCCTCATCGTGCATCCCGCCAACGTTGGATGGCTCGCTACCATTTGCATCCCCTCCCTCATCCCAGTCCTCTTCTCTGGCATGTCACAGCAAAATCCCTAAACCTCGCTATTACTCTCGTTCCTTCACGCACCGCATCCAGCCATGCGATATGGACCACTTCAATGCAGTCAAGGTATCGTCTCCCTGGCACCCTGGATTCGGCAATAAACTCACCATCGCCTGCAGGTGTTGATCAGGGATACGATCATGAAATTCCTGGACTGTTCTCGCCCTTGGAAAGAACAAAATAAGGCTGCTATTTCAGCACTGACCTCTGCGGTATGTTGTTACCCTCAGGAAGTTGGTCTACGCCCAGGCTGTCCTCACGGAATCCACAGGTCGCCTCTGGGTCCCCCATGTTTGACCAATATGAGGATAGCTGGCCCATCCTTTACTACTGCTATCATCACTTCCACCACCGTCGCAGCCAGTTCAAACGCGCGGACCAGACAAAGCGTCGTTCGCCCCGCAAGTGTCGGGCTCGGCGTGCTATAGGATCCGAGCAGCCTGTACTGTCAGAAACCAGGACAAAAAAGGTGACCATAGTTCGCCCCAACGCGATACCCGGACTGATGTTTCTTACCGGTTCTCTTGCAGGGCAAGGGAAGGAAAGAGAATCCGCGTCCAGGAACATCCACATCCCTCGAGGACGAGCCGCTGAGCATCATCCAGTCCGAGGTACGTTCTCTTTCCTTCAGGATACAGTGGCCGGGCTGACGGGGAAGTTGCTAGCAATCGCTGCCAGCAGCAAATGACCAGTGCGGGAGTAATCCAGTGCGGCCTAGGAGCAACTTTGACGAGCAGGATATCCTGGACTTCCTGCTCTCGATGAATCGCGCCCTTGGCTACCTTCTTGATCGGTTCATATCTGCTGGGATAGAGAGCAAGGCTCAGTTGCTTGTCGCCGCGCAGTGGCCTAGAGACGAGAGAGATATCTTCTTCCGAACTGAAGTACGTTTGAGTCCTTTCCAGTGGAAGATTGTTAGGGATGGACTAAACAAAATTAGCTTGTAACACCGAAAAGGGGATTATGTGTGGAAAATAATGGAAGGTGCTGGTTAGCTATGTGCCCCCAGGCAACCCCCAGGCTTTGTTCGTCGCCCAACTTATGTCGGCAAAAAGCACCATAATATCAGAATTTACTGGCCAACGCCGGGATCGAACCGACGACCTTGGCGTTATTAGCACCACGCTCTAACCAACTGAGCTAGCCGGCCGTTAACTGTGTATATTTATGTGTTGGATGAGTGGGGTATATTTGGCGAGCGATGTTGGCTATTGTTAGCGACAGGCAACGGGCCTGAGCGCGGGTTCGGAGGGTCTTGTCCCTCGAGCCGCCTTCCACCTCTTCAATCCTCTCCTCCGTTTCATCTGCGATGACGACAGCCGCCGACAACTCCTGGATGCCCTCGGGTCGACATCAAGTCATCCTCGGTCCTTCGCTAACGCGGACCCTCAAAGCACGCCAAAGCGGGCCGATCAAGAACACCAAAGTAAAGGCTGAACGCGAGTTCTACTCCTTCCGGTGTGGGTATCTACCGCCACTCTTCTGTGCCATCCAGGATCATCTCAAACGTCTCCATAGACAACTTCAAGCCAGAGTCGATAGATGTCACCCGGTCGGGCACCATTGAAACTCAGAGACCGAAGGAAGAGGGTGGACCTTCGACCGTTACTGTCGTTAGACCAAGTCAACAGGTACGTCATCGAATGATGAATTACACTCCCCACCATTTGGTTCAACGTCGCTTGTGGCAGAACGACAGCGGCATCAGCTTCGTTGGCACCGAGAACATTGCGAAAGAGTTCGAGTGTGTTCTCGTTTATGACGAGGGTGCTGGGGTACGTTGACCAGTACTTGCTCCAGCCGTACCGCACTAACTATGCATACAGACCATTACGTTAGAGAAGATAGACTCATATATCACCCTGAATCATGATCCCAAACCAACACTAGCTCCTCGCCATGTCGGTTCCCGTGAGTGTTATGTTCGGACCCCGTTCCTCCCGACTCTGAACCGGCGTTTCGCCCAGCTGCACCGGCCGCCCCACCACGCGTGTCAGCCTCTTCCTCCGCGTCCAGCTCTCATGCACACCAGGCAGCGGTCAAACAAGAAGAAGAGGAAAGCGAGGGCGAGATACCCGAAACAAAGCTCGAGCCGAAACCCGAACCTAAGGTCACATCGCGACCTCCGCCGGTGCCCAATAAGTTGAAATCTAGACGGCAACCCGCATCAGTGCCCGCAATAGCACCTGCTTCTGCCTCAATACCTGCCCCAATACCAGCCTCAGCATCAGCAGCGGCGACGCCGGCCTCAACTGCGTCAGCCAACTCCCGGCCGGCGCATGGACTTCCTTCTAAGCCCACGCCCGTGGTTCCTTCGAAACTGAAGGGCAAGGCGCCCACGGCGCCATCTCAAACGCCCTCTATACCCGCCAAGAGTCCGAACAAGCGTGAGCGTCCCGTGGAACCGGAGGAAGAGACACTTGAGATCCGCCGGCCCCAGCCCGTGCCCAAGAAGCCCAAGATCGTCAAGAAAGAGGTCCCGCGGCAGCAGCCACCACCGCCCAAGGTCGCACTCTCGTTTCCCGATTCATCCTCTGCAGTGTCCCTCCCGTCAGCCCTCGTGTCTGCTGCACCTGCAGTGCCAGACCCTATCACTGCCGCCGCCGCCGCCGCGTCAGACTCGGACGACGGGTGGGAGGATCTTGTGCCACCCGTTGCGACGCCCGCATCTCCAGTCACGGCAGCAGTGGCACCACCATCTGGGCCCTCGCGCGCCATCATCATGGAGGAGATCGACGAGTTCATACCGCCGCCCCCGCACAAGGTCGAGCCGTCGACGATACCCACAGCCATGGACGTGGCCGACGCGGAGGCCGAAGACGTCGACATGGCGAGCGAGATGGCCATGCTGGAGGAGCTGAACAACCAGCTCCTCGGCGGCCTGGAGCAGGAAGAGGACGACGAGGACTTCCTTGCAGGCGCCGTTTCCCCCGTTCAGGAGCGCCAGCCCATCAGCCTGAGCGAGTTTGTGGGTGGCAGTGCGGACTTCGGCGATGACGATGAGTACTCGAGCAGCGACGATAGCGACGAGGACTGAACGTGAACGGCCGTAGGTTGTGCTTCCTTATACCTATTATACCATACATATACATAATGATACCTTCCGACGTTCGAGGACATTTACTGGATAACGACTGTACTATTTACCCGCTTGTCAAAATATATATTCATCTTGTGTGACAGTTCGAAGTGCTTTAAAATTTAATAAGTATGAAAAGTAGTTCAAGTCCAGCTCTCAGCTCGGAGCGACCCTGACATTGCGCGCTGAGGAGATTGTTGTTGGAACTTGCTTGTTCCTTTGCACACAAGGGGGACCCCTATATCATGCACATCACGACCTCCGCCGATATCACTAAATTGTCGTACCCGGTCTGCATGTGTCGGGCAGGTCGATAGGCGTATGGATACGATGTAGGGGCTCGTACCTATATATGTATGGAGGTAACGCAAGGCCGCGGGAAGGTAGAGTGGGGATGCATGCAGGGGGTCACGAGTGGTGGATGGCAGAAAGTACTAGAGGGACGGACAAGAAAGGTACAATAAAATATACAGCTACAATGTACAATGTACATGTACAGTATGGTACACACAGTGATGGCCAGCAACGAGAGCGCGTGCGGTTGTGTCTGAGGGGTGCGGAAGGGACGCGTCTATGGACATGAACATGGGCGGAACACGACGGAAAATTTATGGAAAGTCGACCTGCGCGGAAGGGGAATCAGAGCGAATGTCCAGGCAATCTACCCTCGATCGAAGCTAATCCACTCTCATGGGAGACATCGGTGTCTCCATCGGCTTGGCCTGATCCTGCCCCACGGGCGTCGACAGTGGGCTGTTGCTAACGCCTCCGTCCACGGCACGCCGATGTCTCCTGCCGAGGAGCGTGGCGGCGTCCATGTCCAGTTCGAACGGCTTCGTGCCTCCGGTTCTCCGTCCACGGTCGCGCTGGCCAGCACGGCCGTCGTACACGTTGACGTTGACGTTCCCCGCGACCGCACGGTTGGCCGCGAGTTTCGCGCCTGCACCGACGGGTAGTTGTTTGGACAGTGGCTTGTTCTCCTCCTCGTCGCTCTCGTTGAGGTTCTGGAGGAAGCCACGGTTCGCGCCACCCTTCTGCGCACGTTTGCGAGCACCCTCCTCTTCCATCCGGTGGACGGCATACGTGATGTCGAACGCTTCCTTGAGTGATGCGAGGCCGGGGGAACGTGCGTCGCGAACGCCGCCGCGTGCGTCTACAAGGAGAGGGGAGTCGAGGGGTGCTCGAGGAATATTAGGAAGAGCCAGTCCTGTTGCGGCTGTAGGTACGGCAGTGGTCCATGGATGCGCCAAGAACTCGTCAATCGTGTATCGCTGTGCAGGATCGACGCACAACAGGTGCGAAATAAGGTCCTTAGCTGGGGATCTGCTTAGCAGCACGAACTTTGTGACACGAAAAAGGACGCACCTGATGCGCTGATAGTGTCCCACCAAGGACTCAGGAACGTGTAGTGTCCACGGGCAACCTTCTCCGTGAGAACGTTGATGCTCTCGTCGTAGAATGGCGGGAAACCGCACAGCAGAGTGTAGAGCACGCAGCCCATAGCCCACATATCTACACTCTTGCTGTACCGTTCATCCTTGACGATCTCGGGGGCGGTATACCCCACCGTGCCGCATGGCGTCATGGTCTGTTCGTCCCATACGACCTTACTGAGCCCGAAGTCAGCGATCTTGACCCTCCCGATCCCGCCGCCACCGACGCCTGGGAGGAAATCGCCCTCATCCTCCTTCTCCTCGTCGAACTGCCTCGGAAGGAGTATCTTGGATGGGACGATGGGTATAGGCTCGAAAAGCAGGTTCTCGGGCTTGATATCCCGGTGTACGACACCGCGTTCTTCGTGGAGGTATCGAATTCCCTGCGCGACCTGTACGATGACATGCCGTGCGAGGTTTTCGCTGAAGTAGGTGAGCTTCACGATCTGGTGGAACAGTTCGCCTCCTTCCATGACTGCGGAAATCCACAGCGCTATCAGCGCAAGCAGGCCAATACGTCATGATGGCCACGCACGCTCAAGGACCAGGAAATAGTGCTCTTGCGATTCGAAGAACATCGATAGCTTGACTATTGATGGATGGTTGACACCACGCATGATCTGGACCTCTATACGAGAGTTAGCCTGCGTACATACAAAAGCGAGGAAGATCGACACGCACCTTTGAGAATATTCGCTCTCTACACAATTAGTATAGAAAGGATGTCAGCCAAGGGATTGTCACATAGCAAGAGAATGCACCTCCGTGACCCGCGGTTTCTTTTTAAAATCGCGGTTCAGGTGCTTTTCGCCTGCCCCCTAAGGTCATGGCGAATGAAAGGTACGAAATTTGATGAATGAGAGTGGGGCGAGTGGACATGGAACACTGACCTGCGAAGCACTAAGTTCATACTTCCGGACGACCTTGACTAGACATCAAGTGAGCCCCTTCCGCGCTGGAAACGCGACAGAACAAAGGGGACCTACCTGCGACTTTTTGCCCTGTTCGAAGATCGATGGCCTTGTATACGTTGGAAAATGCACCACTAAAGTCGTTCGTGAGTAAAGGGTTATCTTAGAGACGATCACCCTGTTCACAAGGAAAGCCAACAGCGATCTGCGCGAGCGCAGAGAAGACTCCAGCCGGTCCGGGAGGTGATGGAGTGGCCCAATAACGGCATCCCTAGCTCAAACAACGACGTCGGAGTGGAACGATGAAGACTACTTATCCCCATCACGGAATTTGCCAACTCCACCCGGGCAACATGGACGGCAGAGATGATGGAGCGCGCATAACATCACGCCCCTCCGAGAGACAAAATAGGGAGGCAGAGAAGAGGGGGGACTCACTCGCCCATCTTCTCAAGCAGCTTGTAGTTCTCGAGGCCCTTATAGGTCGGCATCTTGCTCTTCGCCTCGCGCTCCTCCTGGACGATCTGCTCAACATGCTCCTGGTACTTGTTGGACGGCGGGTGCTTCTGTGTTTGGTGCTGTTGCGCCTGAGCCTCGCGCTGCTGGCGGCTCTGGTCTGCGCGCTGCTGCTGTGGCTGCATGGGCTGCTGGGCGGCGTATGCCTGCTGATGGGCACCGTCCTCTGGCTGTTTGGTCGAGTGGTGAGTCCTTCCATGACGGATAAGATCTGATACCGCGAAGACGCAGGTCAGCTGCAAGGCACGAATGGGCGCATTGAGGGGCAACTAACTCTTAAAAGCGTCGACAACGCCTGTTCCAGTGGGCATTGCGAAGACGGTGTGAGGGGGGGAAGAAATGGGGTATTACGGCAGGGGGCTGAGAGGAAGGTGGGGATGTGAGTGGCGGGAAGGGATTTGAAACAGATTTGAAGGAGGGAGAATTCCATGGCGTCATCAACGGGGCACTACGTCATTCCACTGCCCGCCAGCCTCTTGTCACCAGCCTCTCATGACTCTTGCGCTGGATATTCTGACCACCCTGCGTTTTCCGTGTCCTTGGTCGAGGACAGAACACTCGTATCAGGTTCAATTTCCACCCGTATGTCGTCTACGCAGGTTCCCGTCGGGCTAGGCACGCCGTAGTTCCCCGTCTGGTTATTTAGGGTGTTTCAGACGTCAAGGAGCACCGGCAGGCTTTCGGGAAACGGTGAGCCCCTTCGGGAGATCCATACGATATGTATACGAATGAGTGAATACGGTAAGTACCAGTATTAGTATGCTACAAGACCGCAGACGAAGCTGCGCGAAGCCGACGCCCGAGCGAGGTCCAGGACGAATGCGACCTTCTCTGCAAGTTACTTCTTGACGTCCTTGGCCATCTTCTGCATCGCCATGAACGATTCCACCATCTCCTGTGGAAGAGATAAATGCAGTCGTTGGTAAGTAAGGTTTGACAGACTCCTAACATGGACCAGCCTCGACGGACCTTGGATTGGATGTCGATGCCCGCCTCTTGTAATGCTGCCGCCATCTTCATCGCGCTGTCTCGTATCTCCTCCTTCATTAGCAATCGAAGCATGGCCATCTTGCCTGGCATAACCCCTGTTGAAAGATCGACGCCTGCATCGTACACACAGTCAGACCAGACCTTCAAACGCAACCAAGCGAAAAGGAGGCGAACGCACCGTTATCGTTCAAAAGCCGCACGAACTCGTTGATGTTATCCAGAATCTCCGGCTTCTCCTGCGTCAACTTCAGCAGCTTCCGCTGTTGGTCGAACATCGCCTGCATGTTCTCATCCGGCAGCTCGCTGGCTTTTCGCTGCGCCGTCGTCGAGAACGACGCGCGCGTGTGAAACGCGTCGCGTATCTGTGACGAGGACCCAGCTCGGTGTGATTGGGGGACTGCACGGGTCGACGGTCGTGAATGGGTCAGGAGCGACGAGTGACGTAGTGCTTGTATGTGCACGAGGCGCACAGCGGAGGTGGCGAACGCGCGAGTGCGAGTCGGAGCGGGCAGTTTGAGGACGCACGATCGGCAGAGCATTTTGGCAGAGGTCAGTGAATGCGAGTTGGAGTGGAGATCCTTGAAGGCGGGAAGTGAGCGAGTACTTGCAATTGCAGACCGTGGAAGTTCGGTAAATGTCTGTGGCCCGTGGGACGTGGGAAACTGACGCGCAGACGCGTTTCGCGACGCGTCGCGTCGGCTGCCGCCACTGCCTGCAGCCACCTCCGTCTCCGACCCGGGTTCTCTGTCCACATTCCCCACCGACCTTTTCCCGATCGGCCTACGTCACGGAACACGCTCCATTCGTGAAGCATGGAGGATGACTATTATTCCATCGAGTCCATTCTTGCAGAGAATCAGAAAATCCAATGCACCTTCAAGGTCGATGTGCCTGACATGGGTCACCTCGACGGCGGCAAAGTTGGAGATGTGCGTAATCCAAGTTTGCAAAGCGAGGGTGTTCTGAATCCACGACCGGTAGATCAAAGCCTTGAGCAAGGTCCAGATCCCCCTCTGGATGGCATACATCCTCATCTTCTCGTGAGTCTCCAGCCAGTCCCGCCTGCACAAATGGAATGGCACCCTCAACCCTCTCGATGAGCAGGGACTATGCGGACTTTACAGTCCCCCCACCCTTCGCCGCCCGAGTCCGAAATGCCTTGAATGCGGAGCCGCGGAGCGTCCGACTTTCCACGCTCGTTGGTCAAGGAGGATTATGGTACGGCTTCGGACGAATGATCATGCGATTGTATGTCGCTCTCCTTCCATTGCGTCCTCACTGTTGCCCAACATCGTCTCTACGACCTTCAGACTGAACGACGAACCCTCTGAAGAGATGTCGAAGGTCCTGACAGAAGTACATTCATTCCCCGATCTTTCTATTCGTCCCCTTTCCACTGACCTCCCCCTTCCTCTCCTCACCTCGAACTTCGCCTCTTCCGCGCCTGAAGACATTCCGCGCCCGACTCCCAGAAGTGATTGACCAAGCGCAGCACTTCGCGTCCCTGCAGGCGTCCGCAGGGGCCGGCTCTCGAGGTGGAGACGCAAGCGTCGCGTCGTTTCGGGAAGGAATGGACGGTACTGAACGAGAATGTGCGTCCTCATCTGCTTCCTATCGTTCCCCCCACGCACCCCCTCGTCTTTCCTCGCCGTGACCACCGACTGAGGCTTGTGCCATACGACTGCAGTGTTCCAGCTTGCACAGGAGAGTGCGAAGAAGACCAAATTGTGGTATGAGATAAGCGAGCGGGGGCGTCGGTAGAGGGGTTGATGGGAGGGTTGGCCTTCGTGCAGAACTGGTAATGTAGGATATCATGTGTAGGATATGGGAAACTTCTATTCGGACTGAGGGCAAACCTGGGGCTACTTATTCGTCCTTGAGCTTTGAACCCATCTTCGCCGAGTCGCATTTCTGGGCGCCCTCCTGCGGTCGCACTTGCTGAAGCTCGGACAGGAACCTAGAGAAACGTCAGCATTTGGTGCCATGGAGGGAGCGGTATGTTTAACAATACCCACCACTTGATGCTCACCCACAGGCAGAGCTCGATAATGCTCAGGAACAGCAGGTGGGGGTTATAGTTCGTAACAACGAACAGCCCGAGCAGCACGACGAGGAGCGTTGCCAGGATGCCGTCGAGGACGAGGAGGAATGCAGGGTCGAGGGAGGAGCCGGGTGCGAGGATACCAGAGAGGCCGTTGCTCAAGGCGTCATCCAGTGGTCCCGTAACTTCGCTCGTAATGCTGTCATCACCGTCCATGTCGAGCGGGGGCTGTCTGCAGTTCAGACGCAAAGGCGAGCAGAAGGAGATTCTCAGTCTGATGTCGAGCGGGAGTCGAAAGCACGCACTCACGCTGCACGTGACTGGACGCGTCTGATGAATTTCGCGTCTCTGCACCCCAGCAGCTCCTTTCCGCAAACACTCACACACTGCACTCCCCCGCCCTTCAAATCGATGGACATTGACCCAGCACTACAAGCGGGTCCCTCGCAGCCCATCGCAGGTCCCTCTACGTTGCCTACTCAGGTCGTAAACTCCCCCCATCCTCAACCAGGGTCAATCCCTGCTCCCGCCCCGGAACGTTCACTCCCGACAACGCACTTCTACTCCGTCGAGTACCCAGGCTACGTCCAGCCCATCTCCGCGCCGCTCGCAATAGAGCGTCTCGGCGGCCAGCATGCGATCGACACGGCGTTCCGCCGCGCGACTGGACGGGACCGCGTCGAATCCCTCCTCGAACTACGCCTTCGGCCAGGCAACCCGTACGCCCATCCCATACCCGGGGAGGTGGTGCCAACAAGCAACATTGTACTCAAGGTCGTAAAGCGGAAGCGGAAACGAAAGGATGGGGACCCAGATCCCGGAGACGGAGCGGTTGGGGAGTACACTGTGGAAGCCGTCGGAGTCGTGCCCAAGACGGCGCGGTTCAGGAGTGAGTGCGCGCTCACACGAAGTCAGATGCAGATGTATGCGTTTGTACTGAATGCTTCGACTGCAGGTATGGCGGACTTCCAGTACCAACCGGGCATGTCGGACCCGGTCGCGAACTTGCGGAACGCGATGGACTCCATGGATGGTGAGTGGCCACCTTCGCACGCGGGTATGCCTGTCGATGTACTGACGAAGTGTTTCCTTAGTGGAGGGACTATTGCAGTACCATATATCTCCCGAAAAGGAGGAGTACACCACCACCACGGCAGAAGCTGACCCGTCCGCAATGGACATTGACCCACAGCTCCTTGGAAGCGACGGCACAGGTTCCAATACGATTCCGAAGGCGAGGAGCAATCTTCGGTTATTTCCTCCGCCTTTGTTCAGTCGGCAAGGGGTCCCGCAGAACTACAAGTGCGCACGTCGGCCTTGGGTACAAAACTCAGGGCGTCCTAATGTATCTTATCTCGCGCAGCTACAAAGCAAACACTGCATCCGTCGAAACGATTGTCGTAGACGAGGATACTGGTGTGGAGACGAAGCGGCTGATCAACCGCATGCGCTGGAAGGGCTTCGGGCCTATAGCCGTCTCATACACGGAGAAAAATGTAAGTGTTACGATCAGAGCAACGTTTTGTGGAGTTTCTAATCACAGACATTTAGGTACCCGATAAGCCCTCGGCGACAGTGGCGGAACAACGTGGACAAGCTGACAAGAAGATCCTGAAGAGGCTTGACGAGGTGCGTTTCGAGTCAACTCTTCGCATCGTAGCGGCATTCAACTCAGTCTTCAGCTTTTCCAAGAACGACCGGTGTGGACACGTGCGGCAATATTTAACCAGTTTATGCCAATGGAAGTGCGAGACATCATCAAGTCAGTCACAGTTTTCTCTCCGTATCGTCGACCATGCTCACGCGTATGTGCACAGCTCTAAATATCTACTGCCTCTGGTTTCGTTCGTGTTCGAGGACGGCCCATGGCGAGATACATACGTCCGCCTGGGGTACGACCCTCGCGTAGACCCCGACGCCCGCTTGTATGCGCCATCACCTTTTTCGCAGCCAGTCTCCCGCTCACTCTCCCGCTGCAGCTACCAACGCCTATACTTCCGCAACATCAACCACCCCATCGTCCGCCCGTCGGTCGTCACCCGGCGGCAGGAGCAGCGCAATGAGTCCGCACAAGCGCGGTTCTCCGGCATGGACGAGCGGCGCTCGCACATCTTTGACGGCGAGACGGTCACGTCCGAGACGGCTGCGTTCCAGCTGTGCGACATCACGGATCCGATGCTGAAGGAGATGATCGAGGCCGACGACGAGGACTCGCTCCGCGAGGCGTGCAGCGAGCGCGACGGGTGGTACACGACGCATGCGCTTGAGCGCATCAAGACCGTGCTCCGGCACAAGTTCTTCTCGCTCCTCCTCGGGCATGTGGCGACGCAGGAGGAGTGCGAGGCGCTGCTGGTGCCGCAGGAGGGGACGGATAAGCTGCCGCAAAGGCACCGGCACAGACTCAAGTTCGGGAAGCACAACATGGCCAAGGGCGCGCTTCCCCCGGAAGATGCAGCGGTAAGTGCACAAAGTAACGTAGCAGTCGCAGCCTTTCTGATCAGCCAATGTCTTAGGCACATCGACTCATGACCACCCTGGAGCAACAGAGGAAGAACCTCAAATTTTCTCCACAGTGAACGGCACAACTCTCCGCCATCTTCATATTTGCTCCACGCTCCACCATGCTCCATGTATGCGCACTTCGCCTATCCTTGTATCCATACGTATTTTCTTTGTCGCAACAATTGTATTGATTTAACTCGACGTCACGCACGAGGAGCTGGGTGTTTTTGGACTTTTGGATTTCTGCGCGGTAGGTCCTATGCATATGGGCGATGACATACACAACATAATCGTGGTGGTGTTTTACATGAATCGACGACGCCTTGCGCGAGACGGGGATCGACTCCTCTCCCATCGGCCACGGCCCTCGAAGCCGTCATCTACACCGGATCGAGCAAAGCGAGGGAGGGAGATCATGAAGCTGTCTTCTGCTCGGCGCGAGCTTTTCTCTGCATAGGCACAGACCAACACGAATTAAGCAAAAAGGGCAACAGAGAATTCGAGGGAGGACGCACCGAACCGACCAACGCGAACCTCGAGTTGCGACGGAACTATGAGACGAAACCATCCATCAAGACCTCACTACACTCGGAATCCAAACGAATCTATCGCACCTTGGGGTCAACCTAACCGAAGGGCCTAGTTAACACCAGCGATGACGGAGAGGAGATTGGTACGTACACCCTTCATCGAACGTGTCCTGTGGCTCTGGGGCTTCTTGATACCGTTACGGTGAGCCTTGCGGCTCTGGTTGTGGTTGGTATGGCTGACAGACGCACCGGATACTCAGCATACATGTACAGTAACATAGCTCAATGCAGGGACGTACTTCTTAGACTTGGCCATGGCGACGTCGTGCGGGGTCTTGAGGATGAGGTGTTGCTTCACCAATGCTTCACTGACTTACCGCCGGCGCTCCTGAGATCCCAGAGTGTGGGAAAACTAGGTGCCGGTGGCTGAGGAACTATGCAGTTCATGATCCGGCAATCACCCAGAATATTGTGGTATATAGTTACTAGTACTGTATGTACACTTTTACCGTTTTACAGATCAGCCACTGCAACAAAAGAATGGTAAACCTTACATTACGTTACAGCGTGCCCCCGGCACCGTCGTTAACGCTACTCCCCCCTCGCAATCCCCCTAGTTTGCATGGGCCTTCGGGCCCCTGGTACAGTCGACCCTCTCATTCTCATACGTAGTTACACCATGTATCTAATGCCTACCATGAGGCACCGCCTCGCAGGGCAATATTAATAAACGGGATCGAAAAAGAAAGAAAGAAAAGAATGGTAAACAAAAGCTTCCACTGTAGACGCCATCATGGCCAACGCCGGGATCGAACCGACGACCTTGGCGTTATTAGCACCACGCTCTAACCAACTGAGCTAGCCGGCCATTGTTATCCATTATTTATTTACTTACTATTGAAGGAGGCTGTGAATGAACGTAACATTCTCTTTACTACGACTCGGCGGAGATATTTGACCAGTTGGTGAAAAAATTCGCCCAGGAGGACTCAGGAGAACCGGTTGGATAATGCCGGGACTGGGCAGGCCGCTTCGGGATGACGCGGGACGCCTTGAGAGACACCCCGCCGCACGGCGAAGTGAATATAGTTCCCGGGAACTCACAGCGACCGATGTCTGAACGTTCATTTATATGTATGCAGGTTGCATAGTACATACTACGGTATTTTACTGCGGCTCCTTTGACCCATGGAGAAGATTGAAGCCAGCCTCCTGCTTCGGTCTGCATCACGATTCACGATGCAGATGCCGAAGATGCACCGTTTCTAGTCTTAGGTCTAGCAGGATCTGGGGAGGGGAGGAGATTAATAAGGAGTTGGACGGGGTACAACTGTGTGTCCCCTACCTGAAGTGTGGCTGAGGTATTATTACGAAGACCTGCTGGAAACAGATATAGGCCTATGAAGCTTGGCCCAATCTAGGAGCTGGTTCGCCGTAAACTTTCCACACTATAAACCTGAATCTTGGCCATATTTGTCCACCTCGGAGAATTGTTTGCACCCTTGGGTAAAATTGTTGACAAATTCTTGGGCCGGCAAAAGTGCGCAGGAGAGCGCAGAGGCCAGCCTGTGGATAGTAGCGGTCAGCACGGACATGAATCAGGACAAGCGGAAAGACTACCAGGTGGGTGACTAACCAATCATGGGAGTCCTGTCTCCTCCTTGATGTTCTGACTTGGCTTCTAGGGCAAGTACGTATTTCTCGTAACCATGTGAAGCCGGATATGCAGAGCGACCCAGCAAAGTTTCGATCTCACCGAAAAGCTGCTTGGAGCACGGGATGCAGGGAGATGACAGGCCGAAGGTCAGACAGGCTTCTTACCAGCTGAAGGGTGTAAGCCTGAGGTTACGATGAGTAATAGTCACTCCTTCAAGGATGATGTATTTCGGGGTTGTACCTACTGCATATGCCTTCCAAGTGCACGTCACGTTGGACGGTCAAAACAACCGAGATGCACGGGTGTGGGGAAGCAGGAAGTTGCACGAGCGAGAACCCTTCCCACACGTTGCTACGGTGCTCGTAGTAGGACGTAATTGGAGGGACACAAAGCAACGGTTCGGCTTTCCTAGGTGTATGAACAAGACTGTCAGGATTGCAAATAATCGACACCCAGAACTAGCATCATACCCTGTACTCTGACGGCAGAGAAGGGATAGAAGGGTCAATTTGTGGCCAAGTCCTTCGAGTCCGAACGGAAGGCTGCGGATGTTCAGCTTCCGCTGAGACCATGAAGCTGCGGGCGGGCACCGTATGGGTAAACTCTGCGAGAATGACATGAGGGGATGTGTACGTACACGGATCACTCATGTTTATCTTGAGTGTGTGTTCCACCGATACTAGCCGTGTGGTTTGATTACGGCCATTAATAGACGGATACCGTCGCCACAAGGCTGTGATTTGCGCACGAAGAGCAACTGAGTTGGAAGCGCGGCCGCGTGGAACTCGGGCGCAAGCATCAAGTGGAGGCACTGGAACTTAAACAATGTTAGAGACTTGTAGCAACTTTGAAAATGTGGCGAGTGCATACATTGCCGAGTTGCCGGATGCCGGAATCTCTGATTAACCTTCCCAGGGCCAGCCTGGGATGGGATCGGCGGGGAACGCTGTGCTTGCTGCGACGGTCAGCGAATGGGCACATGGTGCGCGAATTTGATGGTCGCGGATCGTCTTCTGCCGTCAGCGTGGCTGGTAAATATTCATATACACATGTGGCTTGGGTGCTTTGAGCAATGAGAGATAATGCCAAACGTGAGGCCGGTCGTTGGGGACGACAAAGCTATAAGTAGTTGGCTCAATGCGGGTTGATAGACGGATTGAAATTTGGGGGTAACACTTTGTCTTGGGAGTGTCCTCCACAAGCAATTTGATAACCTGAGACCCAAGCAAGATGGTCAAGTTCTCTATCGGTGCCGGACGAGCCTGAGCGGGCTCACCTTCCCACTGCTGATCATCTACCAATCCTGCTTCATCATAGAACGATTTGTTCAATGGAGGGTTGGATATAATACTGTTCCACGTGGTGCACTGGAAATATTGGAAGTCGGCGAACTGTGCCGTCCAAATGTCGTGGAACAGTTTGCTCGCGCCAACAACCAAGACAGCCGGAACTTGAAGTGGAGAGCACATATATGTATGCGATGTAAATGGCATGTGTTGTAAAATATGAGAGTGGGCGGGCTGTGTGTATCATGACTGCATGGGCTGCGTGTGGATCGGCTCATGTCAGGTGTAGCCTGAGGAAGTCTATGTAATTGGATCTCACCATGATGACATTCACAACACAACTTGCGCTCAGGATTCCACACGGAATACAACAAAGCACTTGCCTTGAACTGTGAGGGGAACATGTGCGGGTTTCTCTCCCAGTGAGGGTGATGTTGGCCGCTGTTGAGTCCGAGTCGAACTAGCCTGTCTCGCATAGCCAAGGCTACGCCGGGAGAAAATGTCGAAGGCCGTTGATAGCTTCGTTCTAGTGGGCGACCAAAGTGTACGGAATGGATGAAACGTGTCATTGCTGACGCGCTGACGATAAACAGCGCATCGACTCGGAGTGGACGAGTAGCAAGCTCAAGCTCTCACTGATTGCAACAACCAGTGCCGACTTTTTCGGACTTGAAGGTCCTTTCCCACGGCCCGGTCTGACCAACACGCTCGGCAGCGGCAGGATTTCTGCCACCCTTTGGCCACCCCCAATCTCCCCGTTACTTATAGTCCACCCTTGGTAGTTTCATTTGTTTACTAAAGGTGAGTATCGACATCATCGTATATAGTCTAAGATGACTGCAGAGTGGAAGCGGATGCTCGACCTGCAAACATCAATTACCCGCGGGGTCGAGGAGACGACTCGTAATGTTCTAGATACTGCTGAGACTTGGATACTATTCTCTTACGCGTCAGACCTCCTTGCTGACGCGTTTCGTTTTAGCCCCTCATACTCCATGGACCCAAGAAGAGCTCGAGACCCGCGTCTTTCCCGCCAAGATCCCCGTTTGCAGAGGTCGCATTCTAACACACCCTCCGGCCCACCCCCTCAAGGGCCACCTCCGCCACAGGCCCTCCCACACCAAGTTCTGCCGCATCAGGCTCCCCCTCCTCTTCATGCATCTGCTTCGCAAGGATACCCCCCACATGTTCCTCAGAACTACCCCGCATACCCTACCGCGACCCCGCCACAGTACCCAGCTCATGACGTATCGAATCAACAGCTCGCCCAGGAAGCACAGGGTGCGTCTGCCCTGCCTTACGAGCAACCAATGGGCTATAGGCCGCGTCCACTGTTCTGCGTAGTTTGCGCAAGTAACCAGGTGTGCACATTTGTCTGTCTGCAACACACCCCACGGTTACCGACCCCATACCCAGAACCGGTCAATGGAGGGCCACTATGTTCTCGCGTAAGTTCTTCGTTACCGCGGAACGTGGGCCTTGGGTTACGAGCGTGTGTCCTTTTAGTAAGGCAGGCTTCCGCGTCTGCTCGTCCGGCACCGGATCCGCCGTGCGATTACCCGGTCCTGCCATAGACAAGCCTAACGTATACCCGTTTGGCACCCCCTATAACGACATCTACGAGGAGCTGCAGGCCCAGGATGCTCGACTGTGGGTGACGCTATTATCGTTTTTGGGATCCTCATTGACATTCGCATCCAGGTATACCGCAAACGGACTTCTGCAAATGATCGACAGAAATAGGCGAATCAAGCTGGCACCAGAACGATGGCAGGAGTCCAAGACTATAGCCGACATCGTCATAACTTGCGAGGAGAGGTGTTTCGATGCGGTGTGTGACGGTGGGTAGAGATCAAGCGTGCGCTCTCGTCCCCGCACTCACGCCTGACGTCGTTTTAGACTTGCTCACGAGAGGTGGCGACTTCAACAAGCCGGTACACATAATCAATCTCGAAATCAAGGACAACCACGAGGAAGCTCACCTGGCAGGCAAGGCGATCCTTGATCTCGCCGCAGCGGTGAGTACTTTACTGCAATGAAGGGCGTCTACTGATGCTTATATGCCCTGGACTCATGCAGATCGAGAAAGCAAATGACCTTGACGAAGAGATGAATGCGATCCTGCAGGTACAACAAGAGAAGCATCCGCAGAACGTCCTACACGCGGTCGCCTACTACTGAGTCCATCGTACCTCCTGCCTCTTGAGCACTCTGTATTCCCATGGCCGTCGCTTGTATTACTATCCGGAGCCGAGTCTCTCACCGTGTCCACCGCCCCTCCGCCTGTCCCACTGGTGAAGTCCCGTCTATTGCGCAATTATTGGGTCCGGATGAGTACATTGATGATTCCCAGTGGGAGTGACTTCTAGTGCACTTGAGGACCCTAGCCCACAGCGTCCGGAGCCAGCCCTAGGTATTAATCCGATGTATTATCTAGGGGGATAGCATTCGAAGATGCATGCAAGATGGGTGGCTTGGCAGCCGCACGATGGCTTCCAGTGCTGCGCGCCGAGCGCTGAGGGCAAGCCTCTCATTTCTTGACAGTCGCTGGACGGCGTCCTCTCCATGGTTCCTGCCTCGTTCCTCTGTCCAGCCTCACTGCAGCTGGAGTACTCAATATGGAGCGCGTCTTGATTGAGTCCCGTGATCGCGTATGGCGATCTCTGTATGAGCTTCGCGACTGTTGCCGCTCTATCTCTCTGCCGGTAATCCGCCTGCAGCTGCCTACTATCACCACCCCTCTTGATCATGTCCTTACTGATGTCTTCCATCCCCCCGCCCGCCCTTGACGAACAAGGCGTCATTATGAACCCATGCAATTAACGTCACGAGAGCCTTTGGCCTGGCCATCGAGCGTGTGAACCGAAGACGCGATTATCACCACGCCAGTGTCCTTGACATGCAATCGTTATCTGCTTAACCCTCTCGGTCTCCCTATATAAACCCAGACGCAGACATGGATGTGAACGATCGCAGCCCCCGGATTCCCTTCTCTGTCCGCCTTCAAGCTTTGTGCACATTCACCTAAACTCGCTTCGTCGCAATGGGACTTCGTTTGGGAGACATCGCCCCCGACTTCCAGGCAGAGACCACCAAGGGCTCCATCAAGTTCCACGAGTGGATTGGCAACTCATGGGTGAGTAAACATCTTTGTGGACAGGGGTGAATCCGGGATCTGATCAGCTTGTGTCCATCCTGTTCACGCGTCCTCTTCTGTCACGGCTCCATCTGCGTCTACTTCCGAAAGGCTATTCTCTTCTCTCACCCTGGTGACTTCACCCCCGTCTGCACCACCGAGCTTGCCGAGGTCGCACGGAGGTAAGCCTCCCTTTGGCACTCTGCATTGTGGATCGACGACGTGGGAATACACGCTAATACGCCCGTTCGTTACACTTGTAGGACGCCTGACTTCGAGAAGCGCAATGTGAAGCTCATTGGTATCTCCGCGAACGGCCTCAGCGACCACGAGAAGTGGGTCGAGGACATCAACGACTGGGGCGCCCAGTTTGGCCCGACCAACGTCCAGTTCCCCATCGTGAGTCCTCATCTCGGTGTTGACTCGTCCGCATTGGGCAGCATATAACCTGCTTCAGTGGGGTTGTAAGGTTGAGCTGAGCTGACCGATTCTGGCAAACCACACAAAACAGATCGCGGACCCCGACCGCGAGATTTCCTCCCTCTACGACATGCTCGACTACCAAGACGCGACGAACCGCGACTCGAAGGGCCTTCCTTTCACCGTGAGTAGCAATCTCTGACACTCCGTGTTTCGCGGAATACATGCAGCAGCCTTGACTCTGACGCGTCACGCTCGCAGATCCGCACTGTCTTCATCATCGACCCCAAGAAGACCATCCGTCTCACCATCGCCTACCCTGCTTCTACTGGGCGTAACTTCGACGAGATCATCCGGTGCGTGTCCAGCACAGCCTACCATCCGTTTGTTCCATATTGACGTCCGAGGCTTCCCGACAGGGTTGTCGACTGTGTGTTTATTTTTGTCTGGGTCATGCCCGGTCCCTCCGCGGACTTGGATGCTGACTATGTCATTTGTCATCTTTCCAGCTCTTCAGGTCGGCGACAAGTACCGCATTACCACTCCAGTCAACTGGAACAAGGGCGACGATGTTATCGTCCACCCCTCGGTGTCGAACGAGGAGGCCAAGACGCTGTTCCCCGAGTTCAAAATCCACAAGGTACGTCAGCGATGCTCTCGCCATGGCAATTGCGAACAGATGTGTTCTGACAACCGAGCTGCAGCCGTACCTGCGCACCACGCCTCTCAAGGTCGAGTAAACTGTCCGGTTTCTGGATATGGACGGAGGCATATGTGCCAAGAGGTGTATTATTTTGTTGTAATGTTACAATCATTGCGAATTGGTGTAAGCCATTCAAGTTCGACGTTCGGGACCCATCCTGGAGCCCGATCGCTGTGTGTGAGCAATCGGACATAAGTCCGACTTCGGTGATCCGACGGTCCTACAGGGTATCTTCCAATCGACAATATCGATACAGTATCAAGCTCGGTGCCCGGGATACGTTTCGCATGGCTAAGCGTTGCCTAAGCGTCCTTACTTCCAGGGTCGCCGGGCTTGCCAGTGCTGGATAGAAGCAAGGACGAGCCGACCGGTATCCACGAGGCTTTCGATGTTCGCCGTTCGGGTGCGGTCGTGACAAGTATGAGTATGTACTATAGTACGTATATCGTAACGTCGGGCGGCGTTCAGCCGCCCGACGGCCTAAGAAATTGATTACCTTGTTTCAGAGCGGTGCCTCTCGCTACTGCAGCAGCCGCAGGTTGTGGAGAGGAAAATATGGGGTATTTGGAGCGCAGCAGGCACGTACGTTGGTAAGGAAGGTGAACGGTGAACGCTTGCGTCCGGCAAATTGGGGGCCGTGCATTCAATTGCAACTTTCTACGACCGCCGCGGCCTACGTCGCCAAGGACCCCCTACCAGGTCGCTAAGAAATGCCGCTGAGTACGTATGCTGAGTTGTGGCTCCGTAAATAGTGGGCGGTCGTCGACATGACCCACTCCTGAGGCCGCGGCCAGCCAGCCCTTGCCGATCAGAGTTAACGTTTGCGTCGAAACAGAAGCAAGATGGAATTTGAAAGCACAAAGGGATGGAAAACACACGTGAATGCGCGAGGTTGGTGCCGATTGTATGCCACATCGGCGTCTGAGGACAACCGTCGACCGGTGGATTTGAACGCGAATACTGTATCATCGCACTTGGCCACCCAACGCGCCCCCCATCGCAGATCCACCCCGGCGATCCGATCCCTTTCGATCGAGTTGCACGTGTGAGCCACGGAGAGACGCGGTGGGAAAGACCACGTGGGGTGGATATGGACGCGCGTCGAGGACATACGCGTCGTGGACTCGGTTCGCCGCTGGTTCGCCGTCTTGTCCTCCGTCCTCCTCGCCTCCCTTCGTAGCCTTCCAGACGCCGCACACATCGCCCACATGGCCACTGCAGACGGAGGTGCTTACAGGTCCGTGTTAGCCGCACTCCTCTGTCGCTTCTTCTAAACATCTGGTGTACTCTAGTTACTCCCTCACCGTCTTCTCTCCGAGCGGAAAGCTAGTGCAGATCGAGCACGCTCTTGCAGCCGTCTCCTCAGGGACAACAAGCTTGGGCATCAAAGGTGCGTCTCTTGCGCGGTTTCCACGTCCTATCTCCAGCTGCTGAGCTCGCTTGCAGCTTCCAATGGCATCGTCATCGCCACAGAGAAGAAATCCTCCTCCATCCTCATGGACGACTCCATGATAGACAAGGTCGCCGTCATCTGTCCGAACATTGGTATCGTGTACTCTGGAATGGGCCCCGATTTCCGTGTGCTCGTCGCCAAGGCGCGCAAGAGCGCACAGTCGTACTGGAAGATCTACGGCGAATACCCCTCGACGCGCGTCCTCACCCAGGAGATCGCGAACATCATGCAGCAAGCCACCCAGTCCGGGTTCGTCCACCCGCTTCCCTATTGCGGATGAATGTCATTTACCACAACTCTGACACTCGATCAATTTCGTAACAGAGGCGTCCGGCCCTACGGTGTATCGCTGTTGGTGGCGGGTTGGGACCTCACCCGTGGTCCGAGCCTATACCAAGTAGATCCCTCCGGTTCGTTCTGGGCATGGAAAGCGAGCGCGATCGGAAAGAACATGGTTAACGCGAAAACATTCCTCGAGAAGCGGTGCGTGTCGCGACGCTCGACGTCCCTATTCACATCGAATTGGCTATTGATATCTTATTTGCTTTTACAAGATACAATGACGACATCAGTCTGGAAGACGCGATCCACACCGCACTGCTCACGCTCAAGGAGGGTTTCGAGGGCCACATGACGGAGAAGACGATTGAAATCGGCGTAGTCACCGTGCCGAGTGAGGCGGATTTGGCAGTGGGCAAGATCGAGGGAACTGGTCGGGAAAAGCCGACGTTCCGCAAACTGACTGAGGAGGAGGTACGAGACTATCTCGCGATGTAATGGACTAGGGCCCTTGTATCTCTACGCGTTGTAAGTTACCGGATGTTGGATGCGGCTTTCTGATTCCGCGAAGCATATCTGGACCCTGGAGCAAACCTCTCACCGTCGCTGGTGTTGCTAAGGTGCACTGCAGCAGGCAACACGATGTACTTGGTAAGAACCGCTGTTTTGGTGACCTGAGTTGGGCGGCAGCTAATTTCGGACACTGGTATTATGAGGCTGGGCAACGATTTCAGCAGGACGCCGATGGTTGAAACCAAGCCCATTTGAAGGATGTGCACGGGCTCGATCCCACCATCGTTGATCTAGCACTCCGGAGGCCCTGTGGGCGGCTTATACGGTTAATATGTGCGCGATATCCCGACTTTTCGAATGCTCGGTCAGTGGAAATTGGAATCCACTCTACCCCGAGGGCTGCACAGCACCTAGGGTGAGTATGTAAATGACGTACGCTATCCCCATTTGTCAAGTCATGGATGCGAAGGCTGATGGTCGTTGGCAGCGCCGAAACGCGTAGATGTCCCAGCTCCCAATGAGGGTGAGGTGCGAGCTTACGCTTAGGCCGCTGTCCCAGGATCATTCCGGTGAATGCTTCAGCTTCTTGCAACACGTCTGTTTTGGGCAACCGTTAGGTGTTCGTAACATCGTCGCATCAAATACCTTGCCATCCGGGCAATGCCTCAAACTTCGTCGCGCACACACCTTTGTCCAATGCCACGATCCCGAAACGTGTCTCCTGCGGTTTGGGCTTCCCCCCGTTCGGCCCCTCGCCTGAGATGAGGCTCATTGATTATCACCCCAATGCGCGGTCCTGATGATGGGCACCAAACCCGAATGGCCCGCGCTGCTGTGCAAGCCACGCTAGCGATACTTTCCCCGGTCTTCGATCCACCAACAGGAGGGGTCGATCGAGGAAGCTTGATACCGTACGTAATGTGTTTATGCATAGAATCGCGAAACAGCTCTGACTTCCTCGTCGTCCGTGCTGACGGTCGGCCTCGCTTTTCCAAACAGGGCGAGCACTCCGGCTTCGTCGTCTGTGGACCGATGAATACCACCGTGAGGTGTGCTACACAGGCACACGCGCCTGAGTTTCTGCTCAATCGGCCGCTTCTTGCGCCTTTGCTCTCGTCGTTCGACAACTCGAACCGTGACATCTGCCGCGGCCAACCTGGTGCGGACGCACGTATAAGAAAGCGTGCCATCTATTCCACCACTCCCCACTCACCTCCCCATCGTCTGCCCTTCGTGTCGGGCTCAGTTCGAGTTCATCTTAATCACCCTTAGTGTGTAACCCTCTCCCAAGCGGCCCATTTAGAGCCTCGCCCCAAATCTCCTCCGTATTTCCCCGCCCTTTCCTGCCCAATGTCGAGCAACGCTTGTGCGTACCCTCCCATTCGAATTGACCTCCGCCGGCGGCACGTCACGCTCACTCACGATCTCTGACTCAGCCGGCCGCCCACTTCAATTTGACCCGAGCCTGCTCCAGCCTATAGTCCGGAGCAAACGCACGCCCATCGCGTGCACCGAATGTCGCCGGCGCCAGGTCAAGGTACGTGCCCTCTTAGCCCCAGTGCCTCACCGCCACCGACCCGCTCTAATGGTTGCATGTTCTAACTTCTGATGCCCGCCGGCCACGACGCTGACGTTTCTGCCACCCACAGTGCTCGGGCACGACGCCGCGCTGCGAGCGCTGCACGAAGAAGAACATCGAGTGCACGTACGTGTCGCTCAGCGACCAGCGCGCCGGCGGCCCCATCTCGCGCTCCGGCACCCCCGCCCAGGCGTCGCAGTCCCACTCTCACCTCGGCTCCTCCGCGACGGCTGCTGCTGCTGCCGGCCACGCGCACGCGCACGGGCATGGACACGGCAACGGTTACTCAAGCGGCCGTCTCTCGCACTCGTCGGCCTCTCAGTTGGGCTGGCAGGCTGCCTCGCAGGGCTACTCTGCTTCCGGGTCGGGCTATCCCGCGGGGTCGCAGGGCTGGCAGGCGGATTCCCCGGGCTCGTCTCCCGTAGCGCACGGGATGCATTCCAACCAAAATCAGGCCTACGCCGGCGTCCCGATGGCCTTTCCCAACAGCTATGGCCAACAAGCCACTTACCCGGGGCAAGCGGACGCGGGCGACATGTTCGCGAACCAGGGCTACGCCGCACAACAAGGATTCCCGGGGGGAGCGTCGTACGACGCCTACGGACATGCCATATCCACGGCGGATCCGAGGTACGCCTACCAGGCGGCACAGATGGCGGCAATGGCTGGTGAGGACCCGCAGAGGTACGTCGTCGGTTGCGTAGCGTAATCTGAACTTTGCGCCTGATGCGCTCACGCCCCCTCATTCTTTCCAGCGCGGCGTACATGGGGCAATTCTCCCAGCAGCAGACCCAGATGTTTTTCGACCTGACGAGCGGGCAAATGATCTCTGCGGACGTCGCGGCCCAGTGGGCCGAGAACCCTGTACGTGATCAGCGTCTGAGCCCGAGCGCGGATGGCTCTGCGCATTCCCGATTACTCACCTGTACTTACATACCGCACCACTATTATACAGAATGCGGCGTTCCAGGGCCAGAGTTATTCTGGTCGCAACTAGTCTTTTAGTCGACTTGGACAAGCCCTGTCGTTGTTTCCCTGTTTCGAGTTATGCCGCCTAGTCTCTTTTCTTTTCTTCGCTTCACCTACCACGCATAGAGGACGGTCTCAGTCTCAATGTAGCATATTGTAGCATATATTTAACACTCGCCGTGGCCTTCCCCAACATCACGGTACCCGCTCCGCTTGTAAATCCTGTAGCATATAGTTGTAGATGCGCTTCATTCTTCTGTCTGTATCTGTAGTCTCCCGATACCTTCATGCCCCATGCATTCATGTCCTCTCCACTGAAATATATCTATAGACACCTCTCGCATGTCCCATTAGCGTACCTCCTGCCAACACACGCACACTCGATCATGACACAGCCCACTGCCAGACAGAGAAGAATGTCATCCTCGATCTGGCAGAAGCCGCCATCTGACCTCGACTGCGAAGCTCTTGAAACCACCCACTACTGATCGTCGGCCCTCAGGCCTCAGGCCTCCGGTCCACATGCTGCCAATCAGCCCATTGGGAAGTTGGTGGCAGCCCCGCTCAGTCGAGGTGAGAGGAGTGGCCGTCATCATGCATCATCCTCCACCGATCGACCTCGTCCGCATCGCTTCCTCCGAGTAAAACAAGGTAATCTGGAGGTATCATCGCGAATACAAGGCCGTCCGGTGCCCGTCGTGGATGTTGCTATCGAGGCAGACGACCAGGGTGTGTTCGCCTGGGGGCCTGTTGCGAGAAGATTGACGGCTGTCGTAGCATGTGTCTCTGGTTGACGGTCCGGTGACGGACAGCCTGAGGGCAGATGGGGGTAAGTAGAAGAGGTGTCGACGATGACTCGGATAGCCTCTACACAGAAAGTCAAGGTGGCTCAGGCTTAATGATCCAGTCCATAGTAGCCAATTACGACTGAAACGATTTGTTCACGCTTCAGAAGCCGCCTCCGTATACCACTAAGATCATGTCACCCACCATCGTAGTTTGCAGACCCGTCAACAGTCCCCTGATTTCCTATCACCCAACTACGCTGGAATCCGTTGCTTGGGACATGGCGTGACGGTTCCTTGTCCTAATTGCGTTGTAGAGCAGCCAAACGGCCACAACCATGAAGGAGACCGAGAATAACGCCGGAGACAGCGGTCACTGGGCAGACTTGAAGCGGGAGAGCAGGCAGCGGCGAGAACTCGAGGTGTGAGCTCACGAGCCAGCAGGACAGAGAAGGACATAGAGCCCATGACAAGTGGCATGAGTGTGGTGGAAGTTATCGCAACGTCAAAAACGCAAATATAGATCGCCACCAATATAATAGACAACAACATGGCATTGAATGTTGCACGACTCGGAACAACAGAATATTCGTACACGGCTTTCTTACGGCGTCCGTGGTCCCCAGCGCGCATCAGAACGCTTCACAGCGGCCATTCGAGCTTCTCGCCGTAGTTCCAATGAATTGCCTTGACCGAGGTGTATTCTTCGAGAGCGTAGCTGCCCAACTCCCGACCTGATGCGTGTACGACAATTAGCGCTCGTTCCTGCCCCTGTGAGATAATCCCGCTGCTGGCCAGATGCCAACAGCAGCGTAGCTTATATACGTTATCGGGGCATGCGACTCACCGATTCCGCTCTGCTTCTTGCCACCAAACGGCACGTTGTTGTTAAGGAGGTTGTACTGGTTCACCCATACCTGCAGAGCAACCACAGAGCATTAAGTGAATCGATTTCTCGACAAATAGATGATGTCGATACTCACTGTCCCCGCTTCAAGGGCCTGAGATACGCGCATGCACTGGCCTGCATCGTCTAGAGTATGAAAGAGTGATCAGGCTGACCGTCCGAATCCACCGGGATCGGAAAAGGGGAATCAAGCACAATATCCATCGGCCCAAGGCGGCCTTGAAATCGAATTATTGATGTTACTTTGTCCCCGTGTGCTTACAGTTCACATCTTACGGATAGGCGCAGTGAAACGGAGGAAAGCAACCGTGGCCCGAGTCGCGGCACAGGTGCCGCGGTGGGGCGCCCCGAAATCACGGAACTCCCATATCTGCGCCATAACACGACAGCGTAAGACGGTGATGTGACGCACTGGAATGAAGCCCGGCGCCGAGGCCGTAGCTAGTATCGTTGGCGAGCCTGATGGCCTCCTCCTCGGTGGTGAATTTCGCGACGGCCAGGACGGGGCCAAAGATCTCGTCCCTGACCTATATCCGAGATACCCATCGTTGTGAGGGGAAAAGTCAGAGGAGGACAAATAGTAGAGCTGTTTGGGACTTACGATTTTCATATCTGGTTTCACGTCAACGAAGACTAGGCCAGGATGAGCACAACGGCGCACAAAGGAAGGTCCGTGGCACTCGGGCTTACTGGTGGGATCGACGAAGTAACCCTTCCCGGAACGTTTCTCTCCCCCAAGGACGCACTTCGCTCCGGCTTGCTTGCCCGCTTCGATGTAGGAGAATATTTTGTCGTACTGCATCTTTGACACCTGAATATTGACGAAAATAACGTTAGCGGAGACTCAAAGCATGATTGTCACGTCGATACGGGCCAGACATAGATGAACGACTATGAGCCGACTTGGGGAATCGAGGAAAGGCATTCTGGAATCGTACTACGAGATGGTGGTCCACATACTTCGCCACCGCCTTTCCCCAGAGACTCGTCCCACAAAACAGGATGTCGCTAGTCTACCCATAGTTGGGCCAAAGGACGATAAACTTTACTTTCGATAGCGGCGACGTTTGGCAACGTGCTAATTGTCTCAGAAAGTAACGAGATAGAGCAGACAACTCACAACAGGACCTGCGCCGCTGAGTTCATCGAAACCGTTACCGACTTTCAGCTGCTTGAACTTCTGGATCACGGTCTGAAAAAGTCCGGGCACGAATATAGTCAGTACTCCGTGCGCGGATTAGGAACGCAGATATGCATACCTCGATGAACTTGTCGTAAATAGTGTCTTGCACAAAGAGGCGGGAGCCAGCCGTGCAATCCTGGCCCGTGTTGAAGAGGATGCCGAGCCCGACATAGTTGGCAGCTGAATAACGCAACAGTCTCACATTCACCTCACTAACCCCTAACCGCACAAAGCATGGCCACCATACAGACGCCACGCGTTGGGGCAGAACGGGGAGGCACACACCTTGATCCAAGTCCGCGGACTCGAAGACGATCTGCGGGGACTTTCCGCCCAGCTCCAAGCTGACCTATCACAGTGGAAGGCGACAGTGAGCTTAGAGATACACCCGAATCAGAGATGCCCCCCGGGCGTTAGCGATGCATACCTTCTTGAGGTTGCTCTTAGCCGCAGCCTCCATGATCTTGCGCCCGGTCACAGTGCTTCCAGTGAACGCCACCTTGTCGACATCCTTGTGGGCTGAGAGCGCCGCGCCGCCGACGGAGCCGAGAGAGGGGACGGTGTTGACGACGCCAGGAGGGAACCTGGCGCGATGGTCGCGATCGGGGGAGGGACGGTAAGAGCCGGCACGCAGTGCAGAGTGGAGCAAAACCATACCCGGCCTCGACGATGAGCTCAGAGAGTTTCTGGGGGGAGTGAGTCAGTACAAGGGTATATGTGAGAGCGCAGGACAAGGGTAATCTACACCGGGGCGCGGATCCGGACAGGAGATGTCGGCACGCTCTCCAGATGACAGCTAGGTTGAGAAGAGAGCTGTAACTGTCTTCTGTGGGTGGGGAAGCAAACGTAGAATACGAGGACAAGGACACTCGCAGGCCGCCATCGGCGGTGCAAGGTGAGTTGTTTATAGACGACGGAGAAGACTCGGGAGACGTGCAAATGAATAGCGAAGATGCAGAATACTTGCAAACTACCGCGCGCTGATCGGGACCATGCCCCTGCAAGGTTCTAAGTGGCCTTCTAAGGCTGCCTGGAAAGGCAAACGGACCGACGTTCCTTTCTACCGGAGGACACGGTCTTTGTGGAACGTAACAGGCAAGGAACCCATCATCGCATGGTGGAAGATCGCGTTCCAAGGAACCATCTCGGCGTCGACGAACCGGTGCAAGTCCCAGCCTCGTTCGTGACGAGGTCCCGGCCCTTCGCGTCACCGTCATTTCAAGGGAATATGTCTTCTCCCGGTGACGGAACAACGTGCACAAAAAGAAATGGAACACGAGTGAGAAAGTGGACGCACCAAAGCCGTCAACGGCGTAATCTCCGAGGGCTTCATGACAATCGTACAACCACAGGCAAGAGCCGGTGCAACCTTCCAAGACCTGGCAAGAATATGACGAGTGTTTCTCGTGTCCTAGCGTTGCGTGTTACACTTACCACATATTGATGGGATAGTTCCATGGAATACTAGTGACGCAGGTCGCCGTTAACGTAAGTCAAGACGAAGCAGAAGCCCTGGACTGCCCGATAGGCACTCACATTTGACCACAGACGCCGATGGGATCATGTCTGGTGAAGGCGAACTTGGTCCTGTTGTCGACTTCGATGGACTATTCCGGGAGAGAAGTCGGGCTTTAGCACATGGTTCTTCACAACGTACCCATCAAAGATACAAATCCTCCTCGCTCAATCTGGGCAGGTGTGCTACCACACACACGACCTTAAAACGTCCACATGTACAGACGAGAAGGCTGTGGGCGCCAACGGCGACTGCATGCCCATAAAGCGAATAACAAACTCACCTGTCCAAGGATCTTGTCTGCCCAGCCAGCGTAGTAGCGGAGGCACTGGACGCTATCGACGATGTCGGAGTCGCTGCACGACGCATCGTTCTCAGTACGACGCCACAAGCGGTTCCGAAATGTATGGCCACCGTGACATACCGAGCAATTTTGACCGGCTTGCCGTTATTGAGACTCTCGAGCTCCGCGAGCTCCTGTGCGTCGCGTTCGATGAGATCGGCCAGCTTGTTGATCAGCCGGGACCGTTCGAAGCCTGTGACGTTCTTGCCCCAGGAGGTCTTGAATGCCTGGCGAGCGGCGGCAACCGCGACGTCGATGTCCCTCTCGGACCCTGTAGGACGACGCAAGAAAAGACATGTTGAGTCAGAGTTCGCCGCCAGAACGATTCTCCTGGCCTGCAGCCTGCCACCTGCGCGGGGTGCCGGCCATCGACCATCCAAGAACGTGGATCGGACGATCGATGTGGGGAAGGTGGCCTCCAGAGCGGCGACACAGCTGACACATACCTGCAACTACGGAGCAGATCACCTCTTCCGTTGCCGGATTGATACACCTGCAGACACACGACGATCGTGCTTAGCAAGAGGAAAACGCATATATGCAGCCCGTCGATCTCGGAGGCATCCACAGACCCACAGGGGTTACTGCCGGGAAGGCGGTACTCACTCGATGGTTTCTTTCGAGTCGACGGAAGGCACAAACTTGTTGTTAATGAAGAGCCCCGTCGGGACGGAAATCTCCTTTGCCGCGGCCGGGATGGCGATCGTCACTGGGTTGGCCATGGTGTGCTGGTGGTGAGTGAAGATGGTGGGGATTGAGAGAGAGTGGTGAGAAGTCCCCCAGGGCCGCTTTGTGAGGCTCAGGTGGCTGAACCTTGTCGATAAGCTTATGGAGGACCATGGGAAGGACAGATACCGGCGAGCGAGCATCGAATCCAAGTGACCATTAGCAGGACGAGCGATGATTACATCATGTTCATAGTAGAGATAAGATAAAGGGAGGACCTGGCATTGGTTAACTTATTGGCATTGGCATGGACCCCTAGCACCTTGTACATGCCGATACATAGTACAGGCTGTACTTCTCCAGGATCGTGGACTATTCCCGTGAGCTGCTCTCCGAAACTGCTCCCTCTCGCATTTGCCGGTTGCCCCTCCAATAAGCATCCGGCTGCTCGACATGTTCTCCACCGTCGCTTCGCGATGAAGAACACTCACAGTCGACCGCAGTCTTCAGACGGGTAAGCAGTTATGCATTATGTTCCACTCTGCATGTTCGCCTTCGAGTCAGACCTGCTTCACATACAGTGCGCATTCCCGGGCGTGGAACACAAAATCTCCCCCGCCCGGGTTCATTGATCTCGATGTCGGTAAACCTGTTCATTTTATGACTCCTGCCGATGGGCAGAGACACGAGTGCGTATGGGACGACCACTTTCGTCTTCACTTCATATCATCTCCCACACTTCGCGTCCTTCAGGACCAATTGCGTGAAAGAAGACGACCATCTCCAGTGCCATCCCAATGCATCCATATTTTCCGTCACTTCTACTCCTCCTACGTAATCGGCGATATCCTTGCCCGATACTTCTGTTACACAGTACAGTACACGAAGGCACACCGCGCATCACTCTGTTCCTGAGACGCCTTACGGCTCCAGTGCCGTTTCCTCTTCTGATTCCTCCACTGTCTCTTCGTCCTCTTCATCCTCTCAACCCCCAAATGCAGAATCTTACACAGATCCTTCCCCTTGACGTCGGCGGCGTTCTTCGGAGGAGATCTAGAAGCGCGCGAAAGCCAAGGCCAAGAATAACACTGTTGTTGCTGTAGAGGAGACGTCGTCTTTCTCAACCGCGAGGCGACTGGGCTACCAACGCCCGTATAGCTTCACGGAATTGTGCGGCCCGTCTTCGCTCGTCTGGATGTCCAAGTCCGAGATGTTTGCCCCTCCGGCGTCGATTGCACCATCCTCGAACGTTTCTCATTGCGCCTTCCTCATCTCGTCCGTCTGGCACGGTCGCTGAAGCGGGCGAGCCGCCCCCATGGCCAACACCTCATCGTCGTCGACGCACAAAGGCTTATTGGGGTACCCCGGCCCAGCTCATCGCATCGCGAGCGCACCGTTGCGTCTACCCACGATATCATCGGAGCCGGGTTAGAGTTCGGAGAGAAGGTGCGAAAGCCGACGAGAGCGATGGCAGCGAAGGGCGGCGATCATTCCCCCACGATCGACAAGGATCCCAAAGGCGCTTCGTCGACATTGCAGGCGTCAAATCATGCGACGGCTCGACTGGTCCGTATGCCTTCGTATGATGCGTTCTGCATATTTGGAGAGACTGACTGACGGCAATGTCGACAGTGAAAAAACATGGTCGAGACACTCGTGGCAAAATGCTTGGCGCGTCGGAGAGCATGGAGGATCGAGCTGCCGGCGGACTGGCATAGTCGCAAGCGGAGATGGACAAGGAGAAGACGAGGGCGCTGGAGATGCTCGCACAGCTTGCGCGCAAAGAGAGTAACAAGTTTGAGAATGCGTGCGACATTGGGCCACGGAAAGGTCAGCATTTATACAATGCATCAATTGACTAGCAGAAACAACGTGTTAACCACACGTCCCCGGCAAGGCGATTCAGGAATCCGAGGCTACCATGGTGATCGATTTTGAAGTGGCCTGGTTGTTGAAGTCCTTGCGATGTTGAATATCACTCGTCTCCGACGTCTGCGTTCCTTGGACGCCTCCCTTCTTGCACAACGGAGCCTCTCGGATATCCCGCGAGTCCACGGTGTCTTCGACCACACTCTGGAAAAGCTGCATTTGTACCGAACGCAAAATGGATATCCCTCCATCGTATAACGACACGGTTCCCCGTCGAAGGCATTTAGGCGATCCGCAACATTGCACGACTCGAGGTTCTCATCATGAAATACCATCTCTCCGCTACCGCATATGTAGCTCGCATCGGGCCTATCCCTCGCATTCGCCGTCTCGACGTTCGAATGACCACTACCCCATCCTCACATCCTCCTCCAAGATCTTTCTACGCCTCGCGACCTCCACCGATCATCAGCTCGTCGTCTAACCTTGCAATATTTTTCTATTCCCGCAATCCATCCGCTACATCACTCGCATGTGCATCTGTATATTAACGTGGAGAGATCAATAAGTCCATCATCTGCTCCCTCCCTCGCCTCCACTGCCTCGTATGCCGCATCTGTCCCGTCATCTCGCTATCGCCTGCCATCGCTCATCTCCACACCCCCTGCCCATCCTTCGGATCGGTGCGCGTGCATTCGTATGGCGGGATCCACCTGCAGACGCTAACGTCTTAGCCATGCGCCTACGAGTTTATCATCCCCTTCCCCCTCCCAGACAGTCCAGACCCTCGCTGTCGCTCTCATGATTCCCAGTTTTCGCGCGGACGATTACAATAAGTCGCGTCGCCGCGCCTTGTCTACTCCACGTGTCGATATCCCTGTTCTGAGCGTAAAATAGAGCAGCTACTACTGACATTCCAGATACACGTTGTATTATTATGCTGGGACACATACACGACGTACACGCACTGTATTATCGAACACACACTGGTACCTAGCTATCCTAGCGGAAATATAATCCTTTACGAAAGGGGAACCGGGCTTAGCCTGCCGTCCCCTGGAACGCGAACGCCCCCCGGAAACTCAAGGATCAGGTTCACCCAGGAAAGCGAATGCGCTTTCTTGTGTTTAGGCCCTAACAAAGCGCTAGCGCTTCGACAGGTATTAAAGCGACGAGCGTAGTATTCGAGCGGCCGAGGAGGATCACGGTTTGAACCGCTGAGCTTGTCCATTGGGTTCTATGTGAATGTGAAGGCGGCGCCAAGACGTACCTTGCGCTGGCGCAGCGGGGGAAGCCTGTCGTCCCTTCTCTTCCAAAGTCGAGCCATAAAATTGGGGACCTGCATCGGTCCTTCCGCCGTGCATGTGGATACCCGTTCATTGTCGAGGACTTGACATCACAGCCTACGGGGCGGTACGGGGGGTGAAAAGCGTATCGCGCAAGGACGTGGAGGAGTACAAGTCGTTGAGCCCATCGTCGTCCTGCGGCGAAGAGAAGCTTGATCATATGCGTACCGAACTGCAAAAATTGCAACGGGACTCTTCAGAGGGTCAGCAGTGGGCTCGAAGGGGTGGTAAGGAGACAAAGCACTCACTACGAGAAACTGGCATTGAGCGCTGACTATCGAAATTTCTGTGTACTAGCCAAGACACGGAGGGGCTGACATCCAAGCATCACGAACCGGTACGACTGAGTCCCATGTTGATCGACATCTTTACGTGTCTTTTTTCTATCTTCGGATACCTTTTGCGGAAACGCCGAGAGGATGGCGAGGAAATGCCGGTTGCCTGATAGTCGAGACGTTTCGACGTTGGGGCTGAGAAGACCATCTCAAGCCTGAGATCTGAGAGGTTAGCGGTAAATTTCAGCATGTTGGTTTCCACGGGGGCTCGGCGAGTCCATAGAAGAAGTCTTCCCTGCAAGCGGTAATGTCCATGAGTTTGCGTACGAACGGGCAGGCATTGGTTCCTCTTTACCATGAGATGCATGGTGCCCGTACCCAGTCAGGGGGTCACGCGGGACATGTAGTACGCTGCAGAGAGCACTACCTAGGCTCCGATGTGCGCCCCATCTCGGAGGGATTTCAGTTCCACAAAAATGCTCGACACGTCTTAACACGGCGGATTCCTTACATGCTATAAGTGCGAGTGGAAATATTATTGGGGAGATTCCACGCCCCTTGCGCTTGCAGGCAAGGATTGGGTGCTGCGACTGCGCTCTACAACTCATGATCAGTGTCTGTACTTATCCACGAAATTCGGACAAGTGCTACTCACTGTGTTCCGTCTCCGATGTTTTTTCCACTGTGGTTCTCCAACGGCCAGTCCTCTAAAATTGATTTCGCAGTGGCCGCGGGAGGGACGACGACTACCGACGCCGGTCCAACGGATCAATGTGACGACGCTCGCATTCTCCCTGCGATCGGCTGCCGTCTGGTCAGACAGCAGCGAGCGATGGAGTTATCGCATGTCTTGTTGCGAATGGAACGAAACTTTTCGCCGGATGTGCAATCCACAGATGCAAGGAGGCTTCCACCGCTTTGAAGTTGGTGATTGATCTCGAGGTCATACTTTCTTTAAGTTTGTCCTGACAAGTCAAGACAAGTGGGACGTATTCGATACCCGATGTTGCTCAATCCTGGTAAGAGCACACCTATTAGGATGGGTGGAAGGGGAGCTCTTTCAAAAGGATGACGAACCTCATCTGCAGGTGAGTGGCCATAAAACTCGATATGATGGCAACTTGAACATACTGACGCAAGTGATACATGAAGTGCAAGGACACCGGTGTTAGAGTTGAGTTGCAAGATTTACTAATTACTGACAACGACGTAGGATCCTCGAAAATCTGTCTTTCAGGTACCTTGAAAGTGTGGTCAGAATGAAGGTTGGTTGCCTCAAGCCACGGGCGCTTCAATCGCGACGCGTCACCTTCAGTCTGCACGCTCGGCGCTTGCACACTTCTTGCACTTACGCCTCCTCCTTCTCCGCCATGGTATGCTCAATGCCCAAGCCTATGAACGACGTGCTGACGCGATATCCCAGTTCAGAAACACTTACGACTCCGATAACACTGTCTTTTCGCCTCAGGGCCGCCTCCACCAGGTTGAGTATGCTCTGGAGGCCGTGAAGCAGGGATCGGCCGCGGTGGGTTTGCGATCCAAGACGCATGCGATCCTTCTGGCACTCAAGGTGCGTACCATATTATGCAAACGTGAAAGTGTGCTCACATATGTATGGATGTATTAGCGTTCGTTCGGCGAGCTCGCATCTTACCAGCAGAAGATGTACCGAATAGATGACCATGTCGGCATTGCGATCGCTGGTCTGACCTCCGACGCGCGTGTATTGAGGTATGTTTCAAATCATTGCGCTGTCTTAAACTATCTCCAACACTTCTTCCCCCAGTAACTTCATGAGACAACAAGCTATGTCGTCCCGCATGCTCTTCAACCGCCCCGCACCCGTGAACCGACTCGTTGCTGCCATTGCCGACAGTACGTCAGGAAGTTGCGCTGTCCTTGGTGTCATAATGCTGATTCCGTCACCTTTGAACAGAGGCGCAAGTGAACACCCAGGAGTACGGTCGCCGTCCGTATGGTGTCGGTCTGCTCGTGATCGGACAGGACAAGCAGGGCCCCCATCTCTACGAGTTCTCTCCATCGGGAAACTCCTACGAATACTACGCCATGTCCATCGGTGCGCGGTCACAAAGCGCGAAGACCTACCTCGAGAAGCACTACGAGAGCTTCGAAGACTGTATGTGCCACCTGTGTTTTGTTTCCCCATCCGTGCTAACTGATCGTCTAATCCCAGGTACACTTGAGGAGCTCATCCGCCACGGTCTGCATGCGCTGCGAGAGACGCTTCAACAAGACAAGGAGCTCACCATCAACAACACCTCGATCGGCATCATTGGTGCCGGTGGCCCCCACGAAACTGACGTCGGGCCCGAGGGCAACTTCCGCCTCCTCGAGGGCGAGATCATCGATGTCTACCTGAAGAGCATGACCCCAAAGGAGACTGCAGACGCGCTTGCCAACGCACCGGCCGTCCCTGCGGCTGGTGCGGGCGTGGGCGACGAGGACGTGCAAATGGCAGAGTAGACTTGGACCATGCAACATGTTGTAAAATTAGTAGATCCGGAGACGTCTTGCAATGTTTTCATATCCCTCAGTCTAGCGACCGCACAATGTCGGAAGCCATGCATTGGTGCAGTATAGTGGATGAGATGGGCGTATACATGAAATATGTCGAAAGCGAGTATAGCGATGATTAAGTGCTCTACAGGTATTGTGGCCAGTGCAAAGGAACTAATGGCGAGTAGTGGTCTTTTGAGCGTTCCTGAAGGCTTGTCTCCAAGCCTGAGCGGCCGCTCCAGGTCTCCTGAGCGAGAGTAGCAGGTGTACCAAGGTCGTCAACAACATGACGCTGCCTGCCTGGTGCATCGCGGCAAGGGAGATGGGGACCAAGTACAAAAGAGTGGAGATGCCGAGGAGAACCTGAACATTTGCCATGGCGAATGCGCCGGTAGCCATCTTCCTTGTCAGCGGGGGCAAGGCAGCGCGAAGCACCGGGTCCAAAGTGGACGCATACAGCGCTGCAGTCGCGACGTAGGTGGTGATGGCCTAACCATCAAAGGTAAGACAATGAAACTCAAGGACTACGAGCGCGTACCAGGCAGCGATGGTTAAATTGGACTGTCGTAGGGTTCTCCAAGATGTTGCGCCACCAAAGGTCTGACCGATCGGGACTCTTGGCGTAAGCGGGATCAAACAGCTCGTTCGCGGGAGGAGCAAGACGTCCGCCCATAAGCGGGAACTCGTTGTACAGCAGACCAGCGTCGAGTCCAGCGACGAAAGCACCTGTGAAGGCAGAGCGTTAGCCAACGTTCTCGGCAAATGGGTAGCTGAGGCAGACGCACCGGAAACGGCGGTGAGGAAAACCAGCGCGGTCAAGCCCTTGGCGTTCCTAGCAAACTTCTTGATGTGGGGGTTCGCGAGGATCTCCTTCCATTGCGTGCCGTTCTCCTTCAAGCCGCTCCACCAGCCCTTGTTCGCGTACCGCCAGTCCGCGATCGTAGCCAAGCCAGTGTAGAACATGCCCGCGTACAGGACGAACGCCGTGCCCAAGTGCGCAGCCAGACGGTATTGTGACACGCGGGGGACCGCTCCGGGGGTCTCCATGAGCGAATCCTCGAGTCCTGACTTGACCATGTACCAACCGAGCGCACCCTGCGCACCGATGAGCAGCGCCATGCCGAACAGGTGCCGGGGGAGGGTTGCAGTGAGCCGTTTGCGGAGAGCGAAGTAGGCGAGGGGGACGACGAAGCCTATACCGATGATGCGACCGAGGACGCGGTGACCCCACTCCATGTAGAAGATGTCCTTGAACTCGTTGAGGGAAATCGAATGGTTCAGCCTGAATTGGACAGAAAGACATTCAGTTCAATGAGGCGATGGACACAAGGAGAGCAAAGAACGTACAGCTTGAATTCCGGGGTAGCCTTGTACTTGTCAAATTCCTTCTCCCACTCCGCTTTCGTGAGAGGAGGGAGGACACCAGCGATGGGACGCCATTCCGTGATACTCAGCCCGGACTCCGTAAGACGAGTTACTCCACCGACGACGATGACCGCGAAGACGAGTGCCGCAGAGGCAACTAGCCATCCTCCCACCGCCGGGGGTGAGAGGACAGGGAGTTCGCTCGCCGGGATTTCTGCAGCATTCGAGGAGAAGAAACGCGGGTCAAACGCACGGCGCGGAGCACCACCACCAGCTCGGAGGGCGAGGTTCCTGCTAGGACTCCACAGACCAGTCTTGCGGAATGCGCTCAGAGTCGACCATGTTGGCACTCTGGTGCGCGAGAGCGAGGGTAGTGACGTAGGTTTGGGAAGCGTCTGGTGGAGGAGTCGGGAAGACCCATGACGTGAAAGGTGCGCGAGCGAGGTCGCAGAGCGGCACTCGAGGGCGAACCCTCGTGCCCACAGTCCTGAGAACATCCCAGTCGTCTCCCTACGTCCTACACGTCGGCGAGAGAGGTGGAAAGAATGTTGAGCACGGAGCGCAGAACCAGCGCAAACAGTGAGGCAGCGTGCGTAGCCAGAGCGATGGTCGAGACGGCTCGGGACGATCGGGACGACTGAGCGCGCGTGCGAGACGGGTTGGGCTGGAATTCGTCAGGCCCGCGCTTCAGTCCCTCTGCCACATTCTCCTTCCTGCTGGGCGAGTTCCAGCTGCCTTCCAGATCTTGGGATGTTATCTCTTGCGCTCGCACGACGAATAGCGCGGCCGTCATTGGCCGCTCCGGCGAACATGGTTGCGAGGTGGTACGCTGCCACGGCGCCAGCCTCGCATGCGCACTTCTCGACGGATGGCGAGCGGCTTATCCACCAGAAGCTGACGGAGAGGTTCAAGCCATCTGAGCTGCGTGTAGAGGATGTCTCCGGTGCGTAGTGCATCATTCATGTTGTGGATGATGCTCAAGGGAGTCCATGCACAGGTGGATGTGGGACCTTCTACAACATTATCATCGCTAGCGAGCAGTTCAAGGGCCTATCATTAGTCAAGCAGCAGCGGCTCGTGAACCAGACATTGAAGGAGGAGATTCAGGGCATTCATGGCCTACAGGTATGCTCGACGCTCTTGATGTGCATTGTCGCTGAAGCTCACAATTCCTTTTGCTAGTTGAAAACTGTTGTACCTTCGTAGACTGAGGTTCGACCGCAGATTATACGACGTTCATGCGTTGTGACGTCATGTGTACAACAGCGTCCCTAACCGTGTGGTCACTCAAGATACCATGCCATAGTTCAGGCGAGAGCGAGGGTTGTTGCACATTACTCTACCCCTACAAGACGCAGCATACATCCTACACATCACAAGATTATTGTACAGTATGTATACCATAATCAACCCAGTTCAATGCATCAGTCTTTCGCAGCCAAGAAAGCGTCCAGTTCTGCATCTAGGTCTTCCTGAGTAACTCTTTGTCGTGGTGGTCGTCTTCCTCGGGAAGTCATATCCCTATTACCCCTCCTGCTTCTCGACCCAGGCTCCGTGAGTCTGTCATGCGACCCAACCTTCTCTCCTTCCCATGGCCTATCCTCTCCATCGTCCCAAGTGCGCGCACGGTGTGGGAGTTCCGCAATTAAACGCGACGCGAGCGTGTTATCGTCCGGGTGTGCGCGTATGGCCGAGGTGCGTTCGAGAAGCGTCCTGCCGTCCTTTCCGATGTAGTCGGAGCGCATCTTGGACGGTGGTGACGGAGGTGGCGCGTCATCGTCTTCGGCCAGGAAATTATCGAGTTCCTCGTCCAGCTGGGCCCTCGTCACAGCGTCCGCGACCGAGTCCTGAGGACGGCGGCGCTTGGGGGGCGGTGGGCCCTCCTCGAAGGTCTTCCCGGCATTGTGTCCGTATTTCCTGTAGAACTCGCTCTGCTTCTTCGCTCCCTTCTTCTTAAGGTCGTCCGTCAGTGCCCACCGCATACGCAGGATGCCCTTCAGTCCCTCGCTTTTATCTAGGGCAGCATTTATTCTGTCCTCGGCGGGCCAGATGGGTACTGGTATGGGCTTGGCGGTGACGGAGTTGTCGTCGAGCGCGGGCTCCTCTGCGAGGGACTTTTGGAGTACGCGGAACGCGCTGCGGGCATCGGTCTTGGAGTCGAACACGAGGATGCAGGTTGTGTCGTCTACCCACTCGAGGCCGAGAGGATGCGCGTCGAAGTGCGTCGCGTAAGCGAAGATGTTTGAGGTAGGGAGGTGGGATATAGGTGTGCCGTGGAGAAGGATCGCGTTCTCGCGGTATGGCGACTCTACCGGATGTGCCATGTAAGTGCGAGTTTGGCTATAGACACAAAGTCTCAATGAGTACCTCCTTCATCCATTTCCTCGTCTATGGGTGCGTCATCATCATCGTCTCGTCGCCGCTGAGCAAAGGACGGCGCAGGGGTGCCACAACCACCAGATCCAGCAAAGACAAAACGCGGAGGACAAGCAAACAGCAGTCATGACTTCCATATTAGGCCCCACAACCTATGTCGCGTATACATGCTGCCCGCGCACCTTTCCACCCCGAGCCTTTGACGCATCGGAGAGCAGGTAGACTTTCGTGTGGCCGATACGGTGTGCTAAAGACGGACCATCGTCGGTGGGGTCCAAGGAAGTTGGGTTGGCGTCTTCGGCTTTAGGATCATCGTAAGGGAGAACGGTGGCAGCAGATTCGTCGAGATGAACGTCCATGGTACAGTGGCGAACTTGAAAGAGCTCGAGACAGAAAGCTTTCGGAGTCAGTTGCCTGCAGTCACTCCGAGTCCAAGTCCGAGTCTCGTTCTTCAGCGTCTATCATTTCAAGGGGTGTCTACATTCCTGAGCCTGAGCCCTCCTGTTGCTGCTGCTTGGTACCGTCTCCCGCTTTGCACGATCTTGTACTCCATTACGCTTGTACAGCATTTACATGGAGACGGAGGCGCAAGATGCTCCTTTGGTGAACAAGAACAAACGGCATAGGAAGGAAAAACGTAGGTCCGCACTCTGCGACTTCCAGCCACAGTCCCTCACTCCGCTGCTTGGCTAGCTTGGGACACGGACGACATTAACCAGTAAGCGGCAATTTCAATCTATCTCGTTATGTGCGACTCACGGTTTACGTTTGAAGTGTAAGCACTTGGGCGCGTCTTAGAACCATCGTCCTGACACTGCGTCCAGTGGAAAATCGACCCGTTCCAACCTAATGACAACAAAGCTGGTCCTTTCACGGAGGAGTCCTCGTTCGCAACCCTCTTCCCCAAGTACCGCGAGAAATATCTACGAGAAGTTTGGAGTGCTGTGACGCAAGTCTTGGATCCCCATGTGAGTCTCCGTCTTGGCCTCCCGCGCATTCGGTCTCAACTCGGACTATCTTGTCAGGGAATTGCTTGTACACTCGACCTTATTCACGGTTCCATGTCCGTACGGACAACGCGCAAAGCCTACGACCCGTACATCATCCTCAAGGCACGGGACATGATCAAGTTGCTTGCGCGAGGGGTAGCCGTCGGTCAGGCTGTGAAGATTCTCGACGACGACGTGGCCTGCGACATTATCAAGATTAGTAATATCGTGCGGAACAAGGAGCGGTTCGTTAAGAGGCGACAGAGGATTATCGGACCAGATGGTAGCACGCTCAAGGTGTGTGACATATGCATGCGCATATAGGCCCTCTTAACGTCCTTGCAGGCCATAGAACTTCTTACCCAATGTTATGTCCTTGTGCAAGGGAGCACAGTGAGCGTCATGGGTCCATTCAAGGGTTTAAAGGAGGTCCGGAGGATGGTCCTGGATTGTATGAAAAACATTCATCCTATATACCAGATCAAGGTGCGTCGTGGTGCCTTTCTCAATAGTGCTTGCTAACGCCCGCGAAGGAGCTTATGATCAAGCGCGAGCTGGCAAAAGATCCTCAGCTAGCAACGGAGTCTTGGGATCGCTTCTTGCCCAAGTTCCGCAAACGGCACCTCAAGACCTCCGAGAAGACAGCACGGAAGAACGAGCGGATAGAGGAGAAGAACGAAGCGCGCAAGGCCGCCGGCCTTCCCCCTCTCGAGGAGGCGAAGAAGGAGAAGAAAGAGAAGAAGGTCTATACGCCGTTCCCTCCAGCGCAGCAGCCTCGGAAGGTCGATCTTCAACTCGAGTCGGGAGAGTACTTCCTCAAAGCACACGAGAAGGAGGCAAGAGAGGCGAAAAAGAGAAAAGAGAAGGTCGGTTATTCTACTTCATGTCCATCACCCCGCCATCCAACAAGCCCGTTTACAGCAAGAAGAGGTCACTGCCGAGCGCCGTGCAAAGCGTGCAGAAGCTTTCGTTGCGCCTGAAGAGGATGCTGCACCCACAGTTGAGGAGAAGAGGAAACGTAAGCATACAAGGGAGGAGGAGGATATGAACATGGGCGAGAATACGAAGAAGAAAAAGAAAAAGAAGACGGATTCCAGCAGCTGATGCCTGGGGCGTCGTTGCGAGGATGTCACGCATTCGTCGTCTTTCGGCTACTCTTCATCTTCCACAGTGTGCTTTCCATGGTGCTATTATGAGATTGTTGGAACGAAAATGCGTTCAATGTTGGGGATATCGGCGGCAACGAATGGGAGAGTGACCCGTCGAGCGTTACGGTGGTGCATCACGTCGGTCACGGCCATCGCAGGCTTTGTGCTCTCTCTTTCCTTCACCATCACCTCGCACAAAAACGTCACTACTGTATTCTCTCGTATTGGTCTTTGAACGGCCCGTTTCAGCTCTGCTTTTTGCTTGCCTTATTTTCGCATAGACTTTGTCGACGATGAACAAGAATCCTTTCGCTACCGCTGCATACACCCCCCAGCAGCCTCCCCTCCCTCCCGGTCCTCCGCCGCCTCAGCCAGCTCAACCGGACTACTCGGCATATTGGGCCGCTGCCGCCGCCGCTCAGCAAGCTGGCGCGTACGGTGCACAGTGGAACGCGTCACAACCCGCCCACCAAACTACTGCTGCAACCGCTGCTCGCCCCGCTGACCAGGCTCAACTCTATGCGAACTACGGCTACGGCGCGAACTGGCAGCAACAACAGCAACGTCAGCAACAGGCCCAACAGCCCCAGCAGCAACACCAGCACCAGCACCAGCAACACTTCCAGCCCCCTCCCCCTGTTGTCCAACCGCCGCCTCCTCCACCCCCCCAGTCCCAACCCCAGTACAATCCTTACCAGCCTCAAGCTGGGGCATATCAACAGCCATACGTGCCTCAACATACGGCCCAAGCCGTCCCCCAGGCCGCTCCTGCTCCGTTCCAGCAGGCGCCCCCCCAGTCGTACCAACAGCAGCCTCAGCAGTTCTTCCCCCAACAACAGCAACAACATCGACCCAACCGCCAGCATACCCAACACCATCCTTCTCCTCAGCAGTTCCCTCCCGCGAAGCGTCAACGATTCGATGGTCCGAATCAGCATCGGGGTCCGCCCCCGCCTCCACCCCAATTTCAGCCGCCCCCGCCTCCGCCTCCCATGCAGCAGCCAGGCGGGTATGGTCAGAACCCGAACCAAGGACAGTACAGTCGGGGCGGGGCACCTCAGCAGGGTGGGAGAGGTGGCTACAATGCGGGGCGTGGGGGGAATATGCAAGGGCGCGGTCGCGGTGGAGGGTCGATGGGTATGCCCAGAGGGACGAACCGTGGGAGGGGAGGAAGCTACAACAACAACAACAACAACAACAACAATAACAATAACAACATGGGCAACCGAGGAGGAGGAAGCCAGAGTGGAGGAAGTGGGAGCTTCCGAGGGCAAAGTTCGAATCGCGGCGGATACGGCAACAAGGACAATCGGCGCGGCGGCTCGTTCTCGAACCAAGGCTACTCGCACGGTCAACAATACCAGCCACACAACCAGCAAACCTACCATAATCACCACCAGAACCAGTCGCATTCGTCGTTCCGTGGCCGCGGACAGGGATTCTCAAGTCGCGGAGGCCGACACGGTGACACAGCTTCCACGAGTAGTCGCGACAACGTCGCCACGACGTCTGGCAACTTCTCATCTGGTAAGCGGGACGAGAATAAGCGGACGCTGACCGACTTTAAGATCGTCGGTCTCAAAATCCCCGATCTGAGCTGGGTGTGGGGAACGATTCCTGACGCTGTCGACCCTGCCGCGGTCAAAGACGAAGTCAAGCCTGCTGCTTCTGTTCCCTCTGACGCGCCACCGGCCGTCCAGCCATCTGATGGGACCACTCCAGCGACTGCTGAGGGTGCCAGCACTGGCGCGGATGGCGCGGCTGCTGTCGTTCCTGCTGCTCCTGCTCCTGATGCGTCTGCTGTGAAGGCGGAGATAGAAGCTTTGCTTCCTCCGCCTCCTTCACGGGTCCGGATGTACTTCCACACACCCGTTTCTCCTGATGACGCGCATCCTATCTCTCAGTCCAGCTATGCTTCGTCCCTTCCGAATGCGCGCAAAGGCAAGCGCAAGAAGCTCGAGGATGATGATGGCGACTACGAGGAGGGTCGGGGCGCTCCGCCTCCTCCACCTCATGCTTCTGTTGGGGACTATGATGGTGCCGGCCGTGACAGCGTAGCCCCTAGCGTCGCCGAAACGACGAGCGAGGGCGATTGGTTGATGGCTGCCATTGGCGAAGAGGAGGGTGACGGCGAGGGCCAAGAGAATCTGCATGTCAGTGAAGTCGAGCACTTCCTGGACAATGGCGAAGCCGGCGACGGTGAATATGGTAAGCGTCCGTCCATCACTAAGCCCGCGTATGTGTGGACAACATTGTTCCCGCATAACCTCGTTCGCACCACTAATATGGCTGTTTTATCGTTTTTGAAGGCAATGAGTACATGCAAGGGGATGGACACGACGGTGACCACGCAATGGGCGACGAGGATGCGCAGGGCTCGGAAGTGGGCCCTGATGACGAACACTACACGGGTTACGTTGCTAATGGGACGCATGATGCCACCGAACATTCTCTGGTCAATGGCGCTCGCCATGCCGATACGCCTTCAGGCTCTCAGGAGCAACAAGAAGGCGGCGCTGTCCTGGCCGCTCCGTCGCAAGCTAACTCGAACGAGAACTCGCAGGACCACGTCTCCTCTACCCCTCCTCTCCGAGCTCCCAACGGGAGCGTTCCTCAGGATACTTCCTCTGCCGCAGCTCTTGTCGACTCTTTGTCGCAGAGCACAGGCCCGAATGCTGAGGTTTCCCAGTCTGCTCCCCCAGTCCCTCGTCCTGTGCCGTTGCAAGCGACGGATTCCATGACCACGGTGCCAGACACGGACCAGGAGCAGGTTCAAGCTTCTCCCTACGCTTCCACTGTCCTCGATGGTGGTGATGGCCCCGAACACCACGACTACGAGGCTACTCAGCCCACGACCCAGTACGACGAGAGTGCGTATGGGGCTGAGAACGGTGCACCCGTCGGTACCTCTTCGGCGGCCAACAATCTCCTTGGGGAGAAGATTCCTTCTGCGAACCGTTTATCCGTCTCGTACGCGGGGGCCACGAGGAGACTCGTCATCGATGCGGAAGTCGTCCCGAAACTGAAGGTCTTCAGGGCTGAAGGCCGAGTTGAAGTCACGATTTCACTAATGGCCGATGAGCGTGGTGGTTTCAGGGGCGTTGCTGTAAGTCTGGTGCCACTCAGGACGCCCAGTATATGAACTACGCTGACTCTTTCTTGCCAGATGGAAGGATGTTCGGAAGAAAGCACTTACATCTCACTTGAGCTCTCTGAACAGCTGGAAAGCGACCCCACCGTTCCTCCGCTCTGGAAGGCCAAGATTCCCTCGGAAATCCAGCTGGTCCTTTACTTGGACAAGGAGAAGCCGTTGTCAGAACCTCGCTGGGTGAAGACCGGCGATGTTCAGGAATGGCTGAGGAGCATGTTTGGGCGTATGTTCTGGGTCGCGGGAGATGCTGCTGATGGTTGGGAGAGGAGAGTTGAAGTCGTCGATCCTGATCCGGTGCGCATGTGTACTTCCGCCGCCACGATTTTCCCATACTCACACTGCCTGCAGGCCCCTACCATCTGGACGCTCTTGGAGTCCTGGGCGAGCAACTCTAATGTCGGACAGCCCACCGAGCGTCAGCGCTTCCTCCGCACGCACATGGCCGAGACCGACAACATACTCGAGATCCTCCTCCGCCTCGTACGCGGTGAGCGGTCCACGTTCACGCAGAACGCGCCCATCCCACCGCCCTCCGTCTCGGGTCCGCTCCTTTCTGCGCTGTCCCCGGACTCTGCGCACGCTGCGCAGCAGACTCACGTCTCGCTCGCTGTGCTCGCGATCTTCCGCCTCACAGTCGAGTATGCCAAGAAGGCCGCGGGCGAGAAGGGGAAGGCCGAGGCCGAAGAACGCGTGGGCGAGATCATCAGGAGTCTGCCTTCGCATCTGATTTACAAAAGCTTGGACGGTATCTTTAAGGAGTGGCGGGTGGAGAAAAAGGGTGGCCGAGCGCCAGCCTGAGCGCGCTCGCGCCGAAGTGGGGGCAAATGGTGGTGCAGGCGTATGCTGTTTGTCTGTGCTCGTGTTTCTTGTACCTCGAGACCGTCTCCTGCTCCCAGATCTTGAAAGAATGCTGTGCTCGCTATTCCCTCTCTCACACGCCTCCTTGCTTGCAGCTTAGCGCACTTGAGGATACGGCTGACCATTGCTGCAACTGCATCGTGGCATGGCATCGATTGTGCAACGATGGATTCGCTTGGTAAGGTGTGCTTAGATGACAAAGCAACGTCGTGGAGTGTTATATATTTCCCATCGTACTCTCCGAGTCTTGGTTGTGCTCAAGAGTCCCGCCTTTTGCTACCACTTGTCTTTACATCGTTTGCTAGAATGTCTTTGAAGACACCCATCTTCCTTACCGGTGCTACAGGTGAGTACAGCTCGGTTGTAGGATATCAACACCACTTGCTTCTCGCGCTCACTTGCTTGCAGGTTACATCGGAGGCGCGGTCCTCGCTCGCCTTCTTAACCATCCCAGCCGCGACACCTTCGAGATAACTGCCCTCGTCCGCAGTCCTGAAAAGGCCAAAACTCTCAACCACAAGTTCGGCGTCAATGCTGTAGTCGGGACACACGCCGAATATGACAAGATCGAGAAGCTTGCGGAAGACTGTCATGTCATTTTCCATCTTGTATGCGCTCATTGCATGCCCCTGCTTTCATTTGACATAAACTAAGGACCATGTCGCTAGGCCGATGCTGACGATGAGCCCCTCATTGACGCCATTCTGAGGGGTCTCAGAAGCAGGCATAGCAAGCTTGGCGACTTGCCTATCCTCATCCACACGGTAAGTCGATGCGGACTCAATGAGCTGTTCCTTCATTCTCACCCTGTACCCGCAGTCTGGAACGGGTGTCCTTACGGATAATGCACGGGGCGAGTATGCGTCGGACACAATCTACAGCGACCTCAACGTCGAACAGATCAAGTCCATCCCTCCCACCGCTTCCCACCGTAACGTCGATTTGCGCGTAGTCGATGCAGACGAGACAGGATACGCTCGAACGCATATCGTCCTCCCCTCGACAATCTATGGCATCGCGAACCACGCACTCACCGAAGCCGGCATCGCGAACCCTCACTCCCAACAGATCCCGAACCTCATCCGGGCGTCGCTTGATCGTGGACGCGCTGGAGTTGTCGGTAAAGGCTTGGCTTGGTGGCCCAGCGTCCACACCGCCGATAGTAAGTCTGTTTCTCCCGCATATATGTGCGTCCCACACGCTGGTTAGAGAGCGTCGTGCAAGCGCCGCAATCCTGCTGGCTGCATGCTTGGTTCTGACCTATTCCCTCATTCACAGTCGCCGAGCTCTATATGGTTCTCTTCGATAACATCGTGGCGAACCCTGACAAGACCGGCCACGGCTGGGAGGGCTTCTACTTCGGGGAGAACGGCGAGCACCACTGGCTTGACATCTCCAAGGCTATCGGACAAGCCATGTCTGAACTCGGGCTGTCTGACAACCCAGAGCCGACCGCGTTCACGGTCGACGAGCTCAAGAAGTACTGGGGGAATGAGGAGATGGGGTGGTACAGCGGCACGAACTCTCGCGCGCGTGCCGACCGCGGGCGGGCGCTGGGCTGGAAACCGAAGTATACCACTCAGGACATGCTTGCGAGCATCAAGCCCGAAGTGGAGCTATTTGCGAACAAGCAGTAGACCCCGTGTCGGCGCTCCTAATTTCGAATGGGAAACCTTTACATATTCCGATTGGGCAGTTCTTTTTCCACACGATTGCTATGCCTTCGGAAGTTCAGAGTCTCAAGCGCTCCCAAGGTTGTCACTCGTCTCCACTCTTGAAACTGCCTTGTACTTCCCTCCCTTCCTCACGTGAACTGCATTCCGCCAGCACGTGCGCCGGAGACGGGCGGAATCCTGAAGACCTCCAGGCTCCCCCGCTCAGGGTATGCATACGAGAGCTTCTCGTACGATGCCATCTCAATCTCGCTATCCCTCGCTGCCAATGTCATCACAACCACGCTCGCAGCGGACAAAGCATGGCAAGTCGTTCGCTCGCTCGCATTGGCATGCTGATGGTGCGGGACAGGAGGTACCGGTCAATGTCGCGGAAGCATATCGAAGTCGAGATCCTGCTCGTCGAGTCTGGCATCGTGTACTGCTTGCTCTGGGTACGTTACCCGTTAGTCCTGGTTTTTAAGAGCTCATAACCCGCGACGAGTAGATCGTCGTCGCGGCCCTCTACAGGGCGGACGACCAGGACCTCTCGGCATTGACAGTCTCTCTGGGGTCAGCGATCTCTGGACATCGTACGCCGTCTTCCTGCAGGGTGGACTCGTCCCGCTCGTTGTAAGCACGCATCCTATCCCTTGTCATCATTCTAGCAAGGGCTTTGGCGGCGAACTTCTGACGGTGCTCACGACAGGCCATTTACCCGACCGCCATCATCCTCAACAGGTCGCAGGTAGAGAAAGAGTTCTGGAACTCAAGGGGACGTGCAAATCATGCCACTACAACTGCACCCATGGACGCCGAGCGGTTCCGCCGAGATGGCCACTAACGATCTGCCGATCCTGCAGAAAGCATGAACAGACAGACAACTATATGTTCCACGCAATGGCTCAGGTGCCCTGGGATATTTATAATTCTCTCTCTCAATAAAGGACGGTGTTAGGGACGTGTTAAATCACCACCTACGAAATATAATACAATACACAAGGAGCCAGCTAGTATATACAAGCACTAGGCGAATGGGAAACAAAAAGTGAGGGCCAGAGCGCAGAAAATACGTAGGTAGGTATAGGACCTCTATGACTGTGAGTGAAAAAAAAATACGTCCTGGGTAATATTGAATCGTCCCCTCCACGAGCGAGCAGCTATCGTGCCTCTCCTCCAAACCCGATCCGTGCGTCTAACCGTAAGCCTCGATACGTGAACCGAACAACAACCCAAGATCCCAGAGCGCCTACGACGACGGCGGCTCGTTTTTGTGATGCGAAAAGACATCCTTGAGCTTGCCAAAGATGCTCGTCCGCTTCTGCCGCTGCGAGGATGTGAACCGGCTCGACACCGTGTCCTTGCCGTCGCCGTTCATCGCCTGACCGGTCCTCTCGCCGAGTTCGCTCGCGCTGTGGCCCGTACTCGTGGCCTCGGCGGATGACCGCGTGCGCGAGTGTTTCGAGGACCGCGACGACAGGGAGGGGAAGCGCATCTTCTTCTCCTTTGTCGGCGTCGTCGTCTTGCCGTTCGCGGGCGCGGCTTGCTCGGCTCCGTCGACGGCGGCAGGCTCGGGTTTGGACGGCTGGGCAGCGCCATCCGTTGTGGTGGGCTTGGGCTCGTCCGTCGTCGCCGGCTTGGGCCCATCTGTGCCGTTTACGGGGGTGGGGCCGTTGACAGCGGTCTTGCCTTGGGAAGGAGCAGTGCCATTTGGGGCGGGTTTCTCTTCGGAAGGACCAACGACGTCCATGGTGGGCTTCTCTTCGACAGCTCCGCTGACAGGTGCGGGGACGTGTGTCGATGGCTTGTCTTCCAGCGCAGGCGCATGCGGGGAAGGCGCATCCGCATCGGCGGTGGAAGTGCCTTCGACAACTGTCGTGTCCAGCGGCTTGCTCTCAGATACATCGGCGAGGGGTGCAGCGATGGTCTCAGCGGGCGGCTCGGCAGTGAGAGGGAGTATTGTGACCGGAACGTCAGGCGCGACGGGAGCGGGCTCGGAGGGAAGGACCGCCGTCGTGGTCTTGGTCGCAGTTGTATCGGTCTGGCTGGGTCCGGGCGCGGGAGCTGGGGTAGGTTCGGGAGTATGGGTAGGCGCAGGAGCTGGGGTAGGTTCCGAAACTTGAGTGGGCTGGGGAGCCGGGGTAGGCTCGGGTTTGGGAGTCTGGAGAGGCGAAATGCCTCAGGAAAAGGGTGAGAATTCGATAACGAGAATGCGTACCTCAGCTACAGGGGTCTCTGTCGCGGGGGTTTCAGTTGTTCCAGGAGCCATCGCTTCCACCATGTCGACCGCCGCCTGCTTAGCGGTCTCCACGACGCCAACTACGGCTGCCGTGACCGCGCCTACGGTGCCCACGGAGCTTCCTTCTGTTACAGTCTCCGTCCGCCCCGTCTGCGCTTTGGTCTCAGTTGGCGGTTCCGGCGCGGGTGCGGGGCCGGGCTTGATCTGGGGTTCGGAACGCGCGGGGGCGCGGTACACGTTGTTCAGGTTGCCCTCGTTGTCCATCTCGATCGGGCGGTCGTCGGTTGTGGTCCACCTGCCGTCGACGATGTACTTGTATGCGACCTTCTCGCCCCAGGGGATCTGGACGGTGCCTTCGAAGAAGCCGGAGTTGGACTTGGTCAGGTAGCGCGTGCATGACCACTGCATATATAGGGCGCGGAGCATGTCAATAGATCAGCACCCTTCATTGGACTGGCTCGGGATCGGTGACGCGAGGCCAGGCCCGCGGAAGGAGCTGGAAGGGGACTCACGCCGTCAAAGGAGCCGGTGACGATGACGTTGGAGGCGTCGCGGCGCGGCCTGTGCGCAAGGGCGGTCAGGATCGAATTTGGGTGAGCGCGATCGGTGGCAGTTTACGCACCAGCGGAAAGTGGCCTGGTAGAATTGGGACATTATGGTTCGTGCGGGTCGTAAGGAAGGACGTGGGTTAGGAGGGGAAGAGGTAGCGCTGCTGGCGCACTGAGCTGGAGGGCGAGGAGCGAGGCAAGTGCGTAGCACCAATTAAACAGTACTGAGCATTAGTGTCGCGCGCGGGCGCTTGGCGTGGAATGAACTCACCCCGGATGCTGCGTGCGATGGAGAGGGGATGGGGGATGGAGAAGAGAGATGTTGGCGAAATTAGGGATGATAACGCGGGCGCGTGAGAGCTCGCTTCTGTGTGCAGGCTGAGGCGAGGGTTGGCAGCCCCCGAACAACGTTTGAATAGACACGCACCTTCCGATCCCTCAGCGCTAGCAGCACTCCTGCCGATGAGCTCATTCGCTTGCCCCCGCCTCCTGCCTCGAGGCTGCCTTACCCCCTAAAGCTCCTCATCCACGCCGCTAGATCATGCTGGACCTTGCACTACAAGAGAAACTCGATGAGCTCGACCCCCTCCGTCATCTACGCGAAGACGCCGATCCCGACGAAGTGCACATCATCCCCGTGCAGGCGCCTTCCATCCACAATCAGTGCATAAAGCTGTCGTTTCATACAGCTCCTGACATCCAGGATGACACGGATCTGCCTGCGCCCATCACCATAAACCTCGCGGTGGATGCGTCGCCGGGGTGCGGAGGGATTGCATGGCCGGCTGGAGAGGTTCGTCCGCGAGCCCCTCACTTTGACCGTGTCTGCTCGGGATGCGAATGCCCTGATCTACCAGGTCCTATCGAGCTACATTGCACGCAAGGGCTCGCTGAGGGGCAAGAACGTCCTCGAGTTGGGTAGCGGAACTGGACTCGTAGGACTCGTCGCTGGTCATCTCGGGGCTCGTGTCTGGATCACGGACCAAGCGTTCGTATTTCTTCTTGGTTCCGCTATCTATGCCCGCGCAACCCTCTCATCCCATCTGGTCCGATCGCTATTAGCCCCTTACTAGACATCATGAAGCGGAATGTTGCCCTCAACAGCCTGGATGGTTGTGTTGCCGTCGCGGAACTGAACTGGTCTGCCGTGTCTCTGCCAATCACAGACACACGGCTCATGCCTGCACGACAGGGGCGAACCCATTCCAGGCAGCATCCCGAAACCTGATCTGATACTGGCGGCGGACTGTGTCTACTTCGAACCTGCCTTTCCACTCCTGGTACAGACCCTCACCGAGCTCGTCGCCGATTCGTCAACGGATGTCTTGTTTTGCTACAAGAAACGCAGAAAGGTCGGTGATCAATATGTCTGTTTGAGTTGAGCGAGTTCTGAATTCGCCGAAAAATAGGCGGACAAGCGTTTCTTCACATTACTGAAGAAGTCTTTCATCTGGGATCCCGTCACCGACGATCCGCAGCGTGAAATCTACTCGCGTGACGCCATCTCTCTATTACGGTTATTCCGCAAATGAGCGTGTGCCATTCGTGCGCCGGCGGCGCACTCGAACATTCATAGGAGCAAGGGGAGCATCTGGAACCTTCAAGTTCCCGCCATGCGGCAGACGTGGTACGTAGTTGTGTCAAGCGTCTGTCACCTCCCCCGAGTCGGCTGACAATGTGTGCATTGTCGCCGCAGGGTTAGTCTTGGTGAGTTGGTGCCTGTTGGTGCACCGTAACTCCGACGAATCCCGATCGTCGTTCGAAGCAGCTGACTTGTAATCGGATTTCTTCCGACCGGTGCAGTGTTTAAACTCGGTCCAATCTCTAGGTTTCTTTTGCGGGATTCTTTGGGTGTCGAAGTCATTAGGTTTCATCATGGTGTATATCAGTACGGTCTAATAGAATGCGAGGGGTTTTTCGGTACTGTCAACATGTAGGAACGTAGTGGTTAGTGGCCAGGCTGGGCAGTGGGCACTTGATTTTCTACTTAAGCGTCCTTGTAAAATAGAACTGCACGTGTACTGTTCACTAGCCTCCATGGGCTTCCTATCTACTGTCGGTCGATGTGCGTACAGTGGGTACAGGCCTACAGGTTACATCATTGCATTCTGTTGCAACCTCAGTTTCGTTGGAAGAACGATATTTGACAAGGCATCTTTGCTGGAGCTATAGCCAATCAGAAACGTTGGAATTGCTCCGATGACTCTCGGCACTGTTCGGCCGATTGCAGACCGTGACCCCAGACTCGTTGTGTTTGGTGAGATCTGCTTCGAGTCAGAACGAACGCAAAGGGGGACTCTATTTATTACATCTCTCCCAGCTTCTCCCAACACCCAGCACACCCTCCTTGCTCCATCTTCTCCCTCATACCCCATTAGACCGCAAAAAGCAAGCGCAGAGATGCCCGCGCCAGTTGCCCAGCCAAAGACGCTTTACGATAAGATCTGGGATGACCATGTCATGTAAGTTAGCCTATTTAACCCGTATATGCTACCCATCTCCCCCCGCTGAGAGCAGGCTCTGATGTACTTCTGCCGCTTTTCGCCTCCAGTGCCGTCGACGAGAACGGGCTTGCGCTTATTTACATTGATCGGTGCGTTTCCAATTGAGCGATTTTGATTGGCACCTCCGCACCCCAACTGACTAGATGACAGGCATCTGGTGCACGAGGTGACGAGCCCCCAGGCCTTCGAGGGACTGTGAGTGCTCCTGCGTCAAGGTTAGCCATGGGATATGTGCTCAGACGGTGTTCCGTAATCTTAGGCGCAATGCGAACCGTCTCGTCCGGCGTCCGGATTGCACCCTCGCAACTGTAGACCACAATATCCCGTGAGTAATCCACTCATTAGATCAACACAGCAACACACACTCTCCCGTGCCAATATTCTTCGCTACGTCACTGATTGCCAGTTCACTCGTCTCACTTGGGATGCGAAGAGAATGTTACTGACATGACCACTCCCAATGTAGCACAACCTCCCGCAAGACCTATACCACGACGACGGAGTTCGTCGTTCAGCCAGACTCTCGCGCACAATGCACAACTCTGGAAGATAATGTGAAGGCGTTTGGGTTGACCTACTTTGGCATGACCGACCGGAGACAGGGAATCGTTCATGTCATCGGCCCAGAGGAGGGCTTCACGGTGCGTTATGTTCTCATGACGTCGGAGCTTTCTTTAACTCATAAGGGCTCTAGCTCCCCGGGATCACTTGCGTCTGCGGAGACTCCCACACATCCAGTATGTGCCGAGAATAGTTTCATTCCCCGCACACACTCACGCCTACATTAGCCCATGGCGCGTTCGGTTCCCTTGCGTTCGGGATCGGGACGTCCGAGGTCGAGCACGTCCTCGCTACACAGACCCTCCTTCAGAAGAAGGCCAAAAACATGCGCGTCACTGTAGAAGGCACCCTCAGCGAGGGCGTCACCTCCAAGGATGTGGTCCTCCACATCATCGGTGTCATCGGCACGGCCGGCGGTACGGGCTCCGTCATCGAGTTCGCCGGCTCTGTCGTTCGCAGCTTCAGCATGGAGGCGCGCATGAGCATGTGCAACATGTCCATCGAGGGTGGTGCGCGTGCGGGCATGATCGCGCCCGACGAGATCACGTTCGACTACCTCCGCAACCGCCCGCTCGCGCCCAAGGGCGAGATCTGGGACCGCGCCGAGGCGTACTGGCGCACGCTCAGGACGGACGAGGGCGCGAAGTTCGACGTCGAGGTCAACATCCGCGGCGAGGACATCGTGCCCACCGTCACATGGGGCACGTCGCCGCAGGACGTTGTCCCGATCACGGGCACGGTCCCGGACCCCGCTAACTTCGCCGACGCGGGAAAGAAGGCCGCGATCGAACGCGCGCTGAAGTACATGGGGCTCACACCGAACACCCCGATGGAGGAGGTCAAAATCGACAAGGTTTTCATCGGCTCGTGCACCAACTCGCGCATCGAGGATCTGCGTTCCGCCGCGAAAGTCGTTCTCGCTGCGGGCCCGGAGGCGCACGTCGCGGAAGGCGTGTACGGGATGATTGTCCCGGGCTCGGGCCTCGTCAAGCAGCAGGCGGAGGCGGAAGGCCTTGACGCCGTGTTCAAGCGTGCCGGCTTTGACTGGCGCGAGGCTGGGTGCTCCATGTGCCTGGGCATGAACGAGGACCAGCTGTCGCCTGGAGAGCGCTGCGCGTCCACGAGCAACCGCAACTTCGAGGGTCGTCAGGGCCCTGGCGGGCGCACGCACCTCGTTAGTCCTGGAATGGCGGCTGCTGCTGCTTTGACGGGCCATCTGGCGGACGTGCGGAAGTTCCTGGGCGCGGACGCGGACGCAAAGATCGCGTCCGGGCCCAAGCTCAAACTCGCGAACGCGAGCGAGTTCCTCACCGACCCCGTCCTCCCTCCGCCCGAGCCGATTCAGGTGACCAACGCGACAATCCCTGCTGAGGTGCCTCTGCCGGAGACCGAGTCTTCGTCGAAGATCGCGAAGTTCACGGTGCTCAAGGGCATTGCGGCTCCAATGCACATCGAGAACATCGACACAGACATGATTACGCCAGCGCGGTTCCTGAAGGTGTTGAAGCGTACTGGCTTGAAGCACGCGTTGTTCGCGAATCTGCGGTTCGACGCGGACGGCAAGCTGAACGACTTCGTGCTCAACCGTGAGCCGTACACCCGCGCGAAGATCATCGTCTGCGACAAGCACAACTTCGGCTGCGGTAGCTCGCGCGAGCACGCGCCGTGGGCTCTGTGCGTGCCTTTCTTTCTCTGCACCGATTTGCGGCGCTGACTTTATCACTCTCACCGTCGCCTGTTCGGCACCGCGTTTACAGGAAGGACTTCGGGATCATGAGCGTTATCGCGCCCAGCTTTGCGGACATCTTCAGGAACAACACGCTCCAAAACGGCATGCTGCCCGTCGTGCTGTCAGAGGCACAGTGTGCGGAGCTCGCGCAGGAGGCGGAAGAGGGCCTCGAGCTCGAGATCGACCTCGATAAGCAGGAGGTGCGGCGCGCGAGCGGGAAGCCCGCGTTCCCGTTCCAGGTCGACCCATTCCGGCGGCACTGCCTGCTGAACGGGCTGGACGACATCGGGCTAACGCTACAGCGCGGCCAGGTGATCGAGGAGTTTGAGGTGCGGAGGAGCCAGCTGTGGCCGTGGCTGGACGGGTTCGGGTATAAGGGGAAGAAGATACCGGTCTCTGTGCCGAAGCAGGGGAACAAGATGGACTGGTGAGACGGGAGAATGAGGAGGGGAGGGACTGGGAAGTGAAGGTCGGAGCGCTGCCGAGGTAACGCGTTTCGGTCAGCGGCGCCCGCCCTCATACTCATGTCGTTGCCACCGCTCGGTGTCGATGTTGGCGTTGTCGGTGTCCTAGGATAGTAGACGTATGCATGGTACGACTTGGATACAGACGTTGCGCATGACGGGAGGCTGGCAGTGAGGGGAGAACGGTGCTGATATCATCCCCGATGTACTGTTTGAGTTGCAACAGCGTACACGCGGGGAGTGGAGAAGGCAACGGGTTGGACGTTGGACATGCAACGCAGCGACGAGTTGCGCTTTACCTATAGGGGCGTTGCGGCGTCCGTTCCCGCTGCATACGGCAACCCATCGCGCTTTTCCGACGACAGCATTTTTCGCCCCGACGCTCTCGCATTGCATGCCTTGCTCTCCGTAGTCCCAACTCCCAGCCTTCCCGTTTCCCTCTCGACAACCGACACAGCGAAGATGAGCGCCGTCCCGGGCTCACCGGGCGCCATTGAGGGAGGGAGCAGTGCAGCCACTGCGGAATCTAGTACGTGTCTACTTATCCACCCACTGCGCCATGCAATGTAGAGTCTGAGACGTTTCATTTCCCCCACGAAGCCCCAGCCTCCCCACCGCGCCGTCCAACTCTCATTCGACGCGAGACAGATCAGATTCTCTCATATTACCACTCCGAGCACGCTGGGCGGACCTTCCACACGGACGCGTCGGCTGAGCTCGACGGCGGATACGAACCTCTCTCCGATTCTGGACGTCACCAGCGACAAGGCAACGCCCCTTCTGCAGGTTTGATGTCAAAGAGGAACCCCGCACGAATTCCCAGACGCGGCTCCACCTTTTCCTCGAATTCCGACTACTCCTCGCAGTACTCCGAGTCCGGCTCGGACTCCCACTCGACGCACGCTACTCCCCACGCGCCAGCATCGTTCTCGTCCCAGGAGCACACGTCCCGAACAAGCGGCAGGTCGAGGTCAGGCATGTCGGGCAAGCAACAGTCCGCGGGTGGGACAGGCCGGCATTCTCGCCGCACTAGCACGCCCTCGGAGGGCGGTGCGGACAGGAGAAGGTTGGCCATTGTGGAGATGGATCCGAACACCAGCGTATCGCTTTCGATAGGGCGTAAACGGAGCAAACGACTGGAATGCGACGGCAAGTCTAACTTCCCCTCTGCTGGCCGCAGCGGCAGCGACGCCTCCGCCGGAACAGGCACGCTCTTTTCGCGTCGCGGCCTCCACATTGGTGGTCTAGCGCTCGTCGCGCCTCCCGACGCGTCTCCTAAGACGTACACTGACCTCACCCCTCCTTCTACCGCTCCCATCTCCACCGCCAGCACCGCACCTCTCCCCCACTCCTTTGTCCCTAGTCACACCCGCTCTGCGTCCGAGGCTGCCACCGTCGCCGGAACCAGATCACGCCTCCATCACAAGTCCTCTCGCGACGTTGGCATCGTTGGCAGTCTCACCTCTGCGTCCACCGCCTCCGAGAGCTTGAGCCCCGCCAGTCCCACCTTCTCCGACGACTATCACCTCTACGCGCAGAGCGAGGGCCTCGGCATCCCCCTCTTTCAAACCCCTGCCAAGAGCCGCCCACCATCTCCGGGCGGCACAACACCAGAGCTCTCGGACGCAAGCAGCACCGCGTTCCAGTCACCACACCAGCGCCTGCTCTCGACGCCGATCTTTGGTATGGAAGATGGGATCATCACGCCCGCCATCGGTGAAGGCAAGGACATAGGCCAGCCCGTCGTCGGGCCCGTCATCGTGGGACTTTCCCCAACGATGCTCCAGAGCCGGGGAACAGCAAGTAACATGTCCGCAGCCACCCGTGGGTTTTCTTCTGTACAGTCTCCCGCGTGTCCATCTCCCTCGTACCATGCTTCCCCGTCGTCAACGTCACCGTATCTGCACTATCAACCCGGTGTGCATGCGACGGCCGGTCCCTTACCACCTCCCCCTCGATCCATCTTCGACAGAGACAGCACGACCACCGCTGTTCCGCCCCGCCCACCGCGATTCCACACGCCTTTGCCGAACAATGCCCGACGGGACATGGATGCTATCAAGGAAGCCTTGCAGCTTCCGCAGGCCGTGTCTGCCAAACTCGCAGCCAGGACACCGCCCGAGGTGGACAAGAGGCTCAGTGGCGAGTCACCCCCTTCTCGCCCGGACGGCGGTCGGAACCCCCGGTGCAGTGAGGAATCCACATACACTGAGGAATTGGAGTGCGTGGTGTTTCATGCTGTTCCACTGATCTGTCCTGTATTCAACGTGACGCCTCCGCAGACCCTCCGTGAAACTCATCTCTTCCAAGCCTGTACATATACGTGAAGGCGCGTTCCCTCCCTCGAAGATCATGTCTATTCCCCCGGGCAAGCCATTCGCTCAGACAACATCAACACCGCCCATTGCCGAGGAGAAGCCTGGCTCTCCGGATCCGAAGAACGCACATCCCGCTGTGGTCATCGAGCAGGAGGAACTGGAGCAGGAGAGCCTGTTGGACAACCGCCGTCCTGCGATGGAGTTGCGTCGCGAGAGCAGCTGGGTGAGTCTCAGTCAAGAGGTCGCACTCGGTGATTCGTCCTCAAACGGCAAAGCGTCCAAACTACCCGTCATACCCGTCTCCCGTTCCCCGTCGTCCATCTCCGCAGCGTCGACTTCGTCCAGTATCTCCCACCTACCCTCACTACCTCCCAAGAGCGTCCGAGGTGGCTCCGATGACGAGAAGCCGATCTCGTCGCTGGCACCGAGCGCGTTCAAGGTGATCACCAACCTCAAACGCTTCTCCTCCCTGCCCCGTACGCCGTCGCGGTCATCCAAGTCGAGCAAACGCTCAACGAGTCCAAGTCCGGATCCCCGACGCTCACTATCTCCGCCGCGCCCGCCGTCGCATGACGACCAACATCTACCTGTGCACGTCGAATCTCCACCTCGGCGACGAATGGTTCCGAAAGTGAAGTACTCGCATTCGTGGCCACCTCCGATGAGCGCTGCAGAGATTGTGGTCCTCAGAAGTCCAAGGGAACGTGCGAAGGGATATGCGATGAAGATCAACGAACTGTCGACATATGATTGTGGTCTGCGGGAGTGGCTCGCATCGCAGGGTCGCAATCCAGGTGCGTTCACTTGTTGGGGTCTGCGGTTCTATGCGGTTGACATCCCTTCTCCATAGTTTCGCATCCACGCACGCAGTCGCAACGCACTGCAACTCAACATGCAACGCACCCGCTGGCCGTGGAGTTTGGCGGCATGCCCCCCGGTGTTCGGCACGTCTCACACGGATCCTTGGCTTCCGAAATGACATTCCCCATCCGCTCCGACGCGTACACAGCAACAGATTTGTCGACGCGGCCCACCGACTCCCTTCCTTCCACTTCGCCTCCTCCCACCCTGCCCTATCCCTCGCTCGCGCAAGCGCAGCTACAGCGCGCGCCCGCACGATCCTCCACGCTCCTCTCTCCCACTAAGACGCTCCAGTTACCTCTCTCTGGGACAAAAGGCGCCGGGACGGGCTTCTTCGCGTCTCTCGGGCGGAAAACCAGCATCCGCAAGGAAAAAGGCAGCCTTCTCTCGGGCCCGCAGCCCCCCACCAGGGTCCTCAGCAAACAGCGTCCACAAGTCATCGCGTCCTCCCTCTCGCAGCCGACACCCGCTCGGCCTCCTCTACAGTTCGCGCCGCCGTCAATACCAGGCGGGCCCCGCGCCGCCCCCGGGTACATCAAACGCGCGAAGACGTACTCGGTCGGCCCAGGGGTCCTGTCCTTCTCCCCCACCCCGAGCCCGCCTCAGGTGTCACCCAGCCCACCGCAGACGACCATCCCCCAGCCGAGCTCGAACACCAACACCAAGCGACAGAGCACCCTCATGGCGCGCCGGCCGTCCCTGTTTGGGCGGACGCGGCCGGGTCACTCGTCCGTCATGCCCGCGAACACGAACCACTCGCATTCGGGGATGACGCCCGCGGACCCGAACTTCGAGCGACAGGTGAACAAGCTCGCGGACCTGCTCCCGCACGCGGACCGCGCAGTTTTGGCCGGCTATCTGAGACGTGCGGGCGAGGACATCCTTGCGATCGGGCAGTACCTCGAGGACGAGAAGAACGGGAGGCTGCGGAGAGACTAAGACCTTCCTGTATGTTTAACGGTTTTAAGAACCGACGATTTGGGTACATTCGTTTTCCTGGTTTCGCCCCCCCCCTCTGTATTGACTTGGGCTTCCCGTTCCTGACTTGGCTTCGCCACGACTACCCGTCGTACTCATTACCATGTGCACTTACGTTATTTTCTTCGATATCCGTCCCCATCTCAGACTCACTGTCGTTGAATACTCATGCCTCCGTTCGACGCTTTCCATTTACGCCGATTACATGCTAGCATACGGACTACTTTCCTTACGATACACAATTGCTGCACGTCTAATGTACACATACCGCGCTCGTTTCAATGTACCACTAGTGCATACGAGAATCCATAGAAGTACACATTACACTTCATCTCCATCCCGGGCAGGTTGGTCTCCCACGCGACGCGTTTTCAGGATCCGATTCGTCCTATCCCATGGGCACTCCGGCGGGTTTGAACTTCGGCCCGACGCGTTTGCTCGAAGGCTGGGCGAAACCTGAGCGTGTCGCACAGGCGGTAAGTACCACACAGGAGACGCAAACGACGGTGGTGATACACTACCTCGTGCTCCGGCTTGCGCCGTCGAAACTCGCGCCGGTGTGGAATGCACACTTTGGACTTGCGGCATGTTGTTTGACCACTGTGCGTTTGGATTGCGCGTATGGGCATATCGGCCAGTTTGCGCGAGGAGATTCTCGACCTCAGCCGTGCTGCCCGATCTGTCCGAGCGTGTCGTGCTCACGCTCGTCCTGTACGACCCATCCATGGTGCTGAAAGGCTGACGCTGCGCCGCTTGCCTTCCCCGAACATGGGTTGCGGGCTGCGGTTGCCTCCATGTCGTGGTGGAAGTAGTCTGTACCCCTATCGGACCCCCGGCCATCGTACGATTGACAATGGGCGTGCGCTGGATCTGCAGGGACAATCGCTCAGGCCCGTGTTTTTGGTACAATGCATGGGAAAGTGAACATACCCCTGCGGCCTCCATGTTACCAACGACCGCGCCTACGTCTACGCCCGCGAGGCCGCCTATTCCCCCTGTAAACGCTCCGCCCTGTTTAAGCCGTGTCGCCTCTTCCTGTTGACCTGGAATGTTCAAAGGTTGATTGTTGAGGGACATAAGACCGTCCTTGCTCCCTGCGGTCCCACCGAGGAGAGCCTTCCGCTTAAGTTTGTCATACTGCGTCTACGAGACAGTCAGCATACAACGTGGTTCAATGTCCGTCGTATTGACCTTGAGCTTTTGGTATTCCTTCTCGTGTTCTTTCAGTGTATCTTGGAGACTAGCCGACTTCCGACGTTCCATCTCCAGCTCCCGCTCCAAATCTGTAACGACGATCACGAATAGATAACGGAAGCGGGGGTGCCTGCGCACCTGACATCTTGTTCGTGAGAAGGCTGAGCTCCCCATTTGCTTGAGACAGCCACGTTCAGCGCAAGCCCACGAATGTGTTCGGACGAAATGCACCTTCTCTGATCACATTCTCCAATCTCTTTTCCAGCTGCGCATTCCTTTCGGCGACACTTTTGTACAGCGCTTGCTGGAAGGAACTTCAAGTGAATTCAGCTTCCTGAACGTCGGTCATGATTGAAACTGTGCTTACTATTCCTGATGTAGCTGGTATTGCCAGAACGATAGTGCTCTGTTCGTGACGTTGAAGCGCGCGCATATAGTCCTAGAAATGGCGCATATACTCACCTACTACATATCTCCAGAACAATCGTAGGGTTCAATCCAGATAAGACAGACTTCGGTGGACGTTATGGTCAGGCGCCAGCTAGATGTATGCGCGCATACACACGGTTTTGTAGTCATTAGAGGGGTGCAAAGAAGAAACCTGATACGACATTCAGCACAGATGGCATTGGAAGAAAGGCGCCAGGAAGTCGTACCACAACGTCGTCTCTGTAGGGATGTTCTGTGGCTCAGCTATATTTCGACAAAGCGATCGGCGAAACCTTACGGTTCTGTCAAGGATGTTTCGCAAGCTATCCGACAGACGGAAGCTGGTCTATGTCTTGCTGCGTGATAGAAGTAGCCCCACTCACCAGGACACAACCGAGATGCGTTGAATAACTCGTTCGCGCAATCCACTGAGTGCCTCTTAGAAGGGCAGGGTATCTCAGTTTTGAGAGTGCTCACCACAAAATATGTGGGAGCCTTTGGGCCGATGGAACATTCAGCGATGATCATGGAATGACCTCGAAAGCAGTTTCAGGACCTACAAGTTGTCTTGCAAAAGTCAGTGTGGGACATCCAGACGGGTCGACGGATATGTACACTCACCACGACCGCTTTATCGCTCAGCGTCCGTCGACAAGTGAGCCGGTTGCAGCGCAGATTGTCCATTGGGAGAGAGAAGGTTAATAGACGTGGTGGTCGAGGTGAAAGGCGTCGAGTCTTGGCTAAAGCGAATACGGAATCGAATCATACCGCTACACACGTGATCATGGAGTATGGGGTGGCTCGAACCAGTCGTTGAATACGTCTGAAGGTAGAATTACTAAGTAGCAGGTGCATTACCATGGCGTAAAACAGTCATAATCCAAGCAAGGAGTACAAACTAACAACATCAACGTCATTACATATCGTCTCGAACCAAATGATCACGTACGTCCTTTCTATATCTATCCACAGCAACGGTCCATGCGAGTGTAGATGCAGTGGCCGATTTAACCAAGAAGTCGATGAGGTTGGGGATAAGAGTGGAGATGGTATGATGACGATGCAGAGCAATCTTATAGTGGAAACATTGGGGATCGTGACAGACAACACGGGGTGCGAGAAATAAGTTCGTGGTCAGATTCATGGCCGCCACGCTGGCTGTGGGTAGTGGCGTGAAGGGGTATTCAACACCGAGGTTGTCCCACTCCGCGTGGACCGCGTTGGTGTCTCGGGACGATACGACAAGTCTCCCATCTCTGCGCGCCGGATGAATTGCAAAGCGTGCAGCGGAGAACCCGGAGAAGGAGAGGTCTTGAGCGACTGCGGGCTCTTCCCACTGGGGGTTGAAAGAGCAAAGGATGGCAAATACGGGCCCTTGGGTTCTGGTGTTTTTGGAGGCCTCGGTGGAGACGCGATCTCCGCCGCTTGTGCAAGCGTCGACGAGGTGATCCATTTCTCCTCATTTGAGCCTATTCGTGGCGGGGAATTTTCTGGCAGTGAAAGCAGCCTGAATGCGTCCGCGAAGTGATCCTTGATGAACCTACGCGATCAATCGTCAGCACAAATTGCACTCAGCAACACGACAACTCTTACCTAGACAGCTCTTGCCATCCACCACCGACTCGGACCATGACGGTCTGAGACCGCAAGATACGACAGAAACAAAGCTTCGGCTCTGCGTCGCCAATCCAGTACTTCCCGCTCTGGTCCTTCCATGTGGCCGCAACAAGCTCGACCTTGATATCCATAGGGAGCTTGTTGACGACGTCGCCGACAGCGACGTCTAACTTGTTCTTGGGGTTGGCAATGTACGGCTTTCTGGGCTTAGGTGTGGGGATTCGCGAGGGAGGAGACTTGTGTTGTTGTGCTGTTAAAGACAGTCGGGGGGCTCGCCCCCACGTGGAATGTGTCGGGGGTCGTGGAAGATTGAGACTGGACCGTCCTGTGGACCGCCCCCCGTCTGAGTACGCTGGGGAGCTCGCACGAGTAGTCTGAGCCCTGGGACGGGATCCGGAACTGGTCGACGGTAGAGGTAGAGGACGTTTCAGCATAGGCGGAGTAGCAAGTGAACTGTTCGACGTAGTGCTGTTGGTGCGCTGTCTAGACGAGAATGTCGTTCCGTACAGTGACCCGCTTGCGGCAGAGCTTGGTCCTGAAACAGAGCGTACCGAAGAAGCAACGGACAACCGACTTGGGCTGCGTGTAGACGCAGCGGTGCTCACCGAAGAGCCAGAGACGGCGCGGCGTGCGACGGGACTAGGCGCAGGTGGAACAAGGAACTTGGGAGAGGCCGAGAGTTTGGAGAAGCTACCCTTCTTGTCCAGGTTGTGCCGTGGCCGAGAAACAACATCTAAACTTGCTCGTATCCGTGGGCTGTCCGTGGGCTTGTTCGAGTGCGAAGAGCTCTTGATGACAGAAGCGCGGCTGCTACGCCCAGAGCTGATCACACTCGAGGGGCGGGATTTCTGGCCATTGATGCGGTCGAGTGCCATTGCTTCCAGCTCTGACCAGGTCTGCAAAATACGCTCGTGCTCGGCTGGCACACGTTTGTCGTCTGAAAGAGTACGTGCAAGTGTCTTCATGCATGAGATAACATCGCGGGTGAAGGTAAGCCGGGCAGAGAGTTGCTCCTCCGGGGTCAACGAAGTGTTCGACTGATGGGGCCCCGACAGAGGGCCGAATGGAGGCGACGGGTAGCTGTCGATGTGCTCCAGCAGGTCGCTGAGGGCCTCATCGCAATCGCGAAGCAGGACTGAGAAGTCGGCGAGCTGGTTGACCCTCGTCAATAGCTCCTTGGACAATTCCATCTCTCTTCGGAGAGAACGAAGGTCTGCATCGACGACCGGCTCGTCGGACACAGTACGAGGAAGCTTCGCAACCTGACCGGCAAGAGTTGAGAAGGCTTTCACCATGGTTTTTCGAGCATCATCGGTGGGTAGTTCGCCGTTGGCCCTTGAGCTGGGTCTCGCGGCATCGTTGATCCCGATAGACCGGAGCCTCTTCCTGAAGGAGAATATCCGCGAACTAAGATCGCTCATTTCGGGGCTCAGCCCAGAGGATGCCGCCCGCAGGCCGAAGACATCTGAGGGTGCGTGGTCAAGGGATGTATAATACTCACACACGATATTGGACTCACCATCGTTGTCACCACCGCTGAAGCTGACCTCGACGACGGTATCCAGAGGACTGTCAACCATCGCCGACTCCTCGGCAAGGCGCAAAGCCTCCAGTTCCCGCCTCTCCAGCTTCTGGCGTTCGGCACGTTCAGCTGCCTCCTGGCGTTCGCGCCTTTCTCTCCCCTCAACCTCAGCCCGAGCCCTCTCCAACCTCTCTCGTTCAAGTTTCTCCCTCTCCATCCGCTCCCTTTCCAGTCTCTTCTTCTCAAGACGTTCCCTCTCAAGCCTCTCCTTCTCCTCAGCCTCGCGCCGCGCCCTCTCCTCAGCCTCAGCCTTCTCACGACGCGCCCTCTCCTCCGCCTCCGCCTCCTCACGCCGTGCCCTCTCTTCAGCCTCTGCCTGCAGACGCCCCATCCGTTCCTCCTCCTCCTGCCTAGAACGCTTCTCACGCTCCTCATCTTCCGCCTTCTCGCGCGCGATCCGCTCCAACCGCTCCCTCTCCTCTGTCTCCGACCGCTCACGTTCCCTCCGCTCCCTCTCCTCCGCGTCCGTCTTCTCGCGCTCGATCCTAGCCTGTTCCAGCACGGCCAGCCGCTCAGCCTCAACAGCGGCCGCCTGCTCGCGCGCACGGAGCGCTTCCGCCTCGGCCTCCAGGCGCTCCTGTTCTTCGCGCAATCGTGTCTCCTCGGCCACGCGGTGCAGTTCGGCCTTGTGTGCGTCGGCCAGCTGCTGCTTCAGGCTCGCGATGGTCTTCTTCCACGAGCTGAACTGTAACTCGGCGTTCTCGACTGCCCTCTGGCGGGTCGAGACCACCGCGTCCCTTGCGCTGGTTTCGGAAATACCTGGGGTGGAACGGAGGGTCTGCAAAGCCTCGCGAACAGGGGACAGCGCCCGCCCGATGGACGCCTCGTGGGTGTTGATAGCATCCTCCAGGTTAGACGTCAGGTCCGAGAGGCGGTCGGAAGAGAGTCGCTCCTCTCCCTGGGCGAGCGCAGCATGAATAGACGTGACAGCATCGCTAGCCTGTCCGAGGTGCTCTGCGAGCGTGGTAAGGACAACGTCGACTGCGTGCGCCTTCTTCGCGAGCTGGAAGTAGTCAGATTTGGACTCAAGCGTTTTGATCGCGCCTGACAGCATCATGCTGTAGGTGTTCGCGTCGGTGCGAACGCCCTTGTCAAGCGCGGCGGGGTCGAAAGGAAGACTCGGCTGGGCAGCCTGCTCAATGGTCTCCAAGCTGAAAGCGCCGGGAAGAGACACCCGACGCTTCGGCGTGCTTCGCTCGGAGACACCAACGAGCTTGGCCTCGTTGACAAAAGGAATGCGACGCGGGAGCTCGTCCAAGAACGACTGGACCGTCGACTTCGAGGAGGTCAGCTCCTCAGCGAGTGTCTGCTCCGTCTCAGCAATGGCGTCCTCATCGAGCGACCCAGCAAAGATATCCTGGGCGGCCTTGTCGTAGCGAACCTTAAGGTCCTCGATGCGGATCTGGAACGAATGGACTTCGTCTCGGACCGTGCCCATCATGGTAGCCTGCGTCTGGACCACCTCCCAGAACCGCGCCGTGTCATTGGTGGCATTGAGGAATGCTTCGAGCGCCGAGGAAGAGCGAGTGAGGTACTCCCCCAGCGCGAGGCTGAGCGAAGGGTTCAGGGTGGACAGAGGGATAGAAACATCCTGGGCGAGCCGCGCTTGGAGTTGCGTCAACCGCTCAGTCACATGTGTTGGCGAGGTTAGGACAACAGGAAGGGTCATTGCGGGGCTTTCGGGCGTTGGCGGCGCATCGTGACGGACCTGTTGGCGCCACATTTGACGAGACATGCCATCAACAATCTCGCCTCTGGCATCGTCCGTCTCGTGGAAGAGTTGGTCCATAGCAGACCAGACTTTGCGAACTTGGGTCAGCGTGAAGATCCGTGTCGACACTAGATCCTTGGTTTTGGTAGCGGCAGCGCGACAGGCCTCGAGCGCATCGATAGCTGCGGCGGAGTCCAACTTGAACTGGGCATCGACGCCAAGGAAGTCTAGATGAAGAAGGGCAGCTCGAGCCTTGGATAAAAGCGGTCCGGACTCGTGATTCGCCTCCTGGAGCTCCTGAAGGACAGACGGGAATAAGGAAAGAAATACCGAGTGGTGGGTAGAGTCCAGACAATCTTCCGTAGACAGATCCGGAGGAGTACCGTCGCCACTGGAGGTCGATATGCCGTTCTCCATACGGTCGATGAGGGAGAGGAATTTGGAAGACAAGTCGGAAGCTGCCTTGCAAACTGTCTCGACGTTCTTCACGGCCTCCAGAGACGCATGATACTCTCGTGCACAAGCTTCGGCCCTCTTCACCTGCTGAAGCGCGGAAGCCGCTTCGGAAGAGAGCTGTTCCACAACGACATCAGTGCACGCAGCCTGCTCGGGGAAGTGACGATGTTCCGGCTTCGGGAATAGGGGGGAAGACGACGGACTTCCTCGAAGTAGTAGCCTCTTGCTGAATGCGCTCACTCGAGACATGAAGCTGGAGTCTTGGCGAGCAGTAGGATGGTTGAACTTCGCCACCTCGATCTCTTCCAGCAGGGTCTGTGCATCGGACTTGTCCTTGAGTGTCTCGACGTAGAACTCGTCAGCCCTGCTACATTGTAAGCAAACACGCGCAGCAATGTGTCCAACAATCCCTTACTTCTTCCACTGCAGGACCATCTGCATAAGGAATTTGCCTACATCCTCCATCTCGGTAATGCCTTCATTCTCCAGCTTATCTTGTTCGTCGAGAAGTTCATCGGGAACAGGGTTTCGGCTGTCGTCGATGAGCTTGTCAAGAGCCTTTCCAGCACCGGCAATCTTGGTATGTCTAAGTGAAGACGTTTGACTCGCGAACCGAGCAGCCTCTTGAGAAAGAGATTCCGCGAGCTTGTAACGTGCGCCACGGGAGTAACCGGGTATGGAAGCAAGTGAGGTTTCAGAGGCTACAGACATCATCGAGACCATGGAACCGCGCCTCTTGGGGGTATGTTCGCCCGGATTTGAATCGTCGGCCTCCAGGGATTCGTATACTGAAGGCGACCATCGAGCACGGGAACCTAGGAAGTCACGGAGGTCGTCAAGGAGTCTATGGAGGTCGTTCCATGCACCGGTACGTCGTTCCTCCCATGTCACTCTGACACCAAGGAGGTTGAGGTTGTCATATCTATCGCGGAGGAGACGTAGCAGCTTGTCCAGTGTGTAGATTGTGGTGAGAGTAATCTCGATGAGGTCCGTATCCGCCGGGGACAAATTTCGCTGGGCTGCGGCTTAAGAAGTCGCATGCGCTGTCATACATACTGTAGCCATGAGTGTACCATGCGCAACTCACCCTTCGTGAACTTCTTGAGTTTCTTGAGCTCACCAGAGTCGAAAATCTCCGTCTCCTTCTCGATCCTGTCATGCTCCACCATCCACTCCTGAAGCTGCTCGCGAGTGGGAAGTCCCGGAACCACCGTGGCGGACGCGCGTACCGCATCGAGGCCGACGAAAACCTCGATGGGTGGGAGTTGCTCGAGAAACTGAAATGAAGCTCAGGAACGCCGCACCGCGTGGCATACGTACGTTGAGCAACATACCTTGATCTTCTCCTCTATCCACGCCTTACGCTCGCTGAAAGCCTGCAACTCGATGACCTCATGCCATTCCAGCGCCTCGTCCATTTCAGTTTTCTCGGGAGCGTGCTTGCGTTCCAGCGAGAGGACTTCATCAGCGATAGCGAGGATATCACGGACACCACCGTTATCAGCGTCAGAATGAGATGGGGAAACAGTGGGGGCGTCGGGTGAACTACCCGACGGAATAGAGGCGTCGGCTGCCTCAGACATTCCTCCGGGTAGGGCGAACGGCAGAGGCGGTCAACCGTGGTCGTGTCGTCGGTCCGTAGAATCAGAAACGATCGTAGGAGACAGTCAGAGCATGCTGCGAGGGCGTGGAGGTAGGTGAGAATGTCGCGTGGGCGTTTGTAGGAGGAAGGAGGCAGCGTGCAACGCCTCACTCCGCAGGCGGTTGCAGGACGGGCACGGAACGCGAAGGCCCGTCGCCAGCGCTTGCCTCGCAGAAGGATGAGCCCGACAGAACAGGCTCAGCAATTCCCATATACTTCACACTTTGCCCCTACCATAATTGCGTTCCGCAGGGTTTGAAGGCGCACTCCCGTGCATACATCGGACCGTCATAAGGCGAAGCGAGTCGTGGCGACGTCGGGGAGCGGGTAACTTGAACCTTGTACGAAGTAACCAGGACGGCGTTACCGATTCGAGTTCGGGCACTGTCATATCCGTCATCTGTTCAATATTTCACGACGAACGCCGTAATATGGTGAATGGGACTAGCTATAGGAGGTGAAAGAAATGACGCCTCCCTAGCTCAGATGAGGCCAACCAGGCGGCCCACGGCAGTGGCGCTGTTACATTCATCTGGCATGTTGCATTACATAGGATGCTCAGACTGCTGACAGTAAGTACCAGTGCTTGTATGTGTATGCATCATCCCGAATATGGATTGAAATGGATGAAAGGCACTTAGGATTCGAAGCTTGGTTTGACACAACGGATGGACAATTACTGACCTCGTATGCATCGGACATCCAGCCAGCATCCTGAGGTCAGTGGCACCTGACTTCGTGTGAAGCGTAACTTATGCGCATTGCGATGACTCGTCGGAACCTCGGATCTTTAGAGACTCAGAAAGCTGCACATCTAGGACTGGGCTGGACCAGATAATTATCGGATTCCATGCGCGGACGGAACCACAAGCCTTCCTGGAATGCCCTGAACACATGGGGCGCCACCGCATTTTGTGTTGCGGGAACATTGCGAATGAGTCTAACTGTCGAGTTGAGACCTCCCCAGCGATTCCTGGCCACGAGAAAGTGATCGACCGTCATCCATATTCGGATATGGTCGGCTACGGAGACCAACGAGAAAGATGCAAATAAGTAAGCGTACGCCACTCACGTTCTCTGTTTAGCCGACGCCCTGAAGGAACTGGGAGAATTGCCATATTCGGATATGTATAGCCACACACCACACACCCACCCGAGCCCACCCGACGGACCCGAGTCGATCGCGAAGTACAGTGCGTCAAGCCGTAGACGTAATTTTGAGGTACGCGTTCACAAGACATCGCCAACCGGAGGGCGGCGATAAAGCGAAGTCGTACTACATAGTGATGTCATAACTAAAAAGTACTCGTAGTACAGAGCATCGGAGTACAGGGTGCTACATAATCGTGCACACAGACCTAGTGGGGCAGTAGCCAAATCCAAGAGATTATATGCAATAGGAAGGGCGAAGAAAACGGAAGGGGGGTCACAGAGAAGAGCGTAGGCTAATAAAATAATTCGCAAGCAACGAAAATGGAGAACAACAACAGTGTGGGTAGACAAAACAAGACAAAACGAAGGCATTAGGTACTGCAATATATATCGTATGTACGGCGGCTGCAGCTCGCGCAATAGACCCCGAAAGTCAAGAACGAAGGTCGTGAAGGACTCCTCTACCACCCCAAGGGCCCGGTGCTCCGCACTCACTCTGCGTACAAAACGTGCCGATCCGTACTGTCCAGCCATATGCGCAGGTCGCTGTCATTCCCGAGCGGGACGAAATCGTTGCTCAAGCTGTCGCGGTACCTGAGCGCGAGTACGTTTCCGCCCAGCCGCGCCTGGACCTTGTCCACGAGCTGCGCATGAGTGACCTTGGGGTGGACGCGGATCGCAACGAGGTCGTCCGACACACGGTCGAAAATCTTGATCTTGAGGAACGCGGCGTTGGGGTTACTTGCGGAGATGGGTGGATTGTACGCAGCATTCGATGCTGACCGCGATCGCCCGGACGCGGAAGTCGCTGCAGTGTGCACAGAGCCGGCCTGTGAGGAGCGCATTGATACGGGTGATGGGTCGTGTGAGGAGGCAAGTGAGGAGCGAGAATTCGCTTCGTATGGGTCAATTTCGAGTGGTGTTCGGCTGCGCTGAAGGTCACCGGAAGGACCGGGGATGGGGGAGTGAGTGCGGGAGTAAGATTGGGAAGGATGGGGGGAATGTGTGCGGGATCCGCCGTTGGCGAATTGCCTGTGCGAGTTCGCCGAGTCTACGCGTTGATGACCAGCACGAGACTGGCTCCGTCCGTTAGGTTGCGCGTAGTACGGGTCGCCACCGACCACATCCTCCTCGTATCGAGACCCGTCGCTGAGACGGTTCTGGGACGAGAGGCCTAAACGAGACATCTGGTCTGCCGCGACATCGGGGTCTGCGAGGCTCTGGCGCTCCTCCGCGAAGGTGGATTGGCGAAGTGCATCAATCTCCCCACGGCGCGGTTCGACATTAACCTCACCGTCACCGGGTTTCAAGGCACAAAAGGCACGAATAAGGACGTGTTCGAGGATGTAGCGAGCGTAAGTCTTGAGACCACACAGCTTGTGGAGGTACTCGTCGAGCTCCTCTCGCCGGTTCATGGTAATCTCGTTGTCGACAACATCAACAGGACCGGGCATGTATGGTAGTATCCGGGTGCTGGTGTCGGGGCGACCGGCTTCGTGGGGGAAGGTGTCCAGAAGGTCAACCTGGAAGTCGTAGAAGTCGTTGTAGGAACGGAAGAGGACAAGTTCCTTGGCCGGAGGGAGGGAATTGGAACGAGACTGGCCGTACGGTTGGTAGATGGCGTGTACCCGGAACCAATACTCCTCCGCTTCGTAATGATACGACTTGATTTCGGCAGAGAGAAGAATTCCTTCGGACAGTAGCTTGGGTGTGAGGGGACGAGAAGGCTCTTCGGGGATCGGGTCTGATTGCCCTGGGAGCGGCGTCGCACCATGAACCGTGATCATAGGCTCCGGCTGTGCTGAGGATGTCCGGAGACTTGCTGAAGGCAGAGAAGAGGGATCGTCGAGAACGCCTAGCGAGATACTGTTCGCCTTGTAGTTCAAGATAGCTCTCTTCCATTGCTCCACCCGTGGCAGCTCTCCGTTGTCGATGAGTTGCTGGACGTTAGGGATTGCCTGCCCTGTGGCGGGGTCGCGGATCTCGACGAATGATACAGGAATGAGGCCGGGTCGCCCGAGGCGGCCTATGGGTTTCGCAACGAACCATTCACGGTTTGACTGGGCGACGACGTTGATGGGATCTCCCATCTTCGCCTCGAGCTCGTCTCCGCGCTCGGCTTTGAAGTCGTGGACAACGATAGCGTAGAAGGACTTCAGCTTGGGGGAATTTGGGGCGGAAGAAATGTGGGACAATCGCTCGGTTGGAGTAGGGTGTTTGGGTGAGCGAGGACTAACGCAGTGTCAACGGCGAAAGAGGGATTATAGGAGGAATTTACTCACGTAGCAGCGCCCTTGGTGAATTCCTCGAACAGGTGCGAGGGGACAAGCCCTCGGGCGCCGGACATTGGATTGTGGGCTTCATACCACAATCCACCGTTATCGTGCAAGACATGGAAAAAGTCGCCCTTGTCGAAAGAGAGTTCCTGGGGAGCGGTGGACTTGTAGGGACCGAGAGCTCTGATAACCTTCTTTGGAGGTAGGATGGCCGTCGATGGTTTGGAGAGCGCGGGGAGGGGAGAAGGGATAGAAATGCTGTGATGTTGGTGGTCTTTGTTGCCATTCAATGACTTGCGGAGGGACTTCATACCGTCAAGGATAGTGAAATGTCGTGAAAGGGCGTGAGGAAAAGGAGAGGACGAGAAGGGAACCTGCGAGGTGTATTATCGCCGAGACATGGCCTGTTGGTCGTGCTTCGCACTCTGTTCAAACATTCCCACGGATAGCCTACGGATGGCTTCCAATTGTTACCGTCCGCTTTTAGCACATCATGATCACGTCGTCGGGACCAATCCCTGCCGCCTCAGCGGCCGCGTGCATGAATTCTGCTCTTCCCCTTCTTCGAATGCTCCCACTCATCTCCACCACCGTCGGCCTTTGTACTCGCCTCCCATCCACGCCTGGCATGACAGCACCCTCCTACATCCTGTCAATCTGCGAGACCTGACGTCAGTGATCCCATCACCCGCAGCCATACATACCCTTGTCGCGTGTCAACGCTCCAGGCGTCCTTGCATCTCCGGTCCCCGGACGTTGTCGTTAACGTTCACAACTCCCTGCTCTGTCTGCAAGCATTGAGTACCCATTCCGCACTGCCCACGCCCTCATGACATGGCGTTTTCCTGAATATGTACATGCATAATGCTATTAGTACGCATTCCGCGTGTCCGCCTGCGTTCCCCATGGTAACAATATCCACTCATGCTGCGGCACGCCGCCTACATCATGACACATATATACAGTACTCTCGTAAAGTGTCAAAGTCTCCATGATTGAGTATAGATGCCTTCAAAACACATTTACGAGTCGTACTAGCATTCAGTATATATAATCAGCGACGAGCAGTGGATTGGGAGGATAGCACACGAGCTAGGAATAATATGATTTGAATACCTCTGAGAAACGCCTTCGAAGGGAGTCCAACATTTGCGCAGCAGGAATATCTGGCTGGAACAGCGGAGCTCTTGCAACCGTTCTGCTCAACGACTCCAGACACTTCACGTGACAGGATTGCCGAATTTGGGGGGACAAATACACTCCATCATCCGTCCCGTTTGGCGCCTTGAAACTCTCGCTCGTCCGCTTCCCCTGAGTCCTGACTCCTCCTACTACCCCCACACCATACCATGGCAGCACGCAAGCTGCAAAGTACGTCCCCCTTTATTCTTCGCCCAAGAGTCAAGCTTAACCACAGCTTATAAAGCCGAAATTGACCGGACCTTGAAGAAGGTCTCGGAAGGCGTCGAGCTTTTCGAGAGCATATACGACAAGATGCAGGCGTCGACAAACCAGACCCAGAAGGAGAAGCTGGAGACCGACTTGAAGACGCAAATCAAGAAGCTCCAGCGATTGCGCGACCAAATCAAGACGTGGGTAGCGAGCAATGACATCAAAGACAAGTCCGCATTGCTCGACAACCGCAAGCTGATTGAGACGGTAAGCACCCCCTTTGCGCCCATATACCGGACGCCGTCGCCTCTGTGCAACCACGCAGGAAGGAGTGCATAGCTGGACGTCGGTCTGCGGTGCTGGACGATGGATTGCATATTATGCTAATAGCTTTGTTGGTCCATGTCGTCTCGTGGTCTTTATCCACTCTCCTGTAACGCCCTACTCTTATTCAGCAAATGGAGAAGTTCAAAGCATGCGAGAAGGAGATGAAGACGAAGGCGTTCTCGAAAGAGGGTCTCACCCAGTCCGCAAAGCTCGATCCGAAACAGCAGGAGAAGGTCGTCACGATGTCATGGGTGCAGTCCATGATGGATGAACTCATGGTTCAAGTCGAGTCGGCGGAGGCTGAGATTGAGACGTTGCAGGGAGCAGGGAAGAAGAAGAAGGCGGGGGGCGCTGCGGCGGAGCGGTTAGAGGGGCTGGAGAGTTTGAACGAGCGGCGGAAGTGGCACATCAACCGACTCGAACTCATTCTCCGGTTACTGGATAACGGCTCTTTAGCAACGGAGAAGGTCTCGTCCATCCAGGACGACGTGAAGTACTTCGTCGACAGCAATACGGTATGTACGCCTTTGTCTCCCCACTGTTGTCAGCCTCACGTGGGGTGTCAGGATGAGGAGTTTGAGGAGTATGAGGGCGTCTACGACGACCTGAACCTAGATGAGGAGGAGGAGAAGTTCCGAATGCCGAACGACGAGAGTGACAGTGAGGACTCGGAAGCAGCAAGTGAAGGTGCGTCAAGACTTCATTTATGCATCACAGGAGATTTCATGGCTGTGTAGACTTGCCTCTACGAACGCCATCCAAGAAACATGACGAAGAGAGCATTGCAAGTAGTAATAAACGCGATAGTCCGGTCTTGAAGAAGGCAGCGACGACATTGCAACAACGAAGTATGTCAACCGGACCTTCGGCTTTGTCTGTACGTCTACTAACATGGAAGCCGCAGAGCAATCAATAGCAACAGAACGTGTGTCTTTTCGACTGCTGGAATACACAAAGGCGAAGCTTACGATTCCTTGTAGTACCCAAACCGCCTCCGCACGCAAACTTCGCTCAACAATCGGTAGCAAGTATGGTCAAAGGCTCAGCACCACCACGAAATCCTCCATCAGGATATGCGAAAGTGGCAGCAGCAGCAGTAGCGCCATCATCATCAACGCAATCGCATTCTACGGTATCAGCATCGGCCTCGCAAACAGCGATTGTACCACCGACACCGTCAGCATCCACGACAACGACGTCAACAAGCTCGATACCTCCAGACCAGCATTCTGCTGTTACATCATCACCGAGCCTAACACATCCTTCCGTAACAAGCCCGATGCTCTCGTCTGCTGCGTCCGTATCTCATCAGCCCGACGATTCTGTGTTCTCTGCTCATGGCTCTCCTGCGCTTATTGACGCGGTCCCCAGTTCGATCGGTGGTCCTGCAGCGACGTCTTCTCCACAGCGACCGATAGCACGGAAAGGTCGGCTCTAACTTGACTAATCAACACGTCCAAGAACTTCCGCTTACGATCCATGAATCCACAGCCTCCCTCTCGTCACCAACTGCTTTGCAACCGCCAGGCGTACCGGTATGTGCCGAACAATGCTTGATCCTCGTGGCATCCATTGCTCAACTTTTTCTTTGACCTTGCACAGCATCCTTCGCAAGACCAGCCCTCTGCGCCTGTACCTAACGGCCTTGCACCGGTGTCAACGGTAATAGTACAGGCACCCCCCACGCCCTCTCCACTGCTGCAACCTGGGCAATCCTTCCCTACCGCACCAGCTCCCGGCGCTTCGTCACCGATGCCCCTTCCCGCCCAGCAACAATCGCAACAGCCGCAGTTTCCTCCTGGTGTTGCCCTCAACAACGCGGATCACGCCAAACAGGCGCAGGCTGCACCTGGAGCGCGTCCACCATCCGCGTCTACCCCGGGTCTCCCGTCACAGATGCAGCAGCGTGCAAACGCGTTCCCTGGCTCGCTATCTGATTTGGTGATGTCATTCGAAAATGTGAAGCAGAAGGGTATGTGTGCCTTGCGTCGTCAAAGGCTTAGACTAACAGAGTGGCGGCTTGCGTCTCAGCACCACACCGGATGTCCAACCTTGATCAGGTCCACAAGCTGCTGCAGGGGAGCTACACGAGCATGCCGCAACCACAGGACACGGAGAAGTCAGTACCCACGTCTGATTGCACCGTGATTCGGTTAACTGACCCGCCTCACTCCATTTAGGCCCAAGTACTACGTCCCTCGGAACCCCGTCCAGACGCCATCGTACTACCCTCAAGTACCACACCCGCTTCTCAACACGCCGGGCATCTTCTCGCAGCTGGATGTCGAGACGCTGTTCTACGTGTTCTACTACCACCCGGGCACGTATCAGCAGTAAGTTCCCAATGCCACTTGTGCCACTTCATCGCGCCAGAAACTGATCCGCGTACACGTTCTGCAGGTACCTCGCTGCGAAGGAGCTCAAACGCCAGTCCTGGCGGTTCCATGTGAAGTACCTGACGTGGTTCCAGCGACACTCCGAGCCGCAGGCGATCACGGAAGAGTACGAGCAGGGCGTGTACGTCTACTTTGACTGGGAAGGCTCATGGTGCCAGCGCAAGAAGAGCGACTTCCGGTTCGAGTACCGCTACCTCTCCGAGGACTAAGCCGTGCACGCCATTGCTAATCCTGGTGGCGGGGACAGCATCACAAGGACACGGACGCGGCTTCGCTGGCTGACGCTTTCTCCTCGACCTTTCCGTTTTCGCTCCTCGCTTTCGATTGTGGTGTGCTGCGCTCCCACCGCGACGCGCAGCACTCGATGAACCGCACTACTCTTCGCCATCTTGCCATTACTGTTGTCCGTTCGATCCGCTGGTCTTTCCTTCTCTCTCTAGTTATCGTCTCCATCTCTCGTATCCGACACTACTGTCTCTGTAGCTGCCACAGAGCCTTGGCTCTCCCCGCGTCCCGCACTGTATATGAACACGAACTTGCTATAATCCACTGTACTGTCGTCATGGACAATGACCAAATTATCGATGTCTTTTCTTCTTTCACTGTTCCCCCAAAATGTGTTTGCCTGCGTGCGCGAGCTTCATGTCTATTGGGGGATTCATCTCTCCCGCGCGATCGAGAGCCTCTCGAAGTCGTTGCATCCAGCTGTCGACCGACCTTACTGTATACGTCCAGTCGCGCTGTCACATACCGAGTCCGGGGCATTAGTATTCGCGACGTGATCCACAGTTTCCAGCAGGGCTGTCTGACACGGGCGTTCGCGCCAGGTACCGAAGCGGGAGTGGAAGCAGTAGCATGACTATTAGTGCAGGTAGAATATACGAGGAGTCCTATCCCCATGGTGTCTAGTATGCGCTGGGCACGGCAAGGTGCACGCAGCGGCACCCCACTAGCATGCATGCTGGCCGGGCCGTCTACTCGAGCGCGACAGTCGCACCGAGGTCCGTGAATGTCTTTTTGAGCTTCTCCGCGTCCTCCTTCGAGAGGTTCTCCTTGAGGACTTGCGGTAGCGACTCGACGAACTTCTTCGCCTGGATGGGACAACGCGAACCGCGGAACGTTGCCGAATACAAGCCTGAGCAAACTGGTCAAGGAAGAACTACGGGGGAGACGCACCTCGATGAGGGTGAGGTTGGGAACCATCGCCTTGACCTCGCGGATGATCTTGGGCTTCGCGGCCGCGTCGAAGGCCTCGAGCTTCACGTTGAACACGGTCTTCTCCTTCGGCTTTTCCTGATGACGCGTAGCGACCCGCCCACGTCCACGCGTTCATCCCTTCTATTCCCAAGCATGTGAGACTAACAAGGAAGGACGTACCGCTTCTGTCTCCTCAGCGGGAGCAGGTGCAGCGGCAGGCGCGGCGGCAGGCATGGCAATCTCCTGGATGTTCAGCCGTGTCTGTGCGGACACGAAGGTGTGGGTCAGTATGCGAGAACACTCGACGCGCAATGGAATATGCAGCGCACCTTCAAAAGGGTGACGAGGTCTGCTGCCTGGAGGAGGGTCAGGCCGGAAATGTCGTCAACGATTTTGTTAAGCTTCGGTTCGGATGGCGGAGGGGGTGCGGAAGATGATGACGCGGCGGCCTCAGTCGCAAGGCATCTTGACGGGCCGGCGAGAGAGCGAGGTCTACCATAGCGCAGTGCAAGTGAGCATACGTGGTTCGCAGACCACGGGTTGTGAGCTGGTATGACTGACCGCGTCGCGCGACATGACCTCGAGATGGAGCGGAGAGCAGAGGAGCACCGGGTCTACAGAATGGTGAGTTCAGAAAAAGTCAAGGATGACCGGTACAATTGTTACTGACCGCCATGTTAAGAGCAGGAGCAAAACAGAAGAAGACAAGCGAGACGGACCCGGACGACGTGAACGGACAGTCGCACTCTACTAACACTACTCTAACAGCGGTGGCCAACGACTCTGCCGCCGCGATGGAAAATCCCGGCGGGCACGTGCCGTCATGGAGGAAGCGCCCGTAGTGGGTTCAACGTAATACCAACTCAGATGTAGAATCAGCTCTCAGCTCTCAGCTCTCATCCATCCTCTCACCTACATGCTGCTCAGATCTCTTGGACAAACATACTACATTCTACGTAGAACAGATCGCGTTTACCGTACAACGACTGACCCTTTGGCCGCCGACTGAAATCGGGTAAGTATTTTCACTCATCGTGAACGCGGTACTCATTTGCGTGCTCACGCAATGTACACTTTGCAAGATCAGTCTCTTATGTTATTTATCATTCTGGCTGAATATATTCTCATTGGCAGATGGTGCAGCATCCCCTACTCGCGTCCTAATATGCTACTCAGCGAGGTGACCGTTGATATTCAGGGTGAGCTGCGTACCTCAAAGCATCGACATAACCGCTCTCCTGACCCCCCTTAGTGGATGCGCGTGCATCTCCTTGATCACGATATATGCGTTGCCCAACTCGTCCGGTTTCTATTTATTGGTCGGCCGTTGTAAGTATCCACTTCTCGGTCATTACAGGTCAAGAAATTCGAGAACTAACTGATGTCGCCCTTCCGCTTTCTTTATCCGTAGTGTGCCGTAACTCGTTCAACGCACGCAAGCAACACGCAAGAGTGCGTCTAGGAGCGATCCTTCGCTTGCGATTCAGAGCATGCCTGGCTGCACGCATTTGGAATAGTGCAATGTGAATGTACGTCCTTCGCTGGAACCAGGAAATTTGGTTGGTCGATTGGCTTTAGCTGGGTGATCGTCTCCATTGGCATCACGCCCAGGACATCAGCTACGAAGGAGTGGAGGGGTGAAGCAGACCCTGGCTTGCCCTCTGTGCGCATTCTTCCTGAGAGACGTGCTTCGTCGATCGATCACAGAGTGCTACTATAGAGTGCTGTCTTGAATCGTCAGATGGTTTATACAACCCCCCAGTGCTGGTAGTCACTTATGAATGTGATTTCAAGGCGGGACCCCGAATTCCCGATTGCGATTTATACCGATTCGGGGTGTGCCTCTAGTGCGCCTTCAGGGGATTCGGAGAGGGTCTAGTGTGACAGTGGTTGTCAATCATGAGACCTTCTGACCTCCATAATATTAATGGCCCAAAGAAAGTTCACCGGTGCAGCGTCGGTGTAAGTATTTGGGACATTACGCCTCGTCTCCCTTTTCTAGGCCGGTTCACCATTGCCTATCATGCAAGGCACCAATTTTGATGACCCACACCGACAATATTTGGTAAGTATGCTCCTGGGAAGTCGCCAGTCGAGACTCATTAATTGACAGACCGTGGGCGTCGGCGTTGACGTTGACGGTTCACAAATCTCTAATGATTGACTAGCCTTCCAAGCTCGGTATGGTGTCACGGAGTCCCACTTGGTTACCAATGCCTTGAGGCGCGGTGGGGGTATACAAATACGAGACAGCGTGTCTTGGCCCGAGTGCGTACCCAAGACTTTTTGGCTCCTCCACTGGCATCGCACACTCTTTAGAATGGTCCTCCTCGACAACACGTCCGTATACTTACCCTTTCTTCTCCACAAGCGCCAGTGGGTTCCTGACGCATACAGTTCACTAGTGTTGGGGTGCTGCTCATAAGCGTCGTTCTCTCTGGCGCGTAAGTAGTTCCCTTCTCCAGTTTTTTCATCTGTTTCAATCGTGTCAACGCTATCTCGACCAGCCTTTGGGGTGGTGAGTGCTCCTTGGCCTTCGGTATGTAGGTCGTGACGTTCACATGGCTTATACCCGCCGATCATTAGTGTTCTGTTCCCAGGTATTGTACTACTACATTCGCTACCCGGGGGACCCCTTATCCATTAAGCTGCTTGTGAGTCATCGTCTCCTGTATTTCATCCGCTTCTTCGCCCGCTCAAACTATACGGATATATTTTAGGTCGGTGCGGTTACCGCGTCAGACACGATCCACCAAGGGTTGATCACCCACTCAAGTAAGCTTCCTCTGCAGTCAATTTCTTGTCGCATAGCCTCATATGCGTTCAAGTTTATTGGTACCTTGTTACCGAATACGGCAACCCGAATGCGCTGGCTTTGCTCGTCAAGTCGATCGTTGTCGAGGTTATATTCCAATGCATCACCGGGTTCCTTGTTCAAGGGTGATTAGTCGACTGATGGTCGAGCCATGACATACCTTGACTCACTACTTTCTCAGCTACTACACCATTTGTGTATGGAGGCTCAGCAAGGGTAAGCTGTACGTCGTTATCCCAGTGGTACGCCTCCCACCTAGGTGCGCCGACGACCACCTAACCGGGCCTCCGTCGCTTCTACAGGCGGTGATGGTCCTCGCCGAGTTTGCGTTAAGCATTGCGTACAGTGTCATAGCGTACGTCGCTGTTCACGACACGGTTTTGCGGCTCTCTTCGCTGACACTCGTTGCCTGCAGCCTCTCGCGTCTCGTGACGTTCCGTGACCTCGTCCAGATCAAGGTGCGGCTGGTGGTCGGGCACGATCATAATTCACCGATAACATCTTCACAGGCGCTCTCGGCATGTATGAACATTTTCGCAGCGGTTCCCGATGTTGCTATTGCAGCCACCTTGTGCACAATTCTTTACCAGTCGCGAACTGGGTCGCCGAAATCAAGCATGCTGATCAATAGGCTGGTGAGTAATGCGCAGATCGCATATTGGGTGTGCACTCACATAGGGTGATAGATGGTGTTTGCTATTAACACGGGTCTCTTGACGAGGTAAGCTTTCCATGGTGCAGCCTGAGCCTTGAGGGTTGTTACTGAGATAGGGTGGGCCCAGTGTTTGCGCATGCATCTCCTTGGTCACGTTCTTCGTCTTCCCGAACACTTTCGTCTATATCTGCTTTTACTTCCTCATCGGCCGTCGTGAGTGCAAACGTCGACCACAGAGGGTTAGCACTAATGCCGTCTCTTCTCCGCCAGTATACGCAAACTCCCTCATGGCGATGTTGAACGCGCGCAGAAGCCCGCGCGACACCTCCAGCGAGGACACATCGATCTCGCTCCGGGAAGTCCCCACCGGGTCGAGCCTCACGCACTACAACGTTCCTGCCAGTGTACGTTCCGCTCACTCGCTCTCTCCCCCCGCACTAAGACTTCAGTCGTTTGCTTACGCTGCCTGACCCATAGCCTGGCGGCGGCCGCATAGCCATCCGGGTCAACACGACTCAGGAGATGAAGCACGAGCCGATGGAGTGTATCACTGCCGGGTCCTTCGGCCCCAATATGGTCTGAAGCCAAACTAGATCTGGAACAGTCAGCGCGGATACTCAAGCAGCCGCTCGAAGTCATCGTCTGAACTGAGAACGCAGTCCTCCCATTGGTCTCCGACCTCCTCTTGTTCTCAATCCCATGCCAGTGGGCGATAATCTGGGCCAAGCTATGGTCGGGTCCGGGGTGTTTTTAATGCGCAATCGCTCCGGGTCAGGGACCATTGGTGGTACACTGATGAACCTGTGTTCGTCCTGGGCTCGCCGTGGTTGCGCGGTTGTGGGGAGTTCTGGTACTACTTATCACAATTTCCTGGGCAGATATTGTGGCCGAGCAATTTAGAGATTTTAACCACCTTCATTGCATTGAGTGGCTGCTGGAATAATCAAGACTAATGATTAGTACTACTACTACGAATAAGAGTGCATAGCTGGGGAGATGTAGGGAGCTGCCTGGAGAAGTTTCTTTTCCTCTGACCTGGATAGACACACCGCAACTACAAAAGTTCCGGCCATCCCTAGAAACGTCTGTGCACACGGACACCCACAAAAACCTCGGCTCCCCCTGTGAAATACATTTCACCGAGTCGTCAGGCAAGCACTGGTACTTAAGAAACATACCATAAGACCGAGGGCTACATAATGCTGTCTTCGATCAATCGCTGCTGTATTCTTCGATGTCCATATCCATACTCTCCTCGCTACCTTCGCTGTCACTATCCACATTGCCTGCTGGAGGCTGGCAGGCCCCGACCCCGTCTGCCTTCCACGGCGCCCCCGACCCGCTCTGCCCCGTTGTTTGAGACGTACCGTTGACATTAACCGTCCCATCAAGCGCTGCAATACATACATGAAGGTCACTAATTGGCGAGGCTGAGAACAAAACGAGGCGTCTGCTTACTTTGTCCCGCTGCCATCCGGTCTTCTTCCAATATATTATGCATGGTATTCCGTAATTTGGCGACGAACGAAGGGTCATCGAGCAGGGAACCGTCCTTCACTGCACGATCTACTAGAGGATACCTAGAACGCCCCTCAACCACTCGCGGAGGATGCGATATTGGAAGACACACTCACCTGTCTAGCTCCTGCAGGACTTCCCTGGTCACATTGGCCTCTGGCATGTACTGCAGCTTCGGGTCTGAGGCAAGCTTCTCCTTCGCGATGTCATCGACGCGAGAAAGGAGCGCAGGCATCGCGTCCTGCGATAGGCGAATATTATGTTGAGAGAAGTATTCCACGCACCGTCGGAATGGGACAAAGGGCACCCACACTCTGCCTAAACTCCTTCAACAGCTCCTTCCGGAGGCGATCATACTGTCCGGACTTCTTGAACCTGTGATCAACGGTCCGTTACAAGGTCTTTGACGAGGAGGTCCGAGATCATTGCAGCCTCACTCTTCAATGAACTGCGTCGGATTCTTGATAGACATGGGCGAGTAGGAGGAGGAACAAGCTAAGATACAAAGGAAAGGAGTCCGTGAGGTCCGTGAGAAGAGACAGGTGGAAGCGAAGGAAGTGAGGTGAGAGCAGGAGGCAAGCCTTTGTCTCACCGTCCACGCGATACCGCTCTCAGCCGCGTTCATGATGCTCCCGGTATACCCGCCCTCGCTCTCAGCACTAAATAAGGATCATTCTCCACTCCACGTCCTCTCTTTGGCAGCGGACACGTACACGTCGTTCTCGAGCGCGCACCCAGGCCTACTTGAACGGTGACATCGCGCGGCAGCCTTCCCTCAGACCCATCGATATCGTGCTTACCACCACCATCTCCTGCGTGTCGACTTCCTAAGTCATGGCCAGCTTCCCCCCAATGAAAAACGACCTGATCCTGCGCGCCGCGCGAGGTGCGTCTCCACTTGGTCTCTTGCGGCGCGTCTGAGACGCGATGGAGGACAGGAGAGGAGACCGAACGCGCTCCCGTCTGGGTCATGCGGCAAGCAGGAAGGTACCTCCCTGGTGCGCACGACAATTCCTCTCATCGCGCGATGAATGCCTGACCGTGCCCTCGGACAGAATTCCAAGCAGTGCGCGCCGAGCACGACTTCTTCGAGATCTGCCGCACACCCGCGCTGGCGATGGAGGTCACTCTGCAGCCGATCCGACGGTACTCTGGCCTGCTCGATGCGTCGATCATCTTCTCCGACATTCTCGTTGTCCCCCAGGCGATGGGCATGGAGGTGATCATGAACCCCGGCCCGCACTTCCCCGACCCCCTCGTCACGCCTGCGGACATCGAGAAGCTTGCGAAGGACATCGATGTCGACAAGGAGCTCGGGTACGTCTACGAGGCGATCACGCAGACACGGCACGCCTTGAACGGCGAGGTGCCCCTCATCGGGTTCTGCGGCGCGCCGTGGACGCTGTTCTCGTACATGATCGAGGGCGGGGGCTCCAAGACGTTCCAGAAGTGCAAGTCGTGGTTGTTCAAGTATCCCGAAGAGTCCAAGGCGCTTCTGACCCGGATAGCGGACGTCTGCGTCGACTTTCTTGTTGGGCAGATCAAAGCTGGTGCTCAGGTGTGTATTCGCGATTCACCTGCTGATTCAAATCTATTAACCGACCCTTCGCCCTGTAGCTCGTCCAAGTCTTCGATTCGTGGGCAGGCGAGCTCGCCCCGCACCACTTCCAAGAGTTCTCCCTCCCTTCCATCCAACGCATATCCTCCGGCGTGCGCGTAAAGCTCGCCGCTGCGAACATCCCCGCGGTCCCTATGATACTCTTCCCGAAGGGCCAGAACTCGCAGATCGCCCTGTGCGCTGAAACGGCAGGCTACGACGTCATCGGCATTGACTGGTGCATCGACCCTGCGGATGCGCGACGAGCGGCGGGCGACAAGGTCGCTCTGCAGGGCAATCTGGACCCGAACCTGCTGTACGGCGGCAGGGATGCAATGGAGCGCGAGGTGAAGCGGATGGCTGAGAGCTTCAAGGGTGAGAAGAAGACCAAAGCATGGATCGCGAATTTGGGGCACGGCATCACACCTGGCGTAGACACGGAGGATATGCGCTGGTTCCTGGAGTGCGTGCACAAGTACTCGGCGGCGTGACTTCGCTTGGGAAAGTATAACTTCAAGAGAAAGTAGAAAACTTTGTACCAATAGGACCAATGCTAGGCATGATTTCCAGGCAGTATACGTCCCTAGCTCGGACAGAGCAGTTGCGAAACGTGAATGCGTATGCATTGCAGAACAGTGCGCGACAGTGATGTACAGAATGCGATGTACCTTAGATGCCCACAGCTATAAACAAGTCCTCGTAAATCAGAGAAAATCATCTCGCGAAAGCGTGATAGCGACCATGTGACATGCGTTGAGTGGTTGTGGTGAGCGGTTTAGAAGTCGAGGGTGTGGAAGTGGGAGCGAGGCGCAGGGAACGACGATGTGGGGGAACGACGATAACGAGGGTAAAGCCAGCGTAGACAAAGACAGCGATAAATATTCACAAATGAAATAAATGTGAACGTATGGATATTCGGTAAGATGGTTGAGATTACGCCAGAAGGCCCAGGGGAGGAAACGGGACGCTCGAAGCCTGTTCGAAGCGCATCATCACACGGACGGTTATGCGACGACATCCGCGGCGCTGAAACTACTTCGCCGTCGTCGCACACTGCGCAAGTTCGGCCGCTCCGATTTGGACGCCGGATTAACGACTGAGGAAGTGTTATTTGCGACCCAAGTGCCCGCCGCCTTGACGATCGCCGCAGCGGCGGCCGGCGACTCTTGGACAGAGCCTGTGGAATTGTGATGTGTGCGTTTGCCGACAAGGGTAGGGAGCCGCGAGGGGGTCGGCGAGCCAGGCTGTCTGGGCCTCAAGGGGCGCGTCGGGACGGATGGGAGCGGAAGGTTGTTGGTCGCCGTGACCGTGCCGCGCGCAGAGGTATCCTTTGCGAGTCGGGGAATCTTGTTGGGCAATTGTCCATTCGCCTTCGTGGTCTTGTTCGCGCCGAGCACCGTGCTGACCTTCTTCGCGGCCACCGTTGCCGCCGAGCGAGTGACACGGACTGGTCGCTGCTCCGAAGCGGGCACACGTTGGGAAGCGGTCCGCGCGGATGCTGGCTTCGCCTTCGTTCTCCGCACCGGGGCCGCGACGAGTGCGGGCAGTGTGTCGGCTTCCTCCTCTGCGTCGGAGTCCGACGCCACTCGCTTTGCGGCAGGCGTCTTCCGAGGCTGTCCGGGAGGAGCGATAGCTTGGGCCTTCGCAGTAGCAGCAGCCACATGCTTGTTTGGTGTGACCGGCGGGACGGGTACGGCCGAAGTCATCGAAGTCGTCACAACCATGGTTGTTGTCTCCGTGAAGACGTCCATCTCTTCCTCTGTCTCGTTGGGAGGCGTGACCGGTGCCACGAGAGTGTTCGCAGCGAAGACTGCTGCTTGCCGCAGTTTGCGCATCTCGTCGACCGCCGCCCACTTCGTCCATTCTAGTTGCTTGAGGTACATGTACTGCTGTTGCGGCCCAACTACGCTACCCGGACGCACGATACGCATGAACGCAATCGCTTCCGAGGCCGTGAAGCCGTACTTCCAGATGAGATACGCTCCGATGAGCGTACCTGTCCGCCCTAGGCCGGCTTTGCACTGTATCAAGGGGGGTATGTCAGTCGTACAGGGATATTCTCGTCAGCCATACTCACGTGCACCGCGACAACGCCGCCGTTCTCTATGACCTCGTCCGCCATGTCGATGAATTTGCGTACAATGTCGTCAGTGGGATTCGTGCCGTCGTCGAAGTATAGTTCCTGATGATGCATCCCGCGGTCTGTGAAGAGCTGGGCATCGTATAGCGGGTTATTGAGTCGCACGACCAGTTTGACCCCTTGTCGTTCGAAGTAATCCAAGCAGTTCAGGAAGGGAGCGGGCAGCTTTCGCTGCAATGCGACTGCCTTTGTTGGCGATACCGGTAGCACTGCCTGGTTCTCCTGTTCGCGCTTCTCCTTCTCCTTCTTGATCCATATCGGGTCCACGGGGGAAGCAAACGCGATGAAGTTGGGAGTTAACCAGTTCCAGTCGCCATTCTCCACCTTCTCGTAATATTCGTAGTCCTCGATGTCGAATTCGTTCATGTCGCATAGGCCGTTTTGCATTGCCTTGTAGATACCCCAGAGACAGTCCTGTATACTGAGATTGAAATCTGAACGTCCGCGGCCGGCATCTCGGAATGGCATTAATTCGATCTCTGCGATAGGATGGAAGGCCTCCCATGGCGGTCGTTGTTGAACGATCATCTGCAGCACGTCATTTGTCATTCGTCCAAAGGCTGCGGTGGGTTATACTTACCACGTAGAGCGCCATGAGGAGTGCTGCGTTTGCCTTCCTCCGGGGATCATTTGACGAGTAGAGGACGATGCGATGCGACATAATTGCAGGATCCTAGCAACGCAGAGGTCGCGTGAGGGCCATGAAGATGACATGACACGATAGGACATACCCCAAGTATCTCATGAATCAAAATGCATGCCTTGTAGACCATCGCCAGATTCAAGGGGCCCCAATCCTGGAAGAAGGATAGATAGAGTAGTTGGTCGTCGATCGTGAAGTACCAATACTTGGCGTCATCTTCCGGCGTCGCCGAGGACGAGGCTCTGGGGACTCCACGGATTTCGGGGAGGTTGGCAGGATCTCTCGCGAGGTCGTTGAGTGTATCCGGTTTCGGAGGAGGATGGGGGAAGGACGCGAAGTATAACCTGGACGTTAACCACGAGAATGAGTTCCACTGAGCTGATCGCGACGCGTGGGAAGAGGATGGACTGACCTCCCACCGAAGTGGCAAAGAGGTTCACAAGGGAGAGGCATCGATGAGGTTCGTTATGGACGCAGGGTGGGTGAGGGCACGACTGAGCGACGGCGGTGAAGGCGGGGGGCAGCCAGTGGCTGTCAGAAGCAACCGGGAGGCTCGCACTGAAGGACCAGAACCGGCGACTTGTGTTCGTCTGCCTCTGCGGGATCACGTGACCGACACGCGGTTTCCATCCCTCACAGGCGCGGTCTCGGACACCGACAGTCCCATGCGACAAGTGAGCAACTGCGACAGCAGCACACAGCACTTCAAAGACGCGTGGAAAACATCTCGTACCACGCACACCTTGGGTTTCACAAGACGCCAGCCCAGGAGCTGCCTTGCAGTCGCTGCTTCGCGCCTGAAATCAGGCGCCATCAGCCTGGGGCGCTCGCCACCGCGGCTTCTGAGAGACACTAGTCGTCGATGAGACACAACTACACCTGCGGAGTGTCTGCCGTTGTGCAATAGAGGAACAAGCTGTTACTGTGGCGCCGAGAGGACAAGGACAAGAACTGACAACGCTGCTTTCTGACGCGTGCTCGTGAGAGCTACCGCACGGCGCTAACGCGTCCATGGCGCGTCAAGCGGAGTCGGAGATCGCTCCCATCCCTACATCCACTCCCCTCCTCCTCCACGACACCCTTCCTTCCTTTTTGCGCAAACAGGTTGGGCGACAAATCAGACTAGACGGCCTAGATTCACTCCCCGCAACAGCTTCAAACACAATGCCCGACAACCAGATTTTCAAGGTGACGTCCACCCCAATCATCACCCCACTTTCACAATGGTGACCGTTGGCGACCCGGGCACTCCCAGGCCACATATAGTGGCATCCCCGTCTACGAGATGTATGTCCATTCACCCGTTTGACGCGTACTTCTTGATCTCAAGATGTTTGTAGGATGTGTAAAGGAGTGGCCGTGATGCGGCGACGGTCAGACTCCTGGCTCAACGCAACCCAGATCCTCAAAGTAGCCGGTTTCGACAAACCTCAGAGGACCCGTATTCTTGAGCGAGAGGTGCAGAAGGGAGAGCATGAGAAGGTGCAGGGCGGCTATGGCAAGTACCAAGGTTAGTCTCTACATTTCCTGCCATTACCCCCACACACGATTCCTAACATCCCGAAGGCACTTGGATACCACTCGAGCGAACCCTTGCGCTCTGCAGGCAATACGGTTGCGAAGCTGTACTAAGACCAATCATTGACTTCCAACCCGAAGCGAAGAGCCCTCCCTTAGCCCCAAAGCACCTCGTATCTGCCCAATCCTCCAAGGCAAGCATACGTCGTGGTGCTGAGCCACCGGTTAATTCTGCTATCAACACTCGATCCTCAAAACGGGCAGGACAGGATGGTGAATGTTCCGATGTCGACACATTATCCGTACGTGGTTCTGAAGATGGAACAATGACTCCTTCTCCCTCCGAAGCTTCCTCGAGTTCCCGTACGCCATCGCCAATTCGTAGCAGCCCTGGACCTTCCGCATCCGTTTCCAATGCAATGGATGAAGATGGACGCTCACCCTCCCCAGTGCCTAATCGCAAGCGGAAACATCGCCAGGTGGACGAAGAGGAGGAGTGTGTGGACGAGGGGTACGGTGCAAACGGTGCCGGTCACGCTGCATATGGCGACCAAATACTCGAATACTTCATCTCTGACTCAAACCAAATACCTGAAATCCTCATCAACCCACCACCAAACTTCGACCCTAACATGTCCATCGACGACGACGGCCACACAGCGCTGCACTGGGCAAGCGCCATGGGCCGCATCCGAATAGTCAAGCTACTACTTACGGCTGGCGCGGACATCTACAGGGTGAACAAGGCAGGCCAGACGGCCCTGATGCGTAGTGTCATGTTCGCGAACAACTACGACGTCCGAAAGTTCCCCGAACTATACGAGCTGCTCCACCGATCCACCCTCAACATCGACAACAGCAATCGGACCGTCTTCCATCACATCGTTGACGTTGCGATGTCGAAGGGCAAGACGCACGCCGCACGGTACTACATGGAGACCGTCCTGCAGCGCCTTGCCGACTTCCCTCGCGAACTCGCGGACATTATCAACTTCCAGGACGAGGATGGGGAGACGGCGCTGACGATGGCCGCGCGTTGCCGAAGCAAACGGCTGGTGAAACTACTTCTCGACCACGGGGCAGACCCGAAGATCGCGAACCACGACGGCAAGACGACGGAGGACTACATTCTTGAGGACGAACGATTCCGCTCGTCGCCCGTGCTCCCCTCCCGACAGCTATCCTTCCGTAGCGCTGCCGACGGCCCCGGCCCTACCACTGTCGCTACTACCAACGGTCCCTCGACGTACGCTCTCCTTACACAGGACAACCGTCCATCTCTACATTACTCCACGACGGGCCAGAAAACGGCGACGCGCTGTGTAACCGACGTCACGATGATGCTCGACAGCCTCGCCGCGGCGTTCGACCAGGAGCTGAAGGAGAAAGACCGAGACCTGACGCAGGCAAACGCCCTCCTCACCAGCATGCAGTCCGAGATCCTAGAGTCGCAACGGACAGCTTCGCACCTGAAGGCGCAGGCGCAGGGGCTCCCCGCCGCGCAGCAGACCGTGAAGCAGCTCGAGGACGAGCTCCGCGGGAAGATGGGGAAGCGGTTCAGGCTGGGGTGGGAGAAGTGGGTCAAGGACGACGAGGAGCGCGAACGCGCTATCCGGGACGCCGCGGGCGGGCACCTCGCGTCGGCCGCCGGGGAGCCGGTGGCGGATCTCCTTGCGCTGCACGCGGACATCCCCACGGACCCGGAGGCGCTGCGGAGGGAGTGCGAGCGGCTGAGGGAGGAGCTCGCGGGGCACAGGACGCGGCGGAAGGACATGTTTGACCACCTCGTCAAGTTCCAGGCGGAGGCGGGGACGGGCGGGCGGATGACGGAGTACCGGCGGCTGATCAGTGCAGGGTGTGGTGGGATACCCCCCGAGGACGTCGACGGCGTCGTGGGCATGCTTCTGGAGGTGCGTGGGTTTGCTGATGAGCGAGTGGTGTAGACTGACGCGGTCCTTGGTGCAGACATTGGAAGCTGAGGAGCCGAGCTCTTCTGCGGCGTGGAATGGGTCAGCTCGTGCAGGGTTGCCAGTGGGTTGAGTGTAGCCCTGATGGTGAGGGCTTTGTTGTAGCTCTATTTTTATGTATTGCTTTGGGACGTCTGGGATAGCTTTCGTTGTATTGCATATGGTATAGATGGCTGACAAGCAGCGTCGCATTTCGAGCCCTTCTCGACACAGTCGCGACGCGTCGAGCAGCGCGTCAAAGAGATTTGTCGCGGTCGCGTGCGCGCGTCTCTCGTGCTTATGTAAGGCGCTTACCGAAATTCTGAGCTGCTGTCACTGCGAACTTGCGACTTGCGACTCGCACTGGTCTTCTCCTCTCCCCTTTGCTCCTCAAGCTCAAGGTCTGGGACTTGCTACGCTATGTCTGTCACGTCCCGGGAGCTGGCCTACGCGGCGACCACTGGCAGCTTCACGCGAAATTTCCGCCACCTGCTCTCCGTGCCTCGATTCATGGTTCGCGGCCCCTTCATGCCTGGCCAGCCCGTCCCCAAGGACACGAAGCCGAAGGACAGGATAAAGCATTGGAACATCGTTCCCGGAGACTTTGTCAAGATTAGGGGAGAGACGAGCGGTCCGGTGCATGAGGTGCACAGAGTGAACAAGCTCTCCAACCGGGTCATACTCAAACGGGAGATTAACAAGGCGGTGAGTACGTTTAATCGTGGGGGTTATGTGTGTGGTCCGACGGGCTGCGATGTGTAGGGTTATGTGCCGGAAGCAGGGCGACAGTCTGGGATCTCTGTGCCATATTCACAATGCCAGCTCCTTGTCGGCAAGTACGAGTACCCCCCTGAGGCAGATGAGGCCGAACCGAAGCTGAAAAAGTGCGCCCCATTTCTTGTTCCGCATAACCGAGGCGTGCTAACCTCTACTATAGTGTGTTCGCTACGCGTCTCACGACCTCGAAGCCCTACTACTACAAGAAGGGCGGCTACTGGATCTGGAGGCGGTATGCGGTAAACACTGTCCCTCGTTTACCGAACTACACCACGAAGACCCACATATCCATCCGTATACCGTGGCCGAAGCGGAACCCTGTCACGAAGCCAGAACGTGAGCGCGTCAGCCCTCCCTTCTGTTGCGCATACTTACTATGTCAACAGCGACCGCGTATGACACGACTGAAGATGCTGTCCTCGAAGTGACATACACTCCCCCGACACTGCCGGACTCCTTCTTGTCGCCCGCTCCCCGGATACCAAGCGAGCAGGAATACATCATCTCCCTCGCCGATCCCGAGAAGACTTTCTTCTCGGCCTCCGCCCCCATCGAGGTACACCTCCAGAAGGAGCTCTCGAACCCCCACAGCCGCGCGAAGAAGCAGGCGCGCTGGCAGGCGTTCGCGGCACACCAGAAGGCGCTCCTCCAGGAATACATCGACGCCGAATGCGCGAACCTCGACGGGCGCACGAAGCAGGTCGCGCACGCGGACGCGACATGGAAATGGCAGCAACGGCTCCTCAAGGACCGTAGGGCCGAGCTGTCGCGACGCTGGCGCAACCGGGGTGCGGAGGCGCGCCTGACGAGGAAGCGCCAGCGCAAGATGCGCAAGCTGGGGAAGCGCGAGGATAAGCTGCGCAACCTGGTGCTTGCGGAGGCCAGGAACCAGGTCTTGCCGCAGGCTGCGTAGATGGAAGGGTTGGACCACGACGGCGGAGGTCGTTCTACTGTATGTTCCCGCACGCCCGGTTCTGTGGGGCCGGGCGTGCGCTCGGTAATAGATTGTGTCCAACTCACACGCCGTCATCAGACAACGCACTGGGAGCTGAGTGGAGTCACTGAACCACCCCCATCCCCAAGTTGCGTTCGAGTTCTCGCCCCGGGATAGAAGAACGTTACTGCTTTTTTTACCGTTTGGCCGGGTGACCAATGTGGTACCGTCCACCAAATAGCCCCGTCAATCTCATTCGTCCGTGAGGTTCTCTCTGTCCTCTCGAATCGTGCGTCGGATTCCCAAAGCGGCGCCTGATGATAAAACTCGAAGACGGGCCATGGCCACGTACGACTCTCTTGGATGAAGGAGGTCCAATGACCAAGCAACCTGGAATTTCGACTGCTCGCGCTCGTTGCGGTGAGCGGGATGCCGACGTTCAACTGTACGTAGTGGTCAGTGACGTCTCAGATGTTATGAGTCAAGTCGCAAGGCTGTCGGTACTAAGTATGCAGACGTCCAAGCTCGTTCTCTCTGCGCGTACGTCCTTTATTTCTTGGCTTGAAATTGCAAGAGATGATGTGTTCAACTTCCTATAAGTCAGAGCTGTAGTCGGCACCCACAGTTCCATAATTGTTTCCCGGGAACGGAGGGACTTCGGTCGCTTCAACTCGACGGCACGCGCAGCGTCACTGTGGTCTGGCGGCCGCCGTCGCGTTCCGTCTGTCCGGTGAAGACGCCCACGACGTCCCCACGCGTCGCGTAGATATAAAATGACAAACCGCAAGCTCCGCGTCGACTTCTCTGTCCTTCTCGCCCCTCCTCACTCCATCCGGGTTGTCCTGGTTGCTTGGCCTCGCTCAGTGCCAGCATCCCAAGTTCCGACGGTCGGCCATGTCCTCGCGATCGGAGACTAACACAGCAACTGATGTCGAAACGGCAGGACAGGCGCCCGACCAGCCTGACAAGTCCCATCTCAAAGAGATAGCCGACGGCGACCCATATGTTTGCAGCCTCGACCCCGAAGAGGACCCTAAGAACCTGCCCCTGTGGAGGAAATGGGCTGCGGTATTGACGATCAGCTCCGCTTCGCTATGTGCGGCGTTCGCGTCTTCTGTGGTACGTTTTCCCCCCAACCCCCAGTTTTGCGGAATACCAACCTCGAGCTCCACATCTCAGGCCGCTTTCACAGAGGCCGGCCTCGCGCGCGATCTCCACGCCTCCCATGAAGTGACCATCCTCAGCGTGAGCCTGTATGTTTTTGGGCTCGGAATCGGACCTCTGTTCGTTGGGCCGCTCTCCGAGTTGTACGGGCGGAACATCATCTACCGGGTGTCATATATCCTCTTCTTCACCTTCACATGGCCGACTGCATTTCCACCCGACATAGGTACGCGTACATAGATGCCTACTGTGCGAAAAGGTACTCATATGCCTTCTCCAGTCACGTACCTTGTCTTCCGATTCATCACAGGGCTATGTGGATCAGCGTTTCTGAGCGTAGCGGGAGGGAGTGTCAGTGACTTGTTCGACAATGAGCATGTCGCGACGTACGTTGTCCTCCTTTGTCCACTTTCCACCAATGTCTACTAAGAAAATACTTTCTAGACCTATGGCCGTATACACCATCTCACCGTTCATTGGTCCCATCCTTGGACCTCTGGTCGGAGGGTAGGTTGTAACGGAATATACACCCTAGTCAAAGTGCACTGATCCCCTTGCTTAACAGATTTATTGTACAGGCATGTCGCTCATTCTACCCCCATGCAAAAGGCGTATTTACTTATTGAGACAAAATTAGAACACGGATTGGAGATGGTGCTATCGCACGTTGCTTATCTGGCAATTCGTGCAGACGTGTCTCCTGTTCCATGTGAGTCCGGCGTAGCTATTACTCAAGGTTTCTAAGCTAACTTTGGTTCATGGCAGGCCGTACCTGAGACGTATGTTCCCGTCATCCTCAAGCGCAAGGCCCAAAGGTACGTACAGCACTCATGTTCCTGCCACATTCATGCTCATATACCTGCCAGGCTGAGGAAAACGGATGACCCGAAGTGGCGAGCACCCATTGAGCAACAAAGCCACAATCTGGCTCGCATGGTTCTCTACAGCATCTATACGCCGTTCCGTATGTGGTCTCTTCGACCAGCAATAAAGCCCCTCTCACCCTCTGTTCCCAGGGCTTCTTCTTTTAGATCGTATGGCCCTTGCTTTGGACATCTGGTCCGCTCTACTCCTCGGAATCATTTACTTGGCATTTCAGGCGTTTCCCATCATCTTCATGGATGTGCACGGATTCAACGTCCAGGATACGGGGCTTGCCTTCCTCGGCATTGGGCTGGGAATGTTCCTCGGTCTCGCGACCCAGCCATTCTGGAACAGATTATTCCGTGAGGTAGCTTTGAAGCATAACGGACACCTGCCGCCAGAGACGCGGTTGCTCATGGGCCAAGTCGGCGCAGTCCTCGCGCCACTAGGTCAGTGCTCCGCTCCCTCATCAGTTGTCGCGTCCGGGAGTTCTCACCAGGTAATATATAACGCATAGGACTGTACATCATGGCGTTTACGACGTACAAGCAAGTGCATTGGATCGGGCCCATTATCGGCTCTATCCCGTTCGGCGCCGGGACCTATTTCATCTTCACCGCTGTGTTCACCTACCTCGTCACCGCGTACCGGCCGATCGCTGCAAGCGCCATGGCGGCGAACAGCGCTGTGCGGTCCAGTTTCGCCGCTGGGTTCCCGTTGTTTGCCGGCCAGATGTACGACAGGTTGGGTACGGTTGGTGCGACTGCCCTCCTTGCTGGATTGATGACCGTGATGGCACCTTTACCGTGAGTGGAATGCAGGGTGTGGACGAATGACCGGGTTTGAACTGACTGCTTGACCATGGGACCACAGATTTGTCCTGTACAGGATAGGCGCGAGGTTGCGGGCGAACTCTCAGTTCGCTGCGGCATAGCTGCGTTCGATGAATGATATGTCTTACCAGTTTACGATACATTGACGATACAGATACACACGTTTGTGATGACCCCGCATTAATCCCGCTAGATACACCGCACTTTTTTCTGATATCCCAATGTTAGACTCGCGTAACTCCTGCGAAACCCTATGACTGTTGGAGCAAGCGAAAAAATCGTCTGAGTGAAGCACAGAGTGTATTCCAGTTGTCCTGTACGGGTCGTCGTGGTACACAGGCAAATCATGGATGAGTGCAACACGCTTCGTCGGAAACTGCCGGCGAGCAAGCGCTCGCTTGCCAAATCTGCGAATTCCAATAATGACCACTGTAGCCCTTTGGCCTCCTTGACATACCTCTGTCGTCCACCAACTTGACGTATCATATCTCGAGTCAAACTCTAAGGAATGAAAAGCTTGTAGTAGCTGAGCTTGCCGGCACGGACGGACGTCGACGGATGATTGGCCGGAGGTAGCGCCGATCTGCTGCAAGACGCTCTGCAATGTGATTGGCCGGCGAGGAAGTTCACCGAACCCACCGCCAGTTTTCGGCGAGCGACGCGGAGGCGACCGCGATGTTTTAATCCGGGTGGAGGGGGACGTCGGGTTCTCACGCTTCCCTCACACACGACCACCACCAACGCCATGTCGCTCCTCGCCCGTTCTGCTGCTCCCCTCCGCCAGGTCGCCGTTCGCTCGCGCGCAGCCCCCGCACGTCATATGTCGCACGGCGAGTACAAGGTGCGACCGCGGTGTTATTCACAGTGGGCGGTATGTCGTTGACGTGTTCTCGGATGCGTTCAGCACCTCCCCTTCGCCTACGAGAAGAAGGGCGCATTCGGCGTCAAGGTAGCAACCTACATGCTTGTTGGCTTCACCATCCCCTTCGTCGCTACCTACTACCAACTGTGCGTGTGGCTTCCACTTTGTGTGCGAATATGACTCTGACAGCGTGTTCGTTTACAGGAGGAAGTCCGGCAAGGCATAAGAAACCGCACGGGGCGTGCCGCTACTGTAGACTACCTACTCTGTACCCGGAGAACACACTAGAATTAGACGGTGGTTGTACCTGCAACACACAGTACTCCGTGGGCCTGGCTACCAATGTATCTGTGACGTATGCCATTGCTGGAAGCGGGACAGATGGCGTGACGTTCAGTGACCTGCTGGAAACAGTGGAGTACCTCCTCGCGCTGGACGAGCCGCCTCTAGTGGTGACCACAAGTTACGTCTTCGACGAGCCGGACCTGAACAACCATGACTCCGTACAGATGGCTCTGTACGTCCCTCTAGCCAAGACCCAGTGCATGTGTGAGCATTACTCTGCGCTCTCCCCATTTGCCTCCATGGCTGCTTCTACCTCCGCCACGTCTGCTTCTTCCTCCAACGAGGCGTCGCTCCTGAGGAGCGGTACCTTCGGCATCTGTCCCTTGCCAGAATTGGACATGACTGACTTGCAGTCGCACATCCGCGCAAGGAGTTCAGGATCGTTCGTCAGCGTATCTAGAGCTGCGAGCGACACTTTTCTCGTCGCAATTACAGGCGACGGGTCTGTCGCGGTCGCTATGACTTTTCCGTGGATGACGACTGGGGTGGTGGGTTGCTCAGCTGCTGGAGCACACTGGGCACATGTAAATGCGACTTACCGTCCATTTGAACGGGCACGTTCTGGCGCGTTTGTGGCAGTTTTACGATGGCGTTGTTCTGGCACCCTTCCGCCTGCAGGAGCTCGAGGAGGGTGATCTTCGGGTTCGCGGAGAGCGTCTGCAGCCGGACGTGCGCCTCGAGGAACGGCTTGAAGACGGTCTCGAAGAAGCGTCCGACCCCCACCTCGAAGAAGTTGTCGGAGACGTATAGAGCCCCTATGAGGGACTCGACAACGTCGGACAGACACTGCATGGCGGTCGTTGGTTGGTGTTTTGGACATGAGGACGTTGTAGAACGACGTACCTTGGGTGGCTCCATGGGCATGTCGAGCCAGTACTGCCCCGGCAACCTCTTCTCCCTCTCGGCGAAGTCGTACTCCTTCTTGCGGAGCTCCGCTAGGAAGTCTATGTACTTCTGGATTGCGGTGGCGAGCTCCTTGGAGTCCATATGGATGTATTGCTGCAGGTTGGCGTGTACGCAGAACGCAGCCAGGGTCTCATTGGACACCATAGCGGACTGCACTTGCTGTTAGTGGATGAGTAGCCTGAGAGGCGTTTGTGGTCGCTTGCCTTTAGCATGGTCAGCCCGCCTGGGGAGAGATATGGATGGCGTTCCCAGATGTAGCGAGCCACAACTGCAAATATCCAATATGATGAGATGTGTTGGCGGGTAATCGTCTCTGGTCACTCACGGAAATCGAGGATGGCATCGCCGATAAACTCCAGTCGGTCGTAACTCGTGCCTTCTCCACCAGGGAAGGCAGAGGTGTGGGTCTAACGAATTCATTCATCAGTACCCGCGCCGAGCACGCACCACAGAGCCGGAGGCTTACCAGGGCTTGTCCGAAGAGTTCTGGCCGGCTGAACTTGGAGCCAAAGAGTCTCTCGATGGCCTCCACCGTTGTCGATGGTGGTGCAGCGTGCCTCGTGGTCGGCTGTTCCTGTACCTGTGCAGCTTGCTGGGCTGCGAGACGGGCGTAGTCTGACCATTGTGCGATGTTGGGGATCGGGACTTGAAGTTGTCTGGCGGCTTGCAACGCTAGCTCATGCCCGCCAGACAGGAAGGCCGCGGCGAGAATCGCCTCGACAACGTCCGCAATGATCTTCTCATTCCAGCGGTGAGAGGAGGAACCTGTGCGATGGTGTGAAAGTATCATCTCGCACCTTCTCTCCCATCCATATCGTGTTCTGCTCGTCGAGCTGCCGTTGCTTCTTGCTCCGCTTGCCTTTGTCCTTCTTTTCCGGGGAGTCGCTCTTCATCTCTATATCCCCATCGGCATCCCCGGTCTTCGCCTGCTCGGCGGTGTTGGCGGTGCTCATAGGAGGCTGCCATAGCTTGGCCACGAAGCGTTTGTGCTGGATGTATGACGGCACCCCGACGTGCGTAGCCCCCTCTGGGAGTACTTTGTTCGCGATCAAGGACTGTCGTGCTCGGTGGAGTCCGCCGGCGCCGCTGGCGGGCATGATCGCATAGCAGAAGTTGGATGCAACAACCTTCAGGAATGAGTCGCCTGGAGAGACATAGTCCATCAGCATCCAGTAATGGATAACGTACATCCTGAAGCTCACCGAGGAACTCCAGCCGTTCGTAGTTGAATTCTGTCCAGGCCGCAGGAGTAGACAGCGCGATCAGGAGCTGTTGCTCGAGGATGGCGTTTTGGAACAGCCTCGCGTTCAGCTCCTTGACGAGCAGGTAGCTCTCGACTTTGGTCATGATGGAGGGGATGAGCCACAGTGTGCGGAAGGTGCTGAGAAACCATAAGTGAGCGGTACATTTACTAGGACCGCCAAGAGGTAGCGTACCTTGCAGGTATAGTGAATTTTTGGCATAGTTCCGGGATCAGGTCTGAGAGGGGGGTCAACAAATCTCAATCTCGCTTCTAGACGAAAAAAAGGCCGAATAAACGTACACTTCAGAGGTGCCTTCGCTGGGGGCGTCGGCGGGGCAGAGGTCGGATGCAAGTTATTGATGATGCCCGGTACGACGTTGACTTCAATCATCGGCTGGTTCACGTCCTCGAGCCCTTGAAATTCCTTGCAGCGTGCCTTGCAATATTCCAGGAAATTTTCATACCCGTCCTCGCGCTGTGTCGATCGCTACATATCAGCTCGTGATTCAGAGCAGAAGGATGCAGACCTTACCGGACTGTCGTCAGCTTTCGACAGAGGCGTCAAGTCATGTCGGACCTTGACCACGAAGTGGCGCATCGTGAACTCGACTTGGCGGTCCAGCACGATGGCGTCCTTCGCCCTGTCGTCTATGGACGCGTTGCCGTCCAGAAGGCGGATAGCGAAATAGTCCGCGGCAAGCTGTATGGCATCCCAGAGGATATGCTCCTCGACCGACAGCAGCGGCCAGTGGGGAGAGAGGTTTGAGTGCCACGAGGAGTCCAGAGGCGCAAAATAACAGAGCAGGCTCTCTGGAGCACAGTCCAGCGGTTTGTTGGTGAGCGACCTGGTCGCTCGGAGAGTGTACCCATGCAGTGCCTTGAGTTTGGGTTCGGTTACTTCGATGGGTGCGGCCTTGAAGAAACGAATGGTGGCACGTAAGCCCGAGAAGAAGAGGGTGAACTCGGGCACATGGGGAATGGGTGCTCTTGTGAGTAGTAGGATAGGCGCGTGGACGTCTCCACCCATGTTGTCGGGAGTTATCACAGTGGGGTAGAGGGTTGTTGTCGGTAGGGGCTGGGTATTGGTCCAGAAATCGGGGGTTTTCCGCGGGTACCCGTGTGTCTTCGCAGACGTGTTCGCTGTCTTGACGTCCTGGGGAGCAGCGGCGTTTCCGTTCGTGTTGAGAGAACCACTCTGGTCCTGCGGTAACCGTCGCGACTGTGGGAAGCATCGGTGGTCCATGATGCCAACCCGAATGAGCTCCTTGCAAGCTTGGTAGCAAGCTTCTCGTCTAGCCTCCCATGGTGTGGAACAAGATAGTCCCGCAACGCTACGTAGCATTGTGCACTTGGGGAAGGAAACGGCGTATCGGAAACCCATCCTGCCGTCTCCGCGCTCCTCAGTCTCTAGGAAAAGGGAAACCTTCTCGTCTTCTGCGCCTGGCAAGGCATGGATCTGAACAGCAAAACGATAGAATGCAGGCACAGCGGTCGATCTGTCCAATCGTGCGCTTGTCACCACATCTACAACGTAGTCGTCATCTTCATCCTCGTCTTCGCTGTCCGAATGGTATGGATCGAGCCCAATATGCGTGGACTTGGGTGGGGCGTCGTGGTTACCACGGGCAAGACCAACAATCCATGCCCTGAGTTCGCCGTCGATGCTCCGAATTCGAGTGAGGATCCGTCGTTGTTCGTTGTTACCCCTCTCAATCATGTGGACGATATGGGAGTGCTGTCCGCGGCTATGCAGGTGACAGTACGCATAGGACAACTGGTCGTCGAACAGATCGAAGCTAGAAGAATGGCCGTCAGTATTGGAGTGATAAGGGCATTTTCGCGAGACAACACAACTTGACAATGATGGACGCTTTGGGTATATCTATGTCCTCCGCTGACTTGGTCAGCACCAGTAAGTTGAATGTACCCGTAGAGAAGGCGTCAAGGATCGCCGTCTGTAGTTAATCTCAATCAACATTTCAAAGGATACAGAGAGAGAGGTGGCATACCAGAGAAGAATCGCTTCCCGGTTTCACTTTACAGCTAGGCGCGACGGCGCGAACGAATGGGAGCTGCGCTTCCGTGGCTTGCAACAACCCTGGGAGTGCCTGCGCGAGCACCCTGTCCTTCACTGAGGTAAGGTGTAGGTTACGAGCTTTATACGCACATAACAGCCCGGACATACCAAACAAGATGCCACGAAACTGGTCACCGTAGCTTGCACAAGGTTGTAGCACTTGCAACAGCTTGGAGAACTTGTGCGTAACATTGCACATTGGGGAGTTCAGGCTGACTTGTAACTTGTCCGCTGCCCCATGACCTTTGATTACATCAAGACTCGCTTGAACGACGACCATTTTAGTATCGCTTGAGGCAGGCGCTGCCACCAGTTTCTCTAGAGCACCTCGCCACCATGCATTCGCGGCAAAAGAACCCAGCTGCGTAAAGACACGACGAGCACGACGATAGTGGTGAGGGCGCACAAGCAGCCCTTCTGGGTCCGCTTTCAGGACGATCCCGGACATGGAAGGCTCAGACGGCATGGAAGGGGAACCATCGAACTCCATGACGAGTTCCATCGGCCCGAACCAGGAGTCGACAGTCTTCGTTGCCAAGAAAAACGAGCGAGCCCGTAAGGGCGCCTCCAGCCAGCCCAAGTCTAGAGAAACCCAGCGAACAGATGAGCTCGTGAGCAAAGCAAGCATTTTCGGAGGATCCGGTGTTCTGCTGTAGAAGTCGGTCATCATGCGAAGTACTGGGTGAGGCGTAACCATGGGCACTACGCGTTGTGCGTCGCTGACAATCAGCAAATGCGCCTGGGACAGCTTGATGCTTCCGTCCGAGAGCGAGTCCAGGAGCATCTGTGAAGTGTCAGTGTCAGGGAGGACGTGTATGCGCAGTCAACGGAGCTTACATTTGCGGCTACCACAACAATATCGTTGTAGATGATGTCTGGCCACTGGTTCACCCCAGAGGAATGCATGGCGACTGTGTATGACCCCACGGAGAAGTCGAGTTCTTCAAGCTCCTTAGCATATTGACCGATAGATTGGTTGTCGCTACATGAGGCATCAACCGGCTGTGGCGAGAAAGTGGCGCGATAAGGTAAGCTCACTCGACAATGAACAAAACAACCCGATGGCTGCGCGATCCGTTCGCGGTCATGGACTGTTGAGATACGATACTCTGGCCCAATGCCAGCTGGAGAAGATTGATTTTCTCTGCAAAAAAAGCCATGAAGCGCTGCATCCCGATGGTGTAGTCAGGAGACACACCGTCATGGTTCTCGACCACGGCAATGACTGAGAGTGCACGTAAGCCAAGGAAACCGACCCAGTATGAGTTGAAATAGAAATAGTTACCGTTTCCTTGTTCAAGCTCAGTGAAGATATCCTCTGAGTTGATCACAGGGCGAGGCAAGCCATTCGTTCCCGAAAGTAGCGTAGGAGTTGTCTTGCGCTTCTTGGCGGGAGGCTCGACTCCTACCGTCATGTTGCTTGTAGATGGGCGTGTATCAGCCGTTCGGGTCTCCGCTCGGACTTTTTGTGAGGCCTGTTTCCACAAATGAAACATGAGCTAACCCTTGCAGCGTACGTTAACCACCCTGCTGGGAGTCCTTGGTTGGCACGCTAGTCACCTTCAGGCTGTGCGTAGGATTGTCAAAATGGAATATAAATAGGACGATTCTGTCGCATACCGCTGACGTGGTGGGTTGTGGGCAGAGTTGAGACCCTTGAACGTGCTCCCGAGGTGCGTGTAGTAACGTGGAAGTGGACAGAAGACGCCCTTTCGTTTGTTTCGCCCTCAGCGTCATGGGCGCTAATTATATCCGGCCGGCGCAGGGTAGATCTCAGCGCAGTATGTGGCTTAAGTTCCGCGAAGCGTGCTGGTCAGCTGAGGAGGCAATCGTATACGATGTCGGAGATGAGCTGCTAGTATTATGAACCATACGGCCCATAGCGCATGGGGACGAAGGTACAATGATTATGGGGAGATTAATAAGCTACTAAGCCCGGTATGAGCGCGCCGAAAGGTCTAACAACGGCGAACATCTGAGGCTCTGGTATATCATTGCTGCAACAAGACATCCTCCAACAGCTCATCATGGTGACGCTGTTGAAGGGCCTTGAGGAAATCCTGCAACGCGTCCCCTTCCATCACTGACGTGAGGTTCTTCAAAGACATACCAAGTCGGTGATCCGTGACTCGATCCTGTGGAATTTGTTGGGTATGTAAACGACGTCAACTCGGTCTGGTCTAGGAGACAGACAAACCTGCGCGTAATTGTATGTCCTGATTTTCTCGCTCCGGTCCACACTGCCTACTAGGCTGCGTCGCATATCGCGTCGCTCTATCATCTCTTGATTGAGCTTTCTATCCATTAGTCGCCCACGTAGGACTTGGAATGCCCGCCGCCGATTCTGCAACAAAGATCAGCAGGAACTACACCACCAAGATGAAAATTTACAGACTTGGTGCTGACTTCTCTCGTCTTGCATGGAGACGGAGATTCCCGTGGGCAAGTGAGTTATACGGACGGCAGATTCGGTTTTGTTGACATGCTAAGCAGAATTTTAGTTGCAGGGAGGGCACATTAGGTGATAGTATGCCACACACCTGTCCTCCGGCACCTCTTGAGCGCATAACTTCCAGCTTGATCTCATCCATGGTGAAGAGGTTGTCATCGGAGTTGTTCGATGGTTCTGCTTCCTCAGTCAATGGAAGCACCTAACGAGCAGCCGCGAATTTAAAAGAATCTGTTTGACACTGGACTGACAACATACCATCACTCCAACAGTGCTCGTGTGTACTCGTCCATTAGCTTCGGTAGCGGGCACCCTCTGGACTCTGTGCACACCACTCTCCCACCGCAGTGCATCATATACGCCTTCGCCCTTCACCTCCATGATAGCGTCCTTCATGCCACCCGACTCGAGAACGTTGCTGTTGAGCATCGTTACGCTCCACCCCCAGGATTGAGCGGCACGAGTGTACATCCGGACCAAGTCGGCAACGAAGAGCGCAGACTCTGAGCCTCCGACACCGGCTCTGAGCTCAATTATCGCAGAGAGCTGGGAAGTCTTCGAAGGCGGAACCAAGAGCGTCGGAAACGTGGACTCGACCATCTGGTTGATGGTCTCCGAAAGTGTCGTGTACTCCTCCTCAGCCATACTTCGCATGGTCGGGTCCGGGTCGTTCAGGAGGGGTAGCGTCTCCTCTAATGACTACTGTTGAATGCGTGGTCAGGTATATAGGTACATGATAACGAGTCGCGAAGACACTGACCTGCTTGGCATGTCTCCACTCAGTCCAAGCACCCTGGAGAGGTTCCAGCTCCTTGATCTTCCGCGCGCGTCGTATGTCTTCGCCGGAAAGCGCATCCTCTGATAACTACGGTAGTCTCAGCACTCATCCTGTGAACGAATCGCAACGACACACCTCGGACTGCAGCTTGTGCCGTTCTTCTATTTTCTTCCGGACACACTGGACGATCGGGGCGTCTTCAACCTTCGGCGTCTGTGTTGTCTGACGTTGTGCCTGCGCTCGAATAGCCCTGCTGGTCGCAAAGGTCCTAGACAGCCTAAGCTGACGAAAAGCAGGACGAAACATAGACATGGAATGGAACGAGCAGCGAACGACGGACTTCGGACAGGTGGGCGTTCCGGGCGCTTGGTATGTCCATATGCAGCGGCTAGCAGCGGCGATGACGGCGAAGGCTGCAGGATGACACAGCTCCCCGGCGACAGCTCTGCCATGGTCCAATCCTATTGTCGACCTGTGTCCATCTTGACTTTCATATGCTGTCGCTACACGCCGTCGACCTCTCCTAGTATCCTGAGAATGCTTAAATCTGAGTGCACCATACCTGGGAGCCCTTGAACTCACTTGTCTCTATCGTCTTTCTCGGCTGTGGCGCACAGAACCATGATGTTCAACCATGCCCCTCTAATCATCCGGATATCCCAGGAGCTCGATGGTGCGGTTGAGCCGCCGCCGGATCGACGTGGTGTCCCTCGACAGCGTACTCGTTCAGACCCTTGCCTACCCTCTCGATTGCCTTCGAGCGGTGAGTTCTTTCTCCCATCCCTGTCATCCTTCCTATTGAGCCGACATATGTTCAGCTTTCATCAGGAGAGAGGCAGATGGCACCGCTCCAAAAGCAGTTGATGCAGAGCTGGAACGCATACGGAAGTCCCTCGAGATCCCCTCTTCTCCGCAAGAAGACGAAGACAAGCTGTCTTCAACGCCTTCGGCACAGAGCTCCCCGGAGTCCAGCCCGAAGTCCCGGCGGAGGTCATTGCTGGACATATTACCCTCAGCGTTCCACGCGGCGAGAACATTGCGAGAGTCGGCTAGGAGGAACGAGGGGTCATGGAAGCCTCCTGAGGTACGCTGCGACAATTGCTCATGCATCCCGTCTTGCTGACCGCGCCACGCGCTCCAGCCGTACGAGGTACTTCGCGCAATTGAGGGGAAGGACATCATGTTCTTAATGGAGGTCCGAGACAGATCATTTGAGGTCCGTATTCTTCCCTCTGTGCTTCTGCCCTCTATGTCCCACGCCGACGCCTTGGACGCTCCAGAGCCTGATCAAGAAGTCGGGAGATGTCACCCCACTTATTCATGCGATGCGGATTGAGCATACAGACATGGCAATCATTCTGCTCGGTGCCTTCTCCCGCTACATAAACCACCTGCAAGATGAGGACCTCCAAAAACCGGAGACGAAGAATCTGCTCAAAATGCTCAGTGCGTATATCGAGCCGAACAACGAATGGCGAGCTGACCGGGTCTTGGTAGGGATGAACCTCAAGATAGCCATCGACTTTGGCCTCCAGAAGTCCCAGAAGGATCTAATGGCGTCGTTTCTACAAACCCTCATTATGAGTGAGGGTGACACCTGGATTACGCTGCAGGCAGGAGACGTGGCCGCTTCTTTGCGGCTAGGCACAGAAGGAAAGCCGGTCCACAATGCTGAGACGGCCGTGCGGAGTTTCGCGACAAAGAACCTCGGCAAGGCCGATCTCATAGCGTCTCTAGAGGACTAGTGAGTCTCCTTGGTGTTTTCTCATGGCCCAGGTTCTGATGAACGGAGTGACGCAGTATCGCAAATGCCACGGCCGATCTGGTAATGATCGCTGCATGGTCGTCCGCGCTACAAGTCATCAATGGCGAAGCTATACCTGTGTGTATTCTAGGTTCGATCTAGACCATGCGCTCACATTCAAGGCAGACATACTACTTCGCTCGAGATGACCGCGTGCACAAGGCCTTTGTGGAGCGCCTCGATCGACATAAGGACCAAATTCCGAAGTTAGGGCGCCGGTTACGGTGGCAGCTTAGAGTATTGCGGAGCCATCTCGAAGGCCGGAGCAGAGCGTATCGAGTGAGTGAAATTGACTCCTACCATTCGTCAGCTGACGCGTCTTTTAGGCCAAGGTTGAGGCTTTAGCAAAAGAGCTTGACGAAGGAGAAGGACACTGAAGGACTGCGAACTCTTCTGATCTATATCTCCCGAGGGATTGGATCTTCGGGGTAAAGAATGCAGGACTTATATCATCTGTGCGACCGCGCATCCCTCTATCTTACCCTCGCTCATACAAGGTGCCCTACGGGTCAAAGCCCCAACCCGCATAGTGGCGTATTATTGAGCGGATATCAAACTTCCCACAGGAGAGCGGCTGACGTCGCGCCTGTTGGTTATGTATTGGTCTGTGGACCCATGCATGCGTGCTCGTACAAGGTGCCGTTCGTGTCTCAGAACGCACCACCTTACGCGGCGTATTATCGAGCATACATCTATGTAGTTAAGATATTCCTATTCGTTCGGTAGATTATAGTATAAGGTGTAGGGTCTGTAGTCCGTTACAATACAATGTCCTGTCTAGGGGATCAGCTTCAACCCCTTGTACCACCCATATCCGACCACGAGGGCTAGGCTGAGCGCGGCAGGCAAAAGGTTCATCTGAACAACAGCATAGATCCATGCGGTTGCGAGCGGCGGACTCTGGAAAGAATATACGTGTCACCAAACAGGGATGTTCTGACATGGTGTACTCACCTGCCGCATGACTACCTTCCAGTTTCCGCGGTTGATCAACCACGCTAAACGAGGGCCTGCTACGCAAGCAAGGAGGAAGAATCCTGCTTGCGCCCACGGGTGAGACTTATGACGGTTTGCTGTGGAACATCGGCGTTAAGTCATGGTCGCGTGCGAGGGGAAGGAGACTGACAATAGAATATGAAGATTGAGAGAACTGGTGTTGGCGAGCCGTTAGCTTCTCGCCCACGATGAGACCAAACCCTCACTTACTTGGTACACCTGGGACCATCCTGTTCAAGAAAATGGAGAGGTACTCTGGCTGCCGGCCGTACTGGAAGTGTACCAATCTATGTGCCTTCACTGTGAACACGCATGCAAGATTCGGACAAAATACCACGTACACATCCATAAGCAGGAGCATGAAGGACATGGGGATAATGAGCATCATTGCATTGAACACTTCCTCCGCAAACGGCGACAGCCCATCTTCTTCGTCGTCCACGCCGTCCTCCGCCTTGGGGGTTTTCGAAACTTTCGGGATTTGTTTGAGAACCCCCGATTCTTGGATGATGCGCCATTGTTCAGCTTCTGGAATGTCGACCAGTTCCCCGTTGCTTGAGGCAGCCTTGCTCTGGGTCTTGCGGTTTCGTGCCATGGGCAGTGGTGCGGTAAACGAGCCTAAGTAAGGGAGTCTGCTTCAAAGGGAGATGCGTGGCTAGTGGCCGCGGCTCCTGCTTAGGCCAGCCCGGCAACCGGGCCGGACACGGTGCGCCACCACGATCGCCGAGACCACTCTCTTGAATCTTCCACTGACCTCCAGTGCTACCGCCCTCGCGTTCTAGTAACTCGCTCGGTTTGCACGCATCGTACTCTCCGGTCCTCCTTAAGACGCTTGCTACCTCATTGCTGCTGCACCTTGACACGTCGGCTTAGCTCAAATTTCGTGAAATGGCAAACGAGGACCTGCTCAAAATCCTCGAGGCTCACGGGCAACAATTCCTACGGTCTTTCGATGGCCATACAACGATAGGCAAGAGGAAAGAGGGACCAACACCTGCGATTGACAGGGGTGCTAAGAAGACGAAGCGCGATGAGTCCCAATCTGAAGAAGAGTGGGCGGGTATTGGCTTTGGATCCGGTTCTAGCGAGGAAGAGGAAGAAAGCAACGAGGAAACATCCGATGAGGATGACGCTGACGAAGACGAGGAAGGTGACGACGACGGTATGTGTATACTGTGCATTTGGCTTGCGACGAAGTCTCTCAAAGTCGATACACCAGAGGACGATGAGTTTACTTATGAAAGCGGTTCGCACCAACCGGATGTCGTTGTATTCTCCGAAACCGGCGCAGCCTCGGTGATACCCAAGAAGTCGAAATCGGGCTTCATGGTAAGTCGTTGACTGTATAAGCGACGCGAAGACGGCATAACATAGCTGTTAGTCCTCCAAAATCAGTAAACTAGTCGACGAAGCCACAACAACAGAGAAGACGAAATCCTCCGAAGCTGAAGAGGAAGACGATCTGTACGTCTTACGGCTTTCTTGTTTGGTCCAAGCTCCAATATCCTTCGGTCTAGGACGAATGCACAGAACGACGCCCTCCTGCATCGGCTAGTCCATACCCAGCTCTTGTCAGGTTCCCTCAACCCCGACTTGAACCTCACACCGGCGCAGCGAAAAAAGGCACTCGCCGGGCGCATCATGGAAGCTGCCGGGAAAGCTAAACTAGGAAAGGGAGAAACGTCAGTGCGACAGAAGGAGCACAACCGAGCAGCGAAGCACGTCCGGGACGGACTGACGGAGAAGAAGAAGGAACGTCAGCGGAAGGAGCTGGAGGAGGTACGCCATACAGGCTGCTGCTTAACTTCCGGAACCGCACTAATCTCCGTGATTTCGTAGGCGAAACAGCTAGGGAACTATCACCCCGCTTTGAAAGCGCAGTACGATGCTTCCTCTGCATCGAGCTCGCGAGGCAAGAAGCGAGAACGGGGTTTGAAGATGGGTGTTGGCTCGTTCAAGGGTGGCATCCTTAAGCTCAACAAAAGGGATATCGGTGTCGTCGAGGGCCGGAGCCGCGGTGGGAGCAGAGGGAGGGGCTCACACCGGCGAGGTGGAAAGCGGTGACATATTGTGATTCTACATGTTTCATGGATCACATATGGTGGTAAGCTACCGGACATACGACGGCATGGAGACATAGTTACACATAGTGGGCTACTCTACGTTATTGTCATATCTTGGGGCACAATACTTGGAAAGCGAACACCAAATCAAACAGCAAAGCCGCGGAAGAAGCCAAAGTTCAACATCTCAGTCGTAACGGTCGTGGCGTCGTCGGTACGAACGGTCGTAAGAGTCATTACTCGACCCAGACCCGGAGCTGCCCCTGCTGCTACTCGCCGTGAAGCACAGTCTTCCGGATCGAGAACGCGCGAATCATACTCACCCATTTCTCCGGGAATCCTGCTCGCGGTGGTACGCGTAAGCCCGGTCGTCCGAGCCGTAGTCGCGTCTATCATAGCCCCTCGAGCGTCCGTGGCGATCGTCGTGCCGCGGGCTCGTCGAGCGGACCAAGGTGTCACTGGAACTCTGCCTAGGGACGCTAGTGTGAGCGATCGGCGTTTCGAGATGAGTCTCGGCTGATACGTACCCCGCGCTTCTTTCGCTGCGAGGCGGTCTAGGGTCTACAGGGTAGCCGCGGAGGTCACCGGTGGATGGACGAGTGCCAGCTCGTCGCGATGGTCTATTGCGGGATCAGCTCCGCAACTATTTATACCGGCGGAGTGGGCGAGGGGACTTACTGATAGTGGGGGTCCCTAAGGTAGGAATCAGGGGCGATGGATGGACGGGACGAGGAGTGCGAGGAATCATGGTGTGAGCCATGCTCTCTGTATGAATCGTCAGACGAACACGTTCCAGGGGGGGCAACGGCGATCTAACCTTGTCTCCTGTCTATGAGATGTGCGGTGAGTCGACCGGCCGCGATGGTGAGACCGTCCGCTCTCGCTATGGTAAGAGTAGCCATCGAGCGAGCGGCTTCCCACTGAGATGTGGTCGTCGTTGTTGAACCCTGCACTGGTAGACGGATAGCGATAATGAGCGTGTCGATCAGAGGGAGCTTCCCGCAGACACCTACCGACAGATCTCACGGCCGTACTGGTCCTGGACAATCACCGGGCGTGTGCGTCTAGGGGGTCTGTATTGGCCACTGAAGTCGCCGACACTGGAAAGGAGAAGCCAGGTCAGCTTAACAGTCCGCCTCGAGGACAACGCACTCGATAGACGCACCGCGTGAGCTCGTTGCCGTTCTCATCCTCGAATATGACGGGCGCCCCGGCAGGGATGATGTAGTACTTGTCCTTCTTGCCGTTCTTGCCGTGCTCCACGACGACGACAACCGGCGGCTCCTCAGCTCGGTCAAGGGGCTTGTCCCAGTACGCTGGATGTTCTTCTCGCGACGGCTAAAGATAACATCATCGTCAGCCCATCCTTCACAGAACCTCACAAGCTCCACACCCTCACCTTGAACACCGGTGGGGCACTCCTGTCTCGCTCGTTGTGTCTATGCTCCCTGTGTCTTTGGTGCCGTTGCTCAGGTTGGGGAGGGTACGATGAGGAGTGGTGAACAATGTCCGGCCGCACGCTGTTGTTCCGTGGAGGGGGTATTATGTTCTGTATGATCGGAGGACCGTGCATGTCATGAACTGCGGCAACATGCGGCTGTCCGCCAGGAATCGGCTGCGGAGCATATACGGGGACATTGTGCGCGTACGACGCAGAGGGGACAGTAGAGAGCGCGGGGGCGTACGTGCCGTGGTCCTGAAACGCCTGCCCGATGCGCGTGAGCGAGCTCTCGCGCTGGATAAGGGGTATCGTGTTGTCACTGCGGCGTGGGTCTGCGAGCAGCTGCTCAAACGACTCCGTGTCGTCTGTTGGGAACGGTCGGTGTGGTCCGCGGGCAAGCTGCTCGTCTGGATAATCTTCGACTGTCGTGCGGTACCCCCTACCGTGCGTGAACGCCGCCTGGTTCTATGCGAACGAATCAGCCTTCGTGGGGACGTAAAGGTGACGCATTTGAGGAGGTCCTGACGTACCTCGTCCTGCAACTGTCTAGTCAAGTAATTCTGCAAAACACGTCAGCGGGGCTCGCGGGGCAGATGAAACAAAGACCCACTCTTTTAGAGGATTTTTTTGGGAATACTTTGCGCCAGGCAGAGCTCTGCTGGGGCTCCTGCTCTTCGTACCCATAGGAATTATAGTATCCTTGGGGAGCATCATACCCATCAGCGTACTGGCCAGCGTAAGTACGGGCCTCCTTCGAGGAGCGACCGAGGCTGGGGAACAAGCGGGGCATGATAGAGATTCAAAGATAAACACACGGAATATGGGCTGAGAACAAGGAATCAAGAGGCTAATGCGAAGACGGATGTATGCGTTCAACGTCGTCAGCAATGCGACAACGATGACAACGAACTGTGCGGACAAGAGAGCCTGTGAAGTGAGATGGATATCAGAGCTCCGCAGGGGAGGGGCAGGGGGCTTTATAACGAACAGCACGGAGAGCATGAGGTTACCGCGCATGGCTCGAAGCACGGTGAAGTGCCATCTCATGCTCGATTAGGCGCGTGCGTCTGGTCCTAAGTTAATACGCGTACGTCTGGCTGGCAATCATCTGGAAGATAGGCGGTAGACCGTGTCACCTGTCCGAAGCCTGGAGGTCGCTGGAACACGATGCGTTCGCACGATAGCGCGTGGATTAGTGCAGATACAGGAAACGCGGCTACCCGCAGGCTTTGATACAAGCTGTGTAGACTGCTCGTACACTGGTACACAGTACGATCGCGCCCCCGTGTAGCGTCTCCAATGTCTGCTGTCCTTTGACCCGTCTTCGGTATTGATTTGCGACGCCGTGGCCACTGCGCAATCGGAACATACGTCGTTCGAGATGGGAAATCGGGGTCATGTATTGCGCGGTGGGGTGGAACTCACCCGTCGCCGGTCGTTCCAAGGTCATGAGGTGAGGGACGTGGAAGGTGCAGGGTTCCTATCCAAGAAGCGCCTGTTTCTCGCTCCAGAGCAACTGTTTTACTTGAGTGAGGGCTTGTGAAACCTTGTAGATCGCGTCCGCCGTCTGACTAATTGGCCCGGGGTCGATGATAGGTCCCCTGGCGTAGCTATTGAGTCGTTCCGAAAGCGCGATCAGGGAGTGCTCGAGAGACCGGGCTGTAGCTTCAAGGGCAGAAGAGGTGGATGAACCTTGATACACAGGCTGCAAAGATTTTAATGACGCCTGCCTATCGACAGCTAGACACAATACGCACAGCGCTTTGCTGGATTTGTTTGGGACTGACGGCGATGTCCTGTAGCAAGGTGGATCAGAAACGTCCCTAGACAAGCGCTCGGTAACATACCGGTGGCGGAGGAACCTCTGGATGAGCCTTCGCCATCCCTTTATTTATAAGCACCGGAGAAGAGGGAGATGGAACGACGGCGACCGGGTTCCGAGTCGGTACCAGAGCAGCAGCCGCTGAAGAGGGCGAAGGTTGCATAGCTTGAAGGCGCTCCCCGCCAAACGCGTCCTTTTCATCAACGTACACGATACCGCAGATCACGCATTCCTGCAATATGCGATATCACATTATCAACGAAAGAACGTGTGTTCCATTGCGCGCTTGTACTCACCTTCCTCGGATCGATGGTTCCCCCTGCCTTGGGAGGACGTACAAGTGGAATACCATAACAACCGGGTCCGGGACATTCGTCTGCGAGCATTGCCCATCCCTTGAGCATTCTGTTACCTATCTCAGCTGATGCGGTGTCCGATTGTTGACGACGGCGAAGGAGCTCAGTGGGGTCCATGATGGGGGCGAAGGTGGGGGAACTGGGTGCATTCGAAAACTCGGTGGCTGGGGTAGATGTTCGAGACATCCCGCTGCTGAGAGATGTGCTGGAAATAGACTGCACATCTTGGAATGTGGCTGCTTGGGGTGGGGAATACGTTCGGGAGGGTCGAGAACTCGATGCGTTTGTCGCACTCCCGGAGGTCGGCACCGGATCACAGTGAACGCAGAAGTGAGTCTCGACGGCAGCGGATGCGGGTGTCCTCATTAAAGGCACTTTTGAACATTTTGTGCAGATCCTATCGGTGAGGATCTGCAAAACCATTCGGTTAAAACTGACGGACGCGGACAAGATCTAGAGGAATGGCTGCAGCAAACGCACCCAACCCTTGAGCATATACTCCCCCACACTCCCAGGGACGTCAATCACAGTGGCCATGCTGCCCAATGCTTGCTGCGTTGCTAACTGGATGGAAAGCTCGTTGTATGCAGGAGGATCAAAGACGGAGATGACGGTGGTCAAGTCCAAGGCCGGACCGGGTAAGCCTGCTTGCAAGCTCAATCGCTTAGGCGCTCGCGGTATAGCCACGTGGATGCCCGACATCAAGTTCCACGTCGGTCGCGAACAAGCCATTTCTTGCCTCCGCCACCGACGTCGCTGCCCTCTTGCTCGCTGGGTCGCTCTTGTGGCTCGTTCTTGTACTTATTGGAACGACCCTGGATGAAGTTTCCATTTCTCTGGCCCACTGGTCTCCTCGCTCTTCTCATCGCTGGCTTGGACAGCCGCTGGTTGTCTTCTGGGTCCGCACATGCACTTGCCGAGGGCGCGCAGTGGACAAGCGGGCGGAAAATAGCCGTCAGGTATGGTACTTTGCGTTTATAAGGACGCCTAATGGATGAAACATCTTAGGGACCAAGTGCGCACCCTGTGGTACCATGGCTTTAGCAGCTACATGAGATTCGGTACGTCTCTACCCGCTCTCCCGCCCAGGAAAGTTTCGGTAACGCTCGCTCCATCCTAGCCTTCCCGTTGGATGAGGTGCGCTTCTCGCCTTCCGGTTTGAGTCGCACAATCTCTTTAACTCTATCACCAGCTTGCGCCCCTCTCATGTACTGGCCGAGGTCCGAACTGGCATAATGCGTACGTAACATCCGTGTCCTTTGCAGAGTTGCGGCCACCCGATACTCACCGACGGGCGTTTGCAGGGCCGACATCGCCTCCAACGATGTAGCCGGAAACTTCTCTGTAACACTGGTGGATGCCCTCGACACGCTGGTGGTACTGAACGACACAAGTGGGTTCGAGACCGCGGTCCGGAACGTCATCCGATGGGTCTCGTTCGACGTGAACACCAAACCTCAAGTATTTGAGACAACGATACGAGTCCTTGGTGGCCTCCTGTCAGGGCACATATTTGCTAATAAGACAGATCAGCCATTTCATTTACCATGGTACCGTGGTGAGCTTTTGGACCTGGCCTACGACCTTGGATTGCGTTTGTTGCCGGCCTTCTCCACACCAACAGGCATGCCCTATGCGAGGGTACGGTCTCACGACATGAACCATTGGTCATCGTTTGACGTCAAGACAGATAAATTTGCGACACGGATTGACCAGGGGGGAATCAATGGACAGCTGTGCGTACAACTTCCGTGAGTAGTGCGAGTCTTCTGACCGTACACAGGCACGGCTGGAGCGGGTTCCCTCATCCTCGAGTTTGGCGTATTGAGTCGCCTAACTGGGGATGACCGGTTCGAGAAGGCGGCTTACAAGGCCTTCTTTGCCCTGTGGAACCGCAGATCGGACATAGGTCTTGTAGGCAATACGGTCAATATATTTAATGGAGTACGTCTAAGAATTGCTCGTGTGACTCTTGTAAGTTGTATAACATTATGTGATGACAGCATTGGTTACATCCCGAAGTCAACGGCATAGGTGCAGGCATCGACTCGTTCTACGAATATGCGCTCAAGTGGTATATTATGAGCGGTGAGTTGCTTCAGCTTCCATTTCTGCTTTCTGAGTTGCTTACATGCGCCTCGTGTAGGCGAGGTCGAGTTTCTTGACGTGTGGCAGGAGTCATATGCCTCCGTCATGAGGTATTCTCGATCACCGGATGGCTATTGGGTGAGTCGCGGGCAGCCGCTTGTTTAGCATGTGCCTAACGAAGACTCAAGTATAGGAATGTGAACATCTTCACGGTAAGAACTTTCGAGACTTCCCTTTCACGTCGGCATTAATTGGTGCTTGGAGCCCAGGGTGACGCCCAATACTCATCCGTCGACTCGCTGTCGGCTTTCTGGCCTGGCCTCCAGGCGCTCGGAGGCGATATCGAGAACGCCGTCAAGGCACACCTCGTCTGTGCGCCGCTTCATAACCCATTCACATATCCATGTCTCACGCAAACATGCAGATTGGAACCTATGGCGTGGATTTGCAGGGCTTCCAGAGGTTTGGGATATGAACTTCCGGACAGCGACGTCATTACAGTATCCTCTGCGTCCAGGTATGCGCTTATATCCCTTCGTTGATGCGACTCTAAGGGTCTCTTCAGAATTCGTGGAGTCAACTTGGTATTTGTATCGGGTAGGTGGGGGCATCCCGACAGCAAGACCGTGAACTTACCTCCGTTCTTAGGCAACTCGTGACCCATTCTACCTAGACGTCGGTGGTAGGTTATACTACGCATGTAGGTCCAATCCTCACGGCTGACATTCACTGGCAGCTAGGATTCTTTATGACCTCACTCGGAGGTCAAAGGTGGAATGTGGGCTGGCAGGCATCTCAGACCTCCGTAACAACGCGCAAGACGACCGCATGGAGTCCTTCGTACTTTCTGAAACCCTTAAGGCAGGTCCTGCGATCCATTCCTTGTGCCTGTTTGACTCATCTCGGTGGTCGAACGCAGTACCTCTACCTCCTTTTCGACGAGGACAATGCGCTCCACTCGGACGATTCGCATTGGGTCTTCACGACTGAAGGCCACATTCTTACCCTCGATCGCGAGCACTTGAAGCCACTGTCTGCTGCTCGCAAGAAGCTACGCCGGGTTGAGAACCACCAATGTCCGGCGTATCAAGCTCCGGTGCTGGCTTGGGACGATTGGGATGCCGAAACTGGCATGCGCGGAGGCATCCTCGACCGTACGGATGTTGACTACACACGCGAACTCATCGGGAGGGCCTCGTCCGAGCATGAACAGAAGCTGTGGACCTCCGATGGCTGGTGCTTGATCCCTAAACACGAGCCCTACGTAAATCCATCATTTCGCATCTTGAAGTAAGAGCGCTGACGACCGGTATGGGCACAGACATACGACTTCGTCCTATCGCAGGACGGTCGGGGCGTACCCGAAGACCTTCATCCGTCAAGCGATAAGATGGAAGCCCTACCGGACGGCTACGTCATTCACAACGTGACCGGCATCCGGGTCCAGATCGTCAGTCGCATGGACGGCAAAGGTTACGACGTGGCTAAACGTGAGTGCTTCCAAAAGGCCAAGGTCCTCAACTAACTTCTATGGTCCGCATCGTGCATGTTAGTGGGTCCGTACGCCGTGAAGACGGGTCAGAAGGTCTACTTCAATGATTCGTTGCTCGTCCTCGGATCCGTCGGTGGCAAAGATCAGGGCTCGATCTCATCCAAGCGCACGCTCGAAGTCGGCCTCCGGCTTTACCTAGACTACGTCGATCCCATGCTCCAGGTCGGGAGTCTCGGGATGCAAGACGCCATCACCGAGACAAGCGTCGTCGCGGCAACAGCCCTCTTTGGCGGGGACCCCACCATAGATCCCCCGCTGCGCTTCGGCCATGGACACGGGGACGGCGTGCGGATCGTTCGGTTCTCCGACGACCCGTTCGGTTGCTCCGAGTACAAGGAAGTCCTCCTCGACAATGAAGCCGTCGTCGTCGACCGCGGCGAGTGCACGTTCCTCGAGAAGCTCGTGTTCGCGCAGCGCGCGGGTGCGTCCGGGGTCATCGTGCTCGGCACCGAAGAGCACCACATCAACCCCTCGGCGGAGAAGAAAGAGGTTGAGGCTGCGGGCCCACAAATCGACGGCGTCGCAGTCGTCGTTCTGCGCAAGAGTGACGCGGAACAGGTCTCGCAGATGCTCGATTCTGCACAGCGCCATGGGTTGGGTTCTGTGAAGCTTGTTGTCGAGCCATGGCGTGGTCCCGCAGATGTGGACGAGGATCGTGGAGGCGTGGCTAGGGAGAAGGGAGAACAAAATCAGAAGCCCACTCCGACGGCGGACCCGACGCGCATAGTGTATCTCAACAACCACCCGTTGCTTAACACACGATTGATAGTCTAACATCGGGATGCATTCTACTGGAACATTACGCATAATAGACTTTCTAGATACCTCACACCGAGCCCAATGTTACCCATCTCAGTTGTTGGGTCGTCCTACTCATCGACCTTGATGATTGAGTACGCGGGCGCGTCGAGCTTCGAGGTGGCCTGGAGGAAGGTGAGTTCGATGATGAAGAGGTACTCGAGGGTCTTCCCGCCGAGCTTAGCCACAAGCTCGCCCGCCGCCTTCGCAGAACCGCCTGCAACCACAACCACATATGGCGTCATCTTCCACACTTGACACAGTAGATAGTAGAGGCTCATTCATACCAGTCGCGACGAGGTCGTCAATGATCACGACGTTCTGTCCGGGCTTAATAGCGTCCGCCTGCATCTCGAAGACGTCCTGCCCCAGACAAGCAAACTCCGGTTAGGCACCGCCCTCCCACCGAGATGCACCCACGGAATTTACGCACCACACCATACTCCTTCTCGTACTCCGCACGGACAGTCTCTCCGGGAAGCTTGCCCTTCTTGCGGACCGGTACAAATGCGGCGCCGAGTCTCATCGCGATGATGGGCCCCAGGAGGAAGCCCCGCGCGTCCAGGCCGACGACGACATCGATCTTCTTCGTGGGGGACTGGCCGATGGTGTGCGAGGTCAACCGATGCACGAAGTTCGTAATGAGGGTCTCGAATCCGACAGGGTCTCGCAGGAGAGGGAAGATGTCCAGGAAGACAATGCCCTGTTCGTGAAAACGTTCAGCGAGTGCTAGGAGCAGGTATGTTAATGTACATGTATACCTTCTTGGGCCAGTCAGGGAATGGTTTCAGGAGACTCCTCAAGTACTCGACGTCGGCCATGGTCGCGGAAACGAAGGACTCTTCAAGCTTAGTGCGCAAGTTTTATGACATCTCAGTGAAAGGTGCTTGGTTTTTGCGGACACCGGACTGGTCCATGATTTGAGTGTAATCGATCAACTTACGCAGTCTCGTGGCTTCGTCCAGACTGCGAGTGCCGCTTCCGGAACATACGACGTTGCTCAAGAAACCTGCTGAGAAGACCTGAGACCCAGATGTCGACGAAAGACCATGCCATGGTCATCACGCTTTCACCAGCTTATATGTACCACGCTAATGGAGTGTACATAAATCGACAAATCGACGTGGACGGTCATGCTCATAGATTTGTCATACCCTTGTAGCATAAAAAGAGAAGATCATGTGCAGGTGTGGGGATACAAGGATGAACGACAGCTAGGATTTTACACGGACTCGAGGACCTCAGGCTCCTTAAAGTCCTTGACAACACGAGTGCCAGTCTCCTATAAGGCACAAATTATTAGTACAGCATTCAGAGCGAAACATCACGTCACGGATAGGATGATGGACTCACGTCTGTCGACTCGCCGTGGAGCTCAAGAAGCTTCGACATGTCGAACTTCGGTGCCTTGAGGATCTTGGCCTTGTGAACGTACACGTTCTGCAGGGGGTAGATGCTCCTCGCCGCCTTCTCAATCTCACGACCAATCGCCTCCGGAACGAACTTCTGCACAAGCTCCTTCAAGTCGCAACTCGTCGCCTCCCGGGTCATGATCTCGAACATCTTTTTCCGGATCTCCCGGATCTGCGAAGACATCGCATAGGTGGTCTTACGGACCTGCGATGGCCGGCGCTTGGTGAAGCCGATGGCAAAGAGGCGGAGGAGGTAGCCGTCGGTGGTCTTGACGTCGACATGCGCCTCGATGAGTGTTTGCCACTTGCGGACTAGAGAGCGGAGCTTGTCCGAAGTGAAGCTCATTCCGTGGAAGTTGGTGAGGCAGTTCTTGCCCTGGACCTCGTCGACCCGGAGCTTGATCTTGCGGAAGGACTGCTCCTCGTCCTTGTTGAGATCAGCGAGGGAAACCTCGATGATACGGCCCTTCAAAGAGTCGTTGGCATTCCCTGGATGCCTGATAAGATAGGGCTTTGGAGAAAGAAGAACAAGAGTGGGGATGCGTACGAAGACCCTGAGACCTGTTCGCGAGAGTCTTGCCGACGTTTTTGACCTCGAATATTGAGGGGGCCTTAATGTCGTACCAGTCTAAGGATACATGCGTTCAACACCGGATCTGAATGGACACAGAAAGCAAAACTCACCCTTGCGGGAGAAGGGGTCGACGACCTTCTTCTTGATACCCTTCTTGCCCTTGGACAAACGCTTGTTCTGTACACGGAGAGCAGTCAGACCTTGGACTCCAGGGACATCCAACACTCTGGGATCGCGCGACAGACCTTGCCTACGGCCATGGTGGATTAAGTGAAGGGATGCGGCTGAGGAAGACCGCGAAGAGGGGGAGCCGGCAGTTGGACGGGCGGGGTTTTGGGATGCGTGAGTGGTGCCCCAGGCGCGCAGGCAAGGCTGTGGGAATCTACCTCGGTGGCTTGAACCTTATTTCTGTAGCTGTATAGTGAAGCTCTCACGCTCCGTCACTCTATGGCCACCACTCTCTCCCGCTCTCAGTTCGATCAGGCGTGCAAGGCATATGTCGATCCTCATCCCAACGCACGTCTTTCCGAGATAAAACGCAATCCGTCTGGCTGGATCTGGAGTGAACACCCTGTGCGCCGTTTCGAACCCCCTCCAAAACGCTTCATCTCACGAAGGCCAGTACATCGCCAACCTCGGCTATCTCTCGAGAACGGTTCACCTTCCCCCCAATGCTGCCCACTTTGCCGATCCAGATGATGGGGATAGTCTGGTTGAGCTAGTTGCGGAGGACGATGATGCGACGCTCGACACATCGGGGGAACTTCTCACATGCAAGCAGTGTATCGTCCTGTCTGCTACGTTCGAAGTCCCAACATTTTACTTCACGTTGCACGACGCAAGTGCGTGTATGCTGCAGCGTCCTCGTTTCCTTCCTCATGACAGGAGCCAATACAGGCGGATCTCCGTTGTCGCTAGAAGAGATCATGAAGTCTTCTCTCTTCCGACCGCACACCCTCCCATCGGCCGACGGAAACACATTCGCCGTGACGCTGCCCGAGTCTTCCTTCGCACTGCTATCGCAAGGAGACCATCCGACGCTCGGCACTCCATCGTGGTACTTCCATCCATGTCACACAGCTGACGTGGTTGGGGAGATTTTGGCAGAAATTGGGGCCGGTCGAGAGGATGGGTTGCGGTGGCTGGAGGCATGGTTCATGGTGATGGGAAACATTGTGGACTTCTTCGCGGGAAGTGTAGCATAAGAGTGTCTCGAGTGGACCGAGAATGAATATGGCGGATCTTCCGGACGCTGTCCGACTTGCGCGCGACTGGTGGGAGAGGGGGATTTGAGGGGGATAGATTTCGGATTTACCTGGATGTGGGGAAGCGCTGTAAATTGCATTTGAATCAGGTGCCAGTCCCCAGCGACGTCGGGACATCGGTCGGGCGGGTCATCGCGATGCCCGAGGAGTCTTATAAACCCCAACATGGTCTCACTCCACCATTCCTTGCGACGCAGAGCACCCCTAGCACGACAAGAGCGCGGCTCTCGTATTGTTGCTTGCACGGCCTCGGCTCTGTCGTACGATAGCCAATAAACCTCGACCTCGCCTTATACCTCGCTTTTTTTATCGATCATCGTCTAGATATAAAGCTCAGGCGACATGTTTCTGGCCCGCATAACCATCCCTGCTCCAGCCTCTCGCCCCTTCCTCAGATACCTAGCTCGCAATATGGTACGTCCCAACGTTCTTGTACTCCTCATCCGCTCATACCCCTTTCGCAGTCTTCTTCCGTTCAGCGTCACGAAGCCGTTATTGTAGCTGCATCGAGGACGCCCGTAGGCTCCATTAACGGGTCTTTGAAGACCTTGACTGCTCCCCAGCTTGGTTCCATCGCGCTCAAACACGCATTCGAGAAGTCGGGTGTCAAACCCGAGCTCGTCGAGGAGGTCTACTTCGGCAATGTCGTCCAGGCTGGTGTCGGTCAGTCACCAGCCCGTCAGGTCGCTCTTGGTGCAGGTGTGCCCTCCCGCTCCGACGCGACCACGATCAACAAGGTCTGCGCATCCGGTCTCAAGTCCATCATGCTCGCCGCCCAGACCATCGAGTCTGGCTACAAGAGCGTCGTCGTAGCGGGTGGTATGGAGAGCATGAGTAACGCACCGTACGTTTCCCTTGTTTTTTTGTGTATGATGATCCCTATCGATGAACACGCCCCTGCCACGTTCCCAGCTTCTTGATCCCCCGCACGAACCCTGTGTACGGCAAGTTCACCGCTCTGGACTCGCTCGAGAGCGATGCGCTTTGGGACGTCTACAACAAGTTTGCTATGGGTGTCTGCGGTGAGAGCGCTGCTGAGAAGCACGGCATCACCCGCGAGGCCCAGGATACGCATGCCATCGAGTCCTACAAGCGTGCCGAGCGTGCGTGGAAGGCGGGTCAGTTCAAGGAGGAGATCGCCCCCGTGACGATCAAGGGCAAGAAGGGCGACACCGTCGTGGCGGAGGATGAGGAGTACAAGCGCGTCATCTACGAGAAGATCCCCACGCTCAACCCCAGCTTCAAGAAGAACGGTGGTACCATCACCCCCGCCAACTCCTCGAGCTTGAACGATGGCGCGTCCGCGCTCATCCTCATGTCCGCGGAAAAGGCCCGCGAGCTCGGCATCAAACCCCTCGCGAAGGTCATCTGTGAGCACTACTGATCCCGTGCGCGTACACATGGTACTGACCCACGTTCATAGCGTACGCCGACGCCGGTGTCGACCCTGTCGATTTCCCTGAGGCGCCTACCTTTGCTCTCCCCACTGCCCTTGAGCGCGCCGGGCTTAAGGTCGACGACATCGCCCATTTTGAGATTAACGAGGCGTTCTCCGTTGTTGTCCGCATCGCTGAGAAGAAGCTCGGTATCGACCCAGCGAAGATCAACCCTCATGGGTATGTATTTTGAGCTGTCTTGAGGAAGGATGTGAAACTAACATGTCTTGGAATAGCGGTGCCGTCGCTCTCGGTCACGCCGTCGGTAACTCTGGTTCGCGTATCATCGTCACCCTTGTGCACTCGCTGAAGTCTGGAGAGTACGGTGCTGCTGGTATCTGCAATGGGGTGAGTCACAGGTTGCTTCACCACTGTAGTCTCCTCGGTGTTGACCATACCTTGAACAGGGTGGTGCTGCGTCTGCTTTGGTCATTCAGAAGTTGTAACTCTAGTCTCTTGCATCACATCATGTACGCTATCGCATCGCTATCATCTATTCTTTCATCGTCTTGTATTGTGGATACCCTGCCGTTCTGCCGATCTCTGTTCCTGAGCGTGGTTTAGACGTGTAACTGCACGCGGTTTTCATCTAGTAGGGCGGATACGAGCAGGGTAATAAGGGCTGGACGGCGAGCGGAGCCCCGTTAGTCATGTTAGACTTCTTCTATCGACGACAGTGCGCGTGTGAGTAGTTTTTGTTCACGGCATGTTCTATCCACAGTACGTCTTATCTTACGCTCATGTCCCAGGTTCTGCGACTCGGCATGATGATATGACTGTCCAAAGTTACCACGCCAGCCGCATCCCACACTAGATAGCAGAATGCGCTTGGCTGGCGTTGTGGTCATCTGCGGTCTCCGGATGCGCTAGGACATATATACCGGGATGGACGTCCCGGTTCAATGTGAGAGGGAGGCAAACTTTACGTTCTCTCCCCCAACTAAGGCTTCTCCCAGAGTACTCCTCCGCATTCTAGCCGACTCGGATCATGGCTTCATTACACGCTCGGAACTCTACAGAGAAGCGCGATTCGGACGAGAAGGGCGGGTTCGACGCGATCGGCACCGTCTCGGTCGTCGAGAGCACCGACGGAGATGAGGCGCTGCGCCTCGTGGGCAAGGAGCGGACGGCGCAGTTCAGCGAAGAGTACAACAGGAAGCTGAGAAGAAAGCTGGTGCGTATGATTGGATGGTGAGGCAGAGGTTTTCGCGAGGGTAACCGCGGTTTTTTTTGTACAGGATCTGATCATCCCGCCGTTATGCGCTGCTGTTTACTTCACGCAATTCTTGTAAGTTCTTCGAGTTGGTTGGCGTGAGCGTTTTACTGATGGTTCGAACAGGGACAAGACCTCGCTCAACTACGCGAGGTAGGCGAACGCTAGTCATGCAGGGGCCCGTCTAATCTGCTTTGCAGTATCATGGGCTTCCCCATCACGGGTCAGGTACAGTCTTCCTCCTTGAGCATATCGCTAGAAGGATCGACCACCTTGGCTTTGTAGAAATACAACCTAGTTTCGCTGGCATTTTACCTCGGTAAGCAGTTGGTCACGGTGTATAGGCAAGTTTGAATTCATATTTTCCTCAGGGTTCCTTGTTTGGGAGTTCCCCACAGTGTACATATCTCAGAAGCTGCGGGTACGCCTAGGGGCACATGTGGAACGACCCACTCGCTAACCACCACTGAAGGTCGCGAAGTACCTAGGAGCCAACATCATCGCCTGGGGTATCATCCTCATGTGCCACGCAGCGGCTTCGTCCTTCGGAGCATTCTTCGCTTTGCGCTTTTTGCTAGGTACCTGTTACTTACACTCCGATCCAAACGATATACCTGACTCTGTTCTAGGGATGTGCGAGAGTTGTGTCGCACCGATTCTCATCCTGATCATTTCAATGTTCTACAGGAAGGATGAGCAGGTGTGTGGATGCTTAGACGGTGCGAGCCCCGACTAGAGCTGACGATGGCGTAGGCTACACGCATATCGTGGTTCTATTTTATGGTGAGTAACTCCTTCCGTCAAGCGTGGTCTGCATTGGGGCGGATGCTCACTAGGTTTCATAGAACGGTATGCCCCTCGAGGTGTTCTGTTTCAGAGTCAATCCCCTCACTATTCCCAGGTCTCACCCAAGTTTTCGGCGGGTTCGTCGCGTACGGGATCTCGTTCGATGACGGCCGCCTCCTCGCGCCATACAAGATCATCTACATCGTGCTTGGCGGCCTCGCCATCCTGGTTGGGGTGTGCGTTGTGATCTGGCTGCCCGACTCTCCGGTCCACGCCCGTGTCCTGACGAAGGAGGAGCGTGTCGCTGCCCTCGAGCGGGTCCGAGATGATCAAGGCGGCACAGAGAACAAGACGCTAAAGAAGGACCAGGTCGTCGAGGCGCTCACAGACATTCGTACGTGGCTGATCGCGTTGACGACGTTGCTGAGTAAGTGCTACCACACTAAAGACTATGAGACGGCGGCGCTCAGCTCTCTTTAGCCAGCATTCCTAACGGTGGTTTGAGCAACTGTACGTGATCGCGGCATGCCCATGCGGGATCATGCTCATGCTGTCCACAGTCAGCAATCTCATCATTAAGAGCTTCGGTTATACGTGAGGTCCACTCCTACTGGATTGTATTTCCTATTGCTGAATTCTCGCAATGGTTAGGTCGAAACAAACATTGATCTTATCTACTCCCGGGGGGCTGGTTGCGAGCGTGACCACGCTACTGTGTGGCTGGTACTCCGATAGGAAGGTAAGTCGATCGAGAATACGTTCTTTCACCCGCACTGACCCGTGCACAGAATGAACGGATGATCCCTATCGTCTTCTGCCTCATCCCCACCATAGTTGGTTCAGCCATGCTTATCGGGTTGAACAACTCCGGGGACAAGGGTGCTCTCCTCTTTGGTTTGTTCCAACTCACTCTCATGTCGGGTTAAGGTGTTGACGTGATGCGGTGACTGACTTGACCAGCGACCTACTTGATCGGGACCTTTGGGAGCGCCTTGTCATCCGTGTATGCGTACAACGCAAGTAACACGAGCGGGCACACCAAAAAGGTATAGCATCCCCCGAACTTCACGGTTGCATCATTTGCTGAGAAAGTTATTCAAGAATACCATTAACGCGATCACCCTGGTAATGTTCGGCATAGGCAATGTCATCGGCACCGAGATCTTCCAGCCCAAGGACGCCCCTGCTTACATCCCCGGAAAGATCGCCATCATGGTCCTGCTGACCGTGCAGCTGTTCGTCTCGTTCCTGTTGCGCTGGATTAATCTCCGGTTCAACGCCAAGAAGAAGGCGCGTCTAGAGGAGGAGAAGGCGAAGCGAGGCTGGACGGATGAGGATGTTCAGAAGGAGCGCGAGCGACATGCGTTCCTGGACCTGACGGACAAGCAGTATGTTGCTGGGCCATTCTGCGCATCTTCTGGCGAGGCGCTGACCGGTCATGCAGGAATATCTTCTTCGTGTACACTGGGTAACGTAATGGATACGACACCCTGGAGTTTGGGCGCAGTCGTTCGGGTTCACATTATCTGGTGCCGGAAATTGTGTCGTCCGTGTAACATTCAACCCATCGATATCAACGCCGGCCCGCATTCGAAGATAAACCAAAATTGAACATACGTTTGTGTGTCAATGGGGTAGTAGTCGAAGATCCATTCGCACGCGAAAGGGTCAGCCCCATGGGACGCCGAACCCGTGTCTCGACCTTCAACCAGAGCGATAGGCAACTCTTCGTTATCAACCAGCCTATATCAATACGTGAGTACTCTCGAACACTTCCCGCATTCCACTGCAATCATTGGTCCAAGATTAGACCCAAACGCTCGTATAGTGACCTTCTCCTCACAATCATCTTGGTCACAAGATATGGCCAAACCCCCTTAAGAGGCCTCTGGAAGGAGCGAATTCGCCTCCCTATCTCCCAACCCATGCCCACCATGGACTCCGGCGAGCTCAAAGACGAAAAGACCCACCAAACGGTGACTGTGGCGAATGCAGACTCTGACCTCGATTTCAGGGACAAGGACGAAGCACTGCGGCTTGTAGGGCTGGAAAGAACCGCAGTGTTCTCCGAAGAGTACTACGCGAAGCTGAAGAGGAAGCTTGTGAGTGCGTTACAATCTGGGCGAGGGTTTTCAACAGTGACGCTTGCCACCCGGCGACAGGACTTTGTTATTCCTCCCCTATGCATGGCCGTGTACTTCACCCAGTTCATGTGAGTCTGAACTTGCTCTTACCAGATCGGTAGCTCATAGGTTTGTGCAGGGACAAGACTGCCCTAAGTTACGCCAGGTGGAGCTTTCGCGGCAGAGATCGCCGTTCACAGCCTGCTGACCAGTTTGCACCAGCATCATGGGTTTCCCCATCACTGGCCAGGGATATAACCTTGTCGCACTTTCATTCTACATTGGTGAGGAAGTTTTGACTGCATGGCGCGAACGGCATTGTGCATCTAACATACTTATATTCTAGGTTTTTTGATATGGGTCTTTCCATCCATGTACATCGCGCAGAGACTCCGACTGGGAAAGTACCTTGGAGCAAATATCGTCGCATGGGGCACGGTCATGATGCTCCATGTGCTTCCGAAATCCTTCGGAGGGTTTTTCGCGTTACGACTCTTACTAGGTACGGTGGTTCTACTTGTCGCGCATGCATAACCTCTAGGTTGACTGTCTGCTCAGGAATGCTGGAGAGCTGCGTCGCACCAATCCTGATTCTCATCATATCTATGTTTTACAAGAAGAATGAGCAGGTATGTTGTTCTCTGCGCACTTTGCGGAATGGCACTCATTTCACGCATCCACAGGGCACTCGAATCGGGTGGTTTTACATGGCTGTATGCGCATCAAAACTCGCGAAACTGAAACTAGAGCTGATCGTTTTAACAGAATGGCTGTGCTGGGGTCATTGGCGGGTTCTTTGCTTATGTACGTTCCATTGATTTCCCAGCCCTCACACAGCGTCCGACATTCATCGTTACAGGGCGTTTCCTTCGTCTCCGACCGCGGGTTCGCCTCATGGAAAATCATCTACCTGTTACTCGGGGCACTCGCCATCGGTGTGGGCGTCGCCGTCCTCTTGTTTATGCCGGACTCTCCAGCGAATGCAATGCTGTTGACCAGAGGGGAACGGATAGCAGCAATCGAGCGCATCCGTGACGAGCAAGGCGGTACAGAGAACAAACGACTCAAGAAGGAGCAGGTTGTCGAGGCGTTGCTAGATATCAGGACTTGGTTGATCGTCCTAGCCACTCTGCTGAGTACGGTTCTCGCCAATGACAGACATCCCGTACTTGACTGACGAGGATCTGCAGCGAACATTCCCAACGGAGGATTGGCTAACTGTATGTCAAGCATCGCTTTAGTTGGGATACTACTGACTCCGGCTTGCAGTTACAAACATTATCGTCAAGGTGTAGTGCGGAGTTGCACTTTTTTCTGCGGTTATACATATTTACCCATCATCGGCCTATCTTAGGGCTTTGGGTATACGTGAGTATCGGTTCTCCCAATACTTAGAATGATCGGACTGACGAAGTTGTATCCAGGACGAAGCAAACGTTGATCCTCTCGACACCGGGAGGGGCTATTGGCATTGCTAGCGCGATCATTTGTGGATGGTACTCTGACAGGGCGGTATGCAGTCCGTCCTCAGAGCTTTTTCATCCCATACTAACACGACCACTTGAAGGGTGAACGCATGTTGCCAATCGTCTGGTCTTTGATCCCCACTTTGGCTGGTGCGGGAATGTTGGTCGGATTGAACTCTTCCGGCCAGAAAGGAGCAATACTCTTCGGTAGGCACGACATGTTCCAACGCCGGTCTACACACCCTTGATGACATGTCATTGGCAGCAACATGGATCGTCGGAACGTACGGTTCCTCCCTCGCGATCATCTATGCATACAATGCCTCGAATACCTCCGGACATACGAAGAAGGTGACCGTCAACGCCATGACGCTTGCAGCCTTCTGCGTCGCGAATATCGTCGGCACGGAAACCTTCCTTCCGAAGGACGCACCTCGCTATCTGCCCGGCAAGATATCGATCATTGTGCTGCTCACTGCACAGTTGGGCCTGTGCTTCGTTATACGATGGGTCAATTTGTGGATGAATAAGAAGAAGAAGCGGGCGTTGGAGGAGCTGAAGCGGAGGAATGGGTGGACTGACGAGGACGTGAAGCGGGAGCGGGAGAGGGCCGCTTTCGCGGACATGACGGACAAACAGTGAGCGTGTCCCGAGTGCCCTTCATCGCAGCTGGGCTGATATTGTACTCCGTAGGAACCCATTCTTTGAATATACTGCTTAAGGGAGACCGGAGAAACTGTTACACAGCTCTAGTAACTAGTAACTAGTATGCACTGTGTTGTATGCGACGAGTGCTATGACGTCACGCGTCGCCGGCTGGATTGGGCAATCGTCCTTTTCGGATTCGTGTGTGGTTCGTGAAACTACCCGCAGCTGTTCTTTACGCGGTACCCCTCCTAGTAGTGGCGACTATAAGTACCTGTTGTCTAATGAGCTCGATCTCTGTCCATGACGCTGGTCTTCCCACACTCAGCTCTCCTAACCTCCGCAAGCTTGACTCCTCCAAGCTCGACAAGGATCGCTTTCTCCACTCTTACATCCGCTCTCAGGAAGCCCATCTATCGAGCTATGCCCTCGAGGGAAAGTCCGTCGTCGCATCCTGGAATGTCGAAGAGACGGATGTCCCGCCGAAGAAGATTGCCAGAAACGTAGAGTTGGAGAGTGGGTTCGGGACGCCGATGTTGAAGCCGCGCGCAGCCATCATGAGAAAGGCCAATGCTGAGACACAGGACGTCAAACAAGCTTGCGCACGGCAGAAGGTCGGGAAGGAGAACGAGCAGAGAGAGGCTTCAGCGAGTGGGGAGATGACCGAGGAGAATACGGCGGCCCGCGGAGAACGGGACGACAACCGAGGCGTCGGGGGCTCCAAACCGGCCAAACCGGCGCGCACGAAGGAAGAGAAGTCTACTTCG